>CM059795.1:49228037-50653037 GCA_030435695.1 Brachymystax lenok tsinlingensis
GTAATCAAATGGCTGGCAGGTGTACTGTAAAGGTAATCAAATGGCTGACTGGTGTACAGTAAAGGTAATCAAATGGCTGACTGGTGTACAGTAAAGGTAATCAAATGGCTGACAGGTGTACTGTAAAGGTAATCAAATGGCTGACAGGTATACTGTAAAGGTAATCAAATGGCTTACTGGTGTAGAGTAAAGGTCATCAAATGGCTGACTACTGTACAGTAAAGGTAATCAAATGGCTGACTGGTGTACTGTAAAGGTAATCAAATGGCTGAATGGTGTACAGTAAAGGTAATCAAATGGCTGACAGGTGTACAGTAAATGTAATCAAATGGCTGACAGGTGTACTGTAAAGGTAATCAAATGGCTGACTGGTGTACAGTAAAGGTCATCAAATGGCTGACAGGTGTACAGTAAAGGTCATCAAATGGCTGACTGGTGTACAGTAAAGGTAATCAAATGGCTGACAGGTGTACTGTAAAGGTAATCAAATGGCTGACTACTGTACAGTAAAGGTAATCAAATGGCTGACAGGTGTACTGTAAAGGTAATCAAATGGCTGACAGGTATACTGTAAAGGTAATCAAATGGCTGACTGGTGTACAGTAAAGGTCATCAAATGGCTGACTATTGTACAGTAAAGGTAATCAAATGGCTGACAGGTGTACAGTAAAGGTAATCAAATGGCTGACTGGTGTACAGTAAAGGTAATCAAATGGCTGACAGGTGTACTGTAAAGGTAATCAAATGGCTGACAGGTATACTGTAAAGGTAATCAAATGGCTGACTGGTGTAGAGTAAAGGTCATCAAATGGCTGACAGGTGTACTGTAAAGGTAATCAAATGGCTGACTGGTGTACAGTAAAGGTAATCAAATGGCTGACTGGTGTACTGTAAAGGTAATCAAATGGCTGACTGGTGTACAGTGAAGGTAATCAAATGGCTGACTGGTGTACAGTAAAGGTAATCAAATGGCTGACTGGTGTACAGTAAAGGTAATCAAATGGCTGACAGGTGTACTGTAAAGGTAATCAAATGGCTGACTGGTGTACAGTAAAGGCCATCAAATGGCTGACAGGTGTACAGTAAAGGTCATCAAATGGCTGACTGGTGTACAGTAAAGGTAATCAAATGGCTGACAGGTGTACTGTAAAGGTAATCAAATGGCTGACTGGTGTACAGTAAAGGTCATCAAATGGCTGACAGGTGTACTGTAAAGGTAATCAAATGGCTGACAGGTATACTGTAAAGGTAATCAAATGGCTGACTGGTGTACAGTAAAGGTCATCAAATGGCTGACTGGTGTACAGTAAAGGTAATCAAATGGCTGACTGGTGTACAGTAAAGGTCATCAAATGGCTGACTGGTGTACAGTAAAGGTCATCAAATGGCTGACTGGTGTACAGTAAAGGTAATCAAAGGCAACATTAGTAAACTATCAATCCTTATACATTGGATGAAAGTCATTAGAGCAAACAGTAGTCATTAGTCAAGTCATTAGTCAAACAGCAGCTTGGAGGGTTGTTTGACACTGCAGACAGACAGACAGACAGACAGACAGACAGGCAGACAGACAGAGGAGAGGGCAGTGTCTGTCTGTCTGTCTGCGCCAGTAGCAGCAGCCCGGTCAATGCTAGCCTGGCCTGCTTAATTGGTATGCAGCTCTAACCTTCCTGCGGGTGATTTAACTATCAGAGCTCCTCTATGGGAGCACACAGGACAAAGGGCCTAATAGGCTGATCGAGTGGGAACAGGAAAGGGGGGGAAAGAGTGCCCTTCCAAGAGCAGGGAGGAATGTACTCCCTTTGCCTTTCTTCTGGCCCTGTGCGCTATGCTCCACTATGCACTGTCTGGATCTGTATGGCACTTGAAATGACTGTCATATGTGGTTGTATTACCTACCTTAGTTAAATGCACTGACTGTAATTCACTCTGGATAAGAGCATCTGTAAAATGACCAAAATGTAGATGTAAATGCATTGGAGGACGTGATGGCCACGTATTGTGTCTTACTTAATGACGCCATCCTCCATGTAGATGTCAGCATAAAAGGACTGGTCATCATTGACAATCCTCCCGCCTTTGACCAGAAGCCTGTCGCTCTGGAGAGAGAGAAAGAAAGAAGGAGAGGGGGAAAGAAAGAGAGGAGAGAGAGAGAGAGAGAGAGAGAGAGAGAGAGAGAGAGAGAGAGAGAGAGAGAGAGAGAGAGAGAGAGAGAGAGAGAGAGAGAGAGAGAGAGAGAGAGAGAGAGAGAGAGAGAGAGAGAGAGAGAGAGAGAGAGAGAGAGAGAGAGAGAGAGAGAGAGAGAGAGAGGGAGGGAGGGAGGGAGGGAGAGAATGTTAGAAAGTCGAAAGCAATGTCATCAGTATTCCGTCTATTCCAGCGGACACTTCTTTTTGGGGGGGATGTGTTCTTTTTCTTGCGCAATCTCCCATCAGCAGCTGGGGTGAAACAAGAGCCATTTGTTTAGAATGTAGGCAGGGCTAATGAGAATTGCCTGCCACTCACACAGATTACATAGTAACTACACAGTAACCAAACATTTTACACATTGCTGGATGGGTGGATGGCCCAGAAGTCACATAGATGAGGTTTGACTATATAGACAAGACTAGATAACATAGCCTGTGAGAAAGGGCGTTGTCGTCTAGCCCCTCAGCTGCTGTGACAGAGACAGCCACTAGGCCACTAGCGAACCATCTCCATGGTAACCATGTGCTACAGTAGGGTCACTCAGACAGGCTTGAGCGGCGGGCTGGCATGTCTGTTAGAGACACGCCTCACAGGGAACAGGGCATAATGCTGAGCGACAGCGAATGGCCTACGACTGTTCCCTAGCAGAGAGAGAGAGAGAGAGAGAGAGAGAGAGAGAGAGAGAGAGAGAGAGAGAGAGAGAGAGAGGAGAGAGAGAGGGAGAGGGAGAGGAGAGAGAGAGAGAGAGAGAGAGAGAGAGAGAGAGAGAGAGTTGCTGTAACGTTGACATTAGCGTTGAGGCCTCTCCTCTGGTCAGACCATTAGATTCTAGAACTAGACCAGAACATAGAGTGACCTCAACCAAAGTCAAATAGTTGTTTTACTGTATAAATAATGTATGTACGGTACCCATTATCCTTTCACACTGTATAAAATATCTAGGTTCAGTTCACTGCCCCGTAAGGAAACAGAATCGGAGCGTTCCAATTGGAACGTGGTGTGGTGTGATTTGTGATTTACTATCTTGGCTGTGGAGCCAAGATAGTAACCCCACCCCTCCCTATGACTTTAATTGAAGCCATACTGTACTGTATATACGTAGCCTTAGTGATGTATCCCTGACACCTGCACAGCTCACACCAAACACTGGCTAGTCTTCCAGACAGTGTGGTTGGGATGGGAGGGAGAGAGAGAGAGTCGCCCCACCCCGCCTGGACCAGGCAGCACACTGTGTACAGCACAGAGGCAGACAGAAAGAGATCATGTCTACTGTATACAGGGTCACTTACAGAATGGCCCCCACCACCTACACACAGCACAGCCCCCCTAATCTATACCATACCGCTACCTTCAGGGGTTTTGGAACTGTGTATGTTTCAGATTGATAGTATATGAGCAGAGGGTTTTCGTAATAATAGCCCTTAAGGGGGGAAGGCTGGATATCGAGGCTAGCTAAGTGGGGGATGGTTTAGTGACGTAAGGGAAGTGAATGTATCTAACACCAGCCCTAAGAGCACGATGACGTCATCTCCCTTAAATGATCCCTATATGGTGGTCTAGACCAGGCCTGGGCAATCCCAGTCCACGGGGGCCTGATTGGTGTCACACTTTTCCCCCATCGCTAGCAAACACAGCTGATTTAAACTAATTGCATTCTAAACTGAAGATCATGATTAGTTGATTATTGGAGGTGTGTTAGCTGGGACTGGGGCAAAAGTGTGACACCAATCAGGCCTCCGAGGACTGGAGTTGCCCAGGCCTGGTCTAGATGGTCTACTGTGCTGCATAGGTCCCTGGGCTATACTGTGCTGCACTAAAGACATACCCACATGCCCCGGGCCTGACTGCAGAGTGTGTGCCTGAACACCCGCCCCCCCATCTGTCACTGTCCTACCTCAGGTCTCTGTCCTGTCATCACCCAATCAGAGCCAGGATCAAAAATGAAGGCTCACTTTCATCATATCTGACTAACCTTCATCATCCTCTACTGCTGTACTTATACCAGCATCTATATGACCACACTGCCAAAATATTATACAGATATATTACTTAATTTATTGCTTATTCAATCATACATCATAATTTGAGATCCTGCCGTAATCATACGGTGTGCCTTTGCTATTGGACGCTGTGGCAAAACCTCTTAAGGGTCTCACTTAGCTACATACTAAGGTCAGCCCTTCCACTCACAGGCCCAGCAATAGGCCCTAAGCAATAGGCCCCAAGCAATAGGGCTTCATGTCAGATTTCACAAGCAACAGGTGTAGGATCTTAATTTGATCACCCTGTTGCAGGAGAAGTTGCAGGAAATTTAAAAGTGTAGTGTATTTGAGGTTGCAAAAAGGCTTCTGAAGTTTGTAACTTCCACTTAGAAATTTTAGACTTGATTTTCCCTTACAAAAAATGTATACCTTAAAATGCAGTCCCAAATACAGTTTAAGTCTTAAGTTTACATACAGTTAGGTAGGAGTCATTAAAACTTGTTTTTCAACCACTCCACAAATGTCTTGTTAACAAACTATAGTTTTGGCAAGTCGGTTAGGACATCTACTTTGTGCATGACACAAGTAATTTTTCCAACAATTGTTTACAGCCAGATTATTTCACTTATAATTCACTGTATCACAATTCCAGTGGGTCAGAAGTTTACATACACTAAGTTGACTGTGCCTTTAAACAGCTTGGAAATTTCCAGAAAATTGTGTCATGGCTTTAGAAGCTTCTGATAGGCTAATTGACATCATTTGAGTCAAATGGAGGTGTACCTGTGGATGTATTTCAAGGCTTACCTTCAAACTCAGTGCCTCTTTGCTTGGCATCATGGGAAAATCAAAAGAAATCAGACAATTGTAGACCCCCACAAGTCTGGTTCATCCTTGGGAGCAATTTCCAAACACCTGAAGGTACCACGTTCATCTGTACAAACAATAGTACGCAAGTATAAACCCCATGGGACCACGCAGCCGTCACACCGCTCAGGAAGGAGACACGTTCTGTCTCCTAGAGATGAACGTACTTTGATGCGAAAAGTGCAAATCAATCCCAAAACAACAGCAAAGGACCTTGTGAAGATGCTGGAGGAAACAGGTACAAAAGTATCTATATCCACAGTAAAACAAGTCCTATATCGACATAACCTGAAAGGCCGCTCAGCAAGAAAGAAGCCACTGCTCCAAAACCGCCATAAAAAAAGCCAGACTACAGTTTGCAACTGCACATTGGGACAAAGATCATACTTTTGGAGAAATGTCCTCTGGTCTGATGAAACAAAAATAGAACCGTTTGGCCATAATGACCATCGTTATGTTTGGAGGAAAAAGGGGGAGGCTTGCAAGCCAAGGAACACCATCCCAACCGTGAAGCACAGGGGTGGCAGCATCATGTTGTGGGGGTGCTTTGCTGCAGGAGGGACTGGTGCACTTCACAAAATAAATGGCATCACGAGGAAGGAACATTTTGTGGATATATTGAAGCTACATCTCAAGACATCAGTCAGGAAGTTAAAGCTTGGTCGCAAATGGGTCTTCCAAATGGACAATGACCCCAAGCATACTTCCAAAATTGTGGCAAAATGGCTTAAGGACAACAAAGTCAAGGTATTGGAGTGGCCATCACAAAGCCCTGACCTCAATCCCATAGATAATTTGTGGGCAGAACTGAAAAAGTGTGTGCGAGCAAGGAGGCCTACAAACCTGACTCAGTTACACCAGCTCTGTCAGGAGGAATGGACCAAAATTCACCCAACTTATTGTGGGAAGCTTGTGGAAGGCTACCCAAAACGTTTGACCCAAGTTAAACAATTGAAAGGCATTGCTACCAAATACTAATTGAGTGTATGTAAACTTCTGACCCACTGGGAAAGTGATGAAAGAAATAAAAGCTGAAATAAATCATTCTCTCTACTAATATTCTGACATTTCACATTCTTAAAATAAAGTGGTGATCCTAACTGACCTAAAACAGGGAATTCTTACTAGGATTAAATGTCAGGAATTGTGAAAAACTGAGTTTAAATGTATTTGGCTAAGGTGTATGTAAACTTCCGACTTCAACTGTAGCTCCCTGTCCTTTTAATAGACAGGCAACAACACACATTTCAGCAAATAAATGCCTGTTTCAAATAAACGCTGGGCTTAAATTAATTGTTTACGAGGTTACCGTGAATTACCATGAATTGTTTATGAGGTTTAATGTTTGATTTGTTAGATTAAATAATTCAGTAATGACAAAAAAATTATGGCAATCATCCGTTTTTTTATTGCCAGTAAGTACAGCTGAGAACTACTAGCTAACTGGCAAGCACAAAAATAGTCAATAACTTCGGGAGTACTGACCCTAGAAATCTGCCGACACCCCTCTAGTGGCAAAAGTAAGAACTGCTGAAAATGCACAGTCAAAGAGGAGAATAATTACTGTAAAGGAAAAGTTAAAAAAAAATCTAAATAGAGGCATACTAAGAAAAAAATAAACATTACACAGTGTGTAAATGATAACACAGTGCAGGAAAGTATTCATTGATTAAAATTATGGAAGTGAATGCTGGAATAAAACAATTAACTATGCAAATGATGTGGTGGAACCTTGTTGCGGCTGGAAATTACTGAATGCACTGAAATGTTAATAGAGCAGTGGTCTCCGCTGTGTAAACAAGGGTATCTCCTAAGTGATTATAATGATCCGAGAATCCAGTGATTTCTCTGGGCTCAGTATGAAACCCCAACCCAAAAATGCAGAACTCTGTAGAAATCCCACTGAAAAGAACGAGGGAAAAGAAAGATAGTCTTTGTTTTTGCAGGACATTCCTCACCCTTTGTTACAACATAAATATGACAGCACTTAGGGAGCAGTGAAGCGCTAGCGCCCCATCCTTGACAACATCCGGAAAAATGTAGAGCGCCAAATTTAAAATGCAAATGTTGTATTATAAAACATTCATGAAAATACAAGTGTTGCACACTCTTCAAAAGCTTAGAGTCTTGGCAATCTCACAGCGTTTTCTGATTTCAAAAAGGTTTTACGGCGAAAGCAGAACATTTGATTGTCTGAGGACAGCGCCCCGTGTACTTCCACCATTAGCATAATAAGAAAACCAGCGCGGGTGTCACAAAACACATAAAAAGAGCTCAAATAAATTGCTTACCTTTGAAGATCTTCTGCTGATGGTAATCCGAAGTGTCCAAGCAAGACATTCAATGTTCCTTTTGTTCTAAAAAAGTCCCTCTTTATATCCATAAAGCTCCGTTTGACTGGCGTGTTCTATTCAGAAAATCCACTGTCCACTTGCCCAATATAGAAGACATAGAGACCGTTAAAAATATACCTATAAACTTTGTCCAAACAAATCAAACCACGTTGATAATCGATCCTTAGGTACACTATTATGTATATTTACTATTATATTTCACACGGATAATATCCTGGGTGAAAGAAAAGGAAAAAACCGAGGTGCGCGCTCCCGGTCCTGCGCGCAACAGACAGAATTTACTTCCTCACTCCAAATGCTTGAAACCGTGTCTAAAGACTGTTGACATCTAGTGGAAGCCATAGGTACTGCAACCTGGGAGCTGGATTTAAGCATATCCTATAGCAACCCATTGGAAAGTGACCCAGCACACACAATTACATTTTCTTGGATGGATTTCCCTCTGGTTTTTGCCTGCCATATCAGTTCTGTTATACTCACAGACATTATTTTAACAGTTTTAGAAACTTCAGAGTGTTTTCTATCCAATACTACTAATTACGTGCATATCCTAGTTTCTGGGCCTGAATACCAGGCTTTTTACTTTGGACACGCCAGACTGAGCAAAACTACGAACACTGATGCCGCTCCCTAAGAGGTTTTAAAAGAGTAAAACGACACTGCAATCTGCGGTGGTTAAGCGCTTTGACAGAATCCCGTAGTTGCAGTAGTGTTCATATGAGACCAGCCAAAATCCTTGAGGTGTGACTGCACACCATTGGTCTATAATGGTGGATTTGCAGATGGGTCATGACAGGAATTGTAAAATATTGTTCATGGTTAAACTTACTCATAAACAAGTCAAACCGCCACCAGCAGAGAGTCCCATCAGTGCAACCACAAGCCATGCAGAGCTTGAGGAGAGGGATGGAACCAACTGATATGAAAGTCACATACACCTGTGTGCTCACTACAGTACTACTAAAATCCCATTCTATGAAAAAAGTTTCCCGGAAATCAGAGAGAAAACTATATCCATACTATATCTAAGGACCTTTCTGGTATCTTCCTCACTGACTCTTTGTGCGTTAACGTTTCTTCCAGTTAAAATGTTAACTTAATGTAGGCTCCACAACATCTCAAATGTATCATTTTGCCTTTAACAGTAACTGGGATGAGTGTGTGTGCCGTGTACATGGTCTAGTGCTGTCCACTTTGGTCGACATCAAAGCTCCGCCTGATCACTTAGGCTGACCTTGACTAGGTCATGTCCCATAGAGCCTACCCCCACCTGTCAATCAACCAGGCTGCAGCCAGTTACAGTAAAGGAGAACAGAAAGACCTTAATGGGTAGTGTGTCTATGTTTTCGTCCCAAATGGCATTGGTTAAAAGGCCTTGGTCAGTGCTTTTGGGAATAGGGTGAGGCTTGGAACACATACAGCCTCTATGTAGAGCCCATCCACAGCACTGGCCTGGCGTGGCACACAGACAGATACTGGGGGTGTGGGGGGTTGTTGTTGGCATGTTACAGATCACAAGATTTCATTAACAGTTTAAGCTTACACAAAGTGGAACAATCGGAGGATTAGAATTTTGAGACATGCTTGTGATGAAATCTCCTCCTGAGGTCAAAAAGGCCTACAGTAACAGTGATTTGCTGCAATTTGACATTGGAAACAACCAATATAAGTCCTTGTACACAAGGTTGAATTTAAATTGAACTTCAGAAATGATGATGAGGTCAAAAGGGATGAACTTGTATCGAGTCATCCTCTTGACCAGTGTTTCCCAAACCTGGCCCTGGGGACCTAACGGGGTGCACATTTGGGGTTTTGCACTAGCACTAACTAACACACCTGATTACACTAATTACACTAATCAAAGGCTTGCTAATGAGTTGTTTAGTTGAATCAGCTGTGTGCTAGGGGAAAAAAATAAAGTGCATTCCTTTGGGTCACCAGGGCCTGGATTGGGAAATACTGCTCTTGACCATGTTCCAAGCTGTATCTTATCGTGGCACGGTCTGTTTTCCCAATTGTCAGTCTACTATAGGCAAACAGGAAGCCAGTATTTGGGTGAAAGCTTTCTGAACACGACTCTTTGATGACATTCGTGTCATTGTCATGCTAGTACCCAGAACACTAATACAACTATGGAGCTTCCTAAAGGAAACTGGCCCTTTCACTACTATACAAGCCAGAACAGACTAAAGATAGTCTTAAGGAAGGACTGTATGCTGCATTGTGAAGGTTTGTGAAGGTTTTTTCACACTGACCAAATTGAGAAGAGCACACATTACCGTCAGAGAAGCATTTGCAACAGGCCAGTTCTTGAGGACATCTGCAGAGTTTGACCGGGAACAGTGCTGCCATGTGTTATTGCTAACAGGGAAAACACAGCAGCCAAAACACACAGAGCCAAGAGGATATTACAGAGGAGTCCATTAACTGTGAGACCCTTATCTGTGAGGCGGGCGGGCAGGCAGGCCGTGCCCAATGGAAGGGGAAAGTCATCCTGCTGCATGCGAGCCATTGCCTCTGCTTCTCTCAGCCTTGTTGCTAAGTGACAAAAATATTGACTTTTCGCTGAAAAGTACATTATAAATTTTTTTTCTGTGGAAAAGTCAAAACAATAGGACATTTCAATCTAAATAAATTGCCTAGCCACTACATCACAGAGGCTGGTCTCCAGCAGTGTGATCTTGTGATAGGTCAAACTAGCACCGTTTCTATGGCCGCCCAACACTCAAATCTGGTTCCGATTGGGCCTGCCCACAATCTCCTTCCAGAATGGGAAAATGGCCTCATGTCAGAGGCTACAGCTAGGGAAACAAGGCTAACCGAGGTGCTATGTCTCTATGCAGGTTACCATGGAGAGTGGATGGCAATAGCTGGGTGGTCACAGCAGGATGTTTTGATTGCAGTCAGGCCCACTTTGCAGACAGTGTGGGGATGGAGGCGCCCTGTTTTGAGGTGCCGTTGGGGGGGGAATCTTGTTTTTTCTGGGTAAGGCCTGTCAGTCCTGCCCACATATGCAGGTTCCAGCTGGAGGGGATTATTGATGACATGCACAGCACTACAGCGGGCTACTGTGAGGACATGGAAAAAGCATAACCACACCTAGAAATCTGACATGGCCTCTGCTGCTCCCAGACATAGGGAAACAGCTGGAATGTAGGGGGTAGAAATAAACTAGGAAAATCATTCCCAATACAATATATTTCTCAGATTGTCAGGCTATAGCCTACATATAATTACACTGTAAATAACTGTCTATTAATAATTGTATGAAGGATATTAGATTCTCCATTATGTCAAGTTGGGTGTTATCGCACATTATTTTGGAGTCAGGTAAATATTGTACACGTTGTACAGTAGGGTAAAGTTATAGGTCTACAAAAAGGTAGATATGTAGAACTGATGATGAAGCATAAAATAGTGCCCTCCCCTCCCCCAGGGCCAGTACAGCCTGAGGTCCTAGATTTAGCAGCAGGTGTATTACATTTACAGGCCACACAACGATGTTCAAAGCCACCACAAAATAAAATATGTACAAATATACACATAGAAAACATGCATAAACGGTTCCTAAAACATTCTCGTGCGTGCTGATGCTTTACATATGAGAGGACCGCTGCAAGCCAGCCGGCACGCACCCCCAATCTGTCAGTGATATCAGACGAGACAAAGGGCGTCTCTCCTGGAATAGAACATCACCCTGAGCCGCAACAATGAACACGCAGCCATTTCAGACAGACCCAGAGCTGTGCTGCAGCAGCAGCATCAATCCCCGCCACCACGTTGCTTGCACCGATTTAAACTCCAACCCCTTTAGGCACCGCACCGGCGAATTCTATTCCATTATGTTCTAGTGATGCAGAATTCGAAATGACCCATTTTACAGGCGGGTTATCGCATCTGATCACACATTGGGCGTGGGAGATTCTTTTTTCTCCTTGCATCAGTCCAGACGATCAGATTGCCTACAGCTGGACAAATACATATGTATTTAACAGAATGGGTGTGTACAACGTGGTTTATTATGACACATAATTAAAGTTGCTCCATAATGAACTAATAGGCCATATACTAAACTAATTCCTTTGTATTCGTTTTTTCTTATCATAGGAGGCTGAGTTTTCAACATATGTTGGCCCTGTAGGCTACAAAAAAACAGTCCAAAACGCGATAATGTAGTGTATTATTTATTTTTAAAAGAATATGATTGCCTACATCATTTTCTCTCTTTCCTCAATCGTTCAAGTTGCCACAATTGAGTAAAAAAACGAAAGTTATAACAATAACAGTCCAGTGTGAAGATGTAGGTTATTTTATTTATTTTATTATATATCTTGCACATGAGCCACATGCACTGCGCACGGGTACCATGCCATCCTCAACAAAGAAGATGCAAGTTACCTTTAAGAAAACGCCTAGTTCTGTCTCTCCGGCTGTCACTATTGTGGCCAATCATGCCACCTCATTCTGCACTACTTAGCACAGTATTTCATTATCCAGCGGCTATGTTCAATAGACTATCATAATGGTTAGGAAAATATTCCACACTGATGAGAAAAGCCTCTATGCATCTGCCCATTAATTTCTATTGCCACAGCCCTGAATAGCGGTTACATAAAAAAGGAAAGACAAAACCAATGCACTGATTTGCAACAATCAAGCATGCAAGTTTCAGTAATAATTGGGTCAGATATTACTTTCTACTTACTGTGATCTTAGGAATATTCTTTTTGCCTTGATAAGAATGCCCAGACATGATTGCGACTGAAAACGGATTCCACCTCTGAACAAAGCCTTGAAATATTCCCCTCTGGATGCTTCTGCGGCTACAGCCTGGATGGGAAAATTAGGGAATGGTCGCCTCTCTCTGCAATGTAAAGTGCGCTTCGTAGTGAGCTAGAAAGTCTACTCTGATCATCCGGTGGACTCCTCCCTCAATACAAATTTGTAAAGCTGCAATGCTCAAATCATCCCACGAGGGGACGCTCAACAGCAGGTGTTGGCGACCACTGAGCTGGCTACTTTATAGCTTTGTTGTGTCAACTCACTGGTGTGTTCAACATGCAGCGCTAATAGCAGGCCAACAATGCAATAGTTAATTGATCATAAGAACCGGTGCGGAATGGGCAGAGCATGTAGGTACCACGCGGTAGACTAGGCCTATAGACTGTATTCTCTGTGGAGCTGAGACAAGAGGGGCGTGGGCCTGACAGGTTAGACTACAGCGGCACTGTACCAAAGGAGCTGGAGGAGGGTGCTACTGAAGCTAAGGAGGGAACAGGCTGTCCTATCCGTCCTATTTCTAAGCTCAGCAAGTGACAAATCCAACTTTTTTTTCTTGTAGGTCTGTATTTTCACTGTAAAGCAACATATGTCAAGTGATCTTTTTTCCAGGCAAAATAAAGTAGAACGGCTCTCAAATAGGCCTACCATTCATATTATTTTGCTGGGAGTGGTCTAGCCTTCAGACACCATACAAATGATTATCCATACACAATAGACGACTTCGTGAGTATCCACAATCCACCAATCATGTACGATTTATTCTAAAGGCAATGCATGACTTGGATATTGAGTTTCTTCAGTGTCATGTGATAACTAGGAAACATGATAGGGTTGTACAGTACAAATGCACAACAACTCTAGCATTTCCCCCTTTTTCAATTTTTTATGGGCTACAAAATATTGAGATGCAATATTTCAGGAAGAGCTGATATCTGTGTCCATGATCTTGGTAATTATTGGGCTAGACTGGTCGACCTCCTGTTATTATGAACAAAGAGGGTGGAGCTTGCTGGTGAGTAACAGCTGTCGGACCCACAGAGACTGTCACTGTCCCACCCTGCCATGTGTCTCTATTGTCTGGGCCTCAGCAGAGCAGACCCCCTTCCCTAATGCACCAATAATGAGGTTCTGTGATTCAAAAACAACACTGTGTGTGTGTGTGTGTGTGTGTGTGCACGCGTATGCATCTGTATGGTGTATGTATCTCAAAGTACCAATTGATTATCATTGGTTTAACAGTGGCTATGAGAGATGCTGTGTACATTAGTCTAGTAAATATCCGTACAATATAAACAAGAAAACCAAGGAGGAAGTCATTTAGTGAGGAATGATAAGGTGCCTCCTAATAGCACACTGTTGACATGTCCTTTCATGGATGTGGACAGGCAAGTTATTACTTCAGCATTTACTATCCCTGGAGAATGCATCAACAAAGCACTTAAAGTTGGCTGACTATTTCCTCTGCAAGCACAGAAGGCGCACTGAATGATACAGACGGAAATGTTTGATATTCCCATTAAAATCCCAATACAGTAATAGACAATAATTATAGTCTTTGATGTTCAAAAAGTAATTCACTAGAGCATATACTCATAGGTACAGACAGGAAGCTGGGTATCATGTACAGGCCAGCCACAGAGGGGTGTGACAGACAGGAAGCTGGGTATCATGTACAGGCCAGCCACAGAGGGGTGTGACAGACAGGAAGCTGGGTATCATGTACAGGCCAGCCACAGAGGGGTGTGACAGACACCTTCCACCCTATGGGCCAAAGGGGGATTAAACCCCCTATCCCCCTACAGCCCCAACCCCCCTGGGCCGAGCCCCTAACCCATTACCCCCATGACAGGAATTCCATGGATGCTGGGGGAGTGTAGAGAGAAAGGCCATCCCTGGAGCATTACCCTGACGGGCAGAGGACAAAGAGAGGGCCCTCCCATGGCCTGGCCACCTCCCTGAATCTAAGACAAGGCAGAGCACGGAGACTCTCCATCCCTGGTTGTTTGAATGAAGAGGTACCTACCGTTCCACTGAGACACAAGCCTTAGTGGTGTTGCTGCACAAATCAAGGCTTTCAATGGAGTAGAGAAAGGGGATTCATTCCCAGTGTACTCATGTAAAGTTTAGGCGTGTCACAGGAGACTTAAGAGCTGTGCTGCCCAAAAAATACAATTTTATGAAGATGGGAGCACATGATTTTACATTCTTAAATAGGCTATCTTAATAAATATTGTACTGTGAGGCTTCATACTCTGGCCTCATGTGGTAGGGCATGATTATAACTTCATAATGAAACATTGATTATATAGAGTACTGATAGCAGTGCACATTCGTGTGAAACAGAACTTGCATTAACTAGATGTTTCAGCTGACGTTCCGTTTGGCATTGGCTTGCATGAGAGGACAGAACAGAAAGAAGCTCCCAGGTTTAATTAGGCTGACACTAGATGTCAGTCTGATATGTCACCACCACAAGATTGGAGCAACACAGGACACAACAGACTCAGATGGTCAGATCAGGGCTGCAGCATTGCAGTTCCACATCGGTCCACATGGGGACCCTAGCAGCCACAAGAGGTATGTCAGTCATGGCTAGATGCAGCTGATTTTTTTGTGTGCATTTTAGATAACCCTGACTCTTTTCCTAACCTTAAACGAATCCTCCTAACCTGCTACCTTTAATCTCCTAACCTGCTACGAAAAGTCAATTCTGACCGTAGCTGTATACCATCTAGTCAAAACCGTGTATCAGTCCGTGATGTCACACCACTAGTCCTCGCTGTGATGCCTGGATAGAAATGTCGCCTTGATTTATTATGCAACAAGAGACAATCTGCCATCACAGCACAAACTGGCAGAGAGTGAGAAGTCTCTTCACTGCGCTGAATCAGTGCATTGTGGAGTGCAGTTAGTGACCTTGGTTTTGCTTGGTCCGTCTCTTTACTTGTTCTGTGCTTAGTTTGGGTGTGTGTCTAGGATTGACTGGCACAGCTATGACTATATAGTAATCATCCTCACTCAACTTAATGGATTTTCTCATCTCTGAGCCAAAGGGATTACGGTATAGCAGGGCAGGATACAGTGTTTCAGCCCCAAATGGCACCCTATTCCCTATTGCACTATAAAGGGAATAGGGTGCCATTTTGGAAACACACAGTGAATCATCACTTTGTGTTGCCCACAAGCTCAAGTCATGTCCAAATTGAGACATTCAGAAGCTTTATGACAGAACCCACAAGCCTTCATTAAATCACGTTATCATGGTTTAAAGGACATACTGTAATTTCCCACCAATTATATTATAATAGGAATAAAGATGACTTCAGACACAGGATGGATTCATAACTCACATCACCTAGTGAATGGCTCTCTATATTAACCATCTGAGATTCCTCTCTCAACTTGAGACAAAAGAGAGACTGTTGTTGCTTGAAGTGTACCAAAAAAGTGTCCATTCTGGTATACCTCCAACATCCATTATAAGAATTAGTGCACAGATTCCAAAAAGAATAGTGAGAATTCTTTGAAACGCTTCAATGCTTAATAAGTTGTATTCATTGCTCAAACCTCGAATAAACTCTACACTGACAAGTTCTGAAAAAGATGTAGTGGAACATATGACATAAACAAAAACCTCACAGAATAATTCCTCTAAAATAACCTACCGGATTCCTTTTATATGCATCTTATAACCTGCAAGGTTGATGTATGATAATTCAAATGCGTTTGTTTTTATTTGAGACTAACAATTATAACATATGTGGCTGATATACGATTGATAGAATTTGCCAAAATGTGTTTATTTGTGTTTTGATTGGAGTGGCGTGAGCTGGCTACAAATCCTGATGAGAAACAAAGGGAGAAATATGGAATGGTTTGTTTATTTCATGAGATTAAAGACTAACGCCAGGCTCAATGTGTGTTGGCAACATGAAAGTGGTCAATTGAGTAAAGCATTCTGTGTCTCTTTGTGTGTGGCCAGAGTGAAGCAGCCAAAGGATGAACGGGTTCTTACGTCTCCAGCAGGTGATCAAGAGTCACAGACCAATCGAATCAAATGCAATCAAATTTATACTGCAGCCCTCATCAAATTCCAGCATTTATAGCAATTCAATTGTCATTCAGATACCTCTGCATCCCAAACCAATTTCATTGATAGAAAAAGTGGATTTTTCCCCTTGAATGTTTGTGTATATGTTTGTGGTTGTATAAAGTACAGGGTGTGCAAAGTTCCCTGCACACACACACACACACACACACGTTCTTCACACACACATATAAAATACTTTATTTGAATCCACAAATCACATTACAGTCGAGAAGGATTAAAACATTTCATAGGTCATAGATATATGGGCACTTATGGATACAGAAAAGCACCTTCTCCATGCAGCAAGGTTGCCCATGTCCGCTGACACAGAGCAGTAAGCTACCTCACTAGCTGCTTTGCCTTTGTGCTGTGCAGGCCTGCAATCTGAAGACCACTTACACTTACTACCTGGCCGGGACTCCCAAATATCAGCACAAGTTGGCGCTCATAACCAAGGCTGTTCAGGCTTGACACACACACACAAATATTGTAACATTACAACATTACTATCATGCAATTTATGTAAATGGATGACACATGGAAGATTGTCTACATGGTGTGATGTACAGTTTAGGCTTTTTCATTTAACCGGATAATAAAAAAAAGTATTTGAGGAAAACTAAGCAGATAGGCAATTAGTAGTCAATCGCTAAAAAGGGGGAAGGAAATGCGACTGAATATTTCGCTTAAACCTGTAGTTCGTTGAATTGCGTATTGTGCTGTATTGATACCTTCAGGGTGTCAAACTCGGACTCTTTCTTACGTCATTCATTATCCGGATGCACTTACAATGTAGTTGGCATAAACCCAACCAACCTTTTTAGGAAGACAAGTTTCTCAAGGAGCCCTTTGATATGAGGAAGAACCATTTGTCAAATGTCTGTTGCCATGACACAACATGAATTAATCTGTATGCTCCTCTGAATTTAAAGTTGAGTGTCAGCTGCTGTGCATCTCCCATGTTGTATTGTATTTAGATCACTGAAACTGACGGGCACATTGATTACTGCAGACATCTGTAGCATGCAAGAGTAGAACTTACCTTCTCATCGCCCAGGTTCTGTAGGACTTCCTTGCCTCTGGTACATGTTCTCTCTATGCCAGAGTCTTTCATATCGTGCCAAATTACACTTTCTTTACACGGAGACCTCTCACTTGTAGGGCTCCTCGCCTCCTGCGCGGTCTCCGGTTTAGTAGTCCTAGGGGTTCTGTTCCCACGCTGACCGACGCTCAGAGCATCAAAATCAATGGTTTTGCTCTCGTATGCACCCTCAACGTTGCAAAACATACCTCCGTATTTTTGCCGGGGTACCTGGTCGGCCGTTCCGGGACGGGCGAGATACACCGGTAAGTCATCATTCTCCTCCCTGTTCCAATTCTGCTTACGCTCGGCCATAGTGCGCTGTACTGAAAGGAAAGAGGGCGAAAGTAGTCCCGAAACTGTTCTAGTGTGTAGATGCACAGGGCAGGAGGAGGCAGGGGGAGTAGGCTCGAGTCTCCAAACCAGAGGTGGCAGTGCTGCCCTGGGTCTCGTGAAAACAAAGTGATACCTGCAGCAGGAGCTTTTTTTACCCCCTCGTGCTATTCAGTCACACATTTTAGATGTTAGTTTACCACAGATGCACCAAACATCTTCAATGCATCACCGAGTAAAATAAGTGCACCTAATATGGTTATAGTCTAGGCAACTGTCATGTCCTCTAAATAGGCCTATATTGAATATCTTAAGACAAAATATCTTACTTGTTATATAACAACTGTAACTGATTACTGGGTATTATTTTGTAAGGGAGTAGCCTAAGATTTATTCAGGTACACTTATTCAGGTCAGGGTTGTTGTTTTGGCCACACCCATCTTTGGCGCTGTCCTTTCAGCACCATGCATGCTACCAGGCCAATAGCACCTGTGGTTGTTGGGGCCTCTTTGCTTTTATCTAGGTCTACATGACATGGCGGTTCAACCTTCAAACACAAAATTTACCTCCATCACCCAGAAGAAAGGCACTATATCTTTAAGCTTCTCCTGGGCCTGCAGATGACAGCGTCACTGTTCTCTGACACTGGCCTGATTACTTAGCAGAAATTAGACAGACAGGGGCCTGCAGGAAGACAAATTCTAGCACGTCTCAAAGTGACAAAGTGCTGAGTGCTGAGATAACCGCAGGCAACAACTGAAGGATCAGCTTCAAACCTCATTCAACTGGCTAAGTAGAAACACACAACCATTGGTAATATTCCCTGACACTCTCCCCAGCCAGGAGCCACACAGCAGTTTCTCACAAGGTCTGTTTGGGTGCTTTCAATTGGAATTGACCTACTTAGAAATATATTTACTGAGCCAACACAAAAATACTTTCTGTTGGATACAGTGCTGCCATGCCTAGCTGTATCCTTGTATTCCCAAGTGCAACCTGGGCAGTTACTCTGTATGTAAATCGAAGGCACTCCATATGTTGCGTTTAGTATGTTACGTATTCATTTGTGGAAGTCCATCAAACATTTCGTAAGATATGTTATGAATTACAAATCTATATTACATGTATATGTTACGATTTTGCAAAATGTACAATATGTTCAGAATTTGCTAAACTTGTACAAATTCTAGCTAACATTTTAGTCATGTAGCAGACGCTAATATCCAGATTGATTTACAGGAGCAATTAGGATTAAGTGCCTTGCTCAGACAGATTTTTCACCTAGTCTGCCTCTGGATTTGAACAAGCAACCTTTCAGTTACTGGCCCAATGCTCTTAACCGCTAGGCTACCTGCCACCCTAACAGTAGCTAGGCCAGGGGTTAGGTTTAAGGTTAGGAAGGAAAGGAAAGGATACCTAGCCAGTTGTCCAACTGAATGTATTAAACAGAAATGTGTCTTCCAAATTTAACCCAACCCCTCTGAATCAGAGAGGTGCGGGGTACTGCCTTAATCAACATCTTCGGCGCCCAGGGAACAGTGGGTTAACTGCCTTGCTCAGGGGCAGAATAACAGATTTTTACCTTGTCAGCTCAGGGATTCAATCCATTGTTCTTCGACCTCATGGCTTGTTTTTTGCTCTGAAATGCAATGTCAACTGTGGTACCTTATATAGAAAGGTGTGTGTCTTTCCAAAACATGCCCAATCAATTTAATTTTACCACAGGTGGACTCCAGTCAAGTTGTAGAAACAGCTCAAGGATGATCAATGAAAACAGGATGCACCTAAGCTCAATTTCCAGTCTCATAGCAAAGGGTCTGAAAACTTACAGTACCAGTCAATAATCTGGACACACCTACTCTTTCAAGGTTTAAAAAATATATATATTTTAAAATATATTTCCTAGAATAATAGTGAAGACATCCAAACTATGAAATAACATATATGGAATCATGTAGTCAGTAGCATACCACCCTGCATCCCACTGCTGGCTTGCTTCTGAAGCTAAGCAGGTTTGGTCCTGGATGGGAGACCAGATGCTATTGGAAGTGGTGTTGGAGGGCTAGTAGGAGGAACCCTTTCTTTTGGTCTAAAATATCCCAATGCCCCAGGGCAGTGATTGGGGACATTGCCCTATGTACTGTAGGGTGCCGTCTTTCGGATGGGATGTTAAACAGGTGTCCTGACTCTCTGTGGTCACTAAAGATCCCATGGCACTTATCAGAAGATTAAGGGTGTTAACCCTTGTGTCCTGGATAAATTCCCAATCTGGCCTTCATACCATCATGGCCACCTAATCATCCCCAGCTTACAATTGGCTCATTCATCTCCTCTCCCCTGTGACTATTCCCCAAGGTCGTTGCTGAAAATGAGAATGTGTTCTCAGTCAACTTACCTGGTAAAATAAGGATTAAATAAATGTAGTAACCAAAAAAGTGTTAAACAAATCAAAATATATTTTATATTTGAGATTCTTCAAAGTAGCCACTCTTTGCCTTGGTGACAGCTTTGCACACTCTTGGCATTCTCTCAACCAGATTCATGAGGTAGTCACATGGAATGCATTTCAAGTAACAGGTGTGCCTCGTTAAAAGTTAATTTGTGGAATTTCTTTCCTTCTTAATGTTTGAGCCAATCAGTTGTGTTGTGACAAGGTAAGGGTGATATACAGAACATGCCCCAGTTGGTAAAATACCAAGTCCATATTATGGCAAGAACAATACAAATAAGCAAAGAGAAACAACAGTCCATCATTACTTTAAGACATGAAGGTCAGTCAATTCGGAACATTTCAAGAACTTTGAAAGTTTCTTCAAGTGCAGTCGCGAAAACCATCAAGCGCTATGATGAAACTCCATCTCATGAGGACCGCAACAGGAAAGGAAGACCCAGAGTTACCTCTGCTGCAGTGGATCAGTTCATTAGAGTTACCAGACTTAGAAAATGCAGCCCAAATAAATGCTTCACAGCGTTCAAGTAACAGACACATCTCAACATCAACTTTTCAGAGGAGACTGCGTGAATCAGGCCTTCATGGTCGAATTGTTGCAAAGAAACCACTACTAAAGGACACCAATAATAAGAAGAGACTTGATTGGGCCAGGAAACACGAGCAAATCTGTCCTTTGGTCTGATGAGTCTAAATTTGAGATTTTTGGTTCCAACTGCCGTGTCTTTGTGAGACGCAGATAGGTGAACGTATTATCTCCGCATATGTGGTTCCCACCGTGAAGCATGGAGGAGGATGTTTGATGGTGTGGGGCTGCTTTGCTGGTGCCACTGTCTGTGATTTATTTAGATTTCAAGGCACACTTAACCAGCATGGCTTCCACAGCATTCTGCAGTGATACGCCATCCCATCTGTTTTGCACTTAGTGGGACAATGACCCAACACACCTTGAGACTGTGTAAAGGTTATTTGACCAAGAAGTGGAGTGATGGAGTGCTGCATCAGATGACCTGACCTCCACAATCACCCGACCTTAACCCAATTGAGATGGTTTGGGATGAGTTGGACTGCAGAGTGAAGAAAAAGCAGCCAACAAGTGCTCAGCATTTGTGGGAACTCCTTCAACACTGTTGGAAAAGCATTTCAGGTGAAGTTGGTTGAGAGAATGCCAAGAGTGTGCAAAGCTGAAGGCAAAGTGGCTACTTTGAAGAATCTAAAATCTATTTTGATTTGTTTAACACCTTTTTGGTAATGATTCCATATGTGTTTTGTCATAGTTTTGATGTCTTCACTATTATTCTACAATGTAGAAAATAGTAAAAATAAAGAAAAACCCTTGAATGAGTAGGTGTGTCCAAACTTTTGACTGGTACTGAATGTAAATAAGGTATTCATTTACAAACATTTCCTAAAAACCTGTTTTCGCTTTGTCATTATCGGGTTATTCTGTGTAAATTGCTGAGGATTTGTGTTTATTTAATCAATTTTAGAATAAGGCTGCAACATAACAAAAGTCAAGGGATCTGAACACTTTCAGAAGGTACATCAGAGTGTTGCTAAACCTACACTTGGCAACCAACTATAGGGTATAGTTAATGAACTTTAGTTTGGTTACAACTCAATGCACATGACACTGTACCTAAATGTAACAAAGCAGACGAAATCCGATCGAGGGTTGAGGGAAATCCGATCGAGGGTTGCCTTTCAGAGAGACATCCGAGACTGCAACGTTCTTTGCTTCACGGAAACATGGCTCACTCAGGACACGTTATCGGAGTCGGTACAGCCACCTGGTTTCTCCACGCATCGCGCCGACAGAAACAAACTTCTATCTGGTAAGAAGAAGGGTGGGGGTGTGTGTCTTATGATTAACGAAACGTGGTGTGATCATAACAACATACAGGAACTCAAGTCCTTTTGTTCACCTGACATAGAATTCATTACAATCAAATGCAGACCGCATTATCTACCAAGAGAATTCTCCTCGATTATAATCACAGCCGTGTACATCCCCCCTCAAGCTGATACATCGACGGCACTGAAAGAAATTCATCGGACTCTATGTAAACTGGAAACCACATATCCTGAGGCTGCATTTATTGTGGCTGGGGATTTTAATAAGGCTAATTTAAGAACAAGGCTCCCGAAATTTTACCAGCATATCAAATGTGCCACCCGGGCTGGTAAAATCCTGGACCACTGTTATTCCAACTTCCGTGATGCATACAAGGCTATTCTCCGCCCTCCTTTCGCAAGTCTGACCATGACTCCATTTTGTTGCTCCCAGCCTACAAACAGAAACTAAAACAGGAAACGCCCGTTCTCAGGTCTGTTCAACGCTGGTCCGACCAATCTGATTCCACGCTGCAAGATCGCTTCGAGCACGTGGACTGGGATATGTTCCGGATAGCATCTGACAACAACATTGATGTATATGCTGATTCGGTGAGCGAGTTTATTAGCAAGTGCATTGGTGATGTTGTACCCATAGCAAATATTAAAACCTTCCCCAACCAGAAACCGTGGATTGATGGCAGCATTCGCGCAAAACTGAAAGCGCGAACCACTGCTTTTAACCAGGCTAAGGCTACCGGAAACATGACTGAATACAAACAGTGTAGCTATTCCCTCCGCAAGGCAATCAAACAAGCTAAGCGTCAATATAGAGACAAAGTAGAGTCACAATTCAACGGCTCAGACACAAGAGGAATGTGGCAGGGTCTACAGTCAATCACGGACTACAAAAGAAAACCAGCCCGTCGCGGACCATGACGTCCGGCTCCCAGACCAACTAAACAACTTCTTTGCTCGCTTTGAGGACAATGCAGTGCCACCAACACGGCCCGCTACCAAAACCTGCGGGCTCACCTTCACCGCAGCCAATGTGAGAAAAACATTTAAATGTGTTAACCCTCGCAAGGCTGCCGGCCCAGATGGCATCCTGGTCGTGTCCTCAGAGCATGCGCAGACCAGCTGGCTGGTGTGTTCACGGACATATTCAATCAGTCCCTATCCCAGTCTGCTGTTCCCACATGCTTCAAGAGGGCCACCATTGTTCTTGTTCCCAAGAAAGCTAAGGTGACTGAGCTAAATGACTATCGCCCCGTAGCACTCACTTCTGTCATCATGAAGTGCTTTGAGAGATTAGTCAAGGATCATATCACCTCCATCCTGCCAGACACCCTGGACCCACTCCAATTTGCTTACCGTCCCAATAGGTCCACAGACGACGCAATCGCAATCACACTGCATACTGCCCTAACCCATCTGGACAAGAGGAATACTTTTGTAAGAATGCTGTTCATCGACTACAGCTCAGCAATTAACACCATAGTTCCCTCCAAGCTCGTCATTAAGCTCGAGACCCTGGGTCTCGACCCAGCCCTGTGCAACTGGGTCCTGGACTTCCTGACGGGCCGGTCCCAGGTGGTGAGGGTAGGAAACAACATCTCCACTCCGCTGATCCTCAACACTGGGGCCCCACAAGGGTGCGTTCTCAGCCCTCTCCTGTACTCCCTGTTTACCCATGACTGCGTGGCCAAGCACGCATCCAACTCAATCATCAAGTCTGCTGACGACACTACAGTGGTAGGCTTGATTACCAACAACGACGAGACGGCCTACAGAGAGGAGGTGAGGGCCTCGGAGTGTGGTGTCAGGAAAATAACCTCTCACTCAATGTCAGCAAAACAAAGGAGATGATCGTGGACTTCAGGAAACAGGAGAGGGAGCACCCCCCTATCCACATCGAGGGGACAGTAGTGGAGAGGGTGGAAAGTTTTAAGTTCCTCGGTGTACACATCACGGACAAACTGAATTGGTCCACCCACACAGACAGCGTGGTGAAGAAGGCGCAACAGCGCCTCTTCAACCTCAGGAGGCTGAAGAAATTCAGCTTGTCACCAAAATCACACAAACTTTTACAGATGCACTATCGAGAGCATCCTGTCGGGCTGTATCACCGCCTGGTACGGCAACTGCTCCGCCCACAACCGTAAGGCTCTCCAGAGGGTAGTGAGGACTGCACAGCGCATCACCGGGGGAAACCTACCTGCCCTCCAGGACACCTACACCACCCGATGTCACAGGAAGGCCAAAAGATCATCAAGGACAACAACCACCCGAGCCACTGCCTGTTCACCCCGCTATCATCCAGAAGGCGAGGTCAGTACAGGTGCATCAAAGCTGGGACCGAGAGACTGAAAAACAGCTTCTACCTCAAGGCCATCAGACTGTTAAACAGCCATCACTAACATTGAGTGGCTGCTGCCAACATACTGACTTAAATCTCTAGCCACTTTAAACATAGGAATTGGATGTAACAAATGTATCACTAGCCACTTTAAACAATTTTGTATATAATGTTTACGTATCCGACATACTCATATCAAATGTATACACTGTACTCTAAACCATCTACTGTATCTTGCCTATGCTGTTCGGCCATCGACCCAAATCTCTAGCCACTTTAATAATTATAACTGGATGAAATAATGTATCACTAGCCACTTTAAACAATGCCATTTATATAATGTTTACATATCCTACATTACTCATCATATATATATATATATATATATATATATATAGGTGTATATACTGTACTCCATACCATCTACTGCATCTTGCCTATGCCGGTCAGCCATCGCTCATCCATATATTTATATGTACATACTCGTATTCATTCCTTTACTCTTGTGTGTATAAGGTAGTTGTTGTGAATTTGTTAGATTACTTGTTAGATACTACTGCATGGTCGGAACTAGAAGCACAAGCATTTCGCTACACTCGCATTAACATCTGCTAACCATGTGTATGTGACAAATAAAATTTGATTTGATAATAGTCAGTAGAGGTTTTTCTCAGTCCCATTTGAAATGACACGTGGCTGTGCGGAGGGAGTCACATCACAGTGCCAAAACAAGGACGTGTGAGTGGAGAGACAACTCTGGGTCACCCTGGTCCTAGCACAGTGAGATCAAACAGGCTGTGAAATGGCACCCTATTCCCTATATAGTGCACTACTTTTGACCAGAGCCCTATGGGGCACTATATAGGAAATATGGTGCCATTTTGTGTTGCTTAGACATACTGTGTACAGTCACCACTCTCATGACATGAGAATGCTGAACAGGGAGCACATGACAACAGAGATGAGGTGCTTCAAAGCATTAGATCATTTCCACCCTCAAACTCAATCCGACGTGTTTTTTCTTATTCAACTTCTAAATGCACCACAATATGTTCCTCGGCTCAGTTGCAAATTTGCCCTGAAGCATATACAGTAGGATGCTGAAGTCCCATTACAATGTCTAAGTCTAATAATACATATTCCCGTCTGATGATTTATCAGACTTTTCCACATGAATCATGAGATCACTTTTTGTCATTTGGACTTTTAGTAGAAAGGATCTATGGATTCAGTTTTTGAACTTCATACCTTTAAGCCAACACAGCCCTGCAGCATGCAGAATTCCATTTGGCACATATTCAAGGACACAGCGATAGCTACAATATGCTATCGTATACTTAACGAGGCTTTTAAGCATGAACACATGCCCACATTGGAGCATATGGAGTGTTATCAGCCATCATATTATTATGAATGGATGAGGGGGCTTTGGAATGAACGCCCCTAAAAAGATAACAGGTCCCATGTCTCCAGGGCCCTAAGTGCATATTCAGTTAGGTACATCGATCCCTGACAATGCTTAGACACAATGCACAGTCAACCCTCTTCATGCCTCTTGGGACATTCATTTACATCTGTCATTGCTGCACCGTAGGCAATCACCATGGTCTTGTAGTGGATGCGAGCTTCGACTGGAAGCCAATGGAGTTTGCGGAGGAAAAAAAATCAAATCAAAATTGTATTGGTCACATACACATATTTAGCAGATGTTATTGAGGGTGTAGCAAAATGCTTGTGTTCCTAGCGCTAACAGTGCAGTAGTATCTAACAATTCACAACAATACACACACATCTAAAGTAAAAGAATGGAGTTAAGAAATATATAAATATTAGGACAAGCAATGTTGGAGTAGCTTTGAATAAAATACAGTAAAATAGAATACAGTATATACATATGAAATGAGTAAAGCAGTATGTTAACATTATTAAAAGTGACTAGTGTCCAATTATTAAAGTGACCAGTGATTCTATGTATAAAAATCTAATCAAATCAAATTCTATTTGTCACATACACATGGTTAGCAAATGTTAATGCGAGTGTAGCGAAATGCTTGTGCTTCTTGTTCCGACAGATTACTTGTTAGATATTACTGCACTAACAATTCCCCAACAACTACCTAATACACACACATCTAAAGGGGTGAATGAGAATATGTACATGTAAATATATGGATGAGCGATGGTCGAGCGGCATAGGCAAGGTGCAATAGATGGTATAAAATACAGTATATACACACACGTGAAATGAGTAATGTAAGATATGTAAACATGATTAGTGGCATTATTTAGAGTGCATTGTATAAAGTGACTAGGACAGCATACTCTAAGGTACAGGGTTGAGTAACCAGGTGGTAGCCGGCTAGTAATGGCTATTTAACAGTCTGATGGCCTTGTGATAGAAGCAGTTTTTCAGTCTCTCTGTCCCAGTTTTGATGCAATTGTACTGACCTTGCCTTCTGGATGGTAACGGGGTGAACAGGCCGTGGCTCGGGTGGTTGATGTCCTTGATGATATTTTTGGCCTTCTGGTGCTGTAGGTGTCCTGGAGGGCAGGCAGTGTGCCCCCGGTGGTGCATTGGGCAGACCGCACCACCCTCTGGAGAGCCCTGCGGTTGCGGGAAGTGCAGTTGTCATACCAGGCGGCGATACAGCCCAACAGGATGCTCTCAATTGTGCATCTGTAAACATTTGTGAGGGTTTTAGGTGACAGGCCAAATTTCTTCAGCCTCCTGAGGTTGAAGAGATGCTGTTGCACCTTCTTCACCAAACTGTGTGTGTGGGTGGACCATTTCAGATTGTCGGTGATGTGTACGCCGAGGAACTTGAAGCTTTTCACTTTCTCCACTGCTGTCCCGTTGATGTGGATAGGGGCGTGCTCTCTGCTGTTTCCTGAAGTCCACGATCAGCTACTTCATTTAATTGACGTAGAGAGGTTATTTTCCTGGCACCACTCTCCCAGGACCCTCACCTCCACCCTGTAGGCTGTCTCGTCATTGTTGGTAATCAGACCTACTACTGTTGTGTCATCTGCAAACTTGGGATCTGACCCAGTTGCACAGGGCAGGGTTCAGACACGGGCCCCCGAGCTTAATGATGAGCTTGGAGGGTACTATGGTGTTGAAGGCTGAGCTATAGTTAATGAACATCATTCTTACATAGGTATTCCTCTTGTCCAGATGGGATAGGGCAGTGTGCAGTGCGATGGCGATTACATCGTCTGTGGATCTATTGGGGCGGTATGCAAATTGTAGTGGGTCTAGGCTGTCAGGAAAGGTGGAGGTGATATGATCCTTAACTAGCCTCTCAAAGCATTTCATGATGACAGAAGTGAGTGCTACGGGGTCGATAGTTATTTAGTTCAGTTACCATTGCTTTCTTGGGTACAGGAACAATGGTGGACCATTGTGGGGACAGCAGACTGGGATAGGGAGAGATTGAATATGGCCGTAAACACTTCAGCCAGCTGGTCTGTGCATGCTCTGAGGATGCGGTTAGGGATGCTGTCTGGGCCGGCAGCCATGCGAGGGTTAACCCGTTTAAATGTCTTACTCACGTCAGCCACCGAGAATGAGAGCCCACACTCCTTGGGAGCGGGCCGCGTCAGTAGCACTATGTTATCCTCAAAGCGGGCAAAGAAGGTGTTTAGCTTGTCCGGGAGCAAGACGTGTGTCCACAATGTGTCTGGTTTTCCCTTTGTAATCTGTGATTGTCTGTAGACCTTGCCACATAAGTCTTGTGTCTGAGCCGTTGAATTGCGACTCCACTTTGTCTCTGCACTGCCTGTTTGATTTCCTTAAGGAGGGAATAACTAATACACTAGTCTTCGACCATATTCCCAGTCATCTTGCCATGGTTAAATGCGGTGGTTCGCGCTTTCAGTTGTGCGAATGCTGCCATCTATCCACGGTTTCTGATATGGGTAGGTTTTAATTGACACTGTGGGAACAACAGCCGCTATATACTCCCTGATGAACTCAGTCACCGTGTCAGCGTATATGTTGATGTTATTCTCAAAGGCTACGCAGAACATATCCCAGTCCGCATGATCAAAACAATCTTGAAGCATGGATATCGATTGGTCAGACCAGCGTTGAATAAACCTTAGCACAGGTACTTCCTGTTTGAGTTTCTGCCTATAGGAAGGGCTGAGCAAAATGGAGTCATGATCTGATTTGCCGAAGGGAGGCCGGGGGTAGCAGTGGTTGAGTGTTTTAGCAGCGTGAGTACTACAGTCAATGTGTTGATAGAACTTTTTTTCAAATTCGCTTTTTTAAAATCCCCAGCTACAATAAATGTGGCCTGGGGATATGTGGTTTCCAGTTTACACAAAGTCCAGTGTAGTTCCCTGAGGGCCGTCGTGGTATCGGCTTGAGGGGGAATATTCACGGCTGTGACTATAGCCGAAGGGAATTCTCTTGGGGAGGTAATACGATCGGCATTTGATTGTGAGGTATTCTAGGTCGGGTGAACATAAAGGCGTGATTTTCTGTACACAAAACATTAACAACACCTACTCTTTCCATGACAGACTGACCAGGTGAATCCAGGTGAAAGCTATGATCCCTTATTGATGTCACTTCAATCAATGTAGATAAAGGGGAGGAGACAGGTTAAATAAGGATTTTTAAGCCTTGAGACAATTCAGACATGTATTGTGTATGTGTGCCATTCAGAGGGTGAATGGGCAAGACAGAATATTTAAGTGCCTTTCAACGGGGCATGGTAGTAGCTGCCAGGTGCACCGGTTTGAGTAAAGAACTGCAACGCTGCTGGGTTTTTCATGCTCAACAGTTTCCCGTGTGTATCAAGAATGGTCCAGCAACCAAAGGACATCCAGCCAACTTTACACAATTGTGGGAAGCATTGGAGTCAACATGGGCCAGCATCCCTGTGGAACGCTTTTGACACTTTGTAGAGTCTATTCCCCGATGAATTGAGTGCAAAGGGGGTGCAACTCAATATTAGGAAAGTGTTCCTAATGTTTACTACACTCAGTGTATATTTCCACACAATGAGGTTAATGAGAATACTACTGTGAAGTTGTGAAAATGCCCTTTAGTGTAAGAGCTGTTTGAAAATAAAATAAGAGCCTGTTTTGGTGGGGTGGAGTTTTGGCCTGCCTGGTGTGATGAATCACGATTCACCAACTGGCAGTCTAATGGACAAATCTGGGTTCGGCGAGTGCCAGGAGAACGCTACCAAACCCAATGCATAGTGCCAACTGTAAAGTTTGGTGGAGGAATAATGTTCTGGGGCTGTTTTTCATGGTTTGGACTAGGCCCCTTAGTTCAATGACAATGACATTCTAGACGATTCTGTGCTTCCAACTTTGTGGCGACAGCTTGCTTGCATGACAATGCCCCCCGTGCACAAAGTGAGGTACATATAGAAATGTTTTTTCAAGATCGGTGTGGAGGAATGGCCTGCAGAGCCCTGACCATAACGCCATCGAACACCTTTGGGATGAATTGGAATGCTGACTGCAAACCAGGCGTAATCGCCCAACATCCGTGCCCGACCTTACTACTGCTGTTGTGGCTGAATGGAAGCAAGTCCTCGCAGCAATGTTCCAACTTCTAGTGGGAAGCCTTCCCAGAAGAGTGGAGGCTGTTATAGCAGCAAAGGGGGGACCAACTCCATATTAATGCCCATATTACAGACGTGGCCAAAAGTTTTGAGAATGACACAAATATACATTTTCACAAAGTCTGCTGCCTCAGTTTGTATGATGGCAATTTGCATATACTCCAGAATGTCATGAAGAGTGATCAGATGAATTGCAATTAATTGCAAAGTCCCTAATAGCCATGCAAATAAACTGAATCCCCCCAAAACATGTCCACTGCATTTCAGCCCTGCCACAAAAGGACCAGCTGACATCATGTCAGTGATTCTCTCGTTAACACAGGTGTGAGTGTTGACGAGGACAAGGCTGGAGATCACTTTGTCATGCTGATTGAGTTCGAATAACAGACTGGAATCTTCAAAAGGAGGGTGGTGCTTGGAATCATTGTTCTTCCTCTGTCAGCCATGGTTACCTGCAAGGAAACACGTGCCGTCATCATTGCTTTGCACAAAAAGGGCTTCACAGGCAAGGATATTGCTGCCAGTAAGATTGCACCTAAATCAACCATTTATCGGATCATCAAGAACTTGAAGGAGAGCGGTTCAATTGTTGTGATGGCGGCTTCAGGGCGCCCAAGAAAGTCCAGCAAGCGCCAGGACCGTCTCCTAAAGTTGATTCAGCTGCGGGATCGGGGCACCACCAGTACAGAGCTTGCTCAGGAATGGCAGCAGGCAGGTGTGAGTGCATCTGCACGCACAGTGAGGCAAAGACTTTTGGAGGATGGCCTGATTTCAATAAGGGCAGCAAAGAAGCCACTTCTCTCCAGGAAAAACATCAGGGACAGACTGATTATCTGCAAAAGGTGCAGGGATTGGACTGCTGAGGACTGGGGTAAAGTCATTTTCTCTGATGAATCCCCTTTCCGATTGTTTGGGGCAAAAAGGTTGTCCGGAGAAGACAAGGTGAGCGCTGCCATCAGTCCTGTGTCATGTCAACAGTAAAGCATCCTGAGACCATTCATGTGTGGGGTTTCTTCTCAGCCAAGGGAGTGGGCTCACTCACAATTTTGCCTAAGAACACAGCCATGAATAAAGAATGGTACCAACACATCCTCCGAGAGCAACTTCTCCCAACCATCCAGGAACAGTTTGGTGACGAACAATGCCTTTTCCAGCATGATGGAGCACCTTGCCATAAGGCAAAAGTGATAACTAAGTGGCTCGGGGAACAAAACATCGATATTTTGGGTCCATGGCCAGAAACTCCCCAGACCTTAATCCCATTGAGAACTTGTGGTCAATCCTCAAGAGGCTGGTGGACAAACAAAAACCCACAAATTCTGACAAACTCCAAGCATTGATTATGCAAGAATGGGCTGCCATCAGTCAGGATGTGGCCCAGAAGTTAATTGACAGCATGCCAGGGCAGATTGCAGAAGTCTTGAAAAAGATGGGTCAACACTGCAAAAATTGACTCTTTGCATCAACTTCATGTAATTGTCAATAAAAGCCTTTGACACTTATGAAATGCTTGTAATTATACTTCAGTATTCCATAGTAACATCTGACAAAAATATCTAAAGACACTGAAGCAGCAAACTTGGTGAAAATTAATGCCAAAAGTGCATATTCATCCATTTCTCCCATCCTATTTGACTCTCAGCTCCTCCCTCACCTGAAGGCTTGGCTGGGGTGGGGATGACTGATGGATGTGCTGACACACCATCATAGCTTGGGCGGAGAACAATAAATACTGAGGCCATTCATTCATAAGTGATGCTGCAGAGAGATGAGGCCAGCTGCATCCGTTTGTAATTGCAGAGCCTGCAGAGCTGCTGGGACAGAAATCGAGTTAGAATAATGGTAATGACATAAGAGACTCCCAGACACTGTTCTGGTAGCGAACCAGGAGTTCAGTTTGGTCTGGAGATGACCTTTTTATAAATCACATCCTTGTTCATTCCCAGCATGAGGTGCAGCTGACAAATACTTCTGTATACACACAGCAATATGTTACCTGGGATTTCGTTATGAGTTGATAACAGCTATGCAGAATTAAGCCATGCTATTTTTTTCCCTTCTGTCACTAATTTTGTCCCAGGAAGATACAGTATATTTATATCCCAGGAAGATAGTAGATGTGTTTATACCAGCTCTGTCTCTGAATGACCTTCCTTTTTTTTAGAGTACATGGTGAAAGGTGGATGAAGAGAGAGGTGAAAGTCTCCTCATGGCAGATAGCCTCTGGCAGAGGTGTAGTCCAGAGCTCAATGGTTCCATTCTATTCTGGCGGAGCTTGGGACAGAGTGGATAAGTGAAAAGACTGACTCTTAGCCTGGATTGACTTTGTTCTGTGTTGAGATGGCCAAGGTATAAACTCAGTGCCAAGGAGCTGAACCATCTCTTTTTTCTATTAGTGGGAGAACAGGGACCTTTACCTCTGCTTGGGTGAAATGCACTTGTTATTCCCATAATGTGAAGTCCTCAGTAACCAAGTCAACTGGGTTTCATAACACAAACAGATGTCAACTGTTTACCTATTAGAAAAAGCAAAAGGGTCAAAATACACAAAGAACATAATTCAAACAAAACATGTACAGTACGTGAGGTTGGCAATGTACAGCAAACAAAGATAATTTACTAGTGACTTACTGTTGGGAATGGCTACAGTATGAGGGAAATGTTTTGGATACCGTTGCCAATTGATGGCCAAGTGTAACATATGCAGAGCACATCACACCATGTCATATCCCTTAACAACCAGACCCCATTTTCCTTCCTCACCTCAGTCAGTGCCATAGGATTCTATTAGTCCTATTAGAGGAGGCCAGTGCCATAGGATTCTATTAGAGGAGGCCAGTGCCATAGGATTCTATTAGAGGAGGCCAGTGCCATAGGATTCTATTAGAGGAGGCCAGTGCCATAGGATTCTATTAGAGGAGGCCAGTGCCATAGGATTCTATTAGAGGAGGCCAGTGCCATAGGATTCTATTAGTCCTATTAGAGGAGGTGGAGCAACTGAAAACACAGGTCACTGAAAAGTCGCCACCACAAATGAAATTTGGAAACAAGCTGTCACCAAAATACAGACACTTTAAACAGAAGTCCATTCACTTTTATTGGCATCATTATCCCTTTTTTGTTTGTTTAATATACTTGAAAGAAGAGGGAAGGGGTTAAATTCTCATTGTAAAACAGGAGGGTAAAGATTTACAAAACAATGTCCTCGGTGAACAGAAATGTACAACGTTACATAATCATATTAACGGACCAAAAACGTCATAATTAAAAAGAACGTACAAATTGATGGGGATAGCGCATTTAAGGCAATCGCTAGTTAGCGGAGTTTGCTCCAAAATAGTGTCAATCATTCCCCTACATTGCAACGTAACAGAAGTGGGCCGCGTTCATGTATGTACAGGTATGTAATGGGATGCCTTAGGTTCCTAGGCCTCTGAATAGGGTCGGGAGGGGAAGCTAGCTCGGGTGGACGTGGGTGAGGGGGGTTGGACGGGGAAGCTAGTTAATATTGCAGGACCAGGACATCGTCAGGGAGAAAGGAGAGAAGCTGAACCAGGCAGGTATACATTGCATCAACTTTCTCCTATTTCAGTTTGGAGAAGGGGGGAGGGGGTAGGGAGGTTAGAAGCAGCCCCTGTGGTGTCCATGGTGCTGAAAGAGGTGTTAGTAAAATAGAGTAGGGCGAAATGACATGGCATTGCTGCAAGAGCTACTGCACAGTATTCGTGGTCACTTTGCTGAGATGCCAATGACCATAATCAGACAAAGCTGTTTAGGACGTAGTATTTACAGCTTGCTGTAGATTCTCCTGTTCTTTTAAAGGGAGTGTTAAACGTCCTTCAGCATAAACCATGAAACTCCGGCTGGTAGGCTTACAGTGGATTATCTCGAAAGAGTACAAAATAGAGGGAATGTGACAGGGAAAAGGGGGGAGGAAAATATTATTATACCAATTATTTTAAGTTCAGTACAATTGAGGAAATAGAGTTCACTTGCAGCTGTCGCCACAATAAACAGAGCAATTCATACGTTGTGGTATTTAGAAACTGCCGAGCAGCTCTACTGCAGAGGAGACAGCGTTCATATTCACAGAAAGAAGGAAAGAAACTACAGGAAATCATCAAGACACATGTACATATCAACAGATGTATATAGAGAGGGTCTTTTTTTTCTCTGTGGAAATCTTGGTACATGGGGATAGACTGGGACTGTTGGTTTGCTCAGAAAGGAAAAGAAGTCGAACCAGAGACGTCCATTCTGCTGGTGTAATATAAAGAGAGTGAAGGTCTCAAAACAGAAGCCCGGTCAGTGTGTGAGCACATAGTGGATCCTCTCTCTCGCTCTGCCATCCCCTGATCTGCTTCAGACCGGAAGAGACACATTATCCTGAGTGTCCCATGTCCCGTGTCTCCTGGTCAGAGAACAGTCAGTCAGTCACCATCAGATCAGTCAGTCACCATGCTCACAGGCCCTGAGTCAGGTCTCGCCGCTCCTGTGAAGGGGTGCGTTCACACATACGAGCGTCTGTTCGGGTTTGTAAGAGGGAGTGGAGAAGGAGAGAGTAAGGACTCTGGTCTGGTGAGGCCTATTGATTGTGGTCTATTGTGGTCTGGTGAGGCCTATTGATGAAGCCTACAGCAGCCTTTCCTTTCCTCTCTTGTCTGAAGTATGGGTGTAGTCTGGGTATAGTATGGGTGTAGTCAGTCTGAAGTCCGGGTATAGTCAGGGAGTAGTCCGTTTGAAGTCTGGGTGTAGTCAGTCTGAAGTCTGGGAGTAGTTTGGGTATAGTCTGGGTGTAGGCAGTCTGAAGTGTGGGTGTAGTCTGGGTGTAGGCAGTCTGAAGTGTGGGTGTAGTCTTGGTGTAGGCAGTCTGAAGTCTGGGTTTAGTTTGGGTGTAGTTGGATGGTGGTAGGTGGTGTAGCGTTCCCCTGCATGGCAGAGATAAGATCTCCCAGACTTTGGTTTCCTTGATGTCTGTGAGTGGGTTTGGTGTGTGCGCACGGCTCTGTCTGCCTGTGTATGTGTGTGTGTGTTTCCAGTATGTTTGTATTAGCGTGTCCAGTGTATATGAGTGTTTGCGAATGTGTGTGTGTTTTCCCGACTGAGGGTTCTATTCCAGTTACCCCACTGAGTTTAGGGAAGTTCCATGCTCCAAGGATCAGGACAATACAGTGCAGCATACATGGTGTGTATCCCCAGAGTGAGGTCCCAAATCAAAGAGGTGTGAATTCCCAGCCATGTCCATTACCACTCACTATTACAACATGAGCCAAAAAGATGACTCGCTTCACCAAAACATGAAAACCACTGCAGTCACAAACACAATCTCCAGGCTGCAAACAGAGACAGAGAGAGAGACAGAGAGTGAGAGAGACAGAGAGAGACCGTATGAGATCAATGTAACAATGGTTGTGGCATTATCCATAGGGAGAACTAAGAAGCCGCAAAGGAGCTGGGAGACCAAACTAAGCTTGCATGCCAAGAACACAAGGCCACAGCCTGACAAAGGTTAGCACTAAATAATGCTGTTCTCCATAACTTTTAAGGAAGAATGGGTTGGCTTCGGGGAATAATGACTTCCAGTGTCATTAGGAAAATGATTAGTTACATATAGCATGATTCCCTAAACAATGAAACTCTATGAATCACAACTGTGGAAAGACATGTTGGCTACACAACACAGACGGCTATCACAGGTTCTGATGGTCGCTAGGGAGATGGAGAACGACAGGGGAAACAGATGAGTGCAGAGAGGAAGGCGGGAAGATTCTCTGTGTTTGTTGACCAGGACAGACTCACCTCTGCTGCAGGAGATGTCACAGACATCAAGGCCAAATGATAAAGGCAAGAGAAAAGAATAAGAACAGAAACAAAAACTGCAGAGAGAGAGAGAGAAAGAGAGAGTGAGTCGGGAAAACAGAAGACGTGTTAGTCACAGGCAGGAGCAAAGGAAGCTTCAGGAAGTTTCAAAGACACTGTGCTACTAAGTAGGGGGAGCTAGTCCTGATCATGGTGAATAACAGAGCCTAGCTATAGCAGAACTATAGAAGAGCTTGGTTTTCCTGAGAATGTCTGTAGACTAGAGCATAAAACACAATCTGCGTCTCTGAGTCATGTTGGTTCATATAGAATTTGGTTCATATAGAATTTTAACTCTGAAATGACCGAAGTCCTGGCCTAACTGAACCCCTCATTTCCCTCTGTATTGTGCAACAAGGGAAGCAGAACTACAGGCCACGCCTCATTATGTTTGGTTCATTAACTAGTCAGCGATGTGAGGTTCAGAGAGGTGTGCCTGATGAGTGACTATAAGGAAAGGGTAGTGAGAATGTGAGTCAGGGTGAAAGCCTTAGACATAACCACACATTATAGTACATATTTTAACAGACCCCTTCAGGTCACAGAAGCATCACAGGGCCCCGAGTCCAAAATGGTACTCTATTTTCTTTATAGTGCACTACTTCTGGTCAGGGTCCATTGGGCTCTGGTCAAAAGTAGTGCACTAGATAGGAAATTGGATGGCATATGGGATGTAGTCAGTTTATAGCCGACAGGGGAGAGGAGAGAGCAAAACCTGTGTGACGGTAAATAACTCTGCTGGCGATCTTACCTTCTCCTCCAGATCCTTAATTTGTCTTCTCTGGATGTCTGTCTTATCCTCCAAGTCCCGGATTCTCTGAAAAGATTGTAAAGGAAATAGTTGTTCCCTTAGCGAATATAAAACATATATTCAACAGTAACATTGCATGCTATAGCTGAACTGTATGCCAAGCCAACACAAATACGCTCCATACATTTATATTTTACATAGATTTTTGAAATCAGCATTGGAAATATGAATAAATATCAGAGAAAACGTTAGGAAAACAGTCATGTAAAGAGTTATTTAGGTAAGATTATTTAGGTACATTTCGCATTTCATTGGAGCATCTGACTGTGGCACGGTTTATTGAAACAATAAATGTTTTCTGGGAAACCATGGGACTGTTTTGCCCTTGGAGTGGCCTGGTAAGTGGTTCACCAGCTGGGTGCATGTGAGAGGCTGGCACAATGCTGCTACCCCTGGAGTGACTCAGTCAGTGTAAACTGTAAATAAATGGAGCATCGCCCTCTTCTGTAGCATTGAGGAACTGCAACAACAGCATCTCGCAGCCTGCTTTGTTCCATGTTAAAAACTCCAATTTAGAATTGAACAGCATTGTGTTCATTCAAGTAAACATATGCTGTGTTCTATTAAATGTTGAAACTGCTTAGAGTATTATCAAGTCAATGTCAGGTGTGAGTGTGGCACTCTGTCTTGAACAGATGTTTCGGGATCTGTGAAAGTCCTGTCATCCATCTGTTCTTTATGGACATATTTGAATTACCTTTCTTTCATCGAGGTGGGTGCAGGTGTGAAGCCCTCAAGTTAAATCATCAAAGGGAGTGTATGTCATATGTTGACTTATACAGGTACAGTGCCTTGCAAAAGTATTCGTCCCCCTTGGCGTTTTTCCTATTGTGTTGCATTACAACCTGTAATTTGAATGGATTTTTATTTGGATTTCATGTAATGGACATACACAAGATAGTCCAAATTGGTGAAGTGAAATGAAAAAAAATTACTTGTTTAAAAAATTAAAAAAAAGGAAAAGTGGTACGTGCATATGTATTCACCCTTTGCTATGAAGCCCCTAAATAAGATCTGGTGCAACCAATTACCTTCAGAAGTCACATAATTAGTTAGATTGTACACAGGTGGACTTTATTTAAGTGTCACATGATCTCAGTGTATATATACACACACACACACACACACACACACGTGTTCTGAAAGGCCCCAGAGTCTGCAACACCACTAAGCAAGGGGCACCACCAAGCAAGTGGCACCATGAAGACCAAGGAGCTCTCCAAACAGGTCAAGGACAAAGTTGTGGAGAAGTACAGATCAGGGTTGGGTTATAAAAAAATATCAGAAGCTTTGAACATCCCCCAAGCACCATTAAATCCATTATTGAAAAATGGAAAGAATATGGCACCACAACAAACCTGCCAAGAGAGGGCCGCCCATCAAAACTCACAGACCAGGAAAGAAGGGCAGAGTGGCAACAAAGTGACCAAAGATAACCCTGAAGGAGCTGCAAAGCGCCACAGCGGAGATTGGAGTATTTGTCCATAGGACCACTTTAAGCCGTACACTCCACAGAGCTGGGCTATATGGAAAATTAGGAAACACGTTTGGTGTTAACCAAAAGGCATGTGGGAGACTCCCCAAACATATGGAAGAAGGTACTCTGGTCAGATGAGACAAATTTTGCTTTTTGGCCATCAAGGAAAACGCCATATCTGGCGCAAACCCAACACCTCACATCACCCCAAGAACACCATCCCCACAGTGAAGCATGGTGGAGGCAGCATCATGCTGTGGGAATGTTTGTCATCGGCAGGGACTGGGAAACTGGTCAGAATTGAAGGAATGATGGCTTGTGCAAAATACAGGGAAATTCTTGAGGGAAACCTGTTTCAGTCTTCCAGAGATTTGAGACTGGGACGGAGGTTCACCTTCCAGCAGGACAATGACCCTAAATGTCTTGGAATGGCCTAGTCAAAGCCCAGACCTCAATCCAATTGAGAATCTGTGGTATGACTTAAAGATTGCTGTACACCAGCGGAACCCATCCAACTTGGAGGAGCTGGAGCAGTTTTGCCTTGAAGAATGGTCAAAAATCCCAGTGGTTAGATGTGCCAATCTTATAGAGAAATACACCAAAAGACTTGCAGCTGTAATTGCTGCAAAAGGTGGCTCTACAAAGTATTGACTTTGGGGGGGTGAATAGTTACGCACGCTCAAGTTCTGTTTTTTTTGTCTTATTTCTTGTTTGTTTCACAATAAGAAATATTTTGCATCTTCAAAGTGGTAGGCATGTTGTGTAAATCAAATGATACAAACACCCCAAAAATCTATTTTAATTCCAAGTTGTAAGGCAACAAAATAGGAAAAATTCCAAGGGGGGTGCAACAGGTCACGATTCTACTGGTGTAAGCACCACCTTGGCGTAACCAAAGGTATCGACCCTGGGATGTCTGTATGACTCAAAAATGTTTTAGTCCACTGAGTTCTTGCGCTGTTAGGGGAATAACCTGTGTAAATGTAATAATCTGCTGCAATTTTTTTGTGTTATCTGTGATTGTTTTTGTTTGTCTTGTATAGTGTAGTTTCTTAATCATTGCACCTAAACTGTATATGTAAACATGTATACGCAGGGCCTAGCTGTAAAAGAGACCTTGGTCTCAGTCTGTGTTCCTTGTTGAAATAAAGGTATAATAATAATAATAATCTCTGGGGACTAACACAAACTTTCAGGTCTTAAGTGTCAGACAAGGCTACTCATCGAGGCAAACAAATATTTGGATCATTCCACAAAATAAGTGCCTTTTGCATCCTTTTGATATTTTAAGAAGAAATTGTGCACCAATATCGAATTGTAAAAGCCTGTTATATTCAATGAAGTGCCCTTTAATACAGACCGCAGGGAGAATACAAGAGATCTGATTTTCTATATGAATAAAGACTTTTTAACATGTCTCTCCATGCAGCCTCTGTGACTTCTTGGAAGACTTAAACCTTAAAAACTTAAACCCAACATTTCTCCAAGTTTCTCCAAGTCATTTCTGAAGATTCTTATTGATTTAATGTGATTACTGATTCATTCTAAGAAAAAAAAAAAACCTATCCCTCATTATAAGGTCAGCCCTGTCATGTGAACTGAACTCTCGTTTTAATATGGTGAAACTTTTCTTTTTTACATATTTTTTTCAAAAGAAACATTGAACATCTAATAGTCAAATCATAGAGTAATAGCAGGTGAGCTGGTTCTTTTGGGGCATTTTCTGGTGTTTTGTGGTGGAAAACGAAGTGGGTTGAGCATAAAACGGCAACGCTGTTACCCATAGATAAACAGGATAGAAATGTTTTAACAGTTTCATTTTTTTTGTGAAGCTTGCATCAACTCCCCCTCCCTGTTGCACACAACAAGCTTCAATTTCCCCTGTCACAAGGGGATGTATGGCTGATTTAAGATATTAAAACCCTGTTACTTTATTTGGCACTTAAAAGGGACTTACTGTAGTCATTTTTTTACTTAACCTCGAGATGGAAAAACTGGCGGCTACTGGTAGGCTACTCGTTTTTTTATTTTACTGCTAATATGCATACCGCGCAGCAGACCTTCGTGGCGCTTTGAGGATGAAATGCTCAATAAGTTATGGACTTTTGATATGTATCTTAATGTAGGCCTACTGCTAGAGTGTAGTAGGCAAACATCCATTAATACATTACAAGTCCCTAAAAATAGCAATCAACTTGGCAAGAGTCTATTATCCTGCTAATAGCCCATCATGGGCGGACTCATTAACTCTGTCTTTAATGCTTTTTTTCGGATTGCATCACTCATGGAGAGAAACTTCTGAGACAGTATTCATGATGAACACTCAGAGGTTCACTGGTAAGCCATGCCTTAACACTAGCGAGACTGATCTCGCCTATGGTAGGCCTACAGTATATAAAAAATATTTCTACATATAGGTCTCCTGATTTAAACCCGATCGAACTTGTTTGAACTGGAGAAGGCCAACAAGACATTTGGCTTGAGAACCTGCTGATACAACATTTCAACAAATACATTGATAATCTCAGCAAGGTTTTACCCATGGTCCTGGAGCTGGGGGGGGAAGTGCAACTAAAATGTAGTTGAGATGTAGTTGAAATCTGGTGCGCAACTTTCCCTGGGGACGGGGGATTTGTCCCACCCACATTCTGAAATTGCAAATACTGTATAGGCGTCTTTCTTTTGGAAATATATACAGTACCGTTCAAAAGTTTGGGATCACTTACAAATGCCCTTGTTTTTGAAAGAAAAGCACTTTTTTTGTCCATTAAAATAACATCAAATTACAGTGTAGATATTGTTAATGTTTTAATGAAATTGTGAGAAATTGCATTTGTGGGTTCAATTACAGGCTCAAAATGGCCAGAAACAAAAGGACCTTCTCAAACTCGTCAGTCTATTCTTGTTCTGAGAAATGAAGAGAATGCGAAATATTGCCAAGAAACTGAAGATCTCGTACAATGCTGTGTACTAATCCCATCACAGAACAGCGCAAACTGGCTCTAACCAGAATAGAAAGAGGAGTGGGAGGCCCCGGTGCACAACTGAGCAAGAGGACAAGTACATTAGTGTCTAGTTTGAGAAACAGACGCCTCACAAGTCCTCAACTGGCAGCTTCATTAAATAGTACCCGCAAATCACCAGTTTCAACATCAACAGTGAAAAGGCGACTCCGGGAGGCTGGCCTCTTTCTATTCTGGTTAGAGCCAGTTTGCGCTGTTCTGTGAAGGGAGTAGTACACAGCGTTGTATGAGATCTACAGTTTCTTGGCAATTTCTTGCATGGAATAGCATTCATTTCTTAGAACAATAATAGACTGACGAGTTTCAGAAGAAAGTCCTTTGTTTCTGGCCATTTTGAGCCTGTAATCGAACCCACAAATGTTGATGCTCCAGATACTCAACTAGTCTAAAGAAGGCCAGTTTTATTGCTTCTTTAATCAGGACAACAGTTTTCAGCTGTGCTAACATAATTGCAAAAGGGTTTTCTAATGATCAATTAGCTTTCAGAAATGATAAACTTGGATTAGCTAACACAACGTGCCATTGGAACACAGGAGTGATGGTTGCTGATAATGGGCCTCTGTACGCCTATGTAGATAGTCCATTAAAAATCATAATTTTCCAGCTACAATAGTCGTTTACAACGTTAACAATATCTACACTGTATTTCTGATCAATTTTATGTTATTTTAATGGACAAAAACGTGCTTTTCTTATAAAAACATTTCTAAGCGACCCCAAACTTTTGAACAGGAGTGTAGCTCTCCAGTAGGTGTACCAAAACATTCACGGGCCATTTTCTCAAAAGTGGGGTTAAAGCAGAATTACTTTCTTATTGCTCCTCAACTGCAATGTATGTTACATTTAATTTTCTAGCTCGGAGTCTCTAGTTTTATCCAATGTAGAACACACCATTTCAAAGGTTGCTACATAGAAAGGGACCCAGGCGGTGGTGCACATATGATTGTATATTGTACCTGATGGGCCTGGTGGAGCAGCTCCATCCTCTCAGCCAAGACCTGACAGTCGAACTCTCTGCTCTTCCTCAGCATCTGCCTGCGTAACTTCTCCACGGACGTACGAAGCTCATCCTTCTGCATGTCACTGAGAGGCTCGCCGTATCCGATCACCTTATCCTGCTGCAGTGCGTTGTACAGAGTAGCCTCCAGCTCCTGGATTTGCTGCGGGGGGGGGGAGGTTAAGGGGGGTAGTTAGCTACAGTGACAAAAATGGTGTAGATATTCATCATTTATAGTAAGTCAGTACTGGCTAGGGGAGACGTGTATGCATTGCATGCACGAACGCACAAACGCATGCATGCACACACATTTACGATACCCTTACAGTATGTTCAAAGCGCATATTAAACATAATACCTTTGAGGCCAATAAAAAAAGTAAGCCTGTATTTAAAGGTAGGTGGCTGAACGAGTAGGAATGCATCTGGAGGGCACTCACCACATAGGCCTGATCCAGGGCTGACTTCCTGTAATCCAGCTCCTCCTCCAGATAGCCTTTCTGCTTGCAGAACATCTCCTGAGGAGGACAGTTCTCTCTGGTCAGTGCTCTGACACTGTGGCTGAAGATCTCCGTACGTCACCAGTCAATAACATCACGCAACAGTTAGTGATGGGTAATGGTGTCTATACGCCTTTGAATTCGGAAGTATTTTTTGTACAATGCAGAAATGATAGTTCTTTGAGCATCTCTTCCATCGTATTGTGCACAGAGATCTGGCACTTTCATTTCATGGAACCGAGTAAACACTTCTCAAGTCAAGCCGAGTCCGTGTGAAGTGACTGTGTGAGTGAGTGATGTGAATGGAGAAGGGACTCACCATCTCTAGCTCCAGGTCCATCATCTTCTGGTGCAGCGCTGCCTCTGTGCCCTCAATCTGTTGTATCCACTAGGGGGAGACAAAGACAGCAAAACGCAGATTAGAAACAATGCCATATAAATGGCTATTCTAAATTACTCTGAACTAAGCATCAATATTTTTTATTGCATTTGCATACCTTTTCAGCAAGAGAGAGGACAGTGCTGGCTTGAATAATGGCCACTTGCTCCTCATTTCGCAAGTTCTAGAAAAAATAAGGTTAAACAACCCTGATTTTCAAGTCTTCACGCAAAGGAGGAATTTTTATTTGCAAAAACATCAGTAATAACATATTATAGAGCCCTTCCAAGCAGGCTTACCCCGTTATCACCCAGAATGTCTAGCAGCTTGATCAGGTCAGGTATACAGACATCCTGGGAAAGGATTGAAATAAACAGTCAGTATCCTATTTCACCTAAAATTGCTTTGCAGAAAGACAAAATATAATGTCTTATGATATTATTGAGAGGGGTTATACCTTCACTCCTTCCTTCATGCAGTAGATCTGCAGGGCGCTGACACCATCGGAGAACGGATGCATGCGGAGATGATTAAACGGAGGGGACTTCCGCTCACGCTCCTACAGGAGGAACATGTCATTTATTTAATCAGTTTGCAGCATTGGTTAAATTGATTGAATGATTGGACAAAGACAGCAGAGGGAGTCAGTGGAGGGATATTTCCTGCTGTTTTATTCTCGATCCAGTAGATGGAAGCAGCATTATTTGGGGGGCTTATTGCAGTATCTGCACTGCAGCACAGAATGCACAAAGCCCTGTGTTCTGAGCCTGTCTGAGCCTGGCCATGGGGGGAAGGAGAGGAATAGAGGGGTCCCAGAGACAAGACTGATATTAGTGCTGGGCGATTAGTACTTTTTGAGGTCTGTTCGGTTTCAGTTAGATTATTTTATATTTGTATCACGGTTTTCGATTTCAAACATTTTGGGGGGGGACATTAAATGCACTATGCATTATTTGGTTTGAATGCTGTAACAACAGAATGAAACAATTCCTAAAAGTCCCATGATGGTAGTGACTGCCCATTACTGCTTATCACCATTTATTCATATTGTGTATATTACATTTGTTTTAGGCCTATTTGAGGCACACTTGATTGACTGCCGACGACCAACTATCAATCGTAGATCATGTATTTTCAGATGAAGATACCACAAAGCAAATGCTCTCCATCCCTCTTAATCGCACGTTCTTCTGTCTGTTCTCTCCATCTCAGACCGGACAAGGAGTCGCGCAATTGATTATGGTCAATGTAATTAATTACCACGTTTTCTGCGCTAAACCATGTAGAATATTGGTCTGTAGAAAACTACAACTGCCTACTACATCGCGCAGATCGGACTTGATCTGATTTATCTCTAGAGAAACTGAGCATTTCGCTCACAATTATTTTAGTTTTTTTAATTACTTGTCATTTAGTTGTTTAAAACCTGAAAATAACCAACATTTCGGTTAATCGCTCAGCACTACTGATATAATGTAAATATTTGTGTACACAAACAAAATCTGCTATATATCTATTGGTGGGAATATTACAAACCCATGAAATATCTCCCTCCTTGTCACCAATGCTCTTTTCTTTTTTTTCTTTAAACAGCTGTGATTCCACTCAAATGTATGCCCCATTGATATTTGACCTGTTGTAACCTGTCAATCATAAAGGCTCTCTAGTACGTAAGACAAATATATTTTCACGATTTCAGTTAGATCATCAAATTCGATAAATCACAGCACGTTTTTGGACTCATTTGGTAGTTTTTACTTGATTCGGTAGAATCCTGTTAAAGTAACTGTCCAGTGAAAATCACACTTTTAAAAGTTCCTATTCTGTTAACTCATACCCAAATAACGTGGTTGACTCGTCCTATAGTCGTATTTGTGGCCAAAGCATAAACTGGGGAAAAACATGATCTGAAAACCCCACCTCAAACTGGTATCTCAAACAGACTGTTTAAAAAAAGCTTGCTATTTCCTCATGGAGCATGATGTCATACTCCTGAGGACGACAAGCTGGCCAATCAGTAGTCTACTCTCGTCAATATTTTTAATGACCGGTATTCGCCCACACCATTCTGTCGCCCACACCATTCTGTTGTTGGGGTACGCCCAGATTATTCCAACACAGAAAAGCTGCTTTGTAAAATACTTAATTACATTTTTTGGGAAGGAAAACTGTTTCACTCATGATGTAAGTCACTATAGGTCACATTGCATAGAAATCTGGAAACACTGGACAGTTACATAAAACAATTATTGTTATAAATATAATTTATATTCCTAAAACATGAGTTGAAAATGATACTGTTGCTCCTTCCTGTTGTCATGGATTTTTCCTTTACAGCCCAGTGTCAAAATACTGGTTTTAAATGTCCAAATTCATAATAAATATGCTGAAATAGGTCATGATATTTTGAAAACCAAAACATAAAGATTACTCCGTACACATACGTGTCAGACTTGTATTTTTTCTAAATTAGTACCTTATAAACTGCACATACACCAGCATTTACCAAGCGTCCTCAAATTGATTAGCATGTTTTATTGTAATCAATAGTGCACGCAAATTAATCGCATAGATATTGTATTGAAATCAATGGAACTGGGACAATAACCACAGTGACATGCACTGTACCATTTGTGCTCGTCTAAAAGTCAAACCACAACGAATTACATATACCTGTCGATAGATGAGAACCTATAGTAGCCATTTATCAACTAATCTGTTGACGGTAGATGGGCAACACGAAAAGGAAATGCAACACTTTTTTTGACTGGATAATTTCAACGAATCGTCACCTCACAGGTACTTCTACATAGTGACAGAGGTTGGCTTTCATTTGAGTGACAGGTTGACTGTCAAATCCGTGTATTTGTTTGTGGTCAGTGACTTTTATACAGAGATTTCTCCGAATTATTTGTGCCATTTGAGTTTAAGTCATGCGATGGACAGGCGTGTATGATAAAACCAACAGTATCAAACCAAAGATATTGTAGCATCAATGTAGCATCATCTCGATGACTAGATACAGATATATTAACATCACTAATCTGAGGTAAAAAGGATGAGTAATTCCACTAAATGTTTTGAAAATGCAAGCTTGTGTAAGTAAGGTAGTAACACAAATTGTCCACGTTAGGTAAATTAGCAATAAAACATTTCTTTACATGGACAAATATAACAACAATAATTCAATTTAAGATGATAGTATATGTTGCCCACTCACAAACTATTCCAACAATGACATCTATTTCTCACTCATTTAACCATTTAGAGAGTATTTAAAAAAAAATCTGAAACACAATTTAACCGGGCGCTGTAGACTAGAGCTTCCATAGTGTCTGTGCAGCAGCCAATTTAACTGGGGGCTCTAGACTAGAGCTTCCATAGTGTCTGTGCAGCAGCCAATTTAACCGGGCGCTGTAGACTAGAGCTTCCATAGTGTCTGTGCAGCAGCCAATTTAACTGGGGGCTCTAGACTAGAGCTTCCATAGTGTCTGTGCAGCAGCCAATTTAACCGGGCGCTCTAGACTAGAGCTTCCATAGTGTCTGTGCAGCAGCCAATTTAACTGGGGGCTCTAGACTAGAGCTTCCATAGTTTCTGTGCAGCAGCCAATTTAACCGGGCGCTCTAGGGATTCCATAGTGTCTGTGCAGCAGCCAATTTAACCGGGCGCTCTAGGGCTTCCATAGTGTCTGTGCAGCAGCCTGAACGTTTGCCGTCCTTACCTCTAGTTCCAGTATTCTGAATTCCAGGAGCTCATTCTGGTCCTTGGAGTCTTGCAGCTCCTGTTGCTGTCGATTACATTTTCCATCCAACTTCTCCACCTGCAGAGGACCAGAGGGATAAAGGTCAGAGCATGCCAGTAGCGTGGACTTCCATACCCTATACAATATCCAGTGGTGCATGGTGAATGTTCAGATCCAAAATAACTACAATGTATCCCCTTTCTTGCTAGCGGAGATTGGTGGAGGACAAAGCGAGTTGACTTTAATATACAAAGTAAATAATGATGCATAGTGTAATGCAATATCACCATCATATCAATGATATCATAGCAGGACAGACCTTATCCAGCAGCTCCTGATTCCTCCTGAAGAACAGCTGTTTCTCCTCTACCCACTTGGAGTCCTGCCAGAGGAGAACCAGGTTTCAATGAGGGAATAAATTGTCTTCTCTTACAGATGTACTTAATTTGATCACTCTGTTGTCGAAGATCATTTTTCTGCGCCGCAGGAAATGCAAACCTGTAGTGTTTTCGAGTTGTAAAAAGTCTTGTAATTCCCACTTTAACATTTCTGGCTTGATTTGCCCTAAGGAAAATCGCATCAACCCCTAAGAAAATGCCATAGAATTATAACACACAGAATAATTCAAATATCCTGTTGCTGCTGTGAGAAACTGGTCAAATTAAGATTGTACATGTATACTTGCAGCCAAAGAACTAGAATGAGTGTACCAATGAGTTTCCCAGTCAAATTGCCATGGTCAGAGGTTCTATGCCCATTCTACTCATTCTATTTCTATGGTTACAACATACTGAAGTGTTATACAAAATCGAACATATCCCGCAGATAGATATCACAGCTGTCCCATCATGGATAGCATTTAAGTTTGTTAACTGAACTGACCCACATTGTATGAAATACTAGCGTCAACCCAAACCCAAAATTGTTCTTCACTGTTGTGAGGCAACAGAATCGAAACCATTCATTGACTTTTCCTCTCAGTCCAAAAGACTAATCACTATTGACAGTCCAACTCTGGAGTTGTAATTACATTTTCACAGCCCCGTTACATTTGGTAATCCTAGTATGTAAATAATTGCTTAATAACTATGGTCACATACAGTACAAGCCATCCATGCGCAGTAATTCAAAGACTGGGACAATGTGTATAGCCTTCCTCAATGTCGTAGGATGTGTCCCAAATGGCACCCCATAGTGTACTACTTTTGACCAGACATTGCCCTATGGACCCTGGTCAAAGGTAGTACAGGAGTGGTGCGTCACTTGAGTGGGTGGAGTCACAGACGTGAACTTCCTGTCTTCCGTGCGGTGGAGGAGATCTTCGTGGGCTATACTCAGCCTTGTCTCAGGGTAGTAAGTTGGTGGTCTGTTGATATCCTTCTAGTGGTGTGGGGGCTGTGCTTTGGCAAAGTGGGTGGGGTTATATCCTGCCTGGTTGGCCCTGTCCGGGGTTATCGTCGGACGGGGCCACAGCGTCCCCCGACCCACCCCTGTCTCAGTCTCCAGTATCTATGCTGCAATACACTATGTGCCAGGGGGCTAGGGTCAGTCTGTTATATCTGGTGTAATTCTCCTGTCTTATCCAGTGTCCTGTGTGAGTTTAAGTATGCTCCCTCTAATTCTCTCTCTCCCTCCCTCCCCTTCCGGAGGACCTGAGCCCTAGGACCATGCCTCAGGACTACCTGGCCTGATGACTCCTGGCTGTCCCCAGTCCACCTGGTCATGCTACTGCTCCAGTTTCAGCTGTTCTGCCTGTGGCTATGGAACCCTGACCTGTTCACCGGACGTGCTACCTTGTCCTGGACCTGCTGTTTTCGACACTCTCTACCGCACCTGCTGTCTCGACCTTCGAATGCTTGGCTATAAAAAGCCAACTGACATTTACTCCTGAGGTACTGACCTGTAGCACCCACTACAACCACTGATTATTATTTGACCCTGCTTGTCATCTATGAGCGTTTGAACATCGTGAAGAACAATCTGGCCTTAAATGGCCATGTACTCTTATAATCTCCACCCGACACAGCCAGAAGAGGACTGGCCACCCCTCAGAGCCTGGCTCCTCTCTAGGTTTCATCCTAGGTTCCCGTCTTTCTAGGGAGTTTTTCCTAGCCACCGTGGTTCTACATCTGCATTGCTTGCCGTTTGGGGTTTTAGGCTGGGTTTCTGTACAGCACTCTGTGACATCTGCTGATGTAAAATGGGCTTCATAAATACATTTGATTGCACAGTATATATGAAATAAGGGTGCCATTTGGAATGCAGCCCATGTCTTAGTGTTGGTCTGTGGGATAATGTCCTTTACCTGTCCTTTGTGGGCGAGCTCCTTCTCCAGGTCTTCTATCTTGGCCTTGTACCTGAGAACGTCTGCATGGAGCTGCTCCTGAGCCTGTGACCCACAACATATCCACATGAACATCAACCATTTGATACAGCTGTATGTAACGGATGCTGTTATAGGACACATGGGCAGTGATAGTTGTAGTGGAGTATATAGTCTGTATGCAGTCTTATACACAATTTTACTGAATACAGAAACAGATCTGGCATGACCGCGTCCCTATTGCCCCAGATAATGGCAAAAATACAATCTTATGCAGGTGACATTTAACTGAAAATGAATGGCAGGTCTACTGTACCTTAGCTTCCATCTCAGCGTCCAGAAGGCCCCCTTGATGTTCCTGTAGCAGGGCGTATGCCCTCTGTAAGGCCTGGTACTCTCTGGTCAGCTGCCTGAAGCGCAGCTCCGACTCCTCGTTAGCCAGTCCCTGTGTTAATGGACGGACCCCAGGGTTAGAGAGAAGGACATTGGGAACAGGAGAGTGTGAGAGGAAAGCCAGGATGAGAAATGATGGATAGAGAGATTAGAAACACATTGGTTCAAAAAGACAGAAGTGAAAGCGCTTGAGGTGGCAGGTAGCCTAGTGGATAAGAGATTGGGCCAGTAACCGAAAGGTCGCTGGTTTGAATCCCCGAGCCGACTAGGTGAAAAATCTGTCAATGTGCCTTTGAGCAAGGCACTTAAATCTAATTGCTCCTGTAAGTTGTGCTGGATAAGAGCGTCTGCTAAATGACTAAATATTGCGTGGATGCTGATTTGCTACTGGTGCTTATGCAAAGGTTATTGATCGCTTATCGTAAATAAAGTTCCCTCCCCACCCAGGGTCTGTGTCTATTTCCTGTGATGTGAACAGGTTTCACCTCATCCAGGTCTTCATCAGGAGTGGCTGGGGTGCGGTCCATGCGAAACGAAGCCACAGAGGACGTCTCCGAGTCCATGGATTCCTCATCGTATCCAAAGAAGGTGTCCACTACAATGTGCCTCTGTGTAGGGAGAGATCATAGGATTGTTTGGAAATCAGACATTTCCCAAGGCAGATGACTGTATTACGGTATTGATCTTGTTTATTTCGTTCTCATATAAAGAGAAACACATTAACGTGCAAACGTGGCTACTTCTACCTTTATTGGCCTGTTGCTTCGTTTATGCCTCTTCTTCCGCAACAGCTTTTCCCTATCCTGAAAGACACCGAGTATATCAGAACTACCAGCAAACAAACATGCAACTTTAGCAACCATGGATATGTTTCATTTGATCAGCCAATTGTATCTGGCAAAGAACGAAATACTGCGTGCACACCAGTTCTCTTTGTGCTTAATTTAGCTAGTAAATCAATTGTCTCTTGTGATAGACTGCTAATATACAGTAAATGTTATCTGACCAGTGCACACAACATTTGGTTCTGGGTTCCACCGAGATTAGTAAATCATCACCTTTGATCATTTTAGAAGTGAAACTAAATGTATTTGCAAGATTTTTACATTGAAAATAAAGTGAAAAATACACCCATTGTTAGTGGTGAAGTCATATTTCTAAAAGGAGAACTCACTCTTGTCAGCTCGTTGATGATGCTCTGCTGTTCCAGTACCTGCAGCTTAAGGAACTCAATCTCCTGGTCGTCATGTGCCTGGTCCAGATCATTCAGAGACTTACAGTTGGATTTCTTCAGCGGTGGGTGGGAGCTGATCTTCTCCTTCTATACACACAGAGTGGAACCGGTTGTAAGTGAATTAGTGTCACAATCTTCTGAAGGGACGGACCAAGACGCAGCGATGCTTCCACTATACATATTTTTTAATAAACGTAACTGGGAAAAAACGAACGAACGAACGAACGAACGAACGAACGAACGAACGAACGAACGAACGAACGAACGAACGAACACAGCCATAGACTTACCACTTACGCTATGTATCAAACAATAACCCACAAAACCCTTCTGAAAACTGCAAACATATATATGGTTCCCAATTAGAGGTAACGACACTCAGCTGCCTGTAATTGGGAACCATTAACCCAACATAGAAATAAACCCCTACACCAAAAACGAAACTAAACACGCCAGCCTGTCAACTCAGGCCTGGACGTGACAGTTAGAAGATTTGAAGATTTGTGGTGGTTAGGGTACCGAGGCCAAAGCCACAATATTATGCACTTCTAAATCTACAAGACTAATGCATACTTTAATGCTTTGGTTCCATTTAATTTACTTTGATAAGGACTGTAATTATAGCCAATGTGTTGCAGACAGTCTTCGTAAACACTGAGCTATTTAGGGATGCTATGCTTGTACTAAACTATTGGAGCCCTGGTTGTGTTGAGATCTGTGTTATGACGACACTCGCCATATGAATAGAATTCCCCACTTAAGTCAGTATTTGTATTTCCTCGCCACTCACCATCTCCAGGTTCTCTTTGGCCAGGCCTTTGAGTTTCTCTTCCATGCGCTGCAGGGTCTGGCTGAGGTCATCGTTCCTCTTGTTCAGCATCTTGTTCTTTTCCAGCATAGGCTTGCACTGCTTCTCCGACTCCCGCACACGCTTTAGCTGAGAGAGAGAGAGAGAGAGAGAGAGAGAGAGAGAGAGAGAGAGAGCAATGACGATAAAATAGAAGGGGAGGGTAGAGAGAAAGAGACATAAAGAGTTCAGCTCAGTCCAGTGTGTCAACTTGGCAAGGGACTCCATACAGTAATTGTAACTCCTTTGCAGGTAAATTCATTGCATGTTTAAGGAATCCAGATTAAGACAGATTGTTATTGTTCAGTGCCAGAGGATTAAGATGTGATTCTCTGCCAGGCATGGAGAGTTCAGAGTGACCAGGTCATACCAGTTCATTCCTCTCATCAACTAGCAGTGAGTTGCGGTCCTCTAGCTTGCGGATGGTGGAGTTGAGGTCAGCCATGCGTCTCTGGTTCCTGCGCATGTCCTAGGTTGTTCAAACCGAACGCACTGTTAGCTCACTGGTATCTTACAACACACTACATTCACTCTTGGATGCAGTTTTTGACACAGTGACAATAGTACAAAAGTTATAATATGTTCTATAATATAATAAATTATTTCAATGACATGTATTATACATTGAATAATAAGATGTTTGTGGCATTTTTTTCAGGAAAATTAAGTTTTATCATTTTGTACATTTCTGGGACATTTATTTTTGGAGTTCACTTATTGGGTAATTCTTTCTATTCATCAGTCACATCTCTCTAGAAATATTGGCCAAAAACAGTTGTTTTCTGTCATGTAATGATTTTCAAGCAGACCACTAACTCAGAATGTGAGACTGCATTGAAACCTCACAGACGTATTGACTGACCAGCAGTCTTCAGAAACAATGCTCTTCAGAGCCCTTCCTTCAGTTCTTTGTTCATTACCAGATAGAATCTTGTTTTATTCTAGCAGGTAGGCCTCTAAATACTTGTTTGTTGTTGTTTTCATTTTACAAAATATCTAGTACTACTGTTTTTGTCATGTTTTATTGCTCTCATAGAAAGTAATTCCTTGAGCACTACACATGTAGCGTAAAAAAACTATATTTGCATATGAAGAAATTAAGGGATGCATTTGCCCTATATTTAGAATTCTGTTGGTGGGGCACTACAGAGCAGAGGTCTTCACGGGTCCAAAAAGTTGGACCTGTAACCGAAATGGACCTGGGGCTTTCCCACCCAAACCCGATATGCATACATTCTTTCATCTATATACAGTTGAAGTCGGAAGTTTACATGCACTTATGTTGGAGTCATTAAAACTTGTTTTTCAACTACTCCACAAATTTCTTGTTAACAAACTATAGTTTTGGCAAGTCGGTTAAGACATCTACTTTGTGCATGACACAAGTAATTTTCCCAACAATTGTTTACAGACAGATTATTTCACTTATAAATCACTGTTTCACAATTCCAGTGGGTCAGAGGTTTACATATACTAAGTTGACTGTGCCTCTAAACAGCTTGGAAAATTCCCCAAAATTATGTCATGGCTTTAGAAGCTTCTGATAGGCTAAATGACATCATTTGAGTCAATTGGAGGTGTGCCTGTGGATGTATTTCAAGGCCTACCTTCAACCTCAGTGCCTCTTTGCTTGACATCATGGGAAAATCAAAAGATATCAGCCAAGACCTCAGGAAAAAAATTGTAGACTTCCACAAGTCTGGTTCATCCTTGGGAGCAATTTCCAAACGCCTGAAGGTACCACGTTCATCTGTACAAACAATAGTATGCAAGTATAAACACCATGGGACCACACAGCCGTCGTACCGCTCAGGAAGGAGACGCGTTCTGTCTCCTAGAGATGAACGTACTTTGGTGCGAAAAGTGTAAATCAATCCCAGAACAACAGCAAAGGACCTTGTGAAGACGCTGGAGGAAACAGGTACAAAAGTATCTATATCCACAGTAGAACGAGTCCTATATCAACATAACCTGAAAGGCCGCTCAGCAAGGAAGAAGCCACTGCTCCAAAACCACCATAAAAAAGCCAGACTACAGTTTGCAACTGCACATGGGGAGAAATATTTCTTTGGAGAAATGTCCTCTGGTATGATGAATGAAAATATAACTGTTTGGCCACAATGACCATCATTATGTTTGGAGGAAAAAGGGGGAGGCTTGCAATCCGAATAACACCATTTCACAAAATAGATGGCATCATGAGGAAGGAAAATTATGTGGTTATATTGAAGCAACATCTCAAGACATCAGTCAGGAAGTTAAAGCTTGGTCACAAATGGGTCTTCCAAATGGACAATGACCCCAAGCATACTTCCAAAGTTGTGGCAAAATGGCTTAAGGACAACAAAGTCAAGGTATTGGAGTGGCCATCACAAAGCCCTGACCTCAATCCTATAGAAAATGTGTGGGCAGAAATGAAAAAGCGTGTGCGAGCAAGGAGGCCACAAACCTGACTCAGTTACACCAGCTTTGTCAGGAGGAATGGGCCAAAATTCACCCAACTTATTGTGGGAAGCTTGTGGAAGGCTACCCGGAAACGTTTGACCCAAGTTAAACAATCTAAAGGCAATGCTACCAAATACTAATTGAGTGTATGTAAACTTCTGACCCATTGGGAATGTGATGAAAGAAATAAAAGCTGAAATAAATAATTATCTCTACTATTATTCTGACATTTCACATTCTTAAAATAAAGTGGTGATCCTAACTGACCTAAGACAGGGAATTTTTTACTAGGATTAAATGTCAGGAATTGTGAAAAACTGAGTTTAAATGTATTTGGCTAAGGTGTATGTAAACTTCAGATTTCAACTGTATATAGAGACCCATTCCGAACGCACCAAAGTAGAACTAGACCCGTCCTGTATAGACCTAATCAGATCCAGACCCGGTCCGATCCGAGTGAGGGAAGCAGCATAAAGGTAATTTTTTAAGCTACTTTATTAACCGGAGCTGATACAGCAGGAGAGGAGGGAGAGAGGTCCCGCTCTAGCATGCGGGGGAAGGGCCGTACTGTGAGTGAGTGAGGGAAGGGATGAGGGAGGGAGATGAAATGAGAGACAGCAACCAACTAAGCCGACTCGAGCTATAGTAAACTAGTAGTTGCCATAAATAGGTTATTTATCATGATATATGATTAGGTAATATCTGTCTGGACTGCATCAACCCAGGAGAAGCTAGTTAAGCTAACGTTAGTTAGCTAGGCTAACTGAGGCTGCAGTGCATGCACTTTCTCATCCCATAGTTACAAATAACAACAACTCCATTCAGAATATTAAGTAGCAGCCTACCTGTTGGCTCTTGGTCATTGTAGCCTATCTTTCTCCTTTAACTTTTAATTCCGTAATTTGACCTTATGATTGGCCAAAAACATCAACAACAACAAGCTACATGCACCACGCTCCACTCGTGAAAAGCACGAGCAGCAGCATAAATGATAAAAGGTCTCTCCCTCTCTACTGTAGCGTTCAGATCTGTACGGCCCTTCAGACAAGTGAAAATTACACACACCCGAGCCCCGTGACAATCAGATCCGACTCAGACCCGTGACATTATTTACAATTCTAGATCCGCGGATCGGGTTGTGGGTATTCGGGTACAGGTGGATCTGTGAAGACTTCTACTATGGAGTGTGGCTTTTGGTATTCAAATTGTGGTATTATATGAGGGACACAACGTTAATATAGAGAATGGCCACACCCAAACTGTGTTTGTTTGACGCTGTGTGAAAGCAGTTTGATCATTTTACGGATGAGGTGATCGGAGTGATTCGAATTGCAGGCTAATTTAATCCTGTCCTTAAAAGTATATTTCTGACCACTTATTCATCTCATTCTTCTCAAGCTTTTTCCGCATAAGCTGCGTAAACTAGTATAGTATTTTTACCGCTCATTGATTGGTTAATTGTCCCATTCATTTCAATTGTCTTTTGGATTGGCTTCATTATTACATTTCTATAATCTGTTTTGTACCATTTCCAAGTTCCCCTCTGCCTTTCTATGTCGTACCGGGCTGCCACAGTGCTCCGCCCCGTCCCCAGCCCGCCCGGGGATCTCTCTCTTGGGGCTGCCCAGGTTACACTCTGCCTCCTTGACCAGGAACAGCTGGTCGTCCAGGGCATCCTTCTGCATCTGCAGCTTCTGCAGCAAGCCAATGGCATTCTCCAGCTCCTTCTCCAGAGAGAAGATGGTGCGCTCTTTAGACTTGATCTCGTCCACCTGAAGGAGGGCAGAGCGAACAGGAAACTCCCAGAGTGGTTAATGAGACACAGAGAGATGGATGTACAATGATTGAGACTGACAGACAGACAGACATATGCACAGTTCCATTCAAAAGAGCAGGGGTGAAATTAGGTTTCATTTATTCATGGTACGGGACCTCTTACGTGTTCATTACTTATTTAATGTGATTAGTGATTCATTTACACTACTGTTCAAAAGTTTGGAGTCACTTAGAAATGTCCTTTTTTCTGAAGGAAAAGCACATGTTTTGCCCATTAAAATAACATAAAATTGATCAGAAATACAGTGCAGACATTGTTAATGTTGTAAATGACTATTGTAGCTGGAAATGACAGATTGTTTATGGAATATCTACACAGAGGCCTATTATCAGAAACCAATTACTCCAATGTGTAACTCTGTGTTGTTGTATGTGTCAAACTGCTTTGCTTTATCTTGGCCAGGTCGCAGTTGTAAATGAGAACTTGTTCTCAACTAGCCGACCTGGTTAAATAAAGGTGAAATAAAATAAAAAAATCTAAATCAAATAAAAATAAATCTGGAGCGTCAGCATTTGTGGGTTAGATTACAGGCTCAAATTGGCCAGAAACAAAGACTTTCTTCTGAAACTCGTCAGTCTATTCTTGTTCTGAGAAATGAAGGATACTCAACTAGTCTAAAGTAGGCCAGTTTTATTGCTTCTTTAATCAGTACAACAGTTTTCAGCTGTGCTAACATAATTGCAAAATGATGATCAATTAGCCTTTAAAAATGATAAACTTGGATTAGCTAACACAACGTGCCATTGGAACACAGGAGTGATGGTTGCTGATCATGGGCCTCTTTACGCCTATGTAGATATTCCATTAAAAATCTGCTGTTTCCAGCTACAATAGTCATTTACAACATTAACAATGTCTACACTGTATTTCTGATCAATTTGATGTCATTTTAATGGACAAAAAACGTGCTTTCCTTTTAAAAAACAAAGACATTTCTAAGTGACCCCAAACTTTTGAACGGTAGTGCACGTCTGTCCTTCATTTTAAGGTCCACCTTGTTACATGAACTTAACTCTCATTTTAAAATGGTGAAACTATTCCTTTTAAAATTATTTTTAAATAAGAAAATGTAACATATAATAGTCAAATCATAGAGTAAGAGCAGATGAGCTTGTTCTACTCTTTTTGGCAATTTGATGGTGTTTTATTTATGGTGGAAAACTGAGCGGGTCAAGCATAACACGTCAACCCTGTTACCCATAGATATGTTTTAACGATTTCATTTTTTGGGGTGAAGCTTGCATTCAATTGCCACTCCCTGTTGCACACAACAAGCTTCCATTCGCCCTGTAACAAGGGGATGTATGGCTGATTTAAGAAGAAATGGTCATCCCTGTAACTTTATTTGGCACTTAATAAGCACTTAGTATAAAAAAATGTATTTAACATCTTGAGATGAGAAAACGTGCTTTTGATGAAGTTGAACATGTGCTCTTCATGATAGAATATAACAATTGGTGGAACGGCCCCAATGTTCTGCAGACTTAATTGATATGACGTAATCCATGAAGACATCACTTCATCACAAAATATCTAGACTCTACTAAACTACTCTATATGCTGCTCTGAACTTCTCTGACAGATCATTCTCCTGGGCCAACTATCTGTATGGAGCAATGAGATGTATAGACCAGCTATGGCTACGTCTGGTATTCAGCAAGACATGCATCCACAATCAGACCCTCTGCTCTACCCTCTACCCATCCTCCAGTCAAGACAGTTTTTACCAGTCTGCGGATGTCCTTCTCGCTGTCCCACTTGATCTTAGAGATCTGTTCCTGGTGCATCTGATGCTCGGAGCGCAGATCCCCGGCCTTCATCTTATCCGCCTGGATCATGGTGCTGAGTGCCTCGTCCGTCTGCTTTTTGTTCTGCTTGAGCTCAGAGATCTCTTGCAGCAGCTTGACCCTCTCCACGTCAAAAAAGCGCCGTGCCTCCTCCTTGGCCTCTAGGGTCAGCGCCGTGCGCACCTTCTCTCCGCTGCCGTCCCGCATGCCGCTCAGCGCCGCCTTGAGCCGCTGGTTCTCCTGGTCCTTGATCTTGGCCATCCGGGCCTGCTCCTGCTCGTGCTGGCGGACCAGGTTCTCCCTGAGTGCCTGGAGCTCTTTTTGCTTCTCCTCGTGCCATTTGGCTCGCTGCTCTGTCAGCGTGGCCGTGTGCCGGTGCTGCTCCTGCTCCCGGATCCGCTTGCACTCCTGCACCTTCTCCCGCTCCAACTTACTCACCTAGACCCCGGGGAGCGAGGCAGAGGAGACAAAGACAATTGGGTTACACCATAAAAGCAGCAAGGTTAGAGAGATACTACAGACAGCCTGAGGCCATTCTCTTCATCTAGCACCGATTACGTAGATAAAAAGATTTATTACAGTGTCAAATATAATTAGAAAAACAGATCATGGCAAGACCAAGCAGAGATCTCGATCTACCATTGTAGACCGAGATCTACTATGGTAGATCTCACCTGCTCTTACATAGAGCAGGTGAATGTGCGACAACAGCAATAGCCTACATCTACTGTGTGCCAACTGTGAAGGTGGTATACCTCAGCCAGACCAGGTCAATGTAGAACTCAAAACATCACTGTACATCTAAGTGAAACCTTATCAAACGTTGAAAGCGAGCTGTATGTCAAAGGTTGTGTGCATTCAATGCTACAAATCATCTGCAGTCGAACACACTGTTACAGGTGTATTTGAGAAGGGATGATTTACATGCAACTTAGTGTTATAAAATGGTCTACCTTGCATTTCTCTTGATGCAGTTCTATTTGAATGTCAGTCAGTTTGGACCTGAGATCTTCGTTAGCTGCCTGTAGGGCACAGATGAGCGCTTCGGGCTTCTCGCCCTTGGTCCGCCCCTTCTTCGCCATTGAGTCAAATACTACAGCTGCTCCAATGCTTTCATAGAGACTTCATAGAAACGAACAGAGGCCCTCCCGAGGTTCCCAGTTCTTCCTCTTCCTCATTATCTTAGTAGACAGTAGAGCTGTGTGTGGGGAGGAATAACAATCATTTTTGACAATTGTTATTGAAGGATATGAAACTCAACTCAACATTGATTATTCAAGTATAATAGTAAAGCAGCTAATTGCATGGTGCTGGCAATGTACAGTACAGTATTGGCAGTAGCCACTGGTCAGGAGTGGCTCATTGACTTAGATAGGTCAGGCAGCTGCACAGCGAGTAAACATTGACCAGGTTTCCATCCTCACAGATGTTGACTACAGAAGGACAATGTCAGCCAGTGGTTTTCTATGCCAAATGTTACAACCCATTAGACTGACGCAGACCAGTGCACATAATTGAACATCAGCATGTGAAAGAACCACTAGGCTACATCCACAACGTAGTATACATAAGATGAGACGCAACGGTCTAAAGGAAGTTTATTTAAGAACATAGTTTGGAGTTTCCAAGATTCAACATGTCAAATCTTTAGCTATGGATCCTAATTTGATCACTCTTTTGTTGCTGAGTATTTTCCTGCAGAAAATGCAAACTTGTAGTGTATTAGAGGTTTTAAAAGGATTCTAAAGTTTGTAATTTCCACTTTAAAATGTCGGTCTTGATTTGCCCTTATGTTAATTGTATCAAACCCAACAAAATCCACATAATCCACATAATAATTCACATTTCCTGCTGCTACAGGATTATTTTCCTGCCGTAGCAAACTGGCTCAAATAAAGATCCTACCCCTGTAGATTGCTGATATTTATCTGACAAGTCACAACGTTTACCCTGTTGCTGGTGCATATACACTGCTCAAAAAAATAAAGGGAACACTAAAATAACACATCATAGATCTGAATGAATGAAATAATCTTATTAAATACTTTTTTCTTTACATAGTTGAATGTGCTGACAACAAAATCACACAAAAATTATCAATGGAAATCAAATTTATCAACCCATGGAGGTCTGGATTTGGAGTCACACTCAAAATTAAAGTGGAAAACCACACTACAGGCTGATCCAACTTTGATGTAATGTCCTTAAAACAAGTCAAAATGAGGCTCAGTAGTGTGTGTGGCCTCCACGTGCCTGAATGACCTCCCTACAACGCCTGGGCATGCTCCTGATGAGGTGGCGGATGGTCTCCTGAGGGATCTCCTCCCAGACCTGGACTAAAGCATCCGCCAACTCCTGGACAGTCTGTGGTGCAACGTGGCGTTGGTGGATGGAGCGAGACATGATGTCCCAGATGTGCTCAATTGGATTCAGGTCTGGGGAACGGGTGGGCCAGTCCTTAGCATCAATGCCTTCCTCTTGCAGGAACTGCTGACACACTCCAGCCACATGAGGTCTAGCATTGTCTTGCATTAGGAGGAACCCAGGGCCAACCGCACCAGCATATGGTCTCACAAGGGGTCTGAGGATCTCATCTCGGTACCTAATGGCAGTCAGGCTACCTCTGGCGAGCACATGGAGGGCTGTGCGGCCCCCCAAAGAAATGCCACCCCACACCATGACTGACCCACCGCCAAACCGGTCATGCTGGAGGATGTTGCAGGCAGCAGAACGTTCTCCACAGCGTCTCCAGACTCTGTCACGTCTGTCACATGCTCAGTGTGAACCTGCTTTCATCTCTGAAGAGCACAGGGCGCCAGTGGCGAATTTGCCAATCTTGGTGTTCTCTGGCAAATGCCAAACGTCCTGCACGGTGTTGGGCTGTAAGCACAACCCCCACCTGTGGACGTCGGGCCCTCATACCACCCTCATGGAGTCTGTTTCTGACCGTTTGAGCAGACACATGCACATTTGTGGCCTGCTGGAGGTCATTTTGCAGGGCTCTGGCAGTGCTCCTCCTTGCACAAAGGCAGAGGTAGTGGTCCTGCTGCTGGGTTGTTGCCCTCCTACGGCCTCCTCCACGTCTCCTGATGTACTGGCCTGTCTCCTGGTAGCGCCTCCATGCTCTGGACACTACGCTGACAGACACAGCAAACCTTCTTGCCACAGCTCGCATTGATGTGCCATCCTGGATGAGCTGCACTACCTGAGCCACTTGTGTGGGTTGTAGACTCCGTCTCATGCTACCACTAGAGTGAAAGCACCACCAGCATTCAAAAGTGACCAAAACATCAGCCAGGAAGCATAGGAACTGAGAAGTGGTCTGTGGTCACCACCTTCAGAACCACTCCTTTATTGGGGGTGTCTTGCTAATTGCCTATAATTTCCACCTGTTGTCTATTCCATTTGCACAACAGCATGTGAAATTTATTGTCAATCAGTGTTGCTTCCTAAGTGGACAGTTTGATTTCACAGAAGTGTGATTGACTTGGAGTTACATTGTGTTGTTTAAGTGTTCCCTTTATTTTTTTGAGCAGTGTATTTCATAACACTCATTCACTACAACACCTTGCTACAACAAGTGGCAACTTTGTTTTAAGGTTTCATCACGGCATCGTAAAGAGGCACCGTTACCGTGGAAACAGTCTCAACTAAACGTCTCCTTGATCTGAATGCCCCGTCTTCAGTCAGCTGTTATACAACACGACATTCTAAAACTAGTTTTATCTCGCCTCGTGACAGCTGTTGTATCTGAACTGACTTTAGAGGTGAACATTCTGAAAAGTCACTGTTGAAACAACATTGTTTTTCTAACTTGTACAAATAATGTGGTACAATTTGATGTATGGCACTCTGCATGTGTTATACCTGTTGTGTGATAAGAAAATGGGTGTTGGTGTTAGGTGTTAGAGTGGGGGAAGGAAGGGCAGCTGTATATACACTGGTAGTGCTGTATAAAGTAGGGCACAGCATGGTGCTGTGTGCTTGCATAAGGAGATATACCCTAGCGTAAAAGAAACACCTGAAACTAGATTCCCTACATACTGGTCTTGACCAGAAGAGAAAAGAAAAGTTGGGGTCAGTTCTCTTCAGACTCTCTCTTTTCTTTAAGGAAAGTAGAGAAACACTCTCTTTTCATATTTTTTTTTATGCTATATTGACAGACAGATTAGACACAGTGGAGGAGAGGTGATGGGAAGTCACATTGAGAAAGGAGCACACAGAGATCCCCCCCCCGGTCTCCAAGGGGGAATCACATGGAGCCAGCAGCGTTACCACCGGACCACTGGAACACATAGCAGAAGTCTCTTACGAAGACTGTATAACACATGCGCTATAGTCTCAGCGATTGTACACACACAGTGCCATAACCCCCCTTGCATAATCTCCTTTATAATCAGAGACAGAGGCCTAATGAAGATTCACATATTACACTAAGATTTCAGATGAACATTATAATGTCACGTTTCTTCCCCATGCGCTTATCAGTCCACTGGTGCTAGGCTTTTTAATCGCTGGTGAGTGTTGCTCGTGGCTTCTGTCCAAAGGATCATGGCTGTTTTGTTGAGTTACTGTTGATATTGTTTGCAGAGTGTGAATATGCAGACAGCAAGAGACAAATGGATCATCCACCATTCAAAAGCAAAGCAACAGAGGCTATTCTCTGGAGTCTTTACGACCATTCTAACAGCAAATGTGTCTGGTATGGCTCTGTTCTGGAACATTTGATCCTGAAAAAAAAAAGGATGACATGGCTAGGATAACTGTGGTTCCATGCCACATCAGAATGTCAAAAGGCGTAATGCAACCTAATTACATGACAGAAAGTCATCCTAGTTGTTGTCTGAAAACATTATGGAATCCTAACTTCTAAATACAACGTGGTATACATTGTTCATTGTGGGGATAATCAGCAATTACAAGCAAGAATGCATGTGAGACAGATTCAAGGCCCTATCTTTGTTCAAAGCACTTCTGGGCAAGGGCAGGAAAGCGTACATGAGTAGGCCTACTACTCACAGAGAGTATAGTAAAAAAAAAAAAATGTTTTAATTAAATTTAGATTTTGTGTCACTGGCCTACACACAATACCCAATAATGTCAAAGTGTAATGATGTTTTTAGAAATTACATTGAATATACATTTGAGCATGGTGAAGATATTAATTTCACTTTGGATGGTGTATCAATACACCCAATCACTCTCCATATTTTCAAGCATAGTGGTGGCTGCATCATGTTATAGGTATGCTAGTAATCGTTAAGGACTGGGGAGTTTTTCAGGATAAAAAAAATTATGGAATGGAGCTAAGCACAGGCAAAATCATAGAGGAATACCTGGTTCAGTCTGCTTTCCACCAGACACTGGGAGATGAAGTGACCTTGCAGCAGAACAATAACCTAAAACACAAGGCCAAATCTACACTGGAGTTGCTTATCAAGAAGACAGTAAATGTTCCTGAGTGGATGAGTTACAGTTTTGACTTAAATGTACTTGAAAATCTATGGTAAGACCTGAAAATGGATGTCTAGCAAATATCAACAACCAATTTGACAGAGCTTGAAGAATTTTGAAAATAATAATTGTCAAATAATGCACACTTTAGGTGTGGAAAACCTTTAGAGACTTACCCAGAAAGACTGACAGCTGTAATTTCTGCCAAAGTTGCTCCTACAAAGTATTGATTCAGGGGTGTGAATACTTATGTAAATTTGATATTTCTGTATTTCATATTCAATACATTTGCAAACATTTTGAATTCAGGCTGTAACACAACAACATGTGGAATAAGTCAAGGGGTATGAATACTTTCTGAAGCCACTGTAATTGTATACGTGGGGTACAGAAATGAGGTAGTCACTCAGAAAAAGTCAAGGGGTATGAATACTTTCTGAAGGCAATGTATCTGTAAGGTCCCTCAGTGGTGTGGCTGTATAACTTTTTGAGGATTTGAGGGCCTATTCCAAAACTTTTCAACCTCCTGAGGCGGAAGAGGTGCTGTCGTGCCCTCTTTTCAACTGTTAGCGTGTGAGAGGACCATTTGAAGTCATTTGTGATTTGGACACCGAAGAGCTTGAAGTTCTTGACCAGTTCCAACCATTTTACACTACACTACACATGAGCGCTAATGCTGTATTAACCCAGTAACTAACCATGCTAGAGGAATGCTGCGGTAGACTACAATCGGTCAGAACCAGGTGGCGGGGGTTAAACAAATATGTAGACACATAAATCCGATTTTTGTCCTATTCCATATTTGGTGATGGGACATAATCCCAGCTCACACTTTAGGAAAAAAATGTATATTATTGGGACACACCCAGTATGTGTGTCCCACATGCTGGGTTTATTTATTTCTCCTTTATTTAACCAGGTAGGAAAGTTGAGAACAAGTTCTCATTTACAACTGCGACCTGGCCAAGATAAAGCAAAGCAGTTTGACACATACAACAACACAGAGTTACACATGGAGTAAACAAACATACAGTCAATAATACAGTAGAAAAACAAATCTATATACAATGTGTGCAAATGAGGTAAGATAAGTAAGGTAAGGCAATAAATAGGCCACGTTGGCGAAGTAATTACAATATAGCAATTAAACACTGGAATGGTAGATGTGCAGTAGATGAATGTGCAAAGTAGAAATACTGGGGTGCAAAGGAGCAAGATAAATAAATAAATACGGTAGGGGATGAGGTAGTTGGTTGGGCTATTTACAGATGGGCTATGTACAGGTGCAGAGATCTGTGAGCTGCTCTGACAGCCGGTGCTTAAAGCTAGTGAGGGAGATAAGTGTCTCCAGTTTCAGTGATTTTTATAGTTCGTTCCAGTCATTGGCAGCAGAGAACTGGAAGGAAAGGCGGCCAAAGGATGAATTGGCTTTGAAGGGTGACCAGTGAGATATACCTGCTGGAGCGCGTACTACGGGTGGGTGCTGCTATGGTGACCAGCGAGCTGAGATTAGACGGGGGCTTTACCTAGCAGTCAAAGTCACAGTCAAAGTCACCATTATTAGTCAGTTGTACAACCAAATGCCTTCAACCGAAATGTGTCTTCCGCATTTAACCCAACCCCTCTGAATCAGAGAGGTGCGGGGGGCTGCCTTAATCGACATCCACGTCTTCGGCGCCCGGGGAACAGTGGGGTTAACTGCCTTGTTCAGGGACAGAACAACAGATTTTTACCTTGTCAGCTCGGGGGATTCGAACTTGCAACCCTCCGGTTACAAGTCCAACGCTCTAACCACTAGGCTACCTGCCGCCCCAGGGACTTGTAGATGACCTGGAGCCAGTGGGTTTGGTGACGAGTATGAAGCGAGGGCCAGCCAACGAGAGCGTACAGGTCGCAGTGGTGGGTAGTATATGGGGCTTTGGTGACAAAACGGATGGCACTGTGATAGACTGCATCCAATTTGTTGAGTAGAGTGTTGGAGGCTATTTTGTAAATGGCATTGCCGAAGTTGAGGATCGGTAGGATGGTCAGTTTTACGAGGGTATGTTTGGCAGCATGAGTGCATAGCGGAGAAGGTACAGTGGGATTCGAAATGGTTGGTAATCTGTTTGTTAACTTGGCTTTCGAAAATCTTAGCAAGGCAGGGTAGGATAGATATAGGTCTGTAGCAGTTTGGGTCAAGAGTGTCTCCCACTTTGAAGAGGGGGATGACCACAGCTGCTTTCCAGTCTTTGGGAATCTCAGACGACACGAAAGAGAGGTTGAACAGGCTAGTAATAAGGGTTGCTACAGTTTCGGCAGATAATTTTAGAAAGGGTGTAGATTGTCTAGCCCAGAAGATTTGTAGGGGTCCAGATTTTGCAGCTCTTTCAGAACATCAGCTAACTGGATTTGGGAGAAGGAGAAATGGGGGAGGCTTCGGCAAGTTGCTGTGGGGGGTGCAGGGCAGTTGACCGGGGTAGGGGTAGTCAGGTGGAAAGCATGGCCAGATGTAGAAAAATGCTTATTGAAATTCTCAATTATTGTGGATTTATCGGTGGTGACAGAGTTTCCTAGCCTCAGTGCAGTGGGCAGCTGGGAGGAGGTGCTCTTATTCTCAGATGGACTTTACAGTGTCCCAGAACTTTTTTGAGTTTGTGTAACAGGAAGCTAATTTCTGCTTGAAAAAGCTAGCCTTGGCTTTCCTAACTGTCTGTGTATATTGGTTCCTAACTTCCCTGAAAAGTTGCATATCGCGTGGGCTATTCGATGCTAATGCAGAACGCCACAGGATGTTTTTGTGCTGGTCAAGGGCAGTCAGGTCTGGAGAGAACCAAGGGCTATATCTGTTCTTGGTTCTAAATTTCTTGAATGGGGCATGCTTATTTAAGATGGTGAGGAAGGCACTTTTAAAGAATAACCAGGCATCCTCTACTGATGGGATGAGGTCAATATCCTTCCAGGATACCTGAGCCAGGTCAATTAGAAAGGCCTGCTCGCTGAAGTGTTTTAGGGAGCGTTTGACAGTGATGAGGGGAAGTCGTTTGACCGCAGACCCATTACGGATGCAGGCAATGAGGCAGTGATCACTGAGATCTTGGTTGAAAACAACAGAGGTGTATTTGGAGGGCAAGTTGGTTAGTGTTAGATTTACATTTTATTTGATAGACTATTGGCATCAGTTCCCTTCCTGACATGTGACACAGAGGATGTGTGAGCATTAGGCTTGGACGGTATCCAGATTTTCATATTGTCATACCGTCCTTCTCTCATCCCGGGATTTACAGTATTACCGGCATAGCACACAAGGGGACGCTAAAATGAAAGAAAATCAAATTGGGCATCTATTACCAGAATGCTAACAAAAGTAGCACAAACTAATAGCAAAATCATACGGACACTTTTAGCTAAATGCTAACAAATGAAAAGTAACCAAATAATTGCAAAGACAGGCAAATCCAGCTCATAAAGTTATACAAGCATAGCTAGTAGCTACAGAATGACATTTTCGGTGAGTGTGGACATTTACAAGCGAAAGCGAACGAGAGAAATTGTGCGACTGATCAAAGCATCCTGCATGCTGATGAATTGTTTTGTATTATCATGTGTTATTAATAAGGTCGTTAAGTCTGACTGGTTCGGTTACAAAAACAGTTACAGTTATTGCAGTGTAGTATCAGGGCCACTAGATAAGGGTGTCACCCTAGGTTACAATGGTGTAACAATCAGAAACAATAGAGCGTAATAGTAACATGACAAAACATTCAAAAAGGAAGGGGAAAAAAAAAGAAAACAATACCGTTTCCAAATAATTGTCCAACTTTCTGCTCAGATACACACCTCACATTTCACCAATAAGCTTACATATCGGCATCCCCTTACTTCCTTTATCAAATCAAATCAAATTGTATTTGTCACATACACATGGTTAGCAGATGTTAATGCGAGTGTAGCGAGTTAAGGTTTCCCATTCGAGCGCCAAGCTACATCATCTCTGCCCCTCTCTAACAGGTCAACTAAATCTCTAGGCAAATGCTCCAGCATCAGCTGCCACACTTAGTATAAATGTTTTCATTTCCTTTCATCCTACTAAAACCTAGCAGTGTTCCGGGCACATTTTGCATAACCAAGGCATTCAAACAAGGCTGTAATGAAAACTAATGGGACTGTAAAGACTGTATTGGAATCCAAATCCGGGGTGTAAACTACGTTTCTATTCAAGCGTTGACATAGTAATGGACCAATAGTTTGAGCAAAGATGAAAAAACAGACCCCACTGGCTTTACGTTAGATGGTGACGTGTCACGACGTAACATACGGCACGCATTATGCAACCCATTGTGTGCCGTACAGCGTCTTTCCACCAGGGGAAGCGTTTATCCCGCAGATTAAAAACATGCTTAACCATATACACTTGTAAGAAACCTTAATTATTCAGGATTTTCGTTTAAATGAGCGTTAGTATTAATATTATTGTGGCTAATATTAAACAAATTGTTCATGAGTAGGGTGCTAATAGCAATGTGGTCATCAATAACGAATTGCATGAGACTTTGATGTGCAGAATCTTAAAAGAATACCACCGTGCCAACCTGTGATCTGCATTTACACTGTCACGATTCACTTCTGAGGGGACAGACCAAGACGCAGCGATGTAGCCAGAATACATGATTTATTCACAGACTAGACGAGACGGAACAAAAACAAGAAAACGATGAACAAGACGAGAGCCCAACGCTAAATGCTAAACTAACACAAAGAGAACTAAACCTAACCACGACGGAAGAAACCTAACTAAACCTCGAACGGAGAAACCTAACTAGACAAGAACCTGATGAACCTAACATAATCATGACATGAACATACAATAACCCACGAAACTAAGGTGCAATTCTCTAAACATATAAATGGTTCCCAATTAGAGAGACAACGAGACTCAGCTGCCTCTAATTGGGAGCCATTAACCCAACATAGAACTAGACACCATAGAACTGTGAAACCCCTAAAACCAAATGAACCCAAAACGCCCAGCCTGAAAACCCAGGATCACGTTGCAGTACCTCTCTCAAAGCGCGGACTCGGACGCGCCCTTCAAAAGTCTGTGGGGGATCTAGGTGGGTTCCTTTTGTCCCAGGTGGGGGCTCCGGTGCTGGCCGTGCTGGTCTGATGTCACGCACCGGAGGCCCTGGACCTTTCTAGGAACTCTGGTGCGTGGAGCAGAAGCTGGCCCTATCGGACTCGTGATGCTCACTGGAACTCTGGTGCGTGGAGCAGGAACTGGCAGTACTGGACTTGTGATGCTCACTGGAACTCTGGTGCGTGGAGCAGGAACTGGCAGTACTGGACTTGTGATGCTCACTGGAACACTGGTGCGTGGAGCAGGAACTGGTCGTACTGGACTTGTGATGCTCACTGGAACTCTGGGTGCGTGGAGCAGGACCTGGCAGTACTGGACCGTGATGCTCACTGGGACTCTGGTGCGTGGAGCGGAACTGGTCGTACTGGACTCGTGATGCTCACTGGGACTCTGGTGTGTGGAGCGGAACAGGTTTAACTGGGCCGCGTGATGCTCACTGGGACTCTGGTGCGTGGAGCAGGAACTGGCAGTAGCCGGACTTGTGATGCTCACTGGAACTCTGGCGTGGGAGCAGGAACTGGCAGTACTGGACTTGTGATGCTCACTGGAACTCTGGTGCGTGGAGCAGGAACTGGCAGTACTGGACCTCGTGATGCTCACTGGGACTCTGAGTGCGTGGAGCGGGAACTGGTCGTACTGGACTCGTGATGCTCACTGGGACTCTGGTGTGTGGAGCGGGAACAGGCCGAACTGGGCTCGTGATGCTCACTGGAACTCTGGTGCGTGGGAGCAGGAACTGGCAGTACTGGACTCGTGATGCTCACTGGGACTCTGCGCGTGGAGCAGGAACTGGCAGTACTGGACCTCGCGGATGCTCACTGGGACTCTGGGTGCGTGAGCAGGAACTGGTCGTACCGACTCGTGATGCTCACTGGGACTCTGCGCGTGGAGCAGGAACTGGCAGTACTGGACTTGTGATGCTCACTGGAACTCTGGTGCGTGGAGGCGGGCACTGGCAGTGCCGGACCGTGATGCTCACTGGAACTCTGCGCGTGAGCGGAACAGGCCGAACTGGGCTGGGACGCGCACTCTGGTGCGTGGAAGCGGGAACAGGCCGAACTGGGCTCGGGACGCGCACTCTGGTGCGAGGAGCGGAACAGGCCGAACTGGGCTCGACGCGCACTCTGGTGCGGGAGCGGGAACAGGCCGAACTGGGCTCTCTGAGCGCACGGGGAGCTGCGCTGAGCCGACAGGACGTGCTGGGCTCTCTGAGCGCACGGGAGCTTGGTGCGCCGGAGCCGACAGGACGCGGCTTGGACTCTCGGAGCGCACGGGGGGAGCTTGGTGCGCGGAGCGGGACAGGACGTGCTGGACTCTCGAGCGCACGGGAGCTTGCGCGCGGAGCCGGGACAGGACGTGCTGGACTCGAGCGCACGGGAGCTTGGTGCGCCGGAGCCGACAGGACGTGCTGGACTCGGAGCGCACGGGAGCTTGGTGCGGGAGCCGACAGGACGTGCTGGACTCTCGGAGCGCACGGGAGCTGCGCGCGGAGCCGACAGGACGTGCTGACTCTCGGAGCGCACGGGAGCTTGGTGCGCGGAGCCGGGACAGGACGCGTGCTGGACTCGGAGCGCACGGGAGCTTAGTGCGCGGAGCCGGGACAGGACGCGGCTGGACTCTCTGAGCGCGCGGGAGCTTGGTGCGCGGAGCCGGACAGGACGTGCTGGACTCTCTGAGCGCACGGGAGCTTGGTGCGCGGGCCGAGCAGGACGCGTGCTGGACTCGGAGCGCACGCGTGAGCTGGAGCTGCGCGGGGCCGAGCAGGACGTGTTGGACTCTCTGAGCGCACGTGGGGAGCTGGGTGCGCGGAGCTGGAGCAGGACGGTTGACTCTCGAGCGCACGGGGAGCTGGGTGCGCGAGTAGGGGCTGGACGGTAGAAACCACTACACGGACTGGGATCTTGGAACACGGAACTGGAATCTTGGAACGTGGAACAGGGATCTTGGAACGTGGAACAGGGATCTTGGAACGTGGAACAGGGATCTTGGAACGTGGAACAGGGATCTTGGAACGTGGAACCGGGATCTTGAACGTGGAACCGGACTGGACGTAGAAACCTCCACCCGACCTGGGACCTGATACGGAGAGCCGACATACCTCCAGCTAGCTCACTAACCCTGGCCTTACGGGTGAGTGGAGCCGAATCTCTCGGACTGGGCTGTGGATGCGACCGGAGATTCTGCCCGTAGGACCACAGGATAGCTTGGTCCCAAAAGGCGACTGGAGGCCTGGCTCGCAGAGCTGGCACCACTCTCCCAGGTAGCACACAGACCTCGGCCCGACCTATGAGTGGCGCTGGGATCTCTCGCACTGGGCTGCGGACACGCACCGGAGACACCGCACACGGAACTGGAGCAGGATATCCGGGTCCCAGGAGACGTACCGGGGACTTAGTGCGCAGCGATGGCACCACTCTTTCTGGCTGCACCCTTATTTTCCCCCGACTGATGAGTGGAGCGGAATCACTCGCACCGGCCTCTGAATCCCTATAGGAAACCGTGCGCAACACTGCATAGCACGGCCTCCCTTCGCTGCGACGCTCTCCCTACGCTCTTCCATAAAGCACGAGGAGTTGGCTCAGGAGTCCCTCCTGAACCGGCCAACCCCTCGTGTGCCCCAAAAAGTTTCTTGGGGCTGCCACGGGCTTCCGTGCCAGGCGAGTTCCAATGAACTTTTCTCTCTCCCGGGGTCCATACGCCATATAAGTCCTCATAGCTCCCACGCTCAGTCCTCGCACACCTGCGCTGCTCCTTTTCCCAAGAGCTAAGCTCCCGGGTCTCTCGCTGCTTGGTCTTTTGTTGGTGGGTTATTCTGTCACGATTCACTTCTGAGGGGACAGACCAAGACGCAGCGATGTAGCCAGAATACATGATTTATTCACAGACGAGACGAGACGGAACAAAACAAGAAAAAACGATGAACAAGACGAGAGCCCTAACGCTAAATGCTAAACTAACACAAAGAGAACTAAACCTAACCACGACGGAAGAAACCTAACTAAACCTCGAACGGAGAAACCTAACTAGACAAGAACCTGATGAACCTAACATAATCATGACATGAACATACAATAACCCACGAAACTAAGGTGCAATTCCCAAACATATAAATGGTTCCCAATTAGAGACAACGAGACTCAGCTGCCTCTAATTGGGAGCCATTAACCCAACATAGAACTAGACACCATAGAACTGTGAAAACCCCTAAACCAAAATGAACCCAAAACGCTCCAGCCTGAAAACCCAGGACTGGGCGTTACATACACAAACAAACCCGTCGCCTGCTGACAAAACATTCCCTGTCATAATGCAGTTAAAATCGTTTTTTTGTGTGTGTGTGTGTGGGTGTTCATGCAACATCATTCATAAAGGTAGTGCCAAGGAAATGGACTCACAAATGTGAACATCATTTTCATGTAATCCAACATAACGTTATTGCATATTTCATGGAAAGGGCAGGTGTACACCCAGTGTATATGATGGAATGAGAGGACAGAGGTGAGTTGTTGTTATATACATTGTATTAATATTGTTGCTTTATACAGTAATTTACTAACGTTAAGTAGTTCATAAAAGTATTTATCTCGTGCTATTGGAAGTTGCTTTGTTCATTAACATTATATAAAATAACATTATATTCCTTCATCTCTCTCTTTGAACAGAATCACATCCATCCCCTCTCAAAACAAAGTTCCCTACTTTGTGTAACTCATATATTTAACAGTATTTATTTATCAATACATTTTCAAATGGTGAGTGTAAAGTTAATTACTTGTGAGTTCATCAATAGTTAATTCAATCAATAGTACATTTTTCGCGTCATCACTGCGAGCCATCACGACTCTCAAAAGCCGCGACAGCCGCAGTTCACTTCTGAAGATAACTTTAGCGCCGCCCTAAAACCCCCTATTCAAATTCGACACAAACCTTCAAGTAGGTATGTCATGAGACATTATATAAACTCTTTATAGTGCTTTATTGACATTTCAGAGGTGATAAGTGACACAACATATCTTCCCCTTTCACTATCACTCAGTAGCCTTCGCTTCCCCCTACGCTTCCCCCTTCGCCATTGCCTCCTTCAATCATGCAGAGATGGGCAGCGTGGAGGTCTCGTTATTGATTTTGCTGGAAAGGGGAGAAATGGGGCTTTACAATTGTATTAATATTACAGTTGACCTGGAAGTATTAAATGTGTATGTGTATGTGTATGTATGTGCCAATTCCTGTTGTGTATTTGAAACACATTGGGGATGTTGTCCGTGTAGGATATTGTACAGGACTTCTCTGATCCTGTAACAAGAGAATGATGTGTTGCATGATGAGATCCGTGCTGCCCACCTCTCCCAGACTCTTAATACATTATCTATGTTGTATTTAGCCCATGTATGAATTGACTCATAAAAGTAAGAGATAAAACACATTGAGTCTGTGAATTGGAGGAAGCATTTATCAACTGGACCCGTCAACGACCCATCTAGAGGTAATGTAATGTCACTCCAAAATAAAATGTAGAACTTGCAAGAAACCATAAAAGTGCATTTGCGGGATACCAAACTTAGCTGGATTTGTGTAAAACACATCAGAACAGAACATTGATTGAGTATAGGTCCCCAGTGACTGATTTCTCTGCTGAGCCATGAGTCAAAGATACTGTTGTTAAAGCCTGGACGGAATGCTCTACTGCTTCTATTGGTGTCAGTGGTGAGGATATACCTTTCCTACCAGTGAGGGTTCATCAGCTCCTGCCATATTTGGACTGTACAGTAGATTATTCAAAAATGTTTGATGGTATTTGTTTACTATTACTAGTAAGTACACTTAACAAAGCCCCATGCTTCTGGAGACTGTGTCCCATCCCCTCCATTCACAAATAGATGCAAGGTATGGCATGCCCAACTGTAGTTCAGCATATTGGGCAGAGCTAACCCGCCTGTATCTTTGGGTAGTTGTAGCGTCCTCATTTTAAGTCTAGCTCTTTTACCATGCCAAATGATTTAGAGAGGTCCGTCTCTACACTCTTCACTTTTTTCAAGTGAAATGTACTCTTATTCCATTAATCAAATCTCAGGGCCAGTTAGGGTGCAAGTAGTTAGACCTATTCTCTTACTTCTTGTTTGATATCCTTGTAGCACACTCTGGCATTTACAAATCTTCCCCCTGGATTTATGTCTGAAGCAGAACTCCAAGACATTAGGCAAGTAAGGCTTATGGACAATGAGAAAGGGGAGAAGGCAGTGAGGTTCCCGCAGAAGGAGCGGCCTGTTTCCCAGCTCTGATGCATGGTGAGGGTTGAACACAACATCATTAAGCACCCTGGCATCATGACCCACTTAACTCTCCACTGAGACATCAAATCTGTGTTGCTGCCGGATTCCGCAGATGATGCTTTGTAGCCGCTCGCCACAGTCATGAATAAAGATTTCTGGTGTTCGAATACCATTTTACCGATTTCCACTTTTGATTGGCTGTGTATAACGCTGTGTTTAAGTACTCATGTCATGTTTGTATGGTATATTCCTAAGCACCACTGCTGTTTGATACCACTTAATTTGTGATAATAATTAATAAATGAAGAGTTTCCAAAACGCTATATACACATTTTCAGAAACGTTAGTAAATCAGATTTTTTTATTGAACTTGTTTTTTCCCCACATCTAACCATGCATTATTAAATCACAGACGTGTTCGTTTGAAATCTATCACCTGACGGTTTCATTTCAGAGACAAATAATCATGTTTTTTTCATAAACGAGATATACGTATCTGCATCACTCTCAGTGAAAAAAGTAGTACTGCATGGTTTTACACCGTCAAATGTGACAGATAATTAAGGAACTGTACAAATTATACATTTGTGACATTGATATATATATATATATATATATATATATATATATATATACACACTCCACAAATGTCTTGCTAACAAACTATAGTTATGGGAAGTCTGTTAGGACATATCCTCTGTGCATGACACAAGTCACCTCCAACTGACTCAAATGCTGACTCAATTAGCCTATTAGAAGCTTCTAAAGCCATGACATCATTTTCTGGAATTTTCCAAGCTGTTTAAAGGCACAGTCAATTAAGTGTATGTAAACTTCTGACCCACTGGAATTGTGATACAGTGGATTATAAGTGAAATAATCTGTCTCTAAACAATTGTTGGAAAAATTACTTGTGTCATGCTCAAAGTAGATGTCCTAACCGACTTGCCAAAACTATAGTTTGTTAACAAGACATTTGTGGAGTGGTTGAAAAACGAGTTTTAATGACTCAAATCAAATCAAATAAAATTGTATTTGTCACATACACATGGTTAGCAGATTAGCAGATAACAGATAACAATTTCACAACAACTACCTTATACACACAAGTGTAAAGGAATGAATACGAGTATGTACATATAAATATATGGATGAGCGATGGCCGAACGGCATAGGCAAGATGCAGTAGATGGTATAGAGTACAGTATATACATGTGAGATGAGTAATGTCGGATATGTAAACATTATATAAAGCATTGTTTAAAGTGGCTAGTGATACATTTGTTACATACAATTTTCTATTATTTAGAGGGGCTAGAGATTTGAGTCAGTATGTTGGCAGCACCCACTCAATGTTAGTGATGGCTGTTTAACAGTCTGATGGCCTTGAGATAGAAGTTGTTTTTCAGTCTATCAGTCCCAGCTTTGATGCACCTGAACTGACCTCGCCTTCTGGATGATAGCGGGGTGAACAGGCAGTGGCTCGGGTGGTGTAGGTGTCCTGGAGGGTAGGTAGTTTACCCCCGGTGATGCGTTGTGCAGACCTCACTACCCTCTGGAGAGCCTTACGGTTGTGGGCGGAGCAGTTGCCGTACCAGGCGGTGATACAGCCCGACAGGATGCTCTCGATTGTGCATCTGTGGTGACAAGCCCGAATTTCTTCAGCCTCCTGAGGTTGAAGAGGCGCTGTTGTGCCTCCTTCACCACGCTGTCTGTGTGGGTGGACCATTTCAGTTTGTCCGTGATGTGTACGTCGAGGAGCTTAAAACTTTCCACCTTCTCCACTACTGTCCCGTTGATGTGGATAGGGGGGTGCTCCCTCTGCTGTTTCCTGAAGTCCACGATCATCTCCTATGTTTTGTTGACGTTGAGTAAGAGGTTATTTTCCTGACACCACACTCTGAGGGCCCTCACCCCCTCCCTGTAGGCCGTCTCGTCGTTGTTGGTAATCAAGCCTACCACTGTTGTGTCGTCTGCAAACTTGATGATTGAGTTGGAGGCGTGCTTGGCCATGCAGTCATGGGTGAACAGGGAGTACAGGAGAGGGCTGAGAACACACCCTTGTAGGGCCCCAGTGTTGAGGATCAGCTTAATGACGAGCTTGGAGGGAACTATGGTATTAAATGCTGAGCTGTAGTCAATGAACAGCATTCTTACATAAGTATTCCTCTTGTCCAGATGGGTTAGGGCAGTGTGCAGTGTGATTGCGATTGCGTCGTCTGTGGACCTATTGGGACGATAAGCAAATTAGAGTGGGTCTAGGGTGTCTGGTAGGATGGAGGTGATATGATCCTTGACTAGTCTCTCAAAGCACTTCATGATGACGGAAGTGAGTGCTACGGGGCGATAGTCATTTAGCTCAGTTACCTTAGCTTTCTTGGGAACAGGAACCATGGTGGCCCTCTTGAAGCATGTGGGAACAGCAGACTGGGATAAGTCTTGATTAAATATGTCCGTAAACACACCAGTCAGCTGGTCTGCGCATTCTCTGAGGACATGGGCTGGGATGCCATCTGGGCCAGCAGCCTTGCGAGGGTTAACACATTTAAATGTTTTACTCACGCTGGCTGCGGTGAAGGAGAGCCCGCAAGTTTTGGAAGCGGACCGTGTCGATGGCACTGTATTGTCCTCAAAGTGAGCAAAGAAGTTGTTTAGTTTGTCTGGGAGCAGGACATCGTGGTCCGCGACAGGGCTGGTTTCTTTTTGTAATCCGTGATTGACTCTAGACCCTGCCACATACCTCTCGTGTCTGAGCCGTTGAATTGTGACTCTACTTTGTCTCTATACTGACGAGTGGCTTTGGGACAAGTCTCTGAATGTCTTTGAGTCGCCCAGCCAGAGCCCGGACTTGAACCCGATTGAATATCTCTGGAGAGACTAGGGCTGTTGCGGTCACGAAATTTCATCAGCCGGTATTTGTCAAAATCATAACTGTCGGTCTCACGGTATTTGGCCGGTAATTAACATAAACACATTTAACATCTCCACAAATAGCCTACAAGCCACTGATGCAGACCTCTGGAAGGCCAGCATCCCAGAGTCGCCTCTTCACTGTTGACGTTGAGACTGGTGTTTTACGGGTACTATTTAATGAAGCTGCTAGTTGAGGACTTGTGAGGTGTCTGTTTCTCGAACTAGACACTAATGTACTTGTCCTCTTGCTCAGTTGTGCACCGGGGCCTCCCACTCCTCTTTCTATTCTGGTTAGAGCCAGTTTGCGCTGTTCTGTGAAGGGAGTAGTACACAGCATTGTACGAGATCTTCAGTTTCTTGGCAATTTCTCGCATTCTCTTCATTTCTCAGAACAAGAATAGACTGACGAGTTTGAGAAGATGGTCCTTTGTTTCTGGCCATTTTGAGCCTGTAATCTAACCCACAAATGCTGACGCTCCAGATTTATTGCTTCTTTAATCAGGACAACAGTTTTCAGCCGTGCTAACATAATTGCAAAAGGGTTTTCTAATGATCAATTAGCCTTTTAAAATTATAAACTTGGATTAGCTAACACAACGTGCCATTGGAACACAGGAGTGATGGTTGCTGATAATGGGCCTCTGTACGCCTATGTAGATATTCCATAAAAAAATCTGCCGTTTCCAGCTACAATAGTCATTTACAACGTTAACAATGTCTACACTGTATTTCTGATCAATTTGACGTTATTTTAATGGACAACAAATTTGCTTTTCTTTCAAAAACAAGGACATTTCTAAGTGACCCCAAACTTTTGAACGGTAGTGTATATATATATATATATATATATATATATATATATATATATATATATATATATATATATATATATATTAAAAATATATATAATCATCAATACAGTAATATGAGATCTGGGCTCTGGTCAAAAGTAGTGCACTATATAGGGAATAGGGGTGCCATTTGGGACGAGGCCTAACTCTAACCAAACGCTACAGCAGGAGGCTAGATTTATGATGGGTTGAATTTATGCAGTATGTTAAACATACAGGATACGCACACTCCATTCAAGCTAAACAATGGATATAGGGCATTTTGCAACAAACCCCATTTTAATCTAAAATCTATTCTATCTTAGAACAATCATAGGTTACACACACATACAGATAGCCATGAGCATTAATTTCTGATGAAAAACCACAACTGTGAAGATTGGTGGAAATAAACTATTCAAATGCTACTCTTATACCAAAGACAACCCTTTATCTAGGAGCTGCAAATGTATGTCCGTCTGTTCGCAAGGCATTGGCACGTTTCCAATTTCATCTTCTGCTCACAACAACTCGAACAACTTTATTTCCATTCTGACATAAACAATGACAAGTAATAACAAATATACATGCAACATAGTATACTATACATCATATTGATATAACCATTCTATTCACATACAGTACAATTCATTGCCTACAACATATAAAATTGCAGCTTGTTTTGCAAGGCTCACTGCATTTGCCAATGCATATATTTTTCAGATTGCATGCGGCTGGAATATAATACAGTTCCTAATGCCAAGCCTAAACAAGTTGGATTTCAGTTCCTTTCAAATTGCCCCTGTCGTGTTATGCCCATGTCATTTCCAGATAAATATGACATTTTGGGACACATTTCTAAAGAGAATCCAGGTTATGCAATCTTTGCAGATGGTGCAGTTGGGCTACTCTTGTGTGCCCCAAATGGCACCCTATTCCCTATGGGCCCTGGTCAAAAGTAGTGCATTATATAAGGTGCCATTTGGGTCACAAGCCTCTGACTCCAGTGCTGGCTGTGCCAGAGGACCTGAGGTTTAATCACTCTGCATGGCAGTGAACGTTATCCTTCCTGTCTGAATACTTGGGCCGGACAGCACTTGTCATTGGATTACCACTGTGCCCCTCTCTCCTTTCACATTATTATTCTTGGTACTCACTGGTCGGCCGGTCTAGACTGGGCCTGTATTAACATCTACAGTGAGCGAAATACTTATTTCCCTCATTAAAATGCAAATCAATTTATAACATTTTTCACATGCGTTTTTCTGGATTTTTTTGTTGTTATTCTGTCTCTCACTGTTCAAATAAACCTACCATTAAAATTATAAACTGATCATTTTTTTGTCAGTGGGCAAACGTACAAAATCAGCAGGGGATCAAATACTTTTTTCCCTCACTGTAATCCCTAAACTATCAGCCAGCCACAACAATGACCACAACATCCCAATGGTTGTGATCCCAAAACAAACTGCTCTCCAGATATTGAGGCCTTAGGCCTATTACACGATGCTTTGAAAAGAGATGTTGTGCCCAGTATTGGATAACCTAGCAGATGGTTTGTGCTATATCTAGGCCTCCGTGCATGCATACAAACACTCTAGTAGGCCTAAATTGTCATATTGTTGTGTTGTATGCAAATAGTTGACACACTTATTACAAATGTCTACAATCAGATTGGTTTCATTTTTTAGAACACAATTCTGTTAGATCTTGTTTTTATGGTAACTATTGTTCTTATGGCTATGAATGTAATGGGCCTTGCCCTATGTGTTGTCATATACATATCACACACAACAATAAGCATAGCAGATGGGACAGGTAGCTAAATTATGGAGACAACAGCACTATAGCACTAGCGAAAAAAAGCAATGCAAGATGGTTTACTCACGGCACTTCAACAACCGATGATGATTTATCCAATGTGTCATTAGCAGATGTCAGTTACAGTAGCTAACAGAAATACAGACGTTGCCAATTCATCGTGTGAATTCATAGTTTAAAATGGCCCTGGCCATAATATGCCTAAGCACCCACCAGCAATTTCCTCTCCATCTTTGAAAGGCTGCATGCTTTCTAATGCGCAGGCCAATACTGTTACTTCCGACAGTTAGCTACAGCTACATGCTTGTTTAAAAATGCCAAAGTAACGATTACCCTACAAATGAATTACGAAAATCATAAAATTACATATAAACTCAATAATTTATAGATGCAATGCAATGTCCTGCCATAAGCTTGATAATAACGACAGTAATAACACACATATGGCGCTTGCTCTTCATGATAATTCCTATCAACCTGCAGCAAAAACATATCTCTCTCTCTCTCTCTCTCTCTCTCTCTCTCCTCTATCTCTCTATTATTCATACCTTGCCCAACATTTTAAATAACATATTACATAAATAGAAACAAAGCATTCTTACCGTGTAATTCATCTCCACAGTGTATTAAGGCCTAAGGTTTTTAAACCCGTCTCCATGGCCCTGGGTTTGTTCTCCGCTCCTGCTCAGCATCAGCAGCCGACATACAATGATGCTACGAGACCCCGCCCTCCTTCCCTTGCAGCGACAAGGAGCTCTCGTCACCGTCTTCAGTACCGGGAACTGCGGTCTCTGCTACTCCACCTTGTATGCGTATCCGCCGTCCTGTGGGCTGCGGCTGTACACGAAGAGAAGGCTCTATTTATTTCTTCTTTTCAGCTCTCTAGATCAGGATAATTAGGTTAAGGTTAGGAAAAGGTTTAGGGTTAACGAAAATGCTCTCTTAACCTAACCTGTTACAAATAGTAACTTTGAAGTGGCGTGTTTTCAAGGAGTCCCTTAGTTGGGGTTTCTCAGCTACACCGTATGTACGTACATCTCGGAGGAGTCCGGTTGTGACGACTGTGTGGGCGGAGTGTACCCCCCCGACAACATTTTATTTTATTTATTCGTTTATTTGTCAGGGACAATGCAGCGCACATTATTACATACATAATTATCACAGTCAGCCATAATAATATGTGTAGATGTGTTGCATAAAAGGTTTCTAGCCAATAGGCTAATTTGCAACCCCAGTCCCTGGTCAGGCCTTTCTAAACAGGTAATCCAAATATATAATTTTTAAAAGGACCACATAGTGTGAATTACACAATCATGCAGCAAATACATTGTATACAAACATCAACATTTCACAGTCGAGACCACATTACACAAAACAGCACATCACGTAACAACACAAGCCCCAAGCACCCAGCCGCTCACACCTGCTCACCTATACCCAACCCCAATAGTGAGGGCCTGGGCCGCTACATGACTATCTCCCATACCCAGACCCCACATGTGGGGTGATCCTTGGCAGCATGCGCAACAACCAGGCATCCAGTACAGACAATACATAACAACAAAACTGACTCAGTGGCCACATATTTGGTTTTCTTTCAGCCAGTATTTGACTTTTCTATTAAATGTTTTCAGTTCGGTTTGTGTTTTTATTTCGGTTGGTAAATCATTCCAAAAATGGGTCCCTATCACTGAAAAACATGTCTGGCCGAAAGTGGTTTTGCGCCCCTCTGCTATGCAGTTGCCACCCACTGCTCTCCTAGTGGCCCCAAAATGGAGCCCTGTGGGATACCCATTGTGGATTGTAGTGGTGTTGAGAGTTCAGTGTTTATTTTAACACGTTGCTCTCTATGCTCCAGATATGATGCAAACCAGCCAATAGCATGTTCAGAGAAGTTAAAGATGGTAAGTTTATTCAATAGTATGTTGTGGTTCACGGTGTCAAAGGCCTTTTTTAGGTCTATAAACACAGCTCCCACAACATTACCCTTGTCCAGCCTACTCTTAATGTTCTCGGTAAGGTAGCAGTTAGCCATTTCTGTAGAGTACCCTGCTCTGAATCCAAACTGTTTAGAATTGATACGTTTGTTACCCTCAAGATGCTCTACTAGCTGTTCTATAATAATCTTCTCTAAAATTTTGGATAGAGCAGGCAGTATTGAGATTGGCCTATAGTTGCTTGCTTGGTCCTTTGCGCCAGCCTTGAAAATTGGTGTAATGATGGCTTGTTTCCAAATGTGTGGAAACATACACCGTATGTACGTACATCTCGGAGGAGTCCGGTTGTGACGACTGTGTGGGCGGAGTGTACCCCCCGACAACATCAGTCGCTGTCAGTCGAAACGAGGCAACAGTCGTAACAAAGGTTTTATTAAAAAGAACGGATTTCAGCAAATAAAACCACATAGCTACAGAGGACAAACATAGGTGCATGGAATGGTTTTAAAGTAACTGTCTAGGGTTTCTTGATACCTATGAAATATTACTTATAATTAAAACAATATGAGTGGAATAGTTATCGGATAATCATGAAAAGTGAATACTGATGAGTGAGAAAGTTACAGAGGCACAATTATCATACCCCCAAAACATGCAAGCCTCTCACCATTACCAATAACAGGGGGAGGTTAGTATTTTTTGGGGGGGGATATGATATTTATGCCTCTGTAACTTTCTCACTCATCATTATTCACGATTCATTCATGATTATCCGTAATCATGGTAGCATCCACATTAATGTAGAAGTGTTCAGAAACATATTATATTCTTATTTAAAATAAAACATGACTTCAAAATAACACAATACATTATTTTCCATTAATTTATATTGGGCACAACATAATCTGATTTACAACCAAAACGAACAGCAAATGTATTCAACAAGTTTGTAGACTCACAAGCTTGATGTAGTCCTTGTGTGCTAGGAATATGGGACCAAATGCTAAACATTTGATTACTTTAATACACATATACAGTGGGGGAAAAAAAGTATTTAGTCAGCCACCAATTGTGCAAGTTCTCTCACTTAAAAAGATGAGAGAGGCCTGTAATTTTCATCATAGGTACACTTCAACTATGACAGACAAAATGAGGAAAAGAAATCCAGAAAATCACATTGTAGGATTTTTTATGAATTTATTTGCAAATTATGGTGGAAAATAAGTATTTGGTCAATAACAAAAGTTTATCTCAATACTTTGTTATATACCCTTTGTTGGCAATGACAGAGGTCAAACGTTTTCTTTAAGTCTTCACAAGGTTTTCACACACTGTTGCTGGTATTTTGGCCCATTCCTCCATGCAGATCTCCTCTAGAGCAGTGATGTTTTGGGGCTGTCGCTGGGCAACACGGACTTTCAACTCCCTCCAAAGATGTTCTATGGGGTTGAGATCTGGAGACTGGCTAGGCCACTCCAGGACCTTGAAATGCTTCTTACGAAGCCACTCCTTCGTTGCCCGGGCGGTGTGTTTGGGATCATTGTCATGCTGAAAGACCCAGCCACGTTTCATCTTCAATGCCCTTGCTGATGGAAGGAGGTTTTCACTCAAAATCTCACGATACATGGCCCCATTCATTCTTTCCTTTACACAGATCAGTCGTCCTGGTCCCTTTGCAGAAAAACAGGCCCAAAGCATGATGTTTCCACCCCCATGCTTCACAGTAGGTATGGTGTTCTTTGGATGCAACTCAGCATTCTTTGTCCTCCAAACACGACGAGTTGAGTTTTTACCAAAAAGTTCTATTTTGGTTTCATCTGACATTCTCCCAATCCTCATCTGGATCATCCAAATGCTCTCTAGCAAACTTTAGACGGGCCTGAACATGTACTGGCTTAAGCAGGGGGACACGTCTGGCACTGCAGGATTTGAGTCCCTGGCGGCGTAGTGTGTTACTGATGGTAGGCTTTGTTACTTTGGTCCCAGCTCTCTGCAGGTCATTCACTAGGTCCCCGTGTGGTTCTGGGATTTTTGCTCACCGTTCTTGTGATCATTTTGACCCCACGGGGTGAGATCTTGCGTGGAGCCCCAGATCGAGGAAGATTATCAGTGGTCTTGTATGTCTTCCATTTCCTAATAATTGCTCCCACAGTTGATTTCTTCAAACCAAGCTGCTTACCTATTGCAGATTCAGTCTTCCCAACCTGGTGCAGGTCTACAATTTTGTTTCTGGTGTCCTTTGACAGCTCTTTGGTCTTGGCCATAGTGGAGTTTGGAGTGTGACTATATGAGGTTGTGGACAGGTGTCTTTTATACTGATAACAAGTTCAAACAGGTGCCATTAATACAGGTAATGAGTGGAGGACAGAGGAGCCTCTTAAAGAAGAAGTTACAGGTCTGTGAGAGCCAGAAATCTTGCTTGTTTGTATGTGACCAAATACTTATTTTCCACCATAATTTGCAAATAAATTCATTAAAAATCCTACAATGTGATTTTCTGGATTTTTTTTTTCCTCATTTTGTCTGTCATAGTTGAAGTGTACCTATGATGAAAATTACAGGCCTCTCTCATCTTTTTAAGTGAGAGAACTTGCACAATTGGTGGCTGACTAAATACTTTTTTTCCCCACTGTAAGTGAATTTGGCCAAATCCGCAAAACACCTTCTAATGTGGGGACTAGATACATAAAGTGCTTTAATTTCTAAACTTTAAAACAGATATCTATGAAAATAACCTCAAATAAAAGGTAACATTATGTACTGTAGCCTCACATGAAACATTTGATCTCAAATTCAAAATGTTAGAGTATACAGTGCATTCGGAAAGTATTAAGACCCCTTGACATTTTCCACATTTTGTTACGTTACAACCTTAATCTAAAACGGATTAAATAATTGTTTCCCCTCATCAATCTACACACAATAGCCCATAATGACAAAGTGAAAAAAGGTTTGTAGAAATTTTTGCTAATTTATTTAAATAAAAAAAACGAAAAATACCTTATTTACATAAGTATTCAGAACCCTTTGCTATGAGACTCGAAATTGAGCTCAGGTGCATCCTGTTTCCATTGATCATCCTTGAGTTGTTTCTACAACTTGATTGGAGTCCTCCTGTGGGAAATGCAATTGGACATAATATGGAAAGGCACCTACCGTCTGGCCACTCTACCATAAAGGCCTGATTGGTGGAGTGCTGCAGAGATGGTTGTCCTTCTGGAAGGTTCTCCCATCTCCACAGAGGGACTCTGGAGCTCTGTCAGAGTGACCATCAGGTTCTTGGTCACCTCCCTGACCAAGGCCCTTCTCCCCCGATTGCTCAGTTTGGCTGGGTGGCCAGCTCTAGGAAGAGTCTTTGCTGCAGAAAAGTTTTGGTACATTTCCAGATCTGTGCCTCTCCACAATCCTGTCCCAGAGCTCTATGGACAATTCCTTTCGACCTCATGGCTTGGTTTTTGTTCTGACATGCACTGTCAACTGTGGGACCTTATATGCAGTAGACAGGTGTGTGCCTTTCCAATCAATGTGTCACATCTGCTCCTGCAACGCCCCCTACTGCTCATCCTGTGACTCCTTGACCTGCCGCCTCCCCCAGTGCTCTTTCCCTCTCTGTCTGTGTGTGTGTGTGTGTGTGTGTGTGTGTTTGTGTGTGTGTGTGTGTGTGTGTAGACAGGTGTGCCGGAGTCAGAGCAGATCCCCACCAGCTGCAACCTGTTCCATAATCAAGACCTCTACTAATACTCAGCCCTGCCACTTCCACACTGCCAGGTCGTAATCTCTGCTCATTCTGCCCGCTCTGACTCTAGTCCCTGTCTCTAGTCCCACGTCTTGTCATCCTGCTACTCTGTCCTGGATTCCCCACTCTACTACTCCCTTGGATTCCCCTCCGAACCGGCTTACCCTGTCACAACCCCTTTCGCTCCAGCCTCAGCCTACGCACCTGGTTTCCAGCAACCCGCCCGAGCTTCCCCTGACCTGCACTCCATCTCCCCCTGTGTTTCAATAAATACCTTGGTTACACACACATGAACCTACCAGGTACAACCCCAAATCCGTAAACACGGGCACCCTCATAGATATCATCCTGACCAACCTGCCCTCTAAATACACCTCTGCTGTCTTCAACCAGGATCTCAGCGATCACTCACCGATCACTCAGCGATCACATGTGGTCTGTGGACCACCCCTAATCACTGTCAAATGCTCCCTAAAACACTTCAGCGAGCAGGCCTTTCTAATCGACCTGGCCCGGGTATCTTGGAAGGATATTGACCTCATTCCGTCAGTAGAGGATGCCTGGTTATTCTTTAAAAGTGCTTTCCTCACCATCTTAAATAAGCATGCCCCATTCCCAAAACATTTAACCAGGAACAGATATAGCTCTTGGTTCACTCCAGACCTGACTGCCCTTGACCAGCACAAAAACATCCTGTGGCATTCTGCATTAGCATCGAATAGCCCACGCGATATGCAACTTTTCAGGGAAGTTAGGAACCAATATACACAGGCAGTTAGCAAAGGCTAGCTTTTTCAAACAGAAATTTTCAAACAAACCTCCCCCAGTCCTCCTTCACCCAAATTCAGATAGCTGATGTTCTGAAAGAGTTGCAAAATCTGGACCCCTAGAAATCGGCTGGGCTAGACAATAATTCTAAAATTATCCGCCGCAATTGTTGCAACCCCTATTACTAGCCTGTTCAACCTCTCTTTCGTATCTTCTGAGATCCCCAAAGATTGGGAAAGCTACCGCGGTCATCCCCTCTTCAAAGGGGGAGACACTCTAGACTCAAAATGTTACAGACCTATATCTATCCTACCCTGCCTTTCTAAGATGAAATGACTGCCTCGCCTGGTTCACCAACTACTTCTCAGACAGAGTTCAGTGTGTCAAATCGGAGGGCCTGTTGTCCGGACCTCTGGCAGTCTCTATGGGGGTGCCACAGGGTTCAATTCTCGGGCTGACTCTTTTCTCTGTATACATCAATGATGTCGCTCTTGCTGCTGGTGATTCTCTGATTCACCTCTACGCAGACGACTCCATTCCGTATACTTCTGTCCCTTCTTTGGGCACGGTGTTAACTAACCTCCAGATGAGCTTCAACGCCATACAACTCTCCTTCCGTGGCCTCCAATTGCTCTTAAATGCAAGTAAAACTACCGATCGCTGCCCGCACCTGCCCGCCGGGTCCAGCATCACTACTCTGGATGGTTCTGACGTAGAATATGTGGACAATTACAAATACCTAGGTGTCTGGTTAGACTGTAAACTCTCCTTCCAGACTCACATTAAGCACCTCCAATCCAAAATTAAATCTAGAATCGGCTTCGCAACAAAGCATCCTTCACTCATGCTGCCAAACATACCCTCGTAAAACTGACTATCCTACCGATCCTTGACTTCGGCGATATCATTTACAAAGTAGCCTCCAACACTCTACTCAGCAAATTGGATGCTGTCTATCACAGTGCCATCCGTTTTGTTACCAAAGCCCCATATACTACCCACCACTGCGACCTGTGTGCTCTTGTTGGCTGGCCCTCACTTCATATTCGTCGCCATACCCACTGGCTCCAGGTCATCTATAAGTCTTTGCTAGGTAAAGCCTCGCCTTATCTCAGCTGACTGGTCACCATAGCAGCACCCACCCATAGCACGCGCTCCAGCAGGTATATTTCACTGGTCACCCCCAAAGCCTATTCCTCTTTGGCCGCCTTTCCTTCCAGTTCTCTGCTGCCAATGGCTGGAACGAATTGCAAAAAAATCACTGAAGCTGGAGACTCATAACTTTAAGCATCAGAGCAGCTGACATTGCACCTGTACACAGCCCATCTGTAAACAGCCCATCCAACTACCTCATCCCCATATTGTTATATTTTTTTGCTCCTTTGCACCCCAGTATCTCTACTTGCACTTTCATCTTCTGCACATCTATCACTCCAGTATTTAATTGCTAAATTGTAATTACTTCGCCACTACGGCCTATTTATTGCCTTACCTCCCTAATCTTATCTCATTTGCACACACTGTATATACTTTTTTTTCTATTGTGTTATTGACTGTACGTTTGTTTATTCCATGTGTAACTCTGAACTTGTTCCCAACTGGCCTACCTGGTTAAATAAAGGTGAAATAAAAAGAATAATAAAAAACTTCATCCTGTCCTAGATTGAGATTTTTTTTATTTCATACATTTGAGAATAAGGCTGTAATGTAAAGAATGTGGAAAAAGTGGTTGGAATACTTTCCGAATGCACTGTATAGCCCTACGTATAGATGTCCTAGCCAACCTCTTTCAGGTAATACATTCAATGCAGTATTAGCCTTATATTTAGCTAATCAATGATGGGTTAGGCATAATAAGCTTCTAACGTATAGCCTCTGTCGCTTGCACAATACGCAAGCACCTGTGCTCTCCTTAAAAAATGTCCCTTAGCTCTTGGAGTCCCATGCAGGAAAAGCTAGACTAGGTGTGTGCATTTCCAAATCATGTCCAAGCAATTGAATTTACCACAGGTAGACTCCAATCAAGTTGTAGAAATATCTCAAGGAGCATCATTGGAAACAGGATGCACTTGAGCTCAATTTTGAGTCTCATAGCAAAGGGTCTGAATACTTATGTAAGTAAGGTATTTCTGTTCTGCTTTTTTATATGTTTTCAAACATTTCTAAAACTGTTTTCACTTTATCATTATGTGGTATTGTGTGTAGATTGATAAGGAAAACATTGAATTCAATACATTTTAGAATAAGGCTGTTACATAAAAAAACTTTGTGGACAAAATCAAAAAGACTGAATACTTTCCGAAGGCACTGTACATCAAGTAGTTGACACATAAGTCAATTGCATTTCTCTCTCTCTCTCTCTCTCTCTCTCTCTCTCTCTCGAATCATGTAGGAACCAAAAAAGTGTTAAACAAATCAAAATATATTTTATATATATAAGCAGCCACCCTTTGCATTGATGAGAGCTTTGCACACTCTTGGCATTCTCTCAACCAGCTTCATGAGGAATGCTTTTCCAACAGTCTTGAAGGAGTTTCCACATATACTGAGCACTTGTTGGATGCTTTTCCTTCACTCTGCGGTCCAACTCATCCCAAACCATCTCAATTGGGTTGAAGTCGGGTGATTGTGGAGGCCAGGTCATCTGACGCAGCACTCCATCACTCTCCTAGGTCAAATAGCCCTTACACAGCCTGGAGGTGTTTTGGGTCATTGTCCTGTTGAAAAACAAATGATAGTCCCACTAAGCGCAAACCAGATGGGATGGCGTATTGCTGCAGAATGCTGTGGTAGCAATGCTGGTTAAGTGTGCCTTGAATTCTAAATAAATCACAGACAGTGTCACCAGCAAAGAACCCCCACACCATCACACCTCCTCCTCCATGCTTCACGGTGGAACCACACATGCGGAGATCATCCGTTCACCTACTCTGCGTCTCACAAAGACACGGCAGTTGGAACAAAACATCTCAAATTTGGACTCATCAGACCAAAGGAAAGATTTCCACCGATCGAATGTACATTGCTCATGTTTCTTGGCCCATGCAAAGTCTCTTCTTCTCATTGGTGTCCTTTATTAGTAGTTTCTTTGCAGCAATTCGACCATGAAGGCCTGATTCACGTAGTCTCTTCTGAACAGTTGATGTTGAGATGTATCTGTTACTTGAACTCTGTGAAGCATTTATTTTGGCTGCAATCTGAGGTGCAGTTAACTCTAATGACCTTTCCAGAGGTAACTCTGGGTCTTCCTTTCCCGTGGCGGTTCTCATGAGATCCAGCTTCATCATAGTGCTTGATGGTTTTTGCAACTGCACTTGAAGAAACGTTCAAAGTTCTTGAAATGTTCCGCATTGACTGACCTTTATGTCTTAAAGTAATGATGGACTGTCGTTTCTCTTTTCTGTTCTTGCCATAATATGGACTTGGTATTTTACCAAATAGGGCTATCTTCTGTATACCACACCTACCTTGTCAACACACCTGATTGAAATGCATTCCAGGTGACTACCTCATGAAGCTGGTTGAGAGAATGCCAAGAGTGCATCAAGGCAAAGGGTGGCTACTTTGAAGAATCTCAAATATATTTTGATTTGTTTAACACTTTTTTTGGTTATTACATATACACATATATATATACATATACATATATATACATATATATATTCTCTAATCCCCCCTACTTCTTTCCCTCCCTCCCTCCCTCCCCCTTCCTCTCATCTCCCTCTCCCACCATGTCTCTCTCCTCCCCCCCCACAGACTGGATATTGATGCATTGATGCATTCAGTGTAAAAATCTTTGTGTCAAGGATATTAATGCAGATTTGAATCAATGCATTTGAAGCATGGGCCAATTCGTCGCATTCAAGGCAACAAAGTTGGTGATAAAGCTGAAGTGTGTAAATTGGTGAAAGACTCAGACAGAAAGAAAGACAGACAGACTCAGGGCTCTTTTCAATCAGATCCGCTTTAGCCAACATCAGTTGTGTCGGAGGTGGAACTGTGTTAGAGCTGTCAAATCCACAAGCGGCTCCTGGCATCATACCTAAAGCGGAATTAAATTGGCTGCAACAGAGTCGCATTAAGAGAAATCCCATGCAACCTTGTCTACAAGTTGGAACACTGGAATGTGAGATGTAATCTACACCTTGACTAGGTGAATAGAAATCCTCATTATTTAGTTTATTGATCTTCAATTTGAGTGTCATTATTTCTCTACAGCCTACACTCTTTAAAAAGGGTTCTTCGGCTGTCCCCATAGGAGAACCATTTTTGGTTCCAGGTAGAACCCTTTTGGGTTCCATGTAGAATCCTCTGTGAAAAAGGTTCTTCAAAGTGTTCTCCTATGGGGACAGCCGAAGTGTCTTTTAGGTTTAAAATAGCACCTTCTTTTTTTTTTTTAAGTGTACACTTCTGGTTCTGAACTTCTAATGTAAGTGGGACTTACATTAGCTTTGTGACTGCTGCTCACCGATTTGACAGCTCCAATGCAGTTACAACTCCATTGCAGTGACACTGCCAAAACATCAGCTATGCGGGTGTTGGCTATCACCGGTTAGTCCCCTCCTGTACTCCCTGTTCACTCATGACTGCACAGCCAGGCACGACTCCAACATCATCATTACATTTGCTGATGATACAACAGTGGTAGGCCTGATCACCGACAACGACGAGACAGCCTATAGGGAGGAGGTCAGAGACCTGGCCGTGTGGTGCCAGGACAACATCCTCTCCCTCAACGTGATCAAGACAAAGGAGATGATTGTGGACAACAGGAAAAAGAGGACCGAGCACACCCCGATTCTTATCGATGGGGCTGCAGTGGAGCAGGTTGAGAGCTTCAAGTTCTTTGGTGTCCACATCACCAACAAACTAACATGGTCCAAGCACACCAAGACAGTCGTGAAGAGGGCACGACAAAACCTATTCCCCCTCAGGAGACTGAAAAGATTTGGCATGGGTCCTCAGATCCTCAAAACATTCTACAGCTGCACCATCCTGACTGGTTGCATCACTGCCTGGTATGGCAACTGCTTGTCCTACGACCGCAAGGCACTACAGAGGGTAGTGCGAACGGCCCAGTACATCACTGGGGCCAAGCTTCCCGCCACCGAGGACCTCTATATCAGGCGGTGTCAGAGGAAGGCCCTAAAAATTGTCAAAGACTCCAGTCACCCCAGTCATAGACTGTTCTCTCTGCTACCACACGGCAAGCGGTACAGAGGGCGCCAAGTCTAGGTCCAAGAGGCTTCTAAACAGCTTCTACCCCCAGGCCATAAGACTCCTGAACATCTAGTCAAATGGCTACCCAGACTATTTGCATTCCCCCCCCCTCTTTACACCACTGCTACTCTCTGTTGTGATCTATGCACACTAATTTTAATAACTCTACCTACATGTACATACTACCTCAAATAACCGGTGCCCCCGCACATTGACTCTGTACCGGTGACCCCATGTATATAGTTTCGCTATTGTTATTTCACTGCTGCTCTTTAATTACTTGTTACTTTTATCTCTTATTCTTATCTGTATTTTTTTTTACTGCATTGTTGGTTAGGGGATCTAAAGTAAGCATTTCACTGTAAGGTCTACACCTGTTGTATTCTGCTCATGTGACTAATACAATTTGATTTGATTTGATCTCGTTCCCCCCTCCCTATCTCTAGGGAGAAAAATTACAAAAGGCCCTACATGTTTTAATGATAATAATAATAATAAATTATATATAAAACAGTATTTATATAAAAAAATAACTCGTTATTTATTTACATAAAACTTGCTTTACAAGATTAATCACATTCTAATTTTTATGTCAAATTGCATAATAAGACAATGGATAGATTTGCCAATGTTGTCTACTAAAGCGTTTGTAGCCGTGCACAAGCCAACAACACAGATATGCATACCCCTGAAGACATACACCTTATGGAACAGCGGGGACTGTGAAGAGACACACACACAAAGGCCCAGACACACGCCTATATTGTAATGTTGTTGTATGGGGGTATTATACGTTTTGTATTGTAGATATGTAGTGGTGTAACAATGTTAAATGATGTACTGTTTAATATTTTGTTATATATGTAATGTAAGTGCTTTAATGTGGTTGGACCCCAGGGGGAGTAGCTGCTGCCTTGGCATCAGCTAATGCGGATCCCTTATAAATATAAATACGGTGATTCTCTCAGAATACACATACAATGCACATACAAATGTGTATTTGGAGTGTATAGGCAATATTGGAGACTGTGACGTCGTTTCCCAGAAACAAGGAAATTGACATTCAATCTCGGTTCCCACTCTTTACCACAGCCACAAATTCAAAATTGTCCATATCGTAAAAATGCATAAAAACAAAAAGTGTGGTTAAAAAGTGTGGTTCCGGTTAGGGTTAAGTTTAAAATCACATTTTACGAAGATAAATTGTAGAAATAGGTGGGCTCTTTTTCTCCCCTCCCCCCTCACACACACGCTTATGAAACCACACTCCCTCAGCCCCTCTCTCGCCACTGCTCTTTCGATCTGCCAAAATGTCATTCATACCTGAGCTGATGAGGATTGGTCCTGCACAGTTTTCCTCTAATCCCACCCTTGACCCCATTTAGGACAGGATTGGTGGGTTTTGTTTACACGCATCTCCTGTCTACATAGCCTTCCGACCGTGCCAACGTCAGCTACAACTTCTCAAATCCAAGGAAAACTTTACTTAAGCATCCCAAAATGTATCGGGCACCACCATGAACTACAACAAGAAGAAAGACACCAAACGGCAAATGATGCCCAGCACAGTCAATGGCCAAGCAAAGCTAAAGTAGCTGGAAGCGCGGGGGAACTGGGGGAGTAAAGCCGAGTTCACTTAACGGTGATGGGCGCTATAATTGGACCTGGAAACGTGTGGAGATTCCCTTACTTGTGTTACAAAAATTTAGGGGGTGAGTGAAAACGGTCGTCACCAGTTACCACAGCCACTAATTCATAAACCCCGCCTATTTCTACAATTTATCTTCTTAAAATCTGCTTTTAAACTTAACCACACTGCTAACCTTATGCCTAACCCTAAACTTAAATTAAGACCAAAAAGCACATTTTAGTTTTCATGATTTTTTTATGGGAGCCCTTGCCAATTTTGACTTTGTGGCTGTGGAAACTAATGAAACTCTGATTGTTGTCCAATAGTCGGTAATTGGATCGCATAAGAGCAATGCATTTGATATACTGTGCGTAATTTCGTTAACAGTGCGCATGTCTTGATGTACCTGATTTTGCGTGTCTGGCAGGTGTGTTCTTCATTCCATATGTTTTGTTCTTGGTGACGTGCGGAATCCCGCTATTCTTCCTGGAGACTTCTCTGGGACAATACACCAGCCAGGGAGGAATAACATGTTGGAGGAAGATGTGTCCGCTATTTGAGTGTAAACTTTTTTTATGTTGGTGCATGGGGAAACATCAAATACTTATTTTCATACAGCGGTATGGCAGAACGCCCAGACCTCATCAAATTAGCTGCACCCCAATACTAGCAGTGTTTATTAGAATTACATTATCTTTTTACTGTTCTACATTTCTTAAAATGGCACGAGATTATAATGTCATTGTTTTGTCCATCTCTCCAGTAGTTTTGGCCTTGTGTCTTTTTATCCTAACAATTCTGTAATTTACGCACAAATACCCATTGGTGCGGAAGAAAATGCCCAAAGTATGCACACGCGTTTCCCAAGTCAGGACCCCAATGAATGACATACAACTTATTATGCGTTGTATCAACAGTAGAAAGTATAGCACACAAACTACAGTGTTGGTTTTGGACAAGTTAAACCCTACATTTAATCTACTTGTACGTTTTTATTAAATATATATACACCGCTAAAACATGGTCTTTTCCACAGGTATGGGCTACGCCAGTAACCTTGTCATCTCATTCAATGCCACCTCCTACATTGTGATCTTGGCATGGGCCTTTTTCTACCTCTTGTCCTCCTTCAGTGCAGAGCTACCCTGGAAAAACTGCGGAAACTGGTGGAACACTGGTAAGAGACTCAAAGACTCAATCATGGACAGTCTTACTGACAGATGTGGCTGCTTTGCATGATGTATTGTTGTCTTTACCTTCTTGCCCTTTGTGCTGTTGTCTGTGCCCAATAATGTTTGTACCCTGTTTTGTGCTGCCACCATGTTGTGCTGCCACCATGTTGTGCTGCTACCATGTTGTTGTCATGTTGTGTTTCTACCATGCTGTTGTCATGTGTTGCTGCCATGCTATGTTGTTGTTTTAGGTCTCTCTTTATGTAGTGTTGTGTTGTCTCTCTTGTCGTGATGTGTGTTTTGTCCTATATTTCTATTTCATTTATTTTTAATCCCAGCCCCCCTGTCCCCGCAGGAGGCCTTTTGGTAGGCCGTCATTGTAAATAAGAATTTGTTCTTAACTGACTTGCCTAGTTAAATAAAAGTGAAATAAAAATAAATTAATTAAAAAGGGGCATGGGGAGGGGTCAAAGAGTTTGAGTTACCAGTGTACAACATTAATTAACAGGGCCATAACCGGCAGTTAACCAAAGGGAATTTGGTGGACCATTCCTTTGGGATTATTACATATGTTTTTTCAAGTTTAAGCTGTTGTACCCTGTTATTTTATTACACAATTTTTTTTTTTAAACTTGTTATCGCATTACCATTAACTACTGCCAAAACCAGGATGATTTAGTATCAGGCCTTAAAGTTTGTGAACTAAAATTGTACTTTTTACCAAACTATGTCTTACAATACTATAACCACGTTATGGGGAGGTATAATGTAAGGAGGGTCAATCAAAACGTTTAATTGTCAGTTTCCAATGTGTGTTACATGTACCAAATCAACTTGTCTGCCCTAGACCCATGCATGGACTACAGCAAGAAGAATCTCAGCACCAACCTGACATCAAGACAGAATGCCACACTACCAGTCATGGAGGCAAGGTGAGAACCAGTTACTACTAACTGACCTCTATGAACATCCCCACTCTATTTCCACAGTGATATCCAGTATCACACTATCGTTACTACCACATCTACTGGTTAGAGTGTGGTATGGCTATTTTATATCTACGTATTTTGTATGTGCAGTACAAAAACAGATAGACATAACAACTGCAACTGATGTCCTTGAGCCTCATGCTTGTACCTTCCCAGCAAACATGACCCAATTGGCCCCATGTGGGTATTATGTGGACACGGGCTAGCCCACACCAACCCAACATGGGCTAGCCCACACTAACCAATACTGATTAGCCCACACCAATCCCACATCAGCCCAACATGGGGTAGCATACAGGGTTGTTGGTTCGATTCCCGGGGCCACCCATACGTAATATGAATGCACGCATGACTGTAAGTTACTTCTGCTAAATGGCATATATTATTATATTATCAGCCCAACACAGGCTAGCCCACACCAAGCCCATCACGGGCTAACCAAAGTGAAGTCAAGGCAACGCACAGTATTATATATATATAAATATATATATATTGATCATGGAACTCCCTGCCATCTCAAATCACTCAAACAGCACCTCACAAAACAACGCCTCTCCAAGTATTTTATGCACAGTATGGGAGCCTGTTAGTTTTATGAATGTCTCTGCCCTGGTGTGAGTGGTCAGCTCCACTAAGACTCTGTTCAGCTCCACTAAGTTACACATCACCATAAGAGAACACACTATGTCTGGCGGTGGCTGTAACACATCATGAAAAGTGAAGGCTGTCACGATTTCCGAGGCGACATATGTATGGTACTCCGTTCACTGTGTGAACAGCTCCAATCCAGAGTGAATGTCTGTTCCTTTTTTAATAAACAACTCCACCACCATGAGCGACCCACCATGAGCGACCCACCATGAGCGACCCACCATGAGAGACCCACCATGAGAGACCCACTGGGTGGTATCTGAAACATATTACGATTAACAAAAGAGTATGTATGTGTAATGTAACGTTATTAAGCATGGAATGTTAGCCTTAAGGCATGAAAGTGTGAATTCTGATAAAGGTAGCTTTGTGCTGAGCTGTTATTATCTCCAGAGGTTTTCTCTAAGTGTATGAAAGTAAGTGTTCTTATTTTAAATCTATGTAGTTCTGTCTTTAAGTTGTTATTGTCTATTATTGTTCTGTATTATGTCATGTTTTGTGTGGAACCCAGGTAGAGTAGCGGCTGCGTTCATATGTCCAGAGAGGACATAAAAATACAAATAAATAGCTCCCTCATTTAAGTCACTGAGAACACCATATCGCCTCAATCTTAAAGATCCTGAGATTTGTTTTTAGAGCCTTTTTTCTTTGAGAAAATGTATTCTGTGAGCTATACAGTATATCTGCTTTTCTATCAACAGGTAAGTCTTTCATATCAGTCTGTGTTGTCTGCGGTTGTGTTAATTTTGTACTGATTTCTTGGCACAGCATTGTACATATCCGTTAGTTTGTCTATAATAGTGCACATGATGATTTATTGTCTTACTCGATGACTTCACTCTGACTCCATATAATCTCCACCAATTCAATATGAGTCCCTCTACAAACTGACAGGGCTGTTTAAATTACAAGTTATTCATGTTATCTCTCCTGTCAGGCTGCTTACTTTAACGGCCACATTCCCATATGCCATGGTCCTGGTCCTGCTGATCCGCTGGGTCACTCTGCCTGGGGCATCTGACATCTCTCGCCTCACAGACCCACAGGTAGAAACACACACACCATCATTATAATCGTCACCGGCGATCACTCGGGGTCAGGTAGGATTGTTCTCCTGGTGGATCCTGCTTGTGGGTCTACAGATGGCTGAAAATGCCATTCCGGGAGCCGCACATTTTGGTGCTGTGTGGGAAAGGTTGAGTAGTGGTGGTGGATGGTGGTTGGGCCTTCTTGATGGAAAGTTTCTTCTTTCGAAGTTTCCGCTTGTCAAATGTGGCACGGTGGAGATCTTCTTCATAAGTGCTTCTCCCTCATGGACAGTTTTCCTCCATGTCGACCTGTCTTTTACAGTGTCCTCCCAGCTGGAATATGTCTATGTGGCCTACCTCCTTTTTTTCTCTCTCTAGTGTTTGCTTCATACCTCCCTCGCTTTCAACTGTTAAATGAAATACGTTTTGTTGTCTTAATCTGTATCATTCTAATGACATCCTTGAATAATATATGACTAGAAATAGAAGCAGAAGGTTTTCACTTCTCTTCACAAAGATTGCATGGTTATGGGTCTGAATAAATAACTGTTATTATAGCCTACCGCCATCTCGAGTTCCCTCTTCTTTCAATCTACCCGTGAGTTCTATTGGCTGCTGTGTTTCACATTCAGCAAACAAGAGCTTGCGTCCCTCTTCGAATATTCGGTTGGTACAAGAAATGGTAAAAAAGGATGGTCCAGCAAGCTATTCTAGTCTAGCTTTTCCTGCATGGGACTCCAAGAGCTAAACAGCATTTTTTAAGGAGAGAGGCCAGCGGAGCACAGGTGTGTGCGTATTGCGCAAGAGGCTATACATTAGAAGCTTATTATGCATTATATTACTGTATCATAGGCTACCTGTCACAAGAAAAAAAGTTCCCATGATGAGATAGATGATAGGTCTACATGTATTGTGAACTGTGTTCCACCCTGAGATGGGCTGTCTGTCCTCACCCTGAGATGGGCTGTCTGTCCTCACCCTGAGATGGGCTGTCTGTCCCCACCCTGAAATGGGCTGTCTGTCCCCACCCTGAAATGGGCTGTCTGTCCCCACCCTGAGATGGGCTGTCTGTCCCCACCCTGAGATGGGCTGTCTGTCCCCACCCTGAGCGTTGATGATTCATCATGCAGAAAGAAGGCCGTAGAGTAGCCAGATTTAGACATTGCATATATTTTAGTCCCATTAATAATTATAATTGACCAGTTTCTCACAGTTATTTTTCCCGGGAGAAGGAAATGGTTTTGGGCGGTAAATCTTGGCAACCAGGTTCCCGCCATTCATCCCTAGTGTGCATGCCTACATGCACATGTGTGTGTGTGTGTGTGTGTGTGTGTGTGTGTACGTTACATGTACTGTACATGCTGGGCGAGGCCAGCCAAGGGTGAGGTCAGGTTTAGTCCATGTGTTCAGTCAGTGTGTGCAGTTATGTGTAGTCAGTGTGCACTGTAGTGACACAAATTGCACAGTGTGCAGTGACTGAGTGTACTCAGTCAGTGTGCCTATCTTTGTACAGATCCTGGGCTGGCATTTAGTGTGTGTCCTCGAGCAGTAGCCATGATGCCCATGCCTCAGATCTGGTATGCCTGTGTCTTCATCATTCTTCTGGGTCTGGATAGCCAGGTAAGTGTCCCTCTTTCTCCTATGCACACTGAAGCTTTTTCTAACAACATGAACTTAGTCATTGTCAACTGTTTGTCAAACCTAGCTTAACAGGTCTGGGCTTAAATTCTGTTTCAATTCAGGAATGAAGTTAACTCCAGTTGTATTTTATTTCAATGTGTTTACGTTTTTTTCAAGGAGAAAAAGGTATGTTTATGTCCTGAATTGAAATGGAATTGACCATAACTCTAATGGACATAAACTCAAACTATACATTTGTGACTTTTTGTGACGTGCCCCCCTTGAGCTATAGGTGCTGAACGTTTCTATGGTAACATCAGTGATATGATTGGCTACAGACCTCTGCCTTTTGATGAAGTACTGCTGGCTCTACATCACTCCTACAGTGTGCACGGTAAGGAGTCAGTAATCAGAGGGCTAATATTAATACTACGCATGCCAGTATCACTTCTTGTTTTTATAAGAAATCTTCATGTATTGGTAATTCCAAATTGTATGCCTAGTCAACTGTCGTGGAAATTCAACACCAGGGACACCTGAAGTAAATATTAAATGAACAATTATTTATTATCAGCAAGCTGGAGAGGTTCCAACAAACGCAGTGCACCATAGTACACGTCGGTCGGGAGCTCTGCCGGGGCAGTCCTGTTAGATCTCTTATATAGTTATATTAGCCTGATTTATATGATCCATTATTCATCATTAATTCATCAAACATTTACTTGGATCTACTTCAATTTTGGACACTGTTCCAACGTAATGGAAACAGATTATTGTTTTAGATGACATTACCTTCTTACTTAAATCACTGGTGTTACCCAAACTATAGAATTGAGTAATACTAATTTGAAATTGTTAACGTCTCTTATTCAATTATTCATACAGCACACAGCACTGACACACACACTTACCCCTCCAGACATGCCGCCAGGGGTATTTTCACAGTCCCCAGGTCCCGAACAAATTCAAGGAAACGTACAGTATAATACAGAGACGTGAGTGCATGGAAGTCCCTTCAATCTTATATAGCGCAAGTGAACAGCAAACTTGGTTTCAAAAAACAAAGTAACACCTCACGGCACAATGCCTCTCCCCCGTGTGACCTACTTGTTGTGTGTATGTACTGACGTTTGTGTAGCTGATAGATTCACACACACTACATGTTATTGTTTTTAAATGTATGTAAATTGTAGTCTTTTGTCTGCAATGTATTTTTCGCTATGTGTCGGGCCCCAGTAAGTCTAGCTGTCACCATTGGGGTCGGCTAATGGATTGGGGTCAGCTAACATCCTAATAAATCAAAACTCTGTCTCACCGTCTTGTCTCTCTTTCCGCTTCTCTCTCTCTCTCTAACACACACACGGTCTTGCCTCATGTCAGATCTCTATGTTGAGAGCATGAATGTTAATTTCGTTTCGTAATGAGGTGCTTTTCTCTCCCAAACCATTGGCTACCTTCATCTTCTCCATAGTCAAGTGCTGACCATTGAAGTTCAGCAACACATATTTATCCTGTCTGGGCTAACATCATTGGCTGGTTCATCTCCCTCATACCGCTATGGATGGTCTACAAAATGGCCAACGGCAATGGAACCCTGCGCCAGGTGAGCTCAAGTCAATACATTTCGTCTTGTCTAGGTTAGACTAGTTGATAGTCACATTATTTTACATGCTCTCCTATTACGATCGTACAAGATTATTTTCCTGCTGTGAGGAGCTAGGTCAAATTAAGATCCAAATCTGTAACAGAACAGAACTTAAACCAGTTGGCTATATCAGTAATAGGGATTAGTCAAGCTACACAAATACGACACAAACATGTTGGGGCTGTCAATTAAATTCTTAACACATACAATTATCATGGAGTGTAAATAATTGTAATCAACAACTTGAAACATATGGAAACACAGAATACGTTTTCATATGTGTCTGCTATTTCAGATCCTCAATTTAAGTTTTGTACGTTTGCCCACTGACAAAGAAATGATCAGTCTATTTTAATGGTAGGTTTATTAGAACAGTGAGAGACAGAATAACAACAAAAAAATCCAGAAAAACGCATGTGAAAAATGTTATAAATTGATTTGCATTTTAATGAGGGAAATAAGTATTTGACCCCCTCTCAATCAGAAAGATTTCTGGCTCCCAGGTGTCTTTTATACAGGTAACGAGCTGAGATTAGGGGCACACTCTTAAAGGGAGTGCTCCTAATCTCAGTTTGTTACCTGTATAAAAGACACCTGTCCACAGAAGCAATCAATCAATCAGATTCCAAACTCTCCACCGTGGCCAAGACCAAAGAGCTCTCCAAGGATGTCAGGGACAAGATTGTAGACCTACACAAGGCTGAAATGAAACACAGTTCAATTGTTGTCTTGGTATTGTTGACATCTTGTCCTGCTTCACTGCACAAACACTTGAAAGGTGCTTTTGTGTGATTCAGTGGGTCCCTCCCCCAGGTGGCCAGCTGAGGCCGAGGACAGTAACAATGGTAAAATGTGTAGGTAAACTGAGGGGAGAATCCATCCTGGCTCCAGTCTCAGTCCATCTGGGACAAAGAGCATCTTCTCCTGAACTCCTGTCCTCGGGCCCGCACCCATTTATTGGCCACTAAATCCAGGGAAGAAATAAAAGTGAAGTTCTGCGCATTTCTAATTTACACATTATATTATTTAATTATACAATTTTCACTTGATTATGTACTGATCAGTTGATAGGTTGTGTTCCCATCTGACTGTAGTGCTGATGTTATGGCTCAAGTTTTTCGGTACCCTTCTGCTTTAAAGTGCCATCAATGTACTCTACTTTTATTTGAATGCATTTGTTTTGATTATCACATCTCAGTATGTTTTTTTTATGATTATTTTGATATTATATGGATTATTATGTCTTTGTTTCAATAAAATTGTAATAATGAGTGATGAGATTTTGACTTTTGTCATTACAAAAAGACTATTTTCAAACTTTTTTTTCGATGTAATTGTAAATACTATGAAGCATATGTTTTGATGGGAACTTACCCCATTTATTGCCCACAAATACAGGGCATGCAGCGTGTAAGGTCCTAGCGTCCTCCTCTCCATTCTGCAAAAGGTTGTACCACAGCACCGCTGAACCCTATAGCAGATTACACAGGTAACAATGAGTTCACGGATATACCTCAATCCAGATCTACAAGCACTACTCACATGTTTTACTGGCTTAGGGCAGAGATGCACAGCTCTAGTGCTCATTAAGGACCACCTATAGTGTATGAGACTGATTTCTACCTCAGAAACTAGGTACATGCACTGTCCTGCCAATCAGTAGCATTAATCAACTAGTTCAAGGACCGGGAAAACCATAAAGCAGCAGAACTGCGGGCCTGAGTTGTGCATCGCTGGCTTTTGGACAATGCACATGGACACCTATAGTGTTTAAAGTTGCTGTCACTACCCATATAACCATGCATGATGATTAGTCAGCTTTGACTGTACCTTGTACGGTCGTAGAGCTGCTCCTATATCAGGGAACACAGTAGATCCACCCACTTCTACATCACTCATCTGACAGGGATCAGAAGAGGGAAACAGTATGTACAACAGTCACACGTTTCATTACTGTGTCACATTTTAACCAGAGATATCGATATGCAGCAGTCTTGCATAGATTAAGATTGTTGCGATCCGGCCACCCCTCGTCATGTAGTCTGTGTCATGGGTCAGCTGTGGAGAATAGGAATATTACTTAATACGCTTGTTGAACAAATAACACATACCATTATCAAATTATTTTAATGCTTACCTTGTAGTCGAAGTGTGGTTCATATTGGCCCCCAATCCCATAATTTGCCACCTGAAAAAAAATTGAGACATTTTTTTAATTCAACACCTTAATCCCTTAACCCTAACTGGATCCTCCAGCCAACACTCAGGCTTAACCCTGAGCTCTGCCTCTAGCTGTCGCCTACCTGGAGCATCTCTGCTACCTCCATGTCCAGCCCGGTCAGGTCAGCCATTCTCTGGGTAACACGGGAGATGACAGGGTTGTCCTCGTCAGCCAGCCAAGCACTGGCCGCACCACACAAAGGGTTTAGATAAAGTCATTAGGTCACATAAGGTCAGAGGATATCACAGAATCTTTGGTCTGCGATTGATCCTGATTGTCAAGCTTTTACAAGTGGAACTTGCAAAAATAGAGGATGTATAGAAAAGAACAGATGACGGCTTTATTGTGTATAAGCAGGCTATTCAAATAGAAGTTACACATTACATCCTGTCTGCTTAATGCATAATGGGTTTCAATACGCTAATAAAAATGCACTATTTTATAACACAAAAACAACCAACCTTTTAGCCACACGTGTTCCAGCTGAAACTCTTTCCCCTGTGAGATGGTCTGACACCTTTGCTCTGTCAAGCTTGGTAACAAGGCACAACACAAAATTGAGTCCAAAATATAAAGACACACTTTATATATTCTTAGTAGTTTAAAATCAAGCTACAAGTACCTTTGATCTGGATAGGTGTTTTATGGTCTCAATCTCCCTTTCAGATACAAGGTCATGATATCGTATTATTAGTGGATGGTCCCATTCCTGCTCCTCTTTTATAGGGGCATAGATGAGTCGAGGGTTGCCTTTACCAGTGCTGTACCTGCACCGCAATGTCCTCCGTCTCCTCGGGGTCTGACCATCACAGACACAGCATCTTTTATTTATACACTCACAAGACAGGTAGACAATGAGTACAGAATTCATGGAAAAGTTCATGTTGGTAGCTCAGAACCAAATCTTGTGTGAGCGCTGAACTATGGCCAGCTTTGTTACGGATGGAGAGACTGTTCATTTACATTCATAGTATGTTGCTATTTGTTATTGAGTACAAGGGACTTGCCATTTTGATGCCCTCCCCTCTGCAAAGAGATTCGTATGAGGTTTCGCTTGCTGGTTTGATTAGTGTTAAGATGTCCACTGGTGCATCTGAGGGCAATGAGGGTGTTTGTGTCTGGATCCCACACTGGATGCTCTCTCTCAGGGTTCTGTAGTAGGCCAGGTGCACCATGGTCTGCATGCACCTGGGGTCTAAGGGGAGGAAGTGTTTTGACAGACACACACTTATGTAGCACATCTTAGCTAACTCTCAAACTTGAGTCCAGATATCAAATTAACATGGTAAAATGTTTTGTATTTTGGGGAATTTGGGCTCAGTCTCTAGAGATTAATGATCACTGTACTGTTTTTGAAACCATTGAAACAACTGCTCCTTTATGTAACATAGGCCACATACCCAGTTCCTGCAACTGTTTCGTTAGCTCCAATGCTAGAGGCAGATTACCCATCTGAAAGGCTAGGGGACCCAGGTAGGTCAGAACCTCTCTCCTGGTCACCAGTGCTGGGATGCCATCCTCCAGCTGCCGGAAGGTCTCCTGGAGCCAGAGCAGGGCAAACTGGAACTTGTGGTTCTGCAGGGCCACCATGGCAACGTGGAAGGACTCATCTGGATCCAAGGGCGTCACATTTACCTGTCCTGTGAAGCAAAGCAAATAATGCTACATTTTATTTCTACATTTTATTTGTACAGCACTTTTCATTTAAGACAGAAATAAAAAAAAGCTCTGAACACAGCAACAACCTTAAACATTTATAAAAATGTACATTTATTTTATTTCAAAGGATATTGGTCAGATATAAGAAACACAGACTATTGGAAGCAGACTAAATGGCAGAACTTTAAAAACGTAACCCCTGTAGGTCGACGCTCTTAGATCACAATATCTACTAAGCTAACGTGGAATTGTTTTAAGATGGTCATAAGATGGTAAGTGTAGCTATCATTTAGCTATTTGATTTGGAATGTTATAGGTATAACAAAAATGATACAAAAACAATTTTATTAAATATTGAATTTGGCACCACCTGTTTTGAGCCCCACAATTGGGGGGGGGGGGGCTTGCCTGTTTTGCATGTTATTTTGGCATTAATACGTGTCACATATCAGTTTGCAAACAACGTAAAAATTAATATACGGTTGAAGTCAAATGTTTACATACACCTTAGCCAAATATATTTAAACTCAGTTTTTCACAATTCCTGACATTTAATCCTAGTAAAAATTTCCTGTTTTAGGTCAGTTAGGATCACCACTTTAGTTTAAGAATGTGAAATGTCAGAATAATAGAAGAGAGAATGATTTATTTCAGCTTGTATTTCTTCCATCACATTCCCAGTGGGTCAGAAGTTTACATACACTCAATTAGTATTTGGTAGCATTGCCTTTAAATTGTTTAACTTGGGTCAAACATTTTGGGTAGCCTTCCACAAGCTTCCCACAATAAGTTGGGTGAATTTTGGCCCATTCCTCCTGACAGAGCTGGTGTAACTGAGTCAGGTTTGTGTGCCTCCTTGCTCGCACACAGATTTTCTATGGGACTGAGGTCAGGGCTTTGTGATGGCCACTCCAATACCTTGACTTTGTTGTCCTTAAGACAAATATTTTAAACACATTTTCCATAAAACATATTAATACCCGCAAAACACCAGTCTCAACATCAACAGTGAAGAGGCGACTCCGGGATGCTGGCCTTCTAGGCAGAGTTCCTCTGTCCAGTGTCTGTGTTCTTTTGCCCATCTTAATCTTTTATTTTTATTGGCCAGTCTGAGATAGGGCTTTTTCTTTAGAACTCTGCCTAGAAGGCCAGCATCCCGGAGTCGCCTCTTCACTGTTGATGTTGAGACTTGTTTTGCGGTTACTTTTTAATGAAGCTGCCAGTTGAGGACGTGTGAGGCGTCTGTTTCTCAAACTAGACACTCCAATGTACTTGTCCTCTTGCTCAGTTATGCACCGGGGCCTCCCACTCCTCTTTCTATTCTGGTTAGAGCCAGTTTGCCCTGCTCTGTGAAGGGAGTAGTACACAGCGTTGTATGAGATCTTCAGTTTCTTGGCAATTTCTCGCATGGAATAGCCTTAATTTCTCAGAACAAGAAGAGACTGACGAGTTTGAGAAGAAAGTTGTTTCTGGCCATTTTGTAATCGAACCCACAAATGCTGACGCTCCAGATACTCAACTAGTCCAAAGAAGGCCAGTTTAATTGCTTCTTTAATCAGTACACCAGTCTTCAGCTGTGCCAACATAATTGCAAAATGGTTTTCTAATGATCAACTAGCCTTTTAAAATGATAAACTTGGATTAGCTAACACAACGTGCCATTGGAACACAGGAGTGATGGTTGCTGATAAATGGGCCTCTGTACGTCTATGTAGATATTCCTTAAAAAAAATCTGAAGTTTCCAGCTACATTAGTCATTTACAACATTAACAATATCTACACTGTATTTCAGATCAATTTGATGTTATTTTAATAGGCAAAAGATGTGCTTTTCTTTCAAAAACAATTCTCAGTGACCCCAGACTTTTGAACGGTGGTGTACATAGTATTACTATTTAATTCAGTGATTGAATTTATGACCCCATCCTCAGTAGCCTATTCCTTCGGGCTATTAAGAAACACAAGCACTTCTTACCTCTTAATTGCCTCGTTATTCATGTTGAATAAATGTGTCTGTTAATTTGAACTAAGCAAGCTGCTAGATCGTTCAGGCTACATCTTGTCTGTGATGCTGTAGACTATCTGAATTGAGATGTAGGCCTATGGGGGGCTATAGGCTACCTGCGTTTATCTAAGCAAACCATGGCAAAAAGTAATTACGGTCATAAACCCAGATTTTAGTCTGTAGCCTATGCCTATTGAAATGATAAATCAATCTCGCAAATGGGCCATTTGTAGTCTTAACATTTGGCACATAATAACAGCACAACTGGCAGAAAATAGCCTGACATTAGTTATTCTTGCTCAGAGATTGAGATCCTCTGTCCAACTCAAACTCTCCTGTTGGATTTATCTATAGTAATGTACATGCACAAAGGGGATTTATTTACAATTATAAACCTGGTTCGAGCCCTGAATGCTGATTGGCTGAAAGCCGTGGTATATCAGACCATATACCACGGGTATGACAAACATAACTTTTTACTGTATATGACCAATATACCACAGCTAACGGCTTTATCCAGGCACTCTGCATTGCGCCATGCTTAAGAACAGCCTTTAGCCGTGGTATATTGGCCATATACCATACCCCTTCTGCAAATGATCTGGCGAGTTTAATAAGGGCAAATTATCTTTTCTCTTGCCACGTATTTAAATTCCTTTATTACGTCATGTCATAGCTTGCAATAATTATTATTTTGAGGAAACCGGAATTTTGCTTCAAACATCGTTACAAGTTATTATGATATTCCGTCTTAATTGGCTAGATAACGTTAAGGAATTTTTTTAGCTTGACCTGTCAACCCTGGATGAGGGGTTCGCTGAGTTATTGGGTCCAGAACCATCGAAAGCAAAGAGGACTGTTGATTATTGTTTGTGATGTGTTTAGTCCTGTCACGCCCTGATCTGTTTCACCTGTCATTGTGATTGTCTCCACCCCCCTCCAGGTGTCGCCCATCTTCCCCATTATTCCCTGTGTACTTGTCTGTCTGTGCAAGTTTGTTTTGTTCCTCAAACCTACCAGCGTTTTCCCCCTTGCTCCTGCCTTGTCTATTTTCTAGTTTTCCCGGTGTTGTCCTTTCTGTCCGCCGTGACCCTGAGCCTGCCTGCCGTCTGGTACCTTTGCCTGCCCTTGTCGAATTAATACACTTTCCTTACCTCGACATTGTCTGCACCTGGGTCTTACCTTCAAACGTGATAAACCCAATGTTACATAAAAAAAAATAAAATAACATTACTAAAATATGACTTCTTTTTTTTTGCCCAATAAAGCAAAATAATGTTTCATCTTACAGAAATCATCAAGCATTGAATGATTCATTTAGGCATATTGCTACCAAGAGAAAATACCTAGGAAAAGGATTATTCATAGGAGGCTTAAAATTCAATGGTCTAATTTACCAGAGTGATTATTTACCAAATGTTCCTTAGACGTACAGTTCCCAGATTAGTCTCACCTGACACGTCCACTGTAATGATTTGCAGTTGTCTGTATATGTCCTGTAGACGCACAATACCCAATGCAACTCCGTCCATATCCTTCTCACTGGGGAGCCGCTGGGAGACCAGTGATACATTAGCCAGGAAATCTAGATGTATGGGAAAGGTTTAAAAACGTCAGGAAAAAAATGGAACAAGAGTTAATGGACACTGGGTCTAGTCACTTTTAACACGTTCATATCCAAGCATATATAACTGATTTAGTAATGGAGTTGTGTAAGGTTCAATAAGACTGCGTACAAAATGCCACACTATTCCCTAGTGCACTAATTTTGACCAGAGCCCTAAAGTAGTGCACTATATTAGGAATATGGGGCCATTTGGGACGCAACTTGGGTCTTGTAGTCACACTTAATATGTCATGTCCAAGCATAACTGGTTAAGTAAGGGTCTTGTGTAATCTTGAGTAAGTTTTTACAAGGTTATTTAAGACTCACTTATACAACCAATAATTGTAATAAGGTAAACATACAGTTGAAGTTTACATACACCTTAGCCAAATACATTTAAACTCAGTTTTTCACAATTCCTGACATTTAATCTTAGTAAAAATTCCCTGTCTTAGGTCAGTTAGGATCACCACTATATTTTTATATTTTTATATTATGAAATGCCAGAATAATAGTAGAAAGAATGATTTATTTCAGCTTGTATTTCTTTCATCACATTCCCAGGGGGTCAGAAGTTTACATACACTCAATTAGTATTTGGTAGCATTGCCTTTAAATTGTTTAACTTGGGTCAAACATTTCAGGTAGCCTTCCACAAGCTTCCCACAATAAGTTGGGTGCATTTTGGCCCATTCTTTCTGACAGAGCTGGTGTAACTGAGTCAGGTTTGTATGCCTCCTTGCTCGCACAAGCTTTTTCAGTTCTGCCCACAAATTTTCTATGGGACTGAGGTCAGGGCTTTGTGATGGCCACTCCAATACCTTGACTTTGTTGTCCTTAAGCCATTTTGCCACAACTTTGGAAGTATGCTTGGGGTCATTGTCCATTTGGAAGACCCATTTGCGACCAAGCTTTAATTCCTGACTGATGTCTTGAGATGTTGCTTCAATATATCCACACATTTCTCCAAAAAGTACAATCTTTGTCCCCATGTGCAGTTGCAAACCATAGTCTGGCTTTTTTATGGCGGTTTTGGAGCAGTGGCTTCTTCCTTGCTGAGCGGCCTTTCAAGTTATGTCGATATAGGACTTTTTTTACTGTGGATATAGATACTTTTGTACCTGTTTCCTCCAGCATTTTCACAAGGTCCTTTGCTGTTGTTCTGGGATTGATTTGCACTTTGCAAATCAGTGGCAGGTTTCAGGCAGTGTGGGACAGGTGCTATTCATCTTTGTTTTGGAACAAGGACCTATACTGTGGGTCAGAATCAGCTGGATTCAACCCTCTCTGTCTGTCTGAATAAAAGGTCAGAAGCACATGCTGAAATGGCATGCAGTCAATAAGTAATGCCAGCACTCTTACATACTGTATGCAGTGGCTTCTGAAAGTACTCAGATCCCTTGACTTTTTCCACATTTTGTTACGTTACAGCCTTATTCTAAAATGTATTAAATAGTTTTTCCCCCTCATCAATCTACACACAATAACCCATAATGACATCACAATAACCCATAATGACAAAGCAAAAATAGGTTTAGAAATTGTTGCTGATTTATGACCACAAAAAAAGAAAATATTTAAATTTACATAAGTATTCAGCCCTTTACTCAGTACTTTTCTCAAGCACCTTTGGCAGCGATTACAGCATTGAGTCACCTTGGGTATTCTGCTACAAGCTTGGCACACCTGTATTTGGGGAGTTTCTCCCATTTTTCTCTGCAGATCCTCTGAAGCTCTGTCAGGTTGGATGGGGAGCGTTGCTGCATATTTGCCCCAGTCTGAAGACCTGAGCGCTCTGGAGCACGTTTTCATCAAGGATCTCTCTGTACTTTGCTCCGTTCATCTTTTCCTCGATCCTGACTAGTCTCCCAGTCCCTGCAGCTGAAAAACATCCCGACAGCGCGATGCTGCCACCAACATGCTTCACCGTATGGATGGTGCCTGGTTTCCTCCAGACGTGATGCTTGGTATTCAGGCCGAAGAGCTCAATCTTGGTTACATCAGACCAGATAATCTTGTTTCTCATGGTCTGAGAGTCTTTAGGTGCCTTTTGGCAAACTCCAAGTGGGCTGTCATGTGCCTTTTACTGAGGAGTGGCTTCCGTCTGGCCACTACCATAAAGGCCTGATTGGTGGAGTGCTGCAAAGATGGTTGCCCTTCTGGAGGGTTCTCCCATCTCCACAGAGTAACTCTAGAGCTCTGTCAGAGTGACCATCGGGTTCTTGGTCACCTCCCCGAACAAGGCCCTTCTCTCTCGATTGCTCAGTCTTGGTGGTTCTAAACTTCCTTCATTTAAGAATGATGGAGGCTGTGCCTCGACACAGATCTCTGCCTCGTCACAATGCTGTCTCTGAGCTCAATTCCTTTGACCTCATGGCTTGGTTTATGCTCTGACATGCACTGTCAACTGTGGGACCTTGTATAGACAAGTGAAACATTTCCTTTAAAAAAATATATTTTAGAATAAGGCTGTAAAGTAGCATAATGTGGAAAAAGTCAAGGGGTCTGAATACTATTGGAAGGCACTGTATGTTCTTTATGTCCAAAGGAGAAGGGAAGCCACGAAAGGTTTATCTGCATCATCAATCCGTAAAAACATGAGGTTGTATTAACATGCGCACACACACTGAAAACACAGATCATCCCTCCTAAATTCAAGGCTTAAATCAACAGCGGAAGTGTGTATATCAAGCAGATAGATACTATATGGATACTGTATACATCTAATGATGTTAATTTCAATTCAAGATATTAGATCATTACCTTCAATATATGAAGAACAATTCTTGGTAACTTGTTCCACCATGTTCCACTCCAGCCTCAGTCTTCGCACCAGCTTGTATGCAGTGAAAGGGTTGCTGATGTGTTTTTCCAGATCCTCTGGGAAGTCTCCAGCGGCATTTTCACAGGCTTCAAGGACACTGTGTTGGATTATTATAAAATACAAATTTAAGCCCATTTCTAACACCAGCAGCAGAGTATGTAGGAGTTATGGCACCAGAGGTCAAAAGAAAAGAAGAGAAAATACATTCAGTTTTGAAAAACCAAGTAACTCTTAGATTACGGTTGGAAATGTTCATTTTCTTTCAACAGCCACATACTGAATCTACATGTCCAACTACCCTGGTGAAGGCCAGAATGGGGCCGAAACACACATGCAACATTCACTTTTCTTTTCTTCATAATATGAAGATTTCCGACAGCAATCTAGGAGTATTCCGTTTTTTTTTCTTTATTGCCAAGAAGATCCATAAAACAATCAAACTAATTCCAACTCTTTTTTTAGAGGACTTAGACTTAATGATTGTGCCAAAAGATATCACTTTGAAGTCGAATCAGAAGTACCCAGTTTCCCTCAATGGATAGATGAGGTTAATTGCTGAGTATTATGTGACAAAGTGGAAATTTCCCATAAACCCACTACCCTCTGCACCTGTCAAATCGGTTTATGCATTGTTTTTGTGCTGTGATGTAATCTCGGAGACTCTGGATGAGGTTCCGCTCAATGACAAGCAGTTCCATCATGTGATCTGTCAGGAAAGGGAAAATGCCATCCCCAATGATTATCATCTGACGCTCATAGACACAGAGGTGCACATACACTAATAGTGAATCCTCTTTAATCACAAATCTGTGACTTCAATCCTGACTATAAAGTATTGACTCAGTGAATGTGCATCTAAAAAGTCATATGGTAACCTTACCTGTAGAGGAGTAGAACTCAGTCTCTTCAGCACAGACAGTCCAGCCTATCAGCAATAAAGAAATCACACGTCGAAGACAATTTGCTTCCATTTCTTGGCTAGTCGCACAGCTCTATTTCAGTAATACTCCACATACACCCAAAGTATATGATATATATACACATTAAGGTATACCCAATGTTGATGTTGAACCAGCCAATACAATCGTATTCTTCTCAGATTCCAAATTGAGAGTCCAAAGCAGAAATTATGTGGTAAAATACAACTACTATGTTCTGAAAGACACTATTCCAAAGTCAGTCTAGAAGCCAAACACGTCCACGTCAATGAGTCAGGTCAAACCTTTACATCTTGAGTCACTTGCACCTACAGTTTTCATAAAGCACAGTCATGGCAATTAGAGCATCTTTTCATTCGCACTGATCTCAATTGAGTAACCTACTGTACAGTTTAAGGCCACAGATGATGGTACTAGTAAGAGCGTGCTAGCCACATTGTCTTACAAATTCTGTAAACAAGAGATAGACAGAGGTAGTAAAATGCCAGGAAGTTGTGCAAAACCATGTAGGCGCTAAACCCCTACTAGTGTAACTCCCTGTTGGCGTATGTGTCATAACGCCTAAGTAGAAATGCATTTACTTTAACTGGGTATTTAGCATTGAACTGAACCAGGGTTATGGAGACACCACCAAACGCTACTGATAATCCTTTAATGACAGGGTGTGGACATGGCTTCATTTATGGTGAAACACCAGAAGACATAAAGCCATGCTTAGCAACATGAATCATAGGCTAAGTCCCAAATGGCACCCTATTCCCTATATAGTGCACTACTTTTGGCCAGGACCCTTAGGGTCAGAAGGGCCAGGTAGTGCACAGATGTGGATGACCAATGTTGTGTAATACATGGGGAAAACTGTCGCAACTCCCCCTATTTCAAAACTCTTACACAGAACTCCCTTGCCCAACACATTTATTCTGTTAGCTGTCATCTGTTAGTCTCAAATGAACCACAAAGTGCACCCTCGTCAACATACAAACCTGTCATGAGAGGATGTCTAGGGAATTTTGACAGCAATTTGACATAATATCCAAACAAGGCTAAGGCTGGGTCTGCGGTAGATTAGACTTGTGCGGTAACATTAACATAAACTTTTCTGGTCTCAGTCAATACTAAAATAGAAGCACATGGTAAGATGCCCCACAGTCAAAGCAGGGTAAGGGCAAGTTAGACAGTTATGGAACAACAGATATCATGGCAGAGAGGAGGGAATGAGACCTTCACACGTAGGCCCACAGCTGATCTCATCTACGGTACATGTGTTCCCATACACGCCGAGTGTACAAAACATTAGAAACACCGGCTCTTTCCATGACATAGACTGACCAGGTGAATCCAGGTGAAAGCTATGATGCCTTATTGATGTCACTTGTTAATTCAAATTAAAATCAGTGTAGATGAAGGGGAGGAGACAGGTTAAAGAAGGATTTTTAAGTCTTGAGACAATTTAGAAAGGTATTGTGTGTGTGCCATTCAGAGGGTGAGTGGGCAAGACAAAACATTTAAGTGGCTTTGGATGGGGTTTGGTAGTAGGTGCCAGGCACACCGGTTTGAGTGTGTCAAGAACTGCAACACTACTGGGTTTTTAATGCTCAAAGGTTTCCCGTGTGTATCAAGAACGGTCCACCACCCAAAGGACGTTGGAGTCAACATGGGCCAGCATCCCTGTGGAAGGCTTTCGCCACCTTGCAGAGTCCATGCCCTGACGAATTGAGGCTGTTCTGAGGGCAAAAAGGGGGTGCAACTCAATATTAGGAAGGTGGAAATGGAAACATTACTGTCATGAGTTACAGGGTAAAGGCTGAAATGTTACCAAATCGCAGTCTGCTCAGAAATGAGTCCCTGTCCATGAGCTCGTCCAAGCATTCTCTAACAGTATTTTTTTTAAATCAATGTGACAAGCGGCAAAACACTCAATAATGTTTTCAGTGTGGTGCGTAAAACGCTTCACATTTTAATAGTGAATGTCTGACTGACTTTCGCAAAGGTGAGAGGCCGTGTTTGAGAGCGTCAAAACCGTGATGTAGCATGGGTAAATTGTGACTAATCTACAAATAATACTGAATAGTTATTTTGTAGGTGATTTGACTAGTCAGTCTTGACTCGCCTTTAAAGTCGACTGCAATGTTGAACGTGCCCAAGTCAGTTAAGAACAAATTGTTATCTACAATGACGGCCTACACCGGCCAAACCCGGACGATGCTGAGCCAATTGTGTGCCGCCCTATGGGACTCCCAATCACGGCCAGCTACATACAGTGGGGCAAAAAAGTATTTAGTCAGCCACCAATTGTGCAAGTTGTCCAACTTAAAAAGATGAGAGAGGCCTGTAATTTTCATCATAGGTACACTTCAACTATGACAGACGAAATGAGAAAAAGAAATCCAGAAAAATCACATTGTAGGATTTTTTATTTATTTGATCAGCTGTGGGCCTACGTGTGAAGGTCTCATTCCCTCCTTATTTATTGATTTCTTCAAACCAAGCTGCTTACCTATTGCAGATTCAGTCTTCCCAACCTGGTGCAGGTCTACAATTTTGTTTCTGGTGTCCTTTGACAGCTCTTTGGTCTTGGCCATAGTGGAGTTTGGAGTGTGACTGTTTGAGGTTGTGGACAGGTGTCTTTTATACTGATAACAAGTTCAAACAGGTGCCATTAATACAGGTAACGAGTGGAGGACAGAGTAGCCTCTTAAAGAAGAAGTTACAGGTCTGTGAGAGCCAGAAATCTTGCTTGTTTGTATGTGACCAAATACTTATTTTCCACCATAATTTGCAAATAAATTAATTCAAAATCCTACAATGTGATTCTTCTGGATTTATTTTCCTCATTTTGTCTGTCATAGTTGAAGTGTACCTATGATGAAAATTACAGGCCTCTCTCATCTTTTTAAGTGAGAGAACTTGCACAATTGGTGGCTGACTAAATACTTTTTTGCCCCACTGTACATGAATAGCCTTTCTCAATGGTGGTGGTGATGACATTATGAAACAGTAATGTTACGCAACTTTGTTCACAAGGTTACAATATAGGCCTTCCAATCTAGCCTGGTCTCATATCTGTACGACAATGACTGACAAGGATTTGGCATGATAGCACAAACAGACTGACCCTCAGTCGGCTGCCCATCAGTGGCTAGTGGCTAACTCCTGAAGTGGTTCATATCTGATGATGACCAGTCCTTTTTTCTTGCAGGCAGCGTTGATGGGATGTATCAGGCTGTCAGATAGAAATCATGAGCCTTAGCCAATTTTAGGCTAAAATGTAATCATAAAATAGGTTAGGGCTAAGCAAAACCTCACAACATCTTAAATTTGACAGAGCCGACAGAGAGAGATCAGCCATCACAATAGTGAATGTAGGCCTACTGCACTTTTAATCAAATACACTGTTTATTCTGTTCCACATTTTCCATCTTTTAAAAATGGCACAATCATACAGTGTAATAATTTAAGCAGTCTATACATACAAACGTAAATGGACAGGAATAGATGAAGCAGTATGTTCTGATAGCGTTGTGCAGTCAGTATGTGGTTATGCATAAGTCATTTTTGTCTGAAACATCTGAATGCTAAACAAACATGTAAACAAAACAAGAAATCAGATACCTCAATGCTACATATCCATTTCTCTTTATCTGCATAGTTACTACAGACTCCCACGCTTCAGATCATTGTTAAAGGCCATAATGGATACCACAGTAGGTGTAGGTGTGTTCAATCAAAGGTTCAGGCACTGCAGGTGGTGTTCTCCTCCAGCCAGGGGTCAGGGGTGAGAGGTCAAGTTCAGTCCGCTTCTGTCAGGCCACATGGCCTCCTGAACTCCTGACCTCGCTCGTGGATCCATTTGTTGGACACTGGCAACAGATTTAAAAAAACAAAATGTACAGTATGTCAATGTCAGTCTCAATTCAGTGGAAGACTCAATTATCTCCAATGTGTGAGATTAGGGCTCTGTTAAAACCTACAACTACCAGGAAGACTCCACTCACAGGTAGATGCTTCCCATTCCCAAAGTACTGTGCCTTCAGAAAGTATTCATACCACTTGACTTATTCTACATTTTCTTGTGTTACAGCCTAAAATCCAAATGGATAAAACATAAAAAAATCTCACCCATCTACACACAATACCCCATAATGACAACCTGAAAACATGTTTTTAGAAATTTGGGCAAAGTTATTGAAAATGAAACACAGAAATACATTTTGTGGAAGCACCTTTGGCAGCGATAACAGCTGAGCAGAGTCTTTCTGGGTAAGAGCTTTTCACACCTGGAATGTGCAACATTTACCTATTATTCTTTTCGAAATTCTTCAAGTTCTGTCAAATTGGTTGTTGCTCCATCCTAGACAATACTTTTCAGTATACTGAACAAAAATATAAAATGCAACATGCAACAATTTCAAAAGGTTTTACTGAGTTACAGTTCATATAATTAAATCAATTGAAATAAATGCATTAGGCCCTAATCTATGGATTTCACATGACTGGGAATACAGACATGCATCTGTTGGTCACGGATACCTTGAAAAAAAGGTAGGGATGTGGATCAGAAAACCAGTCAGTATCTGGCATGACCATAATTTGCTTCATGCAGCGTAGAGTTGATCAGGCTGTTGATTGTGGCCTGTGGAATGTTGTCCCACTCCTCTTCAATGGCTGTGCGAAGTTGCTGAATATTGGCGGGAACTGGAACACGCTGTTGTACACATTGATCCAGAGCATCCCAAACATGCTCAAAGGGTGATATGTCTGGTGAGTATGCAGGCCATGGACGAACTGGGACATTTTCAACTTCCAGGTATTGTGTACAGATCCTTGCAGCATGGGGCCGTGCATTACCACGCTGAAACATGAGGTGATGGCGTCGGATGAATGGCACAACAATGGGCCTCAGGATCTCGTCATGGTATTTCTGTGCATTCAAATTGCCATCGATAAAATGCAATTGTGTTTGTTATATGTAGCTTATGCCTGCCCATACCATATCCCCACCGCCACCATGGGACACCCATGGGACACTCAGCAAACTGCTCTCCCACATTACGCCATACACTGCTATCTGTACAGTTGAAACTGGGATTAATCCGTGAAGGGCACACTTCTCCAGTGCGCCAGTGGCCATCGAAGGTGAGCATTTGCCCACTGAAGTCGGTTACGACGCCGAACTGCAGTCAGGTCAAGACCCTGGTGAGGACGACGAGCACGCAGATGAGCTTCCCTGACACGGTTTCTGACAGTTTGTGCAGAAATTATTCAGTAGTGCAAACCCACAGTTTCATCAGCTGTCCGGGTGGCTGGTCTCAGATGATCCGGCAGGTGAAGAAGCCGGATGTGGAGGTCCTGGCCAGGCCTGGTTACACGTGGTCTGCGGTTGTGAGGCCGGTTGGACGTTCTGCCAAATTCTCTAAAACAACGTTGGAGGCAGTTTATGGTAGAGAAATTAGCATTCAATTCTTTGGCAAGAGCTCTGGTGGACATTCCTGCAGTCAGCATCCCAATTGAACGCTACCTCAAAACATCTGTGGCGTTGTGTTGTGTGACAAAGCTGCACATTTTAGAGTGGCCTTTTATTGTCCTCAGCACAAGGTGCACCTGTGTAATGACCATGCTGTTTAATCAGGTTCTTGACATGGCACACCTGTCACGTGGATTGATTATCTTGGCAAAAGAGAAATGCTCACTAACAGGGATGTAAACAAATTTGTGCACAACGTTTGAGAGAAATAAGCTTTTTGTGCGTATGGAACATTTCTGCTATCTTTGATTTCAGCTCATGAAACATGGGACCAAAACTTTCCATGTTGCTTTTACATTTTTGTTCAGTGTAAATTTAAGTCAAAACTGTAACTCAGCCACTCAGGAACATTCACTGTCTTCTTGGTGAGCAACTCCAGTGTAGAGTTGTCCTTTTGTTTTAGGTTCCTCAGAGCCGCGTCCTCAGAGCACGTGTTTATGGACATATTCAATCTCTCCCTATCCTAGTCTGCTGTCCCCACATGCTTCAAGAGGTCTACTATTATTCCCGTACCCAAGAAAGCAAAAGGTAACTGAACTAAATGACTATCGCCCTGTAGCACTCACTTCTGTCATCATGAATTGCTTTGAGACACTAGTCAAGGATCATAACACCTCCACCTTACCAGACACCCTCAACCCACTTCAATCTGCTTACAGCCCCAATAGATCCACAGACGATGCAATCGCCATCGCACTGCACACTGCCCTATCCCATCTGGACAAGAGGAATACCTATGTAAGAATGCTGTTCATTGAATACAGCTCAGCATTCAACACCATAGTACCCGCCAAGCTCATCATTAAGCTTGGGGCCCTGGGTCTGAACCACACCATGTGCAACTGGGTCCTGGACTTCCTGACGGGCCACCCCCAGGTGGTGAATGTAGGAAACAACACCTCCACTTTGCTGATCCTAAACACAGGGGCCTCACAAGGGTGCGTGCTCAGCCCCGTCCTGTACTCCCTGTTCACCCATGACTGTTGAATAGCCATCACTTGCCGGCACCCAGTATCCTGCCCTGAACTCAGTCACTGTCACAAGCCGGCTACCACCTGGTTACTCAAACCTGCACCTTAGAGGCTGCTGCCCTATGTACATAGGCATGGAACACTGGTCACTTTGATAATGGAACACTAGTCACTTTAATAATATTTACATAAAAGTAAAGTATTACAGCGGAAAGTATTCAGGCCCCTTGACTTTTTCCACGTTTTGTTACGTTACAGCCTTATTCTAAAATGTATACAATCATTTTTCCCCCCTCATCAATCTACACACAATTCCACATAATGACAAAGCAAAAACAGGCTTTTAAAAATGTTAGCAAATGTTTAAACTGAAATACCTTATTTACATAAGTATTCAGACCCTTTGCTATGAGACTTGAAATTGAGCTCAGGTGCATCCTGTTTCCATTAATCTTTCTTGAGATGTTTCTACAACTTGATTGGAGTCCACCTGTGGTAGATTCAGTTGATTGGACATGATTTGAAAAGGCACACATCTGTCTATATAAAGGTCCCACAGTTGACAGTGCATGTCAGAGCAAAAACCAAGCCACGAGGTTGAAGGAATTGTCTATAGAACTCAGAGACAGAATTGTGTCGAGGCACAGATCTTGGGGAGGGTACCAAAAAATGTCTGCAGCATTGAAGGTCCACAAGAACACAGTGGCCTACATCATTCTTAAATGGAAGAAGTTTGGACTCACCAAGACTTCCTAGAGATGGCCGCCCAGCAAAACTGAGCAATCGGGGGAGAAGGGCCTTGGTCAGGGAGGTGACCAAGAAACCGTTGGTGGAGATGGTAGAACATTCCAGAAGGACAACCATCTCTGCAGTACTCCACCAACAAAGGCCTGATTGTTTGAGTTCTGAAGAGATAGTTGTCCTTCTGGAAGGTTCTCCCATCTTCCCAGAGGAACTCAGGAGCTCTGTTAGAGTGACCATTGGGTTCTTGGTCCCCTCCCTGACCAAGGCCCTTCTCTCCCAATTGCTCAGTTTGGCTGGGCGGGTCTGAATTTTTATGTAAATGTAATATTTCACTTTTAAAAAAATTATACATTTGAAAACATTTCTAAAAAACAGTTTTTGCTTCGTCATTCAGCGTTAATTGTTGTAACTTTTATGGGTTACAGAGTTAATGTTCACAGTTAATTCATTGAGCTGTATCTAAAGATATTTTCTTTACAGTTATTTACATATGTAATTGTATTAGAATTTGTGTGTTGGAGATTGAGAGAACTACATACCAATTTTTGTTGTATATGTTATTATTGGATTACACTTTTGACTGCAAGTTCCAGAATGCCTTGTGACAGGAAGTAGAGAGAGGGAGATGGCACCAGTTCCAGTTATGTACAAGTGACAAGTGATTATCTTTTTATTATCTATTACTTTCGCTAGCAACTTTCTTTTATTGTTTTGTAGAATCTAAAGTTGTTAAATGTAAAGTAGTATTACTAAAAGAAGCTTTCATCTCAAATCCCACATCCCGAGTCATTACTTTGAAGATAGTTATTCTATATTAATGTGTGTAGATTGATAAGAAAATAAACTATACATTTTAGAATAAGGCTGTAATGTAACAAAATGTGGAACAAGTCAAGGGGTCTGAATACTTTCCGAAGGCAGTGCAGATGAAAATCCCACCGATCTTAATGGAGGCTGCTGTTTTGTCTTACCCAGCTAATTGTATATCATCCATGTCCTTGTTCAGACACGACTTCCTTTGACTAGTACTGTAAATATGCGTATGCGACCAATAAAGTTTGATGTATTGTCCGGCTGAAAGGTGAGTTCATCTCCCAGTGTCTGGTGGAAATCAGACAGAACCAGGTTTTCCTTTAGGATTTTGCCTGTGCTTAGATCCATTCCGTTTCTTTTTTTATCCTGAAAAACTCCCCAGTCCTTATCGATTACAAGCATACCAATAACATGATGCAGCCATCCCTATGCTTGAAAATGTGGTACTCAGTAATGAGTTTTGATGGATTTGCCCTAAACATAACACTTTGTATTCAGGACAAAAGGTTAATTGCTTTGCCACACTAGTTTTTGCAGACTCCATGCAACTTATTATGTGGCTTGTTAAGCAAATGTATTAAGGCTTGCCATAACAAAGGAGTTGAATACTTATTGACTCAAGACATTTCAGCCTTTCATTTTTAATTAACTTGTACACATTTGAAAAACATAATTCCACTGACATTATGGGGCATTTTGTATAGGACAGTGACAATAAAATCTGAATTTAATCAGGCTATAACAAGACAAGTCCAGGGGTGTGATTAATTTCTGAAGGCACAGTAGGTGTATGTGCAGGCGGACTTTCAAAAAACAAACACTGCGGGTCGTTCCATGTCATTTCCACAAGCCATGACACCCACCATCTCAGATTGTTAGAAACAGATCAAGTAAGCATTCCTTCAACATTATTTTGTTGAAATATAATTTGATCTTTGAGAATTAAAGCTAACTGATTGTACCCAAATTGGCCATTTTATTTGATAGTATGCATATATTATTCAATAAATATAGTACCCAATCTCCGATTTGGATCAAACTTCTTACCAATGAGTAAGACATGAGGAATCCAAAACTGGTTGCTAAGAGAACGTCAACAACATCTATTTCATGGAGAACTGTCTTGACTTGTAGGACCACACAATTTACAGTATTTTTATCATGAGCTATTTGTTTTCTACCGAAAAGGTGCAAAAAAAATTTTGTGATCCATTTAATAAATACAAGTGACCAGAAAAATTTATAAAAAGGTGTGACAGTCGGGCAGGAACGCCGCCATCTAGTGGTCAAAACCTGGTACTTTCACAAAGTACCAAGTGTCTTCAATGACTAATTTCTCTGAACAGGGGGAAATAACTGTCACCAGATTCACAGGGAATACATTACATAGTATGAATAAACAATACTCCAAGATGAAGCTCCATACTACTTGTCAAGCACAGAGAACTGATACTGAACACTGGTTGTTGGGGTAGGATTGATGTGAGGTGTGGGGGTCCGGGGGTGGCTTTCGTCCATTTTTGGGGATTCCTCATGGATTTCTCATTGCTTGGAAGAATTTATGTCCGAATCAGATGTAAGGTATATTATATGAATCATATAAATTAAAATGGCAATTTGGGTGTAATCAATTGTCTTCATTTCTCAAAGACGGAATTATATTTTGACCTAATGTTTCAGGAATGCAAATCCTGTTTCTAACTACAGAAACAATTTCAGAACAATCTGAGATGGTGGGTGTCGACATCCTCTTTCTTGTGCTTTTTGATGTGGAATGACCCTGCGGTAACATTCCTATGAAGGTTTGATTGCAGCCTATGTGAGAGATGCATACAAGGAGCATTGACTAGGAAGTAGTCAAAGAAACATATTAAAATGACTGACACCAATTAATTGATTGATATTGAGATTAGAGGCTGCTTGTGAGTGTGGATTAAACTCTCCATCCAACTCACCCCATTTACATCCTACTAACACAGGACAAGCAGCGTGTCTAGTCCTGTAGTCTCCCTCTCCACTCCTAAAGAGGTTGTACCAGAAGACTGCAGTTCCCTGTGGACACACATAGAGGAGACATACCCTGTTCAGTACATGTAAGTCACCACTGCATCAAATGATGGCCCACTATAAGATATTGTGTGCCCTCTCAACCCAGGGTTACATATATTTGATGAAAAGGGCCAGGAGTTTTCCCTAACTATGTGACCTGACCAGGAAAATCTAGAGCCAAGAGTTTTTGATGACCAGGCCACATGGTCAGGAAAAGCTCCTGGCCCTATAGTGATGAGGGCTGTACTTGTCTAAGAGTAGGTCAATGGTTTATCGCTCACCTTTTTGGGATAGATAGCTGCTCCAAAGTCTGGGAACACAGTTGCTCCTCCCGCTTCAACATCACTCATCTGTCAGGGAAAACACAACCCTGTCAGCTGGCTTTACTGATATACAGTAACTGCACTTATGAATTGACTATCCTGTAAGAAATGTGTACTGCCTTTACAAGGATACACTCTGTTTTAACATAATGCATAATGATACACGTTACAGGTAGCCTAGTGGTAAGAGAGGCGAGCCAGCAACCGGAATGTTGCCAGTTATAATCCCAGGTATGACTGTAGCAAATCCTAGATGACATTGCTTGTTGTTGTGCCCTTGAGCGAGGCACTTAACCCCCCCACAACAACTGCTCCACTGGAGCCCAGTGTGGCAGCCCCCTGGTCCAACCTGCTCCACTGGAACCCAGTGTGGCAGCCCCCTGGTCCAACCTGCTCCACTGGAGCCCAGTGTGGCAGCCCCCTGGTCAAACCTGCTCCACTAGAGCCCAGTGTGGCAGCCCCCTGGTCAAGCCCCCTGGTCCAACCTGCACATGTATACTTGTGTCTTTCAGAGTGACATTTTCTATTGGACCATGTGACCAACGGACGAATAAAGTGATCTTAATTTTAAAAAATAACATGTAGCAATGTAAAGACTATTGACTATCTAAATGAGCGTCTTGAAAGTCTTGAAACTATGACAAATTGTTTAATGACACTAAACATAATGTTTATTATTCACCATTATACACCAAGTCCATAAGAGCCAGTCCTTCAACTAGACAGAAGTGCAGCAGAAAACGGAGTCGTCCAAAACGCGCTGTAGTTTTGCAAAGCATGGCGTTCTTCTTCTATTCACACACTCACACCATGCACACAGTACTAGCATGGACCAAGAAACAAGATAGCATGTTGTGGGGTAGGGGGGGTACAACACGCCGCAATATGCACTGAAATTGACTGACAGAGACTCCAAGGGGAAATGTCCTGTATTTGTTCACCTTTCTTCCGACAACCATCTACTAGGTTAGTGATGGTATGAGTATACGCGGGTAACACTGACTGTCAAATGGTTGAGAAACATGGAAATGTCAATCAATTGAAGTGCAATATTCAGATAGAGTTCATGGATCTGCCAAAAACAATAATGATGCAAAATGGAGCCCCAAAAAGAAGAGTCAAAATCAAAAATCAGTAACTGCTACTGGAAATTGACAGCAGCAACTGCATACGCATACTTACGTAATTTAAAAAAGTAGCCACACGATTTCCAGTGCCTAATGTTTTGAAAGCATCAGGTTCATCTTTCTATGAAGATAGAATTTGAGAGTAAAACACAAGTTGAATATACACAAGAGACATGTACTTACGTAGTTCAGGAAGGTAGCAAGTCTATTTCCATCGACCATGATGTCCTGAGGACGCTGCAACAAATGTTTATATCTTTTAACCCAGACTGAAATGAATATCTCTAGGATCCCGCCACTAGGGCACTAAATAAATCATCTTTAACTAAATTGATTATTAACATCTGTTTGACTTAACATAGTTATTGAAAAATCAGTGAGGCCTAACCAATTTCACAAAATATGAGCTACTACTGAATATTTTGTATATTGAATATAATATAGAATAATGTAGATGATTAGATTAACTATTCGATTATATGGATATATTTTCATGAAGTGAATTGATACTCCGCACCTCCCATAGGCACGGTCTACAAATGGGTGGTGGCCCCGGGAATCTTGTGTTGCACAGTCTGAAACCTTCCAGACAGAAGAAACCTACACACTGTACTCACTATAAAACCTTAAACAGTGCCCGAGTTTAAAAACGCAATCTTCATCCTGCTGTGATCTTTCTGTCAAAAACGTAAAATAAAACAACTTCTGACCGTGTATTGAATGAATTACATACCTCAATCATCACAAGGCAGCATGCATGGATCAACTTGATTATGCCTGAACATGTGATGAATCTAATTACAATTGTATATTATTAGTAGAGACTCTTCTCCTTATAGGAATATGCACTTGGGAGTTATGGACGTGGTTGAACTGTGACTCAACCCATCATCTAGGGACTTGTCCAAGAGCCCTGGTCAAAAGTAGTGCACTATATAGGGAATATGGTGCCATTTGAGATAATACCTAGGTCTCGTTTGGTAATCTGCCATATAGGAATTCAGGGCCTCTCTTAGATTACACACTATTCTAGCAGCGGATGATCAATGAGATGGAGAACCCCGACTAAACGTTATAGGTCTACATTTGTCTTAGACAATGTCTTGCATGTTGACTGCATGTTGACTGATAACACCGTCAAGAGCGCAGCGGTAAATGTGTGTGCTACGGGAAGTCGTTATTTATCACAGGTCAACATGCACATGTGAAAACATACTTCTCCATAGAACCCAGCAGGATAAACCATTGCATGCCTGTTGCATCCCTTTTCAGATGCAACAGAGAGCGATTTTAGGCCGTCTAGAGGTTACCCTTACCCTGGAGAAATCAAAGTGTGGCTCGTATTGTCCTCCGACACCGTAGTTAGCAATCTGTTCAGTGAAAAGAAGCTGAATTATTTAACATCTGAAGCTTAGGTCTAGTCACACAAAACCAGGTGTCTCTTAAAACTGTCAGTATAGTTTCAAAGAGTGAACAGGGGTATTCTAGCAGTGAGCCACCAGAAAATGGTATCCAGTGTTAGGTAATATGCGTGTCTTAACAGGTAGAATGCATGTACAGTCCTATATAGTATGTGTACCTGGAGTAACTCGGCAGTCTGCGTTGTCAGGCCTGTGATGTCCTCTATCCTCTGGTTGACACGCTCAATAACAGGGTCCTCCTCCCCCTCCAGCCAGGCACTGAAGGACATACAGATCCACTGACTCCACACAACAACAATGCTCCTTCACCCAGACGTGAAGCATAGCTAAACATGAACCACAGAGGGCGCCAAAGCCCTGCTTACCCATAACACTCACCTTTTTGATACCCTGTAGTTTGCTGTGGTCAGAACGCCTGTTTTGGGGTCTCGAACAGTAGCTCTCGCAAGCTATACAAAGATTTACAGACAAGTAGGAATAAATATTGACATACAGTACTTGTAACATGTAATTTTCCTTAAACATTCACCACCTTATGATATAATGTTTCAATACTACCACTGAGACATACAGTATAGTATTATATCTACAAATATAGACCATCTGTGAGGTAGTAATGGCCCTGCTGGTCCTGTTTGCTGCTCCTCTACTCCTCTCACCCTGGGCTTGGCCAGCTCCTTAATCTTCTCAATTTCTGAGTCTGAAAGGGCGTTGAGGTAGCGGACGATGTGTGGGCTGTCCCACTCGTCCTCCTCCTTCATGGGCTGGAGCAGCAGGCGAGGGTTCCTGTTCCCGTCGTGGTAGCGGCAGTACAGCCGGCTGCGCCTCTCACTGGTCTGGATGGGGTGGGATGGGTTGAGGGAGTTAGACCGGGAATTCACAGCTCCTCTCCAAAACCCTGTTCAATTACCTCACATCACCTCTCGAAAAGTTCCCTCACAATAAACTAGTGTCTTTTTTTTTAAGACGTCACCCTGTTGACACCATCTCATTTAGCTCCTCGTCGGCTTCTGCTCTCTTGTCAACTCCATGTCACTCCTCGTCACGTCATGACAACGAGTGACAAGGAGTTGACGTGATATCACATACTGGGAACAGGCTACATCTCATGCTACATCTCACTTTTAAAACCCTATCTGTGCGTTATAAGAGTCAGTCAGTCTCACCATTTTGACTCCCTCTCCCCCTGCACAGGCCCTCGTAGATCTCCCTCTCAGGCAGGTAGTCCTTGGGTCTCTTGTAGGTCCCCAGCTGGATGGGCTCCTCTGTGGCCGGCTCCTGGACCTCTTGGTTCAGCTCCTTCAGCTGCTTGGACAGCAGGTTCTCAAAGTAACGCAGGTTCTCTCCTGCCCTCTGGTGGCTAGAGTCTGTAAGGACACCATGGGTAATCCAGTTCGGCAGATTAACAGGACATGGGGAATATGAGGGAATTGTGTGATGGAATGGCACAATTCAACAACGTTTAACTCTCATCAACAGTTTGAGTGAAAAGGAACTGTCTCTCTCTGTGTGATGCTACAACAATACAAAATCAATCAGTTGAGTATCAAGGGAAGTAGGCCTAAACACTAACACCGAATGTATGAAATAAGATGCCCACTTGTAGTGTTTTGGAGTCAGTTATTTCAGAATTGCCATTACATGTTATGAGATGAGAGCCATGATAAAGGATTTAATCCAGTATAGCAAAAAGACATCCCGTTACTTTAGTTAGATCCAGTCGACTTTTCAGTTTGAATTACAGGAACCTCTACAGCAAAAATGTTAGACCAACTCCCTAGTACGGTATTTCCCTTTGTTTACTTCAAAAGCTTTGAAGAGTTCGAAGTAGCACTTTTCCTGCCACAATCACACTGGGGATAGGGGGTCACAGACAGCTGTAAAAAAAAAATATACCAAAACTAGAGACAACTAGCCAACAATATGTTACTCTAGCTAACTACAGTAACTAATATTATTTTAAATCGGATTCTTTACTTGGTCAATATGCTGGTAGATCTTACTAGTTGTTGACCTTGGGTACGGTTCATTTAACTTCACATTCAAGCAAAGTAACCAGAACTCCATAATTGCAGCCTTTAACAGACAACAACATTCCTGATGAAGTTCAAAATAGTAAACCATGAGCACTCTTTATGGTTACACCCTGTCACTCTGGACGTATACGAGAGGTTTTGAGAGGGTGATTATGTGAGAATGTGCGAGAATATGAGAGTATGTGAGGGAGAGTGAGAATGTGTGAGGGAGAGTGAGAGTAGAAGAGATTGAGAAAGTGAGAATGTGTGAGAGAGAGGGTATGAGAGAGTGAGAGAGAAAGACGTCTCTCCTGTTAAAAATAAGCTCCTGGATATGAAACAGCGGTTTGTCGCGAGTGTGTCCTACCGATGGCCACTAGGCGGCGTGTCAGCTCGATGGCGCGGGGCAGGTCTCCCATCTGGTAGACGGAGTAGCTGAGATAGTCCAGGACATCGGCCTTGGTCACCACGTGCTCCTCCCCTGCGTCCATCTGCCTGAGGGCCTGCTGCATCCACAGCACCGCGTGGTAGTAGTCTGCCTCGTTGTACGCCGTCTTCCCCATGTCGTAGCAGTCATCCACTGTCAGGACGGCGTTGTGGTGCATACCTGCAGGCATAGTATAATACAGCACCATTCTGCTCTGTTTGAGGTTTCCCGGTAGCAGGTCATCCATTAATAAGACAGCTGTTTATAAGTAGTTTATCATCAACTGCTTATGAGGTTACTCCATAAGAGTGCTCCCATAAAACCACAATGATTGGTTATACAATGGTTATGATACTGTAGTGTACGTTGCTATAGCAGCAGTAAGAGGGTGATATCAAAACACTTTTTCTGACAGACTTCCCAGACTTGGTGGGGTGTGCAATACTAGGACAGGATGCGCATTTGTCATACAAGATATACATAGTGAATGTGTGGCCACAGCATTTGCTCCCGGGATCAAGACTGTTCTGTTTGAGCTTGCATTTCTGGAGAGGGTAGACATTTGGCCGGAAGAAAGAGAAACCGTTCTCGGCAGTCTGGTAGTGCTGGAAGGGCAGGCTGAGAAATGCTCAGCTCACACACTGACTACATCCCAAAATGGCACTCTATTCCCTAAATAGTGCACTACTTTTGACCAGAGCTCTGATCAAAAGTAGTGCACTATGTAGGGAATAGGGAGCTATTTGAGATGCACCCACTGAGACAACACATCTGGAGGCTTCTGGAATCTTCCATGGCAGGGTTTCAGTGACTGTTCACACACAAAGAGTAGGGATGAGTCAAGGCGAGGATAGAGCCTCACCAGGCAGTTTGCCCTTGGAGAAACTCTCCGAGTCCAGTTTGTACGTGTCCTGGAGACGCATCAGTGCCTTGGCAGCACCTTTCTCATCCTCCTCGTCAGGGAAGTACTGCCTGTGTACAGTCATGTTGGAGATGAACCCTGAGGAGGGAACACAGTGATAAGGACACAGAGTGAAGCAGTGAAAAGGCTGCGCCCCAAATACCACACTACTCACTACTTTTGACCAGGGCTTTCATAGGGACTTTGGTCAAAAATAGTGTACTATATAGGGAATAGGGTACCATGTGGGACGCAAACAATGAGTCGAAGGCATCAAGCACAGAACATCTGCAGTGGAGTTGCCTGGTGTGCACTGCTATGACGTGTGATAATGTAGTGTGAGGTCAAGACAACTAGAGAATGTTTATTTTATTTATTTAACCTTTATTTAACCAGGTAGGCCAGTTGAGAACAAGTTCTCATTTACAACTGCGACCTGGCCAAGATAAAGCAAAGTAGTGCGACACAAACAACAACACATGGGATACACAAACGTACAGTCAATAACACAATAGAAAAATCTATGCACAGTGTGTACAGATGTAGTAAGGTTAGGGAGGTAAGGCAATAAATAGGCCATAGTGGCAAAATAATTACCATTTAGCATTAACACTGGAGTGATAGATGTGCAGATGATGATGTGCAAGTAGAGATACTGGGGTGCAAAAATAAATAACAGTATGGGGATGAGGTAGTTGGGTGGGCTGTTTACAGATGGGCTGTGTACAGGTACAGTGATCGGTAAGCTGCTCTGACAGCTGATGCTTAAAGTTAGTGAGGGAGATATAAGACTCCAGCTTCAGTGATTTTTGTAATTCGTTCCAGTCATTGGCAGCAGAGAACTTGAAGGAAAGGCGGCCAAAGGAGGTGTTGGCTTTGGGGGTGACCAGTGAAATATACCTGCTGGAGCGCGTGCTACGGGTGGGTGTTGCTATGGTGACCAGTGAGCTGAGATAAGGCAGGGCTTTACCTAGCGAAGACTGATAGATGACCTGGAGCCAGTGGGTTTGGCGACGAAAATGTAGCGAGGGCCAGACAACGAGAGCATACAGGTCGCAGTGGTGGGTAGTATATGGGGCTTTGGTGACAAAACAGATGGAACTGTGAAAGACTACATCCAGTTTGCTGAGTTGAGTGTTGGAGGCTATTTTGTAAATGACATTGCCGAAGTCAAGGATCGGTAGGATAGTCAGGGTGTTTGGCAGCATGAGTGAAGGAGGCTTTGTTGCGAAATAGGAAGCCAATTATATATTTAATTTTGGATTGGAGATGCTTAATGTGAGTTTGGAAGGAGAGTCTAACCAGACACCTAGGTATTTGTAGTTGTCCAAATATTCAAAGTCAGAACCGTCCAGAGTAGTGATGCTAGGCGGGCAGGCAGGTGGGGGCAGCAATCGGTTGAAGAGCATGCATTTAGTTTTACTAGCATTTAAGAGCAGTTGGAGGCCACGGAAGGAGTGTTGTACGGCATTGAAGCTCGTCTGGAGGTTAACACAGTGTCCAAGGAAGGGCCGAATGTATACAGAATGGTGTCGTCTGCATAGAGGTGGATCAGAGAATCACCAGCAGCAAGAGCGACATCATTGATATATACAGAAAAAAAGAGTCGGCCTGAGAATTGAACCCTGTGGCACCCCCATAGAGACTGCCAGAGGTCCAGACAACAGGCCCTCCGATTTGACACACTGAACTCTATCTGAGAAGTAGTTGGTGAACCATGCAAGGCAGTCATTTGAGAAACCAAGGCTATTGAGTCTGCCGATAAGAATGAGGTGATTGACAGAGTCGAAAGCCTTGGCCAGGTCTATGAAAACGGCTGCACAGTACTGTCTTATCTATGGCAGTTATGATATCGTTCAGGACCTTGAGTGTGGCTGAGGTGCACCCATGACCAGCTCGGAAACCAGATTGCATAGTGGAGAAGGTACGGTGGGATTCGAAATTGTCGGTGATCTGTTTGTTCACTTGGCTTTCGAAGACTTTAGAAAGGCAGGGTAGGATAGATATAGGTCTGTAACAGTTTGGGTCTAGAGTGTCTCCCCCTGTGAAGAGGGGGATGACCGCGGCAGCTTTCCAATCTTTGGGGATCTCAGACAATACGAAAGAGAGGTTGAACAGGCTAGTAATAGGGGTTGCAACAATATTGGCTGATAATTTTAGAAAGAGAGGGTCCAGATTGTCTAGCCCGGCTGATTTGTAGGGATCCAGATTTTGCAGCTCTTTCAGAACATCAGCTATCTGGAGTTGGGTGAAGGAGAAGCGGGAGGGGGGGGCTTGGGCAAGTTTCTGCGGGGGTGCAGAGCTGTTGGCTGGGGATACAGCCCTTAGCCGTGGTACATTGGTCATATACAATTATAAATACATTTGATATACCACAAACTCTGAGGTGCATATTGCTATTATAAACTGGTTACCAACTTAATTAGAACAGTAAAAATACAGGTTTTGTCATACCAGTGGTATGTGGTCTCATTCACTGCAGAAGTGACCAATGTAAACAGAGGAAAGACGCAGCTGCACATGAAGGATGACAGCCTGTGTTCTCTCTCAGCTCCACTCTACTCACCCCAACTCTACTCTGCAGATGTTGGGGTGGAGAATGATGGATCGATCAGAATTGGCCTCACACCCTCTTTTCCACAAGCCTCCTCACACACACACACACACACACACACACACACACACACACACACACACACACACACACAGAGGAGCTATATAGAAGCAGTAACCTCTCCCTCCGACCCTATCTTACCATCTGAGGGGTCCTGCAGCACAAGGCTCTCCAGCTCGGACCACTCTGTGTTGAGTCTCTTCATCAGCTTGTAGGCGTTGACGGGGTGGGCCAGGTAGACCTCTGGGTCTGAGGTGGAGGCACGCGTCAGCACGTCCAGCTTGTTAGCCCAGCTACAACACAGCACAGGGATGAAAACCGTCAGGTTCAGTATAGTAGACGATGATCTCCAATCGTGCTACAATCTGATTATTGATCATTTCAACATAATTGAAAACATCAAAGTGGCACGTATGGTTACAGAGTGTAATGTTCACCTTTTCACAGCAGTGAGTTTGGACTCCTCTGCTTGAATATACTCTTTCAGGGACTGAACCAACTCCTTCTCTGTGTATATCAGGTCTGTCATTTGACCTAATGGAAAGTTGAAAGAAAAAAAGGGCCATGTTGAATATGAAACGGGAGATGACTCATTAAATATACTGACGCTTTTGTGTTCTGTGTTATAGACTACTGCACCTACGTAATAAATGTGTTCGGCAACCAGATCATTTCCTGAGGGAAAGTGGGGGGCGTAGAATATGCTTTGGTTTAATTGTCCGGGAAAGAAAGTTCCCTCACACAGACTTCAGTAAGTGAAAAGTTTCCACCTGTAGCATTCTCTGCTGTGATTGTATAGATTTACCGGTATGTGTCCAACCACACACCACTAAATACCCATGGTTCTTGGGGTAAGGGTGTGGCAATGCTGCTGTTTGCAGAAAACAATTCCATAGCAACACTAGACAGTTAAGAGTGAACTCAATGCTGTTGCCAGAAGGAAAGCGAAACAGCTTCACGCAATATTTATATCTTAGGGTAATGGCAGCCAAAGTAAGTATATACATTAAACAAATCACTTTAACTGACATTATGCAGGCTGATGGTGCCACTTTCAGTGAAATTATGCTCACCATGTTATTTTAGAAATTGAACTAAAAAAATAACTGCTGCTACTTGCTTATCCTGCGAACTATCCTAAGCCTTGTCTACAGCAGGTGTTTCCTTCATTTGATAGCTATGCTGGACAGATTTGAGGAGAGTTGGTTTGGCGAGAGAAAGAACGTCAGTCAACACTAAGACAAAGAGGCGCCGTAGGCTGGGGGTGTAAAGCTCTCTCTTCTCAATAGCATACTGCACACAGCAAACAGAGCGTCATCAACAAGCTTGGAAAAGCAGGAATCCTGAATTCAATATCCTATAGACTTAAGAATTCTAAATGAGATGAATTATGACAGGAATTAGGGCATGCAGAAACTAAGGTTGACTGGTGTCATGTCAGATATACAAGGGTAATGGTATAGGCCTACTTATAGATGTGTAATGGTAAAGGGTACCTACAGAGGAGTATTGGTATAGCCATACAGCATGTGGGTATACACTACCATTCAAAAGTTTGGGGTCACTTAGAAAGGTCCTGGTTTTTGAAAGAAAAGCTATATTTTTGTCCATTAAAATAACATCACATTGATCAAAAATACAGTGTAGACATTGTTAATGTTGTAAATGACTATTGTAGCTGGAAACGGCAGATTTTTTATGGAATATCTACATAGGCGTACAGATGCCCTTTATCAGCAACCATCACTCCTGTGTTCCAATGGCACGTTGTGTTAGCTAATCCAAGTTTATCATTTTAAAAAGGCTAATTGATCATTAGAAAACTCTTTTGCAATTATGTTAGCACAATGGAAAACTGTTGTGCTATTTAAAGAAGCAATAAAACTGGCCTTCTTTAGACTAGTTGAGTATCTGGAGCATCAGCATTTGTGAGTTGGATTACAGGCTCAAAATGGCCAGAAACAAAGCACTTCTTCTGAAACTCGTCAGTCTATTCTTGTTCTGAGAAATGAAGCCTATTCCATGCGAGAAATTGCCAATAAACTGAAGATCTCGTACAACGCTGTGTACTACTCCCTTCACAGAACAGCGCAAACTGGCTCTAACCAGAATAGAAAGAGGAGTGGGAGGCCCCCGGTGCACAACTGAGCAAAATGACAAGTACATTAGAGTGTCTATTTTGAGAAAGACGCCCCACAAGTCCTCAACTGGCAGCTTCATTAAATAGTACCCGCAAAACACCAGTCTCAACGTCAACAGTGAAGAGACGACTCCAGGATGCTGGCCTTCTAGGCAGAGTTGCAAAGAAAAAGCCATATCTCAGACTGGCCAATAAAAATAAAAGATTAAGATGGGCAAAAGAACACAGACACTGGACAGAGGAAGATTGGAAAAAAAGTGTTATGGACAGACTAATCTAAGTTTGAGGTGTTCAGATCACAAAGAATCATTCGTGAGAAAACAGAAAAAAATGAAGATGCTGGAGGAGTTCTTGACGCCATCTGTCAAGCATGGTGGAGGCCATGTGATGGTCTGGGGGGTGCTTTGGTGGTGGTAAAGTGGGAGATTTGTACAGGGTAAAATGGATCCTGAAGAAGGGAGGCTATCACTCCATTTTGCAACGCCATGCCATACCCTGTGAACAGCGCTTAATTGGAGCCAATTTCCTCCTACAACAGGACAATGACCCAAAGCACAGCTCCAAACTATGCAATAACTATTTAGGGAAGAAGCAGTCAGCTGGTATTCTGTCTATAATGGAGTGGCCAGCACAGCCACCGGATCTAAACCCTATTGATCTGTTGTGGGAGCAGTTTGATTGTATGGTACATAATAAGTGCCCATCAAGCCAATCCAATTTGTGGGAGGTGCTTCAGGAAGCATTGGGTGAAATCTCTTCAGATTACCTCAACAAATTGACAACTAGTGGAGGATTCTTTGACGAAAGCAAAGTTTGAAGGACACAATTATTATTTCATTTAAAAATAATTATCTATAACCTTGTCAACATCTTGACTACGTTTCCTATTCATTTTGCAACTAATTTCATGTATGTTTTCATGGAAAACAAGGACATTTCTAAGTGACCCCAAACCTTTGAACATTAGTGTAGGTTTACCTATAGAGGTGTAGACTTCAGCCTGAACGCTCCAGAAGCAGCAGCAAACCAGAGCCAGGGCTAGGAGAGACAGGTGGGTCCTCATTGTACTGGTAGAGAAGACCTGCAATGACATCATACAATCACATCAATTAGTCATTCAATTTAATTCAATACAACTTTATGTATCCTCTCAGGGGCAATTGAGACAGGCAAGTCAGTCAGTCATATCCATTTGAATGATCCACACAACAAATTACATTAGGCTACTGTACTATCAGAGATGTGATAGTACCATTTATAGTTTCCAACAGGCTTTTTACTATTCTGTTAGCCCTTACCCACCAGCTGGGAGGCCCTCTGCAGTCTGGTGGTTTGTCATCTGAGTCTAAAAATGGCTGCAAAAGCAAAACCGAGGGCTTGCCCACCACATGACTAAAGAGAAATGATGACTCATAGGGTGAATCTATAAAGTCTCTTCATCAGCTTGTCTTTTGATCACCCTGTTGCAGGATAACTTTCTTGCAGCGTAGGACATTTTTAACTTATAGTGTATTTGAGGTTTAAAAGGACTTCTGAAGTTGGAAAAATGTCCACTTCCAAATCTCAGACTTGATTTTCCCATTACAAAAAAAAAAAAAATACAAAATCAGTCAATCCCTATAACAATGTCCATTCATTATAATCCATACAATTCACATTTCCTGTTGCTGCAGGATGATTTTCCTGCTGTAGCAAACTGACTCAAATTAAGACCCTACATCTGTTTTGCAGAGCATTGGAGGAGAAGACTCACAAATTCCCGGCAGGTAGCCTAGCGGTTAAGAGCATTGGGCCAGTAACCGAAAGGTCGGTGGTTCAAACCCAGTGCCGACTAGGTTAAAAATCTGTCGATGTGCCCTTGAGGAAGGCACTTAAATTGAATTGCACCTGTAAGTCGCTGTGGATAAGAGTGTCTGCTAAATGACTTAAAATGTAAAAAGGTCTGGTTATGTCTGGGTCATTGGGTTAGGGGACAGGGCAGAGCGCATTAGAAAGCTGCCACATCTGCTTCCCTAATGCTTAAGACGTCTGTAAACCTGTCTGGCTTATGCATACAGAGAAATTACAGTACTTGACTGATAGAAGTAGTCCTTCGACCAAAGACAAAACAACATTTTCCACTTTCTCTTTCCTGTATGAAATCCCAAATACTGTTGACATAGACACACAACATACTTCAGAGAGAGAGAGTTTACAGGGAGGTTATCCAGGGTGTGAGGCAGCATTGTACAGAGCGTCTGTTTGAAAACTCTCCCCGGCTGCTTCACCACAACATTCCTCAGTGAGGACTGTTTAGCGCAGGTTTGTCTAATTAAACACAGCTCACTTCACACCCCGTCTGAACCACTATATCCCTCGCTTCTCCTTAACCCAGCTCTAATTTTGGATTATCACTAATGACCTGCTGAAACAGAGTGTGATACCTAACTGTCAAAAATACCTAATTTGAAGCATACTAAGCATCTGGAGAAGAATACGACTAGCCTAATTTATAAGTGATTGTGTCAGGTTTTGACAAAGTTTGGACAATAGATTAAACATTCTTAGAAATGTGCCAACAGTGTTACATTATGCTTCAAATTGTTTATTACTATGCTATACTTTTGAAAGTGAAACACTGATAGAGGAGTGCAGAATGTATGGATAGATTTATATGTGCAGAATATGCTGTGTTTTGGCAAATCTTAGTTTTTATCTAAATAAAACCAATCCCTTGAGCCTTTCCAGATGATTCCGACAGCATTTCTGTGAGGAATGGAGAAAAGAAAACAGTCATTTCCCAGAAGAAGAGATCCATCCGGGACAATGACAGATGCTATGAGAAAAGGGAAGAAGAGGAATATAAATGACTTCTAGCTAAAGCACTATGTAGCTGACTGTGGCAGTCTTTTTCAAATTTAACAGATTAAAAAAAGCCTTTTTTTTATGCAAAAAAAAGGTAAATCAATTGTGGAACTTGATACATTCATGATAAAGGCAGATAGCAGCTTACCATTACTATCTAAACAAATAAATGGTATTTACCAACAAATGTCCAAACTAGTGTGTAGATGTGGAATTGCTGAGTAAGCGAATAATGTGCACTGTGAATTCGGCACCATCATCCCACGCATCACCCTGCCTCTAGTTCTTCTGACCTCCCACTCCCAGTTTTGCCAGTCATGGGTTAGTCCTGCAGTTCCGACCATTGGCAGGGTTTCCCCCTATATTCATTTAGCAGCGGTTGCTAAACCGTTACCTTGCCACCACTGGTAATGAAAGGACAGAGGACAACGTGTGCAGTAGTAGCTTACTTTGGAGAGCATAGTAAAGGTGTCTGACTGAGAAAACAGGAAACGTTTACTCAGCAGATGCCTCCATCTGGGGCATGTTCTAATGCTGTTGGAGCTCAGCTGAAAGAAGTTCCATGGAAGAGCATCTGGCTTGTACCAGCAATGGTTGTCTATGGCCAGTCAGATTCCAGAAGGGGAAATCTCCAATTCACAAGTCCAATTAGAGAGTAAATAATAATACACTACTGCACTCTTTGTGTACTGATACAAGTGAAAATACTACAGTACATTTTGCATTAATACAAACCGGTTTATACTGTATCATATTTCTTTCAACTTCACATTGGCCTCAGGCTGGGATGAACTCACAGTGAAAATGTTGTGTAGAAATACATCTCAAGTGAATCAGTGAAGCTGGATGAAGGGCATGATCATGCACAAACACAACCCTCCACAGGCTGAGAAAACGCTGCAGAGACAACCCACCCCAGGCTTAGAAAACGCTGCAGAGACAACCCTCCACAGGCTGAGAAAACGCTGCAGAGACAACCCACCCCAGGCTGAGAAAACGCTGCAGAGACAACCCTCCCCAGGCTGAGAAAACGCTGCAGAGACAACCCTCCCAGGCTGAGAAAACGCTGCAGAGACAACCCACCCCAGGCTGAGAAAACGCTGCAGAGACAACCCACCCCAGGCTGAGAAAACGCTGCAGAGACAACCCACCCCAGGCTGAGAAAACGCTGCAGAGACAACCCACCCCAGGCTGAGAAAACGCTGCAGAGACAACCCTCCCCAGGCTGAGAAAACGCTGCAGAGACAACCCACCGAAGCCTCAGACTTCACAATGTTAACTCATTCCTCACAACACACTGCTAGAACATACAACCCACAACCTCTTTCACCTAAGGAGGTCCCAACAGGGAGGCCCGACCAATTGCTCCCTTCCATCTCTGTAGCACACTGGTTACATTTTTTGTCATATATTTTCACATTTTCTAGGTGTTACTTGAGTTGATAAGAACAGAGCTCTGAACCATTCCAGAGCAGGATAGGGTAGTGAGTGACCTTTCCAGTATTTATTATTAGCTGAGATCCAGTAAGCCCCAGGGGTTAAATTGGTCTGGGACCTGGTACCTATAATTCAAATGAGAGCCAGGCAGAGCTGAGACCTTTCAATTGTTGTCCACACAAAATTTTCCACTGCCAACAACACGAGTAAGCAACAGCGGAATCAGAAAACTCCATAGTAGAATAGTTTACCTATTCAATTGTTCAGCCTGTCACATTCTGTGCGAGAAAATAATATTCCTCTCGAGATGTATTCAAATTGCGAGTGCCGCAAAGGGAGAGAAATATGCAGGCCCAGTTATTGTAGCTTATAACATTATGAATGCATTCAAGGGAAAAAACACCTTTGAAAGCTTTTTTGATGGCTACTGTTAAGAGGAGGATTAACTGAACTTTCTTATGGAAGCCCTGAAGCTCAAGGCAAAAAAAAGTCACTTAAGACTATTGGAAATAATTAGTTAGTATCTTGATTGAACAACTTAGTAAAAATAAAAAGTATATCATATTTTTAATAAGTTGTTCAAACAAGATTCTAAGTCGTTTGAACGACTTATCTTGTTTGAATGACTTCATTGTTCTTTTGTCTACAGTGAGGGAAAAAAGTATTTGATCCCCTGCTGATTTTGTATGTTTTCCCACTGACAAAGAAATGATCAGTCTATAATTTTAATGGTAGGTTTATTAGAACAGTGAGAGACAGAATAACAACAAAAAAATCCAGAAAAACTCGTGAAAAATGTTATAAATTGATTTGCATTTTAATGAGGGAAATAAGTATTTGACCCCCTCTCAATCAGAAAGATTTCTGGCTCCCAGGTATCTTTTATACAGGTAACGAGCTGGGATTAGGAGCACACTCTTAAAGGGAGTGCTCCTAATCTCAGCTCGTTACCTGTATAAAAGACACCTGTCCACAGAAGCAATCAATCAATCAGATTCCAAACTCTCCACCATGGCCAAGACCAAAGAGCTCTCCAAGGATGTCAGGGACAAGATTGTAGACCTACACAAGGCTGGAATGGGCTACAAGACCACCGCCAAGCAGCTTGGTGAGAAGGTGACAACAGTTGGTGCGATTATTCGCAAATGGAAGAAACACAAAAGAACTGTCAATCTCCCTCTGCTTGGGGCTCCATACAAGATCTCACCTCGTGGAGTTGCAATGATCATGAGAACGGTGAGGAATCAGCCCAGAACTACACGGGAGGATCTTGTCAATGATCTCAAGGCAGATGGGACCATAGTCACCAAGAAAACAATTGGTAACACACTACGCTGTGAAGGACTGAAATCCTGCAGCGCCCGCAAGGTCCCCCTGCTCAAGAAAGCACATATACATGCCCGTCTGAGGTTTGCCAATGAACATCTGAATGATTCAGAGGACAACTGGGGGAAAGTGTTGTGGTCAGATGAGACCAAAATGGAGCTCTTTGGCATCAACTCAACGTGTTTGGAGGAGGAGGAATGCTGCCTATGACCCCAAGAACACCATCCCCACCGTCAAACATGGAGGTGGAAACATTATGCTTTGGGGGTGTTTTTCTGCTAAGGGGACAGGACAACTTCACCGCATCAAAGGGACGATGGATGGGGCCATGTACTGTCAAATCTTGGGTGAGAACCTCCTTCCCTCAGCCAGGGCATTGAAAATGGGTCATGGATGGGTATTCCAGCATGACAGTGACCCAAAACACACGGCCATGGCAACAAAGGAGTGGCTCAAGAAGAAGCTCATTAACGCCTAGCCAGTCTCCAGACCTTAATCTCATAGGAAATCTGTGGAGGGAGCTGAAGGTTCGAGTTGCCAAACGTCAGCCTCGAAACCTTAATGGCTTGGAGAAGATCTGCAAAGAGGAGTGGGACTAAATCCCTCCTGAGATGTGTGCAAACCTGGTGGCCAACTACAAGAAACGTCTGACCTCTGTAATTGCCAACAAGGGTTTTGCCACAAATATCTAAGTCATGTTTTGCAGAGGGGTCAAATATTTATTTCCCTCATTAAAATGCAAATCAATTTATAAAATGTTGCGTTTTTCTTGATTTTTCCTTGTTCTTCTGTCTCTCACTGTTCAAATAAACCTACCATTAAAATTATAGACTGATCATTTCTTGTCAGTGGGCAAACGTACAAAATCAGCAGGGGACCAAATACTTTTTTCCCTCACTGTATATAGGCATCTTTTGTTATGCAGCTTGTCAGACCTTGTAATGGTTGCCGCAGCCATTCATTCACCGATTCTATCCATTGATATGATTATACTTTTGTCAGTTCTTCGATAGCATAAAGTGGGCTGCTTTGGAATGCCAGAGCATGTAGGTGGGCGAGTGTGAGCAGAGCATACTCTCAGCAAATAAAAAAAAAATGGTCTGCCTTCTCTTCCACTCCGGGCTTGCTCTGCCTAGCACTTTTCATTTCCTTTATCATTATTCTTTACTGTGACCCCACCCACAGTAGCCTATATCTAGTTTATATTCTGCTTTCTATCATATTAAGATATGTAGTTTCTATTTTGAAGGACTTCAAATGTATTAAATTATGTTTTAGGTAGGCAATACATAGGCTACTGATAATATTTATTTTCATTTTTCTTTGAATTGAAACACCATATGTAAATCTATTTAATTAAGCTAAAATATCATGAACACCACATTTATGTCAATAGGAATAACAGTAATTTTGTCTTCCATTTTGTAATTTAAATGAGTCAATTTGACTAAATTACCCACTCAAAATGTACCAAGTATAATATATTATACATTATATATTATAATTTATTGATAAATGTTTAAAATATTATCCAAAATGTGACCAAAGGACAATATTCAGAAAGTATTTCAAAACCCACACAACGCAGGCTATTGGATTGACAATGATTCTTACTGTAAAAATGCTAAATACTATTTAGAGACCATTTCAAAATGTAGGTAACCTCTCTCAATAAGATTTAGTACAGACAAGGCCTGACACAAAATGTTATAACAGTAGCCTGCTTTGACAACAATTCAGTGAACGCAACGAGTATTAAATAAAGACAGAAGATACAAAACACAACAACTGGTCAGAGACAAAATATTTGTAGGACAAATTCATATTTCACACTGTCACTTTAGTGTTTGCATTTAGCCTACAACATGTCATGTAACTTCTGGAAGCACGGCCCCCTCCTGTAAAGTGGCACAGAACACAGCGCGCGCCCAAAGGAGGTTTCTACACATCTCCCAGTCTTTGCCCTGCGTCCACTCCGAATGCACACCACACACCCTCTCTTGCACCCTTCAAACTTCACCTGCTTTCAAATGAGTTACAACTCAGTCCACAAACCCTGGTGCCACACTTTTGCTTCCCCTCTTCCTGCCACATCAAAGTGAATGCACAAGCTGCATTTGAATGCCTTCAGGGATCAGCCCCTGTGGTTTCTTGGAGGGGGGCCTTTGCAGGGTCCCCCACACAATGTCCACATTTATGATGGCAATGTTGACCATTGCCCGCCTGTGCGTCCTTGTAAATATCTCCTCAGTTGGTCAACCCCACCCATTTTTTTTTTAAATTGAGGTGTGTTCCGCCTCATACATTCACATAAAAGTAGACATTTTTACATTGGCGGACAATTATTTTTTTTGACATTTCTGACCCGGACAAAATTCCCCAAGCACTTCGCAAATTGTTTGCGCAGTTCAAGTCTGCAGACATTTGCACGTCTCGTCAGAACAGGATCTGCACACGTGTTCACATTTTCCATCTGTTGCCCACATCGCAGTCATTGTTTTCGTTACCAATAATAACTTTGGAAATGTGTGCGTTTCTATCAAAGTAAGTGCCTTAAGTTATAATCGTTTCTGTATGTAATTTCTACTGTAGTTCACTGTATGTATGGAGCACAGTATACAGTTCAAGTCGGAAGTTTACATAGACCTTAGCCAAATACATTTCAACTCAGTTTTTCACAATTCCTGACACTTAATCCAAGTAAAAACCACTTTATTTTAAGAATGTGAAACGTCAGAATAATAGTAGAGAGGATTATTTATTTCAGCTTTTATTCCCAGTGGGTCAGACATTTACATAAACTCAATTAGTATTTGGTAGCATTGCCTTTAAATTGTTTAACTTGGGTCAAATGTTTTGGGTAGCCTTCCACAAGCTTCCCACAATAAGTTGGGTGAATTTTGGCCGATTCCTCCTGACAGAGCTGGTGTAACTGAGTCAGGTTTGTAGGCCTCCTTGCTCGCACACGCTTTTTCAGTATGCCCACAAATGTTCTATAGGATTGAGGTCAGGGCTTTGTGATGGCCACTCCAATACCTGGACTTTGTTGTCCTTAAGCCATTTTGCCACAACTTTGGAAGTACGCTTGGGGTCATTGTCCATTTGGAAGACCCATTCGCGACCAAGCTTTAACTTCCAGGCTGATGTCTTGAGATGTTGCTTCAATATATCCACATCATTTCCCATCCTCATGATCCCTCCTGCAGTAAAGCACCCCCACAACATGATGCTGCCACCCCGTTCTTCACAGTTGGGATGGTGTTCTTCTGCTTGCAAGCCTCTCCCTTTTTCCTGCAACCTTAACGATGGTCATTATGGACAAACAGACATTTCTCCAAAAAGTATGATCTTTGTCCCCATGTGCAGTTGCAACCCGTAGGCTGGCTTTTTTATGGCGGTTTTGGAGCAGTGGCTTCTTCCTTGCTGAGCGGCCTTTCAGGTTGTTGATATAGGACTCGATACTTTTGTACCTGTTTCCTCCAGAATCTTCACAAGGTCCTTTGCTGTTGTTCTGGGATTGATTTCGCACCAAAATACATTAATCTCTAGGAGACAGAACGTGTCTCCTTCCTGAGTGGTATGGCGGATGCATGGTCCCATGGTGTTTATACTTGCATACTATTGTTTGTACAGATGAACGTGGTACCTTCAGGCGAAATTGCTCCCAAGGATGAACCAGACTTGTGGAGGTCTACAATTTTTTTTTTGAGGTCTTGGCTGATTTATTTTAATTTTCCAATGATGTCAAGCAAAGAGGCACTGAGTTTGAAGGTAGGCCTTGAAATACATCCACAGGTACACCTCCAATTGACTCAAATCTTGTCAATTAGCCTATCGGAAGCTTCTAAAGCCATGACATCATTTTCTGGAATTTTCCAAGCTGTTTAATACACAGTCAACTTAGTGTATGTAAACTTCTGACCCACTGGATTTGTGATACAGTGAATTATAAATTAAATAATCTGTCTGTAACAATTGTTGGAAAAATTACTTGTGTCATGTGTAACAGGGTTATATTGGTGATTCTCCTTGCCACTTTATTGTTAAGCCAATGGGTTTTTGGTTTAATTTGGTCTTGCCTTCACCTACTCAACATGGAATCTTATTGGCTGGTTTGCGTAGCTTGCTTACGAGGGAGGATGTTTCGGTTAGAATCGTCCCAGTGAACATGCACCAAACCAGCGGGAAGATGTTGGTTGCAAAGCACTGTACATCAAGTGATTTTTATACTCCCAAGTGATGATTTGAATGTACAATTTATATCAATTTGTTTGTAAATGTTATTAGAACACCACACATAAGATGCAGCGCTTGTTGGTGCATATTTGTTGTGCATTTTGTTGTAGAGAATTCTAGCTAATACTAGCTAGCAACTTACTGTGTCTGGTGGGGGGGGGTTCGTATATTTTGTACAGTGCGTGAGTGCAAAGTTGGATGGTGAGCCGTGCATTGCATGACGTGCAATTTTATGCTGTTTCTATCAGGTACATTGTTAAAAAATATTATATTATAATAGCTTTATTATTTTGGTAACTACGTTGCCCAGTGGACAAGCACCAAACCAGCGGGAGTAAGTGCAGAGTTGGATGGTGAGCTGTGCATTGCATGACGTACAATTTTATGCTGTTTCTATCAGAATAAATCTCCACGACTTGTGCTACAAGTTGGAGTTAGTGTCGATGATTGATTGCAAACAACACAAGAAGAGTACTGTTACACATGCACAAAGTAGATGTCCTAACAGACTTGCCCAAACTAGTTTGTTAATAATAAAATAATGGAGTGGTTGAAAAAACGAGTTTTAATGACTCCAACCTAAGTGTATGTAAACTTCCGACTTCAACTGTATTTGTTAACCCACTGTTAACCCACTGTTCCTAGGTCGTCATTGAAAATAAGAATTTGTTCTTAACTGACTTGCCTAGTAAAATAAAGGTAAAATAAAAAATATAAAAAAACACGGACACGCGAGGTAACGTTACTCATTTCGTTAACTTTATGGTGTTAAATTCAATAATGCTTATGTAGCTAGCTACATTCTTCTATTAGCTCTGTAAAATAATGCTAATTGCCTCAGAGAAGTATTAGCTTGTGTTGTATTTTGAAGCTACCCTGGCCTTACGACTCCCAAGTGGCGCAGCTGTCTAAGGCACAGTGTCTCCGAGCTAGAGGCGTCACTACAGACACCCTGGTTCCAGGCTGCATTTCTATCAAAATAAGTGCCTTATTACGTTAATAGTTTCTGTATGTGATTTACATGTGAACTGTACGTCCAATTACAAAAAAAAAAACTTGTTCAGTAATCATCTCACCTGTTAGTTGGCGGTGAACTATGTGGCCATTGAGGGCAGCAGTGTCGATCAGATGGAAAAATATATTTTCTGAGTGCATTCCACAAAGCTGTTTATCATGTCCGCCTTATCCACTGCCCCCATTTTGAGGTTATGGTCAAGCACGCAGACTGGTTTGATTTTTCTCTCTCCCGTCAGGTGGTCCACCTTCCCTGTTGCCAACATGGTTGCTGTATGGACAGTGGAGAGGACATGGACGTCTCGTTTGTCATGCCACTTTACTGCCAAATGGCAAGGGGTGTTGCACTCCAGACTGGGACTCAAAGCAAACAGCAGGCCAGGAGGGGTGAAATGGCTTGCAACCTTCCAGTGACCACAGAACTCCTGTACTTCATCTACTGTCGGTCTGCCTCCATCACCACCAGCATATTAAAAAAATGACCTGGGACTTAATCAGTGGACAAGGAGTCCTCAGATTCAGGGTTCTCAATGGCTACAAGGTTGGGGGGCAGCTCCTCATTGTCAGAATCTGATTCCTGACTTCCATACTCTTTTCCACATTTGTGAGGTGTCTCCTTTTGAAAGACATTGCTAATGCTACAGCTTAGCTCACTAGCTACATACATAAACAACACTGAATGGCTCAGAGTGGGAGTGAGAGTTTACGTTATTGACTGCCTGCATGCTCCACTTGCATCAATCAATCACTATCAGAAAACGTTTTGTGTGGTAATTATTGATATATTTACTGTTTTATTCACGTGTTCAATTACCGGTGACAAATCATGCATTCCAATTCCTGTATAGATTGTAATGGGCACATATTATGTGTGTAAAATACTTTTTTGAAGGTTGTACTGATTATGATAAGCTAATTCCAGCTATGTGTGGAGCCATGTTTGTTGACATATAACGCATTCTGGGTTTCACGTAATCGTCTGTCGGACCAAAGATGTTATAAATGAGGTGAGTAAGGGTTCACACATTTTTTGAGAACTTCCAGAAATTAATGGTGGGATGTGAACGATGGTAGACGACACACCCCCTTCAACATGCATACAATAAACAGACCAAACTCATCTTGTCTTCTCTTATTATCTTTGGTTTCTGTGAGAGAAGAAAACATGGCAGCGCGCAGAAACTACCCATCATCGGATTACTCCCTTATGTTTCAAGGTAAACGCATGAAACCTTGTCTAAAGACTGTTAACATCTAGTGGAAGCCATAGTTACTGCAACCTGGGAGCTGGATTTAAGCATTTCCAATAGCAACTCAATGGTGAGCCAGCTCACAGAATCACATTGGGTTTTCACCTGCCATATCAGTTCTGTTATACCCCAAGACATTATTTTAACAGTTTTATAAACTTCAGAGTATTTTCTATCCAATACTACTAATTGTGTGCATATCCTAGCTTCTGGGCCTGAGTAACAGGCAGTTTACTTTGGGCACGTTTTTCATCTTAACTTCAAAATACTGCCCCCTAGCTCAAACAGGTTAAACTCTCTGCGCACGGATCCCGCTAGCGGGATCGTTTTCAGAGCAAACATAACGCGGCAAATTCAAAATACAAATGGTAATATTTAACATCCTTCGATATACAAGTGTTGCATAGCCATCAAAAGCTCTGCTTCTTGGCAATATCACTGCGTTGTCAGATTTTAAAAAGGCTTTACGGCGAAAGCACTACATTTGATTGTTTGAGGCTAGTAGCTCACATATTTTCCTCATTAGCATAAATTCATATCCAGCTCGGTTCTCAAAATGTCCATATCACAGCTAATATAAATCGCTTACCTTTCAAATAACTTCTTCTGAGGTCTTCCCAAGTGTCCAAACAAGAGAATCCATGGTTCTTTTGTTAGAAAAAGTTATTCATTATATCCAAAAATCTCCGTTTTGTTGGCACGTTATGTTCAGCTACTCCACCAAGCATTGTCAGTCTACTCGCCCGTTTTACAGTGAAGGGATCGCGTTCAAGTTATACCTCATCTTTTCACAAACAAATCAAATATCATTAATAATGCATCCTTATGTATTCTTTTATGAATAATAGCGATCATATTTTACACGGATGGTAACTGAAACGTTATAAAAGGAAAAGAAAGCTGGGCGCTCACGTTCGTGAACGTGCACGGTTGTTTACATTTTCCCTTCCTGTAGTCTTTCTTCTTCTATAAGGATCTCCTCAGGGCTTTTTCCTCCACACACTTTCCAGAGACTGTTGACATCCAGTGGAAGCCATAGGTACTGCAACCTGTGTCCTATTCCCCATTGATTTATATTACCAGGGCTTCAAAGTGAGAGGATGGCAACAGAAAAAGGAATTCCGGACAGAAATGTCTCAGGTTTTTGCCTGCTATATCTGTTCTGGTATACCCACAGACTATATCTTAATGGTTTTAGAAACTTCAGAGTGTTTCCTATCCAATAGTACTAATTATGTGAATATCCTAGTTTCTGGCCATGAGTGGCAGGCATTTAACTTTGGGCACGTCAGACAGGCGAAAATTCGGGAAAATGGGACCCTAGCTGGAAGAGTTTAAACAGAAAAAGCAGATGTGCTTTGGAAGTAGCAACTTGGATGAAATATGTTGCCTTTTTGTGCCTTGTACAGCCTACTACTGTATATGGTGCAAATGTATGCTCAGATATGTCACCTTCATGTCAAGAAGTGCGTTGATTTCCGGTGCCTGAGCAAGGCAAAATAATTTGGGTGATGGACATTTCATAAATCGGATTTAGCCTATTTTCGATAAGACATACGATGATGAAACATTAAAATATCCATGATTCACATATCATGTAAGGATATCTATTGAAATAAAATCAGGTCAGGTAATGACTACAGATATGACACATTTCTGAAAATATGTGGATTCGTTCATGCCCGAGTATAAAGGCTTAGATATGTCAGCATGTTGACTCATACCCTTTCCGGAGTTAGAATATTCTACCAATATGCATCAGGCGCGTGTCTTGAACCTATCTCACCCCAAATATCTCCCTGGATTCATACAGTAGAAAGGAGATTTCAGAGGTCAGGGTTGGATGCTTATAGAAACTGTCCCATTACAGAGAATATCCTAGCTCCGTATATGAAATGAAGGACATGCTTATCTGGAGTATGTCTACTCCTTTTGTGTAATAAAACGTCAGAAATATATTGATAAAGATATCCCAAAGTTATTGACCTTTTTCACTCAGTCTTCCAACTGGGCAAAAACTGGTTGAATCAACGTTGTTTCCATGTTGTTGTTTTTTTTTTACGTGGAAAACTGATGGATTAGCAAAAGGTAATCAATGTAAGGGCATTCCATATTTTTTCCCCAGTTGAATTCACGTTAGTTGACAACTCAACCAAATGTACATCAAATCTAGACGTTGACCTGGCGTCTGTGCCCATGGGTTCATTCTACAGTACTTCACTCCGTTACAATGCATGAGACGTCAGCCAAGACGGCGACGTTTCTATAAATCCCCGTTTGAACACAACAGGGTCTTGTGAAAAAGTTGTTTGGAGAAAAAAATTAAGAATCATAAAAACAGTTGAGAGAAAAGTGACTGCCAATGTTACGTTCTAAATGCATATTGCCTACCTACCCCTCAAAAGCCTGACGTTATAATAGAATGCTGTCATGTTGGCTAAACCTTCAAAAACTCTCTGGCAGTGTTGATACGTTGTTGCTGCAGCCACAGTTGCCAACAAGGCATGTAAAGCAAACGAATACGCAAAAACTAGCATGCCAGTATAAGGCCTACCCAATTCACGAATTCTCTTAATTATTTTGCTGAAATCTCAGGTTTAGCACCAAGAATGTCCCAAAAAGGGGGCAGTTGTAATTGACAACAATAGGCCTACACATCATGTTACAGGAATTACATGCTGCGCTCCTCTGTGCAGCACACAGATACAAAAAAGATATCATGACAGCATGCATCTGGAACATTAAAATGTATATGTAAGCTTACCTTTTCGTTCCCTTGTGATTGTAAAATCATCCTAAACCTTTAACCGTATGAGCAAATCTATTGAAGACGCCAGGGGTTAGTGATCTGCAGAGATTTTTTCTCTGCCACGTACGGACCCTGGTCAAAAACCTTCTACAAAATGCGCACTTCATTCTGGGACCCCTCAGCTCAAACCGTGGTCTTTGCATTACAACAGTAGGCTAAATCAGGACCATATATCTTGGCTACTGATGGCAACCATAACATGAGGGCTATCATGTTGCACCTTATTACCAAAGTTATGTATTATAAAACAGAAGGCCAACCTGGTGCAACAAATTATATTTTGACACCATCTGTGGAATGGTCATAATTCCTTTTGGAACTTGTCTGTACTTGACATTTCTCCGAAGCCATTTAAACTGGAATATTCTGTACAGAATGAGATCGACACGTCTTGGAGGAAGAAATACATTTGGGTATATTATGTTAGATGATGCAACCTTCACAAATACATTCTGCCCTCTGAACCGAACGTAATTACATTACGGTAATATATTAATAAAATAAAATTGTATTAGTCACCTGCGCCGAATACCTTACAATGAAACGCTTACTTACGAGCCCCTAAGCAACAAAGCACTTAAAAAAATATGGATAAGAATAAGAAATAAAAGTACATGTAGGTAGAGTTATTAAAGTGACTATGCATAGATGATAACAACAGAGAGTAGCAGCAGTGTAAAAGAGTGGGGCAATGCAAATAGTCTGGTAGCCAGATGTTCAGGAGTCTTATGGCTTGGGGGTAGAAGCTGTTTAGAAGCCTCTTGGACCTAGACTTGGCGCTCTGGTACCGCTTGCGTAAGAGAACAGTCTATGCCCTTCTGCAAGTTTACAATTTTATATATATATATATATTTAAAAAATAAAATTGTATTAGTCACCTGCGCAACACAACGTAGTTTACTGCAACACAACGATGAGCAACACAACGTAGTTTACTCAAAATATTCACAAAGTAGAAACAAATGCCAAGCCCACCAAATGGACTGACATAAATTGGAACAATAACGCACAACAAACATGGGGAAAACAGAGGGTTAAATAATGAACATGTAATTTGGGAATTTAAACCAGGTGTGTATAAAACAAAGACAAAACAAATGGAAAATGAAAAGTGGATCGGCGATGGCTAGAAAGCCGGCGACATCGATCGCCGAACGCCGCCGGAACAAGGAGAGGGACCGACTTCGGCGGAAGTCGTGACAGTACCCCCCCCTTGACACGCGGCTCCAGCAGCTCGCCGACGCCAACCTCGGGGACGACCCGGAGGACGAGGCGCAGGGCGATCCGGATTTAGACGGTGGAATTCCTGCAGCATCGAAGGGTCCAAAACGTCCTCCACCGGCACCCAGCATCTCTCCCCCGGACCGTACCCCTCCCACTCCACAAGGTACTGAAGGCCCCCTCGCTCGACGCCTCGAGTCCAGTATGGCTCGAACAGCATACGCCGGGGCCCCCTCGATGTCCAGAGGGGGCAGAGGAACCTCCCGCACCTCAGACTCCTGGAGTGAACCAGCCACCACTGGCCAACACCGGGGCCTCACTGCGTTGGCGGTCTGCGCTCACCTTCTGATGCCTCACGACCCGCTGAAGGTGCACATGAGCGGAGTCCCATGTCTCTTCCGAGCGCCTAAACCAGTCGTCCACTGCAGGAGCCTCGATCTGGCTCTGATGCCAAGGTGCCAGAACTGGCTGGTACCCCAGTACGCACTGGAAAGGGGAGAGGTTAGTGGAGGAGTGGCGGAGCGAGTTTTGGGCCATCTCTGCCCAGGGAATGAACGCCGCCCACTCCCCCGGCCGGTCCTGGCAATAAGACCATAGAAACCTACCCACATCCTGGTTTACTCTCTCCACCTGCCCGTTACTCTCGGGGTGAAAACCCGAGGTAAGGCTGACCGAGACCCCCAGACATTCCATGAACGCCCTCCAGATACTATGTCCTCAGGTACCCCGTAGTGCCGGAAGACGTGTGTAAACAGGGCCTCCGCAGTCTGTAGGGCCGTAGGGAGACCGGACAAAGGGAGGAGACGGCAGGACTTAGAGAACCGATCCACAACGACCAGGATCGTGGTGTTACCCTGTGAAACATCCCTTTTTCAGGACCCTGTCCTTCAAAGATAATTCGTAAAAATCCAAATAACTTCACAGATATTCATTGTAAAGGGTTTAAACACTGTTTCCCATGCTTGTTCAATGAACCATAAACAATTAATGAGCATGCACCTGTGGAACGGTTGTTAAGACACTAACAGCACAGACCGTAGGCAATTAAGGTCACAGTTATGAAAACTTAGGACACTAAAGAGGCCTTTCTACTGACTCTGAAAAACACCAAAAGAAAGATGCCCAGGGTCCCTGCTCATCTGCGTGAACGTGCCTTAGGCATGCTGCAAGGAGGCATGAGGACTGCAGATGTGGCCAGGGCAATAAATTGCAATGTCCGTACTGTGAGACACCTAAGACCGCACTACAGGGAGACAGGACGGACAGCTGATCGTCCTCGCAGTGGCAGACCACGTGTAACAACACCTGCACAGGATTGGTACATCCGAACATCACACCTGCGGGACAGGTACAGGATGGCAACAACAACTGCCCGAGTTACACCAGGAACGCACAATCCCTCCATCAGTGCTCACACTGTCCGCGATAGGCTGAGAGAGGCTGGACTGAGGGCTTGTAGGCCTGTTGTAACCTCATTTAGTAGGTGTAAAAAGACAGCCGTGTTGTACTCCAGCAGAGGGCATATTGTTCTCACCACCAGCTCAGGACGATATCAGACAGTAGATGTTTTATGACAGTATATGTTTTAAAAACTTTCCTTAGTGTTTCCGGAATTTGCAAGATGTAATTCAGTGTTTACCCCAGATTATTTCCCAGCAGGGCAAAGATCCCCAAAGCAACACCCAGAACTGCTGACACCAAAACTGTCAATTGTAACCAGTTGACCACAGTGGATGCTTTACTAGATAGTACTGTAAGACTTACCTTTCATCAAAGTTAATCAAAGTACCACAATCTCTGCCTGTCCAATAGTAATAACTGAGAGGCAGAATAAAGTACAGCTATACAGCAGTATCTCCCCACACAGTATCAGCCCATTATTAATTGATGTCCATTAGGTGTCAGCAATGTTCTTTGTATGAGAGAAGACTTCTGTCTGAAATGGTCAGTCATCTCTCAAGTAAAGGACCATGTTCTTTCCCAACTGTACCTGGAGTAAAGCTTTCCATCATGGTATTGGTTTATTAGCTTTAGTTGTTTTTTTATGTGTTTATCGTAGGCTATATAGTATGAGTTGTAAATCTGTGTCAGTGTGATTGTATTGAGCTGTGAACAAGTAACATATTTGTAATCATTTATTTACTTAAGGCCTCGTCTTTCGGGCTTTCTCAATGTCCCGATGTACCATGAATCCCAGCTTGTTGAAAAAGTTGTCTAATTTATTCTTAGCTAAACACAAAGGTCCCTCTGTTGGATTTAAACATGCGGTTGGGCATTTATTTTTACACCTGAGCAGAGGTTCTGAAAGCTCTGAGACATGTTGAAACGATGGTATGTCACGCATAGTGACATACAGAAACCAATTACCATAGGGACGTGAATGTAGAGAATAGAGATTGTGGAATGTGTCAAAGCTGATTGATATAGTATGTTCCATCATCTGATGAGGATGCCATCTGGCAGCAGAGTATTGTGCATCTGGTGACAGAATTTGATCGAAAAGTGGCATCCCTTCCTCCCATTCATTTATACTTAAGTAAAGTTTTTCCAGATGTGCAAATGGTTCCAGACGCTGGTTTGTCTTGAGTTTGCCTGGTTAGTCATGCACAAGCAAGGCCAAAAGGTCAAAGACGCACTCTGCTACAGAGTCAGGAATGATGATTGAGGAGGGACACACAGCCAGCATCAGGTTTCAGCCACTGTAATCAACTTTCATCAGTTGAACTGAAGGTACTTGAAGGTATGTAAACCTCTACTACTCCAGCACCATTTCTCCAGAGCTGATTGTTCTGCCTGGCCTCCAGAACAAAACAGAGAAACAAAAGGCAGGGAACAGGGAGATTTAGGCTGGGGAATTAGTGTGTCCAGGTGCCCAGCCAAGGAATAACTCAAAGGCGATCCCTCAAAGAGGAGGATCGGGTTACAAGCTGCGCCAGTCATCACGGCCAAAATGAGGTCCCTGGGGAAAGAAGTGACAGTGGTGTTCACACTCTCTCTCCAGCAATAGGACTAATAGTTTTGTTGTTGACGTTGAGCTGGTAGATTCCTTCAATCAATTGGTGAAGTCACTCATTGGCAGATAAATAAAGAAAGATTTCTGTGAATGTGTTCATATGGTGAGCAGACTTTTCTGGTCCTGATGCTAGTACTTTTATCTGGAGCACTTATATCTGGAGTGTGTGCGTGTGTCTGTGTATGTGTGTGTGTGTGTGTGTGTCTGTCTGTATCTGTGTGTGTGTGTGTCACTTGAGTACGCCTCAATGCAAGTCCATTTGTGTGTGTGTGTCACTTGAGTAACGGCCCTGTCACACAAGCATCCCTTACTGTTCAACATATCACTGAGTTACGGCTTCACTAATATTGACTCAGTTCTTTCGTGAAAGGACATGTAGCTAAACCAGATGTAGAAGCAGGTTGCCACCCATTACCGTGGTGAAATACGGGTGAAAACAAGGGGAAAGGCTTGTCCTTACACCAAAATAACCACTGTGCACTGACCCAGGTCAGAGAAGGAGCTCCCAGTAGGGAGTAGCTCTCAGAACCAAGCCTCTAATTCAAAAGCCTCTAATAAAAATTGTACTAAGTGGTTTATAGTGGTAAGAACACCTAAGGCAGAGGACCCAAGAATAAGAAGAAAATGCGCTTGAAATATATCAACCTAAAGAGACTCTGGAGGGCCACTCAAGTCCAGCTGGGGTGCGTGCACTATACGCTAGTACCACACAAGGATTAGAAACCACCCTTCTGGCATCCCCAGAAGTCCCCACAGCAATATAAACAATGAATGAGAAAGACAGATTGACAGGCACTGCTGAACAACTGCTTTCCCTTCTGGCTAGCGTATGGATAATGCCAAAAATCTTGACCTTAGGTTTGGGGTAGGCACTTTTACCTTCAAATTACATCTACGGTATATGGCTATTCTCTTTTGGAAAGAGTGCTTGACTAGTAACACTCAGGGAGTAATAGAAAAATATACTTCCTGAGACATGTGCTGAAGTAATCAGCAGCCAAGAGGAGGCATGGGCAGCCTTTCAAAGAGGAGCTTAGAGAGGGAATCCAGACCCCCAGGTCTTCTGTGCATTTCACTCGAAATCGTATTTGACCACTTAAGGCCAGAAACCATGTGTAACCACAGCCTGATATAAGAAGCCAATGTAGTTCCTTCGTGAGTGAAAGATTCTACCACTCGGCACAAAACCCTTAAGGCCTGCCACTCAAAACAAATATGTAATTGTAATACGTTAAATGACTAGCCAATTCTACCATACCCAAGCCAGCACACCGCAAATTGAAGGAAAATAAACATTTCAGAGATATTGTTTTGGGCTTTTGTTTCATTGGCTACCTAATATGAAACATACCAAGACATGTTATGTCATACCTACATGAATAAAATATGTAATGTACTGTACCTGAGAGAATGAGCAGAATGTAATGGCAAACATTTGTGCCCCTATAATTACATTTCCTTTGTATGCCGTAGCGGAGATTAGATTTCCACAGATATTGAATATAGCTTTTCACCAAAGGGTTAGACGAGGACGGTACAGTGGACAGATTTTTGAATCTGTTCGAATCTCTGAAGTTGGCCATAAAAGGTTGATGAGGACGTCTCTCACTGAAGATCAACTCACTGATGTTCCTTGACAGAGGAACGCAGCTCAACGAGACGGAAACAGCCGATAGTCTGGAAGTAATTATGCAAAGAAGCAAACTTCCCCTGAAGCAACAAAAGGCCACGAATAAGGTACACAGCTACATACCCTTCCATCAGTCAAAGATACCTTTAGTCTGTGTCCTAAATGGCACCCTTATTCCCTATAATTATAGTGCAATACTTTAGTGCAGAGCTCTACTTTTGTACTGCACAACATAGGGAATAGGATGCCATTTGGGGTGCAGCCTTTGAGTAGTTCTACCACCCATACCCAAACACATGGCAGAAGGAACCAACAAACTGGAGACAAGCTGAGCACCAGCAAACAAACAAACCCATTGAGTCTGGAGAGCATCAGTGAAAGGCTAGCGGCTCACAATGGACAACGTGTGGGGGAAAGATGTCTCAATGAGGGAGATTGATTGCCCCAACCACATTAAACAACAAACAGTGTGTCCTTTCTTTCTCTGTCCTCCACTTCTCTCTATTTAGAAATGCACATACTTGTGGTAGCCTACAGAACACAATTAGGCCACTAGCTAGGTACAGTTAATTCCTCTGAAGCACAGTTGGTCGGTGTAACATGGACTCAGGGGTACTCGGTATCCGGGACACAATTAGTACGATATGATATGATGCATTTCGTATGGTTTGTATTCATTTGTGGATGTCCATCATCCTTTTCGTATGATATGTTACAAATTACAATTTGTGTGGTATGTTACGAATTGCAATTCGTACACTATGTTACAAATGACAATTAATACAATATATTGCGAATTTTCAAAAACGTATGATATGTAACAAATTCAATTTTTTTGTGGCTAACGTTAGTTAGGTAGTCAGTTGGCTAATGCTAATGTTAGCTAGATGGCTAACGTTAGCTAGGCTAGGGTTTATGGTTAGGGGTTAAGGTTAGGGTTAAATTTAGAGTTAGAAGTTAGGTTAAAGGGTTAAGGTTAGGTGAAGGGCTAGCTAACATGCGTAGTAGTTAAATATACTGTAGTTAAGTAGTTAAATATACTGTGTCTGTAAAATGTATATAGTATGTATAAGCCGGAAGTAGAAGCCTAAGTGTTGTTGTCCATTAGTTTACTCTAATTAGGGGAGGAGTGATACGGTTAGGGGAAAATAAAAAAAGGAAAATATATTGAAAAATATATATATTATTACACTGAGCAAAAATATAAATGCAAAATACAACAATTTCAACAAGTTTACTGAGTTGCAGTTCATATAAAATAATCCATCAATGGAAATAAATTCATTAGGGACATTTTCAGCTTCCAGGAAGCTGGAAGCTGTACAGATCCTTGCAAAACGGGGCCGTACATTATCATGCTGAGACATGAGGTGATGGCGGCGGATGAACGGCACGACAACGGGCCTCAGGATCTCCTTACGGTATCTCTGTGCATTCAAATTGCCATCGATAAAATGCAATTGTGGGTTAGTTGTCCGTAGCTTATGCCAGCCCATACCATAACCCCACTAACACCAGGGGGCACTCTGTTCACAACATCAGCAAACGCTGTATGCAATCTGCCCAGTACTGTTGAAACTGGGATTCATCTTTGAAGACCACACTTCTTCAATGAGCCAGCGGCCATCGATGGTAAGCATTTGCTTACTGAATTCGGTTACGATGCCGAACTGCAGTCAGGTGAAGACACTGGTGAGGATGAGCTTCCCTGAGATGGTTTCTGACAGTTTGTGGAGAAATTCTTCAGTTGTACAAACCGACTGTTTCATCAGCTGTCCGGTTGGCTGGTCTCAGACGATCCAGAGGTGAAGAAGCTGGATGTGGAGGCTGGCGTGGTTACACGTGGTCTGCAGTTGTGAGGCCGGGTGGACATACTGGTATAGAAATGAACATTCCATTTTCTGCACATTTTAGAGTGGCCTTTTATTGACCGTGGCACATGGTGCACCTGTGTAATGATCATGCTGTTTAATCAGCTTCTTGATATGCCACACCTGTCAGGTGGATTGATTATCTTGGCAAAAGTGAATGCTCACTGACAGATATGTAAACAAATTTGTGCACAATATTTGAGAGAAATAAGCTTTTTGTGAGTCAGGAAAATGTGTGGAATCTTTAATTTCAGCTCAAGAAACATGGGACCAACACTTTACGTTACGATTATTTTCTTGTTCAATATACAGTACCATTCAAAAGTTTGGACACACCTACTCATTCCATGGCTTTTCTTTAATTTACCATTTTCTATATTGAAGAATAATAGTGAAGACATCAAAACTATAAAATAACACATATGGAATCATGTAGTAACCAAAAAAGTATTAAACAAATCATTACTTTAAGATGTGGCGGTCAGTCAATGCGGAACAGTTCAAGAACTTTGAAAGTTTCTTCAAATGCAGTCGCAAAAACCATCAAGTGCTATGATGAAACTGGCTCTCAGGAGGACCGCCACAGGAAAGGAAGGTCCAGAGTTACCTCTGCTGCAGAAGATAAATTCATTAGAGTTACCAGCCTCAGAAATTGCAGCCCAAATAAATGCTTCACAGAGTTCAAGTAACAGATACATCTCAACAACTGTTCAGAGGTGACTGCGTGAGTCAGGCCTTCATGGTCAAATGTCTGCAAAGAAACCACTACTTAAGGACACCAATAATAAGAAGATACTTGCTTGGGCCAAGAAACACGAGCAATTGGCATTAGACCGGTGGAAATCTGTCCTTTGGTCATGATATTTGTAGTTCCAATCTTTGTGAGATGCAGAGTAGTTGAACGGATGATCTCTACATGTGTGGTTCTCTCCGTGAAGCATGGAGGAGGTGTGATGGTGTGGATGAGGTGTGATGGTGTGGGGGTGCTTTGCTGGTGAAACTGTCAGTGATTTATTTAGAATTCAAGGCACACTTAACCAGCATGGCTACCACAGCAGTGATACGCCATCACATCTGGATTGCGCTTAGTGGGACTATCATTTGTTTTTCAACAGGACAATGACCCACCAAACATTATTTGACCAAGAAGGATAGTGATGGAGTACTGCATCAGATGAACTGCCCTCCACAATCACCCGACCTCAACCCAATTGAGATGATTTGGGATGAGTTGGACCACAGAGTGAAGTAAAAGCATCCAACAAGTGCTCAGCATATGTGGGAATTCCTTCAAGACTGTTGAAAAAGCATTGCATGGGGGAGCTGGTTGAGAGAATGCCAAAAGTGTATAAAGCTGTCATCAAGACAAAGGGTGGCTACTTTGAAGAATCTCAAATATAAAATATATTTTGATTTGTTTAACAATTTTGGGTACTACATGATTCCATATGTGTAATTTCATAATTTTGATGTGTTCACTATTCACTGTGCCCCAACTTTTGACTGGTACTGTATATATATACAGTGCCTTCGGGAAGTATTCAGACTTTTTCCACATTTTGTTACGTTACAGCCTTATTCTAAAATGGATTAAATAAAAATATATCCTCAGCAATCTACATACAATACCCCATATTGACAAAGCAAAAACATAAAAAAACGAAATACTTTACTTACATAAGTATTCAGACCCTTTGCTATGAGACTTGAAATTTAGCTCAGGTGCATTCTGTTTCCATTGATAATCCTTGATATGTTTCTACAACTTGATTGGAGTCCACCTGTGGTCAATTTAATTGATTGGACAAGATTTGGAACGGCACACATCTGTCTATATAAGGTCCCACAGTTGATAGAGCATATCAGAGCAAAAACCAAGCCATGAGGTCGAAGGGAATTGTCCGTAGAGCTCTGAGACAGGATTGTGTCAAGGCACAGATCTGGGGCAGGGTACCAAAAAATGTCTGCAGCGTTGAAGGTCCCAAAGAACACATTGGCTTCCATCATTCTTAATTGGAAGAAGGTTGGAACCACCAAGACTCCTCCTAGAGCTGGCTGCCTGGCCAAACTGAGCAATCTGGGGAGAAGGGCCTTGGTCAGGTGGTCACTCTGACAGAGCTTTAGAGGTCATCTGTGGAGATGGGAGAAACTTACAGAAAGACAACCATCTCTGCAGCACGCCACCAATCAGGCCTTTATGGTTGAGTTGCCAGACGGAAGCCACTCCTCAGTAAAAGTAACAAGATTCTCTGGTCTGATTAAACCAAGATCAAACTCTTTGGCTTGAATGCCAAGCGTCACATCTGGAGAAAACCTGGCACCATCCCTACGGTGAAGCATGGTGGTGGCAGCATCATGCTGTGGGTATGTTTTTCAGCTGCAGGGACTGGGAGACTAGTCATGATCAAGGCAAAGGTTAATGGAGAGAAGTACAGAGAGACCCTTGATGAAAACCTGCTCCAGAGCGCTCAGGACCTCAGACTGGGGCGAAGGTTTACCTTCCAACAGGACAACGACCCTAAGCACACAGCCAAGACAACTTTGGAGTGGCTTCGGGACAAGTCTCTGAATGTCCTTGAGTGGCCTAGCCAGAGCCCGGACTTGAACCCGATCGAACATCTCATTAGAAACCTTACAATAGCTGAGCAGCGACTCTCCCCATCCAACCTGACAGAGCTTGAGAGGATCTGCAGAGAAGAATGGGAGAATCTCCCAAAATACAGGTGTGCCAAGCTGATATTGTAGCATCATACCCAAGAAGACTCGATGCTGTAAACGCTGCCAAAGGTGCTTCAACAAAGTACTGAGTAAAGGGTCATGAATACTTATGTAAATGTGATATTTTAGTTGTTTATTTTTTATACATTTGCAAAAAAATCTATAAACCTGTTTTTGATTTGTCTTTATGGGGAATTGTGTGTAGATTGATGAGGGGAAAAAAACGATTTAATCAATTTTAGAATAATGCTGTAATGTAACAAAATGTTGAAAAAGTCAAGAGGTCTGAACACTTTCAGAAGGCAAATACATGGATAAAGCCACAATCTATCTGCAATATTAAAGCTGTTCTACCCTTAAATATTTGTTTTTAAATAAAATAAAAACGTGCTAAGTAGTTGCAAAGTAGCAAGTAGTTGCAGAGAGTATCCGTGATGAGATTTGAATCAGGAACCTTTCGATTAATAGACATTCACATAATACGCCTACCCATCCACCTCGATCAACCACCCTACTTTTATTTTTGTGGAGAAGTAACCGTCTGTCTTATGTAACCCTATCAAACATAACATATTATACTCATTTGAGTGTCCCAGATTTACATTTACTATGTTACGTGTAGTTTATGAGACCAGGCTCGTCGGTGAGGCAGGTACGGCATCCCCAAAAATTGATTGGGGAAATAAAAACCAAACACCCGTCATTTCCTGTAGGTGTGTACCTTTGGCAGACCCTTTGTTCCTTTCTCACAAGTGCTGTTTGGCATTTCTGAGGAAGGCTAGACCAAAGGCTTTGGCATGGGGAGGATGAATGCCTCCTCCTTAGGATAGCTATTGTTGACCGTGGCTCCTCTGCTGGAGCCTGCCCTCTGTTATCGGAGGATAGAGATGGACACTAGGATGAACAGACAGACAGTGCTTTTTTCAGCCTCACAGTTGTTGTTTTTTCTTTTTGTTTCAAACCCTCTCAATTGCTCTGTCTTTGAAAGTAGGTTGGTGATTTCACAGATGGTTTTTAAACTATATCTGGGAGAAAAACAAACCTTGCTAACCGTGATTGGCTAACACCAAACTCCTTGTCTAAACAGGGACACCTCACTGGTTTAACTAGTCCTTTCCCTGTTGTTCTGTTCTCTCTCCTTCATCTGCTCTTTTAAAAGTGGCAGCTGTTGAAGTCCGGCAGTATTTCATCCAGTGTTGTAGACTAGGCTTCTGCTGACTGCCCCTCAAAGGTATGCTCTCACATTATGGACAAAGCTACAGCTACTGTACCAGCCTTTCGTACACACACACCTCCAGTGGGAAAGATATGACCTGAGGGGAAGTCACTACTAGCTAACTACCTCTGTAATGGCTGGGCCTTGGAGGTAACATGACTCCCGTGTGCGGACATTGTCCTGCTCTCCTCTCATAGGTGAAGAGCTCTCACTCTCAATGAAAGAAGTGATCCTGCCTGGCCTTCCTGTTAAGTCTGCCGTATAATTGCCTATCTCAAATGCAGGACCAGACTTGTGTCAAACACCCTGCTGTCCTGTCCTGTGTCATGTGTGGGTGGGTGGGCACTTCACTTTAGACTGGTTAAGATGTAGCTGAGTCTGGCTGACTCTACTGTGACAACTGTTATGCCACTTTCATTCTAACTCTGCTTTGTCTGTTACTTTGTCAGTTGTGGATTGTTGGGGTGACTTAAAGGGGAGGACTAATGATGTGTGGGTCGGGCGGTTTTAGGGTCATGAAACATTGTGTGGATGAAGGGCAGGTGGGTGGCGGGCATTACAAATCCATAAATGTATAATGTTATGCAATTCATATCTTTAGGCTGCGTTGAGGTTTTTCTTTCATAATTTGTACAGTATCTGTCATTAGTGCGTAGCCTAAGCCTAAACTTTAGGGCATGGTTCGCCAACTGTCGCATATTTTATTTGTCCCCCCAAGTTTTCTGAGAAAAAATAATAATTATTATTATTATAAAATTCTTGCGGTGAATTTGCAGTCTACAAAGTATTTGTGATTATGTTCCGGCCCCCTGACCATCCACTCAATAAAAAATCGTCCCACGGCTGAATCTAGTTGATGATCCCAGCTTTAGGGTCTAATTGTAGCACGACAAATACACTCCTTGCCAAATGCTTCAGAAAGAGTTCAAGTTGATCCACTGAGGCAAAAAGGACAATGTCAGAGTTGTCACAACCATGTCTTTCCAGGAGACACACAGTACCAGCAAATCTTCTGCAAGAGGACCGAACTTAAGAAATCCCACACCACTTTCTGCAGAGACTTATCCAGCTGACCGTTCACCGCAGAGGACAAGCCTGTCGCCAGTAGTTTGTGCGTTCCTAACGTTTGCTGGCCAAAGGGGGGTCAAAATCAAAAGTAACAGTCAGTATCTGGTGTGGCCACCAGCTGCATTAAGTACTGCAGTGCATCTCCTCCTCATGGACTGCACCAGATTTGCCAGTTCTTACTGTGAGATGTTACTCCACTCTTCCACCAAGGCACCTGCAAGTTCCCGGACACCCTCCGATCCAACAGGTCCCAGACGTGCTCAATGGGATTGAGATCCGGGCTCTTCGCTGGCCATGGCAGAACACTGACATTGCTGTCTTGCAGGAAATCACGCACAGAACGAGCAGTATGGCTGGTGGCATTGTGATGCTGGAGGGTCATGTCAGGATGAGCCTGCAGGATGGGTACCACATGAGGGAGGAGGATGTCTTCCCTGTAACGCATAGCGTTGAGATTGCCTGCAATGACAACAAGCTCAGTCCGATGATGCTGGGACAAACCGCCCAAGACCATGACGGACCATCCACCTCCAAATAGATCCCGCTCCAGAGTACAGGCCTCGGTGTAACGCTCATTCCTTCGACGATAAACGCGAATCCGACCATCACCCCTGGTGAGACAAACCATGACATGTCAGTGAAGAGCACTTTTTGCCAGTCCTGTCTGGTCCAGCGACGGTGGGTTTTTGCCCATAGGCGACGTTGTTGCCAGTGATGTCTGGTGAGGACCTGCCTTACAACAGGCCTACAAGCCCTCAGTCCAGCCTCTCTCAGCCTATTGCGGACAGTCTGAGCACTGATGGAGGGATTGTGCGTTCCTGGTTTAACTCGGACTGTTGCTGTTGCCATCCTGTACCTGTCTCGCAGGTGTGATGTTCGGATGTACCGATCCTGTGCAGGTTTTGTTACACGTGGTCTGCCACTGCGAGGACGATCAGCTGTACGTCCTGTCTCCCTGTAGCGCTGTCTTAGGCGTCTCACAGTACGGACATTGCAATTTATTGCCCTGGCCACATCTGCAGTCCTCACACCTCCTTGAAGCATGCCTAAGGCACGTTCACGCAGATGAGCAGGGACCCTGGGAATCTTTCTTTTGGTGTTTTTCAGAGTCAGTAGAAAGGCTTCTTTAGTGTCCTAAGTTTTCATAACTGTGACCTTAATTGCCTACCGTCTGTAAGCTGTTCCACAGGTGCATGTTCATTAATTGTTTATGGTTCATTGAACAAGCATGGGAAACAGTGTTTAAACCATTTACAATGCCTAAACATAACCCTAACCTTAAACCTTTTTGAGTTAATGCCTAAACTTAACATTACACACCTTGAAATTTGATATTCAACTTCTAATACTGATATGAGACTGTGAGAGCTGTTGGAACAAACAGCTGACCTGCGCATCACTAGAATACTGAAGAGCAAAAGATGTCCACACACTTCTACACTGCTCATGGTTATCTCCTTAGTCATACCTCTGTGTAACCATAGGGCTTACAATGTCACTTTTAACTTTAGCACTACGTTTTCCTGAAATAAGCTACTTTTCTTACATTTATCCTAGAATAACCTTCATAGTAATTTAACCTCCGAATTCCATGTAAAACATTCCCATCAAGCGCTTCCTTTTGGTTTGTAGCCAGTGTAATGTATAATATGTAGTGCTCCTGAACACTTGTTTCTGTACTGTGGCTTGTCAAAAATAATGTTGTTTGGTCTTTAGGAGTCCATTTTGTGTCTGGCGGTTTGAAAGGACTTGTTCAAGATGAATTGTCTGGTTACTGTCTTTCCTTTAGAGCTTTCCCCAACACTGTCACAGTCAAACTAAAATATGTATGTAATTTGTTTGTTGCTTTACATACAATTCTTGAGAAAAGTTCACACCAGATTTTAAAGACCCACTGCAGTCAAAAATGGGTTTTTCCTGTGTTATATATATACTGTGGCCAGTTTATTAGGTACACCCAACTAGTACTGGGTTAGACCCCCCCTTTGCCTCCAGAGCAGCCTGAATTCTTCAGGGCATGGAAACATTGCTCAATTGGTATCAAGGGACCTAACGTGTGCCAGGAAAACATTCCCCACACCATTACATCATGGCCACCATACTGTACCATTGACACAAGGCAGGACGGGGCCATGGGCTCATGCTGCTTACGCCAAATCCTGACTCTGCCATCAAAGTCAAAAGTCACCATTATTAGTCAGTTGTACAACCAAATGCCTTCAACCGAAATGTGTCTTCCGCATTTAACCCAACCCCTCTGAATCAGAGAGGTGCGGGGGGCTGCCTTAATCGACATTCACGTCTTCGGCGCCCGGGGAACAGTGGGTTAACTGCCTTGTTCAGGGGCAAAACAACAGATTTTTTTCCTTGTCAGCTCGGGGGATTTGAACTTGCAACCCTCCGGTTACAAGTCCAAAGCTCTAACCACTAGGCTACCTTCCGCCCCAGCATGACGCAACAGGAACCGACATTCATCGGACCAGGCAATGTTTTTCCACTCCTCAATTGTCCAGTGTTGGTGATCATGTGCCCACTGGAGCTGCATCTTCTTCTGTGACAACTACCAACGAGTTGTACATTCCGAGATGCCGTTCTGCCCACCGCTGTGAGACTGCACCACTATGTGTCTGTGTGTGGCCCGCCTGTTAGCTTGCACGATTCTTGCCATTCTCCTTTGACCACTCATCAACGAGCTGTTTTTGCCCACAGGAATGCCACTGACTGGATGTTTTTTGTTTGTCGCACCATTCTCGGTAAACACTAGACACTGTTGCGTGTGAAAAGCCCAGGGAACTGTCCGTTTCTGAGGTACTGGAACCGGCGCACCTGGCACCAATGATCATATCACATTTAAAGTCGCTTAGGTCACTAATTTTGTCCATTCTAATGTCCAATCAAACAGTAACTGAATGCCTCGATGCCTGTCTGCCTACCTTACATAGCAAGCCATGGCCACGTGACTCACTCTCTGTAGGAGCGAAACATTTTCGTGAACGGGGTGGTGCACCTAATAATCTGTGTATTTTCACACTTTGAGGTTGGCATAATACTGTAAAATTGTGAAAATTATGATAATGTCATTTTTTTACTGCTGCTAAGGGCTTGTAAGTAAGAATTTCACTGTAAGGTCTACACCTGTTGTAATCGGCGCATGTGACTAATACAATTTGATTTGATTTGATTTAGTATAAGAGCTGTTTGAATAGACCGCCTGAAATTTCAGCAAGTTTTGGTGGGATGGAATTTTAGCCTGTCTGGTGACATCACTAGGCGCTAAATTAGTTAATAGACCAATAAGAAAGAGAGTTCCAAACTTTTCTGCAGATAATAGCAAGTTTTCCGTTTTCACCTCCCCACTCAGGCCACTCCCAGACAGTCCTAGAAAAGTTCTCGCTTGAGAAATTGCTATCGGCTAACAAATTATTTTTGTTCATTTTAATTGAAAACAATCACAGTAAGGTACTTAACTGTTACCAAGAAATGGTTTGATATTGAGATGAAAACAGCTGCATTGGGCCTTTAAGCTATGCCTTATTCATTTTCAACCACTGATTGTTAATGCTTATTATGCGATTTTGAAAGCTTACTGTACTTAATCCCACTGTCTGCTAATTGGTGTAATTGCAAAATGCTTTGTTGGTTTTCAATAATGTTACTTAGGCCTATTCCTAATTTTCCATTTGGTGCAGTGTATCATGTGTTTGTAATGTCAAGTCCACTGGATTAAACAAGTGTTACCTAACAAGCTCTGGGTACACGTAATGGAAGCTAAATCAGCATACATACTGTATCTGTTCGTTTATGAAAACTACTGTTTGACCTACCTCTAAAATTGACCTGATTAGCAAAGATAATAATGACATAATTTCCTCTCTTTTCCTCCCCCCTCTATCTGAGATGTCAGTGGACATTATAAAAGTCCCAATCCAATGAATGACCTACTGTGGCGTTTCTTAATCAAATGATTAACCACAGCGCTTTGACCACCAGCTGCTACACAATCTGTTTGGACCACTCACCCAAGATGGCCACCGTTGACGAGTGAGGGAAAGAGCTGGCGTCAGTGGCACTCAGTTGTATAGTTTTGAGGGAAGAACAAAGCAGTGAGAATCCAGCACCGGGGTGGTATATGTGTGCGTGCCTGCGTGTGTGTGTGTGTGTGTGTGTTAGCCAGAACCTGCATCACAGCCAAGTCTAATCTATATGGTTCTCCCTCCATCACTAACAGGGGTTTTGGTCATGGATTATTTGAAGCATCCACAAGCGGGAAGTAATGAGAGGGCTTGGTGTCATTAAAGGTTTATGTGGTGACCCGGGAGAGCTGCAGCTGAAGCCAAGACAGAGGTTATCAGAGCGCAGGGTTCAAATGAACTCTTTAGTAGCCTATTAAAGTAGCCTATCTTCCTATTCCTGATCCTCGGGTTAAAACAAAGACATTGACGCATGACCTTGCTCTTACTTCCATTTGATTAAATAAAATATTAATGTGCATGCTCAGAGATCCACGCACACCTGTTTATTGTTCCGGCAACCTTAACTACGCGCTACGTTAAACATTCAACTGGAACCCCTGGTGTGTGTATGGGTGACTGAAAAACACAACTGTTTGATTACATATGAAGAGTTTATTTCCAAAATGCTATATCCATAATGTTTCACATTTGTGTTTTTTCCTCAAAAATTATTGCTTATGGGTACCTTATTACTGTTCTCAGATTTTTTTTTATTCATAGATTTTAGAAATGTATGACTTTTTATTTTTTTACAAAACGCTATATATATGCATTCTTTAGCTGGGATTGAATGTTCGTATACTGTATATTTGACAGGTACAGTGCAGTATTCAGACCGCTTGACTTTTTCCAAATGTTATAACGTTTCAACTTTATTCTAAAATGTATTAAAAAAAAAAAAATCCTCATCAATCTCCACATAATTGCCCATAATGACAAAGCAAAAACTTTTTTTTTTTTTACATTTTAGCAAATGTATTCAAATAAAAAAAAACAGAAATACTACATTTACATAAGTATTCAGACCCTTTACTCAGTACTTTGTTGAAGCACCTACGGCAGCGATTACAGCATCGAGTCCTCTTGGGTATGACGCTACAAGCTTGGCACACCTGTATTTGGGGATTTTCTCCCATTCTTCTCTGCAGATCCTTTCAAGCTCTGTCAGGTTGGATGGGGAGTGTTGCTGCACAGCTATTTTCAGGTCTCTCCAGAGATGTTCAATCGGGTTCAAGTCCAGGCTCTAGCTGGGCCACTCAAGGACATTCAGAGACTTTTCCCAAAACAACTCCTGTGTTGTCTTGGCTGTGTGCTTAGGGTCGTTGTCCTGTTGGAAGGTGAACTTTCGCCCCAGTCTGAGGTCCTGAGCGCTCTGGAGCAGGTTCTCATCAAGGATCTTTCTGTACTTTGCTCCATTTATCTTTCCCTCGATTTTGACTCTCAGTCCTTGCTGCTGAAAAACATCCCCACCACATGATGCTGCAACCACCATGCTTCACCGTATGGATGGTACCATGTTTCCTGCAGATTTGACACTTGGCATTCTGGCTGAAGAGTTCAATCTTGATTTCATCACTCCAGAGAATCTTGTTTCTCAATGTCTGAGAGTATTTAGGTGCCTTTTGGCAAACTCCAAGCGGGTTTTCATGTGCCTTTTACTGAGGAGTGGCTTCCGTCTGGCCACTCTACCATAAAGGCCTGATTGGTGGAGTGCTGCAGAGATGGTTGTACATCTGGAAGGTTCTCCCATCTCCACAGAGGAACTCTAGAGCTCTGTCAGAGTGACCATCGGGTTCTTGGTCACCTTGACCAAGGCCCTTCTCCCCTGATTGTTCAGTTTGAAAAAAAATTGAGTCTCAGAGCAAAGAGTCTGAATACTTATGTAAATTAAGTATTTCTGTTTTTTTAATTTTTTATTATTAGAAACATTTTCTAAAAACCTGTTTTCGCTCTGTCATTATGGGGTATTGTGATGTCATTATGGGGTATTGTGATGTCATTATGGGGTATTGTGTTTAGATTGATAATAGAAAAAAATGATTTAATACTTTTTAGAATAAGGCTGTAACATAACAAAATGTGGAAAGGTTAAGGGGTCTGAATACTTTCCGAATGCTCTGTCTCACCTAGCTATCTTAAGATGAATGCACTTACTGTAAGTCACTCTGGATGAGAGCATCTTCTAAATGACTCAAATGTAAAATGTAAATGTTTTACATACAGATTTCAGATTATTGTAAAAAAATATATATAATATTGATGTCCTAAATCATGTCCTAAATCATTTTGTTGAAATGACGTGGAAACAACATTGCTTTAACCAGTGTGTTCCCAGTGGGAAGCAAATACATGTCTGTCATTGATCAACCCCATGCCATGATTAGATAGTGAAAAAACACACCAATCTATCATAATTTCTTTAAACAATAAAAGCAAATTTACCAACATTTCAGAAAATTGATATATAGCATTTTGGAATGAAACTCTTGAAATACAGTAATGGATAGCAAAGTAAATTGACCCTCAGCAAGCAGGGAAAAGCTGCAAATAGTTCCTTTTCATCTTGACCATCATCACATTCCTATTCATTGTCACTATCCCCATAACTCACTCTCCTGATGAGTCGTGGCTGATGGGCACATTGTATAGGCCTACTCTATAAGGTTAACTAGAGATAATTTGGCTCCGTGGTTGTCTAACGATTACATCTGCTTCTAATGTTCCACTCGGCATTTTCTAACCACATGAATTAAACTGCATCATTTCCATAAATGTTTTAATTTCCCTATGGGACCTTTAGACAGTGAATTTGCTGCGCCACCATTGTTCCCACTGTCTTTAATACTGTCTCATGCTGTACCACGAAGCATCCGCAACGTTGGCGACATAAATCTTTCAAACATGCTGTGAGACACAAAGACAAACCTTTGATTTTTTTTACTTTACCGAAAATCTTACCTATTGTACATCTGCAGGCCATGCACAAGGCCTTAAACGGGTGGTGTTGAGACATTTTCGACTGTTTTTAAAAGGAAGAATGGGCATAATTTACATATATTGTTTACAAATGATGACCATTAGTTTGTGTCAACACTTGCGTTGACACAGATTAAGTCATTCTCCAGACACTGGCATTGCGATAGAGCTGAACAGCTCCTGGTTGCAACACGAATGACTCATCTCAGTCTCCTACAGGTGTACTATGGCTCCGCAGTATGTAGGACACTTCAAACATCACTGGTTTGATAGGCTCTCATTGACAATCGCATTCCTTTTAATCAGTGTGTATACCTTTCAAACCCATCGAATGATCTTTGATTGAGAAAAAGAGACAGAATAGCCAAATGCTGCCAACGATTGTGATCACAGACAAACTCACGCACACAAGCATGCACACACGTCCGTACACACTGTCCAATACCATTCAAAATGTTATCATTAGACACAAGTTACATCAGTCAGGCTACTCAGAGGCAGGTATAGATATGTTTCCCTGACTCACTCTGACTCAATAATATTCACCAGTATACACTCAGACACATCTTCACTTCCCATGTCTGTTTTATTCAGAGACAGGGATAGCCTAGCCATGCTGGAATGTCTATGAGGTCATAGACTCACACACAGAAATCATACTCTGTGAGTCACTGTATAATTGCCTGAGGAAATGAGGGAAGAGACCAAAGGATCCCATAATGCATTTTGTTTTTGAATGCATCCACATGTCATTTATTCAATCAATCTCCGCTGCTGACATGATCATTTTTCCATTCTATCTATTGTTCATTTGCTTTATCTGGGTAGTTTATAGTCCACCATGGATTTTCTCTCCGTAGTCTGAGTAATGGTGGTGTTTTGAACAAATAATGCTGTCCCACACTCACACGCACACTCGCACACACACACACACACACACACACACACACACACACACACACACACACACACACACACACACACACACACACACACACACACACACACACACACACACACACACACACACACACACACACACACACACACACACACACACACACACACCACCCCTAACTGGACCCTGGGAACTGTTTTATAGTAGCCATCCCAATCATTTACTTTTCTTTTCTTTAGTTAAAAAAATACGGTAGGTACTTCTAGACTAGAGTGTCTGTCATCCTCAACCCATAAAGAGTGAACTTGTTTCCATAGAGCCGCGTTTGCCTGGCTACACATCCACATCACTCCGGCCAACTGACGTTTCTTTGTAACGATCGACGGAGCAGCGGAATTAAATTCAGGGTGAGTCGTCAGGCAAGCGTTTCGTTGCACTCTCGTCCCTCCCATTCAGTCAACTCTGTACGAGGCGGGCAGTCGAGCGTCTTCATAGCGCAAATCCCCATCACACGTCAGAGACGGCATCAATATTTAAGGTTGAATCAAGTAGGGAAGAAAGTTCTGCGACAGAAAGTCTTGCCAAGCAGCTCCTAGGTAGTGGACCTAGTTATTTCGCCCAGTTTATCGCCCAGTTCTTACGGATATTATTTTGATAGATCAGCTATGCCCAACACCGTGACATTGAATGGACCCTCACCTTGGGGTTTTCGACTGGTCGGTGGACGGGACTTCTGTACACCGTTAACTATTTCGAGGGTATGTAAATGTGTTCCCATGTATTTATTCTCATGTCGAAATACTATTGCTTTACCCTCATAGTGCGTTTGGTCTAATGTCTTTCAACTAGCCTAATTTGGCACCACCGCATAGGGTACTAGGGGGAAACTAGCCCCACATAAAGAACAATGTCTAATTGCTGACACAAAAAAAAGCTACGTTTGGAACAAATTTGTATGTGGTTAGGCAAATCAACTATAAAGGGAAATAAATGGCTACAGTTTACACTTTCTTAGTTTTTTCATGAAATGTTGTTTTTAGAAAATAATTTCAAGGTAAAACTGATTAAATGGATTTTAACACACTTGTGTGAAACCCTATGCCATAATCTTCTACCGGGGTAAATCTTTGGAATGGAATATAAATAATACCATTAAATGACATTGGAATATAACATTTAATAACAATAACTTAACTGATTAACTCAGTGTAAAATTGATGTGGCAACTCTCTTATGCTCTGCTATTGCATGATTGTAATTTGTACCTGTAGGTCACAAATAAAGCTGTCCCTAGTAAAATTGGAGCACAACTCATGAGCCCGCATCCCGCACTGCTCACACCTAGTCCAGTCCCCACCTGTGACTGAAAACAAGAGGAGAGATGCCAATTGAAAAGCTCTCTCTTAAAAACGTAGGTAGCTATCTAGCTATATGACATAAAGTACTTTGTAAAATAGCTATAAAGTTGCATTTACTGTAAAGCTATCAGTCACTAGTGGAAACATTTACAACTGAAATGAAGTTGTGTTATCTTTTTTTAATCTATTTTACCTCAGACGATCTGGTAGTAAGATTGCTAGCTAGTACTCCTAGCATCTTATGCTAACTAGCTAGCTGGCTAGCATTTACTGCTAGTGAAGTTGCTAGCTAGCAAGTTAGCATAAACTAGCGCTAACTGGGCTAGTCATTTTCTAGATTACAGGGGCTAGTTAGGGGGTGTATCTTAAGGCTTTCCTTCTTGTATATTAAAAACAAATTATAAATATAACCTCATTGGAATATATCTACATTTTTTTGTATCAACTTATCACAAAATCGTTTTGTTGAAATATCTCCAAACGTTGTGATGACACAGAGGACATTTTTTGTTAAGCAAGAACGTAATATGGGGACATCCTATGGTCTTTAAATGAATTACAGGGGGGCAGTTACCCCAGGGGGCTAGTTACCGTCTACTACCCTAATTGTGAATTCAGATGGCTATTTGCCATGGAATAATACCAAAATGTATACAGATGGGGATCCATCATTAATGCTTACCAGTCCAATGATCTAATCCACTCCTTCAAATTGAATAATAGAATATTAGTTTACATTTCTCAAGTTCTCAATTTTCTGATCCACTTTACATTTAATAATGTAAAACTGTTTTAAAATTCTCAGTTTTCTACACTGTAAAATTGAGATTTTAATAGTTTTCTAATTTATCTTGATTTGTTTGTAAAATATTTTTTTTAAATATTGGATTGGCTGGGGAAGCGGGTGCTTTCTAAGTATGTAGTTCATTTGGACGCTACCACTTCAGTTTGGGGGGAGATTAGCCTTGCCTACACTATACAATAAAGTGGTAAATTTATGTGGTCCTTGGAGGTGAAGTTACACACACACACACACACACACACCAGATATCCCCAAAGTAATGCTATACTATTCTAACGGCCATGGTGCGTTGTCAGGCCCCAAATGGAGTGTGCATAATAGCATGGTGTTTTATGTACATTTCCAGTAAGGTAGCCTCATAGGCCTAGGTTTGTTATCTTGTGAATGTAGCCGAATGCACAGATTGCATCGAGAAGAATTGTGAGTCCCTGTCTGGCTCTCGGGCTACCCCCGAACCATTGTGATGGAAGACACCTTGCAGCCTGCATAGCCACGTCTGAGACAGCAATTTTGCGGTCCATTATTATAGCCTGTTATAAGTCTAGCGTAGACACTAGCCTCTATACGATGATCAAGTAGCCTAAGTTAGCGGTATAGCTGAGACAAATGCAAGCCTATAATGAAGACGATGCCACTGTTTTGAGAAAACCTGTGCATCCTTCATTCCTCCCATCCTTTGTTGTGTGAAAGGAGGTTTTACGCTAGGCTACCAACCAAGTCATGTCAGATCAGTGATTATTTCCATAGACTATGATCATTGATCATCATTGATCTAATATATACTGTATATTTAGATCAATGATCATTTCAAGAATGCTGCTTTGTAGGAGTGATCCTTGAGTTGCCTCCTCCCACAGACACTTAAAATCCCTGCTTCACTCCTCTCGCAGCTGTTGGATAGGCCTATAGGCCTAATATGCTATAGTCTAATTTACTTTCACTTGCCCACTTTAACCTACTGTTAGCCAACAGGTTATGGGTACTCAATCTAGTGGACAGCTGTAGGTTTAGTCTTGGTTTATAATGGGCTGAAAAATAGCAGTGTTGTAGCAGCTCAACATCGGACATATACACACTCGAAGCTCCTGGTCTCCAGGATCACAAGAGAATGAACCTACGGTCGTTAGAAGGATAGTTGCCATGGGTGGGGGGGTACTGTTAATAAAGCACCATGGATAAGGTCCTTACTTTCCATTACACACAGATGTTTTGTTCCCCCCTATTCTGAACGTCCCTCTCGTCATATAGACCTAGCTGTTAGACTTTTTAAGATACTGTAGGCTATGCAAGGTATTTGCCGAGGCGACGCAGCAGAACTTTGCAGCGAATTCGGAGGGTAGACTGACAGGGGCTCAGTCCCAGGTCTCTTCACAGTCAGTGACAGTGCCAAGAGAGTTTCTTCATTTGGTTGTGCTCATCATTTATCATGGCCGTTTTAATAGTGTACGCCTGTAGTCTGAAGTTGCAACACAATCTCACACTCAATTCTTGAAAATATGTACAAAAAGTATTTCAGCAGATTTTGTGCATTCTTGTGCGTTTTTGTGTGGCTTAGTTCGTGTGAAAATACACACATTTTTGTGTAACTTAATTTATAGGAAAAAATAATTTAAGGGGCAAACTTCGGAACAATCTTTTGAAAGTTATTGGAGCAATGCATTTTGGGCAATGGTTCTACACTGCCTTTGTTTGTGTCCCACACTTATTTATATAAAAAAACAAACGTGTTTACAACCCAATATTGTTAATTAACCAGGTTGTCATTGAAATACATATAATATAATAGTAGCCTTACGTTTCTATTTTTGATTATTAATGCCAATCCTGTTTTCCATTCTTGTTTTTGCTTAATACTTTGGGATACTGGTGCTATGTCGGATTTTATGAGGGTTGCCAGATTAGATTTCTTTTGGTTTCGATGAAGGTATTTGATTGGGGAATGGGGATGCATTTTCGTGATGGGAAATTAATTCATCATAAATGTGGGGAAACAGAAGACCTACAAAAAAAATCTGCTTGGTTTAAATTCCCCTGGTGTAACTGCATGGTATCTGCAACTATAACGAGTCTGGACTATGATCAATTAAGCCATATCAATGCAGTTAAACAGGTTCATGTTAAATAATGAATTATGTTGGCTTACACTTATGACACTTCCAAGGCCGGTTCAGGATGATTATTACGGTTGTGTCAATCATGTTATATACTTAAGCTATTGTAACAAGGCATATGCCAGCATTGTAGACCTACTGCCTCTGCCCAGAGGCCTGCACGGCCATTAGAGCTCACTTTGCCACGCATGAGCCCTGGTTCGCATCCCTTTTGCAGCTTTCCCCTTTCTTCTGCTACACTGGTGGCAGGGTTGGGATCACGTCCAGCTCACGTCTAGTTATGTGATCTAGTGGTGGGAAGCGTTCTGTTTTTCAACATTGTGTTGTGTATAATTGCATTGATATATCTAGTGAACAATGGATAAGAACAATGGGCGTTACGGATAGAAGCAGTCACTACAGGTGTGATCAAGCCTTACATCAAAGTTTCCTGAAACTGAATAGAAAGTGCTATGGCCTGACCAGTTATTCAGAAGAAAATCCTCTGTGACTGTCTAATTTGAATAAGTTAACTAACAAGTGTGGACCCAAAACAAACACATAATACACATTTACAAACCACCTATTTAAAGGGATATTACAACCGTGGTGTTCTTTTGTTACTGAGGCTTATATAGTGAGGGAAAAAAGTATTTGATCCCCTGCTGATTTTGTACGTTTGCCCACTGACAAAGAAATGATCAGTCTATACTTTTAATGGTAGGTTTATTTGAACAGTGAGAGACAGAATAACAACAAAAAAATCCAGAAAAACGCATAGACGCATGACGTAGGCCGTCATTGTAAATAAGAATTTGTTCTTAACTGACTTGCCTGGTTGAATAAAACAAAACCCAAGCTTCAGACTGAGCATTTCTCACTGGAAATTGCTGCTGACATTGAACATAGCTTAGGGTGAGGGTATTTCATTCATTTCAGACTCTCCTATGCCACTATTCCCAACATCTTATACCCCATAGGTAGTAGATTTTTAATGTGATATCATTATTATTATTATACGGCTGTGAAACCCATAGCCCGAACGGCTTCCATTTATTTACGGATAGCAATGTCCATTGTATAACAAGTAGGTTCCATTTATTTACAGTAGTGAGATGATTAAGTATTGCTTTCTTCAGTGAAAATACAGAATATTTACAGTGCCAGTCAAAAGTTTGGACACCTACTCATTCCAGATTTTTCTTTATTTTTACTATTTTCTACATTGTAGAATATTTTTACTATTTTCTACATTGTAGAATAATAGTAAAGACATAAAAAATATGAAATAACACATATGGAATCATGTAGAAAGCAAAGAGATTCTTCAAATAGCCACACTTTTCCTTGATGACAGCTTTGCACACTCTTGGCATTCCCTCAACCAGCTTTACCTGGAATGCTTATCCATCAGCCTTGAAGCAGTTCCCAAATATGCTGAGCACTTGTTGGCTGCTTTTCCTTCACTCTGCGGTCCGACTCATCCCAAACCATCTGAATTTGTTTGAGATCGGGGGGGATTGTGGAAGCCAGGTCATCTGATGCAGCGCTCTATCACTTTCCTTCTTGGTCAAATAGCCCTTACACAGCCTGGAGGTGTGTTGGGTCATTGTCCTGTTGAAAAACGAATGATAGTCCCACTAAGCCCAAACCAGAAGGGATGGTGTATCGCTGCAGAATGCTGTGGTAGCCATGCTGGTTAAGTGTGCCTTGAATTCTAAATAAATTACAGATAGTGTCACCAGCAAAGCACCCCCACACCATCACACCTCCTCCTCCATGCTTCACGGTGGGAAATACACATGGGGAGATCATCCGTTCACCCACACTGCGTCTCACAAAGACATGGCGGTTGGAACCAAAAATCTCAAATTTGGACTCATCCGACCAAAGAACATATTTCCACCAGTCTAATGTCCATTGCTCATGTTTCTTAGCCCAAGCAAGTCTCTTCTTATTATTGGTGTCCTTTAGTAGTGGTTTCTTTGCAGCAATTCTGCCATGAAGGCCTGATTCATGCAGTCTCCTCTGAACAGTTGATGTTGAGATGTGTCTGTTACCTGAACTTTGTGAAGCATATATTTGGGCTGCAATTTCTGAGTCTGGTAACTCTAATGAACTTATCCTCTGCAGCAGAGGTAACTCTGGGTCTTCCTTTCCTGTGGTGGTCCTCATTAGAGACAGTTCCATCATAGCGCATTATAGACTGCACTTGAAGAAACTTTCAAAGTTCTTTAACTTTTCCAGATTGACTGACCTTCATGTCTTACAGTAATGATGGACTGTAATTTATCTTTTCTTATTTGAGCTGTTCTTGCCATAATATGGACTTGGTCTTTTACCAAACAGGGCTTTCTTCTGTATACCACCCACCCCTACCTTGTCACAACACATCTGATTAGCTCAAAAATGTACTTTCAACAAGGCACACCTGTTAATTGAAATCATTCCAGGTGTCTACTTCATGAAGCTAGTTGAGAGAATGCCAAGAGCGTGCAAGGCTGTAATCAAGGCAAAGGGTGGATTTGAAAAATCTCAAATATAAACCACTTTTTTGGTTACTACATGATTCCATGTGGGTTATTTCATAGTTTTGATGTCTTCACCACTGTTATTCTACAATGTAGAAAATAGTAAAAAATAAAGAAAGTCCCTTGAATGACTAGGTGTGTCCAAACTTTTGACCTGTAGTGTATCTGTTTTTTTCTTCTCCAATCTGGCAACCCTCATAAAACTCTCCTTGTATAAAATGCATTATTAAAGAAATGGTGTAATGTACAGTACACTAAAAAGTGGAGCCTTGTGTTAAATGCATTTAGAAGAAAATGGTGTAATGTAGGCTCCACCAAAATTGAAATGCGTTATGAAGAAAATCATGTAGGGCTACTACAAGTGCCCCAGTATCAGTATTAACTGAAAACAAGCATAGAAAACAGTATTGGCATTAATAAAAATACAAAACTGCTACTATTATATAATAATTATTTCGGTGACAACCTGGTTGATTAAAAATATTGGTCTGTTAACCCATTTGTTTCTTTATATAAAGATGTGGGAGACACAAAAAAGGCAGTGTAGAAGACCATTGCACATGCTGTAATAACTTTCGAAAGATTGTTTCCGAAGTTTGCCACACCCAAAATAATTTTCCCATGAACGAAGTGGCACAAAGATGTGTGTATTTTTAGACAAATTAAGCCACACAAAATTGCACTAAATCTGCTGAAATACTTTTTGTACATATTTGCACGGAATTGAGTGTGAGATTGCGTTGCAACTATCCACCAGCTCATGCTTCAAAGTTTATTCAATTGTGCCAGACTCACCACTTTGTGGTGTTATGGCTGCTGTTTGTTAGCCCAAACTGTATCTATTAGATGTTCTGTTCACTTTCCATTTATTATACAATTTGAAGTGGTGAGGCCCTCTCGCATGGGAAAGTAGCCGAGTGTTGAATGAATGAAGTGTAGCGTGCTGCCATGCTTTCATTGTGAAATGTGACCGTTACCACATAATTCTGCACTGTCAAGAAGTCCCAAACAAACCTGCTACAATTTTGATACATGACACAGGATAGACTGTCTATATTGGCATATCTGTTGTACTTTTTTCAACACCCACATTATGATGAGGCTACTAACAAGACAGTAGCTTACTGTGGGGGTCACATCATATCAATATAATAAGCTTTAATCATGTATAATATCAACTTATAATATAAATATAATAATTTATAATATAAATAATATATATATATATATATATATATATATATATATACATTTTCATAACTGACTAAAAGCTCATCAACAACCGTACTTTACCTCAAAACATGGGTCATATGGGTCGATTTCTAAGGTTCTGAAAGAGTCAGGGGGCCAGCAGGGGACTTGGCAGTAGCCAATAGTAAGTCAGGGTAAACAGTGGTGGCGTCCTGGAGTGGGGCGTTGACATTTGTTTTTCATCAGAGATTGTGGTGCTACTGAGGGATTCCAGGTGTTGTCTCAGCTGCCTGCCTCCAGACTCTTTAACTACCACTGCAACCAGGGGTGTAATTTTTAGATTCACAAGGGAAGACTGACTCAAGGTCACCTGAAGTAGCCTTGTTCTAGGCCAGATATTCCCTAACTGGGAATATCTTCACATTTTCAAACCGTCCATTTATATTTTCCAACGGGGCTAGACATTTGGGTGAGGTTTTTTTCTCGCCTGAGTAGCCTCGTTTCACTGCCAAAAATTAAATTCAACCATCTAGTGTTGAGCAGAATAACAACACAATGTCAAATACAGGTAGCCTAGTCAAATAATTAACATCCAATCACATTAACCGTTACTCACTCGCTGGAATTCCACTAACGGTCTGTATGTAGCCAAACCCAGCTGCTGCTCATTCTGTTTGCTCGATAATGGATAAATGGTTAAAAAAAAGTATGGCTGGGTTTGGCTAGAGACACATACCAGCTCTACTGGTAGTACTGCTATTACCAGCAGTACTACACCTGCACCTGTCAACGACACGTTGTTCTGCTTCCACGAGCACATCCAATGCTAGCATCAGTAATTCTACATTTGTTGTTAGCCCAGCTAGCATGGACACTGACAGTTGTGAATCTGATGCAGCCGAAGAGCTACTGCCCACTTAGCCGGGAAAGCACCGAACAACAGACAGGGAAGTTGGACCATCGAAGAGGTGCAAATATCATGAGAACTACATTGATTTGGGGTTCACATTTGTTGAGAGTAGTGCCTTTCCTCAGCCAGTGTGTTATATGTGCAAAGTACTATCTCACAACTCAATGAAACCTTCACTCTTGTGCAGACATTTAGAAACAAAACATGCCAATTTGAAAAATAAGCCACAGGAGTTTTTTGAGCGAGAATTAAGACGATTTTTGAGTAGTAAGACATGTATAAAAGCAACATATACCATTAATAAGAAGGTGCTAAAAGCGTTTTATATGGTGAGCTATCAAGTGGCTAGGACGGGCAATCCTCATACTATTGTGGAGGACTTAACTCTTCCTGCTGCTGCGGATATGGCTGGGACAATGCTGGGGGAAAAGGCCAAAAAACTATACAGATGTCTTCATCAAACAACACTGTTTCATGATGCAACAGTGACATGGAAGGAGATGTCCTGGTATATGTCCGTTACGTTTATGGGGGGTCAATTAAGGAAGACATCGTCTTCTGGAAACCAGGACAACAGGAGAGGATATGTTTAATGTACTGGACAGCTTTGGGACATCAAATGGACTTTGGTGGTCAAGATGTGTTGGTATCTGTACTGATGTCTGAAAAGCCATGACAGGGAGACATAGTGGAGTGGTAACTTGCGTGGAAGCAGTTGCTCCCAACGCCACTTGGGTACACTGCAGCATCCACCGAGAGGCTCTTGCTGCCAAGCGAATGCCTGACAGCTTGAAAGACGTTTTGAACGTTGTGTATTTTCTGTATTTTCACTATGCAATGATATCGGCAGCGACCATGTAACGCTTTTACAACATACAGAAGTGTGGTGGTTATCAAGGGGCAAAATATTGACACGTTTTTATAAATTGAGAGATGAGTTTAAAGTTTTCTTTACTGACCATAATTTCCACTTGTCTGACCGCTTGCATGATGACGGGTTTCTCACATGACTGGCCTATCTGGGTGATGTTTTTTTCTCGCACAAATGATCTGAATCTAGGATTACAGGGACTCTCTGCAATTTTATTCAATGTGCGGGACAAAATTGAGGCTATGATTAAGAAGTTGGAGCTCTTCTCTGTCTGTATTAACAAGGACAACACACAGGTCTTTCCATCATTGTATGATTTTTTTTTGTGTGCAAATGAACTCAAGCTTACGGACAATGTCAAATGTGATATAGCGAAGCACCTGAGTGAGTTTGGTGTGCAATTACGCGGGTACTTTCCAGAAACGGATGACACAAACAACTGGATTCGTTATCCCTGTCATGCCCTGCCTCCAGTTCACTTACCAATATCTGAACAAGAGAGCCTCATTGAAATTGCAACAAGTGGTTCTGTGAAAATTGAATTTAATCAGAAGCCACTGCCAGATTTCTGGATTGGGCTGCTCTCAGAGTATCCTGCCTTGGCAAATCGCTCTGTTAAGACACTGATGTCCTTTGCAACCACGTACTGTACCTATCGGCCCTCACTAGCATGAAAACTAAATACAGGCATAGACTGTGTGTGTAAAATGATTTAAGACTGAGACTCTCTCCAATACAACCCAACATTGCAGAGTTATGTGCATCCTTTCAAGCACAACCTTCTCATTAAGCTGTGGTGAGTTATTCACAATTATCGATGAACAAATAAGGCTTTATACGTAAGATGGTCAAATAAAGAGCAAAATGATTGTTTCTTTTTTATTTGTCATTTGTGCCCTGGTCTTATAAGAGCTCTTTGTCACTTCCCACGAGCCGGGTTGTGACAAAAACTCACACTCATTCTTATGTTTAATAAATGTATCGTATAGTGTGCATGTGGCAGTCTTACAATGATGGCAACAAAACAACATTTGAGAGTGCGCTGACCCTGTTGCTAGGGGGGGTCGCAGCTGGAGGCTGAATGTTTGAAGAGGTACGGGACTATAAAAAGTTTGGGAACTTCTAGGCCATTGACATCCTTGCTTGGCGTACTTGAAGAAAAAAAATAGCTTTCAAGGGTTTACAGTACCATGACTTTGTGCAGTGCAAGTACTTATCATCTGATATCATGCTTGTGGTTTTTATTGTACCAAGACATTATTAGACAAGGCTTTCTCAGAAAGGGTACCAACAAATGTCTGCAGCATTGAAGGTCCCCAAGAACACAGTGGCCTCCATCATTCTTAAATGGAAGACGTTTGGAACTAGCAAGACTTCTCATAGAGACGGCCACCCGACAAAACAACTGTTTTTCTTTGTCATTGTGGGGTATTGTGTGTAGATTGAGGGGGAAAAAATGTTTTAATCAATTTTAGAATAAGGCTGTAACGTATCAATCTGTGGAAAAGTGAAGCAGTCTGAATAAATTCCGAAGGCACTGTTTATACCACAGTAGTTACAGAGGGTCAAAGATCATACCCCCCAAGACATACGACATAGTACGTTTGTTAGACAGAAAACCCAAACATATGGCAGCAGATCCACAAGGTCTGCCATGAGAGGTGACTGTATAGTTCCCTTAAGGAAAAGCACCTTTAGTCAATCTGCTTTCTCTGTGAGAGCTTCCCAAGTCTGGAATACACTGCCATCAGACACACATAACTGCACCACCTATCACACTTTCAAAAAAAATATTAAGACATGGCTAAAGGTCAATCAGATTTGTGAACATAATCCCTAGCTGTGTATTGCCGCTTTCCATGTTGTCCGTTGTCTGTAGCTTGTGAGGTGTGGAAACACTGTTGCTTTTATAGTTTTTGTCTTGTTGCTTTTTGTGCTATGTTGCTCTGTCTGCATGCTATGTCTTGCTTGTCCTATGTTGCTCTGCGTGTGCTCATTGATTGTCTGTATTGTAATTAATTTTAATAACCTGCCCAGGGACTGCGGTTGAAAATTAGCCGGCTGGCTAAAACCGGCACTTTTACTGAAACGTTGATTAATGTGCACTGTCCCTGTAAAAATAAAAATAAACTCAACTCAACTCAACATGCTGACCTCTCACCATTACAGTAACAGGGGAGGTTAGCAGGTCTTGGGCGTATGATCTTTCTCACTCAACATTATTCACAATTTATTCTGGATTGTCCATAATCATGGTAGCATCCACATGAATGTAGAAAGAAGTGTTTAGAAACATATTCTATTCTTATTTACAATAAAAGTGTTAAATTACGCAGTACATTATTTACCCTTCATTTCTATTGGGCACAAAATTATCTGAAACACAACCAAAACCGACTGGAAATGTTAGGAATATGGGACAAAATACGACACCTATGACTACTTTAGTTCTAAGAATCTTTAGGGGTTTCAATCATTTTGACCCCTACCTTTTTTGATTAAAAAGTATTACTTAATATTCTTTTCTGAGCGATTGTATAATTTCTTGTTTTTTGGCATATAGCTCAGTATTTTAATAATTTATTTTATAGAGTCATTATTGCTCATCTTTATTAAGGGTGTAAATAATTTTGGACCCTACTGTATCTAACCGGTGAGACACTTCAGCGTTTTTCAATCCAGGTCCTCAGCGGCCCACTATTTTACACAGACTCCAGATACGCCTTTGCATATCTCTGAGTTAATGATCGAGGAAACCTGCACTCTTTAACAATGACATTCTGGGTCCCAGTACACCCTCCTGATAGCAATAGCTGGTTTGTAGCTAAGGTGCTAATTAGTTGTGAGTGGGAAGTCCGGAGCCAGCCAGATCACTGATGTAATTGCCATCAAGGGAGCCAGCCAGATCACTGATGTAATTGCCAACCAACGGAGCCAGCCAGATCACTGATGTAATTGCCAACCAATGGAGCCAGCCAGATGACTGATGTAATTGTCAACCAACGGAGCCAGCCAGATCACTGATGTAATTGCCATCAAGGGAGCCAGCCAGATCACTGATGTAATTGCCAACCAACGGAGCCAGCCAGATCACTGATGTCATTGTCAACCAACGGAGCCAGCTAGATCACTGATGTAATTGTCAACCAACGGAGCCAGCCAGATCACTGATATAATTGTCAACCAACCAATGGAGCCAGCCAGATGACTGATGTAATTGTCAACCAACGGAGCCAGCCAGATCACTGATGTCATTGTCAACCAACGGAGCCAGCTAGATCACTGATGTATGTGATGTCAAATGTCAAAGCATTTTGAAGGGATGTCCAGAAAAGATCAGTTAGGGGATAAAACCTTGTTAAATCAATGTCAGTTCAACTCCCATGCATGAGGTGACATAAGTCACGACCAGCGAATGGTGATAACTCATAAACAGAATTCCTCTTGGACAGTAGTTCACAGCTCCATGTCATGTAAATAAATACTAAAATGTGTTTGTTGTTACGGATTATTCCCGAGTTTCCTTTGAACGCTCCAGTCCAAGCTGTATGTCCTGTTGTGTGGTCATGAAAATTTATGATTTCCCTAAAGATTCTCCTTTGGACATTTGACAAATAGGTTTCCCAAAGTGTTCCGCGAAGCAACATTTAGCTAGGAAGGCTATACAGTAGTAGGTCTATTCACTTATGCCAAGGTCAGATCCTGTGCATAAGGTTTATCAAACCTTTTATATATATTTCAATCAATGTTCTTATGTATTTTCGCTACTGAATGAGGTCACTGATGTTTACTTTATCAGAGAAATATTATCTTAGCAGTTAAGGCTGGAGTCTTCTGTATTTGACTCCCAATGTCTGAGTTTCCTTCTTTCAAATGCAAGGGGAGATTTACTTCACCGACATTTGGACTCTGTTATATTTTCCTTTCCTCTGAAGTTATCTTTTGTCAGAGATAGGAATGTATCTGGGTCCTTCCATGAAATGATGTGTGCACAAATATGTTATATTAAATCAAGGATGGGCAACTCCAGTCATTGGGCCTGATTGGTGTCCCCCTTTTTTTGCCCCAGCCAACACACCTGACTTCAATAATCAGCTAATCAGGATCTTCAGTTTAGAACGCAATTAGTTTAATCCGCTTTGTTTGCTAGGGATGGGGAAAAGTGACACCACTCCAGCCCCTGAGGACTGGAGTTACCCATCCCTGTATTAAATGAAGTGCCCTTTAAAATAGACCACATGGAAAATTCTATAAATCCATAAAAATAAATACAAATAAAGACTTGCTAAAGTGTAAAAATTCTGCCTTTTGACACGTCTCTCTAAGGATCCTCTGTGACTTCTAGGGAGATTTTACCCACTTAACCCCAACATTTCTCAGAGTTTTCACCATTTTGTTGCGTTGACAAAGACATTTCTGAAGATTATTCTTTATTTCATGTGATTTAGTGATTCATTTTAAGGTAAAAAAAAAAAAAAAAAACTGTCGTCTCTCATTTTAAGGTCAACCCTGTTACGTGAAATGAACGTGGGTGCAACTATGGAGCAAAACCGACAGTGTTGGATTAGACTGTTGACAACATGTAAACTATATTTAGTCTCCAAATGTTTATTGAAAACATAAATACATTTGCACAATGAGCAATTGTCTCTCAGATACAAAGTTTCAGTTGTTGGTTAGCTAGCTAGCTAATTTGAGCCATATTAGCATAGACATAACATCAGTCAAAACACCTCAAAACAAGACATGGTAATTGTGTGCATGGCCATTTTCATGTCATCCAACAAATGTAAATGCCTGGTATTTGCTAAACGGCATTGGCACTTGGATTGGAACTGGTGCTTTGGTCACATGACATGAAAATCTAGCTCTTTGACCACGCACACCAGTTGTGAGAGTTTGGCGTCGAAATGAGAATGCATGGGCAGAAAATAACTCCATAACTACTGTAAAATATTGTGGTGGATAATTGGCCATCTCAATCTCCAGACTTGAAACCCATTGAAAACCTGTGGTTTGAATTGAAGAGGGCAGTTCATATGCGCAGAAGAAGGGTATCAAGAATCTGGCAGGATATTGTATGGAGGAATGGTCTAAGATCCCTCCCAATGTGTTCTCCACATCATTAAACATTTTAGAAAAAGGCTCAGTGCCATTATCCTCTCAATTGAAGTATTTAAAGGTATTGAAAATAGGGGTGTCAATCATTTTGATCCCTACCGTTTTGAGAATGTTTTTTATTACTTATTAAACAAAATCTAGAAAAAAAAAATTATATTTTTCTCTGAGTAATTTCCCCATTATTTGAACAAACAATATATACTGAACAAAAAATATAAAAGCAACTAAAGTTACAGTTAAGGAAATCAGTCAATTGAAATAAATTCATTAGGCCCTAATCTATGAATTTCACATGACTGGCAGGGGCACAGCCATGGATGGGCCTGGGAGGGCATAAGTCCACCCACTTGGGAGCCATGCCCGCCCAATGGGGAGACAGACCCAGCCAATCAGAATTAGTTTTTCTACACAAAAGGGCTTTATTACAGACAGAACTACGCCGCAGTTTCATCAGCTGTCCGGGTGGCTAGTCCCGCAGGTGAAGAAGCCGGATGTGGAGATCCTGGGCTGACGTGGTTAGACGTGGTCTGTGGTTGTGATTCTCCAAATTCTCTAAAACGATGTTGGAGGCCACTTATGGTATATGAATAATCAATTATCTAGCAACAGCTCTGGTGGACATTCCTGCAGTCAGCATGCCAATTGCACGCTCCCTCAAAACTTAAGATATGTGTAGCATTGTGTTGTGTGAAAAAACTGCACATTTTAGAGTGTACATTTATTGTCCCCAGCACAAGGTGCACCTGTGTAATGATCATGCTGTATAATCAGCTTCTTGATATGCCACACCTGTCAGGTGGATGGATTATCTTGGCAAAGGAGAAATGCTCACTAACAGAGATGTAAACAAATTTGTGCACGTAATTTGAAATAAATAAGATTTTTGTGCCAGTGGAAAATGTATGGAATCTTTTACTTCAGCTCATGGACCAACACTTTACATGTTGCGTTTATATTTTTGTTCAGTATACAGTAGTTCAGTATTTGAATTATATACTTTATACGGTCATTTTTGCTCATCTTTATCAAGGGTGTCAATAATTCCGGACCCCACTGTACAGTAGATTCTTCCTTTCTCCTCTTAGTTCCTCCTAAATTTGATTTACAGGCCTTTCTCGTTCTCTTGCTGTTTTATGATCTGTGTTTCCCTAATACCATAGTGCTGAACAAATTGTCCCTGTGCCCCAAAGTGTTCTGTCTGTCACTGTGCCACATACCTAAAAGGAGCCATGTGACATACAGCCAAATCAGATTTACTTACATACTGTCGGCCAAGACTTTCCCGACACCACTTCCCCCAGGTTTTAAAGACGTGACATGAGCACGTCTAGAACAAGACACGAATAGCTGCCGCTTCTATCAGCACTTAACGCACAATGGGTTCAATTATCTTCATACAAATGGCAAATTAATTTATACAATTCAGGCACGTACTACGGTATTACTCAGTGGAGCGTCACAAAGAAAGGAGATGGATAATAGTCAGAACTCAATGGAGCGGACTTTCACTTGCAAAGGAAGGAAGAGACATTCAGCTACACAAATTAGATTCAGAACATTACACTCAATGACTAACGCCATGGTCATACACACAGCATAATGGGCGACGGCATTATTCCTCGGCTGCATTGAAGATCAAGCAGGCTCTCCCTGGCCTCGCCTTGTCATTAAAGAAAGAGCCAATGTATTTACTCTACAGCTGCTCCATTGTTTATGGCACTGGCGCACTTGAACTTCTTTGTTAGAGTGCAACAATCAAACGGCATTGGGAATTTTGTAACCTAACAAGTAATAATTTTCCCCAAATGTCCTCAAGGCCAAGGCAATAACCTTAGTTTCCATCATCCAACAAGCAAGCAAACAAAAGTGGTTGTTTTTCCAGTTGCCAGCATTATTCCTCTATTGCACAATGTGAGCCTGTATACAGCAAAGTATGTAACCTTGCCTAACTGCCAATCGGAACCACAGAGTTAACTGTTCAGAAGAATTTCGCCTGTATTTTGGCACACGATGATGACATGACACAATGCTATGAATTCTGCCCCTTTTCACACCCCACCAAAACTGTTGGTCCTGCAGTATCCTAGAAAGAAAAAACATACTGTATGTTGGGGGAGGAGCTCAGTCTTTGGCAAGCCCCATGGCTTCTCTGTGTGACATTATAATGTCATATGCTAACCACCGACAGAAAGTGTTACTGATTAACTGTGTCATTCTGTAAAGGGACCACCTCATAGAGTGACTCAGATTGTTTAGATTGCTCCAGCATAGCACTGGGATCATGATGCAATCAAAGTCACTTAAATATGCTTAAGAAGGGGTCTGGACTCTGAAATGTTTTGTATTTGGCAATAATTAAAGGCCTGTTGTGGAGATTTGGTGAGGGAGTGCGAGTGAGTCACGTCTGGATTGCCATTCATGGCCTGACCCTTAGGTGGTCTTTGTCTCTATGCAATAACAACACAACCTCCTACACTGAGACACAGCAGCAGAGCCACATCATTCACAACATATAGTGCATTCGGAAAGTTTTCAGACCCCTTGAATTCTGTGCAGCAACGCTCCCCATCCAACCTGACAGAACTTGAGAGGATCTGTAGAGAAGAATGGGAGAAATTCCCAAATACAGGTGTGCCAAGCTTGTAGCGTCATACCCAAGAAGACTTGAGGCTGTAACCGCTGAATAGGTGCTTCAACAAAGTACTGAGTTAATGGTCTGAATACTTATGTAAATGTGATATTCCCCCCCCCTTTTTTATGTCTAAGAACGTGTTTTTGCTTCGTCGATATTGGGTATTATGTGTAGATTGATGAGGAAAAACCCCACTTTTAATACATTTTAGAATAAGGCTGTGATGTAAAGAAATGTGGAAAAAGTCTACGGGTCTAAATACTTTCCGAATGAACTGTACCTCTGTTTACTCAGACCTAGTCAGATCCCTCGGTAATGACCCCTCAGTTTACCGGAACTGGGACTGCCTGTAACCGAAAGGGGAGTCAGAGACCGTACATTTTGCATTCAACACTGAAACACGTCTCAGCTATTAGTTTTTCATGGACAATTTCTCTTCTTCTTAAAGCAATGCACTGCTCAGTGTGCCAGCCTGCTCACCTGTTGCAGAAACACTTTTCTCTGTAGATAATGTGAGGTGATGTACAGTAGTTCACCTACAGGTCATTGTTCGGATGCAATTTAATTTGCAGAATGTGAGACATTAACATTGTTTTCACAGTTCATGTTCTCAAATCATTAAACAGTTGGCTGCCATTTATTTATTTATTTTGTCAAAATGTTCTTTTAACACAAAGTTGTGCTTTAACCATTGGTTCCAATGATAATACATCCTAATGTAACTTGCAGACAGCATTCAGGGTAATAGGTCATGTTTGTTATGAGATCACGTTGTGATTGCTCTTCTATAAAGATTAACGGCTGTGAAACACTTGAAGAATAGTGCGTCTGACATTTATCAAACTGGAGCTCCATTAGTTGTTAAACATCTCCCTTCGGCCTGATGTATAGATTGGTTTGGGTTCGGTCTAACATAAAGTTTACATGTTGCAGGCGAGGTAAAAGATTCCATTCATACGTGCAGGTCATTGTAGTAAGACTGGCCTGGTTGTATGAGGGGACGGAACATTGCGATGCTTGGTGGTTTTGTTTAACCGCCAAATCCAGATGTCTGGTGATGCAGGCACAGAAAGAGATGGGGGGATGGAGGGAGGAGGATAATTATGGAAAATTGCTGTCGTGTGTAAACAATTGTTTCTGTAAAGGTAAAATGTACCCAGAGGAAGGAGGAGAAATCTCTCTCTCTCTCTCTCTCTCTCTCTCTCTCTCTCTCTCTCTCTCTCTCTCTCTCTCTCCCTCCTTCACTCTCTCTTCCTCCTACGGGGCCCTTAAAGACATCCACAGGAGCTTTATATATCTGGAGTGAGAGATGATGGAAAAGAACCTGCAATGTATCTCCTAGTATTAGACAGAGGCTATGTGTGTTTTCTGATGGACAGCACTCATGGGCTTAGTGCATCTCAAATGGCACCCTATTTTGTATGTAATGCACTACTTTTGACCAGAGCCCTATGGGTCATAGTAGCACCCTATATAGGAAATAGGGTGCCATTTGGGAAACAGACATGGACTTCAGTTGACATCATCCTGATTTTATTTTATATATCTCATGAAAGTAGTGAGGCACGTTTTGTGTTTCATCATCTTGAATTTAATTATTTTAGCACCTGCATGTCATAAAAACATGGAGGATATTTTTTTATTTAACCTTTATTTAACTAGGCAAGTCAGTTAAAAACAAATTCTTATTTACAATGACTGCCTACCGGGGAACAGTGGGCCTTCTTCAGGGGAAGAACAACAGATTATGTTTACCTTGTCAACTCGGGGATTCGGTCCAGCAACCTTTTGGTTACTGGCCCAACGCTCTAACCACTAGGCTACCTGCTGCCTTGACTGCTATTACTGTATTGACACTCACGTTAATGTTGTCAAACTTCAAAGAGTTCAAACTGCCAGGCTTACCAATAACACAAAGTGTCTGCTTTCTAAATTTGCTGTGTCACTCACTGCAACTGGCATTAGAAAATGTAAACCTATAGTTCTGGGGTGGGTCACATTACAGCCTGAATAGACTGGCTGTATTATTGTATTTTGGCTGGGTTTGGCACTTCCACCCTAATATTTTCTCTTTTGTTTGGTGGTAAGGTGACACCGGGCAGTAAGGCAGCACAGGGGGACCTGTGTCCTGGAGACACCATCCTGATCATCAATGGGGACAACACAGAGACCATGACACACATGGAGGCCCAGAACAAGATCAAGGCCTGCATAGGGAAGCTCACACTGGTCATCAGCAGGTATGTCTACCTGGGAGTGGGACTGTGGGCTCTATTTGAACAAACATAACGCCATGGTAAATCTATGCGTACGCAATAGCACTATAGGTCCAGGGCAGAAATATATTTGCTATTATCACTATAATCGGTGCACTTGCTGGTGTTGGAGCTGGGCTGGGTTTTGATGAATAAACAAGGCCCCTCACTGGCCAATCAGAACGTGCTCCATGGTGAAATATATATACTTTTTTTAACCTTTATTTAACTAGGCAAGTCAGTTAAGAACCAATTCTTATTTACAATGACGGCCTACACCGGCCAAACCCGGTCGACGCTGGGCCAATTGTGCTCTGGCCGATGGGACTCAATCACTGCCGGTTGTGATACAGCCTGGATTCAAACCAGGGTGTCTGTAGTGACACATCTATCACTGAGATGCAGTGCCTTAGACCGCTGCACCACTCGGGAGCGTGGCTGCTTCAGGTTGTGTATTTATGGCCTTGGAATCAACTCCAATTCAAATGTTAGTCCATTATAGTTTGTTAAATGGCTTAAAGAAATGAAATACCAAAATCTAGACCTATCCCATCTTTGCTAAATAGGTTAACTTGAACCCATTTGTAGTCCACATTATTCAAAGTAATTGCATGGTTTCAGTAGCATTAGATAGCACACTGATATAGGGGCTATGCCTACTGTAAATTGCATTAAGGCTGAGCATGGACATGCCAAACATTGTCAATAAGCAAGATTCAATGAATTATTGATAAGTACTAAGGAGAGAATTCTAATCAAATTCTATTCAAAACGGAATAACGACTTGTTTTAAATAGACTATGTCACACTTACAGGCACCATCATTTCTCCCCATGGAGAAACGCATAGGTAAAAAGGGAATGTCAGCTCACTGTTTTACTCCTCTCAAACTTGATATTTTAATAAAGATGAAGATTTATTTCCAAGTGGCCTCAGGAGCCAAACCCTTTATTGACAGTCTTGACTACTCTACGATTGCATTGGGAAGACAAAAAAAAGCCTTATTCGAGAGCCTTCAATTTAATCCTCTGTCCAGTGTCTTTTGCCCATCTTAATCTTTTATTTTTATTGGCCAGTCTGAGATATGGCTTGTTCTTTGCAACTCTGCCTAGAAGGCCAGTATCCCGGAGTTGTCTCTTCACTGTTGAATTTGAGACTAGGGTTTTGCAGGTACTATTTAATGAAGTTGCCAGTTGAAGACTTGTGAGGCATCTGTTTCTCAAACTAGACACTCTAATGTACTTGTCCTCTTGCTCAGTTGTGCACTGGGGCCTCCCACCGTTTGCGCTGTTCTTTGAAGGGAGTAGTACACAGCGTTGTACGAGATATTCAGTTTCTTGGCAATTTCTCACATGGAATAGCCTTCATTTCTCAGAACAAGAATAGACTGACGAGTTTCAGAAGAAAGTTATTTGTTTCTGGCCATTTTGAGCCTGTAATCGAACTCACAAATGCTGATGCTCCAGACACTCAACTAGTCTAAAGGCCAGTTTTATTGCTTCTTTAATCAGGACAACAGTTTTCAGCTGTGCTAACATATTTTCAAAAGGGTTTTCTAATGATCAATTAGCCTTTTAAAATGATAAACTTGGATTAGCTAACACAACGTGCCATTGGAACACAGGAGTGATGGTGGCTGATAATGGGCCTCTGTACGCCTATGTAGATATTTCATAAAAAATATGCCATTTCCAGCTACAATAGTCAATTTACAACATTAACAATGTCTACACTGCATTTCTGATCAATTTGTTGTTATTTTAATGGACAAAACAGGTGCTTTTCTTTTAAAAACAAGGACATACGTAAGTGACCCCAAACTTTTGAACGGTAGTGTGTGTACACACATATACAGTCGTGGCCAAAAATATTGGCACCTTTGCACTTTTTTCAAATAATGCAGCATTTCAAAGCACTGATACTTTCTGCTTTAGTTTTTGCTTGTAAGCAGGAATCAGGAGGATAGAATTATGGTCAGATTTGCCAAATGGAGGGCGAGGGAGAGCTTTGTACGGGTCTCCGTGTGTGGAGTAAAGGTGGTCTAGAGTTGTTTTCCTCTGGTTGCACATGTGACATCCTGGTAGAAATTAGGTAAAACTAATTGAAGTTCGCCTGCATTAAAGTCCCCGGCCAGTAGGAGCGTCGCTTCTGGATGAGCATTTTCTTGTTTGCTTATGGCCTTACACAGCTCGTTGGGTGTGGTCTTATTGCCAGCATCGGTTTGGGGTGGTAAATAGGCAGCTACGAGTAATATAGATGAAAACTATCTTGGTAGATAGTGTGGTCTACAGAGTACCACATGATAAGCTGCAGACCACACTACAACTTAGACAAGGGATGGGTGTAGACTTCTTTAATATTAGACATCGCGCACCAGCTGTTATTTACAAATACACACACACCCGTCCCTTGTCTTACCAGACATAGCTGTTCTGTCCTGCCGATACACGGAAAACCCAGCCAGCTCTATGTTATCCGTGTCGTCATTCAGCCACGACTCGGTGAAACATAATATATTACAGTTTTTAATGTCCCGTTGTTAGGATAGTCTCAAATGGAGATCATCCAGTTTATTCTCCAGTGATTGCATGTTGGCCAATAGAACGGATGGTAGAGGCGGGTTACCCACTCGCCGACGGAATTCTCACAAAGCAACTTGATCTCCGCCCCCTGTATTTCCATATTTTCTTCACGCGAAGGACAGGGATTTGAGCCTGGTCTCGGGGAAGCAGTATATCCTTCGCTTCGGACTCATTAAAGAAAAAATCTTAGTCCAGTTCGAGGTGAGTAATCGCTGTTCTGATTTCCAGAAGCTCTTTTCGGTCATAAGAGACAGTAGCAGCAACATTATGTACATAATGAGTTACAAACAATGTGAAAAAACTAACAAAATAGCACAGTTGGTTAGGAGCCCGTAAAACGGCAGCCATCCCCTCTGGCACCATTATTCAATGGGACCAAGCTTCCTGCCATCCAGGACCTATACACTAGGCTGTGTCTGATGCGAGCCTCTACCTTTTTTTTATGGTATCTGTGACCAACATATTTATATCTGTATTCCCAGTCATGTGAAATCCTAATGAATTTATTTCAATTGAGTAATTTATTTATATGAACTGTAACACAGTAAAATCTTTGAAATTGTTGCATGTTGTGTTTATATACACTATATTACCAAAAGTATGTGGATACCTGCTTGTCAAACTTCTCATTTCAAAGTCATGGGCATTAATATGGAGTTGGTCCCACCTTCGCTGCTTTAACAGACTCCAGTCTTCTGGGAAGGATTTTCACTATGTGTTGGAACATTACTGCGGGGGCTTCCATTCAGCCACAAGAGCATTACTGAGGTTTGGCACTGATGCTGGGCAATTAGAGGTCTAAGGCACTGCATCTCAGTGCTAGAGGTGTCACTACAGACCCTGGTTCGATTCCAGGCTGTATCACAACCGGCCGTGATTGGGAGTCCCATAGGGCGGCGCACAAATGGCCCAGCATTGTCGGGGTAGGGTTTGGCCGGGGTAGGCCATCATTGTATTTAGGAATTTGATCTTAACTGACTTGCCTAGTTAAAAAAAGGTTAAATGAAATTAAATAAATCAAAAAATTTGACCTGGCTCGCAGTCGGCGTTCCAATTCATCCCAAAGGTGTTCGATGGGGTTGAGGTCAGGGCTCTGTGCAGGCCAGTCAAGTTCTTCCACACCGATCTCAACAAACCATTTCTGTATGGACCTCGCTTTGTGCGCGTGGGCATTGTCATGCTGAAACAGGAATGGGCCTTCCCCAAACTGTTGCCACAATGTTGGAAGCACAGAATGGTCTAGAACATCATTGTATGCTGTAGCATTAAGATTTCCCTTCACTGAAACAAAGGGGCCTAGCCCGAACCATGAAAAACAGCCCCTGACCATTATGCCTTCTCCACCAAACTTTACAGTTGGCACTATGCATTCGGGCACGCAGAGTTCTTTTGGCATCCGCCAAACCCAGATTCTGTCTGTTGGACTGCCGCTGAGCTCTTCAGTAAGTCCGTTATGCTGCCAGTATATGGAGATGGCATGGCTGTGTGCTCGGTTTTAGACACCTGTCAGCAACGGTTGTGGCTGAAATAGCCAAATACTCTGATTTGAAGGGGTGTCCACATAGTTTTGTATATATAGTGTATAATGCTCTTTTCAATCACTTGTGGAAGACAGTCAAAGTGATCAAGTCATGCAACACAGCAAATTCTCTGTTTCAATGGAAATCGTCAGTCTAAACAGCCAGTTCCCATTTGGAAGGGAGAACTCAGAAATGGGGATGAAGCGGAGTGGAAGATTAGTTTTTTTCTCAGCTTTCCAATAGACGGTTTGAAATTCCCAGATGAGAAGAGTAGCCGACTGCGGTTTGGAATAGGTTTGGGATGACAACAGATCCAGGATGAAAATGTCCTCTTTCCTTGTAGGGTAGTGATGTGAACATTATACCCAGAATGGTACAAATCGTCAGCCTGGAGCAGACTTTGCACATGCAGTGGAAAGGAAAGGAGAATCAGCCTGAATTCCACATCCATGGGTAACCTGATCCATCAGATGAGCAGGAGACATGGAGTTGTGTTTGAGCTCAACGTTTTATCCTGTCAGAAGAAACTTTCAGTTTTTGTGTAGAATCCAGAATGTACTTTCCCTCGAAATGCTCGGGCCTCTCTGTGAAGCGGTCCGTGAATCAGAATGAGCGTTAAGTGGTACAGTATATCCACATAGGAGTAGGACATTTATTTAAGGATACACAAGGTTGAGTTCAGTGCAATCTCGAGTGGGAACCGGAGGGTCCACTGCTGTAGAAAGCCACAACACAAGGTAAGCGATGTCGAGTTGACATAAATGTACTTTCATGCTTTTAAACGGATCTTGACTGATCTTTAATCATAACCTGTATCAATGAAAATGTATCTTTATTTTATTAGCCTCTACCTCATGAAATTCATGCACTTTTCAATCAGTCATGAACATGAGCAAATGATTAGGGAAACCCTAATTGGAGATTAGAGAGGAAATGCCAACCAACCACTCCTGCTGGAGCAAAAAAGTTGATGCTTTTTCGCATTCTTTACTATTCTCCACGGCTTAATGAGAACATTTGAAATTCAGGTCACATGACGGCATGGTGAACACAGCAGCAGCCCGGTATTTACTGGTATGTGACCCTTTTCACTGCACCATTGGGTAATTGCTGTTGGCCTGGGCTGCTGAATCCAGGGAGTGTGTGTTGCGCAGATGAGTATGTACCCTTTGCTCCAACCCCAGAGGAAATGAGCTGCTAGCATACATGTGCAGTTTGTTTCAGTGAGAGATATGAGGGAGGGAAGGAGGGAGCAAGGGAGTGAGGGAGTGAGGGAGCGAGAGAATCCACTTGGGCATAAGAATGTTATTTTACGGCCCAGATTTTCACTGTGTGTGTGGATGGAAATTCAATTACATAGATTGCATGCATCATGTAGCTTAGCATTGGATTTCTCTCCTAGACCTAGAGGATATAGGGCACTTCAAGTCCTTCACTTTATGTCATGTTTCTTTTTACATATTTTAACTGCATGTAACCTCAGTCAGTTGGAAGACGGAAGGGAAATTCCATTCACACTTGCAGTAAGCACAAGGGAGGGGAGATTTTGCGTGTCTCAATATGGATAAAGCTGACTTGATTGATTTCTTGACAACAAGAATTTTGTACTATATGTAAAATGACTTGTGTAATGTTTCCTGGAGAGAATTGAACTAGTGCAACCAAAATTAAGTTATATTTTTGTTTGGAATGACCAGAAGATGCGGGTGCCAAGTTCACTTACCCAGAAAATAATATTTTTGAGAACAACAGACCAAGCCCTCATTAAAAGTCTCAGCTCAGCTATAAAGGACTCAAACTGTCAGGCTGCTGAGGCCTGTAATTTTCTGGTGCTGCCATTGGATAAATACTGTATATAATTCTACAGGTCTGTTTGTGAACCCAAATTACATTGGTTGCTGCGGAGCTTGAGGCACTTATGTACAAGAATTTCTTACTTATGCCACTGAATTCATTACTTTCATGACCTTCTTTTTTTAATACTTTTTTCATAACCCATTTTTAAAGCGCCTATGAGTCCTTGGTAGCTGACCAGAGAGCCTCATGAAAGCAAGAGTCAAATAAATAAATGTTCGTTAAATCTGGGCTTGGAAAAGCATCTGTTTTTGGAAATGACTCTGACTCTGAATCAAGAAACAGTGTTCTTAATGCATTTGTCACACAGCAGTTGGAAGGAAGGATGGAGAGAGGAGGAGGAAGAGGGCAACTGGCCAGCTTTAGTAGAGCTTGACACTGAGTCACCACTTCAACCCATCCAACTTCGCTTCTCCATTTCCGGTCCCTGATAGGTTCCCTCGGGATTGCGCTGTGAGGTAAAATGGCTCTGCTAATTCGTCATTTCTAGCAGCCTGATCAAAAGGTCGTGTCTAAACAGACCCTGCTCCAAGTTCACTGTGGTGTCAGTGCCGGGCGGACAGAAACCCGGCAGGCCAGTGTAACCGTTGTCAAATGGCTAGTTAGCTAGCGGGGGTGCGCGCTAACAGCGTTTCAATCGGTGACGTCACTCGCTCGGACACCTTGAAGTAGTTGGTTACATTGGTGCCGTGACCCGGATCACTGGTTGCTGCGGAAGAGGAGGAGGTCAAAAGGGGGGTGAGTGTAACCGGTGTGAAATGGCTAGTTAGCTAGCGGGGTGCGCGCTGCGAGTGACATCACTCGCACTGAGACCTTGAAGTAGCTGTTCTCCTTGCTCTGCAAGGGCTGTGGCTTTTGTGGCGCGATGGGTAGCGATGCTTTGTGGGTGGCTGTTGTCGATGTGTGCAGAGGGTCCCTGGTTCGAGCCCAGGTAGGGGCGATGAGAGGGACAGAAGCTGTACTGTTACACCAGGGTCTCTTTGAAACATGTAAAGTTTCCTCTAGCTCTAGCCTGTATATCTTCAGCATATTGAGTGTCAATGAAGACATGGACCAGCTGTAGAGAATCTCACCTCCCAACCCCTGAGTCTTCCCTCCTCACTCCTCCTCTCCCCCTCCTCCTCTCTGATCCCTCCTCTTTCTCTTGAAGAAAGCAGTGGTGGTTACAAAGAGCTGTGAGACAGACAATGGTTATTCGTTTCCACGAGTGGTCAGAGCCTGTGGAAAGAGCCCTGCTGGGCTGGCAGGTTCAACATAGAGAAGTAATGAGACCTGAGGAAGGAGAGAGACAGTAGGGAGAGAGGGAGACATAGAGAGACAGAGGGAGATTGTTATTTAATGCTGCTCTTTAATTATTTGTTATTCTTATCTTTTATTTATTTTTTTGGTATTTTCTTAACTGCATTGTTGGTTGGTTAAGGACTTGTAAGTAAGCATTTCACTGTAAGGTCTACACCTGTTGTATTCAGCGCTTGTGACAAATAAGATTTGATTTGATTTGAGAGATCACCTGTACTCTACACACAGAGACGCGTACAAAGCTCTCCCTCGCCCTCCCTCGCCCTCCCTCGCCCTCCCTCGCCCTCCATTTGGTAAATCCGACCATAATTCTATCCTCCTGATTCCTGCTTACAAGCAAAAATTAAAGCAGGAAGCACCAGTGACTCGGTCTATAAAAAAAGTGGTCAGATGAAGCAGACGCTAAACTACAGGACTGTTTTGCTATCACAGACTGGAACATGTTCCGGGATTCCTCCGATGGCATTGAGGAGTACACCACATCAGTCACTGGCTTTATCAATAAGTGCATCAAGGACGTCGTCCCCACAGTGACTGTATGTACACACCCCAACCAGAAGCCATGGATTACAGGCAACATTCGCACTGAGCTAAAGGGTAGAGCTGCCTCTTTCAAGGTGCGGGACTCTAACCCGGAAGCTTACAAGAAATCCTGCTATGCCCTGCGACGAACCATCAAACAGGCAAAGCGTCAATACAGGGCTAAGATTGAATCATACTACAGTGGCTCTGACGCTCGTCTTATGTGGTAGGGCTTGCAAACTATTACAGACTACAAAGCGAAGCACACCCGAGAGCTGCCCAGTGACACGAGCCTACCAGACGAGCTAAATCACTTCTATGCTCGCTTCGAGGCAAGCAACACTGAGGCATGCATGAGAGCATCAGCTGTTCCAGACGACTGTGTGATCACGCTCTCCGTAGCCGACGTCAGCAAGACCTTTAAACTGGCAGGTGTCTTCACTGACATTTTCAACATGTCCTTGATTGAGTCTGTATTACCAACATGCTTCAAGCAGACCACCATAGTCCCTGTGCCCAAGAACACAAAGGCAACCTGCCTAAACGACTACAGACCCGTAGCACTCACGTCCGTAGCCATGAAGTGATTTGAAAGGTTGGTAATGGCTCACATCAACAACATTATCCCAGAAACTCTACCCTCCAATTTTCATACCGCCCAAACAGATCAACAGACGATGCAATCTCTTTCCCACCTGGACAAAAGGAACACTTATGTGAGAATGCTATTCATTGACTACAGCTCAGCGTTCAACACCATAGTACCCTCAAAGCTCATCACTAAGCTAAGGATCCTGGGACTAATCCTGGGACCTCCCTCTGCAACTGGATCCTGGACTTCCTGACGGGCCGCACCCAGGTGGTGAGGGTAGGTAGCAACACATCTGCCACGCTGATCCTCAACAATGGAGCTCCCAAGGGGTGCGTGCTCAGTCCCCTCTTGTACTCTTTGTTCACCCACGACTGCATGGCCAGGCATGACTCCCAACACTATCATTAAGTTTGCAGACGACACAACAGTGGTAGGCCTGATCACCGACAATGACGAGACAGCCTACAGGGAGGAGGTCAGAGACCTGGCCTTGTGGTGCCAGGACAACAACCTCTCCCTCAACGTAACCAAGACTAAGGAGATGATTGTGGACTACAGGAAAAGGAGGACCGAGCACGCCCCCATTCTCATCGACGGGGCTGTAGTGGAGCAGGTTGAGAGCTTCAAGTTCCTTGGAACGACAAAGACTATTCCACCTCAGGAGACTAAAAAGATTTGGCATGGGTCCTGAAATCCTCAAAAGGTTCTACACCTGCAACATCAAGAGCATCCTGACTGGTTGCATCACTGCCTGGTACGGCGATTGCTCCACCTCTGACCGCAAGGCACTACACACGGTAGTGCGTACGGCCCAGTACATCACTGGGGCTAAGCTGCCTGCCATCCTGGACCTCTACACCAGGTGGTGTCAGAGGAAGGCCCTAAAAATTGTCAAAGACCCCAGCCACCCCAGTCATAGACCGCATGGCAAGCGGTACCGGAGTGCCAAGTGTAGGACAAAAAGGCTTCTCAACAGTTTTTACCCCCAAGCCATAAGACTCCTGAACAGGTAATCAAATGGTTACCCGGACTATTTGCATTGTGTGCCCCCTCACCGCCCCAACCCCTCTTCTACGCTGCTGCTACACTCTGTTTATCATATATGCATAGTCACTTTAACTATACATTCATGTATATACTACCTCAAATGGACCGACCAACCAGTGCTCTCGCACATTGGCTAACTGGGTTATCTTCATTGTGTCCCACCACCCGCCAACCCCTTTTTTTACGCTACTGCTACTCTCTGTTCATCATATATGCATAGTCACTTTAACCATAACTACATGTACATATACTACCTCAATCAGCCTGACTAACCGGTGTCTGTATGTAGCCTCGCTACTTTTACAGCCTCGCTACTGTATATAACCTCGCTACTGTATATACTGTTGTTTTTATTTCTTAGCAATTGTTCACCTAATACCTTTTTTGCACTATTGGTTAGAGCCTGTAAGTAAGCATTTCACTGTAAGGTCTACACCTGTTGTATTCGGCGCACGTGACAAATAAACTTTGATTTGATTTGAAACAAAGAGAGACATAGATAGAGAAAGAAAGAAAGAGAGCCTGGTTGAGATGCCTCTGTTTTCCTGGTCTGACTGCCTGGACAGTGAGTCAGAGCTGAGGAATTATGAATGGGACAGGGATTGTAAATATAGTACTCCTGCTAGGAAAGAGAAAAAAAAACGCCAAAGATATGGAAAATCCCTTCCCTGTCCTCCACTTCTGTTGTGGTCATAAATGAAACATCAAGGGAGCTGGTGGAGTCGGGAGGGGAGAATACAGCTCTGCTGCAGTCATTGATCTTGTCATCTCACAGACCAATAATGTACTAAGTGACCCCCAGGTCTGGTGAGAAGACTCCATACGTGTGGTTTTAAAAACCACTTTGTCTCCGAGACCAGAGACTACATATGATCTCGTCTCATATTACACCAATAACTAAGTAGCAGCTTGACGGTTTTGATTTATAACAGTGTATTATTAAAAAAATGGTTTCAGTTAGGGATCAAGAGGAGTTGAGATGCATTTGATAACAACAGAGGTAATGCTGTTGATCAGCATCTTGTTCTGTGGGTAGTTTCTCCCCTTTAGTCGATGCAGCATGAAATCCCTGCACAGCCAAAATAAACCATCCACATCCACTTCCTCAAAACCAAATCAGGAAATTAAAAACCAGCAGAGTCAGACAGCGGAAAATCTGACCGAAGGGAACGTTTGTCGAAACTCATAATGATACCCTGACACGGGGCCATTTCATTTGAGAGACTTCTATCGTCTTCATCCGACAGTGATATACACACACTCTCATTTATGAGCGAGGGGATTAGGAGAAGGATATTCAATTTGACGTGAAATAAAAGCGTGCTCGTTGACCAGTTGTCTCTTGGCACTGGAGGCCAGTGAGGAGAGAGTGAAAGGCCGTTGGTGTGCACAGCTCTGATCACTCACAGACCGTCTCCACTAATCCCTCACACACTGACTCAATATTGGAGGACATGCTGAACTGGATCACGAAAAACAATATGCTCCTTTGTGCCTGTCCTGTTGGTGCATATCACAATGTCTGCTGCCTACTCCGTTGGTCTCTTTGCCTCTCACAGTTTCCACTCATAAATCTACACTACATGACCAAAAGTATGTGGACACCTGCTCATCATTCATCACTCCAGAGAACATGTTTCCACTGCTCCAGATGGTGGTGGGCTGTGCTGACCTTGCATCCAGAGGCAGTTTGGATCTCGATCCTGTTCTGTGAGCTTGTGTGACCTACCACTTCGCAGCTGAGCCGTTGTTTCTCCTAGAAGGGTTCCACATCACAATAACAGCACTTACAGTTGACCGGGGCAGCTCTAGCTAGGATGCCACCTTTCCAACTGATTTGTTGGAAAGGTGGAATCCTATGACGGTGCCAAGTCGCTGAGCTCTTAAGGCCATTCTACTATCAGTGTTTGTCTATGGAGATTGCATGGCAGTGTGCTCAATTATAGACATGTGGCTGAAATAGCCGGGGCCACTTATTTGAAGGGGTGTCCACATACTTTTGTATATATAGTGTATGTCCTCCTTGTCACTTTTTAACATGTTCTATGGTTCCTTGTATTAAAGCAAATGTAATTTGCCACCAATTGACTTGCTCAAAAGAGCATTCATAATATGAATTAATGTTATGTATCCAAGGAAACAAACATCCTGGGATATAAAGTGTTGTATCCTTGGAAAAGAGGGAGGGTTGGATGGATGTCCTAGCCCCACGCTGTCTGCAGCTCATCCATCAAACACTTACCCATAAAGCCGCCTTGATACGAACACCTCTGTGATCATTTCTGAAGCATTGCCTCACCCGCCACAGCCATGCCAGATGAATCCGCAGTGACCTCATCCTTCAGTTGTGAAGTTTCCACTAGTGGAGAACTCAGAGGCCTCATTGTTGCCTCCTGCTCCAGAGGCCTGCCTGCGTTCACGTATGTAGGTGAGACTACTGACCGACTGACCAGGTGAATAATGAGTGGAGGGAAACGCGTCTTTGTTCGTCTACCCACGCACATTGCACTCTGCTGCCTCGCCGGGGCCATTGTGATGTCATGGCATTGCCCTTTTGAAAGCTGGGCGGTTGGCCCATATACTGTAACAGCAAATGGTCTAGCAACGGGACCCCCCGACATGATTCAGGAATTCCAAAAAGCATTACAAACTCTTCCCTCAGAAGTTTGTTTTTCTATGTGGAGGCGATAGTAATTTACTTCCCCCTTCCCAACGGTGTCCCATTAAACGAGCTATATAATTCCATTTAATTTGTATTGCACATTTTTGTTACGCTATGGTTTTATAGGAAGTTCTAAATCTTGCTGAAGCAATTTTCTGTCCATGTCTGGGATGAGAAGCGCAGGCCATAAATTAAGACTGGCCTATTGTATTAACACAGGAAAAAAGTACAATACAGTATAATAACGGCAAAATATTTTGTATTTACAGTACATGGATGGGCCGATGATAGGCAAAATACTTTGTGATAACAAAAGACAATGGGGTTTATTGTACAAAGTCACCTGACACAGAGAGCACACAATACTTTTTTTTGACCCCTTACACCCTGTTGTTTCTGTTCACTCGGATGGCTGTCTCAGCATGGTGAACTAATCTAATAACAAGGAATACAAATAGCTGTGCCTGTATTCGTGTTAGACACAATACAGGAGGCTGGGACTATAAGGTTCTATCTGCATTTTTGTCAACATTGAGTTATTGTCATAGCCTTGTTCTGTTCAATGTTCTCTACCTTCAGTGCCTTCAGAAAGTATTCACACCCCTTGCCTTGTTCCACATTTTGTTGTGTTTCAGCCTGAATTTAAAATTGATTAAATTGCCATTTTTTGGTCACTGGCCTGCACACAATACCCCATAAAGTCAAAGTGGAATTATGGTTTTAGAAATGTTAAATTTTTTAAAACAAATTGAATGCTGAAATGTCTTGAGTCAATAAGTATTCAACCCCTTTGTTATGGCAAGCCTAAATAAGGTCAGGAGTAAAATGTGCTTAACAAGTCACATTATTGTAAGGTTCTGTATTTATTTTCTTAGTCAACCTTGTGTTCTGTTCCTTTGTTCTTAAACATAGCCCTGTCTTTCATCATTGTTCATTGATTTCACCTGTGTTAGTTACTCACCTGGTCTCATCAGCTCCTTTATTTAGTTCAGTTCATTCTGTTTGTGCCTTTGTGAGGTATTGTTCGTTTTGACTCTACTATGCCTTTTCCAAGCTCGTCTGTGAGAACCAGTTATAGCCTTCAGTCCTAGTTTTGATTCCCTGCCTGTTTGCCTACCTGTGTATGACCATTGCCTGCCTGTGACCACGATTCCTGCCTTCTGCAAAGGCGAAATAAACACCTGCCGTGCTCTGCGTGTGAATCTACACCTTTTTCTCCCTGAGTATTCATTACAGAATACCTCACCTAAAAACGGAATGGATTCAGGGGAGGTACAGCGGAGCTTCAGCGGCGCCTAACCCAGTAAGCGGGGCATATGGAGGAAATGTGCCATCTTCTCCGCCAGCCTATCCCTACTCCTCTGATGCCAGGTATCGTAACTCATAGCCCTCCTTCATTCATATCCATGCCTGGAAAATATGACGGTTCGCCTGGGAAATGTCAGGGATTTCTGATACAATGCAGCAAATACATTGAGCACAACCCCACTAACTTCGCCACCGACAAGAGCAGGGTGGATTTTGTTGTGTCTCTACTCACAGGCAAAGGCCTGGATTGGGCCACCGCCATATGGACAGCCAACAGCACAGAACTCGGATCCGAGCCCCATTTCCACACCCTCTTCAAAGAGGTATTTGATCACTCCTTCCGGTCATCCTATAGGTGACCTCCTCATAGAACTTGAACAAGGACGCAATTCAGCTGCCGAGTATGCCCTCGAGTTCCGCACCATGGCTGCAGGGAGTGGATGGAATGAGGCTGCTTTACTTACCGTCAACAGTGAACGGCTCAACAGTGAACTTCAGGCGGAGCTGGCTTGTAGAGGTGACCTTCAGGATTTAAATCAATACATTCGTATGTCTATCTCCATTGACCACCTCATCGCAGACGAACTCTGCCACCCAGGAACCCGAAACCTTCTCTTTCCATGATTGTCATCCCGTCTGAGTCTTCCAGAGCCCATGCTGTTGGGCCATGCTCCTTTCCCTTGTATCGAACGCCAAAGGCGGATCCAAGAAGGGCTCTGCCTAAACTGTGGAGGGAAAGGTCCTCTACTCAGCCATTGCCCTGTTCGCCCCACACGGAGAAATGAGAAGGGTCCCTCCGCTGCCATGCAGGTAGGCGTGTTCTTACTTCTAAATATCTCCCCAGAAGCAATTCCAGTATTGATAACCATTAAGGGAGTTACTAAGTACGTAGATGGCTTGATAGATCCGGGAGCAGCAGGTAATTGTATCTATTACCAGCTAGTACAAGAGCTTGACATTGATCTAACACAGTCACCCCTCCCTTAAGGATTAACACCCTGGACAAGCAGCCATTGGGCACGGGCTTCATTACGCACCTGACACAGTGTCACCCTCCAGATTGGAGTCTTCCACTCCAAAACCATTCAGCTCATGAAACTGTCATCCCCCAAACAGCCACTCATCCTCGGACACCCCTGACTTTGTCATCACGACCCTTGCCATCTAGTGGCGACAAGGGGAACTACTGTCCTGGTCTTCTACCTGCTTCAAAAGTTGTCTCCGCCTACCCTGCAGAGCCACCAGCAATGAGGTCTCTGCCTCTGAAGTGCCACCCACCATACCATCTGAATACGCCCAGTACAGAAAAATCAAGGCCTCCACTCTGCCACCACATCGCCCAGGGGACTGTGCTATTGACTTACTCCCTGGCGTGTCCCCACCGAAGGGCCGTGTTTACCCCCTATCTATCCTGGAAAATGAGGTAATGGAGAACTACATTGATGACGCACTCAAACGGTTTCATTCGTCCTTCTTCCCCAGCTGCGTTCAGCTTCTTCTTCGTTGGAAAAAAGGACGGTGGTCTCCATCTATGTATTGATTACTATTCCCTGAATGACGTCACGGTCAAGAACCGTTTCCCTCTTCCTCTGATCCCAGCGACCCTTGAACAAGTGGGCCACGCCAAGATCTATACAGAACTCGACCTGTGAAGGGCGTCTAACCTTGCCCGTATACTTAAGGCAACGAATGGAAGACTGCCTTTATCACCGCACGAGGGCACTACGAATACCTGGTCATGCCCTACGGCCTTACTAACGCCCCCGCCGCCTTCCAATCCTTTATGAATGAGGTTTTCCAGGATCTGATCAACCGCTCTCTCATCGTCTACATTGATGACGTCCTGACTTACTCTCACTCCCTGAAGGAACACATGCAGCATCTGCAAAAGGTTCTTCAACGGCTCCTTGACCATAACCTTTTGAAGACTGACAAGAACACCTTCCATGGAACCTCGGTAAACTTCCTCTGTTTTGTACTGACACCTGGAGGGGTCAGCATGGATGAGCACAGTCACCGCCATCAGTAACTGGCCCAAACCCTCCACCGTTAAGGAACTCCAACGTTTCATTGGATTCTCCAACTACTATCGCCGGTTAATTCGGAACCTCAGTTCTACTGCCGCTCCCCTCACCAGCCAAAAGACCCGGACCCTTCAATGGACTGATACCGCCCTGACTGCTTTCAACAACTTGAAACGCCTCTTCACCTCAGCTCCTGTTCTTTGCCAACCTGATCCGACCCTTCCTTTCACCCTAGATGTGGATGCCTCCGGAGTAGGAGCCATAATCTCTCAGCGGGTGGAAACACCTCCAAAATCACATCCCTGTGCCTTCTTCTCCAGGAAGTTATCCTCCGCTGAGAGGAATTACGATGTGGTGAACAGAACTCCTCGCCCTCGAGGAGTGGCGCCACTGGAGGGCGCACAACATCCCTTTCTTGTCCTAACAGATCATCGTAATCTAGAATATATCAGAGGGGCCAAGAGGTTAAACTCCAGACAAGCTCGCTAGGCTCTTCACACGCTTCCATTTTCATGTTACTTACATCCCTGGAAAGAAAAACGTAAAAGCTGATGCGCTCTCCCGCCCGTTTTGACCTTCCGACCAGTAACTCAGACCCTACACCATTCTTCCTTCCTCTTGCATTATGGGTACAGTGGGAGGTTCACTCTGCCATACAAGAAGCCCTAACCTCAGACCCGGCCCCACCTGAGACACCAGCTAGGAAGAGCTATGTACCAACAGCTGTTAGACCCCCAACTGATGCAATGGTGTCACATGTCCTTGGGGTCAGGACTTCCGGGCATTACACGAACCACCGAACTTCTAGCTCGTAAGTTCTGGTCGTCTTCACTGGCATCCGATGTAAGGGATTACGTACTCTCCTGTCCAGTCTGCGCCCAAACCAAAATCCCTCGTCATCTCCCTTCCGGTAAGCTTCAACCTTTGCCAATCCCTCACAGACCCTGGTCCCACATAGCTGTTGACTTCATCACAGACCTTCCTGAATCCTCTAACACCACCATCCTTGTCATAGTAGACCATTTTTCAAAAATGTGTCTGGTTCCTCTTCCTCATTTACCTAACACCATGGAATTGGCTGACTATGTTCCAGCTGGTGTTCCGTCTGTATGGCATTCCGGAGGACATCGTCTCTGACCGCGGGCCCCAGTTTGTCTCCCAGGTGTGGCGAGCCTTCTGTGACTGACTGGGGGGGTCGCCCTCAGCCTCCTCCGGGTACCATCCCCAGACCAACGGGCAGACAGAATGCCTGAACCCAGAAATAGGGGAGTTCCTCCGCCAAACAATGTTCTGCCTCTCCACACGACTGGAGTCGGTATATGGCCTGAGCCGAATACACCCAGAACCAATGTTTCCCTGGCAGGCAGAGCTTGATACTGTCCCAGCTGTCGACGACTGGTTTCGGCGTAGTGAGAGGGTATGGGAGACCGCTCACCGGCATCTGCAGGAAGCCTCTAATACCCAGAAACGCTTTGCCGCAGACCGACGCCACTCTTTCACCCCGGACAGCTAAAAGGAATTCTAGAAAGAAAACAAAGTGAGAAAAGAACTGATTATTTTTTTTACCTTGAAATATGTAACAATTAACTTGTTTATTTTCTATTTAGAGACATCCAGCTCTGCCTCCCCTGCAAAAAGTTATGTCCTCGCTTCATAGGTCCCTTCAAGATAACCCATCGCATCAACCCTGTCATGTACCGCCTCCAGTTACCCCGTCAGTATAAAAGCTCCTCGTTCTTCCATAAAACCGGTCACCTACAGTCCTTCATCCTCCAGTCTCAACCCGCAGTGCGCCCCCACCGTTGGACATTGGAGGGGAACCTGCCTACGCCATTCAGGCCATCCTTGATTCCAAACGCCTGAGGGGTCGCATCTAGTGGACTGTGCAGGTTATAGGCCTGAAGACCAGTCCTGGATCCCTGACCAGGACATCCTCGACCCAGAACTGATTCGGGCATTCCACCGTAACCGTCGATCATCCCGCTCCCCGGCCTCGGGGTCGACCCCTGAACAGACCCACTGGACATCCGCCTTGACGCAGAACGTCGGGTCAGTCCACGACCTCGTCGAACCAGCCTGCTGGACCTCGCCCCTGAGGGAGGCGGCTGCCTCTGCGGCAACCACCCGCTCCACCCTCCGGTGTCGTTGGGTCGTCAGGAGCATCTTTCATTTTTGTTCATTGATTTCACCTGTGTTAGTTACTCACCTGCCTTCTTAAACACCTGCCGTGCTCTGCGTGTGAATCTACACCTTTTTCTCCCTGAGTATTCATTACAATTATAAGTTGCAGGGACTCACTTAGTATGAATTATAGTGTTAAACATGATTTTTGAATGATGTATCTCTGTACCCTCTAATTACAATTATCTGTAAGGTCCCTCAGTCCAAGTGAATTTCAAACACAAAGACCAGAGAGGTTTTCCAATGCCTCACAAACAAGTGCACCTATCGGTAAAAATAAAAAGCAGACGCTGAAAATCCCTTTGAGCATGGTGAAGTTATTAATTACACTTCGGATGGTGTATCAATACAGGTGTCCTTCCTAACTCAGTTGCCAGAAAGAAAGGAAACCATCCAGGGATTTCACCATGAGGCCAATGGTGACTTTACAACAGTCACAGAGTTTAATGGCTGTGAAAGAAGAACTGCGGATGGTTCAACATTGTAGTTACTCCACAATACTAGCCTAAATAAGTGAAAAGAAAGGAACCCTGTACATAAATATTCCAAAACATACATCCTGTTTACAATAAGGCACTAAGGTAAAACTGCAAAAAATGTAGCAAAGAAATTCACTATGTCCTGAATACAAAGTGTTATGTTTGGGGCCAACACATCACAGAGTACCACTCTTCATGTTATGGGTATGCTTGTAATCAGCAAGGACTACAGAGATTTTTAGGATAAAAATACATGTAATAGAGCTAAGCACAAGCACAATTATAGTGGAAAACCTGGTCTGCTTTCCAACAGACACTGGGAGATAAATTCATTTTTCAGCTGGACAATAACCTAAAACACAAGGCCAAATATACACTGGCGTTGGTTACCAAGATGACATTAAATGTTCCTGAGTGGCCTATTTACAGTTTTGACTTAAATCGTCTAAATCTATGGAAAGACTTGAATGGCTGTCTAGGAATGATAAACTAACTTGACAGCTTGAATTTTTATAGATATTGTACAATCCTGGTGTGTAAATCTCTGAAACTTAACCAGAAAGACTGCTGTAATCGCTGCCAAAGATGACTCGGGTGTGAATAATTATGGAAATGAGATTCTAAATTTTCAATAAATTAGCAAAAATGTCAAACATATTTTAACTTGTGTGTAGATGGATGAGAAACATATATGTAATCACTTTTGAATTCAGGCTGTGTAACAAAATGTGGAATAAGTCGAGGGGTATGAATACTTTCTGAAGGCACTGTAGTACTCTAAATCCCCTAATTTATGTTAAAAAGAATGCAAGATAAAAAATAGCTGACACCATTCAAACCAATGAGGGTTTTAGAACTTTAAAGCCAATTATCTCATCTTAGAATTATTGTTTTGCTGATAGAACCTTATAGTCCCAAGCTCTCAAGTATCTATAGTCAAGTTTCATGCTTGACGAAAGACCGGCGTATCGCTGTCTATGAACGCAAGGCAAAGATTGGTGTGCACAGATAATATTTTAGAGTGTCTAGGCCTGGTTCAGTCCAGAATTATGTAGTCACAGACTGTTATATTGAGTGGTACTGAATTGAATAAAAAAGGAATCATGAGAAAGTTTTGCCAAGGGTTGTGAGTTCATGTCATAGTTTTCCTGTTGATGTGCAGTAGAGATGACTTTATCACTAAAGTGTATTGGAATTTGGTCATACTCAGCTGCCAGTGTTACGCCTGCTAAACAAAAACACATGCTGAGAAGAAACCTGACACTTGTTACTGTGTAAAATGAAGAAGTGAAGCTTATTTTGGAGCACAGTGAAATATTTAATCCCCGGGACCATATCCCGGTAATATTTAGCAGTGGTTAGTGATATTTAATACGAAAGTTCAAGTCATCATCTTTTTTCGCTTACTTAACTGTATTATGGTGTATGTGTCATGAGTTTAGGCCATTTTCATTCCACTCTAGCATAATCATATCCAGTAATAACAGAATTGAATAGCATCTTCTTAGTGACTGCTGTGAGCAAATAACCTGTGAACATAAATTGATAGGAGCAGATATGACTGCTTTAAAAGCCCTTTAGCATTTTATAGATACAGCGTCCTTGTTTATCTAACCCTAGCCTCTCTTTCCTGGGTATTGTCTTTCAGGTCAGGAGACAAAGTCTGGTCTCCAACTGTTATTGAAGATGGCAAGACAAGTCCATACATGGCCACATTGGAGTCTGAGTCACCACAGGTATGAGCTGCACTTGTTTACATGCAAATAAGAGCCATAGATACGATTATATACACTAAACCAAAATATAAATGCAACTATTTCAAAGATTTTACTGAGTTACAGTTCATATAAGGAAATCACTCAATTGAAATAAATCCATTAGGCCCTAATCTATGGATTTCACATAACTGGGAATACATATATTGATCTGTTGGTCACAGATACCTTGAAAAAACGGTGGATGGATGGTTCACAAGTCAGTATCTGGTGTTACCACTATTTGCCTCATGTAGAGCGACACATCTCCTTAGCATAGAGTTGATCAGGCTGTTGATTGTGGAATGTTGTCCCATTCCTCTTCAATGGCTGTTGAAAGTTGCTGGATATTGGCGGAAACTGGAACATGCTGTCATACACGTCGACCCAGAGCGTCCCAAACATGCTCAATGGGTGACATGTCTGGTGAGTATGGAATTATATACAGATTCTTGCAACATGGGGCTAAAACATTAGGTGATGGCACGGATGCATGGCACGACAATGGGCCTCAGGATCTCGTCACGGTATCTTTGCATTCAAATTGTGATCGATAAAATGCAATTGTGTTTGTTGTCCGTAGCTTATGCCTGTCCATACCATAACCCCACCGCCACCATGAGGCACTCTGTTCACAACGTTGACATCAGCAAACCGCTCGCCCACAGGACACCTGAGTTGAAACCGGGATTCATCTGTGAATAGCACATTTCTCCAGCATGCAAGTGGCCATCGAAGGTGAGCATTTGCCCACTGAAGTCGGTTACGACACCGAACTGCAGTCAGGTCAAGACCCCAATGAGCACGCAGATGAGCTTCCCTGAGACGGTTTCTGACTGTTTGTGCAGAACCCACAGTTTTATCATCTGTCTGGGTGGCTGGTCTCAGACAATCCTGCAGGTGAAGAAGCCGGATGTGGAGGTCCTGGGCTGGCGTGGTTACACGTGGTCTGCGGTGTGAGGCCGGTTGGACCTACTGCTAAATTCTCTAAAATGATATTGGAGGCGGCTTATGGTAGAGAAATTAACATGACATTTTCTGGCAACAGCTCTGGTGGACATTCCTGCAGTCAGCATGCCAATTGCACGCTCCCTCAAAACTTGAGACATCTGTGGCAGCGTGTTGTGTGACAAAACTGCACATTTTAGAGTGGCCTTTTCTTTTCCCCAGCACAAGGTGCACCTGTTTAATGATGCTGCTTAATCAGCTTTTTGGTATGCCACACCTCTCAGGTGGATGGATTATCTTGGGAAAGGACATTAACAGGGATTTAAACACATTTTTGCATGAAACTTTAGAGAATCTTTTTTTGTGTATGGAACATTTCTGGGATCTTATATTTCAGATCATAAAACAGTGAGCTTTACATGTTGCGTTTATATTTTTGTTCAGTGTAGATTATCCAGATGCAAGCCGAGGCCTTGCCGGTGAACTTTGCAGCGTTTTCCGAACTTTGCAGTGTTTTCCGATACTGAACAGATGGTGAAGCAAAGCGTAACCAAAACAAGCAGACAATGAGCGTATTGTGGCTGGGACTTCTGAGAAGTGACCATTCATCTTTTATTGTTGCCGTTGGTTGTTATGTTGGGGGCGCTTTCCCATGTCCCAGTCTCTTCAGTGTAGCGATCCCTGTAAACTGGGCTGAAAGGTCACACAAAAGCCTGAAATTATTTCATCACTTCGTCAATTGAATGTTGACACTATACACAGCAGACAGATGCATTGAGTTCCCGCTTCAGTAGGCAGGCTGGTGGACATTTGAATGAAAGAGCTATACGAATGGTGGAAGGTTCAATACAGAACAAGTGAATTCTATCCCTGAGGTGAATATGGTGAGTGTTTTTTTCCATGTAGCTGCGCCTGAGTTTACATAGTCTTTTTTTGTCTTCAGAAAGCCACATGGACATTTTATTGCTTCAACACGTGTGACATCTAAGTCAAAGCCACTGATCCTTATTCTAAACATTCCTAATGGTCTTGGGGTACGTGGTTGATATGCTGCTCTTGTAAGCATGGTAGTCATAACATATAAATCTTCCTAGTGATAAAGGAGGAGAAAGACCACCCCATTACAGCCTCCAGGCAATCCAAGGAGACAGGCAGATTCCCTGAGAGGGGTCCTGGGGATTGGGAACGTTGTATTTCACCATCTCGACACAAGCTGAAGTCTGAGCGATGGGGAACTATCAACTCAAACTCTGTATATAAATGGAGACAGGCATGCTAGCAGCACCTCCTGTGTGTGTGTAATCGAAGAATGCTGCTCTACCTCCTGGATAAGTTACAGAGGGAGGTTTGGAAACCTTGTATCCACTCTACTCTCTACTGATTGACTGGCTCCTTTAATAGACTTAAAGTTGAGAGATAGAAATGGCAAAGTGAGTACCATTAGCTGCATTTGCTTAATTTGCTTTAGGTGGAGGCTTGTTAACATGAAAGGGAAACAGTTGGTTGGTTGGGTTAGACCAAATGAGGACCTGAAATGGTCTCGCCACACCAAGACCCCGGTAAAGAAGGCGCAACAGCGCCTCGACAACCTCAGGCGCCGGAGGAAATTCGTCATGGCCCCTAAAGAGCCTCACAAATTTCTACAGATGCACAATTGAGAGCATACTGTTGGGCTGCATCACCACCTGGTACGGCAACTGCACCACCCTCAACTGCATGGCTATCCAGAGAATGGTGCGGAGAATGGTGCGGTCATGCCACAGACTGTTTACTCAGCTACCGTCTGGCAGAACGGAGGCAGTACAGATGCATCAGAGCTCAGACAGAGAGACTAAAAACAGCTTCTATCTCCAGGCCATCAAACGGTTGAACTGCCATCACTAGGTGACGCACACTCATTCACTAGTAACATAGGAGGAGCTAGTAACATAATAATTTCACTGCACCTGCTATAACATTTGCTAGACTGTGTGCACAACCAATAAACATCGATTTTGATTTTGATTCGATTTTGAAATAAATGACCATGGTTGTTTCCTCCTCCAGGCTTGTATAATGTAATATACCTTGAAAGAGATTACCAGCATCTAACAATGCTGATGGTCCTCCAGATACATTAGACACAACATGTCAACTCCCTACCAGCATATGGGAGTTCTAGCTAGCAGGAAGTGACACAAGGAAGTGTTGAGATGTTTCCTTGAACAAGGGGAACATGGGAGATTCTCATACAGTTGAATGATACGTTTTTGGATCTAAACCTGAACAGTTACGAAACTAAAGCTATTTGTGGCATCCTCGTACTGGAAAGAGGTGAAAAACAGGAGGAAGATATTGAATGTTTCCATTAACTTATCTTACTCATCAACAGACAAGAATATTGTAAGATTACCAGAGAGGATAATGACTCATTTTGAAATTATTATTAGAATAAATAAGGGAAAATAGGCCTGTGGTCTACGGTATGTTGAAGTAGGTCTACAGGTGGCCACAGCTAGCCACCGTATGCTATTCTGCGTATTTCCTTCAGGCTAAATAAAATCACCATTGTGTTTTTAGCAGTGGCCTTGGAAAGTATGGCGCTTTAGAATGCGGAAACGCTGGAAGTCACGTCACCAAGGTTCCATTCTCAAGCTGCGCTGCCAAGCTGGCAAGGGGGAGAGAATTATCCTTACTGGAATTTATGAGAGCTGACAGCGAGGGTCCACACATGACTTAAGACTGTACTTTTTTCATTGCTTGGAATTAGTTTCACTTCATAGAATCCGTTTGATACAGAATCTATTTTATGAATGGTCTTCCAGTATACCTGTCAGATAAGATTGTCTGCCTTATAAATAACCTTACAGAGGCCTGACAATAGTCTAATTGTGACATGCTTATAGGTTATTTTCTATAGTGATTTTATGCGCTGTTCCATAGAGTACATACTCTACCTCTGTCAAATATGTTTAGCGGTTCAATTAAAACCTTGTTCTCTGTAAAAAAAGATCCAATCAACACAGTGCCATTGAGAGTTCACATTCACTGCACCACATTCATCCAGGACTTCAGATCATAAACTGGCGACTCAACTTATTTTGTTGTTTGTTTCCAGTCCTGTGTGAAGTAGTACTAATCAGGCAGTAATCCCCAGAAATGTCAACCTGTATTTGGGTTGGCCCAGAGAGGTCTCTCTCTCTCATGGAGAGCAGAGAGCTAGCGAGCCCCCTGTCTGTCTGCTTGCCTCCAGCCAGCCCTGGACCCACCGTCCTGGGCTTCTCTTAGCCCTGCACTCTGGGATAGGAACAGGGACAATGACGAGCTGGTTTGTTTGGTTAGCGGTGCAGAGCGCCATGTGAAAAGTTTAATTGCCCAGGTCTGGGGATTACTGTGAGAGGGGGAGGGGTAGTTGAATCGGAGAGAGAGAGGGGAGCTGAGGGCCCAGTCAGAAGCAAGCATATGGTTTCAATTAGGCTCCTCTTCCTCCTCCTCCTGCTCTTCCTCCTCCTGCTCCTGCTCTCCTCTACCTCTCCTCCTTCTCATCCTGCTCTCCACCTCTCCTTCTCCTCCTCCTGCTCTCCTCCACCTCTCCCCCTCCTCCTTCTCCTCCTCCACCTCTCCTCCCTCTCCTCCTTCTCCTCCTCCTGCTCTTCCTCCTCCTGATCCTGCTCTCCTCCACCTCCTCCTTCTCATCCTCCTCCTCTCCTCCTCCTACTTCTCCTCCTCCTGCTCTCCTCCTCCTCCTCTCCCCTCCTCCTTCTCCTGCTCTTCTCCACCTCTCCCCTCCTCCTCCTTCTCCTCCTCCTGCTCTCCTCCACCTCTCCCCTCCTCTGTTCTCCTCCTCCATCTCTCCCCCTCCTTCTCCTCCTCCTGCTCTCCTCCACCTCTCCCCCTCCTACTTATCCTCCTCCTGCTCTCCTCCACCTCTCCCCCTCCTCTCCTCCTCCTACTTCTCCTCTACCTCTCCTTCTCCTACTCCATCTCTCCCACTCCTCCTTCTCATCCTCCTCCTCTCCTCCTCCTACTTCTCCTCCTCCTGCTCTCCTCCACCTCTCCCCCTCCTCCTCCTCCTCCTCCTCCTCCACCTCTCCCCCTCCTCCTCCTCCTCCTCTCCTCCTCCTCCACCTCTCATCCTCCTCCTCCACCTCTCCCCCTCCTCCTCGTCCTCCCCCTCTCCTCCTCCACCTCTCATCCTCCTCCTCTCCTCCTCCTACTTCTCCTCCTCCTGCTCTCCTCTACCTCTCCCCCTCCTCCTCCTCTCCTTCTCCTACATCTCCTCCTCCTGCTCTCCTCCATCCTCCACCTCTCCTCCTCCTACTTCTCCTCCTCCTGCTCGCTTCCACCTCTCCCCCTCCTCCTCTCCTCCCCCTACTTCTCCTCCTCCTCCTGCTCTCCTCCACCTCTCCCCTCCTCCTCCTCCTCCTCCACCTCTCATCCTCCTCCTCTCCTCCTCCTACTTCTCCTCCTCCTGCTCTCCTCCACCTCTCCTCCTCCTACTTCTCCTCCTCCTGCTCTCCTCCACCTCTCCCCTTCCTCCTTCTCATCCTCCACCTCTCCTCCTCCTCCTTCTCCTCCTCCTGCTCTCCTCTACCTCTCCCTGACCAAGTTCTGCAGTCTGTCGACTGAGGTAGCAGCAGTAAATCTCCCTCCCCTCCCCCTCTTTTCTCAGCGCTTATTAATACGAGTAGCTTTAAGTCAAGCTGATTTCCCCAGGAGTCCTGTGGTTCTGTCTAAACGGGCCCCAGTCTAAAGGCATAACTCCAACACAGCTCCTCCCCCCCTGGCTAGGCACACAGGCTCAGCAGCCAGTCACCCAGAACCAAGGGCCATGCTTGGCCACCATTGTAAAACAGGTCAGTGGAATCCAATGACGAACTAAATTTACGAGCAGACAGAACTGCTTCTCATAAATACTCTTTATTTTTTAGTCGTAGTCATGGCTCAAAGAATGTGAGAGTATTTCATAGATTATCTTCTGACAAAAATGTTTTTTTTCCATTTTGGAACTGTATGTGAGAGACTGAAAGAGTGCCTGTTCATAATGTAGCAACATTGTTTGATTGCGTTAGTTTTAAAAACAAGATAAGGTTACTAAGTGATTTATCTGGTGATTAGATATGATTTAACAAAGCACACACTCTATGTGGAAGGAACTCTATGTGGAAGGAGTGTCACCAGTTGCTACAGTATCCATAAAATATATTTTATGTGTGCTGTTTTAAAATCACCACTTCAGACCGGCATAGGTACGATAAATTAGTTTAATGGGACAGTCTCCTTACTGTGATTTATTTAATGAAAATAATGGTAGCCTCCATACATATCTAAGAGCAACTTGAAAGCACTTACAGGTCCTGAATGTTACCAAACTGGCACTTTTAAAAGCTATTCACCAGATGTACTGCCTTATAAATCTGCCATTCACTCAAAGCAAATACTGTATCTATTTGCCGCAGACGCGAGGCCAAAAGTGCATATTATGGAAAAGTGTGCCATCTAAAGTAGTCTCAGCGTTCAACTGAGACAGAAACACTCAACAAATATGTGCCAAGCAGGGCTTTATGGGTGAGCCTTAGGGGGCCCATCCTTCCAAATAAAAGGCAGATAGAAAGACGCATCAATCTCAGATCACGCATCCGAGCAAATGAAACAGCGCCCCTCCGTCTCAGTATGTGTAGACCATGTATGTGATGCTATTTGGACAAAAATAGTATGGCATGTCGTACTCTTTTTAGCCAGACAGCATCAGATACATTGGGCTACATATACAGTAGTAAAACAGAGGGGCGCTGTTTTGCTCACTCGGATGCTTTCTTTGGTGAGATCGTTTCAGCAGAGAGGAAGAGAGGAATTGGGAGGACTCACTCTCACCAAAATCTATCCAGAATCGGGAGGGCTCACTCTCACCAAAATATATCCAGAATCGGGAGGGCTCACTCTCACCAAAATATATCCAGAATCGGGAGGGCTCACTCTCACCAAAATCTAACCAGAATAAGCCCAATGCGTTTCTATGGGCTTTATATGCAGACCTAAGCTTGTCCGCCTGCCTTCCCGCCGTTGGGACAACGACTCCCATTGTTAGGGCAGAGACATGAGAAACCCGGCATTATAAATAGATCTCTGGTTTCAGGCAGCCACTTGCGAATTGGACAGTTGACATGTGCACTGTTCAGATCCTGGCTTCCCCTAAAGTATATTCATGTTTTGCCAAAATGATATAATTACTCCTGTCTAAATAAAATCATTAAAAAATACTTGTCCAGACAGCATGACATAGGCATAATTAATAACTGTGGATAGTTTCACGAGTGCGTAGGCCTATGAAGCACGCGTGGTAATAGACCTAGCTGATTATTTGCGGCTGTCAGTGAAAAGCATCTCAAATATGTGTCTACAGGCTACAGTCATTTACGGTTCTCAATCTTGGAGTGGAAACGTTGTTTGCAGAGTTCACAACCTGCTACACATGTGAGAAACAAGTTTTGGTTTATTTCATAACCATCATTTACGAGTTTTGTCAATTTTTTTAATTGTCTTTTGTTTGGAGTGCTCCATGTGAGCAATGAGCATGTCTCTTGTTTCTCTGTCCTGACAATATTGAGGGAGCGTGCGCGCCTAAGCACACATAGAAGTAGCCTACCTGCCCTGCGCACAAATGTAGGAAGGTGCCCATTTGGGGTTGTCTGAGTTCTGATTGTCTTAACCCTCTAGCGTCTAAGCCCTGTGTAAGTCAGGGGATAGGGAGGGGGGGTTCTAAGCTAACATATGGAATTGTTTTAAGATGGTCATAACAAGGGTAATTTAGCTATTCGATTTGGACATTTATGAATGCTTAACCTATAAAAAATGTTGGGGATGAAACATTGCATTTGGCTTTACTGAATTTGTATGTATTTATTATGGATCCCCATTAGCTCCCAAGGCAGCAGCTACTCTTCATGGAGTCCAGCAAAATGAAGGAAGTTATACATTTTTAAAAACATTACAATAAATTCACAACAGATTTCACAACATATTAAGTGTGTGCCCTCAGGCCCTTACTCTACTACCACATATCCACAACACAAAATCCATGTGTACGCGTGTGTCTGTGCCTATGTTTGTCTTGCTTCACAGTCCCCGCTGTTCCTTGAGGTGTATTTAAAAAAACATGTTATTATTTTGTATTTTATACCCCTTTTTCTCCCCAGTTGGTAGTTAGTCTTGTCCCATCGCGGAAACTCGCATAGACTCGGGAGAGGCTTAGGTCGAGGGCTGTGTGTCCTCCGAAACACGACCGTACCAAGACTCACTGCTTCTTGACACAATGCTCGCTTAACCCGTAAGCCATCCACACCAATATGTTGGAGGAAACACCGTACAACTGGCAACCAAAATCAGCGTGCATGCTCCCGGCCTGCCACAAGACGTTGCTAGAGCGTGATGGGAAAAGGACATATAGGCCAGCCAAACCTTCTCCTAACCCGGAGAATGCTGGGCCAATTGTGAGGCGCCTCGTGGGTCTCCCGGTCACGGCCGGCTGCAACACAGCCCTGGATTGAACCTGGGTCTAGCACTGCGATGCACTTAGTGTATTTTTATCCGGTTTTTTTATCAAATTTTACTGCTTGCATGAGTTACTTGACGTGGAATAGAGTTCCATGTAGTCATGGCTCTATGTAGTACTGTGCACCTCCCGTAGTATGTTCTGGACTTGGGGACTGTGAAGAGACCTCTGGTGTCATGTCTTGTGGGGTATGCAGGGGTGTCCGAGCTGTGTGCCAGTAGTTAAAACAGACAGCTCGGTGCTTTCAACATGTCAATACCTCTCACAAATACAAGTACTGATGAAGTCAATTTCTCCTCCACTTAGAGCCAGGAGGGATTGACATGAATATTATTAATGTTAGCTCTCTGTGTACATCGAAGGGCCAGCCATGCTGCCCTGTTCTGAGCCATTTGCAATTTCCTATGTCCCTCTTTGTGGTACCTGACCAAATGGCTGAACAGTAGTCCAGGTGCGACAAAATTAGGGCCTGTAGGACCTGCCTTGTTGATAGTGCTGTTAAGAAGGTAGAGCAGTGTTTCATTCTGGACAGACTTCTCCCCATCCTAGCTACTGTTGTAGCAATATGTTTGGACCACTCCAAGCAGATTAGTCTCCTCAACTTGCTCAATTACCACATTATTAATTACAAGATTTAGTTGAGGTTTAGGGTTTAGTGAATGATTTGTACCAAATACAATACTTTTAGTTTTTGAAATATTTAGGACTAACTTATTTCTTGCCACCCATTCTGAAACTAACTTCAGCTCTTAAATGTTGCAGTCAGTTCAGTCGCTGTGGTAGCTGACGTGTATGGTGTTGAGTCATCCGTATACATAGACACATTGGCTTTACTCAAAGTCAGTGGCATGTTGTTAGTAAATATTGAAAAAAAAGTAAGGGGCCTAGACAGCTGCCCTGGGGAATTCCTGATTCTACCTGGATTTTGTTGAAGAGGCTTCCATTAAAAAACACCCTCTGTGTTCTGTTATACAGGCAACTCTTCATCCACAATATAGTAGTGGGTGTAAAGCCATAACACATACGTTTTGCCAGGAACAGACTATCGATAATGTCTAAAGCCACACTGAAGTTTAACAAAACAGCCCCCACATTCTTTGTATCATAAATTTCTCTCAGCCTATCAGTCATTTGTGTAAGTGCTTGAATGTCCTTCCCTATAAGCGTGCTGAAAGTCTTTTGTCAATTTGTTAACTGTAAAATAGCATTGTATCTGGTCAAACTTTTTACAAAAGTTTACAAAGGATTGGTAACAGGCTGAGTGGTCAGTTATTTGAGCCAGTAAAGGGGGCTTTACTATCTTTAGGTTAGTACATTTTGCTTCCCTCCAGGCTCACACACTTTCTAGTAGGCTTAAATTGGTGATATTGCAAATAGGAGTGTCAATATCATCCTCTATTATCCTCAGTAATTTTCCATCCAAGTTGTCAGTCCCCAGTGGCTTGTCATTGTTGAGAAAAAACTATACTTTTTCACTTCTTCCACACTTAAGTTACGTAATTCAAAATTACAATGCTTGTCGTTCATAATTCTGTCAGATATACTTGGAAGTGTAGTGTCAGCATTTGTTGCCTAAGTTTGAAAAAAATCATTAAAGTAGTTGGCAATATCAGTGGGTTTTGTGATGAATGAGCCATCTGATTCAATGAATGAAGGAGTTGAGTTTGCCTTTTTTCCTAAAATGTAATTGAAGGTGCTACAAAGCTTTTTACTAGCATTTTTTATGTAATTTATCTTTGTTTCATAGTGTCATTTTTTCTTCTTTTTATTCAGTTTAGTCAGTTTAGTTATTTTCCTTTTCTATCGTTTAGGATATTATCCGTGTGAAATATAATCGTTAATATACATAAAAGTATACCTAAGGATACATTATAAATTATGTTTGATTTGTTAGGGCAAAGTTGATAGGTATAATTTGAACTAACAAAAGAACAAAAGAAACATGAATTGTCTTGCTTGGACACTTCGGAATGTCCTCAGCAGAGGATCATCAAAGGTAAGCGATTTATTTGAGCTCTTATGTGTTTTGTGAGACCCGCGCTGGTTATGAATTTATGCTAATGCAGAAAATATGTGAGGTGCTATCCTCAAACAATAAAATGTTGTGCTTTTGCCGTAAAGCCTTTTTGAAATCTGACAACGCTGTGATTTTGCCAAGAGTCTAAGCTTTTGAAGACTATGCAACACTTGTATATTGATGAATGTTTTATAATTCAACTTTTGGATTTTGAATTTGGCGCCTTGCATCTCCTCGGGGAGTGTTGGGAATGGGGCGCTAGCGCCCCAATGATCCGTAAGAGGTTTTTAAGCTACATATGTTAACGTGGGCAATTTGTAACACTTTTCTGGGATTCTTAATTGCTTTTCTTGCTTTACTGGGAGGCTTAGCAGAGGTGGACATGCTTGGGTTATTTATGTTAGTGCAGGGTGAGCTGCACACAGTGGACTTCCTGCTATGGCACACCACCTCCATACTAACAGTAGAACTCTGGTTCATAGGCACATGATTACTGCATACAATATCTGTAGGATCAGCAGAGGCCTTCAGTGCAGTAAGAGGGACATAGATTACGTTACTTACATCGTGTCTTCCAAAGCCCCTGGGATAATGTACCCTGGGATAATGTACATTTTCGAAGCATTATGACTGTGAATGATTATGATTATAATGCTGTGAAAGGATCCAGGAACCCAAATGATTACGGGTGGATCCCATCCTCCGTATATTACAAGCTTTGTTTCCAGAATGTATCAACATTGTCAATAAATGTTACACCCACAGATCAGCAAAAGTCTCGTAGCCAGTTATGGAGGTCTTAAAGTCTGCTGAAACATTCAATGCCACGATTTAGAATGGGCAGAGGGACAGCTATTATGGGGAGTTTGTCAGTTCTTTAAAATTCATCTTCAGCTGTTCTGAGCTGCTCCTCATAATGTAATTCGACCCCATATGAACCATGACAGTATCAGCCCCCGGTGACTGACGCATAGCCTCGGGAAGCAACCTGTTGATATCATTAACTTTTGTCCCAGGAAAACACAAAGGTACAGATATATGCCTCACTATCGATCTCCCTATCACAATAGACAGAATGATCTGGCCTCTGCCGTGTCTCAAAGCTGATTACGAGGCCAGAGCCACAGAACTCAACTGAGAAGAAGGCTGCTGAGATGCCGGCTGTGTGCAGGCCACAACAGCCAAAGGGACAGAGCTCTGATCCAGAGAGCACATCCCCGCGGAGGGGGGCCACTGTGGTCCAGGCTGTGCCCAGGCAATTTATTGACTAGGATAGGGAGAGGTAGCTGAAGGGACGTCCACAGCCATGGAGGGAACACCCAAGTCCCTGGCAGAAGAGAGCTGGTACAGGGGCTCAAAGTGATTTGAAAGTCCGGACGCGGGGGAAGAAGGCAGGCGCACCAAGAGTGATTATTCTCCTTCTTTCTGGTTCCGACACGCATCCATTTACGCTCACCTGGAGTCGAACAATGAGCAGCCATTTTCTGGTTCAAGCTAGTAGAGGGGTGCAGTAGCGGAAATTGATCATGGTCCCATTATGATCCTCTTGGATGTTTTGATAGGAAGCATTTAAAGATGCCGATAGTCTCATGGAATCCTTATTCCGTTCAAGGTGCTCAGTCAAATGTTTTTTTTCTTCATGAAGAGTAATAATTATTTCTTTAGCTGACAACAGGTCGCCGGCTGTTCCTTGCTACACACCGGCCGGCTGCGTGTTAACATTTGGTGTAGCCTCTCAGAGCTGTGTCGGGAGTGTCTGTAGTCTTGGGGGAACAAAACAAGCTCTATAACATACAGCGTCAGTCCCACAGAAACGCATGGAACAACAGATGTTTTTTGGGGGGGCTTCTGAGGCTTGTGGGCATCCTATAACAAAACGGAGAACGCCATCGTGTTCGTAAGAGTCTCAACTTTCAATAGAGTGTTCATAATACTTTGTAGACTGTTCAGACAGTGTTTTTGTGAGAAGATAGATTTTCGGGATGTCTCATGGTCTGACAAACACTACTCTAGCTCTGCCACCTTTCATCGCGGATGCAGAAGGGCAATATCGGCGGATGCGGAGGATTGAAATGCAGCCCATGCAGGGCTGAGGCAAAACAGAAATCTCTAGCACTTAACAGACAGATTTTGATGGGGCTTTTTTTATCATGTTAACTAGATTTCTGCGGGGGCGCTAAGCGTTAACTCACCACTTCCACCACTAATAAGCTGAGCTTCGCAGTAATATTTTCTTTACCTCACACAGTAAGTCAGCAAAGAGTTTTTTTTTACATCCAGTGCGTATGATAATAGATCCTCACAGTATTTGAAAAATGTTTCCAACACTTTCCAAGCCTCGGGGAGAGGCTTGCAAGCCGAAGAACACCATCCCAACCGTAAAGCACACCGGTGGCAGCATCATGGTGTGAGGGTGCTTTGCTGCAGGAGGGACTAGTGCACTTCACAAAATAGGTGGCATCATGAGGAAGGACAATTATGTGGATTTATTGAAGCAATATCTCAAGACATCAGTCAGGAAGTTAAAGCTTGGTCTCAAATGGGTCTTCCAAATGGACAATGACCCCAAGCATACTTGGCAAAATGGCTTAAGGACAACAAAGTCAAGGAGGCCTACAACCTGACTCAGTTACACCAGCTCTGACAGGAGGAATGGGCCAAAATTCACAGAACTTATTGTGGGAAGCTTGTGGAAGGCTACCCAAAACGTTTGACCCAAGTTAAGCAATTTAAAGGCAATGCTACCAAGTACTAATTGAGTGTGTGTAAACTTCTGACCCACTGGGAATGTGATGAAAGAAATAAAAGCTGAAAGAAATAATTCTCTCCACTATTTTTCAGAAGTTTTACTTTTAGATTTTTACCATTTTAATTCCGATTTTTATGATTAACCACATGACAATGAATTAGAAAAATTTTAACGTTATTGAAGCGAAAATGCACATGTGAAAGCCATAATTGGCACGCAGATCGTTAGAAATTGTAGGATAAGTTGTAAGCTTTCCCAAACTTGGAACTCCGCCTATGGTATTTAAAAAATGTGTGCACAAGCAAGCGCATGCACACATAGGAAGTCCAGTGAAAAACAACATGGCCCCCTATGGAAATCAAATAGCCGTCCAACTGATTCGTTCTGGCGCCGGCCCTTGTGCCAAGGATTTGAAGCAGGCTTTTCTCTCTACCTCTCCCTAGCTCCATCTGTTTATGTGAAAACATAAAAACTTTTGTGTTCATTTGCCGTGCTTGATACAGCAAATCATCACTGATGTTATCTGCACTCGCTCTCATTAGGGTATGGTATAGCCAAAGTGTTTGCCAAGCCTTTCAGCAGTCCTGTCACTCTTCCTCTTGGTGATCTCAGGGTTCTGTGGCTTCTATTGTAACTGTCTGAAGGAGGCGCTGGAATCCATCCACACGTCGTAAAAAGGCCAAGTTTACTGTTACTGCAGGAACACTTGGTAATACAATACACTCAAATGTTTGCTCTGCCTCTCTTTTACTGTTGTTGCCGAGAGGGGAGAGGGCTTGGAGGTATGGCCCAAGCCCGGGGTTGGCGACGCAGCTTGGGGTAGGGATGTGGGGTGTAGGATCGAGGGCTCAGCAGAGTGGTGATTAGAGATGGCCCAGGCATGGGTGGTCTGGGCCAGGGAACAAAGACCAGGCCACATCTGCTGCCTGCCTGGAGAGTCTGTGAACCTCCGCTTCCTGGGGCCAACCACTCAAACTAACCCACCACTCAATGTGCACACACAGGTTAATCAAAAGGCTTGCTGTGAGGGATGACAACTTTGTCTCCAGTACTCTTATTGCACAACCGTTAAACAAGTCACTCCAGTTTAAATTACATATTTGCAGAGGATCTAAGATTGTGTGCAGCCCACAACAGCCTTTAAGTCACTATATTTTGGTTGACAGTCATGCCACTAAAACCAGCCATTAGAAAAGTGATTATGTAACAAAATATTGCAACCCATCCTTATCTGTAGCTTGGCTGGAGAGATGAACACGCATGTCACACGCAATATACAGTGGGGCAAAAAAGTATTTAGTCAGCCACCAATTGTGCAAGTTCTCCAACTTAAAAAGATGAGAGAGGCCTGTAATTTTCATCATAGGTACACTTCAACTATGACAGACAAAATGAGGAAAAGAAATCCAGAAAATCACATTGTAGGATTTTTAATTTATTTATTTGCAAATTATGGTGGAAAATAAGTATTTGGTCAATAACAAAAGTTTATCTCAATACTTTGTTATATACCCTTTGTTGGCAATGACAGAGGTCAAACGTTTTCTGTAAGTCTTCACAAGGTTTTCACACACTGTTGCTGGTATTTTGGCCCATTCCTCCATGCAGATCTCCTCTAGAGCAGTGATGTTTTGGGGCTGTCGCTGGGCAACACGGACTTTCAACTCCCTCCAAAGATTTTCTATGGGGTTGAGATCTGGAGACTGGCTAGGCCACTCCAGGACCTTGAAATGCTTCTTCACAAGCCACTCCTTCGTTGCCGGGCGGTGTGTTTGGGATCATTGTCATGCTGAAAGACCCAGCCACGTTTCATCTTCAATGCCCTTGCTGATGGAAGGAGGTTTTCACTCAAAATCTCACGATACATGGCCCCATTCATTCTTTCCTTTACACGGATCAGTCGTCCTGGTCCCTTTGCAGAAAAACAGCCCCAAAGCATGATGTTTCCACCCCCATGCTTCACAGTAGGTATGGTGTTCTTTGGATGCAACTCAGCATTCTTTGTCCTCCAAACACGACGAGTTGAGTTTTTACCAAAAAGTTCTATTTTGGTTTCATCTGACCATATGACATTCTCCCAATCCTCATCTGGATCATCCAAATGCTCTCTAGCAAACTTCAGACGGGCCTGAACATGTACTGGCTTAAGCAGGGGAACACGTCTGGCACTGCAGGATTTGAGTCCCTGGCGGCGTAGTGTGTTACTGATGGTAGGCTTTGTTACTTTGGTCCCAGCTCTCTGCAGGTCATTCACTAGGTCCCCCATGTGGTTCTGGGATTTTTGCTCACCGTTCTTGTGATCATTTTGACCCCACGGGGTGACATCTTGCGTGGAGCCCCAGACCGAGGAAGATTATCAGTGGTCTTGTATGTCTTCCATTTCCTAATAATTGCTCCCACAGTTGATTTCTTCAAACCAAGCTGCTTACCTATTGCAGATTCAGTCTTCCCAACCTGGTGCAGGTCTACAATTTTGTTTCTGGTGTCCTTTGACAGCTCTTTGGTCTTGGCCATAGTGGAGTTTGGAGTGTGACTGTTTGAGGTTGTGGACAGGTGTCTTTTATACTGATAACAAGTTCAAACACGTGCCATTAATACAGGTAACGAGTGGAGGACAGAGGAGCCTCTTAAAGAAGAAGTTACAGGTCTGTGAGAGCCAGAAATCTTGCTTGTTTGTATGTGACCAAATACTTATTTTCCACCATAATTTGCAAATAAATTCATTAAAAATCCTACAATGTGATTTTCTGGATTTTGTTTCCTCATTTTGTCTGTCATAGTTGAAGTGTACCTATGATGAAAATTACAGGCCTCTCTCATCTTTTTAAGTGAGAGAACTTGCACAATTGGTGGCTGACTAAATACTTTTTTGCCCCACTGTACTGTCGATTATCAGTGTAGTTCGTGGAAGTCTGTATCTGCAGTTAATATTTGGTTACGTCATTGGATAGTTGACGCAGGTCCATGCAAAATGTTTTTGCCTCTGTGCAAACTGTCACCTTAATGTTGCCATGAATAGACTATGACAACGACATAGAAGTGCATTGGGAATAACCATACTTTTCTTAATGGCTCCTCTGCTCTTTCCTTCTCCAGAATTTCCGACCCATTAGCACTGGACCAATCACCAGTGGTTACGGCAGGGGGAACAGCAGCAGCGGTTACAGCCGAAAACCCTCCTACACTCCCGAGCTGCCGCACCTCAACAACGGCTCCTCCAAGCAGTCCAACAATGTGCAGTACAACAACCCAGCCAGCCTGTATGCACACAACAACGGCAGCAACGGAGACAGAGACAGGGTCTTGCCAAAACAAATGGGCGGCCTGAGCCTGAGTTCCCCTCACAGGTAAGCCATGCGGAGTGGAAAGCCATTTGTTATCGCGTAATCTCTCGGATGTGTGATAAATGTGTGTGTTCTCCTAGGCTACAACCTACAGCGCCCAGAGATGTCCTCTGGGATGTCCTCTGGGCCCTGCTGTTTGTGCTGGCTGCACACATTTTCCCCTCCCAAGGCCTCCCAAGGCCTCACAGTGAAGTTTACCTTGTAGGGTCCCTCCGGAGTGGAGGAAGACCAAGTGCACTGTATCTTGACAGGATCAGAAAATATAGATCAGCTGTGTTGATATACACAGAGTAGTGCTAAATGTTATGCACTATTGACATAATGGAGTTTGAGAATTCTCTCTGGTGGGTTTTGTGGAAAGACTGTGAACAGGAAATGGGGTCTATCTCCTGTTTGGAATAGGAATACCAAGGTGGAATGGGGTCTATCTAGGAATACCAAGGTGGAATGGATGAACCTGCATCAGTCTACTGCAATTGCAATGGAAAAAAAGGACCTTAGGCTACAGTAATTTCAAGATATTCTGGTAGATACACCATGTCAATGTGAGGACCACATTGGAAATAAGGGTTGTGTCATGTTTTCATGTGTTGTACTCAGTTGAATGATTTCAGTTGAATGCATTCAGTTGTACAACTAGGTATGCACGTTTCCCTTCTTTAAACTACATTTCTTTTCCCCAAAAAAAATAAGTCACAGCATTCACAAATTAAATCAATTTCGTGGAGACATTTCAGTCACAGAAGCTGCTGGTCACACTGAACTCAAACTAAAAACAACTTTATTTGTTTGTCTTCGTCTCTTTCAGCCCTGAGCCTCCGATGCGTTCTCCTGTGGGCCGTAATGGAAACGGTCCTAGTTTTGAAGTCACCACAGAGTCAGATGTGTACAAGATGCTGCAAGACACGGAGGAGCCAGTCTCCGCACCCAAACAATCCGGCTCCTTCAAATACCTACAAGGCATATTGGAGGCAGAGGATGGAGGTACCCTTATTTGTTTCTCTATATGAGTCTCCGTTCACCCTACAATTCACCTAAACAACATGCTTGTTTATGTATGTTAGATATATGTTTGTATATTTGAGCTAAATAGTTTTCTTCTGCAAGTGGAGCATGTGATGTTTTCCAGCCACATGACTGTATGTGCACTGTAGCACGTGTTGTCCCTGAGAGGAGAGGGAGCGTTGGCATAGTTTTCCTTTTATAGGCCGAGAGAGATGAAAGTCAAGTAGGGGGGAAGAAAGTTTACCACAACACAGCCTTGTGAAAGACAATAAACAGAGAAATATGACTTCCTGGTGTTTCTTTCAAACTTTTTTCACTGTTGTCCTTAGAAGTAATGCGTTGTGTTTTCGTCAGTCTCGTGGCCAGATCTCACCTCTTCAAGGAGAACCCAAACAGACAGGCTTATCCCCAGGAACAAGTCATGCTGTCTGTTGGAGATCATTGAGATGGTTTTGTATCAGCACCAGTCCCAATGTTATTCTTTGAATTTGGCGCTAATCACTTGCAGGTGTGAAAAGGGATTAAGGAAGAGAGAAAAGTCAATATTGGTTTCAACAGAATTAGATTAATCGGCACCGATTCGCCTCCTGCACAGTTGTTGTTGTTTTTCGGGACCACAAAAGGCGTCATGGACACTGGGTTTAAGCTTCTGGTGCGATGCTTCCACACCTTGGGGCTTATACAAGGCCCTAAAGCTCTGTCTGCCTGTTTCGGGTTGTTGCTCTCCGTCTGTGGGAATGCTTTATCTTCTGCTAAAGGAGTTGTTTTCTCTTTCTCCGCTGAGCTTTGACCTTTAGATGGAGAGGAGCATTTGACTGCATGTGATGTTGTCGTGGTCCTCATCCTTTAAAAGGAATACGCTCTTGTTTTGAAAATGTCGGCATCCCTGGGATTTCAAGGGAGCGCAAACATGAGGGGCTGTTATGCTATAGCCCCACAGGCTCTGATTTGACCATCTGTTGGTGTCAGACAGTGCGGAGGGTGAAAACAAGAGGAGAGGAGACGTTTGCATGACGGGATTCTCAGCTTATTATTACACTGAACTCCCCAGCTATACCAATCACTGAAGAATGCACCATGTATAGTGGTCAAAGATACTGTATGCATATAATGGGCGAAGACAGGCATAGGAGGGAAGCGATCATGTATTTACAATGTACTTTATTTTTGATGAGCAGATGTGATGAACACTGTGCTGCCTGTAGTTGAACCCCCTGTGTAGGAGTGTAAACTTTGAGTTTGTTAAAAAAAAAACAAGAAATACAGACAAGGTTACAGAATGTTTATTTTGTTTGTCTGTTTATCCAGCCCTTGCGGGTACCTATCTGGTTTATAAAAAGCTGCTCTAATAACTAAGATAAATGGGTGGAAACTCTCTTTTTATTACAGATTAGGGGGATCACATGCTATGAACTTTATTCATATAGACTCGTCAGTAGTCTTTATTCATCAAGCTAGTTTAGCCTACTCAAACACCCGGCTCAAAAAGAGAAGGATGCTATGTTTAGCTAGCTGGCTATGGCTATCCAACACTGGAAATATTCAAGGTCAAGGTAAGCTTTTGGTTTTATGAATTTATTGCCACCGGGGCCCTCCTGTTTGCTGCTGACTGTACACTGTACAGCATGATTGTAATGTGTTTACTAATGCATTAGTTCTAATAGTTCTTTTGACTATGACGTTAATATGGTGACAACGATGGAAGCTGTGTGTAGTCCCAGCACTATGGTTAGCGATTTACGATATGAAGGTTTGGCTTGGAAAAGTTTTCTCACCTGGTCACAGACAGCTGACGTGTTGTGCACAAATCAAATTGTATTTGTCACATGTTGCCGAATAAAACAGGTGTAGACCGTACCGTGAAATAATGACTTACAAGCCCTTAAACAACAACAAAATAAGAGATAAGGAAACATTTAGTAAATAAACTAAAGGAAAAAAATATACACAATAAAAATAACAATAACAAGGCTATATACTGTGGGTACCGGTACCGAGTCAATGTGCGGGGGTATAGGTTAGTCAAGGAAATTGAAGTTATATGTACAGGTAGGTAGAGGTAAACTGACTATGCATAGATAATAAACCTTGAGTAGCAGCAGTGTAAAAAATAAAAGAGGGTGGGGTCAATGCAAATATGCCGGTGGCCATTTGATGAATTGTTCAGCAGTCTTATGGCTTAGGGGTAGAAGCTGTTAAGGAGCCTTTCCCTGTTTTTTGGGCCTTTCCCTGACACCGCCTAGTATAGAGGTCCTGGATCGCAGGAAGCTTGGCCCCAGTGATGTACTGGGCCGTACGCACTACCCTCTGTAGTGCCTTATGGTTTGATGCCGAGCAGCTGCCATACCAGGCGGTGATGCAACCAGTCAGGATGCTCTCGATGGTGCAGCTGTATAACTTTTTGAGGATCTGGGGAACTCAGATCTTTTCAGTCTCCTGAGGGGGAATAGGCCTTGTCGTGCCCTCTTCATGACTGTCTTGGTGTCTTGGTGTGTTGGTGATGTGGACACCAAGGAACTTAAAGCTGCTGACCCGCTCCACTACAGCGCCGTTGATGTGAATGGGGGGGTGTTTGGCCGTCCTCTTCCTGTAGTCCATGACCGGCTCCTTTGTCTTGCTCACGTTGATGGAGAGGTTGTTGTCCTGGCACCACACTGTGACCTCCTCCCTATACGCTCTCTCATCGTTGTCGGTGATCAGGCCTACCACCGTTGTGTCTTCAGCAAACTTAATGATGGTGCTAGAGTCATGCTTGGCCACGCAGTCGTGGGTGAACAGAGAGTACAGGGGGGAACTAAGCACGCACCCCTGAGGGGCCCACGTGTTGAGGAACAGCGCGGCAGATGTGTTGTTGCCTACCCTTACCACCTGGGGTGGCTCTTTCAGGAAGTGCAGGATCCAGTTGCAGAGGGAGGTGTTTAGTCCCAGGGTCTTTAGCTTAGTGATGAGCTTTGTTGGCACTATGGTGTTGAACGCTGAGCTGTAGTCAATGAACAGCATTCTCACATAGGTGTTCCTTTTGTCCAGGTTGGAAAGGGCAGTGTGGAGTGCAATTGAGATTGCATCATCTCTGGAACTATTGGGGCGGAATGTGAATTGGATCTAGGGTTTCCAGGATAACGGTGTTGATGTGAGCCATGACCAGCCTTTCAAAGCACTTAATGGCTACAGATGTGAGTACTATGCGCCGGTAGTCATTTAGGCAGGTTACCTTGGCATTCTTGTGCACAGGCACTATAGTGGTCTGCTTGAAACATGTAGGTATTACAGAGTCGGTCAGGGAGAGGTTGAAAATGTCAGTGAAGACATTTGCCAGTTGGTCCACGGATGCTCTGAGTACACGTCCTGGTAATCTGTCTTGCCCCGTGGCCTTGTTGAATGTTGACCTGTTTAAAGTTATTACTCACATCGGCTACGGAGAGCGTGATCACACAGTCGTTTGGAACAGCTGGTGCTCTCATGCATGCTTCAGTGTTGCTTCCCTCGAAGCGAGCATAAAAAGCATTTAACCCATCTGGTAGGCTCGTGTCACTGGGCAGCTCGCGGCTGGGATTCTCTTTGTAGGCCGTAATAGTTTGCAAGCCCTGCCACACCCGACGAGGGTCCGAGCCGGTTTAGTAGGATTTAATCTTAGTCCTGTATACAGTTTAAGTCGTAAGTTTACATACACTTAGGTTGGAGTCATTAAATGTCACGTTCAGGCCTGAGAAGACAGGCTGGCGTGTTTAGTTTTTGTTTTGGTGTAGGGGTTTTTCTGTTCTAGGTTATCTATATCTATGTTGGGGTAATGGTTCCCAATTAGAGGCAGCGGAGTTTCGTTGTCTCTAATTGGGAACCATATATATGTTTGTAGTTTGCACTAGGGGTTTGTGGGTTATTGTTTGGTCATAGCTTTGTTTGTGTGAATAGTTATGGTCAGCATTACGATCTTCGTTTGTTTTGTTGTTTTTTGTCAGAGTTACGTTCTAAATAAATATGTATACTGGAAACATCGCTGCGTCTTGGTCTGTCCCTTCCAAAGATCGTGACATTAAAACTTGTTTTTCAACCACTCCACATATTTCTTGTTAACAAACTATAGTTTTGGCAAGTCGGTTAGGAGTCGGTTGCTACTTTGTAATTTTTCCAACAATTGTTTACAGACAGATTATTTCACTTATAATTCACTGTATCACAATTCCAGTGGGTCAGAAGTTTACATAAACTAAGTTGACTGTGCCTTTAAACAGCTTGGAAAATTCCAGAAAATGATGTCATCGCTTTAGATGCTTCTGATAGGCTAAATAAAATAATTTGAGTCAATTTGAGGTGTACCTGTGGATGTATTTCAAAGCCTACTTCCAAATTCTGTGCCTCTTTGCTTGACATCATGGGAAAATCTAAAGTCTGGTTCATCCTTTGGAGCAATTTCCAAACGCCTGAAGGTACCACGTTCATCTGTACAAACAATAGTACGCAAGTATAAACACCATGGGACCACACAGCCGTCATACCGCTCAGGAAGGAGACGCGTTCTGTCTCCTAAAGATGAACGTACTTTGGTGCGAAAAGTGCAAATCAATCTGATTAAACAAAAATAGAACTGTTTGGCCATAATGACCATTGTTATGTTTGGAGGAAAAGGGGGGATGCTTGCAAGCCAAAGAACACCAACCCAACCGTGAAGCACAGGGTTGGAAGCATCATGTTGTGGGGGTGCTTTTCTGCAGGAGGGACTGGTGCACTTCACAAAATAGATGGCATCAATGAGGGAGGAAAATTATGTGGATATATTGAAGCAACATCTCAAGACATCAGTCAGGCAGTTAAAGTTTGGTCACAAATGGGTCTTCCAAATGGACAATGACCCCAAGCATACTTCCAAAGTTGTGGCAAAATGGCTTAAGGACAACAAAGTCAAAGGTATTGGAGTGGCCATCACAACGCCCTGACCTCAAATCCAATAGAAAATGTGTGGGCAGAACTGAAAAAGCGTGTGCGAGCAAGGAGGCCTACAAACCTGGTTGCACATGTGACATGCTGGTAGAAATGAATTAAAACTGATTTAAGTTTTCTTGCATTAAAGTCCCCGGCCACTAGGAGCGCCGCTTCTGGATGAGCATTTTTTTGTTTGCTTATGGCCTTATACAGCTCGATGAGTACAGTCTTAGTGCCAGCATCGGTTTGTGGTGGTAAATAGGCAGCTATGAAAAATATAGATGAAAAACTCTCTTGGTAGATAGTGGGGTCTACACCTTCTCATTAAGTACTTTACCTCATGCGAGGAAAGCCTCAAGACTTCCTTAATATTAGAGATTGCGCACCAGTAACAAATAGACCACCTTCCCTCATCTTCCCGAACGTACTGTAGCTGTTCTGTCTTGCTGATGCACGGAAAACCCAGCTAACTGTATATTATCCATGTCCATCATTCAGCCACGACTCTGTGAAACATAAGATATTACCGTTTTGAATGTTCAGTTTGGTAGGATAGTCTTGAACAGAGCTCATGGGTAGAGGGACATTTTTAGTATTATGTGCTAGCCTAAACCTATTGATGTTACATTGATTTGGGTGAAAGGGTTATTAATAACAGTCATCCAATATGCTTGAATAAAAATAAGGCGATGCTCATAATTTTTTGGGGGGTAAACGTCCTCCCTCTTCTTATATGGCATCGCCCTCCGCTGGTATGTGCTATGACTAAACCTCCCTTGAACGGTGTTTGTGAGAGTCTCATTAGAACTCCTGACTAGAACTTATACGTTATACGTCTATCCATCCCCCCCCGACCAACCACCCTACTTCCATTTTTGCCTTAAGTAAGCATCTGTCTTATGTAACCATACCAAATATAACATATACTAATTTGAGTGTGCCGGATTTACATTTACTATGTTACGTCTAGGCTATGAGACCAGGCTGAATACAGCAATTATTACAGTAAAAAAAAATAGATCCCGTTATTACTCCACCCTTTTAAACGGTCACAGCATTAGAGTTTAAGTGTGATGTAAACCTCTTTGTGCCGGGTAGTTCACCAGTGTGCCAGAGCCAGAGGCAGTGGTGTGCTGGGTCAATGGGGCCTGCTGGCACCTCATCACTCCGTGGTTCAGGGACAGTGTGATTGTGGCACTCTGGTTTGATGATGATCTGCTCCTTAATGTGAACTATTTGTTCTGCCAGGCAGCTGCCTCTCTCTCCTCTCCTAATTGATGTGTTCCTGCTGTGTGCCAGGATCTCACATCAGCCCTGGCATCCCTGAAATGTGAATGGAGGGAGATAGATAGGGAGTGAGAGATAGAGAGGTAGAGGTATGGGGAGGGGGAGCGATACTGTAGGTAATACAGTACAGAGAGAGAGGGGAGGGTATGGTAGAGTGAGAGAAAGAGGTAGAGAGGCTGACAGCGTGTGAAATCCACCCTGGCCCTCTGCCTGTACCCCTGCCATGCCCTCTGAGGTTAACACACACCAGTGAAGGGAGTGCTTACTGAGGAGTGATGTCTCTGCCGTGGACAGTAGCTGACCTTGGTGCCTCCCTGAGCCAAGTGTGAACACCATTCATTCTTCCATCTCCATGCTTTCACCGAGGGCTGACTGCTGCCTTTCTAGCTCTCATATACTGGTATAGGGTGAAGTTGCCCCTAAATCTTGGGTCAGTTTTGCATTTTATCCAACTGATATCGTAGATTAGGATTAGGGGAGAGGAAGCTGATCCTAGATCTGTACCTAGAGGAAACATCACCCCGGGGGAACTAAGTTGATTTACAATACCTTTAACTTGTCTTAACTGCGCTATATAAGTTGAATAAATAATAATGCTAATTATAAGAATGTATTTTTTTTTTTTTAACTGAGGTGTTGTGTTATTTTGTGTGTCTGTGTCCACAGGTGTGTCCCCCACTGACATGTCTGGAGTGAGAGGCCTTAGGTCCCCAGACCGATCCCCAGTCCCTAAACTGGGCAGCCCCATCCCCGGCCACATGAGCCCCATGCCCGGCCTCCAGAAACTCCCTCAGTGCACGCGCTGTGGTAACGGCATAGTGTAAGTTATTAAAAAAAACCTGAGATGACGCTGCACACTAGGAGTGTGTCACAAATAGCACCGTAGTCCCAATATAATGGACTACTTTTGACCATAGACTACAGGGGATAGGGTGCCATTTGGGATAATGTCTAGTCCTGCTCCAACAGGCCCGAGCTAATAACAGAGAGGGAAAATTATCTCCATGTATCACTTTGAATGAATAAACCTCTGTGCCACGCCCTCTTCCTCAGGAACCCAGAGAAGCCGGTAATCCCCACACTGTTAAAGCACCATGGGTAAACAGTGATGTCATTTGAACAAGAGACTGTTGTGGAGGCTTAGTACCATGGATCTGCTATATAGAGTTTTTACACATGGGTTTTCAGGCAGGGCACTAAAGCATTTACTTACTGTTATAGGCAGTAGTGGTTAGTATAAAGGCCCGGATACAGGGGATATTCAAATTCAACCAATGAGTTCTGGCTGTTGTGAAGCTATGTAATCCTTATTGGTAATGCAAATACCCACATCCCTGAATAGCATACTGGTCACTTGAATGCACAGTGACATAGTTAAATAAGAAAATGAATGCTAATCAAATAGCTCTTTATTGATATTACCTTGAAAACCACTTATGTTTGGCATGACACTAACAACCTGGTTATGTTCTGTCCGTATAGGGGAACCATCGTGAAGGCCAGAGACAAACTGTACCACACAGAGTGCTTCATGTGTGATGACTGCGGCATGAACCTCAAGCAGAGGGGCTACTTCTTCATCGAGGAGAACTTGTACTGTGAGACCCACGCCATGGCCCGCGTACAGCCTCCTGAGGGATATGACGTGGTCGCCGTCTATCCCAACTCCAAGGTTGAACTGGTCTGAACTTGTCTGAATCTCACACAACCCCCCTCAGACATGTGCCTTGAGTCTTATCCACAGCTCCCAGCCCATATAAATGTGTTCCATTTCCAATGCACTACATGTCCAAGCTGTTGCCAGGAAATGTCAGTTTAGAGTTGGGAAATTTGAGCTTCCAAAGGTTTTAAGTCTCTTTAATTCTTTCACATTTACAGCATACTATTCCTATTTCGGACAGATTAACATTTTTACACCTGCTGTGTAAAAAACTATGTTTAATTCAACCTATTTTACTAAAATTGAGGCTTTTCTTTGTGTCAATAGCACTTTTAGATTATGTTGAAACATAAGCAATATTCAACCGAATGACATCTCACAGCTTGAGGTGGCTTTCTATGTTTAACTCTGCCGTCTACAATACAGTTAGTGGAATGGAATAGGGTCAAGCACCTGACTGAGAATGGAATTCACCTTTCACTGCTTCTCATACTGTTACTGCTACAAATAAAGAACCCCAGCTTTATTACATCTGTTGAAGTGCAATCCAGTGCCACACGAGAGCTTATTTTGTCTCTCCACTGTAAGCAGCTTTTAAAAAGCTGTGGGGAGCAAAGACGCAGGACAAGGCCATGGAAAATATTGATATCCAGCCCGTGAATCTAGAAACATATGGGAATAATATACATAGACAGAGACAGAGCTTGTTGGCTAAGGGACCATATTTGAAAGAGTTTGTCGTTTTTTTCTTGTTTGATTTTAACGTATCTAGTCACAGCCAGGTCCACTGAATGAATCACACTTCTACATTTCCAGGGAGGTAGGGAAGGAGGGAGGGGATTTACAGTACCAGTAAAACGTTTGGACACACCTACTCATTCCAGGGTTTTTCTTTATTTTTACTATTCTCTACATTGTAGAATACTAGTGAAGATATCAAACTATGAAATAACACATATGGAATCATGTAGTAACCAAAAAAGTGTTAAACAAATCAAAATATATTTTATGTTATAGATTCTTTAAAGTAGCCATCCTTTGCCTTGATGACAGCTTTGCACACTCTTGGCATTCTCTCAACCAGCTTCATGAGGCAGTCACCTGAAATGCATTTCAATTAACAGGTGTGCCTTGTTAAAAGGACATTTGTGGAATTTCTATCCTTCTTAATGCGTTTGAGCCAATCAGTTATGTAGCGACAAGGCAGGGGTGGTATACAGAAGATAGCCCTATTTGGTAAAAGACCAAGTTCATATTGTGGCAAGAACAGCTCCAATAAGCAAAGAGAAACAGTCCATAATTACTTTAAGACATGAAGGTCAGTCATTATGGAAAATTTCAAGAACTTTGAAAGTTTCTTCAAGTGCAGTCACAAAAACCATCAAGCGCTATGATGAAATTGGCTCATGAGGACTGCCACAGGAAAGGAAGACCCAGAGTTGCCTACGCTGCAGAGGATAAGTTCTTTAGAGTTGCCTGCCTCAGAAATTAAATGCTTCACAGAGTTCAAGTAACAGATAAATCTCAACATCAACTGTTCAGAGGAGACTGCGTGAATCAGGCCTTCATGGCAGAATTGCTGCAAAGAAACCACTACTAAAGGACAACAATAATAAGAAGAGACTTGCTTGGGTCAAGAAACACGAGCAAAGGGCATTAGACTGGTGGAAATCTGTCTTTTGGTCGGATGAGTCCAAATTAGCGATTTTTGGTTCCAACCTCTTTGTGAGACGCAGTGTGGGTGAACGGATGATCTCCACGTGTGGTTCTCACCGTGAAGCATGGAGGAGGAGGTGTGATTGTGTGGGGATGCTTTGCTGGTGACACTGTCTGTGATTTATTTAGAATTCAAGGCACACTTAACCAGCATGGCTACCACAGCATTCTGCAGCAATACGCCATCCCATCTGGTTTGCGCTTAGTGGGACTATCATTTGTTTATCAACAGGATAATGACCCAACACACCTCCAGGCTGTGTAAGGGCAATTTGACCAAGGAGAGTGATGGAATGCTGCATCAGATGACCTAGTCTCTACAATCACCCAACCTCAACCCAGTTGAGATGGTTTGGGATGAGTTGGACCGCAGAGTGAAGGAAAAGCAACCAACAAGTGCTCAGTGTATGTGGGAGCTCCTTCAAGACTGTTGGAAAAGCATTCCAGGTAAAGCTGGTTGAGAGAATGCCAAAAGTGTGCAATGCTGTCATCATGGCAAAGGGTGGCTACTTTGAAGAATATTTGTTTAACACTTTTTTGGTTACTACATGATTCCATATGTGTTATTTCATAGTTTTGATGTCTTCACTATTATTCTACAATGTAAAAAATAGTAAAAAAATTAACAAAACCCCTTGAATAAGAAGGTGTGTCCAAACTTTTGACTGGTACTGTATGTGCTTTTGCAAGTGACAAAAATATCTGTGTTAGGAGCAAAAAGTCTCTACCCCTGAAAGTGTTGGATGAATTATGATCACTTACATATGTGGCCATGTACATAATCATGCAGCCTAGGGACGGCAAACAGTGAACTGAAATAGTTGCATTAAAAGTGCTATTTTAATTTGAATGAAAAACTCAATCTCAAAGTGCTTGTTATTCGATATCCACCGTGACCCTAATGTTTAGCTACTGCAATGCCAACTAGGACGGTAGTTCTTTGTAAATTATGTGAAATGATGTTGTCATGACGTTGGTGTTTTAGTTCTAATTGTACATATTTGTTTCGTCATGGCTGTTTAACAAACATAACTTGTCACTCTGCCTTCACACGTCTGTGTCATTTAAGTGCTTACCGTGTTTAGTCACAGAATCCTCTCATTTTTAACTTATTGTTTTGTCGACACATTTTGTTCTGGTTTCTTCTATTTGTTTTTTTAAGATATAATAAAGTGAAAAAGTATTAAAATAATGCCCATGATTGAAAACATTTCTACAGGCATGCTGTATTTATTGTGGAATGTCTTGAGAGTAGTACAGTCATGGCCAAAAGTTTTGAGAATGACACAAATATACATTTTCACAAAGTCTGCTGCCTCAGTTTGTATGATGGAAATTTGCATATACTCCAGAATGTCATGAAGAGTGATCAGATGAGTTGCAAAGTCCCTCTTTGCCATGCAAATGAACTGAATCCCCCAAAAAACATTTCCACTGCATTTCAGCCCTGCCACAAAAGGACCAGCTGACATCATGTCAGTGATTCTCTCTGTAACACAGGTGTGAGTGTTGACGAGGACAAGGCTGGAGATCACTCTGTCATGCTGATTGAGTTCGAATAACAGACTTGAAGCTTCAAAAGGAGGGTGTTGCTTGGAATCATTGTTCTTCCTCTGTCAGCCATGGTTACCTGCAAGGAAACACGTGCCGTCATCACTGCTTTGCACAAAAAGGGCTTCACAGGCAAGGATATTGCTGGCAGTAAGATTGCACCTAAATCAACCATTTATCGGATCATCAAGAACTTCAAGGAGAGCGGTTCAATTGTTGTGAAGAAGGCTTCAGGGCGCCCAAGAAAGTCCAAGCGCCAGGACCGTCTCCTAAAGTTGATTCAGCTGCGGGATCGGGGCACCACCAGTACAGAGCTTGCTCAGGAATGGCAGCAGGCAGGCGTGAGTGCATCTGCACACACAGTGAGGCAAAGACTTTTGGAGGATGGCCTGGTGTCAAGAAGGGCAGCAAAGAAGCCACTTCTCTCCAGGAAAAACATCAGGGACAGACTGATTATCTGCAAAAGGTACAGGGATTGGACTGCTGAGGACTGGGGTAAAGTCATTTTCTCTGATGAATCCCCTTTCCAATTGTTTGGGGCATCCGGAAAAAACAAGGTGAGAAGACAAGGTGACAAGGTGAGCGCTACCATCAGTCCTGTGTCATGCCAACAGTAAAGCATCCTGAGACCATTCATGTGTGGGGTTTCTTCTCAGCCAAGGGAGTGGGCTCACTCACAATTTTTCCTAAGAACACAGCCATGAATAAAGAATGGTACCAACACATCCTCCGAGAGCAACTTCTACCAACCATCCAGGAACAGTTTGGTGACGAACAATGCCTTTTCCAGCATGATGGAGCACCTTGCCATAAGACAAAAGTGATAACTAAGTGGCTCGGGGAATGAACATCAATATTTTGGGTCCATGGCCAGGAAACTCCCCAGACCTTAATCCCATTGAGAACTTGTGGTCAATCCTCAAGAGGCGGGTGGACAAACAAAACCCCACAAATTCTGACAAACTCCAAGCACTGATTATGCAAGAATGGGCTGCCATCAGTCAGGATGTGGCCCAGAAGTTAATTGACAGCATGCCAGGGCAGATTGCAGAGGTCTTGAAAAAGAAGGGTCAACACTGCAAAAATTGACTCTTTGCATCAACTTCATGTAATTGTCAATAAAAGCCTTTGACACTTATGAAATGCTTGTAATTATACTTCAGTATTCCATAGTAACATCTGACAAAAAGATCTAAAGACACTGAATTAGCAAACTTTGTGAAAATGTATATTTGTGTCATTCTCAAAACTTTTGGCCACGGCTGTACTTTAGCTTGCCTGTGGACACACTACAGAGATATAGGGTTCCATTTTGTGTATTTGTATATCCTGGCTATGACAAGGCACTCTACCCACAGCATGTATTCAGACCTACAGCTCGGAGTCAATGCCTTGCGTTCCAAATGGCACACTATTTCTTACTTAGTGCACTGCTTTCCCACTGGTCACAGACGTCAATTAAACTTCTATTTCACGTTGATGCAGCGTAATTTCATTGACATGATGTGAAAACAATGTTGATTCCAAACAGTGTTTGCCCTGTGGGTTGGTACCATTTGGGATGAACACAAATTGACTGATCCAAACCCAGAGACATCTACTTCCTAGGGCCTGTGAGAACAAGTACTCCCATGTTTCAATTTGTTACAAGCAGACTTTGAATACACAACTGCCTTTTTGGATTATGTTCAAACTGTGTCATCCAAAACCTACACATAATGATTTTCTTCACATTTTACCCCCACAAAAGGTTTTTGTAGAAAATTGTAGGGCACTTGATGTAATATGAGAAGTTTGTGGTTTGTTTAAGATCGAATGTCAAGTTTACCATACAGTTGTGATGTGTGGCTGAGATTCAATGGTTAACTATAATCAGAAACAGAAGGCAGGGGAGCCCTTCATACCCCATTAAATATGTCTTAACGCCTTAATAACGAGAGAGAGAGAGAGAGAGAGAGAGAGAGAGAGAGAGAGAGAGAGGGCAAAAGGGAGAGAGAGAGAGAGGGGGAGCAAAAAGGAGAGAGAGAGAGAGAGAGAGAGAGAGAGAGAGAGAGAGAGAGAGAGAGAGAGAGAGAGAGAGAGAGAGAGAGCAAAACGGGAGAGAAGCAGAGAGCGAAAAGAGGGGAAGAGAGATACAGGGGGAGGGAGACAGAAGGGAGATAAATTGGTCTGTTTTTGGAGTCCCAGTCATTCATTTAAACGATTCAGTCAGTATAAGAGTGATGTGGTTTAGCAACGTGGTCAACAGTTAGTGACTAATCCAAGGCTTTGAACACTCATCTTAACAGGCATAGGGTAACATTTTCCACATTGGCGACACGTATGTCAAGCTGCTGGTTACAAGTCAACCCCCAAACAGCTGCAGCACGGAGCATGGCGTTTAGGAAGTCGCCTCAAGTCGCCTCATATTTTAATCAAGCATGGAGAACATGATAAAGACTTCCAACTTTGTATGAAAGAAAGCTTTCACAGAAGCTTAAAATATTTCACCATTACAGTTCAAATGGATTACTCTTTTTATTCATATATTTGCAATGCACAGTAGCATGTACAATTAAATGGAATCTATTTTAATAATAGAGATACTGGTTATCTCTGTATACCCGTCACAAGACCCACTGGTTGATGCTTATTTATAAAACCCTCCCCCCTAGCTGAGATACATACTGCAGCCCTCATCCTCCACATACAACACACATTCTCCCAGTCACACTCTGTTAAAGGTCCCTAAAGCACACACATCCCTGGGTCGCTACTCTTTCAGTTCACTGCAGCTAGTGACTGGAACGAGCTGCAAAATCTCTTCATTCAAAGACTCAATCATGGACACTCTTACTGACAGCTGTGGCTGCTTCGTGTGATGTATTGTTGTCTCAACATTCTTGCCTTTGTGCTGCCCAATAATGTTTGTACCATATTTTGTGCTGCTACCATGTTGTGTTGTTGCCATGTTGTGTTGCTACCATGTTGTGGTGCTACCATGTTGTTGCCATGTTGTGTTGCTACCATGTTGTTGCCATGTTGTGTTGCTACCATGCTGTTGTCATGTGTTGCTACCATGTTGTTGCCATGTTGTGTTGCTACCATGTTGTGTTGCTACCATGTTGTTGCCATGTTGTGTTGCTACCATGTTGTTGCCATGTTGTGTTGCTACCATGTTGTGTTGCTACCATGTTGTTGCCATGTTGTGTTGCTACCATGCTTTGTTGTCATGTGTTTCCACCATGCTGTGTTGTTGTCTTCGGTCTCTCTTGATGTAGTGTTCAAATCAAATCAAATTTGATTTGTTTCATGCGCCGAATACAACAGGTGTAGACCTTACCGTGAAATGCTTACTTACAAGCCTTTAACCAACAATGCAGTTCAAGAAATAGAGTTAATAAAATATTTACATAAGTAAACTAGGGTAAAAAATTTAATTAAAAAGAAACACAATAAAATTACATAACAATAACGAGGCTATATACAGGGGGTACCGGTACCGAGTCAATGTGCGGGGGTACAGGTTAGTCGTGAAGGTCATTTGTACAAGTAAGTAGTAGACTCTCTTTTCGTGATGTGTGTGTTGTCCTATATTTTATTTGAATCCCAGCCCCCGTCCCCGGAGGAGTCCTTTTGCCTAGTTAAATACAGGTTAAATAAAACAAATATTAAAAAAATACCAGAGGCACATAAACACTATATACAGTAACTTCGGAAAGTATTCAGACCACTTGACTTTTTACACAATTTGTTAAGGTACAGAATTATTCAAAAATGTATTAAATAGTCGTTTTTTTCCAATCTACATTACACACAATAACCCATAATGACAAAACAAAAACAGGTTTTTAGAAATGTTTGCTAATATGATAACACATTTACTTAAGTATTCAGGTCTTTTACTCAGTACTTTGTTAAAGCACCTTTGGCAACAATTACAGCATTGAGTCTTCTTGGGTATAACGCAAGGTCTGTCAGTTTGGATGGGGATTGTTGCTGCACAGCTATTTTCAGGTCTCTCCAGAGATGTTCATTCTGGTTCATGTCCGGGCTCTGGCTGGGCCACTCAAGCACATTCAGAGACTTGTCCCAAAGCCTCTCCTGTCTTGTCTTGGCTATGTGCTTAGGGTCGTTGTCCTGTGGAAGGTGAATCTTTTCCCCAGTCTGAGGTCCTGAGCGCTCTGGAGCAGGTTTTCATCAAGGATCTCTTTGTACTTTGCTCCATTCATCTTTGCCTCGATCCCAACTAGTATCCCAGTCCCTGCCACTGAAAAACATCCCCACGACATGATGCTGCCACCATCATGTTTCAACGTAGGGATGGTTCCAGGTTTCCTCCAGACGTAACGCTTGGCATTCAGGCCAAAGAGTTCAATCTTGGTTTAATCAGACCAGCGGGCTGTCGTGCCTTTTACTGAGGAGTGGCTTCCGTCTGGCCCCTACACCATAAAGGCCTGATTGGTGGAGTGCTGCAGAGATGGTTGTCCTTCTGGAAGCTTCTCCCATCTCCATAGTTGAACTCTATCTCTGTCATAGTGACCATCGGGTTCTTGGTCACCTCCCTGAACAAAGCCCTCCTCCCCCGATTGCTCAGTTTGGCCGGGCGGCCAGCTCTAGGAAGAGTGTTGGGGGGTTCCAAACTTCTTCCGTTTAAGAATGATGGAGGCCACTGTGTTCTTGGGGACCTTCAATTCTGCAGAAATGTTTTGGTACCTTTCCCAGAACTGTGCTTCCACATAATCCTGTCTCGGATTGCTGCGGACAATTCCTTCGACCTCATGGCTTGGTTTTTGCTCTGACATGCACTCTCAACTGTGGGACCTTAAATAAACAGGTGTGTGCGTTTCCAAATCATATCCAATCAATTGAATTTACCACAAAATTAGAAACATCCCAGATGATAAATGGATACAGGATGCACCTGAGCTCAATTTCGAGTCTCATAGCAAAGGGTATGAATACTTATGTAAATAAGCTATTTCTGTTTTTTTATTTTTAATACGTTTGCAAAAATGTCTAAAGACCTGTTTTTTTATTGTGGGGTATTGTGTGTAGATTGCTGAGGATAATTGTTTTTAAAATCTATTTTAGAATAAGGCTGTAACGTAACAAAATGTGGAAAAGGTTGAGGGGTCTGAATACTTTCTGATGGCACTGTATGTAGTAATGAAGTTACTTAACGTGACAGAGAGAGAGGGAGAGACAGAGTGAGAGACCTTTACTCCATGGAAATAATTCTGAGCTCCAGTGTTTCAACTCATCTCAGTTCTACTCTAAACACTGAGCCTGAGCTGAAAATAAACACTTCATGTCTCTCAGTAACCGTCTCTGTTGTGTATTGTGGACAACGTCACTACTTCAGCATCAGCCAGCTAACTGTCCATCAGAATAAACTTGATGTGAGGAGTGTGTTGTGAGAGCTTCAAACCTAGCAACTAAAACCCCAAATCCATGAGAAAAGCGCCCGGCTTGGTGCCAACAAAACGCCTGAAAATGGCGCTGAAAGACAGGGCAGCCATGCTTCTAGCTTCTAGGCAACTTTGCAGTATTTTTTTTTATGTGTTATTTCTTACATTATTGTCCTATAAATCTTTTGTGTTATTACATACAGCCGGGAAGAACTCGCTAATGTTCAGTCTCTGGATAAAAAGGTTCAGGGCAACGAGCTCAGGGCAACGATTTCCTTCCAGAGAGACATCAGGGATTGTAACATACTCGGTTTCACGGAAACAAGGCTCTCTTGGGATATACTGTCTGAATCCGACAGCCAGGTGGGTTCTCAGTTCATCGCACAAACAGGAATAAATATCTCTCCGGGAAGAAGAAGGTTGGAGGTGTATGTTTCATGATTAACTACTCATGGTGTGATCGTGATAACATACAGGAACTCAAGTCCTTTTGTTCACCTAACCTAGAATACCTCACAATCAAATGCCGACCACATTATCTCCCAAGAGAATTCTCTTCGATTATAGTCACAGCCGTGTATATTCCCCCTCAAGTTGTTACCACGACAGCCCTCAAAGAACTTCACTGGACTTTATGCAAACTGGAAACCACATATCCTGTGGCGGCATTTATTGTAGCTTGTGATTTTAACAAAGCAAATTTGTATAAAATGCTACCGAAGTTCTATCAACACACTGACTGTAGTACTCGCGCTGCTAAAACACTCGAACACTGCTACTCCAACTTTCAGGATGCCTTCAAGGCCCTCCCCCCGCCCTCCCTTCTGCAAATCTGATCACGACTCCATTTTACTCCTCCCTTCCAATAGGTACAGGTGCATCAAAGCTGGGACCGAGAGACTGAAAAACAGCTTCTTTCTCAAGGCCATCAAACTGTTAAATAGCCATCAGTAGCACCTTAGAGGCTGCCGCCCTATATACATAGACTTGAAATCACTGGTCACTTTAATAATGGAACACTAGTCACTTGAAAAATGTTTACATATTTTGCATTACTCATCTCATATGTATATACTATATTATATTATATTCTACTGTATCTTAGTCTTTGCTGCTCCGACATTGCTCATCCAAATATTTATATATTCTTAATTCCATTGCTTTACTTTAGATGTGTGTATTGTGCGTATTGTTGTGAAATTGTTGGATATCACTTGTTAGATAATACTGCACTGTTGGAGCTAGAAACACAAACATTTCGCTACACCCACAATAACATCTGCTTAACACGTGTATGTGACCAATAACATTTTGATGCATATACAACATCTAAGCTAACTATCTTTCATTGAATCAAGTGATATTTTCTTAGATTGATTCAGCTGGAGGGGTCTAACCTCTAACACCTAAACAAATACATATATTGTTCCAAGGCTCAGAGGGAGATTCAAGTGCTGTATCTGGAAAGCATTAGGTGTGTGGTTCCCTGTCCTCTCTCTCCACATTCCCCAGGTGTAATTGATGAACAGGATCAAATAGGAATGCAGCTCATTCACTTGATGTGCAGGATTCATGTCAGTCCATTGTGCTTATGGAGCCCACTGTTGGGCTTTGTTCCATTTAGTGTCTGAAAGCAGGCCTCAATCGTTCACTCAGTCACTCCATCTCTCCTTTTCTTCAGTCCATTCCTCTCCTCCCCTTCCAGACGGTACCAACCTGTTTTTTCTAACAGTTGTGAGTTATTGGATGGGTGCCTGTGAACAGCCTGGCCTCCGAGCCATACAAAATATACTTGACCTATTTCTGAGCACCTCCAAGACGTATGACACTGTACCTACTAATGGTGTAGTTACTATTTATATGTACATACTCGTATTCATTCCTTTACTCTTGTGTGTATAAGGTAGCTGTTGTGAAATTGTTAGATTACTTGTTAAATACTACTGCATGGTCGGAGCTAGAAGCACAAGCATTTCGCTACACTCGCATTAACATCTGCTAACCATGCGTATGTGACAGATAAACATTTGATTTGATTTGATTTGACTTGAGACAGAAACAAAAGTAGGGAGGTTGGTCCTAGAGGAAGGGTGGGCGTAATCCGTGACAGTCCAATCCAAAGGTTGCATGTTCGAGTTGCTATTGGCTCAACTGTAGCATTTTATCTAACCCTTATTCTAATTGTAACCCAACTCAACTAACCTGTTACGCAAATTCACCGAACTTTTGTCGTGTATCGTATCGTTACGTGCCTATGTGTCTATAAGCACATAACGTAATTCTCCTTTGTCGCTACAGCGCAACAAGCAATCTGGTCTCAGATAAAGACGTGCAATGCTATACATCCTCCAAGAGGTATGATAAATTACATCATCCAATTCGTGTGATATTCTACGACTGGGTCAGACATATGATACTATACGTCCTCTGATTTGTATGATTTTGTATGACCGCTATTCCATTCATAAGGTGACCTAACATAAATTATTATATTAAATGGATTGTCACAGATTTACATACAGAATAATAGGAATTGCCCTGAGATCACATTGCTGTGAAACCTGAGGTTAAGCGCTCTACATACTAGGGTATTAAAGAGTGGTATGTTAATTATTCCCAATCCACCATCAGAACAATGCAGTGAGAAAGAAGAAGGCATTTCTAATGAGGTGGAATTATCTTCATCTGTGATCCTTCTTTTGAAATAGTTCAATCACCAAAATGTTTGAAGTGAAAATACGTACAGTAATGTAATGGTGTGTAAACATAGTTTGGTTGATGAAGAGATACGTTGTAGATATAAACCATTTCTCTCTCTCTCTCTCTCTTCAGTATCAGAGGACATTAATAACAAGGCTAGTGGAGCATCATGCCCCATCTTGTGCGTTTGGCTTGGTTTCGTAACCATTCCACCCACTGCTTTATGAGGATTTATAAAGCACCACTTGAACCTCCAAATGTTTGGCTAGTTCTTATTGGGGGGGGGAGTTGTGCTCTTATACTCATCAAAATGGGATTGAGACTAAAGAATGTCCTGCGTTTGAAAACATTCACAGGCCGGGGGATCTTGACCTCCCCTAACGCTTGGGAAAAGAAACTACATTACCAGAGAAGAATAATAGAAAGGAATGCTGTCCATCAGTGGAACAAGCATGAATGCGTATGGTATTTTGGCATTGTTAAGGACACATTGATCATCCATTGCCGTGTGGTTAATATGACACAGAGGGGACTCTATCCTTGGGAGTTTACATCCAGCACGAGCAGCCAAGGTCTGAGAGTGGCTGAGATCCATCTATGAGATGAGCTATGTGTTTATAAACATATGCAATACAGTAAATATCTACCTTCTTATAGTTATGTACATAAAACTGGATATAAAAACCAAACAGATGGCTTTAGGTTTGAGAAACATGTCAGCTCCACCAAACTTGGCTAAAATACGAGGAAATTAGTCAAATGGGATGACACTGAACACAACCTCTCCTGTGGAGAACCTTCACCAAAAAATCCCATTCTCATAGATCATCCCACTGGTTGTTTCTCCTTTCCCAATCTATGACAACACTGCTTAGATAGAGTAAACCGTCATCCAAGTGCTCTCAAACAAGTACAATATATCCCAAATATTCACATTTAAATTCACTGTAATTAGAAGAAAAAATATATATTTTGGTATTGAAGTTGTACATTTATCAGTGACAATGTGCAGTCTGATTCCTGGTCAAACATACACATTACAGAGCATAGATACCTTCATTAACCTTTGAAACAGCTACCAGGGCAGACTTTCCTTCCTGTCTTTTTGGTCATTATTGTTAGAGTATGAGTCAGTATTTTCCTCAAATTCCTGCAGATTGTCTGAGGGGGTGGCCAGTCAGGGGTGGACTGATGGTGACAGGAAACAGGAAAGACCAGCTCAGCTGTCCCAAACATTAGGCCAGAAAAGACTGTACGGCCGGAGGTCCCCTCTCAGGAACATAATTGGCAGGAGCCTCTCTCTCTCTCTCTCTCTCTCTCTCTCTCTCTCTCTCTCTCTCTCTCTCTCTCTCTCTCTCTCTCTCTCTCTCTCTCTCTCTCTCTCTCTCTCTCTCTCTCTCTCTCTGCTTCCACCCCCCACTTTCTGTTTTTTCTTTCACACTCATACACTCTGCCTCTGCCCCTCCTCTCCCTTTCTCTCTCAGAGCAGCGGGTGAAGTGTTTTAGTGGTGTCCATAGAAACTGAGATTGATACAATTGCCTGAGCGGTCATGTCTGGACTAAGTATGTCTGGGCTTTTGAGTGGCGTAGCTGTCTAAGGCACTGCATCTCAATGCAAGAGGCGTCACTACAGTCCCTGGTTCAAATCCAGGCTGTATCACATCCGGCCATTATTGGGAGTCCCATAGGGCGGCGCACAATTGGCCCAGCGTCGTCCAGGTTTGGCCGTCATTGTAAATAATTATTTGTTCTTAACTGACTTGCCTAGTTAGATAAATAAAGAAAAGTACAGCAGGGAGTGTCTTCGATTTGAAAGACAGAGGAAAAAGAAAGGATGTAATTTAGCCCCTGTTGACACAGTTGGACATATTCCAACTTCGCGTACTTGAAGAGTAAGGGCTAGATTCAGTCACTAGGGCGAGTTACATTTGAAGGGAATTTCTGATTGCGCCGACATATGCATATTTTACCATGAATGCAGTCCCTGCGAATGCGGAAACAATGTCTTTACATTTCAATCTCGCTACGCTGTGGATCTTCAGCGCTACGGATTGAATCTAGGCCTTAGTCTAATTTAGCCTTGCATTTTATTCATGAGATTTCCGAGCTATTAAGAATGAGCATAGTCTTCTTATGTGGAATGTATGCAGCTTCCATAAGATTTTACATCATTATTATTCGTACTTGTATGACTACTACGTTTCTCGCTCTCTTCCTGCTTTTGCAGCAACTAAAACACTGACCACAATATGAAGTTCACGAAAAGAAAAAATAACCTCTTGGGACGTACCTCCAGAACACCAAAATCCCCAATCCGTCTCATCCAGAGTGCTACTCTTCGAAATGGCATGAGTGGTGTAATTATAGATGAGTTAATATGACATAATGGCCGAGCCCTCCTCAGATGTGCTGGGGTTTTCTAAAGACAGCCTGAGTAAAACCAAATCAGTATATTATGTTGTTAGAAAGCATGAAGTCATTACCAGCCAATGGCAAAATGAGAATTGAAGCCCTGGGAGGCTGAAAATTTAAACATTGAGCAAGAGGGAGGGAATAGTGTGCTGAAACAATGAACTGTTATTGTGGGGATGCACAAATCATGGCATACCAGTGGAGAGGATGCTACAATACCCTGCAGGGTAATTATGAGATGGCTGGATTAATAGAACCAGAACCAGAGCATGAAGGCAGGGATCCAGACATGCTCCTAGGACACAGAGGAGCTCTGCTGATTGATGTCCTTGAGGTGCTTTCACTTACCACTCCAAACTCCTGGCATGGGACCCAGTACGGAGCCCTGAGGAGCACCCAGCCAGGCTCCACCTGTTACTGCAGGTGTTCCACACACTGGCGCATGGTTCAAATTGCTCTGGAACTATTTCTTTAATATGTCTACATATCCTGGTGTCACATGTTCATATCTGCTACGAATCAACATCCTGCCCAGGAAGGGCATCGCTGAGAGACAAGCCACTTATACCATCACTCCCTCAGCGCTGCTTGTCTAGCCTTGCTGCTTACAATGGTAAAGACATTCCGCTATGCTACTATTTAAAGAGTCAAATGGTAAAGACATTCCGCTATGCTGCTATATAAAGAGTCAAATGGTAAAGACATTCCGCTATGCTGCTATATAAAGAGTCAAATGAAGACTTGGTCCATGGCTATTTTTTGCATAGTGATTTTTATATGGTCAAGCATTGTGTTAGCCAGTCTACACCAGATGGTAGTATATAACATTTGCTAGTAGACTAGTGCTGCCTGCGCTACTGATAGCTTCTACTAACCTCTGTACCAGGGGTGGGTATTTCCAGTCCTCGAGGGCCTGATTGGTGTCACAGTTTTGCCCCAGCTCCAGCTAACACACCTGACTCCAATAATCACCTAATCGTGATCTTCAGTTTAGAATGCAATTAATCAGCTGTTTTTGCTAGGGATGGAGAAAAAGTGTGACACGAATCAGGCTCTCGAGGACTGGAGTTGCTCACCCCACCCTGGCAGCAGAGATCACAGTACAATACATTTTTTGTTGTGGGGAGAGAGGGAGTGAGAGAGAGAGAGTGAGAGAGAGAGAGAGAGAGAGAGAGAGAGAGAGATGTTTGGTTTAGATTAAGGACAGTTCTGAAAGAACGTCAGAAAATAAATATTGCGTGTGTTGTGTATAAAAAAGCCAGGTGAAGCTCTCTCTACCGTCAATCTACCCACAGCCATGAAGGATGGTCATGTATCACATCAACACCATCATCCTAGACACCCTGGACTCACTCCAATTCACATAACGACCTAACAGATCCACAGATGATGCAATCTATATTGCGCTTCACACTTCCCTCTCCCACCTGGGCAAGTGGAACACCTATGTGAGGATGCTGTTCATTGACTACAGCTCAGCGTTGAACACCATAGTGCCCTCCAAGCTCATCATTAAGCTAATGAGCCTGTGACTGAACACCTCCCTCTGCAACTGGATCTTCGACTTCCTGACGGGCTGCCCACAGGTGTTGAGGGTAGGCAACAACACATCCGCCACACTAGTCCTCAACACGGGGGCCCCTCAGGGGTGCGTGCTTAGTCCCCTCCTGTACTCTCTATTCATCTGGCTGCACACAACTCCAACACCATCATTAAGTTTGCTGACAACACAATTGTGGTAGGCCTGATCACCGACGGCGATGAAACAGCGTATAGGAAGAAGGTCAGAGACGTGGCAGTGTGGTGCCAGGACAACAAACGCTCCATTAATGTCAGCAAGACAAAGGGGCTGATCGTGGACTACAGGAAATGGAGAGCCGAGCACGTCCCCATTCACATCGACTGGGCTGTAGTGGAGCAGCTTGAGAGATTCAAGTTCCTCTGTTTCCACTTCACTAAAGATGTATCATGGTCCTCACACACCAACACAGTTGCGATGTGTGCGTGTGTGTGTTTAGTTTTACTATCCTTGAGGAGACCAGAAGTCTTCACAAAGATAGTAAATTAAGGAAAATTCAGACAAGTGTGGACATTTCGCCTTTCCCCACAAGGAAAAAGGCTATTCTAGGCTTAGGGGTTAGGTTTAGGGTTAGGATTAAGGTTTGGGGTTCAAGGTTAAGGGTAGGGTTAGGTGAAGGGTTAGGGTTAGGGAAAATAGGATTTTGAATGGAAATTCATTGTTTGGTCCCAACAAGGATAGTAAAGCAAACGCGTGTGTGTGTGGAAACGGTGTCTGTAACGTTCCCCAGATGTTTGAGTGTCCAGTTTTCCGTTTTTTTACGGGAACATTCTATGTATATTAGCAAAAGCCTTCAGATAAACTATTTAGCATGTTTGGCGTTAGAATTAGGAGAACATACCCTTAATGTCAAACAGAACTTACCCAGAACGGGGTTACCATGTTCTTAGAATATACAATATCAATGTTACAGACACTTTTCATGGGACGTTTTATCGTCCAGTTTTCTGAGGGTTAGGAGAATATTCCATCAAAGTCGCACCAAACATACACAGTACACGATTGCCATGTTCTCAGAATATAGGACATTCGTGTTCTACACACATGGGAACGTCGTAACGTCACACCGAATATATTTTTAAATAAAGGTGCAAGTTGGAGCCAAACAAGGTTCTTGAGAGCAATGTCATACTCATTCCATGGAGGGTCTAGTGTCTGCAGGTTTTTGATTGTTCCTTTCAATTAAGCCCTAGACAACCAGGTGAGGGGAGTTCCTTACTAATTAGTGACCTTAATTCATCAATCAAGTACAAGGGAGGAGCAAAAACCCGCAGATACTCAGCCTTCCGTGGAATGAGTTTGACACCGCTGCCATATGGGAACCATTTTAGTGCCTCTGAAGAACCCTAAATGCTATGGTTCTTTGAAGACTTGTGAAGAAAAGGAAGGCCAGCACACTGTTTATGCTCCAAATTCACTGCTTTATTTGTCAGGTCAAACAGACTAAGTGCTCACATCCCAAAATATATACATTTCTGGGTTTGGCGGATGCCAGGAGAACGCTACTTGCCGAATGCATAGTGCCAACTGTAACGTTTGGTGGAGGGGAAATAATGGTCTGGGGCTGTTTTTCATGGTTCTGCTAGGCCTCTTAGTTCCTGTGAATGGAAATCGTAACGCTACAGCATACAATGACATTCTAGACGATTCTGTGCTTCCAACTTTGTGGCAACAGTTTGGGCAGGGCCCTTTCCTTTTTCAGCATGACAATGCCCCCGTGCACAAAGCGAGGTCCATACCAAAATGGTTTGTCGAGATCGGTGTGGAATAACTTGATTGACCTGCACAGAGACCTGACCTCAACCGCTTCGAACACCTTTGGGATGAATTGGAACGATGATTTGAGCCAGGCCTAATCGCCCAACATCAGTGCCCAACCTCCCTAATGCTCTTGTGGCTGAATGGCAAGTCCCCACAGCAATGCTCCAACATCTCGTGGAAAGCCTTCCCAGAACAGTGGAGGCTGTTATAGCAGCAAAGGGGGGCCAACTCCATATTAATGCCCATGATTTTGGAATGAGATGTTTGACGAGCAGATGTCCACATACTTGTGGCCATGTAGTGTACATACAATTTGGTCCAAGTTAAGACCTAGGCAACAGTAAAAAAAAATTATATAGCTTTGGAAACTGTTGGAATACCCACCCATATGACCATTACGCACAGGACGCGTGGTGGCTGTAGATATAATTATAGTGGCCTGTTTCAAAAACAACTAACACATGTAGTATTTACAGAAAATCGGATTTATACAAACTGAACCAGTGGAGACTAGGATTGCAGAACAAATCTACATATTCATGTAACAAATGGTCTGATATTAAACCTTTGGTTCAGACCTTTAGGAGACATAGCAGACTAACGGTGAATCCAATACAATTCTCTTCTCAGTAATAGATTCTTTGACGAACCGTACAAAAATCCCAAACCAGAAATGTTTCCGCCCTCCAGGAACAGAAATGAATAGTCCTGCTATAGGGGTTTTAAGAAGGCATCTGATAACTCAGTATATTGTCCATCCTGGTTCATTCTAAATGCTTAACTAGTACTTTCCCAGGAGGACGTTGTTGAGACATCGTGATGTATTGATGAGATAACATCGCTTCGTTTCACAATAAGGGTGCAATGATATCTTTATTTGTAATTTGGCAAGTCATTCCAAATGTGATCTCAAAAGAAAATAAACAGTTACCAGAGGATGACATAAGAAGTGTGCAGGCGTTGGATCTGATTTGATTCCATTCTTACAGTATATTGGGATTGTCATCATTGCTCATTGTCTCATCGTGTTCTTGTGCCATTGGCTACTACTCCCCTCCCAACTCAATTCTGGATCACGATCGCCATCTAGTGGAGAATGTGTGTTGTTAGAAATGTCACCTGGCTCACCAGGATCTCTAAGAAGCATAGTCTTGTTATCTATGGTTGTGGATGATCTGTAAAACATACAAACAAGGACAGTATGTCACCATGCACTGATTTTCTCTCTAGAATCACTTGGCGATTAGAGACATTGTGGATTTTTTGCTTGGCCGTGGATTCACCCTGGGCATAGGTGTGTTGTGTTGGTGGAAACAGGTTCCTAGATGTATATGCAGGCCTACAAGTTGAACTGTTCCCTTTCACACATGCCAGAGCACACATGACACATTCCAGATGAATAGCGCACGTGAATAGCCATATGGAGATACTGTATACTTTGAATGTTGCGAGAAGAAAAGAAAATATACAGTATTTGCCAAGGCAGAAGCGACCAAACACATGAAGGCACTTACATTACATATATAACAACATATTAAACAGTACATCATATAACATTATTACACCACTACATATCTACAATAGAAAATTTATAATACCACCATACAACAATATTACAACATCTGAGTGTGGAGTTTTTGTGCTAGGGCTTGTGTGCGTATGCATGTGTCTGTACCTTTGTGTGTGTGTGTCTTCACAGTCCCCGCTGTTCCATAAGGTATATCTTTATCTGCGTTTTAAATCTGATTATACTGATGGTTATCAGTTACATGATGTGGAATAGAGTTCCATGTAGTTACTGGGTGGCAGGTAGCCAAGTGGTTAGAGCGTTGGACTGCTAACCGAAAGGTTGCAAGATTGAATCCCTGAGCTGACAAGATAAAAATATGTAATTCTGCCCCTGAACAAGGCAGTTAACCCACTGTTCCTAGGCTGTCATTGAAAATAAGAATTTGTTCTTAACTGACTTGCCTAGTTAAATAAAAATGGCTCCTTGTAGTACTGTGCACCTCCTGCAGTCTGTTCTGGACTTTGGGATAATGAAGACATGTCTTGAGGGGTGTGCATGGGTGTCTGAGCTGTGTGCATTCAGCTTGTCAACACTTTTTACAAAAACTGGTTGTGATGAAGACAATCCATCCTCCACTTTGAGCCATGAGAGATTGACATGCATATTATTAATGTTAGCTCCCTGTGTACTTTTAAGGGCCAGCCGTGCTACCCTGTTCTGAGCCAATTGTAATTTTCCTTAGTCCCTGTCTGTGGCACCTGACCACACGGCTGAACAGAAGTTCAGGTGCGACAAAACTAGGGCCTTGTTGATAGTGTTGTTAAGAAGGCCGAGTAGCGCTTTATTATGGACAGACTTCTCCCCATATTAGCTGCTGTTGTATCAATATGTTTTGATCATGACAATCCAGGGTTACTCCAAGCAGTTTAGTCACCTCAACTTGCTCAACATCCACATTATTCATTACAAGATATAGTTGAGGTTTAGGGTTAAGTGAATGATTTGTCCCAAATATTTGAAATATTTAAGACTAACTTAGTCCTTGCCACCCATTCTGAAACTAACTGCAGCTCTTTGTTAAGTGTTGCAGTCATTGCAGTCTCTGTAGTAGCTGACGTGTATAGTGTTGAGTCATCCGCATGCATATGCACACTGGCATACGTTTTATCCAGCAGCACGCTATGATCGATCATTTCAAAATATTTATCTCAGCCAATCATCAGCAGTTTGTGTAAGTGCTGTGCTTGTTAAATGTCCTTCCCTATAAGCATGCTGAAAGTCTGTTGTCAATTTGTTTATACTGTGAAATAGCATTGTATCTGGTCAAACAATTTTCATCACTCCAAGGGGATTTAACAGTTTTTATACTCATTTTCTTAATGGGTGCATGCTTATTAGTAACTGGAATAAGCAATTTCATAAATGTGTCAAGTACAGCGTCTGGTTGCCCCTCATTACACACCACAGACCAGGTAATATAAGTTGTCAGACCCCGGTGGCTTGTCATTGTTGATAGACAACAATAATTTTTTCACCTCTTCAACACTCACTTTATGAGATTCAAAAGTACAATGCTTGTCTTTCATCATTTGGTCAGATATACTTGGATGTGTAGTGTCAGCGTTTGTTCCTGGCATGTCATGCCGAAGTTTGAAAAAATCATTAAAGTAGTTGGCAATATCAGTGGGTTTTGTGATGAGTGAGCCATCTGATTCAATGAATGAGCCAAGTTTGCCTTTTTACCCAAAATTACATTTAAGGTGCTCCAAAGCTTTTTATTATATATATTTTTTTTGTCATTTATTTTAGTTTCATAGTATAGTTTCTTCTTCTTTTTATTTAGTTTAATCACATGATTTCTCAAATTGCAGTACGTTTGCCAATCGGTTGTACTGCCAGACTTATTTGCCACGCCTTTTGTCTCATCCCTCTCAACCAATTTTTCAATTCCTCATCAATCCAAGGGGATTTAACAGTTTTTACAGTCATTTTCATAATGTGTGTTTATTAGTATCTGGAGTAAGCAATTTCATAAATGTGTTAAGTGCAGTGTCTGTTTGCTCTTCATTACACACCACAGACCAATAAATATTATTTACATCGTCAACATAAGAATGTCTACAAACTTGTTGTATGACCTCTTATACACTATATCAGGCCCAGCCTTTAGAACTTTGGTTTTCCTAGATATGGCTACTATGTTGTGATCACTACATCCTAGGATTTTAGAGACTGCTATAAAGCACATTTCTGCAGCATTAGTAACGATGTGATCAATACATGTTGAACACTTAATTCCTGTTCTGTTTGTAACTACCCTGGTAGGTTGACTGATAACCTAAACCAGGTTGCAGGCACTGGTTACAGTTTGAAGCTTTTTCTTGAGTGGGCAGCTTGATGGAAGCCAGTCAATATTGAATATTTTTTTTTAATCAAAATGCTTTTTTTGGCAGAAATGCCTTCTCGAAGTGTTTTTAAATCAGTGGAATTAGAGTATTATAGCTAAAGAGATGGAGAAAACACCTGTATGCGGTTTACATCTTCAAACTAAGGGCAACCGTGGCATGGCATTTCTGACAGGGAGAAGCATCCTTCATGCATGATGATGTATACAGGTAAGATAGTCTAGTGTTAGCTAGCTACATTTTCAGATATTACACGTTTCAAATTTTAACAGAAAGTGGTTTCATTTCAAGCTAAAGTGTACTGTTAGCTAGCTAGCTAACGTTAGCTGGCTGGCTCCCCTCGCTGACGTTATTATTCGTATTCCAGAGCCGTTTGTTTTTCTAGTTAGAGCCTAGTGTTAGCTAGCTAACATTGAACCTGGTTGGTTAGCTCCCAGCACTGTGACATTGTTGGCACTGTTCATAGTTGTTTAGATAGCTAATGTTTGCTGGCTGGCTCGTTAGCTAACGTTACGTGACGTGTGTACAACACCCGTTGAGTATGGCCGGTGTAAACGTCTGCAAAAAAAGGATAATGAAATTGTTGCCAGTTAGGCTGTTTTCATGTTATCCAATCATCGGCCAGAGGATCAAGTGTGCGCTCCGAGAGCTAAACGAGATTGGTGGGGCTAAAGCTTAAGAGAGTGTGAACAATGCTGAATGGGTGTAGACAAAGAAGAGCGCTTCACTAGATACCAGAACATTCAAATGCCATTTTCTCAAAAGTGAGTTTACAAGTTGATCAACTTTAAAAGCAGAATTACTTTCCCATTGTTCCTCAAATGCAGTGTATGATATACCATTTTGTAGCTCTGAGTTTCTACTTTCATCCAATGTAAAAAACACAATTGCTACATAAGACCGAATCCAGGTGTCACGTCCTGGCCAAAGATAGCCCTTTTGGCTGCTCTATGGAGGTTTTGGTCAGGACGTGATCAGGGGTGTGTTCTGGTTCTATGTTGTTTTTCTATGTTGGTTTGGTTCCCAATTAGAGGCAGCTGTTAGTCGTTGTCTCTAATTGGGAATCCTATTTAGGTTGTTTTATTATATGTTTAGGTTTGTAGTTGTGTGTGTACCTGTGTGTGCCATACCTGCGTTACGGTCGTTGTGTTCTTTCTTTTGTTTTGGTGAGTTCAACAAATAAATATGTTTCACTCAACCCTGCACGCTGCACCTTGGTCCGTTAATCTACAAGAGCGTGACACCAGGTGGTGATTCACATATTGCTTCAACGGTATTTAACATGAGATCCTCTCTGAGCTTTACAGGAATGTGGTTCTGAATATAGACCGCAACTCTGCCCCCATTGGCATTTCTGCCTTTTCGGTCGATGTTATAACCATGTATTGCTACTTCTGTTTCCAGAAGATGTCAAGTTGTCTATAAACGTGATTCCAACAGAACTACAGTAATATTTTAGCCAGGTGTGTAATGCCAGTGGCCTGCTGAATCTTTCACACACCCTGCCCAAAGATGGTACCGGACCTGAAATGATTGGCCACTTTTTGGAATCTTTCAGTGCTAGAATCAGTTCTTTAAAATCCATTTTCAGAAGTGTCGTGACTTGACTATAACATTCATCTGAAGACTTTATTAGGACAGCTAGTCAGGCATACCAGTGATTGTCCGGGAGGTGAGTTTATCGTCTCCACCTCGCGTTGAGATACAAAGTTTAAACCACTTTAAACATGCAGCTGCAGCTTCACGCTTTTATGGTCTAATGTGTTTTTTTTCTTACCCCATCATTTATACATTTTGCTTGAAAGGGGTGGTTTCGGCAGGCTGGCACACTCCCTGACCTCAATCCGAGTGGTAACTACTCACTGTGCAAAGTTAGGTAAAACAACTATCTCTTATAGCTTCTCAAATAACAGCCCTCTCTTAACAAAACCACTCATCAAACTTCATATATGTAGGGGGTATACTTTCCAATTTACAGTATTTCCTTTATAACAGTTTTAATGACATCACAAAATAACAAACAAAATTACATTAGTGTTCTGTAGATTACCATTCCCCACATTCTATGTTAGAGATATTATTCCAGTATTCGCTTTGAATTTGTTAGAGTTTCAGTGGGAAAAAGTCAGTTGAAACAAAGGACCATTCCTTTAGTGAATCCTGAGAGCGCAGGCCTGAATCTTCTCCCTTGATTTACAACAGAGTGTGAGTTGTTAACCCCCACTAGTTATTTTCTTCTCCCCTCTATGGTGAGAGGGGGTCTGATTGAAGTTATTCATTGCAAAACTGTTCTGACCTATTTGGATTTTCGTGGACAGTCATGACAGTCCCCCTCTAGTGGGTTCAATCTTGGAAGGATTCTGCAAGTTGAAACCCACCATAAGAATGGCCATGGGATGTCCTGGTTGTGAATCGTTGTTCCGGACCCGTTGTCAGGTTGTCCAGGCTGGTGGATCTAGGCAGTAATTTAGGCAGACGTTAATAATGCACAACACTCATGCAATGCATCATTACATTTGTTCCCCAAATGAGCGGCATTGTGCCACTAACTGGTGGTTGTATGGGGAACATGTTCAGTTCAAAAGTGTAAAAAGTTTGAAAAGAAAATAACATAAAAGAATATATATAATATAGTTACAATACCTTAATCATCTACTTGGGACTTTTCTCTATACATCCCTGCTTTTGGGTAAATGACTCTATCATGACCTAGCCTAATGTCATGTCTAGGGCGGCCCTACTTGAAGGTGTGTGGCTTAAGGCACTCTCTAAAATGGCAACCTGAGGGACGAGGCTTACATTGTTGACGCTACAGGGCTGACCTAGCGAACTCAGGGGAAGAGGCTGGGGATGCCGTGGATGGATCACCTGAGGGGGTTTCGGGATCTATTGCCAATTTTCCGAAGATTGAGATTGATTCCATCCCACAGGTGATCCTAGCATAAGACCTCTTCAGGTCTTCCATTGCACGTGAGCGCCTGTGTACAAAGTAGGTGCACACGCCAAGGGCAATAAGACCTAGGATTATGGTAGTAGTCAGGATACTGTCTGACACTGTCCAAGAGCGGGTGACGGACCAATCTTTTGGCTTATAGTCAGTTGGGTCAACTAAAAGTGCCTCATCCAGTAAGCTAAGGTCAACAGCCATTTGGCCTTCGTACTGAATTTGGTTTTGAATGGTTGGTGATGACGTTTAGCAAAAGCGTCAGGCATTTCAATATCGGTGTCTATCCTGTTGTCGGGAAGGTGGCAAAGGGCTAGGCCGTCTATGTGGACAATCGTCCACTCTGGTACCTTAACAAAAACTGTCTGATTGGGGAGGTTCAGTTGCGTGGTTGAGTATGGAGTTCATAAGTCATAGTGGCGGACGGTTAAGTTAACGTAGGCTAATGTGATTAGCATGAGGTTGTAAGTAACAAGAACATTTCCCAGGACATAGAAATATATCTGATATTGTCAGAAAGCTTCAATTGTTGTTAATCTCACTGCACTGTCCAATTTACAGTAGCTATTACAGTGAAATAATACCATGCTATTGTTTGAGGAGAGTGCACAATTTTGAACATCAAAAGTTGGTATGCTGGTATGCTGCTGGCCATATAGATATTCTCCAGGTCAACAACCAGCAGGATCAGTAAAAATCCCACTTCATTACGACTAACATCAACGTGTATTGGAATTACAGACCCCAGACAATAGATCAGGTGTGACTGTAATGGCTTTATCGTGGTTGTGGTAGCTGAGGTCAATATATTGTGCACCATTGAAAGGGGCACTAGATATGAGGGAATTATATTAATTTCCAGGTGATCCATAGAGGAGCTAACTTAACAGAGAAAATCCTCCAACAACAAGCAAACCAATTGGACATGGGCATAGTCATGGTTCATGACCTCTACTAGCTTTCCTACCGACAGGAAATCGGTAGGAAAGAGTAGCGTTCAGGAGAGTAGCGTGCGTATTTACCACCAGAATAGTGTCCTGGAGAGACCTTCCCACATGCGTGAACACAATCTCATGTGGTCCTGACCAGTGGGGCAGGAACATTTTGGCGACTCCCACGAGTTTAGTGTATGTGTATGTTATGAATAAATTCATATGATTTATGTTAAATGACTAAATTATTATATGTTTAAAATAATATGTTTAAGTAATTACTAAGAATATTAAATCCTGAAAATGTATGTAATAGGTGTAGGTCTAGAACTTTTTAAAAGACTAAGACATCGTGATACTATTTTGCAACCTAAGCAGGATGGAGTTGAGATAACAGGAACAGGAGAACTGTCGACAGACGATTTATAACTGGACCCTATAACAGGAAAACGGTTTCTTCACCCAGGAAGGGGAGAAACGGTTAGAAAGCTGTTAGAAGTGATTAGATGTTATTTGTAAAACACAGCCCGTCTAAAGTGGGGTGGAGATAAATTGTATGTACATATAAAGGACTGTGTTCTTATTGTGATTTGAGAATTCTCGCGTGAATAAAAATATTGACATATGATCTCTGCAGCTGGGTCTCTGTCTGTTTCATCTTAACCAAAGCTTTACGACCTTTGGGTTATAGACAGAGTAGGTTAATTAAAGTTCAGTTTGTGAACATTGAGAACAAAGCCAAAGCCAGCTCGGTCACTGGGTGATTGACAGGATCAGACAAGAAAGCCATCAAAGTGGCGAGGGTCTCATCTTGGGGTTGCATTGGAATCAGGTCACCATTCTGGAATGAATGACTTATCAACACATTACGTTCGTACGAAGATGTTTCCCGCAGAGCTAAAGTTGAAGTCAGAAGTTTACATACACTTACGTTGGAGTCATTAAAACTTGTTTTTTAACCACTTCACTAAGTTCTTGTTAACCTGTTAGGGATCGGATCCTGCTTGTGAGATCAATTTGACAACATCCGGTGAAATTGCAGAGCGCCAAATTCAAAATACAAAAATCGTAATATTAAACATTCATGAAAATACAAGTGTCATACATCCTTCTTTAGCTTAGAATCTTGGTAATCGAACTGCTTTGTCCGATTTACAATAGGCTTTACGGTGAAAGCATAGCATTTGATTATCTGAGGACAGCGCCCCGCATACTTCCTGCATATAAATATACTTCAAACCAGCACAGGCATTACAAAATCAAATATAGCGATGAAATAAATCACTTACCTTTGAAGATCTGGTTGCAATCCCACGGGTCCCAGGAACACAAACAATTGTCGTTTTGTTCGATAAAGTCCCTCTTTATATCCCAAAAACTCAGTTTGGTTGGTGCGTTTTGTTCATAAAAAAGTTAACAATAAACTTCTTCCAAACAAGTCAAACAATGTTTCTAATCAATCCTCAGGTACCCTAATATGTAAATAAACGATAATATTTCAGACGGAGAATAGCCTGTTCAATAGAAAAGAAAAATAACGAAGAACGCGCACATTATCATGTGCGCAAAACAGTAATATCCGTTCCAACAGCCACTTGTCAGAACTTCTATTTCTTGTTCGTTTTCCAAAAAACAAGTCTGAAACCATGTCTAAAGACTGTTGACATCTAGTGGAAGCCATAGGAACTGCAATCTGGGAGCTAATTCCCTCTATAGTGAATAGCAAGTCAATGGAAAAACTGTGACATCAATATCCACAATATATCCATAATAAAACGAGTCCTATTATTGACATAACCTGAGAAGCCGCTCAACAAGAAAGAAGCCACTGCTCCAAAACCGCCAGACTATGGTTTGCAACTGCACAAGGGGACAGAGATCATACTTTTGGAGAAATGTCCTCTGGTTTGAGTACAAAATAGAACTGTTTGGCCATAATGACCATCGTTATGTTTGGAGGAAAAAGGGGGAGGCTTGCAAGCCAAAGAACACCAACCCAACCGTGAAGCACAGGGATGGCAGCATCATGTTGTGGGGGTGCTTTGCTGCAGGATGGACTGGTGCACTTCACAAAATAGATGGCATCACGAGGAAGGAAAATTATGTGGATATAGTGAATTAACATCAAGACATCAGTCAGGAAGTTAAAGCTAGGTCAAATGTATTGGTTCATTTACACATATTTATCAAATGTTATTGCATGCGTAGTGAAATGCTTGTGTTCCTAGCTCCAACAGAAAATGGTACAATTCACACACAGCACATAGTCATCCCTTCTGCCTCTGATCTGGCGGACTCACTAAACTCAATTGCATCTTTTTGTCACGACTTCCACCGAAGTCGCTCCCTCTCCTTGTTCGGGCGGTGTTTGGCGGTCGACGTCACCGGTTTTCTAGCCATCGCCGATCTGTCACGTCTGCTCCCGCTCTTCCCTCCCCCTGGCGCTTGAGGGCGCCAGATTACCCTGCATCACACGCTCCTGCCATCATCGCTCACACCTGCCCTCCCTCGTCACTCGCATCAGCGTTATTGGACTCACCTGGACTTGCTGTTTCTGTCTTGTCCGTTATTTATTAAATGTTTACTCCCCGTACCTGCTTCGTCTCTCCAGCGTCATGTCCCGTGACACGATCCACTTTTCATTTTCCATTGGTTTTTCCTTGTTTTACACACCTGGTTTCAATCTCACAATTACTTGTTCATTATTTAACCCTCTGTTCCCCCATGTTTGTTTGTGAGTGATTGTTTATTGTAGTGCGGTCCGTATTTGTGGGCTGGGATATATTTTGACGTGTATTGTTATTTTGTTGAGTAAATTGCTTGTATTCCTCATATCTGCTGCCCTGCGCCTGACTCCTCTACACCAGCTACACACAGACGCATTACACTTTTGTAAATGAGGTCTGATTTTTGAAGGGTGCCCCTGGCAATCCGTAAATTTGAAACTTAAGTATATTTAGAACCCAATACTTTTAGACTTTTACTCAAGTAGTATTTTTACTGGGTTACTATTACTTTTACTTGAGTAACTTTCTATTAAGGTATCTATACTTTTGTTCAATCATGACAATTGGATACTTTTTCCACCACTGGTTGTAGGTTGGAAGATTCTGGATGTTTTGGTCCCAGTCTGAAAAGTGTCTGAGCGAGTGCTAGTCAATCAATCACGCAGACATAGATAGGTTGCTGATGCTAGACGCTGTGAATCATTAGTGTGATGGGGTTAATATGTACACAAAGGCCAGAACAGAGAATGTACAGAGTGCTTCCTGGCTGCCATAGACTCCTAATACCATCCTAGCTGAGGTAAGGTGAAGAAGTCAGGCAGGGGTTACTGGGTTTAAGCTTTACTCCACAGCCTTCCTGGGGCAGTGGGGATGCTTTCAACAGACTTTCTTCCTGCTCTATGCCAGCACCATTCACAATGGATTCAGCGCTTTCTCCGTCATCTTTCTGGTGGACAGCCCCCCGCACCACTGTTTTATCCCAGACTCTGGGAACCTGAGCGAGGCATGGATGAAGGCCGTCATTCCCATAAAAGTGGTGAATGGACAGGAGGAGGAGAGCAAGTGCAGAAGTTACAGCCTGGACTGTCAGAAACCTGTCTGCTCTGGCCTACATCCCCAGCCTGCATGTCAACCTCACTGGGGTGGAGAAGAAGCGCTGTGTGGAATGATGGAGCTACAGCAAAGACATCTTCCAGTCCACCATAGACACTGAGGTCGGTGTACACAAATTTGTGTACACAAATTTGATTTGATTTGATTTGATACACAAATTCTCTCTCTATTATTAGCTGCTGCTGAAGTTGGCCAGGGCAGTAAGGGGGATGGGGATGTAACAAAGCTCTGCTCAAGTTACTGATTCATTTACAATGGATTATGTTTTAAAAGAGCAGGATGACCTCAGGTATATCCAGAGTCCAGTGCAGTCCAAATTCCATTTTTCCTGTGTTTTGTACCATATTGTACAACAGCTGATGAAGCTAAGGCCTAGATTCAAATAGATCAAGCGATAACCCGTGATAGCAGACACCCGCATAGCGGATGTTTTGGAACTGCATTGGAGCCGTCAAATCAGTGAGCAGCTACTCTTGCCATCATTTTCACAAAGCCACACCCACCCCACTCGCAGTTAGAAGTTCTGAAGGAGAAAGTGTAGGCTATATAGAAATAATTACACTCAAATAATGAGGATTTATATCATCTTAATCGAGGTGTAGATTACGGCTCACATTCCAGCATAGGATTTCTCTTAACGCGACTCTGTGTAGCCAATGGCAATGTCCGCTTTAAGTACTTGTGCCACTTGTGGATTTAACAGCTCTAACGCAGTTCTACCTCCGATACCATAAAGAAATCAGCTATGCAGATGTCGGCTAAAGCGGATCTGATTGAATCTGGCCCTAACACTGTAAAGGTGTGAAAAAAATGTATCCGTGTCATTTCCTAATAGTTTTACTAGTTGAAAATACAGTCTACACAGGACCTTCTAATCAGCAGGTTTTGCATGGTGGAGTTTTGGCCAGGCGATATATACGTTAAGACCAATGACAGAGTTCCAAACCTCTCTGCCAATAACAGCTTGTTTTCAGTTTTCCCCTCAAAGTGGAATTATGTTTTTAGAAAAGTTTACAAAGTAATAAAAAAATGTTTTGTAATGTTATGTTTACTTCAGGACTAAAAATGTGCTTAACAAGTCACATAATAAGTTGCATGGACTAATAATGTAGTGTTAACATGATTTTTGAATGACTACCTCATCTCTGTACCCCACACATACAATTATCTGTAAGGTCCCTCAGTCGAGCAGTGAAATTCAAACACAGATTCAACCACAAGACCAGGGAGGTTTTCCAATGCCTCGCAAAGAAGGGCACCTAAAAAAGCATACAAAGTGAAAAGAAGTACAGAATAAAAAATATTCCAAAACATGCATCCTGTTTCCAATTAATTGAATAACAGATTCATACATGGAAAAACTGATTTTTATTGTTACCCATATTTAACCCCTTTTTTCCCACAAAACTACTTCCATATACACCGTGTACACAACTTTAGGAACACCTTCCTAATATTGAGTTGCACCCCTCGCTTTTGCCCTCAGAACAGCCTCAATTCGTCGGGCATGGACTCTACACGTTGTCAAAAGCGTTCCACAGGGATGCTGGCTCATGTTGACACCAATGCCTCCCACAGTTGTATCAAGTTGGCTGGATGTCCTTTGGGTGGTAGACCATTCTTGATACACACGGGAAACTGTTGAGCGTGAAAAACCCAGCAACTTTGCAGTTCTTGACACAAACCAAGTGCGCCTGGCACCTACTACCATACTGTACCCCGTTCAAAGGCACATCTTTTGTCTTGCAGAATGGCACACATACACAACTGTCACGTGTGCTCCCTCTCCGGCCTCTAGGTCACCATGCTGCTCGTTATGGCGCACACCTGTCACCATCGTTACGCTCATAATGACACTCACCTGGACTCCATCACCTCCTTGATTACCTGCCCTATATATGTCACTCCCTTTGGTTTCTTCCCCAGGTGTCATTGTTGCGGTTTCATGTCGGTGCGCTGTTTGTGTTTCTTGTTTTACATTATGTTCCATTTATTTTATTAAAACACTCATTCTCTGAAGACTATGCTTTACTGTGCTGTACTAAACTATACTGTACTGTCCTAAACTAAACTCTACTTGACTATACTCTACTGTCCTGTACTCTTCTGTGATGTACTGTACTCTCTATACTGTACTGTACTGTCCGAACTTGTGAAAATGAGATGTCTTTGATTGGTTCAGATTTCATCCAGTCCAAAGGAGGATATTGCATATGTTTACCTTTGTGTACCTATTTAGGATACATCACCATGAAGAGAATGACATTCATATCTGTACTTATAGATTTCCGTGTAAAGCTTTCCGTTACCGTGGAATTGCCCTCAGTAGGCCTTCACATGTCATAGGAATTTCACCTCTCTGCTTTTAATGCCGTCCTGAATCTCACAGGACTGTCATCAATAGGCCCACTCTACCATTAGTTCTCCACTCTGGCACTTACTAGAGACAGAGACACCATGGAACTGGACTGCCACTTGTCAGGAGGCCATTCAACAGCCAGAATGCCATCTGGAAAGAGCTGGCCTACATTGCCCTCATACGTGTACGTACCTATCACGCTACCACCCATAATGTAGCTCAGGGTTCCCCAAACTCGTTCCCGGGGCCACCCCTGGACCCTAGCGCAACACAGCTGATTCAAATAATCAAAGCTTGATAATGAGTTTGTTATTTGAATTATCTGTGTAGTGCTAGGGAAAAAACAAAACGTGCACCCAGGGTGGGCCCCAGGAACAAGTTTGGAAAACCCTGCGGTAGCTGTTGTAGAAATGGAAACTGAAAACCCCCTTCACGGCCCAAAAACCTAGTCAAACAGGAAGGATACTGCCCTTGTCTCTACAGCTTGCCCAGAATGACCAGATACAGCCCCTTTACTGCATTCTTCTGGGAAGGTTTTCCTCTAGATGTTGGAACATTGCTGCTGGGACTTGCTTCCATTCAGCCACAAGAGCATTAGTGAGGTTGGGCACTGATGTTGGGCAATTAGGCCTGGCCCAATTCATCCCAAAGGTGTTCAATGGGGTAGAGACCAGAAATTGGACAAACTGACTTGTTGGAAAGGTGGCATCCTATGACGGAGCCACGTTGAAAGTCAATTAGCTTTTCAGTAAGCCATTCTACTGCCAATGTTTGTCTATGAAGATTGCAAGGCTGTGTGGTGGATTTTATACACCTGTCAGCAACGGGTGTGGATGAAATTGCCAAATCTACTAATTTGAAAGGGGTGTTCACATACTTTTGTATATATGGTGTATGTGGCCCAAAATGTTGTACAAAGCTGGTGAAATAAGTTGGTGGAATCTTGTAAAAATCCCTCACAGCTGTAATTGCTGCCAACGGTGTTTCCACCAAGTATTAACTCTGGGGTGTGAAGACCTATGCAATCAAGATATCTTTGTTTCTTAATTTTTTATTCATTTTAGATATTTTTTATACATTTTCTTTTACCTTAAAAATGTGGAGTAGGTTGTATAGATCATTAGGAAAAATTCTGAAAAATTATTGTTAAATTTATGGCAGCAAAATGTGAACTGTGCAAGGGGTGTGTAAACTTTCACTAGACGAAGGTGTTTGAGTGTAATCATGTTGGTCAAATCGGATTCAGAATACAATTTATTTACACCAAAGCAGTCTTTATGGGTGAGTAATGTACACAATTATGAAAAAATGCCATAATCTACAAAATTCCTATTTACACTTGATTTATCCTCCATCAAATGGTATTATGGCAAACATATTGGATTTTGGACACCATATTGGATTTGGGGCAAAATCCAGGGTGGCCCCAAAGACAAACTGTGGTGCCCCCCTGACTTAATTGCAAGAGTAGGGGTTAAAGATACAAAATCCTTCAACGATAACCTTGGACCCCCTGAAAATGTCGTTTATATATCTGAGCCCACTTGTTTTCCTTAGAGCCAATTACAATAGCCACATAATTATTGGCACCTTTGACAAACATGAGCAGAAAATACCACATAAAATAAATACTGAGCTATAAAAATACTTAGCTATACAGTATTGCATGGTCAAATAAATTGCTCAGAGAAAGACATTTTGTTTAACAAATCTACAAAAGATAGGGGTCAAAATTATTGGCACCCCTTTTTTCAGTACTCCAGCACCCTCCCCTTGCGAGGAAAACGACACTGAGCCTTTTTCAAAAAGGTTTTATGAGATTGGAGATCTTAGACCATTCCTCCATACAAGGCTCTTTCAGTTCCATGATATCCTTCGTCTTTGCTTATGGACTGCCCTCTTAAATTCAAACCACAGGTTTTCAATGTGGTTCAAGTCCGGAGACTGAACCACACTGAACCACATTTTAATTTTGTGGTCAATTAACCATTTCTTTGACGATTTTGATGTGTGCTTGGGGTTATTGCCTTGCTGGAAGAGTCACTTGCAGCCAAGTGTCAGCCTCCTAGCAGAGGCAACCAGGTTTGTGGCTAAAGTGTCCTAGTTCTTGGTAAAGTTCATGATGCCGTTGACCTTAACAAGGACCACAGGACCATTGGAATCAAAATAGGCAATGCAATACCATCTTTTACCATAGGTACAGTATGAGGTACTTTTCTGCTTATGCTTCTGTTTTTCAACGCCAAACCGACCACTGGTTTGCGTGGCCAAAGAGCTCTATTTTCATGTCATTTGACCATAGCACCACCTGGAGTTTGATAAATGGCATTAGCACTTGGATTTGATCCAGTGCTATGGTCGGACGACATGAAAATAGAGCTCTGTGACCACGCACACCAGTGGTGGGTTTGGCGTTGAAAAACAGAAGCATATACATTCAGGCATTATTCTTCACTTTTTGAGTTGATATTGTGTGTCACAATATATATCAATTGAACCACTTTTCCCCAAAAATATTTTTACACAACCATTCATTTAATAAATAGGAGTCATGATTGTGTTTTATGTTCTGACTCAGGTAGGGGTGTCAAAAAAATTGGGGGGCCTTACCACTAGCCTATTAGTAGGTATAATACGTCTTGGAGGTGCTCAGAAATACATACAGTAGGCTATGTTTCGTATGGCTCTGAGGCAGGCCGACCGTTGCTATGGTGAACAATATGTCACATGATCGTTCATCTTCTTGTAATAAATTGTCAAGGAGAGTTCAAGACATTTTTTTTTCATGAAAGAAACTAGCTACAGTGGGGCAAAAAGGTAATTAGTCAGCCACCAATTGTGCAAGTTCTCCAACTTAAAAAGATGAGAAAGGCCTGTAATTTTCGTCATAGGTACACTTCAACTATGACAGACGAAATGAGAAAAAGAAATCCAGAAAATCACATTGTAGGATTTCTTATTTATTTATTTGCAAATTATGGTGGAAAATAAGTATTTGGTCAATAACAAAAGTTTATCTCAATACTTTGTTATATACCCTTTGTTGGCAATGACAGAGGTCAAACGTTTTCACACACTGTTGCTGGTATTTTGGCCCATTCCTCCATGCAGATCTCCTCTAGAGCAGTGATGTTTTGGGGCTGTCGCTGGGCAACACGGACTTTCAACTCCCTCCAAAGATTTTCTATGGGGTTGAGATCTGGAGACTGGCTAGGACACTCCAGGACCACTCCTTCATTGCCCGGGCGGTGTGTTTGGGATCATTGTCATGCTGAAAGACCCAGCCACGTTTCATCTTCAATGCCCTTACTGATGGAAGGAGGTTTTCACTCAAAATCTCACGATTCATGGCCCCATTCATTCTTTCCTTTACACGGATCAGTCGTCCTGGTCCCTTTGCAGAAAAACAGCCCCAAAGCATGATGTTTCCACCCCCATGCTTCACAGTAGGTATGGTGTTCTTTGGATGCAACTCAGCATTCTTTGTCCTCCAAACACGACGAGTTGAGTTTTTACCAAAAAGTTATATTTTGGTTTCATCTGACCATATGACATTCTCCCAATCCTCATCTGGATCATCCAAATGCTCTCTAGCAAACTTCAGACGGGCCTGAACATGTACTGGCTTAAGCAGGGGGACACGTCTGGCACTGCAGGATTTGAGTCCCTGGCGGCGTAGTGTGTTACTGATGGTAGGCTTTGTTACTTTGGTCCCAGCTCTCTGCAGGTCATTCACTAGGTCCCCGTGTGGTTCTGGGATTTTTGCTCACCGTTCTTGTGATCATTTTGACCCCACGGGTGAGATCTTGCGTGGAGCCCCAGATCGAGGAAGATTATCAGTGGTCTTGTATGTCTTCCATTTCCTAATAATTGCTCCCACAGTTGATTTCTTCAAACCAAGCTGCTTACCTATTGCAGATTCAGTCTTCCCAACCTGGTGCAGGTCTACAATTTTGTTTCTGGTGTCCTTTGACAGCTCTTTGGTCTTGGCCATAGTGGAGTTTGGAGTGTGACTGTTTGAGGTTGTGGACAGGTGTCTTTTATACTGATAACAAGTTCCAACAGGTGCCATTAATACAGGTAACGAGTGGAGGACAGAGGAGCCTCTTAAAGAAGAAGTTACAGGTCTGTGAGAGCCAGAAATCTTGCTTGTTTGTATGTGACCAAATACTTATTTTCCACCATAATTTGCAAATAAATTCATTAAAAATCCTACAATGTGATTTTCTGGATTTTTTTTCCTCATTTTGTCTGTCATAGTTGAAGTGTACCTATGATGAAAATTACAGGCCTCTCTCATCTTTTTAAGTGAGAGAACTTGCACAATTGGTGGCTGACTAAATACTTTTTTGCCCCACTGTATATACAAAATTATGTGCACCCACCTTTATCTCCTCCTTCAGTAGTTTGACTACCCAATATGTCCCTAGGAATATCAAAATTCTGCAGGATTTGTGCTGGAATTGGTCCTGCAGGAATTGCCATATCCTGCAGGATTCGTGCTGGAATTTACTTGGTTATGCAGCAATTGTCAGGTACTGCAGGAATTGCCAAATCCTGCAGGATTTTGTACAGGATTTTCAAAAATTCTGCAGGACAAGTCCATCCTACAAGATTCCTGCTGGACATCTGCACAATTCCTTTACAAAGGGTCAAATTCCTGCAAGATTCCTGTAGGACTTTTTGTAAGGGTACAAACAGGAGCATTGCTTCCCAGAATTCTTAACCTCTCGTGAGAATGTCATCTCCCCTGTGATAAATGCAAGTATCAGTAATTCTATATATATACATTCCCTTTAATGCTTGACAAGATTGAGGTGTGTATTTAAAGACCATGAAAGCAAAGTGTGCCAAATCGGTTCGGGACTCGGATGAAGACCGATTGGGACAACTGCCAGCAGAGCTTGGAAAAGGGGACAGTTTTGGCAGCACATACAACAGTCCACTGGCAAAACCCGGACTGGAACAGTGGACCTTCCACAGTCCAAAACTGTGGACCTTCCACAGTCCAATAGCGTTTGGACTGTGGAAGTTCAATCTCGCATGGAATAGCCTTCATTTCTCAGAACAAGAATAGCCTGACGAGTTTCAGAAGAAAGTTATTTGTTTCTGGCCATTTTGAGCCTGTAATCGAACCTACAAATGCTGATGCTCCAGATACTCAACTAGTCTAAAGAAGGCCAGTTTTATTGCTTCATTAACCAGTACAGCAGTTTTCAGCTGTGCTAACATAATTGCAAAAGGGTTTTCTAATGATCAATTAGCCTTTTAAAATGATAAACTTGGATTCGCTAACACAACGTGCCATTGGAACACAGGAGTGATGGTTGCTGATAATTGGCCTCTGTACGCCTATGTAGATAGTCCATTAAAAATATGTTTCAAGCTACAATAGTCATTTACAACATTAACAGTGTCTACGCTCTATTTCGGATCAATTTTATGTTAGGACAAGGACATTTCTAAGTGACCCCAAACTTTTGAACTGTAAAGTAAATACAAAAAAATGACATATCATATATATACTCGGAAATGTTTTTGTGTTCCTAGTAGTAATGCTACGACATTAAAAATAACAATGAGAAAAGCATTAAGTTAGTAGCATTTCTGAGTACGAGTAGCTCGATTGATACCGTAACAAAGAGATATATAGTCTGTACTACTGCTCACATACACTAAAAGCTTCATTGCATTAATTTCACAACATAATTGCAATGTAAGGTATTTTCCATACCTTCCACATACCCACACAACCCCCAAACTGCTATTCAGATCTTAGCACAGGCATTTGATTTTGTAAGTACTACGATACTCCAATTCTGTTAAATTGGTGGTATTTGTTGACTCTGACTCACAGGTGAGATGAGGGACCCCTTGACATTTTCCACATTCTGTTAAGTTACAGCCTTATTCTGAAATTGACTAAATCGTTTTTTCCCTCATAAATCTACACACAATACCATATAATGCCAAACAGAAATGTTTTCACATTTTTATATATATATATATATTACCTAAGTATGTAGACCCTTTACTCAGTACTTTCAGGTCTCTCCAGAGATGTTCGATCAGGTTCTGGGCTCTGGCTGGGCCACTCAAGGACATTCAGAGACTTGTCCCGAAGCCACTACTGCATTGTCTTGGCTATGTGCGTAGGGTTGTTGTCTTGTTGGAAGGTGAACATTCGCCCTAGTCTGAGGTTCTGAGCGCTCTGGAGCAGGTTTCATCTAGGATCTCTCTGTACTTTGCTCCATTCATCTTTCCCTTGATACTAACCAGTCTCCTAGTCCCTGCCGCTGAAAAATATCCCCACAGCATGATGCTGCCACCACCATGCTTCACTGTAGGGATGGTGCCAAGTTTCCTCCAAATGTGACGCTTGGCATTCAAGCCAAAGAGTTCAATCTTGGTTTCGTCAGACCAGAGAATCTTGTTTCTCATGGTCTGATTGTCCTTTAGGTGCCTTTTGGAAAACTCCAAGCAGGCTGTCATGTGCCTTTTACTGAGGAGTGGCCACTCTATCATAAAGGCCTGATTGGTGGAGTGCTTCAGAGATGGTCATCCTTCTGGAAGGTTCTCCCATCTCCACAGAGGAACTCTGGAGCTCTGTCAAAGTGACCATCAAATTCTTGGTCACCTCCCTGACCAAGGCCCTTCTCCACCGATTGCTCAATGTAGAAAATAGTAAAAATAAAGAAAAAACCTGGAATGACTAGGTGTGTACAAACTTTTGACTGGTACTGTACATTTATATTTGGTTAATTTACACATCTGCATGTTTCTATTTTCTGTGTATTTGCTCCTCTCTAAAGCATAACAACTGTATGTAAAGTAACTATTAATGCATCCATTCCATAGTCTACGTGTTTATTTTTGATAATCCACTCAGTTTCTGTTGAGAATTTCAGGTTATTTAACCTAAATCTATTAGTATTTCCATTATGTCCATTTTCACCAGATTTGACCTTTGACCCATTAAAAATGACCTTAAAAAAATCTAAATTTCACGGGACATCAGGCCTAACTATGTGTACCACCCCATCATTGTTTAAGAAGCAGGTTGACTGGTCACTATCAGCCCCACTCAGAGGAGTGAACAGAACCAGAGTAAAATGAGGAGCGGAGTTGATTGGGCAGGCTGCCTGAGATCCCCCATCCCCTAAAGCAGAAGAAACACAATTATTCCCTTTTTGTGGAATTGATTTCCACCCTAAACCCTTTAGTGGACAATCTACATAATTTAGCTAAATTTCCAATCTACCATAATTTAGCTTAATTTCCAATCTACCATAATTTAGTTAAATTTCCAACCTACCATAATTTAGCTAAATTTCCAATCTACCATAATTTAGCTAAATTTCCAATCTACCATAATTTAGCTAAATTTTCAATCTACCATAATTTAGCTAAATTTCCAATCTACCATAATTTAGCTAAATTTTCAATCTACCATAATTTAGCTAAATTTCCAATCTACCATAATTTTGATACATTTCCAAAATAAATGTCCATCCTTTTTGTTGGAGTCTTGCCAGTTCATGTTTTATGGTTACTGTGGTTCCCAACTGGTCACTGCTAAATGAACTTCAAGTTATTAAGAGTCATGGTACTCAAACCCTCCACCAGGTGGTGTAGTCCTTACTTTATGACATTCGTTTGTCCTGCTGTTTTTCTTTTTTTATAGGTTTTACCAATTTGAGCTCCAGCACATAGTTTCTTTTCTCCAGTCCGTACATTCTAATTGGTCATTTCAGTCCATTTCCGAGGGTGTAATACAATTCTTCAAAGGCATAACCATACAACCATCTAGTTACAGGTATTGTCCTCCGATTCACTATTGGGCCAGGATTCTGTGAATCACACTTTAACACAGTTCAGAGAGGAAATGATAATGATTAACCTTCACTTTTAATGGCCTTCCAATACATTAGCACTACGGAGTGTGGTAATTCCAGATGCATTGATACTGTATGTTATCGTAATGCCTCCAAGTGAGGGGTTGGCCCATAAAAGGAGAGAGCTCTGCTGTTTGTTGTCGATGTCAGATGGGGACAGATGCCATCCAATAACACTAACATCCGGAGCAGCTATACAGTTCAGGCAGTTTTCTTCAAGTAAAATAGTTACTTGACTATAAATAAAGGTTAACTGAACACAGCACCAACATGAGAGATTACGATGGAATCATAGCTTTCTTGGGAACATGGGGACCCTTTCAGCGGACAGTCTTTTTGGCATTGGCCATCAGCATCCTGCCCAATCGGTTTACTGGTATTTATATAGTGTTTGTAGGTGATACCCCGCCACATGAGTGCTTTATTCCTGAGGATTATAATGTCAGTGACATGTGGAGAAATGTGAAATACTTATTTCCCTCAATAAAATGCTAATCATTTTATAACATTTTTCACATGCGTTTTTATGAAATCTTTTGTTGTTATTCTGTCTCTCACTGTTCAAATAAACCTACCACTAAAATTATAGACTGATCATTTCTTTGTCAGTGGGCAAACTTACAAAATCAGCAGGGGATCAAATACTTTTTTCCCCTCGCTGTGTTGAATGACGTCGACAACGAAAACGAGGCTAGGGTGGGAAAATGCAGAAGCATCTCCTTCAAAACAATGGCAGGGCAAATGGACAAACAACCTGCAGATACTACCACCAATTACAGTCACATCTATCGACAAATGGGCTGTTGAAGACCTTCGAATTCCAAAATTGCTCCAGACTAATGGATACAGCAATTGGATCAACGATGTTAAAGGTAATTATACGATTGTGCAAGGCTTGCCTACCGTTTGGCTAACGTTAGAGCCATCCAGCACAGTCAAGAGTCTGGTGTCATCAGAAATAATGCTGGCCAATATCATAGGTGTTATAAATGTAAATGGTACTTATCTTTAAATTGCAGCTCACATCAGATGTTGTTTAGCATGACCTGTGTCCTTGTTTTGGTTGTTCTGTAATGTTAGCTATAGTAAGTACCACTAACAAATGGCACCGGAGAGGATGGCTGCCGTTTCATGGGCTCTTATCCAACCGTGCTATATGTTTGTTTTTTCACATTTTTTGTAACTTGTTTTGTACATAATGTTGCTGCTACCGTCTCTTATGCCTGAAAAGAGCTTCTGGAAATCAGAACAGCGATTACTCACCTTGAGCTGGATGAAGAATTTCTCTTTAATGAGTCGGACGAGAGGGATTTACTCCAGACACTCGAACAGGCCCTCATCCCCGTCATTCGCAGGAGAAAGAGACGGAAATGATCGGGGTGCCTTGTGAGGATCGGCCACCAAGTGACTAATCTGCCCTTGCCATCCATACTACTGGCCAACGCGTATATCCTACCAACAAGACATAAAAAACTGTAATATCTTATGTTTCACCGAGTCGTGGCTAAACGACGACAAGATTAACATACAGCTGGCGGGTTACACACTGTATCGGCAGGATAGAACAGCAGCCTTTGGTACGACAAGGGGGGTGCGGTCTATGTATATTTGTTTTAACAACAACTGCTGCACGATATCCAAGGAAGTCTCGAGGTTTTGCTCGCCTGAGGTAGAGTATCTAATGTTAAGCTGTAGACCACACGATCTACCTAGAGAGTTTTCATCTGTATTTTTCGTAGCTGTCTACATACCACCACAGACCGAGGCTGGCACTAAGAGCTCACTCCATGAGCTGTATACGGCCATAAGCGAACAGAAAAATTATCATCCAGATGCAACGCTCCTAGTGGCCGGGGGACTTTAATGCAGAGAAACTTAAATATGTTTTACCTAATTTCTTTCAGCATGTTAAATGTGCAAACAGAGGGAAAAAAACTCTAGACCACTTTTACTCCACACACAGAGAGGCGTACAAATCTGACCATAATTCTATCCTCCTGATTCCTGCTTACAAGCACCAGTGACTCGGTCAATAAAAAAGTGGTCAGATGAAGCAGATGCTAAGCTACAGGACTGTTTTGCAGCACAGACTGGAACATGTTCCGGGATTCTTCCCATGGCATTGAGGAGTACAGGCAGGCTCAGTGAACCTGAGTCTCTCTGCCCTGACCCTGCCCTGACCCTGCCCTGACCCTGAGTCTGCCTGCCATTCTGTACCTTGTCACACCACACTTGATTATTGACCTCTGCCTGCTCTGACCCTGAGACTGCTTGCCGTTCTGTACCTTTTGGACTCTGATCTGGATTACTGACCTGCCTTTGACCTGTCGTTTTGCCTGCCCCCTGTTCTAGTAATAAACATTTGTTACTTTTACACTGTCTGCATCTGGGTCTTCCCTGAAACGTGATGGTACGAACTGGCCATGACTGACCCAGCAGACTCGGACCAGCTCCGCAATGCCATCTCCTCCCAAAGAGCCACCATTGTAAGGCACAAGGAGTTGCTTTGTGGTCTCATGGAAGGGTTTCAGACCTTGGCCGAACGCCTTTGCAGAGTGTTGAACACATTGCTGGAGCAATTCCGCGGGTTGTTTGTTAGGCAGCCTACCATGACGGTAATCTCCCAGCCCCTCAGTAACCAGGCTGGTAGCAGCGCCGCCTCCCCGGCCACCCCGGTTTCCCGGGAACCCCTCTTACCTCCCCTGGAACGCTTTGATGGAGAGTCGGGTACCTGTCGGGCATTCCTCGCTCAGTGTTCCCTCATCATGGAGCTGCAGCCCTCCTCCTTCCTCTCGGACCGCTCTAAGATAGCGTACTTTATCACGCTGATGTCCGGGAGGGATCTCGCCTGAGCTACGGCAGTTTGGGAACAACAGTCGGCCGTATGCTTCAGTCTGGAGGAGTTTGTGGCGTAGGTAAAGAACGTTTTTTCGATGCTCCATTGTCCGCAGTGTGGCAGACTATGCTGTGTATTTCCGCATGTTGGCAGCTGGGAGTGCCTGGAACCAGGAAGCACTGTTTGAAATGTTCCCGCACGGAGTATCGGAGGAAGTAAAGGACGAGCTTGCAGCCCGGGATCTCCTGATGGATCTTGATTCACTCGTTGCCTTGACCATTTGGATCGATGGGCGACTACGGGAACACAGAAAGGAGAGGAGAGGAGATTTCACTCACCTTCCGAAGGATACCACCTCGTCTCCGAGGCATCCCGGAAGTCCCCGACGGCTCCGTCGCCGAGAGAATCCGAGGCTACCCGAGTTCCCCCGAGAGTCTACGAAGTCTGCCGATTCACCTCTTCCCGAACCAATGCAACTAGGCATAGCTGGGCTGTCTCCAGCCGAACGTCTATACAGGCTTCACACTAAGAGTTGCCTGTACTGCGGGACTACTGCTCATTTCGTTTCCACCTGTCCACCAAAATACCAGGCTCACCGGTAGGAGCGACTACTCTGGTGGGCTGTACAGATAACTTTTCCTCTCCCCTTACTTGCACTCCTTTTCATGCCATTTTGATGTAGGGGAACCAGTCAAAATCTCTCCGGGTAGTCATCGACTCTGGGGCCGATGAGAGCTTTATGGACACTACTCTGGCGTCCGAGATGGGCATCCCCACTCAGTCCCTCTCCATTCCCATGGACGTTAGAGTGCTGGATGGGAGCTCTATAGGCCAAGGTAACCCACAATACCACCCCCATTTCCAAAGGGTTCATATACTTCCTGCCACCGTAGAAAAGATCAATGACAAGTTCACATTCCATATAATCTATTTTCATCATACATTTTACAGGGGTTGAAAAGGTGTGGTAGACCATCACCACTGGTTGAATGAAAATCACTTCTCTTCAGTATAAAAATGCATAAATAAACACTTTTATTTGAACTCTTTGCACAAGTGAATGTTCCATGTATGGGTCCCGTGGTGGTATTGTATTTTTGTACAATACTCTTCTTATTTAATTCTATCGAATGGTTGTTTATTTAAAAAGTAAATACAACATGGTACAAAACACACATCAGGACAAGAGAGACACCACAACACTACATAAACACTAAAAAAAATATATAGGTGTAACATCCAGGCCTGAGTGTTCAGGCTGGAGTGTTTAGTTTTGTCTTGGTGTTGGGTTTCTTTTGTTCTACGGTGTGTATTTCTGTGTTGGGGTAATGGTTCCCAATTAGAGGCAGCTGAGTCTCGTTACCTCTAATTGGGAACCATATATATGTTTGGGGTTTAGCACTTAGGTTTGTGGGTTATTGTTTATCGTGATGGCCGTCGTGTCTAGGTTCATGCCGTCGTGTCTAGGTTCATGCCGTCGTGTCTAGGTTCATGCCGTCGTGTCTAGGTTCATGCCGTCGTGTCTAGGTTCATGCCGTCGTGTCTAGGTTCATGCCGTCGTGTCTAGGTTCATGCCGTCGTGTCTAGGTTCATGCCACAGTGTCTAGTTTAGGATTTAGCGTTTGTTTCCACGTCATGTTCATCGTTCCCTGTTTTGTTCACTCAAGTCACGTTCGTTAATAAATATGTATTCTGGATACTTCGCTGCGCATTGGTTTGTCCCAGGAGATAATCGTGACAATAGGAAAACGTTTAAATGTGTTTGCAACGGATTTCTTGTTGGAAAAGCTCAGCATGTCCCTCCCTGTTTAAATCAGTTTTCTTCTGTTTGGTGCCTATTGAGCACCCTGTTTTTCTTAAAATTGTTTCATATTGTACATTACACTCTTTACTGAACACAGGCACACTTTGATTAAAACAGTCTGTCTCCTTTATCAACATATTCAGATCTATTTACTCTCAGATATTAAAATACTGAATTGAATGAATTTACAATGGATCTATCATGGATATGGATCTGGAATGAGCTTACCCTTAGTTCACATGTTTTTATCAGTGGAAGGCTAGGCTACATGGTATGCCTGCATTGTAAACAACATGTCAACCTAGTGGCAACAGCCTGAGTTGTGGTGTGGAATCTTCTAGTTATTACGTTGGCTACCTTCTCAGAGTACACTTCTGTAGGCTTAGTCCTCTGCTCTTGTATCTTGTGAGAGATATTTTCCTTCTCACAATGGTCTGCAACTATATAATAGCAAATATTATGTATTTGTCTTTCTTATCGGAAAGTGCCCAGGATGTCCCTCCCTGTTTAAATCTGTTTTCTTCTGTTTGGGGCCTATTGAACACAACCCTGTTTTTCTTAAAATAGTTTCATATTGTACATTACAATACACTCTTTGCTGAACACAGGCACACTTTTATTAGAACAGTCTGTCAGGGAACCACAGAAGTGATGTGTACATTGTATTTTTGTGTGTATTGTGGTGCTATACAGGGTTTATCTGGAATAGAGACCTTGGTCTCAGCATTGACTCCCTGTCAATGTAAAGGTTAAATAAATCAAAATGTTAAAAGATAAGAAATCTTAGAAATAAGACATTAATACTCAGTAGAATTTTTTATTTGGGGCTATGGCAGTCAATTGAAAACATTCTAACAGTATTTCTGTCTTCTCAACTCACTATCACATACTACGGGCTACGACAGTCGATTGCAAATGAGTCAGACATAATGTCTCTTATCTCACCACCACTAATGAGATGCGCGTGCTTGATGCGTGTCGGGTCGGAGCTTCTCAAAGTCAGGGGGCGTGGACAGTACGCACCTCATCTCTGCTGTCACATCCAACCTGGACTGATATGTGGTTTTAATGCAGACGAGAGCTCTGAATCCAGTTTCACACAGATACCATATGAGCTGACGAAGGGTACCATAACTTTTAATGCTCACAAGGAGACGGCAGGGTACTCCCTTTGAGTCAGGAACCAAAACTCCTCTTTAGTGACCCGTGAATGTGTCATAGTAACCGCCACCGCCACCTGGTGGAAAGTTTGCGCACCAGGACTCTAAAGATTCAGATTCAATAAGAGTGGCCAGTTGGGAACCACATCAGTGACCAAAAACACAAGGAGGCAGAGCTTTAACAAACAGTATAGATTTTGGGGGGGGAACAGAGGTAGGTACAAATTTAGGCCACCCACTAATGGCCGAAAGTGGAATTTTATTCCACAAAATGAAAAAAAGGTCTTTCTCCAGTTTGGGGGTGGGGGAAGTCCATTCATGGTTTTCCTTCTGCTCTGTCCACTCCAGATCCACGGACGCCTCTGAGCGGTCGGGTAGGCTGTTTAGAGTGTTTATCCAACTGGATAAGATGTAAAAAATAAAACATTTAATTGTATGTCCCCCCACATCTAAAACCAATGTTGCGCCCCTGGTTTTTACATCACTTGAGATGTTTTTACATCCATTGAGAATTACAATAATTCCTCAATGTATTAGAACAATCTTTCCAGCTCTCTCCCCTTTGATAGCCACTCAGCGTGAAAGGGAAAAATGTCATGCTCTGATCCATATGGAAACGTCATAAAATAGGCTTCTTATCAGTGCTTAGTTGATTATTTGAATCAGCTGTGTAGTGCTGGGGCAAACACCAAAATGTGCACCCCTTGGTGTCCCGAGGACTGAGTTTGGGAAACACTGCTCTATTGAATATCATTATACAAATTCTCAATCAGGGGTTTTTCATAATTTTATTTGTTATTATCATTATAAAAATAGATGCGTACTGATTGTACAAAACATTAAGAACCACTGCTCTTTCCATGACAGACTGACCAGGTGATTTCTGCCGGCAGCTGCCCGCCCGCCTAGCATCACTACTCTGGACGGTTCTGACTGGACAACTACAAATACCTAGGTATGTGGACAATTACAAATACCTAGGTGTCTGGTTAGACTATAAACTCTCCTTCCAGACTCACATTTAGCATCTCCAATCCACATTAAGCATCTCATGCTGCCAAACATACCCTCGTCAAACTGACTATCCTACCAATCCTTGACTTTGGCGATGTCATTTACAAAATAGCCTCCAACACTCTACTCAGAAAAGCCCACGACTGCGACCTGTATGCTCTTGTTGGCTGGCCCCTCGCTACATATTCGTCGCCAAACCCACTGGCTCCAGGTCATCTATAAGTCTTTGCTAGGTAAAGCCCACCATAGCAACACCCACCCGTAGCACGCGCTTCAGCAGGTATATCTCACTGGTCATCCCCAAAGCCAACACCTCCTTTGGCCGCCTTTCCTTCCAGTTCTCTGCTACCAATGACTGGAACGAATTGAAAAAATCACTGAAGCTGGAGACTTATATCTCCCTCACTAACTTTAAGCACCAGCTGTCAGAGCAGCTTACCAATCACTGCACCTGTACACAGCCCATCTGTAAATAACCCACCCAACTACCTCATCCCCATATGAACACCATGGCCCGGTCCTAGATGACTTTGTAGAGTGGTGTGAGAAATCACACTTGGTCCTCAATACCAACAAGACTAAAGAGATGTCCATAGACTTCAGGAAGCGTATAACACCTACCTCTGCAACATCTATCAGAGGTCAGAATATAGAGGTTGTAGAGGAATATAAATATCTGGGTGTCCTCTTGGACAACAAGCTTCAGTGGAGTAAATGTACAGACCTGATCTACAAAAAGAGCCAACAGAGACTGTACTTTCTCAAAAAGCTGGGATCTTTTAATGTTGACTGCACTATACTGACTCTGTTCTACAAATCTTTCATTGAGAGTATTTTAACTTTTGTATTGTTTGTTGGTTTGGCAATGCCACTATCAGCCAGAGAAATATGCTGAGAAGGATTATTACAACAGCAAGCAAGGTACTTGGAGGCAAACAGACAGGCCTGGATGAGATCTTTAAGGTCAGGGCCCTCCGCAAGGCTCATAAAATCATTTTAGACCCAAGTCACCCTTGTACCTGGACTTTGAACTACTCCCTCTGGGCAGGTATAGGGCACCCCTCTCCCCGACAGGAAAACAGAACTAGACAATCATTTGTGCCAGGTGTGATATCCCTCCTAAATAGCTCGGGTTAATGTTCTATCTTCTTTTTATTATTAACATATATTTTTATGGTATGTAACTGTTATGAATGTTGTATTGTGAATTTGTTTTGTATTTAAACGCCACTTTAAAATGTGTACATGACACTGCAACAAAATTTCCCCATGGGGATAATAAAGTCAGTATGTATGTATATTGTTATTATTATTTTTGCTCTTTTGCACCCCAGTATCTCTACTTGCACATCATCATCTGCACATCTATCACTCCAGTGTTAATGCTAAATTGTAATTATGTCGCCACTATGGCCTATTTATTGCCTTACCTCCCTAACCTTACTACATTTGTACACACTGTACATAGATTTTTCTATTGTGTTTTTGACTGTACGTATGTTTATCCCATGTGTAACTCTGTGTTGTTGTTTTTGTCGCACTGCTTTGCTTTATCTTGGCCAGGTCGCAGTTGTAAATGAGAACTTGTTCTCAACTTGCCCACCTGGATAAATAAAGGTGAAATAAAAAAAATATATAAATAATAACGATTTAAGTGCCTTTAAACGGGGTAAGGTGGTAGGTGCCAGGGGTACCAGTTTGTTTCAAGAACTGCAACGCTGCTGGTTTTTTCAAGCTCAATAGACTTTGTTGAGTGGTGTGATGAACCACAATTGGTCCTCAATACCAACAAGACCAAAGAGATTTGCAAAGACTTCAGAAAGCGTACAACACCCACCTCTGCAACATCTATCAGAGGTCAGAACATAGAGATTGTAGAGGGATACCAATATCTGGGTGTCCTCTTGGACAGTAAATGTACAGACCTGATCTACAAAAAGAGTCAACAGAGACTGGACTTTCTCAAAAAGCTGGGATCTTTTAAAGTTGACTCTGTTTTACAAATCTTTCATTGAGAGTATTTCAACTGTTCATATTGTTTGTTGATTCGGCAATGCCACTGTCAGCCAGGAAAATATGCTGAGAAGGATTATTACTACAGCAAGCAAGGTACTTGGAGTCAAACTGAGAGGATTGGATAATATCTTTAAGGTCAGGGCCCTCAGCAAGGCTCACAAAATCATTTTAGACCCAAGCCACCCCCCTGTACCCAGACTTTGAACTACTCCCCTCTGGGTGCAGGTATAGGGCACCCCTCCCCCCTCCCCGACAGGAAAAAAATAACTAGGCAATAATTTGTACCAGGTGTGATATCCCTCCTAAACAGCTCGGGCTGAAGTTCCTATCCACCAAGTAAGCACAGCAGGCTAGTCCCTTTCATTGGTATATACTGAATGTAACTGTTATGAATTTGTATTGTCGATTTGTTTTCTATAGTATTTAAACTCCACTTTAAACATGTACATGATACTGCAACAACATTTCCCCATGGGGGCATTAAAGTATGTAAAGCAAAATAAAAAAACATCCAGCCAACTTGACACAACTGTGGGAAGCATTGGCGTCAACAACTGTCTCTCTATGTTTCAGATCTCCCACTCTAAAGATCCATATTCAATACGAGTGGCCAGTTGGGAACCGCATCAGTGACCAAAAACACAAGGAGGCAGAGCTTTAACAAACAGTATAGATTTTTTGGGGGAACAGAGGTAGGTACAAATTTAGGCCACCCACTAATGGCCGAAAGTGGAATTTTATTCCACAAAATGAAAAAAAGGTCTTTCTCCAATTTGGGGGTGGGGAAGTCCATTCATGGCCACTCTACCATAAAAGCCTGATTGGTGGAATGCTGTAGATGATTGTCCTTCTGGAAGGTTCTCCCATCTCCAAAGAGGAACTCTGGAGCTCTGTCAGAGTGGCCATCAGGTTCTTGGTCACCTCCTTGACCAAGGCTCTTCTCCCCTGATTGCTCAGTTTGGCCAGGCGGCCAGCTCTAGGAAGTCTTGATGGTTCCAAGCTCTACGGACAATTCCTTCGACCTCATGGCTTGGTTTTTGCTCTGACATGCACTGTCAATTGTGGGATCTTATATAGACAGGTGTGTGCCTTTCCAAGTCATGTCCAATCAATTGAATTTACCACAGGTGGACTCCGTTCAAGTTATAGAAATATCTCAAGGATGATCAATGGAAACAGGATGCACCTGAGCTCAATTTAAAGTCTCATTGCAAAGGGTCTAAATACTTATGTAATTAAGGTATTTTATTTTTAATAAATTAGCAAAGTTTTCTAAAAACCTGTTTTCACTTTGTAATTATGGGATATTGTGTGTAGATTGATGAGGAACAAAATGCATTTAATCCATTTTGTAATAAGGCTGTAATGTAACAAAATGTGAAAAAAGTCTGAATACTTTACGAATGCACTCTATACTGTAAAAGATCCCAGAAATGTTCCATACGCACAAAAAGCTTATTTCTCTCAAATTGTATACACAAATGTGTTTACATCCCTGTTAGTGAGCAGTTCTCTTTTGCCACGGTAATACATCCACATGGCAGGTGTGGCATATCAAGATGCTGATTAAACAGCAAGATAATTACACAGGTGCACCTTGTGCTGGGGACAATAACAGGTCACTCTAAAATGTGCAGTTTTGTCACACAACACAATGCCACAGATGTCTCAAGTTTTAAGGGGAGCATACAATTGTCATGCTGACTGCAGGAATGTCCACCAGAGCTGTTGCTAGATACTTTTATGTTGTATTCTCTACCGTAAGCCTCCTCCAATGTTGTTTTAGAGAATTTGGCAGTACGTCCAACCAGCCTCACAACCGCAGACCAAGTGTATGGCGTCGTCTGGGCGAGCGGTTTGCTGATGTAAACGTTGTGAACAGAGTGCTCCATGGTAGGGTTATGGTATGTGCAGGCATAAGCTACTGTATGGACAATGAACACTATTGCATTTTATCGATGGCAATTTGAATGCACAGAGATACCGTACGAGATCCTGAGGACCATTGTCGTACCATTCATCCACCGCCATCACATCATGTTTCAGCATAATAATGCACGGCCCCATGTCGCAAGGATCTGTACACAGTTCCTGGAAGCTGAAAATGTCCCAGTCCCTCTATGGCCTGCATACTCACCAGACATGTCACCCATTGAGCATGTTTGGGATGCTCTGGATCGACGTGTACGACAGCATGTTCCAGTTCCCGCCGCCAATATCCAGCAACGTTGCACAGCCATTGATGAGGAGTGGGACAACATTACACAGGCCACAATCAACAGCCTGATCAACTCTATGTGAAGGAGATGTGTTGAGCTGCATGAGGCAAATGGTGGTCACACCACATACCGACTGTTTTTGTGGTACACGCACCTACCTTTTTAAAGTTATCTGTGACCAAGAGGTGCATGTCTGTATTCCCAGTTATGTGAAATCCATAGATTAGGGTCTCATGAATTTATTTCAATTGACTGATTTCATTATATGAAATCTTTGAAATTGTTGCATGTTGCGTTTAGATTTTTGTTTAGTATATATAGCCAAGTTAACCTTACTCATTGTGTTTCTATTGGATAAAATCGTCTGATACATGGCATATATTGTTACTCCTTATTGTGTTTTACTTTTCTATTATTGCTCTATTTTCTTTCTCTCTGAATTCATTATGAATTGAATACTTCTCCTGTGCCTTATTGTTGGTGTTGAGGTTACGTTTTGTATTTAAGTTAAATTACAATCATTCTTATTCTTAATTGAAATATGCACTTTTATAATCATCCTATTTTTTTCCGCAGAGCAGATTGTATTGAATTCTACACTAAATCTTGCCAATGCATAAAGATTGTTGCAGGGTACTTAGATATCAATTTGATCCTATTGCGATGACTAACGCTCTCAGTATTTTGTTTGGGTCATTTGTAAAGTGTATGAGGCTTTTTCTAGATTCATGTCATCTGTATCTGGTGACATAATGTGACAAAGCGATGACGTACTGTGACATCTAGAGCCCCATATGCTGATATCATATTTGAATGCCAGGAATGTAAAACAATGTGCGGTAAGTTTATATAGTTTTTTTTGTCATTTACATTGCATTGAATTCATTCCAAGCACCACTTTGGTGAAGAATCAGTGTATCAGTTTATTATACTGTATTTAATGTGCAATATACAGATTTCTCCTATTCAAGTACTATTCAAGCCAGGTGGTTTACTACTGTGTAAAATGTGATCCTCCAGACAGTTGTGAGATAAGGTCAATTAATATACACTTCCTTTAGGTTTTAGTGGGCATGTCTGGAAATTGTTGTTGGAATTACACCCCTTTGTAATTCTATAGAAACGTAATATTAATATGACTGTACTGTACATCTCATCTTCATACAACCAGCAGACAAAATTAATGGTTAAGCTACAAAACGTATCTCAGCGTTTGGACTTTAACCTTTTGCACAGGTTAAAAGATAAAGAAAGATCCTCTTGAATTTTAACTTGGGTGCCCTGCTGACATTTCATAACTGCGTAACTGCTGAGTTATGTATAAAGAGTCCCATAACCTCTCAAGCTGTATGAGTGGCTGCTGCTCCACTTGTGTGCAATGGGCAAGGAACTGAAAAACCGTGTGAGCGGGAGTAGCCAAGTTCGTGACTATGATGAAATTACAGCTTTCTTGGGAACATGGGGACCCTTTCAGCGGACGATTTTCTTTGCGTTGGCTGCCAGCATCCTCCCAAATGGGTTTGTTGGCATTTATATAGTGTTTGTAGGTGATACCCCGCCACACGAATGCTATATTCCTGAGTATAATGTCAGTGAGATGTGGAAAAATGTGACCATCCCCATGGTTACAATGAATGGTGTGTCACAGCTTAGCTCTTGCTTAAGGCTCAAACTGGAGACCGTTAGAAACTACTCTAACCTTAATCTCGTTCCAAATGTGGATATCAACGTGAGTGGAATTGAACTGGAGAGTTGCTTGGACGGTTGGAAATACAGCAAAGAGGTCTACCAGTCAACAATTGTCACTGAGGTGAGTCAGGAATATTCAGTAATATAAATGTTCATTCTAAACATCACACATTTTACAGTACAAAACAATTGTCTAAAGTCTTATGTACACACCTTATAATCCAGGAAAATTGGTAAATATGGAATGATAGCTATACAACAAGACACTTTGTTTTTAAAGTTCAATAATTTGTTTCCTGTAAGTGTGTCGAGATAAAGTCCACAAGCCCTCAATGACATATGCAGTCAGCTTAACTTGACATTTTCACATTTCATGTCAACTTTGGAAGTGAGCTCAAATTACCTGTACTAAATATTAACTGTCTGAGATTGGGGGAAAAACAATCTTCTGTTGAAGAGCACAGTGTCACTGATTCTTTTGACAAATCATTATTTAGTGCACAGATTCCTTAGACAAATCAATGTTTGTGCTTGAAGTGGAGGCAGAAACCGGAAAGTTTGTAGTGACGAGGTGACACATCTTCTGTTTCTGCTAGTTGATTTTGACACTATTGCTCCCAGAATTAAATGAAGTGGCTGGGAGCAACACAGACCTATAGATCCATAGTCGAGGGTTCCTCAAAGCCTACAAAGGGTTCCATCTTCTACACTGATTAGTAGCTAATCTTTCGGTCCCTAATTGTGTGTTTTGCAGTGGGACCTGGTATGTGACAACGAGTTCAAAGAGCCTCTGACTTCCTCAATATACTTCCTTGGTGTTCTGGTTGGAACCTTTATCACAGGACAGCTGTCCGACAGGTGTGTATGACAAAGACGAGTGTGGAAAGAACAAAGAAACATCCTATTCATTAGGACTTCTGTGGTTCTTACATTGAGCTGTGAAAATATAATTGTAATTGTAAGAGGCTTGTAGGAAGTCAAAACAAAATGCAGTGCCTTTGTCTGCTGCTACAGAATCCCACAGTGTTCACAGGATCTCATAAAATACAACAGTGAATAATTAGTGTGTCCTTGGTCCTCATACGTCCAGCCTGGCGTCAACGACTATCAACAGATAGGACAATAATGCTTACTTAACAATCAGTGTCACGGCCGTTGACCATCATCCTGTACCTTGAGTGTCACAAACACTAGAAATGATGTGTATTACAAACATTGAAAATATATGAATATGCTAAGCATTGTGTTAATCACTCTAAAGTGAATATGAACTTTAGTGATCTTAAACAACCCCATTACAATCGTGCAACACAAAGGATGTTATGACTTAACAGTTCATAGATTCAATTTGGATTGGAGCAGTTCACAATAAATAATTTTCTTACTGACGTATCTTCTTACTGCCATATCTTCACTGTGTATCTTTTAAATGCCATGAATAAGCTAAATCAGGAATTTGCAACTCCACTCCTCGGGGGCCTGATTGGTGTCACACTTTTGCCCCATCCCCAGCTAACACACCTCCAATAATCAACTAATCATGATCTTCAGTTTAGAATGTCATTCGTTTAATTAGCTTTGCTAGGGATTGGGGGAAAGTTTGACACCACTCCGGCCCACGAGGACTGGAGTTGCCCATCCCTGGGCTAAATTCTAAGCCAATTAGAGTTGTTATACCACAAATGTATGGAATCATCAACCATGACTTTTGACAGGTTTGGAAGAAGGCCGGTGCTCTTTTCCATGATGGTGTTACAGACTGTAGCCATATCCGCCCAGGTATTCTCCCCAAACTGGGAGGCATTCAGCGCCATCTTCTTCTTTGTGGGCTTTGGGGGATTCTCCAACTATGTGGTAGCTTATGTGTTAGGTTTGTGACAAACTTTCATAAAAAAATTAACCTCCATTAATTCGTAACAGCCCAACCTCAGATTTATCCAATAAGAACAAATTACACAATACACCTTTGACCTGTGTGCTGGTTGGTGTCTGTAGGATCCGAGATTCTGAGCCCTGGGACGCGCGTAGTGTTTTGCTCCCTGGGCGTGTTCATGGGATCTGGTTTGGGCCAAATGTTCATGCCAGCGGTGGCCTACTTCATCCGTGATTGGAGGTGGCTTCTGGTACCCATGGCAGGTTCTGGACTGATGTACATCCCCCTCTGGTGGTAAGTTGTTGAATTGAGGACCCTCGACAGTTGAGGACATGGTCTAGTACTACCTACTGTATGTTTGATTGGCACAGGTTAATCCCAGAGTCTCCCAGATGGCTGCTCTCTCAGGGAAGAGTTGAGGAGGCTGAGGCCATACTGAGAGACGCTGCCAGGAGGAACAGAGTTGAAGCACCAGAAGTCATATTTACTCCCTCAGAGGTAAGCAGTGACCTTTAGTGAATACGTCTAGATTTTAGGCTAACAGAATAGGTCACACTTACACTATAGCTACAAAGAAAAAAATGGATACATCGACAATTAGACCTACAGTTGAAGTCGGAAGTTTACATGCACTTAGATTGGAGTCATTAAAACTTGTTTTTCAACCACTCTACAAATCTCTTGTTAACAAACTAAAGTTTTGGCAAGTCAGTTAGGACTACTTTGTGCATGACTCAAGTAATTTCTCCAACAATTGTTTACAGACAGATTATTTCACTTATAATTCACTGTATCACAATTCCAGTGGGTCAGAAGTTTACATACACTAAGTTGACTGAGCCTTTAACAAGTTTGGAAAATTGAAAAAATGATGTCATGGCTTTAGAAGCTTCTGATAGGCTAATTGACATCATTTGAGTCAATTGGAGGTGTACCTGTGGATGTATTTCAAGGCCTACCTTCAAACTCAGTGCTTCTTTGCTTGGCATCATGGGAAAATCAAAAGAAATCAGCCAAGACCTCCACAAGTCTGGTTCATCCTTGGGAGCAATTTCCAATCGCCTGAAGGTACCACGTTCATCTGTACAAACAATAGTATGCAAGTATAAACACCATAGGACCAAGCAGCCGTCATACTGCTCAGGAAGGAGACGCGTTCTATCTCCTAGAGATGAACATACTTTGGTGCGAAAAGTGCAAATCAATTTCAGAACAACAGCATAGGACCTTGTGGAGATGCTGGAGGAAACAGGTACAAAAGTATCTATATCCACAGTAAAACAAGTCCTATATCAACATATCCTGAAAGGCCGCTCAGCAAGGAAGAAGCCACTGCTCCAAGCTGCCACAAAAAAGCCAAACTACGGTTTACAACTGCAAATGGGGACAAAGATCGTACTTTTTGGAGAAATGTCCTCTGGTCTGATGAAACAAAAATAGAACTGTTTGGCCATAATGACCATCGTTATGTTTGGAGGATAAAGGGGGAAGCTTGCCAGCCGAAGAACACCATCCCAACCATGAAGCACGGGGGTGGCAGCATCATGTTGTGGGGGTGCTTTGCTGCAGGAGGGACTGGTGCACTTCACAAAATAGATGGCATCATGAGGAAGGACAATTATGTGGATATATTGAAGCAACATCTCAAGACATCAGTCAAGAAGTTAAAGCTTGGTTGCAAATGGGTCTTCCAAATGGACAATGACCCCAAGCATTCTTCCAAAGTTGTGGAAAAATGGCTTAAGGACAACAAAGTCAAGGTATTGGAGTAGCCATCACAAAGCCCTGACCTCAATCCTATTGAAAATTTGTGGGCAGAACTGAAAAAAGCATGTGCGTCAAGGAGTTCTACAAACCTGACTCAGTTACACCAGCTCTGTCAGGAGGAATTGGCCAAAATTCACCCAACTTATTGTGGGAAGCTTGTGGAAGGCTACTCGAAACGTTTGACCCAAGTCAAACAATTTTAAAGACACTGCTACCAAATACTAATTGAGTGTATGTAAACTTCTGACCCACTGGGAATGTGATGAAAGAAATAATAGCTGAAATAAATAATTCTCTCTACTATTATTCTGACATTTAACATTCTTAAAATAAAACTGACCTAAGACAGGGAATTTTAATAGTCTTAAATGTGAAAAACTGAGTTTAAATCTATTTGGCTAAGGTGTAGTAAACTTCAACTGTATGTGTCAATTGAATTTTGGCGACACCTCAAAAAGGGGGAAAATCCTAAAGTGGTAGGAGAATGTGCATTGCTAACTTGGAAGTTTTTAAACTTACAGTATTTCTCTCCTACAATAGATTGAGGATGCCTGTGAAAATATGGACAAGAAATATAATTTCCTGGACATCCTACAGAGCTGCAAGATGGTCTCAGTTATACTCATTTGTTCTCTTTTGTGGTAAGTCGTGCTCTTTGTTGCATTATAGTTGTATTCCAAGATATGTTTAAGATACCAGAGTCTTATCACTCATTAAAGATTCTCCTTTATGATGTCGCCACGGGCAGCACCGCACATTTTGATATGATAACGATGCAAGACTTTGCTCTCACAGTCACACAGAGTATGTTACAAGGGCTTTATAAATACATTTGATTGATTGATTGAGTATCTGTGCATGTGCGCAAGTGTCTTTTTAGTCAGCATGCTAGGCTAGCTTATGCTTTAGCAGCCCGTTGGATTCCATGACCTAACGTTATATATTAGCTGCGGAATGTGGAATCCAATGGGCTGCTTCAAAAATCTAATCAAATCCAACTTTATTTGTCACATGCACTGAATACAACAAGTGTAGACTTTACTGTAAAATGCTTACTTACAAGCCCTTAACCAACAGTGCAGTTCAAGAAGCTAGCATGAGCTAGCCTTGCAAATTCATAGACAGTAACGCTACCACGCTAGAGTGTTTTCACATACATATGTGACCGACCGGCTCGATTAGGTCTAATGTAGCAAAATTTGAAATTGTGTTTTTTACTTTCGATAAAAGTATAGACTAAGAGATATAAAACGATATGTCAAACAGTACAGTTGAGGAACAATGGGAAAGTAATTCTACTTTGAAAGTTGATAAACTTGTAACCCCACTTTTGAGAAAATGGCCCTTGAATATTTGGTACACCTACTGGAGAGCTCTTCTTTGTCTACACCCATTCAGCATTGTTCACTTAAGCCTTAGCCCCACCCATCTCTTTAAGGATTCCCATGTAAGGCCATGTACTAAACAACAAAAGATTTCAAGACTAAGGCTTGTTTATACTACGTCTATCAACAGTTGTCGCCGTGACATCATGAACATTCTATTGTCGTCCGACATCAAACTTGTCATTGTCGTTATGAAAAAGTATGAACACAAAAACTACAGACTGCATGACATCAGCAGCCTGGAGGTCTAAAATAGCATAACTGGTGTATTTTAACACCAATAAACCCACCCGTTTAAAAAACTATTTAGTATATGTCAAACCAGGCAAATAAAAGCAACTTTCAAAACAATGTTTTCGTTCTTTCTAGCTTGTTAGCTAGCTATCTAACGTTAAGTACAGTAGCTGACAATGTCTTCACTTTAACTCATTTGTATTCATTGTTGCAAGAAAATGAATTCACAACAAGATCACTATTTACAAGTTAATGGTAAGCTAATTACAGAAAATTGCTTACTGTGGTGAGTGTGACTAAATGAAAACATGGCATTCTACCTGAGAACTTTATAATTTGGACACTGTCTCTTTGGCCTAACGTTATATCCTAATTTGACTTTGATGGAGGTCATGTTGATCTTCACATTACTGTCTCTGGTAAACACATAATATGTCAAATAAAACCAAAGTTTATTTGTCACATACAGAAGTTGTAAACAGTACAGTGAAATAGTTACTTGGTGGAGTCTTTTATTTAGACATCTAGCTAGTTAGCTAAACAATGAACCATAATCCCTCTCTGTCACGGATGCCATGGTTGCCCTTAGTTTGAAGATGTAATCCGGAGAAAGGTGTTTTATACAACAGCAGCCTTCTGTGTGTTCTCATTTTGACTCCCTCTGCATATTTGAATTTTCTCAATTTCTTTAGCTATCATACTTTAATTCCACTGGGCATTCCACTGATTTCAAAACTTGGTCCTCCAGAAAGTGGAGAGCAACACTTTTGCAGTTGTTCTATGTGAAATCTTTTTTTTTTAAAGCTGTGTTAGAAAGGATTACCTACACATACTGACCAGAAGCGTGTTACATGTCAGACCAATCCGAACTCAACTCGCAGCATGTCCAGCCTCATCCATTAATTATCTCAGCCAATCATGGCTAGCGGGAAGGTTCCTGTCTTTTTCCGTGGCTAAACCAACTAGGCTCTTAATTTAGCAATTGTATTTGTTTGTACAGATGGCATACAAGTTAGTTGTTTAAGGCACATAAAGGTTCACATGTTCCAGATGGCATTTCTGCCCCGCGAAAAAAGAAACAAGTTGTACGTTCAAATGCCTCTCCTGTGAAGTATTGACGCTCAACATATGACTAGTTTCCTGAAACAAGTCACATACTGTATCTGAAGTGTTAGGGAAATGCCCCGATGCTCCGACACTGCCCCAACGCTCTGTTTAAATGTTGATACGCCTTGGTTGCAATACGGTTTTAGAAACATCTGGAAATTACTTTTCAAATTGGCAAGAATTTGTAAAAAAAAAAAAAATCCTTCATGGCCGTATTTCCATGTTACAGCTTGTTTATGGAAGAGAGAGGCGGCCACCTGTTCTGATTAGCTGTGTAACGTCTCTGAACACCTGTGTGTAACGGAAGAAGTGTTTTAACTGAAAATATTGTAACAGAAAATTCCTGTCGGCTGCAACTGTGTTAAAACAGTATACACTAAGTGTATATTTTGCATTTGTAAAAGGATTTTGGTCTTTCGAGTTTTATCCGCTTTTCTTCGTGTCATCTTTAGAAAATTGCATTTACCTTTTCTCCGTACCTTTTCTCCGTACCTTTTCTCCGTATCCTTTTCTCCGTACCTTTTCTCCGTATCCTTTTCTCCGTACCTTTTCTCCGTACCTTCGTGGTAGTTTGTACCGGCATGTCAGATTGGCCTTGGGGGTGTGACCAAATCCAAGGACTGGTTTCTGATTGGCTAGTTGTAGGTCGGTTGTTCAGACATTTATTCACAGCAATTTATGACTTGTTGGTCATCATTTTATTAATATCAGACTATTATCAATCATGACACTGTTATTAATATCATACTTTAACCCATTACTTGACCTGGGTTACATGTACTACAACCAGTATTTGCAATCTTACAGAGCTATAAATACTGTATGATGACTGCTGATTGCAGTATTTATGTTATTTTCCTATTGTCCCTTTAGGATGGTCATCACCATGGCCTACTATGCACTGCTATTCAATACCACTAACCTGCATGGGAATTCCTACCTCAACTTCTTCCTGTCTGCAGTTGTAGAAGTGCCAGCCTATATAATCGCTATGTTACTGCTGAAATTTTGCTATCGAAGATTCTGCCAGTCATCCACTCTGTTTCTTGGCGGTTCTGTTATTCTCTTCATCCAGATTATCCCAGCAGGTAATGTTAAAATGTAATCTCTAGTCTAGGGGATACACTATTTTACGTTCAGTTCATTATTAACAAAGCAATGTAAAACCCATAAGTGTTTCCTTCTGCACATAATCAAATACTGTTTAATTTGTGCTCTTGATGTCCATTTAAAATGCGTGTGTGAAAGTCAAGAATGTCTTGTCAGAGCTCTGATACAAGGTATTAACCCCTGGCTGACATCGCCACTCAGATCTCCCAGGAGTGGCCATCTTTCTGGAGATGGTGGGGAAGTTTGGCATCACCGCAGCGTTCTGTGTGGTGTACGCCGTCACATCGGAGCTCTTCCCCACTGTGGTAAGGAACATGGCAATGGGGACGTGCTCCATGGCAGCACGCATAGGCAACATCATCTCCCCCTTCATTATCTACCTCGGTAAGACCAATCAATCAGTCAATCAATAAGTTAATTAATCAATCAATGTCAACATTGAACTGTTAATAAAGTGTATCTATATAATCATGCCCTCTTTTACCAGGTAATTATTACAAGTACCTGCCATATATTTTGATTGGGAGTCTGGCTGTGTTATCCAGCCTACTTTGTTTCGCTCTACCAGAGAGTTTTGGAAAGGTCCTCCCTGAGACAATACCACAGATGCAGAAGCTTAGAGGGTAATTCATGTATTTCATTGGTGTTATAACAGTTAATAGCATATGTTAACGTTTCATAGCTTGTTGTTATGATTGGCATAATGATACTAACAACAATAATGAAAACAACAATGTTTATTAGTATCGTAATTACAACAATTATCATTAGGAATAGTATTAGAATTATAATAGCAGTAGTACTAGTAGTAGGTTGCAAGTATATGTTGTATAATGTGCTACACTTATACGTCTCTCATTTTGCAATAGGTTCGGAAGTAAGAAGAAAACTGCAAATACAAGTAACAATCCCATTGTAGAAAAAGAACAACGATTTTAACTGACTCACATTGTTACTTCCCACAAGACACTGTACATAATAAAGGTTTTTAATGAACATGTTTTTATTTATATTTCATATGTCATCGTTCATATACACTGAGTGTACGAAACATTAGGAAAATCTTCCTACTATTGAGTAGCACCCCTTTTTGCCCTAAGAGCAGCCTCAATTTGTCGGTGCATGGACAACAAGGTGTCGAAGGCGTTCCACAGGGATGCTGGCCCATGTTGACTCCATTGCTTCCCACTGTTGTGGTTGGCTGCATGTCCTTTGGGTGGTGGACCATTCTTGACACACAAACAGGCAACTGTTGAGCGTGAAAAACCCAGCAGTGTTGCAGTTCTTGACTCACTCAAATCGGTGTGGCTGGCAACTACTACCATACCTCATTCAAAGACACATCTTTCAAAGGCACATCTTTTGTCTTGCCCATTCACCCTCTGAATGGGCACTGTAAGATGGCGCCGGAGCAGAAGAAAGACTTTTTACGTGCCCCCAACTGATTGTGTTTTTTGTTTGTTTATCTGCGTTGTTTTTTTTTACTATTATTGCACATAATGTTGCCGCTACCGCCTCTTATGACCGAAAATAACTTCTAGACATCAGGACTGCGATTACTCACCACGGACTAGCAGAATCCTTGTTCTTCTTTCACGACTCTGACGAGCCCGAGGCTGAGAATATACGGCTCCCTCGGGAACAGGCCCCGACCCCAGTGACCTGCGTGAAGAGGAGGCGGAGAAAGAGAGCCCGGAGGGCGAGCTGCCATCTGAGAAGTCAGAGGCGATGGAATAAACCCCCTCTCCCCTCAATTCTGCTAGCAAACATGCAATCTGGACAATAAAATGGACACGTTATTGGGAAGATTAAACTACCAACGGGACATTAAAAACTGTAACATCTTACGATGTGTCATGCGGTGGGTGTAGCTGGTGTAGGTAGTTACGACTGACGCTACCGCATCAACAAAAACAAATGCCCAAAACCAAGTAAGGCAGCACAAAGTACGGGTGAAAACATACAAACCCGGCGTGAACCGGCATGCCGAACGAACAATTCCCCACACAGACATGGGGGAAACAGAGGGTTAAATAAACAACAGTAATGAGGGCAAATTAAAACCAGGTGTGATGGGAAACAAGACAAAACAAATGGAAAATGAAAAGTGGATCGGCGATGGCTAGAAGACCGGTGACGTCGAACGCCGGCCGAACAAGGAGAGGAACTGACTTCGGCGGAAGTCGTGACACGATGTAAGAACAGAGGCGCCTGGTAAGACAAGGGGCGGTGGTCTATGTATTTTTTTAAACAACAGCTGGTGCACGATATCTAAGGAATTCTCAAGCTATTGCTCGTCTGAGGTAGAGTTTCTTATGAGAAGCTGTAAACCACACTATCTACCTAGAGAGTTTTCATCTATATTCTTTGTAGCTGTTTACATACCACCACATTCAGAGGCTGACACTAAGATAGCATTGAATGAGCTGTATTACGCCATAAGCAAACAAGAAAACGCTCACCCAGTAGCCGGGGACTTTAATGCAGAGAAACTTAAATCAGTTTTACCAAATTTCTATTAGCATGTTAAATGTGCAACCAAAGGGAAAAGAACTCTGGACCACCTTTACTACACACACATGTGTGAGATGCATACAAAGCTCTCCCTCGCCCTCCATTTGGCAAATCTGACCATAATTCTATCCTCCTGATTCCTGCTTACAAGCAAAAATTAAAGCAGGAAGCACCAGTGACTAAATCAATGGTCAGATACAGGACTGTTTTCCTAGCACAGACTGGAATATGTTCCGGGATTCCTCCAATGGCATTGAGGAGTACACCACATCTGTCAGTGGCTTCATCAATAAGTGCATCGATGACGTCGTCCCCACAGTGGCCGTACGTACATACCCCAACCAGAAGCCATGGATTACGTGCAGCATCCGCACTGAGCTAAAGGCTAGAGCTGCCGCTTTCAAGGAGCGAGACTAACCCGGAAGCTTATAAGAAATCCCGCTATGCCCTCCAACAAACCATCAAACAGGCAAAGCGTCAATACAGGACTAAGATCGAATCAGGTGGGAAAGGGGTCCTCAGATCCTCAAAGGGTTCTACAGCTGTACCATCGAGAGCATCCTGACTGGTTGCATCACTGCCTGGTATATCAACTGCTCAGCCTCCGACCGCAAGGCACTACAGAGGGTAGTGCAAACGGCTCAGTACATCACTGGGGCCAAGCTTCCTGCCATCCAAGACCTCACTACCAGGCGGTGTCAGAGAAAGGCCCTAAAACTTGTCATAGACTCCAGCCGCCCTAGTCATAGACTATTCTCCCTGCTACCACACGGCAAGCAGTACTGGAGCTAAACAGCTTCCACCCCCATGCCATAAGACTCCTGAACATCTAGTCAAATGGCTACCCAGACTATTCGCATTTCCCCCTTCCCTTCCCCTCTCCACACCACTGCCACTCTCTGTTGTCATCTATGCATAGTCACTTTAATTAACTCTACCTACATGTACATACTGCTGCTCTTTAATTACTTGTTACTTTTATCTCTTATTCTTATCCATATTTTTTGATTAGGGGCTTGTAAGTAAGCATTTCACTGTAAGGTCTACTACACCTGTTGTATTCGTCGCATGTGACTAATACAATTTTGACTTGATTTGAATGTCACACATACACAATCCATGTCACACATACACAATCATACTACACCGGCTCTGACGCTCGTCGGATGTGGCAGGGTTTGCAAACCATTACAGACTACAAAGGGAAGCACAGCCGAGAGCTGCCCAGTGACACGAGCCTACCGGACGAGCTAAACTACTTCTATGCTCGCTTCGAGGCAAATAACACTGAAACAGGCATGAAAGCACCAGCTGTACCGGAAGACTGTGTGATCACGCTCTCTGCAGCCGATGTGAGTAAGACCTTTAGACAGGTTTTAAGCAGACCACCATAGTGCCTGTGCCCAAGAACACTAAGGTAACCTTCCTAAATGACTACTGACCTGTAGCACTCACTGCTGTAGCCATGAAGTGCTTTGAAAGGCTGGTCATGTCTCACATCTACACCATCATCCCAGAAACCCTAGACCCACTCCAATTTGCATACCGCCCCAACAGATCCACAGGTGATGCAGTCACTATTGCACTCCACGCTGCCCTTTCCCACCTGGACAAAATGAACACCTATGTGAGAAGGCTATTCATTGACTACAACTCAGCGTTCAACACCATAGTGCCCTCAAAGCTCATCAATAAGCTAAGGACCCTGGGACTAAACACCTCCCTCTGCAACTGGATCCTGGACTTCCTGACGGGCCGCCCCCAGGTCATAAGGGTAGGTAACAACACATCCGCCACGCTGATCCTCAACACTGGAGCCCCTCAGGGGTGCGTGCTCAGCCCCCTCCTGTACTCCCTGTTCACTCATGACTGCATGGCCAGGCACGACTCCAACACCATCATTCAATTTGCAGATGACACAACAGTGTTGTGATCACCGACAACAACGAGACAGCCTATAGGGAGGAGGTCAGAGACCTGGCCATGTGGTGCCAGGACAACAACCTCTCCCTCAACGTGATCAAGACAAAGGAGATGATTGTGGACTACAGGAAAAAGAGGACCGTGCACGACCCCATTCTCATCGACGGGGCTGCAGTGGAGCAGGTTGAGAGCTTCAAGTTCCTTGGTGTCCACATCACCAACAAACTAACATGGTCCAAGCACACCAAGACAGTCGTGAAGAGGGAACGACAAAACCTATTCCCCCTCAGGAGACTGAAAAGATTTGGCATGGGTCCTCAGATCCTCAAAGGGTTCTACAGCTGTACCATCGAGAGCATCCTGACTGGTTGCATCACTGCCTGGTATATCAACTGCTCAGCCTCCGACCGCAAGGCACTACAGAGGGTAGTGCAAACGGCTCAGTACATCACTGGGGCCAAGCTTCCTGCCATCCAAGACCTCACTACCAGGCGGTGTCAGAGAAAGGCCCTAAAACTTGTCATAGACTCCAGCCGCCCTAGTCATAGACTATTCTCCCTGCTACCACACGGCAAGCAGTACTGGAGCTAAACAGCTTCCACCCCCATGCCATAAGACTCCTGAACATCTAGTCAAATGGCTACCCAGACTATTCGCATTTCCCCCCCCTTCCCTTCCCCTCTCCACACCACTGCCACTCTCTGTTGTCATCTATGCATAGTCACTTTAATTAACTCTACCTACATGTACATACTGCTGCTCTTTAATTACTTGTTACTTTTATCTCTTATTCTTATCCATATTTTTTGATTAGGGGCTTGTAAGTAAGCATTTCACTGTAAGGTCTACTACACCTGTTGTATTCGGCGCATGTGACTAATACAATTTTGACTTGATTTGAATGTCACACATACACAATCCATGACTCAGTTGTCTCAAGGCTTAAAAATCATTCTTTAACCTCCCCTTCATCTACACTGATTGAAGTGGATTTAACAGGTGACATCAATAAGTGATCATGGTTTTCACCTGGACTCAACTGGTCAGTCTATGTGATGGAAAGAGCAGGTGTTCCTAATGTTTTGTACACTTAGTGTATATACAGTGCCTTTGGAATGTATTCAGACCCCTTGACTTTTTCAACATTTTCTTACATTACAGCCTTATTCTAAAATGGATTAAATAAATACAACTCCTCAGAAATCCACACACACTACCCCATAATGACAAAGTGAAAACCGGTTTTATAAACTTTTGCAAATGTATTAAAAATGTAAAACAGAAATACCTTATTTACATAAGTATTCAGACCCTTTGCTATGAGACTTCCATTGCTCATTTATTCATTTTTATTTAACCTTTACTTAACAAGTCAGTTAAGAACACCTTTTTATTTACGATGACAGCCAACCGGGGAACAGTGGATTAACTGCCTTGTTCAGGGGCAGAATGACAGATTTTTACCTTGTCACCTTTCGTTTACTGGCCCAACGCTCTAACCACTAGGCTACCTGCCGCCCCTAGGCTACCTGCCGTCCCATCATCCTTGAGATGTTCCTACAACTTGATTGGAGTCCATCTGTGGCAAATGCAATTGATTGGACATGATGAAAAGTCACACACCTTTCTATATAAGGTCCCACAGTTGACAGTGAATGTCAGAGCAAAAACCAAGCCATGAGGTTGAAGGAATTGTCCAAGACAGGATTGTGTCGAGGCACAGATTTGGGGAAGAGTACCAAAAAATGTCTGAATCATAGAAGGTCCCCAAGATCACAGTGGCCTCCATCATTCTTAAATGGAAAAAGTTTGGAACGACCAAGACCCTTCCCAGAGCTGGCCGCCCAGCCAAACTGAGCAATCGGGGGAGAAGGGCCTTGGTCAGGGAGGTGACTAAGAACCCAATGGTCACTCTGACAGAGCTTTACAGTTCCTCTGTGGAGATGGGAGAATCTTCCAGAAGGACAACCATCTCTGCAGCACTCCACCAATCAGGCCTTTATGGTAGAGTGGCCAGATGAAAACCCCTCCTCAGTAAAAGACACATGACAGCCAGCTTGGAGTTTGCCAAAAGGCACCTAAAGGCTCTCAGACCAATAGAAACAAGATTCTCTGGTCTGATGAAACCAACATTGAACTCTTTGGCCTGAATGCAAAATATCACATCCGGAGGAAACCTGGCACCATACCTACGGTGAAGCATAGTGGTGGCAGCATCATACTGTGGGGATGTTTTTCAGCGGCAGGGACTAGGAGACTAGTCAGGATCGAGACAAAGATGAAAGGAGTACAGAGAGATCCTGGATGAAAACCTGCTCCAGAGCACTCAGGACCTCAGACTAGGGTGAAGGTTCACCTTCCAACAGGACAACAACCCTAAGCACACAGCCAAGGCAACGCAGGAGTGGCTCCGGGACAATTCTCTGAATGCCAGAGCCCGGACTTGAACCCGATCAAATATCTCTGGAGAGACCTGAAAACAGCTGTGCAGCGATGCTCCTAATCCAACCTGACTGAATTTGAGAGGATCTGCAGAGAAGAGTCGGAGAAACTCACCAAATATAGGTGTGCCAAGCTTGTAGTGCCATACCCAAGAAGACTTGAGGCTGTTATTGCTGCCAAAGGTGCTTCAACAAAGTATGCATGGTCTGAATACCTATGTAAATGTGATGTTTCAGTTTATTTATTTTATACATTTGCTAAAATTTCTAAAAACCTGTTTTTGCTTTTTCATCATGGGGTATTGTGTGTAGATTGATGAGGGAGGGAATTTATACAATTTATACAGTATACAATTTTAGATTATACTGTAACCTTACAAAGTTTGGAAAAAGTCAAGGGGTCTGACTGCTTTCCGAATGCACTGAATTCGCAACATCATCACTAATATCCTTACATCTACATTTCCTGAGCTGATCAAATATACAGTGAAAGCTGGTTATATAGAAGCTAATCGTTTCCATGCCAGAGCCCTCCCCCCATTAATCACAACAAAAAGTGAAAGTAAACTGACTGCCATGAAAACAGCGCAGCGCAAGCCTGCTATCCTTGGGTCCCTCAATCTTTATTTATGTTAAGGATATTTTCTGTATAGTTATGGATGTATTCATTGAAATGCGTTTTACTATGGAACATGATCTTCTCCCTGCATTGAAGGTGAGTTTGCATGTAGATGTCCAAGGATACGATAAACACTATTACTTAGGCCTTAGGGATTGCCAAAGCAATGTTTTCACAGACGATTGGTCAAAACATGGTTGTGTATTTTTGTTGTTCATGTAAGAATATAATACTAAATACACTCAAATGTGTGTGTTGGTAATACAGCAGTTATTGACTTGCTCCATAGTTTCATATAATCTGTTACCCACATGCTATGTGAGAAAGTGAAAGTGAGGGACTAGAATGAAATACCCTTCTCTTGTAGGCTACTATGCTTTTTTTTAAAACTCGTCTCCCCATACCTTCAATTGCTGTACCACGTAAGCAGCATAGTTTCATTCAGCCTTTTTATAACTGATACATTTAAATGGACCTCCGTTTTAGAATGTATAGATGTGTGTTTGTGTGTGTGTGTGTGTGTGTGTGTGTGGGAGTGCTGGCGTATGTGTGTGCATGCATGCGTGCATACGTGTGTTCGTGCCTCTGTGCCTGTGTGTGTAAAAATTGCAGATAAATGCGAATATCTTTAAAGAACATTTGTATTTCTGTACTTTAATGTCTCTTTGGTGTCAGAGTTTGTGTATATTGGAGCCCTAGGCAAATTGTCACTGGTGGGATTTAAGTGAAATGTGTCGGGTGTCATTTTATACATTTCGAAATATTCTGTTTGCCTGGCACATTGAAGAATTGATTACATCACTGTTTCTCTTTCTTTCCTTGTGACATATGTGAGTGATACCACAACACGAGCTTTAATGGCACACAAAAAAATGCATCACTTAACACTTTGATAAAAGACCACAAGATGTCGCCAAGAGTATACTGCAAAAACGTTGATTGCCCTAAGCCTGTTCTTGCGAGGACTCGTTTGCTCTCGTTCACAGTTTATAATAATAAAAGTATAAACTCATATTTTAACCAGGTGTCATATGGTTGTTACTATGACAGTACTGTTGATGTGAAACAATGTGTGTGGTATTTGCATGATTGTGAAGAGTTTTGTCACTAAAAGCCTAAAGTTGGTTAGAAATGGCATGCTTGTCTACAATGCACTGGTAGGCCATACAGGTAATTCTCTAGTATTAAACATGTTGATTTCTAAATAAAGGCCTATTGAATGTATCAAAGTTAGGATGATGATCTCTCACGCTATTTTCACGACAGAGCCAGAACAACACAGAGATGTTTTTTATAGTGTTTTGGATGTGGAATGCTGCCAAGCAAAATATTTTTCTCTCTCAATTGTAAGACAGTGATAGTGATCAAGGAAATTGTGACCAACTAGGTCAGAAAACGCAATGCACCCAGACTTGTGAGCAGTGTTGGAAACGTACCAAATTGTCATACTTGAGTAAAAGTAAAGATACCTTTATAGAAAATTACTAAAATAAAAGTGAAATTCTCCCAGTATATTAATACTACTTGAGTAAAAGTCTAAAAGTATTGTGTTTTATATATACTTAACAATCAAAAGTAAATGTAGTTGCTAAAATATACTTACAGTAACCAACAAAAGTAAAAGTACAAATTATTTAAAATTCCTTATATTAAGCAAACCAAAGGGCACAATTGAATATTTTTTTTTTATTTGCGGATAGCCAGGGTCTCACTCATCATTTACAAACAAAGCATTTGTGTTTAGTGAGTCCACCAGATCAGAGGCGGTAGGGATGACATGGGATGTTCTCTTGATACGTGTGTGAATTGGTCCATTTTCTGTCCTGCTAAGTATTCAAAATTTAACAAGAACTTTTGGGTGTCAGGGAAAATATGTTGACTAAAAAGTACATCATTTTCTTTAGGAATTGAAGTGAGGTAAAAGTAAAAGTTGTCAAAAATATACATTTAAAAAAGTTAAAAATACCCCGCGAAAACTACTTAAGTAGTACTTTAAAGTATTTTTACTTAACTACTTTACACCACGGCTTGTGATCCAGAATTCTAAATAATGTGAGGTCTAGTATTGGTGTAATCCTGATGTGTAGCAGTCTACAAGTATTCACCTCGAACAATTGGCCTACAGAAAACAAACTACAGTGCTTAAATGCCCATTGAGATTCACATCAAGGATCAAGTCTTTCAATAAAAATCTGTTTTAATGCTGCTGATGCAGAGATAAGGGCATGTCTCTGGTATGTGTGTCAAGTCAGCCACCGGTATGTAGCCTAGTTCTTATGTAATTACCCAGTATTTGTCAATGTTGTGTATTGTGTAAATTGCAATAATTGCAGTAATTATCTGACTTAGGTTTATTATATCAAGTGGTGTGGTTGGTTCTAACGATGAACTTAGCCTTAAGATGCTTTTGGGAAGCCGGGCCCTGGACAATTTAAATATGTATGCACAGGTAATGAATGTGGATCCATAGTTTTCTGTAAATGCTTCTCTCGTCTTCTCAGTGGTGACACTCCTCTTCTCAGTAGCGACATTCCCTGGCCAGAGGCCCACACTGCAGCCCTAGGAAAAGTCACGTGATTTACAAGAAATCGGACCTAAAGCTCAGAGCAGCAGTCGCAGCCTGCTACAGACAACAACAACTGCAGATGTTTGAGCGTGTCCACTGAGATTGTTATATAGCAGCATTCTGTATGACGATTGTATTTTATTACTCTCAGTCCAACCTTTGATTCATCAAGTCAGAGGGAGAGTGAAGAAAAGTTCAAGGTTGTAATTTGGATACATTGTATAATACCTTGCTTATACAAAAATAGTTTATTTGTGGTTTTGTCTTTCACTGCTCCTACTGTAACTCTTCATTCTGGTTTCTGCACGTGATTCTGATGTGTCAACACTTCAGCCTGTTTTGACCAAAGCTAATTGTGGGAATTGCCCTCTGCAGAGCTAGAGTTATTTTGGTTGTTTAGCTAAGTTGATATGCATCATTGGCTAAATTGCCACAAGGATTTTCCACTTTGGGCTCGCAAAACAGTACAACTCCTCCTCTTTCTCAATTTTCAAACAGAAATGGGGTGTGTCTTTGGTGGTTTATCAATGTGTCGTTCTGGTCATTCGTGTCATGACCAAGGTAGTTAGTTTGTCAACTAATGCCGCAAACACGTGCTAGTCGGAACTGGTTAACTCCAACATTTCCGACTTGCTAACTAGTTGTAGTTATGCATGTGCCGTGTTCAACCAGTTAGCAAGTCTGAGATTTCTGAGTTCCCTAGTTCCGACTAGAACGTGAACGCAGTTTAAGCTAGCCACTTGTAGATAGCCTGTAACTCCTCCTGTGTGTTTTTGGATTTGTTTTTGGAAAGAAGCTATAAAGATTGGTAAAAAAATTGCACTCCGTGGCCAATTATCTTATTCATAATTTGATTCTTAACAAGTCTCTTGAAGCACATGTGCGTCAATCTAAGTAACATAATAAAAAAAGAGATATCCGTTTTTTTGCATAGGCTCCGTCTCAATCCACTGCATCGGTCTATGTCGGCCTTCCGCCTCTGCAGTGGAAGATGTCCGAGGTGTGTGTCAGACCATGAGACATCCCAAAAATGTGGCTTCTCACGAAAAGCGTCTATAGCGTTCGCACGGCCTAAAAACTATTATGACCACTCTATGGAAAGGGGAGACTCTCACGAACACAATGGTTCTCCGTTTTCTCTACAACCCCCACAAATGTCACCGGACTCGTCTGAAGGTAACACACTTTTTCAACATTTCGTTACGTTTACAGCCTTATTCTAAAATTGTTTAAATTGTTTTTTCCCTCATCAATCTACACACTATACCCCATCATAACAAAGCAAAAACAGGTTTTTATACATTTTAGCAAAATGTATCAAATAAAAAACGGAAATATCACATTTACATAAGTATTCAGACCCTTTACCCAGTACCTTGTTTAAGCACCTTTGGCAGGGATTACAGCCCTGAATCTTATTGGGTATGACGCTACGAGCTTGGCACACCTGTATGTGGAGAGTTTATGCCATTATTCTCTGCAGATCCTCTCAAGCTCTGTCAGGTTGGATGGGGAGCGTCGCTGCACAGCTATTTTCCGGTCTCTCCAGAGATGTTCGATCTAGGAAAAGTCTTGGTGGTTCCAAACTTTTTCCATTTAAGAATGAGGGAGGCCACTGTGTTCTTAGGGACCTACGGACAATTCCTTCGACCTCATGGCTTGGTTTTTGCTCTGACATGCACAGTCAACTGTGGAACCTTATATAGACAGGTGTGTTCCGATCCAAATAATGTCCAATCAATTGAATTTACCTCAGGTGGACTCCAATCAAGTTGTAGAACCATCTCAAGGATTATCAGTGGAAACAGGATGCACCTGAGCTCAATTTCGAGTCTCATAGCAAGCGTGTGAATACTTATGTTAATAAGGTATTTCTGTTTTTCATGTAAAAAAATTTTTTTTTGCTTTGTCATTACGGGGTACAGTGTGTAGACTGATGAGGGGGAAAAATAATTGAATCAATTTTAGAATAAGGCTGTAACGTAACAAAATGTGGAAAAAGTCTGAATACTCTCCGAATGTACTGTAGTTTTGTGCCAACAAAAATAACAGGTTAAATGTGTCCAAAAAAAGACAAATTAGCTTTCGTTAACTCCAAGATACGGTATAGGACAGACACTACGGTATAGGACAGACACTACGGTATAGGACAGACACTACGGTATAGGACAGACACTACGGTATAGGACAGACACTACGGTATAGGACAGACACTTTTCCTGTTGGCTTACAAAAATATAAACTGAACATGCAACAATTTCAAAGATTTTACTGAGTTACAGTTCATAAGGAAATCAGTCAATTGAAATAAATGAATTAATCCATATGGTCCTAATCTATTGATTTCACATCACTGGACTGTTGGTCACAGTCTGATACCTTTCAAAAAAAAGGTAAGGACGTGGATCAATATCTGGTGTGACCACCATTTCCTGTTGAGTTGATAAGGCTTTTGATTGTGGCATGTGGAATGTTGTCCCACTCATCTTCTGTGAGAAGTGCCTGGATATTGGTTCCATCAAAGAAGTGCCTGCCAGGTTCCATCGAAGGTGAGCATTTGCCTCTGAAGTCAGTTACGACGCCGAACTGCAGTCAGGTCAAGATCCTGGTGAGGACGACGAGCACGCAGATGAGCTTCCCTGAGTTTGCATCAAAATTCTTCAGGTTTGCAAACCATCAGCTGTCTGGGTGGCTGGTCACCCGAAGGTGATCCCGAAGGTGAAGAATCCAGATGTAGAGGTCCTGGGCTGGCGTGGTTACACTTGGTCTGCGGTTGTGAGGCCAGTTGGACGTACACTCTAAGGCGGCTTATGGAATGGAAATTAACATTCAATTCTCTGGCAAAGGCTCTGGTGGACATTTCTGCAGTCAGCATGCCAATTTCACTCTCCTGTGTCATGCACATTTTAGAGTGGCCTTTTATTGTCCCCAGCACAAGGTGCACCTGTGTAATTATGCTATTTAATCAGCTTTTTGATATGCCACACCTGTTAGGTGGATGGATTATCTTGTCAAAGGAGAAATGCTCACTAACATGGATATAAACAAATTTGTGTAAAACATTTTCTCGGAAGGCTTTCCACTAGATGTTGGAACATTAGTGCGTCGCAAGAGCAGTAGTGAGGTCGGGCACTGATGTTGGGCGAATAGGCCAGGCTCGCAGTCATCGTTACAATTCATTCCAAAGGTGTTGATGGGTTGAGGTCAGGGCTCTGTCTAGTCAAGTTCTTTCCCACCGATCTCGACAAACCATTTCTGTATGGACCTCGCTTTGTGAACGGGGGCATTGTCATGGTGAAACAGGAAAGGGCCTGTTAACACAAAGTTGGAAGCACAGAATCAAACCCCTTCACTGGAACTAAGGCGCCTAACCACCATAAAGGGACTACAATTAGTTTGGGGGTTTGCCAACTTTTACCGCCGCTTCCTCACGCCTCTCCTCTCGCCTCTTCTCTCTCCTCTCTCCTCTCTCCTCTCCTCTCACCTCTCCTCTCGCCTCTCTTCTCACCTCTCCTCAAAGGTGGTCCCGGTAAGTTGGCGTGGAATCCTGCAGCTGATGAGGCCTTCCACCTGCTGAATGGGCGTTTCACCTCTGCCCCATTCCTGAAACACACAGACCCTACGCTGCCATTTTTGTTGGAGGTGGACGCCTCAGAAGTGGGCGTGGGGGCCGTCCTGTCACAACATCAAAGTAATCCACAAAAACTGTATCAATGTGCATACTACTTTAAAAAAACTGTCCCCTGCAGAGAAGAACCATGACGTTGGTGATCGGGAGCTCCTGGCGGTTAAGTTGGCATTAGAGGAATGGAGATACTGGCTGGAGGGCGCCACGGACCCGTTTCTCATCCTCACCGACCATCAGAACTTGGAGTACATACGAATCGTTGCCCCCCGTGCTCTGGTGACATAGACGTGGACATAATTTGGCAATTTGGTCATATAGCCTACCAATGTGCTGTTTTAATGCAGGAGTATCTGTACTCTCCAAAGATACTCCTGTTTCCATTTACTATAACAGTCCGGCTTGATATTCCAACAGTTTGTTATATCAACCAACACCATTCCACAACATGAAAGATGTCATGCCAGGAATTCCTGGTCTCTGTGTGTTTCAGAGAAGCTCTGGTCTTTCTTGTAAATCAGCAGACAGACATAGGGAGGCTTAGAGCCTGAATCACTCAGGGATCTCTTCCTCCTTCTCAGCCTGCTCTCAGCCATAGGGCTCTGGTCAAAAGTAGTGCACTAAATAGGGTGCCAGTTGGGACGGGTATACGACCATGCCACATCAAATCACATCAGATCATTCTGCTAGTTAGCATTCATACTTTTGTGTCATGGGTATATTGTGTTATTGTAGTAATGTTGTGTTGTATTGTAGTGCATCAGTACCCTGAGTCATCATTGGGAGGAGTAGCTGCCAGTGAGTGTGTAGGTGTGTTTGGCTGCCTGCAGAAGGGTTTCCAGAGAAGCCAATCAAAAGCATCAAAGTCAAGTCTACAGACACAGTAAACACAGAAACTAAACCTGAAAATCAACTCTAGTATGTTGTTCTGTTTGCCATTTGTTATGATTGATGACTATGGCACTTCCATTGCTACATGTCCAATGCAATTTGATTATAGGCCATAGTGTAATAATTCATCTATAATAGTAGAGTTTGCATAGACAGAACTGAGTTTAATATTAACACATTTACATATGTCCAAAATGCATGCGTATCATCTGAGTCTTGACTATGACTCATAAATGCATTCCATTGCCGAGCATTGGTATTCAGAATCACAGCCCTAAATCTTCCTAATGCTCTCTACTCTACTTTATCTCTGCCTATTGCCATCCTGCCATTCAGAAAAGCCTGTGGTTATTATCAATCCGGTTGGCTTCTTCACACTCTCTGGTGCGAAGACAAGGGATAAAGCCAATGTGTGTTTGCCGCGTCTGGCTTTCCAGTAAAAGGGACTTTATTTAGATAAAAGGCATTGGACATTGCCAAAACCCTCTGTCCTCCTTCTCACTCCTTTCCCAGGGTGAGCAGAAAAACACATCATCTGATTATCTCTGATAACCTCTGATTATCATCAAACATCTGAGTTATTGTTTCCTTGGTAACCCTTGGCTTTGATTGAGCGAGAACAAATGATAATTCATCACTTTGAAATACAATTCAAAATCCCATTGTTGATATTGTTGAAATAACAACCTCACCCTCAGTTTTCGTTCCTGTTCTGAGATTAGACGTTTGCTAATTCAATTCAGAACCTGCACATACACACGTACACACAAACACACTTCTCGCCTTTTCTGTCGCCCGCCTTGTTTGTTTTACCTGTGTCGTTGAGAGTCTTCACCCTGATATCCTTGAACCTCCCAAATAAGGACTATGCGTTTTGTCTGTTAATGAGTGGCACGGGTGGTTAATATTTCAGCTCTCACCCTTTCTGTCGCATGCTTTGTGTGCTTTATATGTGACAGTATGAGTCCATATTGCAGCACTAGACCTACTAAAACATTTAGGTCAACACATTATACTCTTACAGTAATATATTATTTATATTCACTCTGGGTAATGTTTGCAGAAGACCAGAGTTATAGCATAAACTCTCCCTTTGTGGAGAGTCAGTATGTACAGCCATTATGGGTCATTAGGCCTGAAGGTTTTGGAAATACCAAACAGACTTTTCTCTCCACGTGACAAGGGAAGTTACCCATGCTGCTGTGCTGTGGTGAGCTTGTGTTGCTGATCTAATTTCACAACCGTCAAAACAACTCATGTTAAACTTCTGCTTGTTCAGAAGCAATAAATCAGCAGTTTAAAGTGGTAAAGTGTATATCTTCTACCCAATATGAAGGTGCATGCTTTTATTCCTGACAACTAAGATACTGTTTATCTGTACCTGATACTGTAGGTGAAACCGGCTACCAGCACCAGTTTGCTGGATAGCATCTTAATGATAACAGTAAAACGACCCCATTATAGACATGAAGAATATCCCCTATGGTCAATGAGAAATACAGTCACATAGATTAGATGGCTCTTTTTTTGTAATGGAAATTCTGTTCTTATGGGACTGCCTATGTATCAGTTAGACATTATATGTACACTACAGTGTGTGTAGATTGGAAAGCACCTTTGTTTTTCATCTGTTACTTGATTTTGGTACACTTCTTTCTTTGCTCCTTCCCTCTTTTGGTGTGTTTGTGGTTACGTATGAGCTACTGTGACAGAGCTTACTGAGTTCTTTGCATAGGAAGGATGGATCACGGATTGATCACGGATTGATTGAAATAAAAAATGAAGCTGTGTAAAGGTAATGTAGACCCCCACTCTGGGTGGAGTCTTCTCCTTATCACTAAACATTACATCATTATTGCTGAGTGATACAGGCCTTAAATGGTTCCTCCCCTTGTTTTATTTATCTAACCTTTATTCAACCAGGCAAGTCAGTTAAGAACAATGACGGCCTATTTACAATGACAGCCTAGGAACAGTGGGTTAACTGCCTTGTTCAGGGGCAGAACGACAGATTTTTACCTTGTCAGCTCGGGGATTCGATCTTGCAACTTTTCAGTTACTAGTTCAACGCTCCAACCACTAGCCTACCTGCCGCCCCAGAGTACAGTACAGTCGTGGCCAAATGTTTTGAGAATGACACAAAAATTAATTTTCACAAAGGTTGCTGCTTCAGTGTCTTTAGATTTTTTGTCAGATGTTAATATGGAATACTGAAGTATAATTACAAACATTTCATAAGTGTCAAAGGCTTTTATTGACAATTACATGAAGTTGATGCAGAGTCAATATTTGCAGTGTTGACCCTTCTTTTTCAAGACCTCTGCAATCCACCCTGGCATGCTGTCAATTAACTTCTGGGCCACATCCTGACTGATGGCAGCCCATTCCTGCATAATCAATGCTTGGAGTTTGTCAGAATTTGTGGGTTTTTGTTTGTCCACCAGCCTCTTGAGGATTGAGCACAAATTCTCAGTGGGATTAAGGTCTGGGGAGTTTCCTGGCCATGGACCCAAAATATCGATGTTTTGTTCCTTGAGCCACTTAGTTATCACTTTTGCCTTATGGCAAGGTGCTCCATCATGCTGGAAAAGGCATTGTTCAACACCAAACTGTTCCTGGATGGTTGGGAGTTGTTGCTCTCGGAGGATGTGTTGGTACCATTTTTTATTCATGGCTGTGTTCTTAGGCAAAATTGTGAGTGAGCCCACTCCCTTGGCTGAGAAGCAACCCCACACATGAATGGTCTCAGGATGCTTTACTGTTGGCATGACACAGGACTGATGGTAGCGCTCACCTTGTCTTCTCCGGACAAGCTTTTTTTCCGGATGCCCCAAACAATCGGAAAGGGGATTCATCAGAGAAAATGACTTTACCCCAGTCCTCAGCATATCAGTCTGTCCCTGATGTTTTTCCTGGAGAGAAGTGGCTTCATTGCTGCCCTTCTTGCCACCAGGCCATCCTCCAAAAGTCTTCGCCTCACTGTGCGTGCAGATGCACTCACACCTGCCTGCTGCCAGCTCTGTACTGCTAGTGCCCCGATCCCACAGCTGAATCAACTTTAGGTCCTGGTGCTTGCTGGACTTTCTTGGCCGCCCTGAAGCCTTCTTCACAACAATTGAACCGCTCTCCTTGAAGTTCTTGATGATCCGATAAATGGTTGATTTAGGTGCAATCTTACTGGCAGCAATATCCTTGCCTGTGAAGCCCTTTTTGTGCAAAGCAATGATGACGGCACGTGTTTCCTTGCAGGTAACCATGTTTGACAAAGGAAGAACAATGATTCCAAGCACCACCCTCCTTTTGAAGCTTCCAGTCTGTTATTCGAACTCAATCAGCATGAAAGAATGATCTCCAGCCTTGTCCTCGTCAACACTCACATCTGTGTTAACGAGAGAATCACTGACATGATTTCAGCTGGTCCTTTTGTGGCAGGGCTGAAATGCAGTGGAAATGTTTTTTGGGAGATTCAGTTCATTTGCATGGCAAAGGGGGACTTTGCAATTAATTGCAATTCATCTGATCACTCATCATGACATTCTGGAGTATATGCAAATTGCCATCTTACAAACTGAGGCAGCAGACTTTGTGAAAATTAATATTTGTGTCATTCTCAAAACTTTTGGCCACGACTGTACAGGAGAAAATGAAAAGTTAGGGAGAATGTTTCTGACATGAATCAGATAAGACACATGAACATTTAGAAACTAGACCCAACTTATTGAGAAGCAGCTGAACATGCATGGAGCTTGAAGCCATATAATAAACTCAAATGACCAGGAAAAACTTAGTGCCCCATTTATAAGTACAAATCAGGTCAAATGTTGACGTTATGAAGGAAAACCGTCTGGACCGTGCACAGTGAAAACAACTGTATAAGTATCATTTTGATACCTCTTACACCAACTCCACGTTTTTACAAAAATGCATAGAATTTGATATCAATATTTCATTATAGGATTCAATGGAGAAACCGATTTTTGATATTGATAATTTAATTATTGAAAACAGTACTGTGATCCTGTCTATGTAAAGCTGCTTTAACATACAGTGCATTCTGAAAGTTTTCAGACCCCTTGACTTTTTCCACATTTTGTTATGTTACAGCCTTATTCTAAAATAAATTTTATAAAAAATGTTCCTCATTAATGTACACACAATACCCCATAATGACAAAGTGAAAACAGATTTTTAGAAATACCCTTTGCTGTGAGACTCGAAATTGAGCTCAGGTGCATCCTGTTTCCATTGATCGTCCATCCATTGATGTTTCTAGAACTTGATTGGACTCCACCTGTGGTAAATTGTTTGGTCAGGGATGTAACCAAGAACCCAATGGTCACTCTGACAGATCTCCAGAGTTCCTCTGTGGAGATGGGAGAACCTTCCAGAAGGACAACCATCTCTGCAGCACTACACCAATCAAGCCTTTATGGTAGAGTGGCCATACTGAAGCCACTCCTCAGTAAAAGACAGATGACAGCCCGTGAGAAAACAAGATTCTCTGGTCTGATGAAACCAAGATTGAACTCTTTGGCCTGAATGCCAAGCGTCACATTTGGAAGAAACCTGGTACCATCCCTATGGTGAAGCATGCTGGTGGCAGCATCATGCTTTGTGGATGTTTTTCAGCGGCAGGGACTGGGAGACTAGTCAGGATCGAGGCAAAGATGAACGGAGCAAAGTACAGAGATACCCTTAATGAGGGTGACCTGCTCCAGAGCGCTCAGAACCTCAGACTGGGGTGAAGGATAACCTTCCAACAGGACAACGACCCTAATTCTAAAAACCTATTTTTGCTTTGTCATTATGGGGTATTGTGTGTAGATTGATGAGGGGGAAAAAACTATTTAATACATTTTAGAATAAGGCTAGAACGTAACAAAATGTGGATTAAGTCAAGGGGTCTGACTACTTTCTGAATGCACTGTATATAATTACTGTACCGGTACTCCCTGTATATAGCCATGTTATTTTCTACTCCTTATTTTATTCTTGTGTCACTATTTCATTTATTTTGATTTTTGGGGATCTCATCTTTAACTCTGCATTGTTGGAAAAGGACTGGTAAGTAAGCATTTCACTGTTAGTCTACACCTGTTGTCCAGGAAGCATGTGACAGTTGCTTTGATTTGATGTATGGATAAGGCTCCTGCTGCCTGGAGGAAGTGTGATGATTTCTCTGTACGAATTCCATCCTTGTCAAGTATCCTGGACAGGCACTACGTAACTCCATATGGACATATTTGTTTGTAGACTGTTTTTCTATCACATGCTTCTGTATTCATGAATTTTTCAAAAATCCTTATTGTATATATATCATTATTGTACGAGTATTTGAATAAAAAAAATTAAACGTTTAAACAACTATACTATATGTCCAAATATTATTAGGATTCTGTATTTCTAGACTAGCTCAAATTCAGCACAGTTCTTTCAGCTCCAGTTTTAGAATGTAGAACAAGACGGTTCAATATAATACAATGGCCAATAAAATGTATACCTTGTATTAAGTACACTGCGATGATTTGACAAACTACCTAAATAGGAAATGAGAACAATTATAAAACATGGACTAACACAAAACATTTTGAGCAAGGCAGGTTTGGGTATATTCATCATACTAGGAGGAATTGTAACTTCTGTCTGTGGCTGAAACTCACATGAGGAAGAATAGATTGTATGGCAATGGATAAATAAGACTCAGCAAAATACCAAAATGAAGCCTCTGTCATGCCCTGTCATTTTCCCCATTAGTCCCTGGGTATTTATTCCGGTGTTCCATGTTTGTCTGTTTCCAGTTCGTCTTGACAAGTCAACCAGAGTGTTTTTCTGTACTCCTGCTTTTTCCTATCTCTCTTTTGCTAGTCTTCCCGGTTTTGACCCTTGCCTGCCTGGACTCTGAACCCGCCTGCCTGACCATACTGCCTGCCCTGACCTCGAGCCTGCCAGCCTGACCATACTGCCTGCCCTGACCTTGAGCCTGCCTGCCACTCTGTACCTCCTGGACTCTGACTTTGTTATGATCTTTTGCCTGTCCACGACATTGTCTTGCCTGCCCCTTGGATTATAATAAATATCAGAGACTCTAACCATCTGCCTCCCGTGTCTGCATCTGGGTCTTGCCCTGTGCCCTTATAGCCTCTGTGGACAGCAGTTGCAAAAGTAGTTTGACCTGTTTCCGAGAAACGTTACAAACCTGACATGAACAAATTTACATCGGTATTCAACAGTCAGTTTGACCCGTTTCCGAGAAACGTAACAAACCTGACATGAAAAAATGTCCATCGGTATTCTAGTCAGTTTGACCCGTTTCCGAGAAACATAACAATCCTGACATGAACAAATGTCCATCGGTATTCTACAGTCAGTTTGACCCGTTTCCGAGAAACGTAACAAACCTGACATGAACAAATGTCCATCGGTATTCTACAGTGTTTTATATGCTTTAACTTGAGAAAGTAATTCCTCTCTAATTTATATATGGAAGTAGTTTAGAACATCTGGGAATAATCATGTGATTTACACACAATGCTGTGTTAAATCCCCTTCACCATCAAAAAATTTTTACGTTTATGCTCTGTTAAAAGCCCTGCCACTTTGAAGAATGGCAATAAGACTCCCTTCAAAACTAATCTGTTTCCAATAAAATGTTATTTTACAAATATTACATTGTAATTTACAATGTTACTACAACGTAGCATCAGGGCTGTTGCCTGTTGCGCAGTGATGCGTTGGACACTGTCAGCTCCTCATGTGTTAGATAGCTAAGTCATCAGGTTATACAGGATCTTCTCCCCTCATCAAAACCTCTCTAAAAGTATGTCAGATCTAAATATTTTTAGATATTAAGTATAGTATACAATATATAAACTGTACAGTATACACACAACTCACAATAGGTTGGCACTTCATTTCATTTATTTTGTACAAAAAAAAACAATGACTCAGAAATATATACAAATATACACAAAAAAAGACTTGCAAGCTTTTCTCATAATAGTATGTTATGAATGATTATCGTTCGGGAATATACTGCTGTATATTATATAGTGTGTAAAAACGGAACATTTTGTCACAGTAAAACAGAAAAACCTGATGTTGCTCATCCAAGCGGAGAATGTATGTGGTGTTGTGGCAACGGGCCAGGTGCCCTCATATCAACTATGGATCTTCTAAATGAGCTATTCATACTGAGTAAAATACAACTATGAGCACGACCGAACAAAGAGCGGAAACACAGCAGAGGTACCAGACTTACTTTCTGTCGAAAATGCTACCTAAGGTTTTAGAGATCCTCCAACTGTCACAGAGCAGCATTCATCAAATGGCAAAAATGGTGTAGCTTGAGGTAATGAGATAAAGGAGCCGTCGGGGGGGGAGGGAGTCTTTTGGTTCTGTACAGGGTCTGAGAGAGCGGGGCTCAGATTGGGCATGTGATCTGTTGGGGATAACTCGATGCGATGTTATTCAGTGACCAGTAGTCGGTGTTAGAGAGGAGGTCATCGATGATCGGTATTCCTGGGCCGAGTTCTGTGTACAGCCGCAGCTCTATTTCCGTCCCTGTAAGACAAACAAAACAAAGGTGGTCAGGGATGCAAAAGAATGTCTTCTTATGTTTTTCAATATTGACAGCAGCCTTGTTAGACGATTTTTATGTAATGACAAAAAACCAAAGCTTAGGTTCAGGTGTAATCATTCACTTCTATCTCTACCATCTATTTACCATACATGCATAATCATGTTTCACACCTTATGCATATGAGAAGGAAATATTATTGATTGAAACTCTTTCCTCAATCATCTCAAGTGTTTTACATATGACAGTTTTGTTTAACAAATATGTTGCCAATGGCCTATGGAATCCCGAGTTTTCCTATTCCTATTCCTGTTGTAGTCTTTCATTTTGACTAACAAATGTTTTACAAAGACAATACATGCAGACGGGACGAAATCCTGCTGTTGAATACTACAGTAAAATTAACAGCCTGATTCCATCTAGCTTAATTTACCTGAGTTAACACTCCATTGGCTCTCTGAACTGTGGTAAGACTCTGCAGTGTCGAAGGACTCTGCTGTGCCTACTTCGTTGCTCAGGAACTCCTTGTTGTTTACACTGCCTTGCTCCCAATGCTGTGCCATCTAAACGAGCAAAACACAGGTGATGAGCCTCGTTGAATTTTTGTTAGGTTTAACTGTGTTAGAATCTTTTGTATTCAATACAGAATATCTGGCAAACATGGTTATTCCTGATAATAAAAAAAAGCACACTGAACTTGTAGTGGTAGAGACAAACTTACCTCAATAAGGGTTTCTTGGTGACTGTCTTCATAGTCTGTAAAGTTGAAGAAGGACAATTGACATATGAGCATTGTGCAAAACTCAATTACATTTGCAGCCCACACTCAAACACAAAGAGTTTAATCAAACAAGCATCTAGCAAGGTTGTCTTACTTATGCAGTGGTCTGGTGACACTTCGAAAGATGGGTAGTAGTTGTTGGTGCTGTCTGGGCCTAGCTCCACACTGGTGGAACCCTCTGGAGCAAATGTAAAATCACTTAGGTTGTCTGTGCTGTCTACTATGCTCTCCTGTGTCATTCTGTCCTCCTGCAGCTGTGTGTTGGTATTGAGGTTCTCGGGGCAATTGGTTTCGCTGTAGCCCATTCCCTCTGCCTTGACCTGTGACCCCTAGAAGAGACAATAGCAAAACATGACGATTAAGATTATAATGTCGACACTGGCTTGGATACAGCCAGCTAAATACACATGCACAGGTCTTTATATAGCAGAGGGAATACATTACTACAATGATGATAGGGATTCTAAAGTGGGTTGAAGGGATTCTAAAGTGGGTTGAAGGGATTCTAAAGTGGCTTGAAGGGATTCTAAAGTGGCTTGAAGGGATTCTAAAGTGGGTTGAAGGGATTCTACAGTGGGTTGAAGGGATTCCAAAGTAGATTGAAGGGATTCTAAAGTAGATTGAAGGGATTCTAAAGTGGGTTGAAGGGATTCTAAAGTGGGTTGAAGGGATTCTAAAGTGGGTTGAAGGGATTCCAAAGTAGATTGAAGGGATTCTAAAGTGGGTTGAAGGGATTCTACAGTGGGTTGAAGGGATTCCAAAGTGGGTTGAAGGGATTCTAAAGTGGGTTGCAGTTCAAAAGGAATATAACCTTACCTTGTTATTTTTCTTTACATTGTTTGCTTTTGACCTCTTGTTATTTGGCTTAGAGCAGACGTTCTTCATTTTGTAGACGCGCACCGCCCCACACCCTCTGTTGATGCTTTTGTCTTTCACTTCCTCTATGTCAGGAAGGGAGTTCATTGCACAGCGGAAATTAGCCTTCCATGTCTTAGGGTCTGGTTTAGTCTCGCCTTGTATGAATTTCCCTGCATCAACAGACAAGTACCATCATTGTTAATACGATGCAGTAAAAGTATATTGAAAAACCTTAAGGTGCTGAAGTGCATATTGTTCAGTGCATATGATGCATCTAGGTGAAATTACATTTTATTATGAGGGGCTATAGTAGGTAGTCTAGGTATGTGTTATTTGCTTACCTGTGTGCATGGCCCATTGCTTGAACAGACATGCGTCCTTGTTCAAGTCCCATCCATGACGTGCAGCATGCTTCCAGGGGATGGAGAAAATCTTATTGTTCTGGACAAAAACCACAAAGCAATGGGTTTCAAATGAGCGCCTCCTATCTCTCACCCCAGCTTCTCCTCTACATGCCTAGTTTTGAGTAGTCCTTAATAATAGTGATTCATATGTTTTGAGCTGTCAACGTCTGGACTAAATTCTCTTCTTACAATGAGTGTCCGCCACTGCAATGTTTCAGGGAGTATTTATTTCCTTTGTACATAAAAATGCATTAGATGAGTAGGAAAGTCTTACCTTGTCCACCCACACCAATCCACTGATGGAGTTGGACTCAATCTTTTCCTCCAACCAAGGCCTCATTCTCATCCTAGCCACAGGCATGGTTCCTGGGAGAGCAAGGAGAATAGTATAGCTTAGTTTTAGCCACATGGCATGTGGAATGTGAGGTAGATGTACAAGCATGTTACTCAGTCCATCCCACTGGCCTTCTCAGTTAGTGCAGATGTTTAGTGCAGTGAAGATCATGACCTAGTCTTGGCAGACGATAGTGGGAACTAGAGCTGCACTATAGTCTGAAATTAATGTGCATTCCCAGTAAACACACCTGTTCCCCTTGGACGGGCTCATACATAAAGCATCCTCCATTCGGGCTGCAAAGGCATCATTTCTTTCTGTATCTATCATTAATGGCGAGCTGCCTGAAAATATGTGTACTGTCTTAATAAAACACAATTTTCCACCACCATTTCGTATTTTCGAACAATTTAGGATCCTAAATTGCCCGAAAATACAAAAATGGCGGTGGAAAATTGTGTTTTATTAAGACAGTACAGATATTTCCGGGGGTTTGCCATTAAAAATAGTTAATGAGTGGAATTGTGCATTTACAGCATGAATGGAGACGGGAAGCACGAGTGTTGTATCGGGAATGCACATCAATTCTAGACAATATGCAGCTCTAGCGCCCACTATCGGAATGCCTCAATGTCAAACTACTGGACTATCCAAATCAGTGAAAGAAAGCAGTACTAGTATTTCTGTCATGTGCATTTAAACGGACTACATTGAATGTCTTTAAAAGTATTTTTTTATTGTCTTATTCAAGCAGATGAATAATTTGGTTATATCTGGTGCATCCCAGGTTAAATGGAGCAGGTTCCCTAGACGTACTTAAAAAGAACACGATAGACATATTCAACCAAATAACAAGCATGCACACTCTGATCATGCACTGAACAAGCGAACGGATGTAAACCAATGCATTACAGTGCCTAGATACGTTACAAACAGTAATACACTTAGACCTACTAAAACGTGCAATTATTTATATTTTAACTAGAACTCTTGAACAGTCATAATATACTACTGCAATGTTGTATTAGCTACTTGCATTACTTCGGCTAGGTTAATTCACCAACAGGTTGACCCTACCGCCACAACCCTTTGCTTCTAGGCGCGTTTGTGTCAGTGTAATAGTATCTGTCAAAATATGTGGCCTATGCCCAATGACGAGACACGCTGCTGTAGACACGTAAAAACAAATGCGAGGCAATATTTAAAAAACAAATGCCTATAGGCCTACTATAAATACAAACTATATTGTCTATAAATATTTACAAAGAGCACTATGAGCACAGTTTATATGTAGCCTAATAGTGCATGCAATAAGAAAATCACTTACAGCTAGCTGCAATTTGATGTCGCTTAATCCGATTGATTAGAAATGTAGCCTAAAAGCCGGTATTCTCTTTTGTAAAGATGGAGCGAGTTGTTCCTCTGTTATTCCTTGTAATATCCACTGTGGTCTTTATTGACAGTGTGTACAGTCTGCTGAAGGAACAATGCTTTTTATACAGAGATCGTGGGACTTCCCCACTGTAGTGCCATGCATTTGGTTTTGGCAGCTGTCCGCATCTGCGCCGAATGTCACAACAAGGAAGGCGCGCTCAAACTACAGGCAACCTGATTTCCGAGAAATCATGCTGTTGTGAGCAAAGCTATGAGTCGCGAAAAGGCGTGAACAGACCCAATGAAATAGCGGTGCATGTTGATCGTAGCAGTATCATGAAGTATCATTTACAATATCTAGCCTTTTTATATGTCTTATTGTTTTCAGTGAAAATGTATCATTCTGCATGACTATTGATAGTTTATTAATGTAACTTGTGATTATAGAATATATAGAGATAATGTATCGTAAGCATAGGCTTACTACTTAACTAATCTTATCAGTTAAGTAATCATCCCAGACGTATTCCTATAATTTAATTGAATGCAGTCGATTATCCTCAATAATGAGACAATATTAGAGAATACGATTCCATTATTTAGTTGCATAACTATGCCAAATGCAACCAGTGGGTGAGTGGCCTATGCCTTTTCTGTTATTGATGCAATTATGTCCCGCATAGCATCAATAGCCCAGACATGGGCAAGCCCTTTTAATTAAATCGCAGTCGAACTGAGAAGTCGCATCTTTCCGGGAAATGGTGTAGGTATTAAAAGCACCGACAGGGGAGTTGTTGACTGTTCAGTTGGTACAGGGTGCCACAGACTCCAGTCAGACCTCATGTAAGTCACTGCTGACAACAGCGCATTTCTTGTTTACAAAAGAAAGCACTTATACCAATTGCCAACAGCTAAAAAGTTAAGCAAGCATGTTATGTATTATTATTCAAGAATGACCCATGTTCGCATGTCAACAGCATGAAACTGCCGTGCACTTTATTATAAGGACTTGGAGTGATCTGCTTTAATGTCAAATGTCTAATTTTGCATAAGTACAGAAACGCGTATTTAACAGTGTTCTGATGTACAGCGCAGAGGTTGATCCGCCAGGAAATCCTTCGTCAAGCAGGAACACGTCCCCGTCCATTAAACGACTGTCATGTTTGAGCCCTGGAGCGCGCGGGGGAGTTGTGTATTGCAGTGTGTGGGTGTGTCCCAGCCCTATGAGGAAAAGCAGGGTATTTTCCTGCTGCGGAGTTTTTGCTCCGTTCAAAAAGCCCAGGGTTTTCCCAATAGAAATAAGGACATCTCTATTTTTCAGATATATTATTTGTTCTTTATACAAATTATTTTGATTGCCACCAACGCATTGTGTATGTAATTAACTATTTGGTATATCTTATCCAGGAGGCTTCTCACATGCAATGGGTAGCCTAGTACTTCAATATGTTTTACACGTTTGCAAATGTCACGACTTCCCCCGAGTTCGGTCCTTCTCCTTGTTCGGGCGGCATTCGGTGGTCGACGTCACCGGTCTTCTAGCTACCGCCGATTTCTATGTTTTTTGGTTTCATTATACACACCTGGTTTCTATCCCATAATTACATGTTCCTTATTTAAACCCTCTGTTTCCCCCATGGCTTTAGCAGGTAGGTAGAGTCAGGCAAAGGACAACGGAGATGAGAAATCACGTATATTTACTCAAAATACAAAACTACCAAAATTGGTAGTACAAATACAAACTCACATAAACAAGAACCTCTAACATAGAATAAACACGCACAAAACCATGGGGGAAACAGAGGGTTTAAATGAGGAACATGTAATTATGGGATAGAAACCAGGTGTGTATAATGAAGACAAAAAAAATGAAAAGTAGATCTGCGGTAGCTAGAAGACCGGTGACGTCGACCGCCGAACGCCTCCCGAACAAGGAGAGGGACCGACTTCGGCTGAAGTCGTGACAGAAAATCCCAACCTGGATGCTTAGTAAGGCATTTTTGCATTTGTATAATTGCAACTCACCACAAATCTGTCTCTAGAGGAAATATAGACAGCAAACTTCTTCAGATATTTAATTGCAACTCTTCTGAGGGCATGGGCATATAATGCATTAATAACATTTTTGGTTGATTAATTTAAAGGCCTTACGAAGCGTCCAGTGTGTCTATAGAGCTCGCCAGCTTATAGTCCTAAAAACCGAAAATAAACACCTCTGGTACATTCAGCCATTCCAATGGAGGAAATTAATGGGGAAAGAATAGGGTTTTGTGATAAATGCCGAAAGTATGGTCTGAGGTTAACACAGGCTTATATTTTATATATTTTGTTCTATGAAATAACATCAGTCAGTTAACATGACCTTTATAAATGATGAAGCCTTCGGTCGGGTGGTTGTGGAGGCCAGGTCATCTGATGCAGCATTCCATCACTCTCCTTATTTGTCTAATAGCCCTTACACAGCCTGGATGTGTTGGGTCATTGTCCTGTTGAAAAACAAATGATAGTCCCACTAAGCGCAAACCAGATGGGATGGCGTATCGCTGCAGAATGCTGTGGTAGCTATGCTGGTTAAGTTTTCCTTGAATTCTAAATAAATTAGACAGTGTCACCTGCAAAGCACCATCACACCTCCTCCATGCTTCACAGTGGGAACCACACATGCGGAGATCCTACGTTCACCTACTCTGCATCTCACAAAGACACAGCGGTTGGAACCAAAAATCTCAAATTTGGAATCATCAGACCAAAGGACAGATTTCCACAGGTCTAATGTCAATTGCTCGTGTTTCTTGGCCCAAGCAAGTCTCTTCTTATTATTTGTGTCCTTTAGTAGCGGTTTCTTTGCAGCAATTCGACCACGAAGGCCCGATTCATGCAGTCTCCTCTGAACAGTTGATGTTGAGATGTGTCTGTTACTTGAACTCTGTGACCCATTTATTTGGGCTGCAGTTTCTGAGGCTGGTAATTCTAATGAACTTATACTCTGCAGCAGAGGTAACTCTGGGTCTTCCTTTCCTGTGGTGGTCCTCATGAGAGCAAGTTTCATCATAGCGCTTGATGGTTTTTGCGACTGCACTTGAAGAAACCTTCAATGTTCTTGACATTTTCTGTATTGACTGACCTTTGTGTCTTAACGTAATGATGGACTGTTGTTTCTCTTTGCTTATTTGAGCTGTTCTTGCCATAATATGGACTTGGTATTTTACCAAATAGGGCTGTCTTCTGTATACATTACCACCCCTACCTAGTTACAACACAACTGATTGGTTGAAACACATTAACAAGGAAAGAAATTCCACAAATTAACTTTTAACAAGGTACACATGTTAATTGAAATAGTACCTCATGAAGCTGGTTGAGAGAATGCAAAGCTGTCATCAAGGCGAAGGGTGGCTACTTTGAAGAATCTCAAATATAAAATATATATTTTGATTTGTTTAACACTTGTTTGGTTACTACAGGATTCCATATGTGTTATTTCATATTTTTGAGGTCTTCACTATTATTCTTCAATGTACTGTAGAAAATATAAAAATAAAAACCCTTGAATGAGTAGGTGTTTCCAAACTTTTCACTGTTAAATATAATTTCATGGCATCCAAACCTTTACATTTCTCTGTGCCCAATAAATGTTATCTCTTGGTTGTATATGTGTCCATAAACCAGAATACACGTGTATTTTTTGCTGGGATTTCCCTACCCCATGCTGCCATGGTGGATGTTATTGGTGCAATATCCAATTGTTTAGCACCTGTTTTGTCCTCGGAGTTGGTCATTTTAGGAGATTTGAATCTGGATTGGCTATCATTGGCCTCAAATCAATTTAAGAGTATATGCGATGATTTTAAACTAACTCAACTGATCTCAACCCACATAGCTAAATGCGAAAAACCCTAGTAACCCTAGTAATTATATCACAACTCAGGATATGACCCAGATGCAGACACGGGTGGCGGATATTACAGTTCTCAGATGATTTGTTATAAACACGCGGCAGGCAAAGGGCAAGTCGAGAGGTTCGGACAGAGGTTCGTGATCAGGTCTGAGTCAGGCAGGTACAGGACGGCAGGCAGGCTCGGGGTCAGGGCAGGCAGAGGTTTCAAAATCAGGTCAGAGTCAGGCAGGTAAAGGACAGCAGGCATGCTTGGGGTCAAGAAACAGGAGACAAAGGGCTGTGAGACATATGTTTAATCCTAGACACATGAAAGTGGGATGTATACGGAGGGTACAGGGCAACAGAAGACGAACAGCAGAGGGGCTAAGGATCTTGGAGATGGGGAAAGGGCCGATAGAACGGGGGGACAGTTTGCGGATGCCGAGTGGACAGACTATAACGGGGAGCCGGGGTCCGGTGGTGGTCCGCCTGTCGTCGATACTTGGAGGTGGTCTTGAGAAGAGCCGACCGGACTCTCTTCCAGGTGTGACGATAGCGGCGGACGAACAAATGGGCCGAGGGGATGCTGACCTTTTCCTCTTGCTCCGGGAAGAGTGGAGGCTGATATCCCAGGGAGCACTGAAATAGCGAGAGACCGGTGGCTGAGCAAGGGAGGGTGTTGCGGGCGTACTCTACCCACACGAGCTGCTGGCTCCAGGTGCTGGGATTAGCGGAGAGCAGGCAGAGAAGAGTCGTCTCCAGGTCCTCATTGGCTCGTTCCGACTGGCCGTTAGACTGGGGGTGGAACCCGGAGGACAGGCTGGCCGACGACCCAATGAGCGTGCAGAACGCCTTCCAGAACTGGGATGAGAACTGAAGAACCCGGTCGGAGACCATGTCCACCCGGACGTAGGAGTAGGAGATTGTGATATGTGTGGAGCTTTGAAATCACATGGACAGAACAAGCTTCGGGGGGGAAAAAAAGGCATGCTGTCTCTGTAGTACAAGACACATGTCATCTTTTGAAGGAAATATCCCTTTTCCCTCTTATCACTTAATTCCATGTGTGTGTTGTGTACCCTAACATCTATGCAAGGGGCATTGCAATCATGCAATGAAATCCCTATTGTCCATCAGTCGTTTTTTTCCCCTTCCCTTGCAACTCTTGCATGACCTTCCTGAATTCCCTCCTCAGTCTGTGGGGGGTGCATCCCAAATTCCCTATATAGTGCATTACTTTATAACAGCCATATGGAGAGTAGTGCACTATAAAGGGAATAGGGTGCCATTTGGGATGCAGACAGTATCCACCTGTGTGATCTGGGGTGTAATCATTAGCCAAACAGTTGCAAAACAAGAGTTTTTATTGGACAAATTCAGGTAGGTCCCTCCCCGTTTTAGTTACGTTTGCTTCACTTTAAGAAACGTTTTGCAACAGAATCTGCGTAATGAATACGCCCCTGACTGCCTTCCTCTGTTTAACATGTTTAATGTGGCCATATTTGTCTTTTCTGCAGCAGGAGGAGGAACATATGACTGGTGGCAGGACAGGAAGTGACAGATGGGAGGTCCTGACAATGATCCACTTGATAAGGTCAGTCACGTGATGCAGACACCACAATAACACAATTAGGCCTAATGTTTCATGCCTACCTGCAGAGGAGCACTCCTCCACTCCCTGGCTCCCTCCCTGGCTACCTCAGGAAACTGCCTACAGTGTTTTAGGCTGCTCAAAATGTTTACAAAGAAAATACAATGGGGACATTGGGCTACTCAAGATGTGTCCAGACTCCAGATTAACCGTTGCATAAAATATGCTACAGTAGGCTTGACATATAAGGTGCAAAATGATATATGTATGACAACCCAAGAAATATACAATTATATCTGTGTGTCCTATTAAATTGTCACACAGATGTTATGGTTGCAGCAGCAGTAATGGACAGTCCCCTTGCTTAGGAGGGAGCCATTTCCAAGGCGACGTGTCAGATTTGATTTGATGTCACGTGAGTGTATTTCCAACCCATCTCCCTCTTGGGAAAAAAATGTGAATCAGCAGGACACAAACATTCCCCATGGAGATCCACTGAAATGTACTAAACCCAACTCTAGAATCCTATAAAGACTATATTCTAAAAGCCTATATACTGTAGGTTTACGATATACAGTTGAAGAAGGAAGTTTACGTACACTTAGGTTGGAGTCATTAAAACTTGTTTTTTAACCACTCCACAAATTTCTTGTTAACAAACTATAGTTTTGGCAAGTCTGTTAGGACATCTACTTTGTGCATGACACAAGTAATTTTTCCAACAATTGTTTACAGACAGATTATCTCACTTATAATTTACTGTATCACAATTCCAGTGGGTCAGAAGTTTACATACACTAAGTTGGCTGTGCCTTTAAACAGCTTGGTAAATTCCAGAAAATGGTGTCTTTGCTTTAGAAGCTTCTGATAGGCTAATTGACATCATTTGAGTCAATTGAAGGTGTACCTGTGGGTGTATTTCAAGGCCTACCTTCAAACTCAGTCTCTTTGCTTGACATCATGGGAAAATCAAAAGAAATCAGCCAAGACCTCAGAAAAAAAATTGTAGACCTCCACAAGTCTGGTTTATCCTTGGGAGCAATTTCCAAACGCCTGAAGGTACCACGTTCATCTGTACAAACAATAGTATGCAAGTATAAACACCAAGGGACAAAGATCGTACTTTTTGGAGAAGTGTCCTCTGGTCTGATGAAACAAAAATAGAACTGTTTGGCCATAATGACCAACATTATGTTTGGAGTAAAAAGGGGGAGGCTTGCAAGCCGAAGAACACCATCCCAACCGTGAAGCACGGGGGTGGCAGAATAATGTTGTGGGGGTGCTTTGCTACAGGAGGGACTGGTGCACTTCACAAAATAGATGGCATCATGAGGAAGGAAAATTACGTGGATATATTGAAGCAACATCTCAAGACATCAGTCAGGAAGTTAAAGCTTGGTCGCAAATGGGTCTTCCAAATGGACAATGACCCCAAGCATACTTCCAAAGTTGTGGCAAAATGACTGAAGGACAACAAAGTCAAGGTATTGGAGTGGCCATCACAAAGCCCTGACCTCAATCCCATAGAAAATGTGTGGACAGAACTTAAAAAGCGTGTGCGAGCAAGGAGGCCTACAAACCTGACTCAGTTACACCAGCTCTGTCAGGAGGAATGGGCCAAAATTCACCCAACTTATTGTGGGAAGCTTGTGGAAGGCTACCTGAAACGTTTTACCCAAGTTAAATAATTTAAAGGCAATGCTACCAAATACTAATTGAGTGTATGTAAACTTCTGACCCACTGTGAATGTGATGAAATAAATAAAAGCTGAAATAAATCATTCTCTCAATTATTATTCTGACATTTCACATTCTTAAAATAAAGTGGTGATCCTAACTGACCTAAGACAGGGAATTTCTACTAGGATTAAACGTCAGGAATATTGAAAAACGAAGTTTAAATGTATTTGGCTAAGGTGTATGTAAACTTCCGACTTCAACTGTACATTCCCTGATAATAAAATGCCGGTATATAGAGATATTATATGAAAGGACAGAGACTATATAGAACTATTATCGAACATCATGCATTATCAACGTTATTTAAATGCATGTACGAATCCACAAATCTAACCTAATCATGTACAAAAATACAACATACGTTTGATCTGTTAACTCATTTATACGCAGCATCTATGCTGTCATGCATGTTGGTATTTGTAATATATTTGTGTATCAAAAGAAAAGAAATAGAGCCACTGTAATATCGCTATATCTTAATAGCGCACGTCACCCAGTACAGTCGTCTCTGCGTAACCTTGCTCTCCGCGCATCTCACTTGCGACGTCGGCTAAGCGCTTTAATTTCAGTAGGTATGCCGCTGCGCAGGGAAGCCTATAGTCTACCTAGAGGTGAAATACGATATATAGTCCAGGAGGGATGGTAGGCTATAATCGTTCATATTTGAGGATGCATTTTTTTCTATCTCGTGCGCACCTATAGCTATGTATGTACTCTAATGCAAATAGGTGTAGCCTAGGCTGTAACCGGTTGGATGTTGCAATCTGAATGACTGGCTAGCAGTAAATAGACTAGTAGGCTATTACTCCGTGACTTCATAACCTCCCAGATTGTCGGCGAGTTACTGCAGTCGATGCTGCAGTTTTAGGCTCTTGCACCGGGCTGTGTGCTGCGACCGAAAACTTAATGAGAAAGACATGCTTTCCTTCGTTCTGGTCTCTGGGTCTGTCTGGATAATATTAGGTGAGTTTCATATTTTTTCATTCATTGTGTTCACCATAGAATAGCAAGTGCCATTTATTGTATGGGCGCAGCCTCTCTGAAATTGTGAGACATGTTATTGATTTAGAGTTCATGTAGAATAGGATGCATTCTGTTTACAGGTGCCGCTTCCATATTTTGAATAGCCTATAGAGTGGCCTGGATGATACATTCTCATGATACATTGATTCGCGTCCGGCCTACACTGAATGCGTCTTTATGTGCATATCTGCCGGCCTGACAGTTAGTGCACAATTATAGCATAACCCATTTGATGTAACTTATAATAATAACCAGTTGTTGACACATTTTCACGGAATAACGATTTTATTCTAAACGGGCCTTGCAATTACAGTCATATGTCATGGCTTCGGAGAGCGCATAGCGCACAACATAATGCAAAAACCAATGTGCATAGGACAACTGGGTCGATAGTTTTTTTATGCACATATATATTGTTTTGTTTTTCAGTGAGTTATTCACATTTCCGGTATTTTTATGCTAAGTTATTCCACATGACAGGCTTCAGTGAGAAATTCGTGTCTGCGGGTTATTAAGGTCGTGCAAGATACTGTAGGGTAAACCGGATACACGTAAATGAAAAAGCTAATCTCTCAACCATTTAGCAACTGTATGTCGCCTGCCAATTGCTCAGTGACTGCTGCTAACATGCATCAGTGTAAATGTAGGCTATTATCAGACAGCCAGATAACACGTAGCTAGCTAGATCAACAGAAAAAATGATACATTTTGCTTAACAATTGCAGGACAGGCCTATATAGCGACGTGGCATAGTGGTTGCCGATCGATGTCTTCAGAATCTACCCACGCCATAGTGGGTAATGTGACGTGCGCCTTCACTCACTGAAGCGGGCTTGTCTGATTGGAGGAGCTGTCCAGTGGTGAGGGGTCCTGAAACACTACAGCCAGCCCGAGTGTACTAGCAGGTTCTTGAGTAATGCTCTGTGTAAAACTATTTTTATTCCGCCAGTCAGGGTTGTGGGGGAAAATGTGACAATTAATTTTTTTATTTTATTTTAATCAACATTAGGTATGTCTGATCTATAGTAACCTCGACCCCAAAAGATAAAGTAGCCTAGGGCCCGTTATACTGTTGTGTTGTCAACATTTACTCTGCAGCCATTGTGCGCTGTCAAAAGCCATCGTCATGCGTAATGCATTGTTTTAACATCTGAGGTAGGCTACTACTATAGTCTATGAGACAGATTTGGTCTATTGGGCTCACTTAGGGTGACGATGTCTCATAGTAACTTTTTTGAAGGTCTATGACCCTAGAGTTGGGAAATGTGTGATAGCAGTTCAGCAATGGCAGCTTTCTCTGTGTTATCACTCTTTCTTTCATCTCTCCATCCCATTCATTTTACCCATAGGGATTATACCCTATGACAAACAATGTCAATATACAACAAGTTATTGCTCAGTTATACCCTTTAATCATGTATCATTGGAAAGCTTAGATTCACAGCTATCCATCAGACACATTTTCGAGAATGTTTAGGTCAACAGAACTCCGACCTTGGACCTCCATAGAATTCCATGTAATTGGGTGATAGAGGCACCAAATTGCGCACGCACACACACACACACACACACACACACACACACACACACACACACACACACACACACACACACACACACACACACACACACACACACACACTAACCCTACATAAACTTTTTTCAAATATGGTCACCAAACAACTCAATGGGATCTTATTGGACAATTTCGCATGACCATATGATTGTAGTACGCCCCCCAAAATATCTTAAAATGTTCATAGTGATGTAGAATACACAACCAAATGAGCCAGGTGTGCCAGATATAATTGCGTTTAATAATGTGCCCAACAAGCTGGTCCAAATCGCTGATTTCGGAAGATGTTATGATCAGTAATTGCAATATGTCACTTTCAAACATGTGAAATGGATATGTACATGTGAATGGTCATGGATGTGACTGATAAAAATGATATACAATGTTATCCTTGTAGCGGTTTTCATCATGACTAGCCAGACTGGCCAGTTATATATTACTTTTAACAGACTTTTAACAGACCAAACTGCTATGGCTCTCTAGTAAGAATACATCTTCATTTAGATTAACTATGTGTAATGATTTGATGTTTTCATCGTCAATTGAAAACTCATTGACATTCCTATTAAAAAAAAAAATATTTTATGAAAACAGTTAATACATCGTTTTAATCAGCTCACGTCCATGACTATTCACACGTACATATCCATTTCACATGTTTGAAGATTAAATATTGCAATTCTTGATCATAATCAGGGATCGGGACAGCTTTTGGGCACATTCTTAACACAATTCTGTGAATAGTTTCACTTCTTTATATATCTGGCACACCTGACTCATTTGGGTGTGTATTCCAAATCACTATGAACATTTTCAAGGTCAAATGTAGCCGTTTTAATCACAATATCAAATAATGTGTTGGGAACGTTTAAGTACCTTAATGTGATTGTTTTAAGTTAAAACGGTCAACAAGAAAACAAGAAAACAAAAGGGCCATATCTCAAGCAGAAATGTTGCTACGACTGTCTGGGAGTTTAGCTGTTATTGGCAGAGAGATTTGGAACTCTCTTTCTTATTGGTCTATTAACAAATGTCTCATGGTGATGTCACCATGAAAGGCCAAAACTCCATCCCACCAAAACAGGCTGAAATTTCAGGCAGTCTTTTCAAACAGCTCTTACAATAAAATAACATTATTATAGTTTTCACAATTTCACAGTATTATTCCAAACTCATAGTGTGGAAATATATATAAAACACAGGAAAATCCAGTTTTTGACTGCTGGGCCTTTAAGATATAATTGGGCATACTACAATTATATTTCATACAGATATGGCCATTCGAAATTGTCCAATAAGAGCCCATTGAGTTGTTTGGCAGCCATATTGGAAAACTGCTTCTGTGGGGTAGATTGTGTGAACTCTGTGATATTTTTAAAGCCCTGTTCTAGCTGTGTGTGTGCAATTTTGTGCCTCTCTATCACCAAAGTTAGAATCCAAAAACAGAGCTTCCCCATTACATGGAATTCTATGTCTAAGCTTCCAACTTTCTAACGTTGATGCCAATTTTCTAGCAGCTGATGCTTCCAACGTTGGTTATATTATATATCATTTGAAAGGTAATTTCATGACCTTTTTAGAACCACGTGTCAAACAAAGTTATAAATATTTACAGGTTTCCTTTTTAAAGCAATTTATACAGGTAATTCTGATATGTACCCTAGAGGTCGATGGTCAAAGTTCTGTTGACCTGAACATTATGAAAAATGTGCCCGATGGATAGCTGTGAATCTTTCCAAATATGTATGATTAAAGAGTATAAGAGAGCAATAACTTGTTGTACATTGAAATGTTTTGTTATTGGGTAAAATTCCTATGGGAAAAAGGAATGGGATGGAGGGATGAGAGAAAGATGAGAGCGACCAACCCCCCTGAACAGGTTAACCTATTATTTCCCCCCTTAATAATTCAGAGGATGAGACGCATGCTCCACCCATGACAGAGTCAGACTGACAAAGTATATATGAGGGCTTCTAAGTTGAAAAGTTGAGCAAAATTCTGTATTTTTCGGAACATTGTAGGCTACATTTGTAAATCAGCCTACAATTTCATGACTTTTTATGTCGTCATGGAACCTAGCTAGGCTATAGCCTATTCAGTGAAGGTTATATTATACCACTATATCAGTGGTATCGCTGTAATTTAGAAACATTGCATGAGAACAGTGGGGATCATATGAAACCTTTAGCCATTACCCAATCAGCTAGGTTTGGCCCCTGTAATAGTAGGCTATGCTACTGTACATGTGTGAGGTGTTAATTTACAGGTTCATATTTACAGTATGTAAGTGCATTCCAAAGTTTAAAGAGAGGAAATTATATGATATTTACATCCTGGAATCTCATATAATCCATCGCATTAATTATATTAATGGATGTATATTGCCTCACTCAGACAGTTCAGTGTTAAGAAGAGTAGGTGTGGATGTTCCAGCATCCCAAGCCTTCCCATTGCTTTAATGTGGGCTATTGGACTGCATTGACAACATGGAAAGTGCTGAACGAGGGTTACGTTCTCTCCTGATGCATCACACGCTTTACTAGGTATCTTTAGATCAGTCTTTAAGGCACTCCGAAAAAAGGGATTTTCTTGTGTATCATATATATTTCAACACTATGAGGTTGGAATAATACCATTTGAAAATCTGAAAATAATGAAGAGCTGTTTGAAAAGACTGCCTGAATTTTCAGCCTGTTTTGGTGGGATGGAGTTTTAGCCTGCCTGGGTGACATCACCAGGCGGTCAATTGGTTAATAGACCAATAAGAAAGAGTTCCAAATCTCTCTGCCAATAACAGCTAGTTTTTCCCGCTCTGACCACTCAAAGACAGTCCTAACTAAGTTATTGCTTGAGAAATTACTCTTTGATAAGAAGCTATTGTTGTTTCTTTTTGACCATTTTAATTGAAAAGAAATCTGAGTAAGGTACTTCATTGTTACCAAGAAACAATTTGATATTTAGATAAAAAACGGCTGCGTTGGACCATTAACTAGAGAAACCATTGCCTGACATCCCCCATCTCTTTGATTTGCTCACTGAATGAGTCAATCCTGTATGCTTGTATGCTAATGTGTTTGATTGAGTCTGCACTGCATGTACGTGTATGTTTTGGAATCCTGAGTGACACAGCGGTCCAAGGCCAGACACAGTAGGCCTACACATGGAAACAGTACATCTAGGGTAAATTGTGGGAAAAGTACCCAGTTGTCATACTTAAAAGTATAGATATCTTAATAGAAAATGACTCCAGTAAAAGTGAGTCACCCAGTAAAATACTACTTGAGTAAAAGTCTGAAAGTATTTGGTTCTAAATAGAGGCGTCACTACAGACCCGGGTTCGATCCCGGGCTGAATCACAACCAGCTGTGAGTCCCATAGGGCGGTGTACAATTGGCCCAGCGTCGTCCGGGTTAGGGGAGGGTTTGGCCGGGGTAGGCCGTCATTGTAAATAAGAATTTGTTCTTAACTTACTTGCCTAGTTAAATAAAGGTTAAATTGAAAAGAAAATTAAATGTTAGCTTTTAAACTTGAATGTATGTGTGTTTGTTTTTGTGCTGAGGTCTCCGTGTGTGTGTGTGTGTGTGTGTGTGTGTGTGTGTGTGTGTGTGTGTGTGTGTATCGTACATACAATATTTATCATTTGCTGGAGGAACGGAAGCACTGTGGGTTTAGGGAGGGAAGGGGGAGCAAGACAGAATAGCTGGAGCGTCTGCTGAAGGTGGTGTGATACGGTGGCCAGCCAGGCACAAACTAGGCCAAATGCGCTTCTCCTTTTCCCCCCTCGCTTCCCTTGCTGAGCATAATCTCTCAGCGGTGGGAGGTAATCAAAGGTTTGCAGAGAGTAACCCACAGACTGATGGGTTACTGCGCTGCCTTGTAAGTCTTCACTACGAGAGTCTAGTGTGCCTTGCTTCCTTATTAATGCAGCTGATGTTGAACCCTAGCCCTTTTAAAGCACCCCTCCACACTTGCCTTTGTCTTAATCAATGAGATTCTCCATGTGTGGTCAGCCTAGAAAGCAGCCAGTGCACTCACATGGTGTGTGTGGATGTGCGCTGCACGCATAGAACATGGGCTTAATGTGACTGTGGGTTTGTGGAGGTGACACTGTTGAGAAAAAGGACTGGATGAGGGAGGGAGAGAGAGTTAGAGACAGACAGAGAGAGAGAGACAGAGAAAAGAAAGAGCGAGGTGACTTTAAATAGAAAAGGCAGAGCGGGGAGGGAGGAGGGGGGTTCTGTGCATCCGTTTCTGTACTAGGCCATAATCTCATGGCAGAATAGCCTAATTGCTGGTGACGCTCTGCAAATGGGGAGAGGGGGCAGACTCAGGCCTCTGAGGTTAGTGTGGTCAGCCAATACCTTCCGTTCCCAACCCTTACGGCACCGGTAGGTTACATGTACAGTAACCAAGGATTCAGAACAGACACAGTAGGCCTACACATGGAAACAGTACATCTAGGGTAAATTGTGGGAAAAGTACCCAGTTGTCATACTTAAAAGTATAGATATCTTAATAGAAAATGACTCCAGTAAAAGTGAGTCACCCAGTAAAATACTACTTGAGTAAAAGTCTGAAAGTATTTGGTTCTAAATATACTTTTAGTATCAAAAGTAAATGTAATTTCTAAAATATACTTTTAGTATCAAAAGTAAAGGTATAAGTATTAATCCTTTAAAATTCCTTACGCAAAGCAGACGGAACCATTTTCTTGTTTTGAAAATGTACAGATAGACAGGGGCACACACTCAGACATAATTTACAAATTATGCATTTGTGTTTAGTGAGACTGCCAGATCAGAGGCAGTAGGGATGACCAGGTGTTCTCTTGATATATGCATGAATTTGACAATTTTCCTGTCCTGCTAAGCATTCTAAATGTAACAAGTACTTTTGGGTTTCAGGAAAAACATATGGAGTAAAAAGTACATTATTTTCTTTAGGAATGTAGTGAAGTAAAAGTTGTCAAAAGTATAAATAATAAAGTAAAGTACATATACCCCCATAAAACTATGGAAAACTAGTTAAGTAGTATTTTGGCTTAAGTACTCTACACCACTGGTGTTCCTAATGTTTGGTATACTCAGTGTATATCTTGCTGTCTGTGTACCCCTCCAATCCCAAATATCATGAGCTCACTGTGTCCCTAATGACCCAAATTAGGCTGTGTTAGGCGACTTATGTAATTGGTCCATCTGATCAAGGTCATTATTGTTGATGATGACGATATGGTGGATGAGGATGTGGTGGTTGCCTGAGCAGCTCTTCCACTGTCCTCTGCCCAGTAGTACTCTTCCTAGGCTAAAGATAGCTGGCTCTGACCTGTGTGTGAGTGATCCTCTGCTAGCCTAGCATAGGGCCAGGTTACTATAGGACAAAGAGTGCAGAGAAGGGACACTCCCTCTTGGATGAGAGGAAAGGCTAACCCTCTAACAATGATACAGATCCAATCTGGTGATTGGCTGCCATCAATAATGGAAGGGTCTACAACTGTTAGCCCCTGGTTTACAACCAAGCGTTCTTACTCTCCAACTAGGCTCATGACTTTCTCGAAGGTTGATTTTGAGTATTTGACTTTTCTATTCCACCTGCACAGCGTTTAGCCTAGTCTTAGGCTGATATGGGTCCTCAGATAGTCTAGCCTCATCTGGTCACTGTAGGAACGGTAGCCTAACACACAGCAGGTTATGTTCTGTTACCGCTTAGTGCTCAGCGGGCCTCAACTCTGGTGCCGAACAGACTGGGACACATCACAGCATGCTACCTCAACATAGCCTTCTATGTGTTTCATTGGAAAGGTTCAGTCAAGGGTTAGATCAGAATATTTCTGTCATTACACTACTAGGCCTATAAGGTCTCTCTCAAGTTTTTGTAAACATTTACATTGTAGGCAATCCATATCCTTGATGATTCTGGCCTGTTTGTCTGTGGTGTTTGGTGCTTAGTATGTGTGTGTAATGGCAGGTGTAACTCTGCTCTTAGATCTACCTGGCAGCAGTGGCAACTTAAAAGGATTAAGTTGAAATATTTTAAAGTACTACTTAAGTATTTTGGGGGAGTATCTGTACGTTACAATTCATATTTTTGACTTCTTTTACTCCACTTACATTCCTAAAGAAAATAAACAACTTTTCACTCTCTACATTTTCCATTACACCCAAAAGTACTCGTTACATTTTGAATGCTTAGCAGGACAGGAAAATGGTCCACTTATCATGAGAATACGGGGTCATCCCTACTGCCTCTGACTCACTAAACACAAATGCATCATTTGTGAATTATATTAAGGTATCTATACTTTTACTCAAGTATGACAATTGGGTACTTTTTCTACCACTGCCTGGCAGTATAATTCACCCTTATCAAGGCTGAAAACCCCCCACCAGAGATAGATATCGGACAGAGACTGATATCTAGACTAATACTAACACAGCAACGGAAACAAGGAAGGTCAGGATGGTATAGAATTGCAATGTCTGTCAAATAAATTGCAGTAAAAAGCACCATGTACCACATAACAATATGAGCAATAATAGTATTACCATAATGTTGCACATGACTCATTATTGTAACCTTGCTGTGGCCTTTCAATAGAGATGGCACTGAACCATAGGGATGTAGTTAAACACACTCACAGGATATGTAGAGTCTACGTGTGGGAAAGTGTCAGTTTTGTAGTGACAGAAGAGGAAGTGCGGCCTGTTCTGTTCTGGTAGATGGTTGATTCACATGGTGGCTGCTGTAACTGTCATCGCTGGTGTCTCTCTCTGCTGCATAGTGAACCAAGAACGAGGAGGAAGTGTTTGTGATTGGCCGGGCTTGTGGTTCTGTGTGACTCATACCATTAGGGAAGAAACACAAATTCAGCATTTCAACTGTCTACCAACCAACCATACAGAATAATGTATATTATTCAGTATTATTCAGTAATGTATTAAGATAGCTAGGTGGGACAAAAACATGCCTAAGACATAGTAAGAACATTTTTCCTCAATAATGTAGGCTATCAGCAAAAAGGTCAACTACGAGTGTTAGTTCACGAAAGGGGTAAAGAGGGGGTGTGATGGGGGTGCTGTGGGATTATTTAAGATACTCTTCGAAGAGGTGGGGTTTCAGATGTTTTCGGAAGCTGGTTCAGGAGGAAGCTGGTTCCTCTATTGGCCAAGAGACCAGAGGTGGCAGAATGAGTGCTCGGGTTGGTGTATAGTCTTTAAGCATAGCCTGAAGTTAGGGAGAGGCAGTTCCTCTTGCTGCTCATCCAAGCTGGGCTAACTTCCAGGCTGATTTATCTGCCAGGCACGCAGAGAAGCGTGTCGCCACCTGGGAGTCAGAAGGGGGGAAGGAGAAAAGCAGTTGACTTCTAGTGCTGCACTGTACAATAAATACTCTATATCAAGGGCAGTGAAAAAGTATTTGCCCCCTTTCTGATTTTCTCTCTATTTTTGCATATTATTTTTTTTAACTGAATGTTATCAGATCTTCAACCAAAACCTAATATTACATAAAGGGAGCCTGAGTTTACAAATAACAAAAAAAAGGTATACTTTTTATTTATTTATTTATTTAATTAACAAACAACACCCAATTCCCCTGTGTGAAAAAGTCATTGCCTCATACTCAACTGGTTGTGCCACCTTTAGCTGCAATGGCAGAAACCAAATGCTTCCTGTAATTGTTTATCAGTCTCTCACATCACTGCGGAGGAATGTTGCCCCACTCTTCCATGCAGAACTGCTGTAACTCAGCAACATTTCTGGGTTTTCAAGCATGAACTGCATATTCAAGTCCTGCCACAACATCTCCATTGGGATTAGGTCTAGACTCCTCCGAAACTGCTCATTTTATAGCTTTTTAACCATTTTCATGTAGACTTGATTGTCTGTTTTTTGGATTATTGTCTTGCTGCATGACCCAGCTGTGCTTCAGCTTCATCTCACAGACAGATGGCCTGACATTCTCCTGTAGAATTCTCTGATACAGAGCAGAATTCATGGTTCCTTCTATTAAGTCAAGTCATCCAGGTCTTGAGGCAGCAAAGCATCCCCAAACCATCACACTACCACCACCATGCTTGACCGTTGGTATGAGGTTATGCCTGGCGAAAAACCAAACACTGCTTTCCACAGTAAGAACCTTAAATCAACGGTCCAGCATGGTGGTGGTAGTGTGATGGTTTGGGCATGCTTTGCTGTCTTAGGACCTGGACGACTCGCTCTGCCTCTCCTTTTCACTCACTCTCCTCTCTACCCTTCTGTTCCCCCCTTCCTCCTCTCCCACCCCAGAGCTGAGTTCCACCCTGATGGAGAAGATGCAGGCCCAGGAGCTAATGAGCAGTCTACGGCTGCCTGAGCTGGACGAGTTAACCCAGTTATTCCGCTCCCTGCCCACCTCCACGCTGGTGGGAATTGGTGCCCTGACTGCCGTGCTGGCCTACTGGCTGGCCACACGGCCTCGCGCCATCTCTCCTCCCTGCAACCTCCGGCACCAGTCTGAGGAAGTGCTGGTACGCCAGAGATACAATACCCTCTGAGGAGGCTGGTGGGATGACTGGCTCAGTGTAATGGCTGGAATGGAGTCAATGGAACGGAGTCAAACCTTGTTTCCAAGCATTTGATGTGTTTCGTACCATTCTATGTATTCCATTACAGCCATTACAATGAGCCGGTCCTCAAATATCTCCTCCCACCAGCCTCCTCTGGATGCGATACTCCACCTCGGCCCGTATTCACAAAGTGTCTCAGAGAAGGTGTGCTGATCTAGGATCAGCTTTTTCCTTTTAGATCATAAGGAATAATACAGTATGTACCTGATCCTAAACCAGCACTCTTTGAGACACTTTGTATATTAGGACTACATCCAGCAATAGTACTGTTGTTCTTTTGGTGTGTGTCTGTCTCAAGCATGTCTGTCTGTCTGTCTGTCTCAAGCATGAAGATGGGGGTCGCAGGTCCATGCTGGGGGACAGCCCCAATAAGCTGCTGACACACTACCATGAGGATGCCAAGACCATGTACGAGGTGTTCCAGAGAGGCCTCCACATAGCCGGTGTGTACACGCACGCACGCGCACGCACACACACACACACACACACACACTCTTACATGTGCCGACACAGGCACACACACTAGCATGTTCTCACTTTCTCTGCACACACATATAGACTGTGGTCTGAGTAATAGACCCACACATAGACTGTGGTCCGACAAGGTGCTAGTGCCCTGCCTGTGTGGTCTGTGGGAGTGAAAAGGCGCTATCTAGGTTATCATGGCAACCGAGTGCGTGGGAAGCAGTGTGTGTGTGTGAGGCCTAAAGTCAAACTGCAGACAGACTAGACCGTGTATATAAAGTAGATAGTATCTCTCTATATCTGGTTCTGAATGGGCTGAATGACTGACTGAAAACTAATGCTGAGGACCAACTGTTGTTTTATTGTTAGTACACAGTGAAGAGATTGCTGAAGAGAGCAAAATAAAAGGAATAGATAGCGGAATCAACATGTACTCTACATGTGTGGTCATAAAAGTGTCAGACAAGAACTTCTGTGTGTTTTCATGTGATCGTTTGGGGGGGGTTTCTGTGTTTTCGTTTTTTACCCTGGCTCATCCTGTTGTTGTGTTGTCTCTAGGTGATGGACCTTGTTTAGGCTCCCGGCTACCCAACCAGCCTTACAAGTGGCTGTCCTATAAAGAGGTAAGCACACAGTAGAACTAGATTTGTACAGAACACTGAAGCACAAGAGCAGCTCTCTGCTTTGCATACAGGCTCTGTGTGGTCTGATCCTTCATAGGGCTAGTGTAATCTATAGCTCTGTGTGGTCTGTTCCTTCATAGGGCTAGTGTAATCTATAGCTCTGTGTGGTCTGTTCCTTCATAGGGCTAGTGTAATCTATAGCTCTGTGTGGTCTGTTCCTTCATAGGGCTAGTGTAATCTATAGCTCTGTGTGGTCTGTTCCTTCATAGGGCTAGTGTAATCTATAGCTCTGTGTGGTCTGTTCCTTCATATGGCTAGTGTAATCTATAGCTCTGTGTGGTCTATTCCTTCATAGGGCTAGTGTAATCTATAGCTCTGTGTGGTCTGTTCCTTCATAGGGCTAGTGTAATCTATAGCTCTGTGTAGTCTGTTCCTTCATAGGGCTAGTGTAATCTATAGCTCTGTGTGGTCTGTTCCTTCATATGGCTAGTGTAATCTATAGCTCTGTGTGGTCTATTCCTTCATAGGGCTAGTGTAATCTATAGCTCTGTGTGGTCTGTTCCTTCATATGGCTAGTGTAATCTATAGCTCTGTGTGGTCTGTTCCTTCATAGGGCTAGTGTAATCTATAGCTCTGTGTGGTCTGTTCCTTCATAGGGCTAGTGTAATCTATAGCTCTGTGTGGTCTGTTCCTTCATATGGCTAGTGTAATCTATAGCTCTGTGTGGTCTATTCCTTCATAGGGCTAGTGTAATCTATAGCTCTGTGTGGTCTGTTCCTTCATAGGGCTAGTGTAATCTATAGCTCTGTGTGTAACTCACTCCTTTTGGTTTGTATTACATTTGGAGGTGTAGCATATGGTGTCTCAACAGATCCACAGGTTCAGTTTACTGTCTCCCCTACCTCAAGGAGAGACGTCTGCTAGTACTCAAACCTCTGTACTAACACAGAGTTGAATTTGAAGTTGATTTACACTAAAGCTTTCCGTACAACTACTGAAATACTGGCCTTTTTTACACACACATTTGAAGGGATTTTAGCTTCCAAACACAATCAAAAGGGATAAATACATCTTCATCATTCTGTATATGGAATTCTTTAATAGTATTTTCTCCTCAATGCTAGTGAATGGGATTTATTTAGGAGGCTTATAAACACTTCTGGAGTTACACAAACACTCTGTTCTGCTCCAATATTGAATCTATGACATCATGAGAGTTGAGTAGAGGTTAGTATGTTTTATATATATATTGGGAAAGGAGAAATATGAAATATATATATATATATTTCATATTTCTCCTTTCCCAATACGTTCAGCTGCTATTTATTTTTCACTTCCAGGTCACGACCCGGGCAGAGCACTTGGGGTCGGGGCTGCTGAGCCAGGGCTGCACGCCGAGCCCAGATCAGTTCATCGGAGTGTTTTCACAGAACAGGCCAGAGGTGAGGTCATCGTCACAGCGAGACACTGTGTGCGTCTCAAATGGCACCCTATTCTCTACATAAAGCACTATATAGGGAATAGGGTGCCATTTGACGTGATATACAGTTTAACAGTCCCGACTGCTCATGTAGAGGCTTTTTCATTCTCTTAATGGTGACGCTGACCTCCTTTTGACCTGTCTGTCTGTACTTGCAGTGGATCATTTCGGAGCTGGCCTGCTACACCTACTCTATGGTGGTGGTGCCTCTTTATGACACACTAGGGCCTGATGCTATACGGTACATCATTAACACTGGTAAGACTAGCAGCTTTCTGATATTTGTGTCCCAAATAGCACCCTTATTCCTTATACTGTTCACCTATGGCCCTGGTCAAAAGTAGTGCACTACATAGGGAATAGGGAGCCATTTGGGACTGAAACTTAAGTTGCGTTGGCAATGTCATGAGACAAGCAGCCTTCCCTTCCTGAATAACAGTTTTACCTTGACCAGAGAATTGTGTTTTGTCGTGTTTAAGTTACACAGTCCCTTTAACTCCACATACTCACTCACAGGAATCAGGCAAGGGCTCACCTTTGCCTTTTGCTGGAGGTAATGAGCTTAGCTCAGTGGGTTTGGGAGGGAGCAGGTCTTGAGGTCTGTCGTTACACTCTCCTTCTTTCCCATGACCTCAGGGCTTTCTGTCCTTTAGTTCCACACTAATCAGACAAATAACATTAACTCACTTTCATCGTGTTATTCATCATTTCCAATTGCCCCTCAGTGACATGGGGCACTGGGACAATACCAATACACTAACAGGATTTGTCTCGGCTCCAAGGCCGTGGAAGGGGAATCTGTTTGTAGAGCAGTAGTTAGTTAGCTGTGTGTTGACTAGCTGATTGGATCGTGTATGTGTGTTCTAGTTCTTACGAAAGGCGTGTGCTGTCTTTCAGCCGACATCATCACAGTGATCTGCGACAAGCCTGAGAAGGCCCAGGTGCTGCTGGGTAACGTGGAGAGGCAGGAAACCCCCGGGCTGAAGAGGATAATCCTCATGGACCCCTTTGACCCTGCCCTGGTGGAGCAGGGGGAGGGCTGCGGGGTCATCGTCCAGTCCATGCAAGACGTTGAGGTGCGTAGGGAGAGTGTAAGGGGGCAGAGGGGATGGGGGAGTAGTGTAAGAGGGTAGGGAGAGAGGAGGGAGGGAGAGGGGAGAGTAGGGGCATATGGAGATGGGAGGGACCTCAGGTAGGGAGGGATAGGGGACTCAGCCCAGCTAATATACTTTACGGAGTGGCTACAGTTCCGGATTTTGTGGCTATTGATAGATTTCTGCGCAGGTGCAGGACTTTTTTTTTTACGTGGCTGCTACCCACTCTGCTGCCTACTTAGGCTTCTGCTCAGTGTTCACACTGCTCCGCTGCCGCTTCCGCCTCCTTGACATGGAGGGGGAAACTTCATGTTGTACACTAAAGCAACTCTCGCTATGATATGGCAGCGTAACTATGAAGATTATCATTGCAAATAGTAGGCAGCCCGAAAGTGGTAGTTGACAAACGATGTGAGGATAATACCCGCCCCCGGGCGCCAGGCGATGGATGCCATTATCAGACTCTGTTTACCGGTCTGGATACACATGCTCGGGCTGCCCTAGAACGTTCCGCCCAGAGGTGCCCTAGAACGTTCCGCCCAGAGGTGCCCTAGAACGTTCCGCCCAGAGGTGGAACAGCTAGGTAGCCTACTCATGCAGTACTTGCATGATCATTGAGAAGCAAAATAGCAGTTAGAAGGGCCTATGTGGTTAAAACACAGATCGATTTTTTGCCCCAATGCAAAACTCAAGTTGGGAGTTCTTTTTACAGGAACTGGCTAGTGGCTAAAATATGGCAGCAACTATAAAGATTAGCCTAAGAATGTAATGCTTTTACACCTGCATTGCTTGCTGTTTGGGGTTTTAGGCTGGGTTTCTGTACAGCACTCTGTGACATCAGCTGATGTAAGGGGGGCTTTATAAATAAATTTGATTTGATTTGATTTGAATGAGATTCACCAAACTATATTTTGAAAGAGGAAGCAAAGTACTTTAAGCATATGTTTTCATTTCAGTCTCCTCCATCTCCACTAACTGAGATGGAGGAGACTAAGGATTTTTTTCCCATTAATAGTGTAAAATTAAACAGAAATACAGAGAGTCAAGTGAAGGGCTAATTACAAACAAAGAACTTTTAGATGCAATTAAAGCCTTCAAGTCCGGGAAAACTCCAGGGCTGGATGGCATACCAGTTGAGTTATATCAAATATTTTTCAATGTACTCAAAGGTCCGTTATTAATGTGTTTTAACCACTCCTACAAAAATGGTAGACTATCAGATACTCAGCAAGAAGATCTGATTTCACTATGACTGAAACAGGACCCAGGTGGTAAATATAAAAATCCAGTCCACCTAAAAAACTGGAGACACCTTACACTTCAAAGCCTAGCAACATGCGTAGTGCATAGAATTACAAAGGTATTGTCAGATATTATTCATCCTATTTAGACAGGTTTTTTACATGGATGTTAAATTGGAGATAACATAAGACTGGAAGTACTGGAAACAATAGAACAATCTGGGAAACCAGGCCTGGTATTCATAGATTACTTTGGAAATCCCTTTGATATAGTACAACTGGAATTTAATTTCGTACAATGGGTTAAAGTTGTGAGAAAGTACTTTCTCAGAAAGATTTACATTGTCAAGAGGAGTGAAACAAGGTTGTCCTCTATCGGCATATCTATTTATTTAGGCCATCGAAATGTTAGCTGTTAAAATCAGATCCAACAATAATATCAAGTGGCTAGAAATCCAGGGCTTAAAAAACAAATGTGTCATTGTACGATGACGATTCATGTTTTCTTTTAAATCCACAATTTTGATCCCTGCACAGCCTCATAGAGGATCTAGATATTGTTTCTAATCTCTCTGGATTAAAACCGAATGATGATAAGTGCATCATATAATATGTAGGGACTTCCTCCTGCTTGTGCAACTGCAATATCCGTTATAACAGAGAAGGTTGTATAGCCTTCAATAAATCTTTTGGGGGGAATGTTAGTTGAAATCACCACAGGTTTTTCTTTTTATTTCAGCTGTTCAGAAATATGAGGCAAAGATAGGTTACATCATCATTATCATGGTTGAGAAGAGGTAAAGATAGAAACGTAAACACTCCTAACATTTACTCAAAACACTAACCTATGACATGTAGGCTATAACTTTTAATAAAGCCTGCAGTATGTCTTTACTGTAATCCATGTACCAGCCCTCTGAGGGCAACTTTGAACACATATTTACCTGTGTAAAACATGATTCCATCTTGAACAGGTCTAGCCTGTCTCACCTCCTTGAGATACATTACCATGTCAACATAAAACAAACATTATGATACAAGCAAAAGTTATACTTAGATCCATTGTTGGGGAACCTACTCTGAAAATACAGTTTACCAAGGTACCAATTACTTCAAACTGGAAGAGGTTAAACTACACAAAATAAGCCCTTAAGATACATACACTACCGTTCAAAAGTTTGGGGTCACTTAGAAATGTCCTTGTTTTTGAAAGAAAAGCAAATTTCTTGGTCCATCAAATAACATCAAATTGATCAGAAATAGTGTAGACATTGTTAATGTTGTAAATGACTATTGTAGCTGGAAACGGCAGATTTATGGAATATCTACATAGGCGTACAGAGGCCCATTATCAGCAACCATCACTCCTGTGTTCCAATGGCTCGTTGTGTTAGCTAATCCAAGTTTATAATTTTAAAAGGCTAATTGATCATTAGAAAACCCTTTTGCAATTATGTTAGCACAGCTCAAAACTGTTGTTCTGGTTCAAGAAGCAATAAAATGGGCCTTCTTTAGAGTATCTGGAGTATCTGGAGCATCAGCATTTGTGGGTTTGATTGTAGGCTCAAAATGGCCAAAAAATACCTTTCTTCTGAAACTCGTCAGTCTATTCTTGTTCTGAGAAATGAAGGCTATTCCATGCGAGAAATTGCCAAGAAACTGAAGATCTCGTACAACGCTGTATACTACTCCCTTCACAGAACAGTGCAAACTGGCTCTAACCAGAATAGAAAGAGGAGTGAGAGGCCCCGGTGCACCACTGAGCAAGAGGACAAGTACATTAGTGTTTAGTTTGAGAAACAGACGCCTCACAAGTCCTCAACTGGCAGCTTCATTAACAGTGAAGAGGTGACTCTGGGATGCTAGACTTCTAGGCAGAGTTGCAAGGAAAAAGCCATATCTCAGACTGGCCAATAAAAGATTAAGATGGGCAAAAGAACACAGACACTGGACAGAGGAACGCTGCCTAGAAGGCCAGCATCCCGGAGTCGCCTCTTCACTGGTGTTTTGCGGGTACTGTTTAATGAAGTTGCCAGTTGACTGCTTCAGGCATGCACTTTTTATTACTAAATTATTCTAGTGTAAAACTATGCATCTCTTTTGTTGGGACATTACAGTTGTTCAGATGTTCAACCTCCATTACCTCATCATGGCTGTATATTGTATTTGATGATTCTTCTAATGATTATCTAACACAAGATGTTGTGCTTATTTGCATGCTGTCGTCCATCTAGGCACTGGGCAGAGAGAAGCATAGAAATCCCATGGTAAGTGCAGTCTGTATGTCTGGTTTGATTATTTGACTGAGTAAGCAGCTCTGTATCATTAGCTGCATCACATCCACACTGTCATAACCTGCCCAGCTAGGGAAATAATTCATTAGTTGAGAAAAGTTTACATTAAGGTCTTCTCTGTAATCTTGGTCTCTTAGTAATTAGGCAGCACAGAACACAAATAAACCTCTATAACCTCGAATAGCCTTGAGATGGATATTGTCTGTCCCTGTCGCGCTCTGCACAGGCAGAATGCAGAAAGACCTCAGTGTCGTGCTGACTATGTTTTGCTTTGGATATATTGCAGATTACATATCTCTGGCCTGGTGACAGTTCTTCCCTCTTGACCTATTTGTGTTTGCAGAGAGAGTACTTGAATATGTTTACTTATTTCCATCGAACATTTGTTATTTTGAGCACAAGCCAATTGGTTTCCTTTGATTGCCATATAGAGCACTGAACTATGTGTGCTGTTGTGTAAGAATTGAGAACACACAGCAGACATAAGGTCTGCAAACATACTTTGGTTGTCTTTTCCTGTAGTAATACATACTTTTTATCTCATAGAGCACTTGAGGCCGGGAGTGCTTGTGTTCTCCAATTGTGGAAAAAGTACCCAATTGTCAGTCATACTTGACTCGAGTAAAAGTAAAGATATCTTAATAGAAAATGACTCAAGTAAAGTAGAAAGTCACCCTGAAAATACTACTTGGGTCATTACTTTATCTCTCTCTCTCTCTGCTGTGTGTGCATCTTATCTACAGTCACATATTGCTTAAAATTCCAGAGCTAATGTGATGAGTTAACTTAGGGCTTGGGGTCAGTATCCTGAATTTCGTCTGTCTGACGTGCCCAAATTAAACTGCCTGTTACTCAGGCCAACAAGCTAGGATATGCATATAATTGGAAAACACTCTGAAGTTTCTAAAACTGTTAACATAATGTATGTGAGTATAACAGAACTCATATGGCAGGCGAAAGCCAGAGGAAAATCCAACCAGAATTTTTATTTTGAGCTCCCAGCCACCAAATGTAAAGCTATTGGAACCTATGACTTCCGCCTCCCAGATTGCAGTTCCTATGGCTTCCACTAGATGTCAACAGTCTTTATACATGGTTTCATGCTTGTTTTTTGAAAAACCAACCAGTAACCAGTAATAATATCCATCGGGAGCTCTATGGAAAATGTAGTCTCTTTGTGCGCGTGAACGGGGGGCGAGCTCGTCGTTCTTTTCATTTCCTATTGAACATAGTTCTCTCCTTACGAAATATTATCTTTTATTTAGATATTAGAGTACTTGAGGATGAATTAGAAACATCATTTGACTTGTTTGGACGAACTTTACCAGTAACTTTTGGAACTTCTTTGCCTTCATGCTGAAGGGGTGGATTACTGAACTCAATGATGCCTACTAAACTGACTTTTTGGGGATATAAAGGACTTTATTGAACAAAATAACCATTCTTTGTGTTCCTGGGACCCTTGGGATTGCAACCAGAGGAAGATCTTGTTTGTGCTTGTTTGAAAAATATGTTGTTGTGGGGCGCAGTCCTCAGATAATCGAATGCTATGCTTTCGCCGTAAAGCCTTTTTGAAACCTGGTTAGATTGCCAAGATTCTAAGCTTTTGAATGCTGAAACACACTTGTATTTTCATGAATGTTTAATATTACGATTTTTGTATTTTGAATTTTGCGCTCTGCAATTTCACCGGATGTTGTCGTGGTGTCCCGCTAGCGGTCCGTGCGCACTCGGTGCGCCCTTTATTAAAGATCTCATTCAGACTATATTCTGACTGAACGTTTGTTCCCCACAGCCACCTACGCCAGAAGACCTGTCCATCGTGTGCTTCACCAGTGGTACCACAGGTATGGTCATCTAGCCACCAGACTAAGTGTCTTATTCTTTCAAGCTCAACACAGTGTTAATGTGTATTATCACAGTAGTGTATTATCTTAAGAGTTTTTAGCCCACTTCATCCACAATCCCAGATTCAAGTCCAACCCTGACATGTGTCTATTGCTTCTCTCATTATGCGTGACACATTATTAACAGGAGAGGCCACCCCCCTGACCATTTCAGACCAGGGCCAAGTATCAGAGTTAATAGTATGGTAGGGCCCTTAACACTGATAGACTTCAGAGGGGAAGACATTTAGACATAAAAGTGGAGTTGTCTGGAATCTTAACCTCTTATTACAGTCTGGCCACAAAGAAGAGTAGGAGTAAGATTAGGAGAACCCCGGTATTTCCAGAGTGTGGTAACCACAGCTTTAGTCACAAGCAGCGAAGCAGCCCACTGCAGTAGTGGAAAGAGTGCCACCTGTTGGTCTTTCAGTGTTTCCCCCTGGTGGATGTCTCTGCTGGTGCCCTGGTGTCTCTTATCTCCTGTGGTCTGTCTCTGTAAGTGTGTGTTCCAAAGGTGTTAAAGGGTGGTATAACTCAGGCATTTCCCACTATGGGAAAAAAAGTGAATGTGTAACTTGAAAAAACTAATGGCACAATATTATTGTTCCGTTTGTTCCTAGGCTGCTAATAGCTAACTGTTTGTTTTTCCATATACACTGAGCAAGAATATAAATGCAATATGTAAAGTGTTGGTCCCATGTTTCATGGGCTGAAATAAAAGATCACAGAAATGTTCCATACGCACAAATCTTATTTCTCTCAAATGTTGTGCACACATTTGTTTACATCCCTGTTAGTGAGCATTTGTCCTTTGCCAAGATAATCCATCCATGTAATTGGCATGCTGACTGCAGGAATGTCCACCAGAGCTGTTGCCAGAGAATTTAATTTAAGTTAATTTCTCTACCATAAACTGCCTCCAACGTCGTTTTAGAGAATTTGTCAGAAAGTTCAACCGACATGACAACATCAGACCACATGTAACCACACCAGCCCAGAACCTCCACATCCGGCTTCTTCACCTGTGGGATCGTCTGAGACCAGCCACCCGGACAGCTGATGAAACTGTGGGTTTGCACAACTGAAGAATTTCTGCACAAACTGTGGGCAAATGCTCACCTACAATGGCCACTGGCACGATGGAAAAGTGTGCTCTTAACAGATGAATCCCGGTTTCAACTGTACCGGGCAGATGGCAGACAGTGAGTGGTTTGCTGATGTCAACGTTATGAACAGAGTACCCCATAGTGGCGTTGGGGTTATGGTATGGGCAGGCATAAGCTACAGACAACAAATACAATAGCATTTTAGCAATGGCAATTTGAATGCACAGAGATACTGTGACAAGATCCTGAGGCCCATTGTTGTGCCATTCATCCGCCGCCATCACCTCATGTCTCAGCATGATAGTGCACGGCCCCATGTCGCAAGGATCTGTACACAGTTCCTGGAAGCTGAAAATGTCCCAGTTCTTCCATGGCCTGCATACTCACCAGACATGTCACCCATTGAGCATGTTTTGGCATGCTCTGGATCGACAGCGTGTTCCAGTTCCTGCCAAAATCCAGCAACTTCTCACAGCATTGAAGAGGAGTGGGACAACATTCCACAGGCCACAATCAACAGCCTGATCAACTCTGTGTGAAGGAGACGTGTCGCGCTACACGAGGAAAATGGTGGTCACACCAGATACTGACTGGTTTTCTGATCTATGCCACAACCAACAGATGCATATATGTATTCCCAGTCATGTGAAATCCATAGATTAAGGCCTAATTCATTTATTTCAATTGACTGATTTTCTTATATGAACTGTAACTCAGTAAAATCTCAGAAATTGTTGCATTTTGTGTTAATATCTTTGTTCAGTGTATATCTACCTTGGTTGTTTTCCACGGCACCCTTTTCTCTATATAGTGCACTACTTTTGACCAGAGCCTTAAGTAGTGCACTATAAAGGGAATAGTGTACCATTTGGGACGGAGCTAATGCTATCCATTGTTGAGAGCAGGTATAGGGGGAGAAGTTAGAAAACACTAAATTGTCTCCCTCTTCCGTAGGAAACCCAAAGGGAGTCATGCTGACACACGGGAATGTAGTGGCTGATTTCTCAGGCTTCCTCAAAGTCACAGATGTGAGTTCAAACAGACTATGGTGTCACAGACCCTTTCTTTGGAGAAATTTGCCTTGCATTTACCTTGAGTAGGTACTTTTCTCCCATTTCTGTAACTCTATTAGAGGCAAGGCTCACTAAATTGCTTCAAGTCCCATATCTTACATGGGACAATAAGACACAGATGTATTTCTTTTTTGTGCATAATTTATGTTTCTCATTAATAGCATATTTGACAGTTTAGTGGTGGGAAACAAATGGTTCTGGACCTGTATAACCACCGCTTCTCTCCTCATGCTCCACTTGGCGTGCCACAGAAAGTCATATTCCCAAACCAAGACGATGTTCTCATCTCCTTCCTGCCTTTGGCTCACATGTTTGAGAGACTCATCGAGGTAAGACAAAGTCCACACAAAGCTTTTCAGTTGTATTATTATAGTGTGTGTGTGCGTGCGTTTCCAGACCTGAAGGATCTTGGCAATTGCCCCGGTCCTCGGTCACAATTGAACTTGCTATCTGGGATGTTAACTTTGCCATAGCCAGTCAGCTCTTTACTGATACCCTATCTGCTGCCCCTGTAAAAGCTGGCTCATACAGTCATGGGCGTGTACTTTATTTGGTCTGTTTCTCACAGCTACAGGAAACTTGATTCCCAATTGGCACCCTATGTTATATTTTGCACTACAAAGGGAATAGGGAGCCATTTGGAACGCAAGCTTGATCTGTTGTTTCCTTTAGATATGGTTCCAAAGTGTTTCCCTAACTACTAATTTAGGATCAGTCACGAACGACCCGATTCTTTTGATGAACTACTATGAGAAAAACAGCAAAGCTGTCACTGGACCAGCTGCAGTACTGAGGGAGTGAAGCAACCACACGCGTTCAACCAGCATGCCTGTTTTGTCCCACTGTTCTTCCATTGTCAGCGTGTGAGAGACAGACACAGGAAACCACCTCTCAGACATGTGCTTCACGTTCACGAGAATACACACATCCAGACACTGTTAATACGTGAGACTTCTATGCAGCAATGTAGATAACCACAAGCTAATCCTCAGAAGGAACACCTCATGTTCTGTGTAGAACTCTGTGAGTAGGCTCTGCCTATGCTGTGTTATTCCTAGGGCAGCAGGTGGCCTAGCGCTTAGAGCGTTGTGCCAGCAACTGAAAGGTCGCTGGATTAAATAGCCGAGCCGACAAGGTGAAAAATCTGTCGATGTGCACTTGAGCTAGGCACTTAACCATAGTTGCTCCAGAGATGACGTACTGCTATGGCTGACCCTATAAAACAACACATTTCACCGCACCTATCCGGTATATGTGACAATAAAACATTTAGACATGTATGCCACATGCAGTATTATGATACCTGCCAGGGCGCTGCAGTCTTATTATGCAAATAATGTCTCTCAACACGGAGAAGAGAAAAGACAGTCCCTGCAGAGCCTTTCCCCTGCACAGGCTTTCCCCTGCAGAGCCTTTCCCCTGCAGAGCCTTCCCTCCAAAGTAGGAAATGTTCCAAAGATGGTATTGAATTAGGGTCATGGCTAGAAGGGAGTAGCAGGTTAGGATAATTAGCTTAAGGTTAGAAAGGGGTTAGGGTTAGCTAAAATGCTAAACATTTCCACTTTTGAAGTTTATTTGATAAAAGCTGGATCCCTTCTAACCATGACCATGTATTAGGTCAGACCCTCTTTTAACCAAATTCTAAGAAACAGAGAGGAGTGTGGAGGTTATAAAGTTACCTTATCAGCCATTTGTTTTTTTAGGAAGGATAAAAAAGGTACTTCTAAAGTATAGAAAGAAATCTGAAACAACTAGGACAAAAAAAGTACACAATGCTCACATTATTCATTGGGCTATTCAGTTTTACAGTTTTGAAAACATGGCTTATATGGGGTAAATTAATCCACCTACACATTTCTGTCCTGAATGAAATATTACCACTTCCTTTTTAAAACTGTCTTTATTTATCTTTATTTTCCAAACACAATTCAACACAATCCCTTTTTTGTCTTTTAATAACTTTCATAATCTTTTAACACCTAACAAAACACTTTGTACTATTTTTACATCACTTTTAACATATCCCAGCTATAATGCCTTGCATTACACATGGGAAGAAAACACTTCAGTTGTCTTAACTTACCATTGGCTTAACCGTTGGCTCAACTTACCCCAAAGCAAACATTTTGACTTTATTAACCCACACAGCTACAAGGATGCACTTTCATGCTTGGTTTAGGACCTCGTATTGAAGCTTATAGAGACCCCAACTGATGTATAGAACAATCTTTAAATGATCTACTTTGGTTTACATACAAGCATCATGAAACCTCTAACAATAAATTAATTTGACTTTGTGAAAATGTTTTTAGGTCCCAACTTGCTTACCACTTTTTCCACATGGTTTCTTCCTCCACTGACTCAAATAATAAATGTTGTGTATGGTTTCCTAGAAACAAGGGTGGCTCTACTTATCCCTTTGGCTCAACTTACCCCACTCTCCCCTACTGTATGTAATAAGGGCTTTTTGAATCAATGGTCACCGTTTTGTCTTCCGTCTCTCTATTTCCCCAGTCTGTGGTGTATTGTCACGGTGGCCGGATCGGCTTTTTCCAAGGTGACATCCGCCTGCTGTCTGATGACATGAAGGCCTTACGGCCCACCATCTTCCCTGTGGTGCCTCGACTGCTCAACCGCATGTACGACAAGGTGAGAGAACCACCTCCCTCCCCACACACCTCCCTCATTCTCCATATCTTATATGTGTCTGTGCTCCACAGATCTTCAGCCAGGCCAACACCCCATTGAAGCGTTGGCTGCTGAACTTTGCAGCCAAGAGAAAAGGGTCAGAGGTCAGCAGAGGGGTCATCCGCATGGACAGCCTGTGGGATAAGATATTCTTCAGTAAGATACAGGTATCCACCTCCCTCCTCCTCTCCCTATGAGTGGCCTGACACGGTGGATGGACGGATGTGAAGATTGATATACATGTGCTGTGTGTATGTCCAGACAATAAAGGGGGAATACGCCCTGTGTATGTCCCCAGTGTGACCCTTTGGCAGGCAGAACCCACTGTATTCCAAGAAAGACTCAATGTTTGGTGTGTTGTTGGAGTTTGGGTTGTGATAGTATTGTGTTCTGTTGGCAGGCCAGCCTGGGTGGGAGGTTACGTATGATTGTAACTGGCGCTGCTCCGGCCTCCCCCACTGTACTGGGGTTTCTCAGGGCAGCACTGGGTTGTCAGGTGAGTGACACACACAAACATGTATGAGTGCTTAAACCCCCACAAACAGACACACACAAGAAGGCGCACATACACAAACACATGAACACAGACAAACCACACAAATCGCACCCTCCTAACATGCTGTCTATCCTTGCTGGCTGTAGGTGTATGAGGCGTACGGCCAGACGGAGTGTACTGCTGGTTGTACTTTCACCACTCCTGGAGACTGGACCTCAGGTTAGGTTCTTCCCTCTCCTCTTCTTGTCCAGCTGCTCCACTCCCAGGTCACCCAACAAACCTTATAATATGGGCTGCATCCCAAATGCAACCTTATTCCCTATATGGTGCTTTACTTTTGACCAGAGGTCTATGGGCATTGGTCAAAAGAAGTGCACTATATAGGGAATTGGGCCCAGGACAATTTGGGACACACCCCCTGCTGTAGGCCAGGGAGCAAGCATACCTCTACGACAGGGATGGGCAACTTTTATGGGGGTGAGGGCAACAAAAAATTCAAACCTTTTAGTGGCCCCCCATCTTGACAGCTGATAACTTTTTTTGGTTAATTTCGTGCAATTCTAAAAAAAAATTGCCATGGGACTTATATTGAACCAGCTTGTCTCAGTCGCTATCCCAATTTTTGGGGGCCAAAATGCAATCTGGGAAATTATTCCCACTTTTTAAATTGTCAATCATTTGATTTTGCCCATATGATAAAGAATGTTAATGAGCTCACTGATTTGAGACCACTAAATTAACCCGAATCCGCTAAATAGCACTGCTAATACTGTAACTATATATTTAAAAAAACAAAAAACAGATTCAATTATTTTAAAAATGTAGATTCAGTTATATTTTTTTTTACACTTTCTACCTGCTTTTAGTTGTATTTTTCCAGACAAATTATACAAATAAATTACTCCAATGACCCGCGACCTATTCAAATCCTCCTGCTACCAAAATTTGGGTCGCGACCCACCAGTTGAGAGTCGCTGTTGTAGCTTTAACCCACGTTTGCTGCAACTTTACTACACGTTTTGCCTTGTGCCAGAGATTTTTTTTTTTTCATGTTTTACAGCTCTTTTCTTGCAATTCTTCAGATTTTTCCATAGGGTGGAGAGAAATGTTTGCATTTTTTTTTTTTTTTTTTTTATATCTCTGAGTGAGACTAACAAAATCAATGGAGGCCGCCCCGGACGGTAATTCGACCATGATAACAAGTTTAGATAGCTAAATTAGTTCAACGTCCAACTATCTAAAAATGTTTGCTGACATGGGCTTATTAACTGACTATCAGTGACTGACATAAGAGAGAAACTGCTTATGCACAACCACATTTCTAAATTGCACCTTGTGTATTCTACTATTCTAACTCACAACAGTAAGTTGAGACCACGACTGAGTTCCAGTTGCACATCCCTTATTTGTCCCAAAAACGATGCTTTTAGTTTGAGATATTTTACACCAGTTTATTGCTAGTTACCCATTCTAAAACTGACTGTAGCTCTATGTTAAGAGTCTTAGTTATTCATTTTACTGTTGCAGCCGACGTGTATACTGATGAGTCGTCAGTGTACATAGACACACAGGCTTTATTCAAGGTCAGTGGAAGGTCATTCGTAAAAACAGAAAACAATAATGGCCCAAGCCAGCTGACCTGCGGTATACCACACTCAACGAAATTTACATGAGGCTCCATTAAAGAAAACCCTCTGTGTTCTATTAGATAGGTAACTCTCAATCCATAATAAGACAGAGGATGCAAAACCATAACATGTTTTTTCAGCAATAGGTTATGATCAATGACATCAAAAGCTGCACTGAAATCTAACAAAACAGCTCCCACAATCTTCTTACAGTGCCGAGCATATTGAGTGCCCTTCCTTATAAGAATGCTGAAAGTCTGATGTTAATTTGTTTTCTGTAAAATATAAACACCTTATCCTGCACCACTGAGTGGAAGTCTCCAGTTTTAAAATAGTTGAAGCAAAATTACACAGAGAACATGCTGCGTGTTGGGAACACATTATCATATCACCCCTCAGGAGATGGTGTTATTAGTCAGTCACATGCTTTCAGCCTCACAAAACCTTTGAGGTTTTATGTTTTTAGCTCAGTGGCTATGGGATGCAGGTGCCACCTTTCTGCAGCGTGCTGTTCAGACACCCAAATAGGACCACAACCATTTCCCCTCTGTAACGTGCGAGAACAGGGGTGACGGGTCGGGCGACCTGACTAGAGTTGGGTCAAAGCCATGTGGATCCCGGCCAGATTTACCCATGTTGTTCTGTGTTTTATAACAGGTTAGCAGTTGCAGGATGATAACGTGTACACGTTGTTATTTGGGTGAAACAGCCATGGCCAAAGGTTACACTGGGAAAGTAATGAGCTGCAGTACTGGTGGTTTAATGGTTGTTCAAGGAACCGAAACTCCTAACCCAGACATCAGCCCATTAAATCCTCTGTGCGTCCCAAATGGCACCTTATTCCCTATGTAGTGCACTACTTTAAACCATGCACTATATAGGGAACAGGGAGCCATTTGGGAAGCAGACGTCAATCATCTCCTGTCTCCCTCTTATTATTTCATGAGGCAGGACTTGCTATTGCGGTTACCAGCAGCTAGATCCTTTCTTCACAGGGCAGGAGTGGATCATGTTATTCCAAAAGTTCATCAGTTCACACTGATAATAAGGCCCTATGCTCTTACAGTACCTAATCAGTGGGCTAGCTCAGTGTTAGTTTGGATCAGACAACTGAATGTGTGACACGACATCAGACAAAACTGAATCAGGGGTGTCAGGGGGAATAACAAGTCAAGATCATCAAATACCCTAGAATTGGTCTTGTGCAGGCCTGATTGTCAAACACCACTAAGTATTGCCTATTTCCACAAAATAATGTCATGGCTCAGATGCACATTGTAAGTTGTAAAAGTAATGTAGCTTGTGTCCCATCCATAACATCAACATGTGAAAGTGGTACGTTTTGTTTTGTTTTGTAGTGAACAAGAGAGCAAGATAAGTATTTCCAATGACATCAACCAATCAGCAGGCAATGCCTACTGAAATCACAACGCACACCAATGATGTCATTGGAAATGGGGTCTCTTTTTTTACTACAAAACCTAGAAATGCAATTTTCACGTGTTGATGTTGGGGTGGTGCTGGAGCAAGGAAACTCTTCAACTGGTGGTGCTAACGAGAGGGTAGACCATACAGGGTGAGGGGTACTGTGGTCAATGTCTCCACCTAGTGGTAAAATACAGAAAAGCAAACAGTAAAACAATTGGAACGAGAGCATATTTAAACTGCAGTAAATATAATTGATGTTAAACCACTACTGTTAGGTTTTTTGGGGGGAAAAAACTAGGGAGAACATCAAAAGCAAAAAGGACTAACTGGTTTAAACAATGTATATGAAGTACAAAAGGCTCCAATAGACAAAGTGTCACTTTGTTTAAGGGGTAGCATTCACAAAAACATACTGTAGTCCTTCTCTAGGTTAAGACCTCTGGGGACTAAAGTATCTAAGGGATTGATCCAGAACATCTCTCTGGGCTGTCGGTGTTAGTCAACATCGCTACAGCGTTTTGTTTTTGCTAAACTTGTTCAATTCCAAAAAATAACTTACATAGAGGGCCACTGGGCTGTTGGGGTCACTTAGCACTTAGAATGGCACTTTGGTGCTCACACATTCTAGTGCATAACTTCCTCGAGGTCTCTCCTATGTTAAATAAGTTGCACAGGCAGCATATCATAGATCACACTGCGAGAATTGCAATTGATGGTACCTTTTGAATTTTGGGTCACAATCTGGGGTGCAGGAAACTTATCATACGTTTGGTGTACTGGCATTGGGTACAATTGCCACACTTGTAGTTGCTGGGAGGAATAGGCAGGATGCTGGTCTTGTTTGTGCTTTGGCTGACATAGGATCGGACAACATTGTCTTAAATGTTTTTAAGCTGATTAAGCTGATGAAATGTATTACCTAGAGCTGGGTCTGAGCAGAGAAAATGCCAAATGATGATGCCTAGGGGTTCTGGACTTTGCTTGGTGTATGTAGTGACCATTTTGATGGAGGTAGTGACCATTTGGATGGAGGATCTAGCTCTAGGGCTTGCTCAGTAGCTGTACTCTAGGAATATCCACAAGTTTACTTTCATCTTGGTTTAACCATGTGTGATTGTAGTCCTTTGCTCCAAATCTGTAATCTTCTGTCGATGCACTTTGACTGGAGCAGATGCTCTTGACTCTGTTAACTTTGAGCATGGAGGAAATTGTTTGTCGGTGCTCTTTCTGAATAGATGAGGGAGGTACCGGTTTGGTGACGCCGACATCCAGGAAGTCCAGACCTCCCTCGCAAGGGCCCTGTAATGGAATTCAGAAATTGGTGAAAGGACATCAGGGAGTTTAGGTCACCCTTGTAGACCACAAACATGTAATCAATGTAGCATTTCCAAACAACCAGACTCTCAAAGGGTTGGACGTCTCGTTTAGAATTAACTTTTTCCACTTACCCGAGGTGCAGTTTAGTGAGGTTGGTTGCCATCCTTGTGCCCATGGTACAGGGACTGAACGTCAAAAGACACTAAGAAACACTGTTCTGTTATCCCAATGTCAGTCAATAGTTTTAGAAAGTCACCTGTGTCTTTGAGATGTCAGATTTGAGACAATGGGTTTCAGGTGGTCGACAGAGCGAGATATTCTAAATTAGGCTCCCAATCCCTGACATGATGGGTCTGCCCGGAGGGTTGTCCATGTCCATGTAAACTCAGCAAAAAAAGAGAACTTCCTTTTTTCAGGACCCTGTCTTTCAAATATAAATCCAAATAACTTCACAGGTCTTCATTGTAAAGGGTTTAAACACTGTTTCCCATGCTTGTTCAATGTACCATAAACAATTAATGAACATGCACCTGTGGAACGGTCGTTAAGACACTAACAGCTTACAGACGGTAGGCAATTAAGGTCACAGTTATGAAAACTTAGGACACTAAAGAGGCATTTCTACTGACTCTGCAAAACACCAAAAGAAAGATGCCCCGGGTCCCTGCTCATCTGCGTGAACGTGCCTTAGGCATGCTGCAAGGAGGCATGAGGACTGCAATTTATTGCCCTGGCCTCATCTGCAATGTCCGTACTGTGAGACGCCTAAGACAGCGCTACAGGGAGACAGGACGGACAGCTGATCATCCTCGCAGTGGCAAATCACGTGTAACACCTGCACAGGATCAGTACACCTGAATATCACACATGTGGGACAGGTACAGGATGGCAACAACTGCCCGAGTTACACCAGGAACACACAATCCCTCCATCAGATCTCAGACTGTCCTCAATAGGCTGAGAGAGGCTGGACTGAGGGCTCGTAGGCCTGTTGTAAGGCAGGTCCTCACCAGACATCACTAGCAACAACGTCGCTTATGGGCACAAACCCACCGATGCTGGACCAGACAGGACTGGCAAAAAGTGCTCTTCACTGATGAGTCGCGGTTTTGTCTCACCAGGGATGATGGTCAGATTCACGTTTATCGTCAAAGGCATGAGCGTTACACCGAGGCCTGAACTCTGGAGCGGGATCGATTCGGAGGTGGAGGGTCCGTCATGGTCTGGGTCGGTGCGTCACAGCATCATCGGACTGAGCTTGTTGTCATTGCAGGCAATCTCAACGCTGTGCGTTACAGGGAAGACATCCTCCTCCCTCATGTGGTACCCTTCCTGCAGGCTCATCCTGACATGACCCTCCAGCATGACAATGCCACCAGCCATACTGCTCGTTCTGTGCGTGATTTCCTGCAAGACCGGAATGTCAGTGTTCTGCCATGGCCAGCGAAGAGCCCGTATCTCAATCCCATTGAGCACATCTGGGACCTGTTGGATCGGAGGGTGAGGGCTAGGGCCATTCCCCCCAGAAATGTCCGGGAACTTGCAGGTGCCTTAGTGGAAAAGAGTGGGGTAACATCTCACAGCAAGAACTGGCAAATCTGGTGCAGTCCATGAGGAGGAGATACACTGCAGTACTTAATGCAGCTGGTGGCCACACCAGATACTGACTTACGTTTGACTTTGACCCCCCCCTCCCTTTGTTCAGGGACACATTATTCAATTTCTGTTAGTCACATGTCTGTGGAACTAGTTCAGTTTATGTCTGAGTTGTTGAATCTTATGTTCATACAAATATTTACACGTTAAGTTTGCTGAAAATAAACACAGTCGACAGTGAGAGGACGTTTCTTTTTTTGCTGAGTTTAGAACAGGGCGTGTGAGGGGGTGTTGGCGGGGAATCATGAGTGTTATTGTATGTTGTGATTGACTGCTTCCACCAATGTCTCTGATCTGTTCATTGTAGGCGGAGTCAGAGGGAAGTGGCATGTAGAAGTTTCAGTCTGATTGAGCCTCACTTTTGGAGAAAAAAAACCTCCTGTAATCTGATAGTTCTGAAAATGTCTGAAAGTCTACAGAGATGAAGTCATTAATAGGAACAAAGACAAACCTCGATTGAGGAGGGATACTTCCGATGGTTCAAGATGCTTTAGGGAAAGGTTGACTATTTTGCTTTTTGTTCGTGTCGTACCGGTGCGTAATTCCGTTATCTCCTGGTTTTTCTGGTCTCATCTCATCCACCTGTCCATTGTGCTGTTCACCCGGTTTGTTGTGCCATTGGCATCTGTAGTTCGGTCTCTGTTGTACGAACAGTGGTTACTAGAGCTTGAGGGATGCGAGTGGAATTGTCACGTACATCTAGTCTCCGCTAGCTGGGTTGACGGTGGCCCCCATCAGGACTTCTGTATTGTGCTCTAGGGGCTGAGTTGGATAGCCAAGAGTAACATAAACCTCAGAGTAATCTCATTGTCCTGGTGGAGCTTCTCCTTTTTGCCTCCTCTCAGCTCATTTTAGGCTTGCGCGGCCTCATGGTTAAGGTCCTCTAGAGTGCTGGTTAGTTGCCCATCTTTCAAACGCTCTCCTAATTGTGTCTCTATTAGGATGAGGTCGTCTTTCAGTTTGTTTTCCTTCTTTTGTAGGTAAGAGATTGTGGCTGCCTACAGCACGAAAGAGCTTCTATTCAAGGTGTCAGTCCAGGTGTTGGTTAGTTCCTCGTCATCAGATAATGTCACCCCAGGTAGATGGGTTTTGTCCAGTCCTAGTTGGATGTCTTTCCATTCATCAGAAGGGAATACATTACTTATCCGTCCTCAGTGACTCCAGCATAATAGCATTTTCAAAGGAGTTATTGCTTAAAAAAAAAAAAGGTGTCCAAAAATGTATTGGAAGGATTGATACCCCTATTTACTCCTTGGGCTATGGTTGGGAGCAAGCCGTCAAATCTTCTGTTAAGAAGTGAAGGGTGTTCCGTGAATTGAGGTGCAGCCAAAATGTTTAATCGGAAGGCGCAACACTCACCCATCATTTAAAAAAGAAAGAAAAAAAAAAAGAAGATATTTTAGCAAGGTTAAAATATTAACATTTCAGCCTTCATCAGAATAATTACAGAATAATTACACAAAGGGAATGGACAAGTTCATTTTATAGGGCATCGGTGTCAAACTGTATGCTGGTTTTCATTATTTCCTTTCAATGTGTCCAATTAAAACCTAGACACCCAGGTGAGGGGGAGTTCCTAACTAATCAGTGACCTTATTGCTCAATCAAGTACAAGGGAGGAGCAAAAACCCACAGAAACTCAGCCCTCCATGGAATGAGTTTGACACGCGATATAGGGCATGGGGAAGACAATTAGGGGAGAACTCTTCAGCTGGTGGTGCTAATGAGAAAGGGTGTGGTAGACTATACAGGTTGGTCCTCTGTGTGAGGGGTGTGGTAAATGTATGTAGGCTTTATTTTTTTCTATTGTTATTGACAGTACATTTGTTAATGTGTAACTCTGTGCTGTTGTTTGTGTCGCACTGCTGTGCTTTATCTTGGCCGCAGTTGTAAATGAGAACTTGTTCTCAACTAGTTTACCTGGTTAAATAAAGGTGAAGAAAAATATCCACCTAGTGGTAAAATACAGAAACGGAAACAGTAAAACAATTGGAAAGATAAGGTGAGAATATTTTGACTGCATTAGATATAGTAGATGTAAACTATTACTATAAAATACATGTTGAATATGTTAGGTCAGGGGTTTCAAACACATTCCATGGAGGGCCTAGTGGCTGCAGGTTTTTCCTTTCAATTAGGACCTAGACAACCAGGTATGAGGAGTTCCGTAATAATTAGTGACCTGAATTCAGCAATCAAGTGCAGTCGTGGCCAAAAGTTTTGAGAATGACACAAATATTAATTTCCACAAAGTTTGCTGCTTCAGTGTCTTTAGATATTTTTGTCAGGTGTTACTATGGAATAATGAAGTATAATTACAAGCATTTCATGAGTGTCAAAGGCTTTTCTTGACAATTACATGAAGTCGATGCAAAGAGTCAATATTTGTAGTGTTGTCCCTTCTTTTTCAAGACCTCTGCAATCCGCCCTGGCATGCTGTCAATTAACTTCTGGGCCACATCCTGACTGATGGCAGCCCATTCTTGCATAATCAATGCTTGGAGTTTGTCAGAAATTGTGGGGTTGTGTTTGTTCACCCGCCTCGAGGATTGACTACAAGTTCTCAATGGGATTAAGGTCTGGGGAGTTTCCTGGCCATGGACCCAAAATATTGATGTTTTGTTCCCCGAGCCACTTAGTTATCACTTTTGCCTTATGGCAAGGTTCTCCATCATGCTGGAAAAGGCATTGTTCGTCACCAAACTGTTCCTGGATGGTTGGGAGAAGTTGCTCTCGGAGGATGTGTTGGTACCATTCTTTATTCATGGCTGTGTTCTTAGGCAAAATTGTGAGTGAGCCCACTCCCTTGGCTGAGAAGCAACCCCACACATGAATGCTCTCAGGATGCCTTACTGTTGGCATGACACAGGACTGATGGTAGCGCTCACCTTGTCTTCTCCGGACAAGCTTTTTTCCGGATGCCCCAAACAATCGGAAAGGGGATTCATCAGAGAAAATGACTTTACCCCAGTCCTCAGCAGAGAAGTTCCCTGTACCTTTTGCAGAATATCAGTCTGTCCCTGATGTTTTTCCTGGAGAGAAGTGGCTTCTTTGCCATTCCTGAGCAAGCTCTGTACTGGTGGTGCCCCGATCCCACAGCTGAATCAACTTTAGGAGACGGTCCTGGTGCCTGATGGACTTTCTTGGGCGCCCTGAAGCCTTCTTCACAACAATTGAACCGCTCTCCTTGAAGTTCTTGATGATCCGATAAATGGTTGATTTAGGTGCAATCTTACTGCCAGCAATATCCTTGCCTGTGAAGCCATTTTTGTGCAAAGCAATGATGACGGCACGTGTTTCCTTGCAGGTAACCATGTTTGACAGAGGAAGAACAATGATTCCAAGCACCACCCTCCTTTTGAAGCTTCCAGTCTGTTATTCGAACTCAATCAGCATGACAAAGTGATCTCCAGCCTTGTCCTCGTCAACACTCACACCTGTGTTAACGAGAGAATCACTGACATGATGTCAGCTGGTTCTTTTGTGGCAGGGCTGAAATGCAGTGGAAATGTTTTTTGGGGGGATTGAGTGCATTTGCATGGCAAAGAGGGACTTTGCAATTCATTGCAATTCATCTGATCACTCATGACATTCTGGAGTATATAAAAATTGCCATCATTCAAACTGAGGCAGCAGACTTTGTGAAAATTCATATTTTGTCATTCTCAAAACTTTTGGCCACGACTGTACAAGGGAGGAGCGAAAACCCCCAGACACTAGGCCCTCTGTCGAATGAGTTTGACACCGGTGTGTTAGGTGTTGGAAAATAAACAAGAGGGCTACGCTTTTTTGGGGCATTATACTGTAATGTATAATTTTTGGTGGCAGCCAGTTTCCTGCGTAATGACTTCAATTAAACAAATGAAGACATCAATTAGTGCTGTCTGTAAACTCGATTTTTGGCTCATATGTCCTTGTTTTGATGACTAACTCTAGGTCATGTGGGGGCACCACTGCCATGTAACCTCATCAAGCTGGTGGATGTGGCTGAAAAGAACTACTTTGCTGCCAAGGGAGAAGGAGAGGTGAGTTGAATGAAACATCAAGGATATATTTTTATCATATATACTTGAACAGGGTCACAGACAGTTGGTCATTGAGGCTATAGTGGGTATCATAATTATTCACCCCACCTTGGATTTGTTCACATTTTGTTCTGTGACAGTGGTATTAAAATGGATTTAGTTGTGATTTTTGTTGTTGTTTGTAATAGACCTACACAAAATACTCTGTCAACGTGAAAAGAAAATTCGACAAATGTTAACAAACTAAGACAAATGTAATAACAAAAATATAGTTGCAAAAGTATTCACCCTTTTGTTTAGGTAAGCCTTTATTATTTCAGGAGTAGAATTTGGCTTAACAAATCACAAAATAAGCTATATGGACTCACTGTGTGAAACAATAGGGTCTGGCATGATTTCTGATCGACTATCCTTCCTGTCCTCCATATGTACATACAACATATGAAGGTCCCTCAGTGCAGTGGAGGTTCTAGACCCTTTCAACTGGGGGGGCCAAGCTGGGGCCAGTTGTACTGTTAGAGGGCCAGTTACATTAGATGTTATTGTTGTCATATCGGTTTTCTTCACTTCATTGCAGGCATTAGTAGGCAAAAGACCATGTCCCTCTAGTAAATGTGTGGGTTTAATTAGTTTTCCACGTTGCCACTGTCTAATAACGGATGTAAAAAAAGGATAGCAAAAATTTGTTATGCAAAAATTATTTCATACTCCACATTTAGGGGGGCCACAAGGGGGTCCAAAATTGTTGTCACAGGGGCACTGGCCCCCCTCCGAACCGCCAGTGCCTCAGTGAAGTATTGAATTTTAACTACAAAGACCAGGGAGCTTTTCAAAAGCCTCATAAAGAAGGGCAGTGATGGATTACAACAACAAAGACATTGAATATCTCTTTAAGAATGGTCAAGTTAATAATTATGCTGTGGATTATGTATTAAACCACCCAGACAACAAATATACAATCATCCTCCTGATCTGAGCTGCAGGAAAGAAGGATATCAGGGATGTCACCTTGAGGCCATTGGTGAATTGAATAAATACATGTTTTAACTGCTACATGGCTGTGATGGAAGAACTGAGGATGGATCAACAACATTGTAGTCCACAATAATTACCTAAATGAAAAATATTCCAAAACACGCATCCTGTATGAAAGAAGGCACTAGAGTAATACTGAAGAAGGGAGAAAAAAAAGACACGGCAAAGGAATATGCTTTTTGGCCTAAATGCAAAGCCTTATTATGTTTGGGGCAAACCCAACAACACATCACTGAGTAACTGTCTTCTTATTTTCAAGCATGGTGGTGGCTGCATCATGGTATGGGTATGCTTGACATCTGCAAATACGGAGAGTTTTTTGGGGGGATAAAAACTGGATGGAGCTAAGTGCAGTCAAAATCCTAGAGGAAAACCTGTTTGTCTGCTTTACACCAGACACTGGGAGAGGAATTCACCTTTCAGCAGAACAATAACCTACAACACAAGGCCAAATCTACACTGGATAACCCTTTAAAGAACCCTTTTTGGTCCCAGTGTTGGGTTTGACATTTTGAACATTGAGATATTAAATAAATGATAGAGAAGAAGCATAGAATCAACAGAGAAAGAGACGGTCTCTGTATTAAGACAGATAGCTGTGGAATGTGTCGGGGGAAGAGAGTAGAGCCACGATTGAGATATGGGAGACAGATGGACATCTGTGGACTAGAGGAAGGAGGGGTTGACGTCAGGGGAGGTCAGTTTCCCTTAAGGGAGTAATCAGGGTTTAGTATCTGGTTACCTTCTTCCTGTTGAGCATAAAATGGAAGGATTGGAGAGAAGGGGGAGGGTCTATAGTGGGATATAAATATCTGGATGGGACAAATGTTGGGTTGTCTGATTACAGCTGTACAGAACCTTTGGGAATAATTAAACTTGGTTAAAGCTTCTCTAGTGTCCGTGAGTTATTTACTCTGAAAAGTAAGAACCTAACACCAGGTAGAACCTTTTTGGGTTCCATGTAGAACCCTCTACCTGGAACCAAAATGGGTTCTCCAATGGGGACTGATGAAGAACCCTTTTTCTTAGTATACTTATCTAATCGAGGTACATGTATTTTTTTCTTCCACTTTGATCTACACAAAATAGTCTTTAATGTCAGTGACAAAATATCACAAATTAATTTAAATCCTACTTTAAAACGCAACAAAATGTGAAAAAATACAAGGGGGGGTGAATACTTCTGATACCCACTATGTACAATATGTTAGCATTAGTCAAAATTATAGTTGGGTGCTGAACATATTCTCCTTAATTATCACTTTCTTTCTCTCTCTCTCTCTCTCCCTCCAATCATCCATTAGGTGTGTGTGAAAGGGCCCAATGTTTTTATAGGCTACCTCAAAGACCCAGGGAGGACGGCTGAAACGCTAGACACAGATGGCTGGCTCCACACCGGAGACATAGGGAAATGGTTACCTGTACGTACACATGCTTGTCTATGACCCTTCACTTGTAAAGACAATTCCTCAAACATCTCTTTGCCATCCTTGTACAATATCCTATTTTATGGTTGAATCCTAACTTGCGATATACAAGTGTCTCAGTTAAAATGTAAGGTGTGAGCCTATTTCAAATCAGTATTAAGACCGGTGTTACCCACTATCTCCTTATGACGTCTACCCTCTCCTCTTCTGTCCTCTACACTGCTCAGAACGGTACACTAAAGATCATTGACCGGAAGAAGCACATCTTTAAGCTGGCCCAGGGAGAGTACATCTCCCCTGAGAAGATAGAGAACATTTACATCCGCTGTGAGCCCGTGACCCAGCTCTACGTCCACGGTGACAGTCTACAGGTGAACTAACCTGCCTCCCTAACCACATCACAGCACGTGGTTCGTTGTTTGAGCATTATCATGAGAGATGGTCACTGGACCCAGAACCATCTGGCCATACCTAGACATCTCTGTGTCCAGACTGTACATGTACCCATGTGCTCTAAACCAAACTCATTTAGTTTTCGTTTTTCTGTTTGTTGCCAGAGGACCTAGATAATCTGTCAATTCATTATATATGTCGCTCAATTTGTTAATAAACCACTTATCCAGTCAAGTCAGTGGTGGCTTTTCTTAATGCCACCGTTTATGCTTGACACTGTTTATGTACAGCTAGTTTCATAGAGACAGACTTACTTAGGGCCATACTGTAGCTCCTTTGGGAGCATTGGCAATCGACAACTTGAACGCACCTAGTTCTAGTCGGTCTTCACCAGCTCGTTCCCTCCCATGAGGGTTGTGTGTGTGTGCGCGTATTCATAGAGAGATGTATGAAAATGGAGTCACAGGATAATTTCCACAATCCATAAGGAAACAAAACGTATAAAATGATATATACACAACCGTTGTGTAAAGTTTGGGGTCACTTAGAAACTTCCTTGTTTTTTAAAGAAACACTTTTTTGTCCATTAAAATAACATAAAATTGATCAGAAAGAGTGTAGACATTGTTAATGTTGTAAATTACTATTGTACCTGGAAACGGCAGATTTATGGAATATCTACATAGGCGTGCAGAGGCCCATTATCAGCAACCATCACTCCTGTGTTCCAATGGAACGTTGTTAGCTAATCCAAGTTGATCATTTTAAAAGGCTAATTGATCATTATGAAACCCTTTGCAATTATGTTAGCACAGCTGAAAACTGTTATGATTACAGAAGCAATAAAACTGGCCTACTTTAGACTAGTTGAGTATCTGGAGCATCAGCATTTGTGGGTTTGATTATTGGCTCAAAATAGCCAGAAACAAAGACCTTTCTTCTGAAACTCGTAAGTCTATTCTTGTTCTGAGAAATGAAGGCTATTCCATGCGAGAAATTGCCAAGAAACTGAAGATCTCGTACAACGCTGTATACTACTCCCATCACAGAACAGCGCAAACGGGCTCTAACCAGAATAGAAAAAGGAGTGGGAGGCCCCAGTGCAAAATAAATCATTATTTATAACCTTGTCAACCTCTTGACAATATTTCCTATTCATTTTGCAACTCATTTCATGTATGTTTTCAAAGAAAATAAGGCCATATCTATATGACCCCAAACTTTTGAACTGAACTGTATGTATATTTGGACACACCTACTCATTCAAGGATTTTTCTTTCTTATTTTTTACTATTTTCTACATTGCAGAATGATAGTGAAGACATCAACTATGAAATAACACAAAGAATCATATAGTAACCAAAAAAGTGTTAATAAAAAAAATTATATTTGAGATTCTTCAAAGTAGCCACCCTTTGCCTTGATGAAAGCTTCACACACTCTTGGCATTCTCTCAACCAGCGTCATGTGGTGGTCACCTGGAATGCATTTCAATTAACAGGTGTGCCTTGTTAAAAGTTAATTTGTGGAATTTATTTCCTTAATGCGTTTGAGACAATCAGTTGTGTTGTGACAAGGTAGGGGTGATATACAGAAGACAGCCCTATTTGGTAAAAGACCAAGTCAATATTATGGCAAGAACAGCTCAAATAAGCAAACAAAAACAACAGTCCATAATTACTTTAAGACATGAAGGTCAGTCAATCTGGAAAATGTCAAAAACTTTGAAAGTTTCTTCAAGTGCAGTCGCAAAAACCATCAAGCACTATGATGAAACTGGCTCTCATGAGGACCGCCACAGTAAAGGAAGACCCAGAGTTCCCTCTGCTGCAGAGGATATGTTCATTAGAGTTAACTGCACCTCAGATTGCAGCCCAAATAAATGCTTCACAGAGTTCAAGTAACAGACACATCTCAACAACTGTTCAGAGGAGACTGCGTGAATCAGGCCTTCATGGTCGAATTACTGCAAAGAAACCACTACTAAAGGACACCAATAAGAAGAGACTTGCTCTGGCCAAGAAACACGAGCAATGGGCATTAGACTGGTGGAAATCTGTCCTTTGGCCTGATGAGTCCAAATTTTTGGTTCCAACCACTGTGTCTTTGTGAGACGCAAAGTAGGTGAATGGATGATCTCCGCATGTGTGGTTCCCACGGTGAAGCATGGAGGAGGAGGTGTGATGGTGCTTTGCTGTTGACACCGATTTATTTAGAATTCAAGGCACACTCAACCAGCATGGCTACCACAGAATTCTGCAGTGATACACCATCCTGTCTGGTTTGCACTTAGTCCCACTATCATTTGTTTTTCAACTGGACAATGACACAACACACCATCAGGCTGTGTAAGGGCTATTTGACCAAGAAGGAGAGTGATGGAGTGCTGCATCAGATGACCTGGCCTCCACAATCACCCGATCTCAACCCAATTGAGATGGTTTGGGATGAGTTGAACCGCAGAATGAAGGAAAAGCACCCAACAAGTGCTCAGCATATGTGGGAACTCTTTCAAGACTGTTAGAAAAGAATTCTAGGTGAAGCTGGTTGAGAGAATGCCAAGAGAGTGCAAAGCTGTCATCAAGGCAAAGGGTGGCTACTTTGAAGAATCTCATATGAAATATTTTTAATTAACACTTAAGTTTAATATGTTTTCACTCAACCACCACTAACATTATAATTGCTAGCCTTTCCTTTGAGTTTGAGTTGAAACTGTTTTGGTTATACATGATTCTATGTGTTATTTCATTGTTTTGATGTCTTCGATTATCCTACAATGTAGAAAATAGTAAAAAAGAAAAACCCTTGATAGGTGTCCACACTTCTAACTTCTAATGTTCATCTACTATTATGGTCTGTTACTCTTCCAGTCCTGTCTGGTTGCCATAGTTGTTCCTGACCCAGAGACAATGCCTGCTTGGGCCCTGAAGAAAGGCATGGAGGGAAGCTATCGGGACCTCTGTAAAAATACTGTATGTGATTTTTAAATGAATTAGTCTACATTCAATGGTGTGTTTGTTCAATTTGTTGCCATAATGAAAGAAAGGTGGCAACTGTGTGATATGTGAATCGATAAATATCCCTAGATTCTCAGTAAACTGATTAAACAAAATGAAAGGGTGCCATGTTGAACCCCTTTTTGTTAAGAGTTGGGCCCTTTGTTGAATAGGTTGGCACAACACATGGTATCATCTTTGAGAATCCTAGTATGGTGTTGTCTGTTTGTGTAAAGGTCCTGAAGAAAGCCATCATGGACGACTTGCAGCGACTGGGCAAGGCCAGCGGCCTCCACTCCTTTGAGCAGGTGGGTGTGTCAATTTTTCATTGGTGGGGGGCAACTGCCACTCAGTTTCAACAAATGACAAGTGTCTGAAAGATGATGACACAGGATCCTGTCTACATTTTACAACGTCTGCATTCTCTCCTAAGGTGAAAAACATCTACGTCCATAATGAGCAATTCTCCATAAAGAATGGCCTGTTGACTCCCACACTAAAAGCGAAGAGACCTGAGCTGAGGGAGTTTTTCAAGGAGAAGATCGAAGACCTGTACGAAAACATCTCCATGTGAACCACGACCACAAACTAAAAGCCTGGTTCCCAGCAACATCACTCCTCATTCACATTTCTCCTTCACTCCACGTCACCCCTATGAAACCACAAAAACAGACTCAAGCCAACCAAACAAGTTACTGGGTCAGGAAGGAATAATCGATTTCTCTTTTGACGCCCGCTGACCAAGTGTTGCCCGCTGCCTCACGGCAGCCAATGTAGAGCTACAACCAAATCAGCCTCCTCTCCATCTTGAAACGGTAGCAACAGACAGTCAACATAGCCTGCACGGTCCTCTTTCCTTTGTAGGCCTATTAAAACTGATGCAATCTTTAAGTTTTCTACGTGATGTGCTCAGTTTGCCTGGTAAGAACATACATACCTAGGCTAAGGGCAGTGCATGCAGTGTGCTCTGCATTGCTGGGACCGTTGTTACATGATACTTCAGAATTTGTCCTGGGATTTTCTGGCCGTCAGTCAAACTGTAAGGCTTTCTCATGTAGTCGATATCGACAAGCTCCACCCATTGACGGAGGTTAGAACTAAATGGACAGTGACATTTTGAGTTTACATAGTACAAATGTATAGGCTTTTAGGTTAATTTCAGGTTGCAAAGTATGACTATGTAGATGTAAGCATATGAATGGATTTTTGTGTGTAGTGAGTTGAATTATAACTTTTTATTTAATTTTCTGTCATATGGAATCATCACCATATCCTTGTATTGAATGAGTTCAGCAAAAAGGATTAGGGGTGTGTTGGGGTGGGGATTGGGCAGAGAAAAATAAAATAAATTCTGGAATTTTTATTTATTTTCCATGTCAAGCGATGCTCAATCAAACTAAAACCTTTGCATTGCAACACTGAGTCATTTGGCTGGGCGATATAGACAAAGTGTTAACTATGATCACGGTAGTGATAAGGTAATTCGAGCATGCACACAGTCGGACAGGTGGCACAGTCTCCATAGAAGTGTTCATCCTGTGTTTTTGGAGACTATTGAGCTTTACACAGTTATTGGCTGAAGTTTACTATGGCACAACAAAAGTCTACGTCGAGCTAGCAGATGCTAGTGCCTGCTTCTCAGCAGCCAACAACCACAATGTTGAGTGCTGAAGGTCTATAGGGTATATTTTCTTCAAGTACCTCAGATGATGTTTCATCATATTTGATGTCTGATTTTAGTGGGGAAAAGGCTGCACTTACAGAGCCTCTAAAATATGTTTGTGAGCAGTAGAACCTCACATTGTCTGTTACAGGGATTTCGACTCAAACTCAAAAGGCTAGCAATTGTAATTTTAGTGGTGGTTGAGTGAACTGAGGCCTGAAGACTAGCCCACAAAGTACATGCCTACATGATTTAGCTCTGCAGGCTAACACAGTCTTGTGACACACAGTCGGCCAGCGCTCAAATCATAGCGTCCATCACACAGATTAATATAATACATTTGCAACATCCAGCACATTTTATTTGGTAAAGCACTATTTACATCGTGTCAACAAAAGAAAATACTTGACTGACTTGATTTAAGCCCTTGGCTCCTATCAGGACCATAGGCCGTTGGCAGGTGTCCTCCTCCACCTCACTTATTTCTGGGCTAGTTTTCCAAGTGTGTGCCAGTTGAGGCCGCTCTCAAGTCATTTCTGCCTGGACAAATAAATATCTAACCAGAATCCTGAGTCACAATCACAAGTCTCTGCTTACAAACAAGCTGTTCAGAGGAAAACATGAATCCACTTCACAGATAAGATGTGATTGACATATGTAGGGGAGAGTATGAGGATTGTGTACATTGCATCTGGCAGAACAAGCATGCTTGTACAGCACTTTTTGTAAATTTAATGTAAAGTATAAAAGGTATAGCATTTTTCTTTGCATGTGAAACCATGGGACTGGTTAGAAATCAATAACAAATGTATAGTCAAATTCCAACTGATGAATGTAAACAGTGCAGAATATAAATAATCATGTAGTATGTTTAAAAATATATAAATAATAGTATGTTTTATAGTAAATCTAAATGATGGGCAGGAGAGGAATAAAGCTGGACATGTTGGATATTTGAATACTCCCGTGTTTTTCCTTCTTTGACTAATGTCATGACTCCAGGTGAGGTCATGTTTCAAACCTGGTACAGCATTAGCATAGATGGAACAATGAGTTCGTTATACTCTATTTTTGCAACATTTTTTTGGGGGACGCCACCATTAAAAATAATTTCTGAATAGCTCATTCAAGTTGCTGAAGATCCAGAATTGAAATACTCGCTATGGCCAATTTACAATATTTTAATAATTTAATGAAGAATAGTTCAAACTATCTTTTTAATTCGTTGGCTTTCTAATTTGATCTAACAAGTGAAACACCTGGGCAAAAAAAACTAATGTTGGCTACATGGGCGAAAATCTGATATCAACTTTGGAGGGGACAAATTACATTACATTTTCTAAAGAGCAATTCCTGAGGGGGACACCAAAAGTAGTGCTGTAACACAGCCTACATTGTAATATGTTAAATGTATATTGAGGAACCATAATTACTACTACTGGATAATTGATAGGTAGTTAACTGAAGGGTTGTCCCAACTTGTTCAAATGTTTAAATCATTATAATACTACTACTAATAAGTTATAGCAGGGTTCCTTATCAGTCCAGTATGTATGCAGGTATTTGTATTTACAACCAGCAATACCAAGAAAGGCCAGTAGGTGGCAATGGTACTGTGTATGGGTGCAGTTTTCGTGAATACAATGAACATGGTGTAATCCAGTGCTTCTCAAATAGTGGGGCGCGACCCTCTGGGGGGGCTCGGAGCAATGCCGGGGGGGCGCGCGAGACCCCAGGGAACATGCTTTTTCAGGAAGTGTTTTTTTGCAATCGAACAAGAGCACACAGCACATAGCAGGAGATATGAAGTGCAGATAACAAACCCTTAAGAGACACCATGGAACAATATTTAACAGGGATGAAAAGAAAGGCAGAGAGAGACGGAGATAATGAGACAAACTTAAGTCTCCCGAAAGCTAAGACGAGGAAATATGACGAAGCGTATGTTGCGCTTTGGCTTCACTGTGACTACGATGGGAGACGAAGAAAGACCGGTATGTTTACTGTGTCTAAAAATGTTGGCAGCGGACAGCATGAAGCCAAATAAATTAAGGCGTCACTTAAAGACATTATATCCCAATCACGCTGATAAGCCGCTTTAGTTTTTTCAGCAAAAACGTGCCGAATATTGCCAACAATCCTCTCGCTTTGTGAATGCTACTTCAGTAAACCAGCGAGCACTGTTAGCATCATATAAGGTGGCGTACCAAATTGGTCAGTGCAACAAAAAAAAAACACTCCATAGCAGAGGAGCTGATACTGCCTGCAGCATTAGACATGGTCTCTGTCATGCTGGATGACGCAAGTGCTGCAAAAATAAAAACTATCCCTCTGTCCAATGACACTGTCGCCAGACGTATAAATGACATTGCTAACGAACTTAAAGAACAGCTGGTAGATAAACTCAAAGACAAAACGTTTTGCCTTACAGTTCGATGAAGCAACTGACAGCAACAAAGACTGTTTATCGCTTATGTGCGTTTTGACATGACAAACTCCCTGTGTGAGGATCTACTTTTTTGTAAATATGTCAGAGACAGAGCCACAGCTGAAGAGCTATACAAAATGCTGGACTGCTTCCTGACTGAGAATGGGCTAAAGTGGGAGAACTGCATTGGTGTTTGCAGTGATGGTGCACAGACCATGGCAGGGATGAGAAAAGGACTTCGGGCACTCATCAAGAAGGCCTCACCTAATGCTGAGTGGACACACTGCGTTTTCCCTCGAGACGGTCCAGCCTGTCTTGTCTGTAATGTATAGACAACTAAGCTGTTCAGTCTCTCTTGGCCCATGCTAGCCCGTAGCCAAGTCTTTAACCTGCGGGGGCACTGAAACTCCTCTCAGCCTCACATGAAGACACTGGCACCACAAACAAAACTCTGATCAGCACCTCAACTTGGTCAACCCCCGCACCTTCACTGGAAGCCTCCTGAGGACCTCTGCTGCCTCTCCACTGCTGCTACAGGGGTATTTGTTGCTACAGGGGGTATTTGTTGCTACAGGGGGTATTTGTTGCAAAAGAGAGGCAACTGCACTGAAATAGAATCTTTGCTCAGTACCCTGATCTAGAGACTGCCGGAACTCCCCCGTGAGAAGCGCTCTTTCCAACTTTTGCAGGGCGTTTAGTCTGTCCTGGTCAAACCGGTCGCCAAACTGAACCTCCAAAACCATCCAACACTTTACATTCTGCCCTACAGTGATCCACTACTTTGCCAGCAAATCATCTTGAGTGAGTCTCAATGGAGTCAATCAATGTTGTTGCTTTCTCATACAGTGCAAGGTAGCGTTCGTCCTTTCTGCTGTTTCCCCCACGCGCTGGATAACTGGGACCTGATTGGATTTAGCTGGTGTGCTGTTACTGTTACAAAGTGGCGGTGGGTTTGGCAGTTTTGATGTGCTGTGAATTTTACAATGGCTTTTCTCCAGTTCCTAAATCCTGCACTAATGAAGGCAGCATCTGCTCTTTGGCCAAAAGACGGCTGGCTTGAAAACCCTTGGCTACAGTGAAAACACAACTCTCCTTTTATTGAGGGATTATAATGTAGCCAGGGGAAATCGCGAAACCGTCTCTCTTGAAACGTCAACACTCTGTTGGCAAGAGTTTGCGGTTCTATAAATTGTGGGTGTGGCTGATATGGTTTTGTGCCATCACTGAGGTAACTGTCCCCCTTACTGGTGCTGCTGGCAACAAGGTTGACACCTGGTCCTGCCGTGGCTGTGACACTGTCCTCTGAAGTCTCTCTCACTGGCTCTTTCCCTTTCACCACCCTCACTGACCCAGTCTGTCTCCTAGAAAATAAATAAGGTGTTTGCTGTACTCCTAAGTGGGGGTATCCATGGCATTTTCCAATTATGACCCTATTTTACAAGTCTAAAAAAACAGAACCGTTTATAATGTTGCCAAACAAAGACTCAACAAACTTACCTGAGACTCCCTGTCTCTGCCAGTCTGTCCCTGCCAGTCTGTCCCCAGCTCTGCTGTCTGTGTGCCATCTGTTGCCTGTTCTGCCTAATGACATCATTATGAAACATTTCCATTAGCATTTCACTTCTTTCTTATGAACATTTGATCAACTAGTCTGAGATATCAGGCTACTGGGGTTCTTACTTTGTGTTGTGGTGTACTGAAAAATACTCCGATGTCCGTCTTTTTCCTACCTGGCTGGCTGGCCACACACACACACACACAACCTGCACACTGTGTTATTTACAGAAGGAGATGGGCTTCTATCATATTCTATCATTCTAGATGGGCTTCGATCTAAAAAGGTAGCTAGTCAGCTAGCAAATGAGAAACGGATTGCAGTGACAAAGGTTGACAGCTGTAAGAGTTCACCATTTACACAACGTATGCTGCAACCTTTTGTCATTTTAATATAGTTTGTGTTGTATATTGGCTGGCTTCCAACAAAAGCTGAGTTTGCAGAGCTAGCGAGCACCAATTCCGTTTCTGTGGTGTTTGCTGTAATCTTTGCTATCGTCAGTTTACTCCAAGATCGGCACACAGGTGCTTCAAAGTCCCCTAGCGACAATATAGCTTTTGCAACGAGACCATTAAAGATATTTAATACAATGGTAGAGTGTAGTTCTGCTCAGTTTATCGCTAACCTGGGATCACAGGGACTTTGAGGCACTACAGCCGCATGCTGATCTTGGAATAAACTGACCATAGCAAATATTCCATATTTGACGACCACATACATGGAATAGGTACGAGCTAGTTAATGTTTGCTCGCTAGCTGTGCAAATTCAGCTATTGTGTGTGTGTGTGTGAACCCTGTCAACATAAAATAACCTCGCTATGGTGCGATTGACTGGATCAACCTCAGGTTAGATATGTGCATTGAGTGCCTTTCAGACGGTAGACACGAACCCTCTGCCACCTTGCCAGCTAAGGAACACTACATTGCATTGCTGGTTTCTCTCATTGACTCAAATCCAAATAGCTGCAAACACTTGTTAATGTTACTATAGCTAGCTAACACACCTGCAATTTAATGCAGCGAAAATGAAGACTGGTGACGGTTATAGATGTGTTTTCTTGTATTGAGTGGTAGAAGTAAAGAAATGTGTAACATATCCTTTGTTTGAACTACTTACTGGAGGTCAGCCACCAACAACAGACTGTGTCAGATTCCCACACATGCACAGTACCTGCATCAATTCAGTGTCGCCAACTCCTCAGTAAGGAAAGTATCTATAGGCTGTCCTAAAAGTCCCTAAAGGACGTCATCGCCCAATGGGCATACTTGGCCATGTGCATGTAATTGTGATGGACGCTGTAGGAGAGAGGAATAACGTTGTGGGAGAGACTAAAAGTGAGTAGAAAAAAACACCCTTTAGAACCACAAATGAACTTTCTTCTGTCGATTGTTGTTTTATGTCACAATTCCAACCCTCCTCCTTTATCCGGGCTTGGGACCAGATAAGGGAACCATAACCTTAGGGTCCTTATGGTTATTATGGTTTTTGTATACAATCTACATTAACAATCTAAATGGACCAAAATGAGACAATAGAAAAAACTGTCAATGGCAATGTGAGACAATTATGGTAACTAGTCTGGCCCTAATTCAGGTTAATAATTTTTTTTTTTCTCCCAGACCCGCCTCCACACACACACAGGCTGTGCTGGCTCACAGAAAGAGAGGGTCATCTTCATTTTGGTCAAGGCTCATTGTGGCAGGTTCAGCAACTGAGGGAGCCGACTTAAATGAGTAAGCAGCTGATGTGCCAAAAAGCTGCAAAACATTATCAGGCAGCTGGTGCTCATAGCAGGCCTCAGCAGACAGCTTCAGTCCATATCGAATGTACAGGATGGAGTTAAGGTTCTGCAAGGACATCCGATTTCTAAGTTTGCTTTTTACCACACTCATCTGGCTGAATGCTCTCTCGACTTCAGCATTCGAGTGTGGCAAGGACAACACAGACACAGCAGCCATGGCAAGTTCTTGAAACGGGTTGATATCAGCTGCATCACTGAACTTTCAAATCTCACTCCAGAAGCCCAGTGTGTTTTTTGTATTATTCCATTTACTAAGATGGATGGATGGATGGCATGCCATTGCTGTACAATCTTGTCTTTCTCTGCAGGGGAGTAGCCAAGGAGCTTGGCTATTGTTTCTATTTATCCAGGGCTCTTATTGTGCTTTCGAGTTTCCTCCACATTGAAAACTGACATGTACTGCAATGCTTCGATGTTGTCCGAACAGTCTCACCCTCTATCCATTAGTTCATCCTCAGGCGCAAGGTGGAGCTCAGCTGCCTTTGACTTAAGGTAACCAAGGTACGGTTTGGGACTGATGTATCTGTAACCCTCTCACCAGACTCGAATTTGACTCTCACGATATTAGCTTACGTGGAGTATCTCAACAGCATGGGATGCTAGGTGAGAAGGACATCTCCAATAAGAATTCCTATTGTAAACTATCTCGGGTTATGACAATAGGGTATTAACTTCAGATGAGATGATTATAGGTTTCTGTTATTGTTTTTGGATAATCTATCCCATGCATTCAATTAGATTAAAACACTAAATGACTCCACCAAGACAACATAACTAAGGTTCAAATGTGTATTGTTACATTTTTCTTATCACAACATCAAAAGAAATAAAAATAATAAACCCCAAATGAGTCGTGCACAACCCATGTCCAAATTATTTCAACCTTGCTTAATTGACCCGTTGGCGCGCGCGTTGGAGCTAAAAAAAAAAAGAATGTCGACACACATAAAGTCCAGAAGCACGTTGTGGTTACTCACAAATGTAGATATTTCTCCAGCGAAATATGACAGTTCGGTGCAGGTTTTCCTCACATGCTCCACAGCAACCGACACCCCATGGGAACATGAAGTCTCCAAGCCCTCCCAAGAAATTCTCTCCTGGTGTCTCACGATGCTAGGCTAACCTCAAGGCTGTCGAACTCCACAACGAGACGGTAGCTTCAGTCTTCACTGAGTCCTCTCAACAAAAAAATACAACAACTCTCCTATAAAATAAAATAGGTATTTCCATTCATATATTAATAGGTATGTATCTTGTTCTATACTTTGTGTTGTTGTCTTCTCTTATAATTCCTCTTCACCAACGGTCATAATCTCAGCATCTATCCTTTCTCCACCAACGGTCATCTCTTATTTTCCCTCTCTTTTTTATATCCCGGGCCTCCCGTTAACCAGGTCAACTCTCCCATTGGCCACAACTTAACAAGTGACCTTATTGGTCAAAACATTAATTTGAAAGTAAACAAACTTATTCACTTATACTTTAAATAAATATGTCTTCAAAATAAATGCATTAACAATATTACAATTAAGAATCAATTTAAATCACCTGTTAAAATTTAATACTAATTAATTATAACAAATAACTCAATACTTGGTTTTAACAGGGGTATTACATATCCATCTTTTGGCCCTTTGAGTACATCAATATTTGCCAGTGGATTCAGCACCCTGCTGCTCACAGACTTGATCAGGCTAACCAAGCTGTCAAGTAGCTTAAGAGGATCTACTTGCGCTCCCTCAAAAGCCTTGATGGCCAACTGTACCTCACCCAGCACTGACTTCAGAAAATTCAGATCCAATATGTTTTGAGGATCACTGTACATGGAGTATTAAACCTCAGCCATGTAGCAGTGTTCACTGGACTTGGTGACTGTGAAATGCAGCAAAAGCTCCAAAATGCGTGAAACCGTGGGTTCAATGGAGAGCCAACGTGTGGCACACACCTTGGTTATCTGTAAAGGTTTCTCCCCACAGTTGCTGGTCTCATATAAGGCCTTGTAGGCCTCCCTGCGCTTTGGAGACACTGAAAACCAGTTATAAGTCTCTCGTACCAAGTACTCCACACTACGGGGGATGGTGTCATTGGAAGCATGGCTTACAGCAAGCTGCAGAGAGTGGCACACACAGCGAATAAGAACCAGATATGTGAGGCCATACTCCTCCTTCAGCACTTCATGGACCCCATTGTTAATCCCCGTCATAACAGAGGCATTGTCAGTCCCTTTCCCCAGGAGTGTTTATTTTGTTAAGACAACACTTCTCGAGGAAAGCCACAACAGCACGGGCTATAGATTTGGCATCTCCTCCCTCCAACTCAACAAGCCCCAGAAATGTTAATACAATTGTCTGCTTGGTGTCACTAAAGTACCTTATCACAACCCCCAGGTACTTAGAAACACTTCCATCCGTGGACTCATCGAGGAGGAGGCTGAAACGCTGGTCACCCACATCTGCGACCAACTGTTTCAGAAAGTATGGTGCTAGAACACCATTAATCATTTCTGTGCACTTTGTCCTGTGCATTTTGAAGTGGGTAGCAGCAGTGGAGTCTGAGAAAGCAGCTCTACATGCTTCTCCAATGTGATCACATGCCAGCATGGAACAGTGTTCAGCGATAGCTAATGCCATGGTGGCCTCAGCCTTTTTTGCAGAGTAAATTTTTGTTAACCATAAATGGCAGCTTGTTTTGGGTGGAACTGTTATAAGGCTTTGCCTTTTGAGTATGTTTTTGAGTTGTCATGTGTTTTTTTACATCACTAAGTTTGGCGTAGAAATCAGCCTTACAATGCAGGCAGTATGCCCGTGTATCATCTCCGATAAACGGCTTCAACCAGCCTTTGAATTCAGGGTTTGATTCCCACTCTTTTCTGTATTTTTGAGTGTACAGTTTAGACTGAGACATGAGGTAGCCAGCTAGATGTTTAGCTTATGTCACAGAGAGGCACACACACAGTGGACAAGGTGAGTAAGTGACTGAGGCTGTGTGAGTCAAATCCAGTGATTTATTTTTGTGCAGTGATTTATTTTAGACAAAGAACATTTTACATTTACATTTGCCAGCGGCAGCTTCCCGCATGCACGATTCATTTGCAGTCTGGACGCGGAGGGGTGAACATCTCCTGCTCTGACTGCAGCTGGGAGGGACTGCCGCGGGAAGACTGGGCCGCCTGTGAGTGCTTTGGTACGGGGTGGGCCCACGGCAGCACCCGCTGCTCGTTGAGAAGAGTAAGAACGATACGTGCTATCACGTCAGAGTCTCCAATAACATAAGAAAAAGTCGCTAGATTTACCACTAGTCAATTTTTGAAAATGTGTCGCTAGAGGGGTCTGAATATTTGCTAAATATAGCGACAAAGTCGCTAAGTTGGCAACACAACTGACGCTGTCAGAGTCCCACACATATACGGTACCTGCGTCATCATGTGCCACTGCTGAGGGCTGGGGGAGGCAGGTGATCAAACCATGGTAAGGCAAAGGGTGGTGGGGGGTCGCAATCTTTTGAAACTTAAAAATAAAAAATGTATTTGCATTTTAATGAGGGTAATAAGTATTAGACCCCCTCTCACTCTTAAAGGGAGTGCTCCTAATCTCAGTTTGTTACCTGTATAAAAGACACCTGTCCACAGAAGCAATCAATCAATCAGATTACAAACTCTCCACCATGGCCAAGACCAAAGAGCGCTCTAAGGATGTCAGGGACAAGATTGTAAACCTACACAAGGCTGGAATGGGCTACAAGACCATCGCCAAGCAGCTCGGTGAGAAGGTGACAACAGTTGGTGTGATTATTCACAAATGGAAGAAACACAAAAGAACTGTCAATCTCCCTCGGCCTGGGACTCCATGCAAGATTTCACCTTGTGGAGTTGCAATGATCATGAGAACGGTGAGGAATCAGCCCAGAAATACACGGGAGGATCTTGTCAATGATCTCAAGGCAGCTGGGACCATAGTCACCAAGAAAACAATTGGTAACACACTACGCCGTAAAGGACTGAAATCCTGCAGCGCCCGCAAGGTCCCCCTGCTCAAGAAAGCACATATACATGCCCGTCTGAAGTTTGCCAATGAACATCTGAATGATTCAGAGGACAACTGGGTGAAAGTGTTGTGGTCAGATGAGACCAAAATGGAGCTCTTTGGCATCAACTCAACTCGCCGTGTTTGGAGGAGGAGGAGGAATGCTGCCTATGACCCCAAGACCACATCCCCACCATCAAACATGGAGGTGGAAACATTATGCTTTGGGGGTGTTTTTCTGCTAAGACAGGACAACTTCACCGCATCAAAGGGACGATGGACGGGGCCATGTACCGTCAAATCTTGGGTGAGAACCTCCTTCCCTCAGCCAGGGTATTGAAAATGGGTCGTGGATGGGTATTCCAGCATGACAATGACCAAAAACACACGACCAAGGCAACAAAGGAGTGGCTAAAGAAGAAGCACATTAATGTCCTGGAGTCGCCTAGCCAGTCTCCAGACCTTAATCCCATAGAAAATCTGTGGAGGGAGCTGAAGGTTCGAGTTGCCAAACGTCAGCCTCGAAACCTTAATTACTTACATAAGGGACGCGGATGGCATTTGCTGTATGTTTGATGAGAAACTGCATATTGCAAATGTACGCTCCCTTACAAGACGTCCGAAATTGTTTCTAAAATAAGCCGACGCCGTCGGGCCGTGCCCTAGGGCCAAATTTTCCAGGAAGTCATCAAACGAACTTTCTCGGACTTTCGATGTCCGTTTAATAAAATAAATTCATTTTTTTCATTTTTCCGCCCTTCATGTTAATCCCACCAGATGGCGAATGCCTTCATATTGCAAATGTACAAAACATACACCTAATTGACCTGTCTTTTTCTCCTAAACCAAAATTCTTCAAGACGAAACTTGGTGGGCATGGGTTTGGTCATATGGGCAGTTGGCCCTGAAACAGAATGGCGTCAGGGACTCACGGTTTTTGAGATAAGGCCCATTTTCTGGGATTAAAGGTGAAAATGGAAATAGAGCACTAATTTGACAGCTTTACGTCAAAGTACATGAACCTACGGTGTAAGGAAAAAAGAACCAGACATTTATCTCTTTTAATTTTCGATTAATTGGCAAACGCCCAATTCAGAATGTTGAGAAAATATTTTTTCCCCAAATAAAGTTATGGATCCAGTTGCTGCGTGTTCAGACGAATCCGTTAAAGTGGGTTTCGGAGCTCTACGTGATTTCAGTGATTTTCTGAAATCACACACATGCACAGTCAATGGGGAATGACACAGTGAGGGGCTTACAGACAGACACTGCCTGCAATAGTTACTTTTGTTCGAACTATTAAAGAACCGTCAGACCTAGAGCTCTGAAACTTTAGAAACCCATTCTAGACCTTTAGTCGATCGTGCACGGTGAGCTACGGGCTCTAGAAGGTTTTCAGGCGAGAAACAGCCTCAGTACATTTGCAATATTTTCAATTCATTTTTACATCACGAAAATGACAAAAGTTCTAAAAGTCCCAGAGTCACAAGGCTAGGTGCATTAGAACCGCCTCGCCCATAGAGACGGACTCCTAACGCTTTCTGTCCGATAGCTCATTCAAGGACCCCGTAGCAACGCCCGAAAACGTGGATTTTCAGCACCAATTAAGGTCGCTGCTCGGACTCTTAATGACCTATCGAAATAAACTTGAGATTCGGGTCGCCTCAGCTAGGCCGACACATAATATCGAACTGGACCCGCAGCTAGAACGTGAATTAGGTGTTTTACATTTTTACTATGATTTAAACAGAATTTTGAGCCTGCCCTGATATATGTGATTGTTGGCTTCTAAATGAGATGGGAAAAGTGGGTTTGGTGTCAGTTTTATCAGTTTGGTGTCAGAATGATATCTAATTGATTGATTGACGCTGACTTGCTCGTTGACTTTTGTACATTTGCAATATGTTTGAATAGGGCTGAAACATCACCAAAATGACAGACTGAAATCAACACTAAAAAGGGCATCACCATAGTCTCTAGGCCGTGCCGAGTTCAACAAGACGCCCCACTTGACTGTAGCTCGCTGTGACCTCATAGACCGTGCAAAAAAGTAGGTGCAAAATGAAGCCTGGCACTAAATGTCAGCTGATTTTGGGTGACAGCGGCAGACCCGTTTGGGTTAGAAGCACAATTCAACTTCAGGAATGTTCCTAAGGTCCTCCCGATCTGAGCAAGCCTAACCGTGACTGTGTGGCATTAACCTTTAACAGTGAAAACAGGGTATTTACATCAAACCGCTTGCTATGAAATCTCTCCCCATAGGAATACATTGCCTGCTCCCCTAAATTCAACCTGGTGCCTATGTGGGTTATGAATGTCTTATGAACCTGTCTTTGATAGCAATCCATCAGACCACTATGAGGTCTACCTGTGTTGATTCTAAGCTTCCTGGAGCAACCGGAAGTGGTAAAAATCACCCAAAAGGTGTTTTGATATACCCAACCTGCAGTTGGTGAAAAACAGACTTTCAACCCTGTGTAAATCAGTCAGTTCTTAACTTACAGACTTAAAACTCAGGATTCTGTAAAAGCCTACCCCAATGAGTATATGTGTGTACCTACAGCTTCCTGTGACAACAGGAAGTGCTTTAAAATGGGGTCATAGGTGCTGTTTTGAAGGGTTAAAAAGGTCACGTCTTTCCAAAACGTAATATGTGTGATTAGGCAACCCTCATGAACTGTAAATGAGTCATTACTGCCATCAGATTGACAAGAAAACCCTCAAACACACACACAAACACAGATATGGGATGGAGTGACACAGTGTGGGGCTTAAAGACACACAGAGCCTGCAATGGCATCACCATAGTCTCTAGGCCTTGCCGAGTTCAACGAGATGCCCCGCTTGACCGTAGCTCACTCGGTCTGACCGCAGCAACCGTGCCAAAAAGTAGGCCCTAAATGAAGCCTGGCCCTAAATTTCAGCTGCTTTTGAGTGACAGCGGCAGAACCGCTTGGGTTAGAAGCACGATTCGACTTCTGGAACGTTCCTTAGGACCTCCCGATCTGTGCAAGCCTCAACTTTGACCCTGTGGCATTAACCCTTAACAGTGAAAACAGGGTATTTACATCAAACCGTTTGCTATGACATCTCTCCCCATAGGAATACATTGCCTGCTCCCCTAAATTCAACCTGGTGCCTATGTGGGTTATGAATGTCTTATGAACCTGTCTTCGATAGCAATCCATCAGACCACTATGAGGTCTACCTGTGTTGATTCTAAGCTTCCTGGAACAACCGGAAGTGGTAAAAATCACCCAAAAGGTGTTTTGATAGACCCAACCTGCAGTTTGTGAAAAACAGACTTTCAACCTAGTGTAAATCAGTCAGTTCTTAACCTAAAGACTTAAAACTCAGGATTCTGTTAAAGCATACCCCAATGAGGATATGTGTCTACCTACAGCTTCCTGTGACAACCCGGAAGTGCTTTAAATAGGGGTCATAGGTGCTGTTTCGAAGGGTTAAAAAGGTCAGATCTTTACAAAACTTCATATGTGTGATTAGGCAACCTCATGAACTGTAAATGAGTCATTTCTCCCATCAGATTTACAAGACAACTCCCACACACACACACAAACACATAGCTGGGATGGAGTGACACAGTGTGGGTCTTAAAGACACAAAGGGCCTGCAATGGCATAACCATAGTCTCTAGGCCTTGCCGAAGTTCAACGAGACGCCACGCTTGACCGTAGCTCACTCGGTCTGACCGCAGCAACTGTGCCAAAAGTAGGCCCAAACTGAAGCCTGGCCTCAATTTCAGCTGCTTTTGGGTGACAGCGGCAGAACTGCTTGGGTTAGAAGCACGGTTCGACTTCAGGAGCGCTCCTTAGGACCTTCCGATCTGTGCAAGCCTAACCGTGACTGTGTGGCATTAACCCTTAACAGTGAAAACAGGGTATTTACATCAAACCGCTTGCTATGACATCTCTCCCCATAGGAATACATTGCCTGCTCGCCTAAATTCAACCTGGTGCCTATGTGGGTTATGAATGCCTTATGAACATGTCTTTATGGCAATCCATCAGGCCACTATGAGGTCTACCTGTGTTGATTCTAAGCTTCCTGGAGCAACCGGAAGTGGTTAAAATCACCCTAAAGGTGTTTTACAGTACCCAACCTGCTGTTGGTGAAAAACAGACTTTCAAACCTGTGTGAATCAGTCAGTTCTTAACTTACAGACTTAAAACTCAGGATTCTGTTAAAGCCTACCCCAATGAGGATATGTGTCTACCTACAGCTTCCTGTGACAACCGGAAGTGCCTTAAATTGGGGTCACAGTGTCTGTTTCAAGGGTTAAAAGGTCACAATTTTCCAAAACTTCACATGTGTGATTAGGCAACCCCAATGAACTGTAAATCAGTCATTTCTCCCATCAGAATCCCTTGAAAAACTCACACATGCACACAGTCCATGGGGAGTGACATAGTGTGGGGCTTACAGACACACACTGCCTGAAATAGTTACTTTCCTTCGAACTATTAAAGAACCGTCAGACCTAGAGCTCTGAAACTTTAGAACCCTTTTCTAGAGCTTATGTCGATAGTTCACGGTGAGTTATGGGGCTCTAGAAGGTTCACAGGCCGAGAAACAGCCTTTTACCTTTTACAGTACATTTGCAATATTTTCAATTCATTTTTACATCACGAAAATGACAAAATTTCTAAAAGTCCCAGAGACACAAGGCTAGGTGCGTTAGAACCGCCGGCCCATAGAGACGGACCTAACGCTTTCTCAATAGCTCATTCAAGGACCCGTAGCAACGCCCGGAAAACGTGGATTTTCAGCACCAATTAAGGTCGCTGCTCGGGCTCCGAATGACCTATCGAAATAAACTCGGGATTTGGGGTCGCCTCAGATAGGCCGACACATAACGCCGAACTGGACCCGCAACTAGAACGTAACTAGGTGTTTTACGTTTTCATTATAGTGACTTTATGGCAGACTTTTTGTCCATTTGCAATAAGTTAAAACCGTCAAGCCCGGCCATCCTGAGATCAACGGGCAGTCAATTGGGCTTTCCTGCAGTATTTTAGAGCTTGTCATATTCGTGATGTTAAAGCCCATTGAAACATATTGCAAAATGTACTGTACATTTGCAATATGTTTCATTGTACATTTGCAATATGTTTCAATGGGCTTTTTTTTGACATGTTGAAATCAACACCAACGAGCTATGGCCAGGTACCACTATCAATCCTGGCCATCCCGAGATCAACGGGCAGTCAATTGACCATTCCTGAAGTATTTTAGAGCTTGTCATATTCGTGATGTTAACCACTTAAGCCTTTTACATGGAATAAAGCAAAAGATAATTTCATGAATTTTCAGAATTTGTTAGTAGAGTTAACATTTAATAGAATTTTTACATTTTTAACTTTGTACCATTCTTTTGTATCTTTTTTCAACTCAAAATGAAATATTATTCTAGCACAACCCCATTTAACACAAATCAATGAAGACAATGCTTCAATGTGTTCCTTAACCAATCTACACAGCAGTTAAACAATTAGAGGTAACGACACTCAGCTGCCTCTAATTGGGAACCATTACCCAACATTAGAGCTAACGACACTCAGCTGCCTCTAATTGGGAACCATTACCCAACATAGAAATATATAACCTAGAACAGAAAAAACCCTACACCAAAACAAAACTAAACACTCCAGCCTGTCTTTTCAGGCCTGGACGTGACAGTACACTCCCTCAAAGGCGCGGACTCCGACCGCGCCAAAGTCCATTGGGGGTCTTCGGTGGGCCTTCCTGTCCCAGGTGGCGGCTCCGGTGCCGGCCGTGCTGGCTCGGGGTCCCACACCGGAGGCCCTGGGCTATTTGCCGGGAACAGTTAGTTTTGGACTGGGAACCTTCTCTGGGGGCTCCGGACTGGGAACCTTGTCTGGGGGCTTCCGGACCGGGAACCTTGTCTGGGGGCTTCCGGACCGGGAACCTTGTCTGGGGGCTTCCGGACCGGGAACCTTGTCTGGGGGCTTCCGGACCGGGAACCTTGTCTGGGGGCTTCCGGACCGGGAACCTTGTCTGGGGGCTTCCGGACCGGGAACCTTGTCTGGGGGCTTCCGGACCGGGAACCTTGTCTGGAGGCTCCGGACCGGGAACCTTCTCTGGAGGCTCCGGACCGGGAACCTTCTCTGGAGGCTCCGGACTGGGAACCTTCTCTGGAGGCTCCGGGTTTGGGAACCTTCTCTGGAGGCTCCGGACTGGGAACCTTCTCTGGATGCTCCGGAATGGGAACCTTCTCTCGAGGTTCCGGACTGTTGACGCGCACTGGGACTCTGGTGCGGGGAGCAGGAACGGGCCGTACTGGACTCATGACGCGCACTGGGACTCTGGTGCGGGAAGCAGGAACGGGCCATACTGGACTCATGACGCGCACTGGGACTCTGGTGCGGGGAGCAGAAACGGGCCGTACTGGGTTCACAGCGCGCACAGGGATCCTGGAACGTGGAACAGGGACAGGACGTGCTGAGTCCACGACGGGCACAGGGATCCTGGAGCGTGGAACAGAGACAGGACGTGCTGGGTCCACGACAGGAAGAGGGATCCTGGAGCGTGGAACAGGGACAGGACGTGCTGGGTCCACGACGAGCACAGGGATCCTGGAACGTGGAGCAGGGACAGGACGTGCTGGATCCACGACGGGCACAGGGATCCTGGATAAAACATAACAAAAAGTATGTTTGAATGACACTGAGGGGCAATGTTGTTACAGCTAATGCTGGTTTGCCTGAGGCTGATGCCGTGCAGGTGTTTGTACACATGCATATAGTACACATTCAAATCCACACACGTGCACATACACAGACACACACATGTAAATAGTGCCATACATGCACTCAACATATTCAGTTGGCTTTGCTGTTATGATTTCTGTTGTCCTTGATGTGTTTTGTTAATTTTTGTTTGTTGTTGGTGAATTGGGGGAATGGATTTTTTTATTTTATGTTTTTTTCTGGGGGTGCTGTTGGGGGTCTCGGATGGTTGAAGGGCAGCTCTTGGGGAACTGTGGGGAGGATCTTGGAGCGCTGGTGGCCTGGCGGTTGGGAGCTGTTGGATTGGCTGATGGATTGGATGATTGGATGATTGGATTGGCTGATGGATTGCTGGTTTGGGTCCCCGTTTTAGTTCTTGAAGGAGAACTGTCGACGTGCCCTTGAGCAGGACGTTGACCCTGGTTGCTTCTGTGTGTCGCTCTGGATGGCAGTCTGTTGCCATGACTGGTGTGATGTGGTTGTTGAGCGGCTTCACTGCAAGTATATTAAATATAAATAAATAAAACGTGTTTGTAGATTGACTGAGGTGAATGAAGCTACAGCAACCAATGTGATAATGGCTGAGGTAATTTTTGCTTGTTTTTTTGCTCTTCTCCAAATAGCACTTCAGAGTTTATAAATTGTATAGAATTGCATTGAAAGAGATTCAACTCCGGACCTCACGAAAACTGTTCTGGAGAAGTGTATACTGGCTATGTTGTTGCTACAGCATCTCAAGAGGGACAAACAGTAATATTGCACTTTTTCAAAGCGAAGGTGTTTTAAGGGAGTATGGAGACACAGACGTTCGCTATGCCTAAGCCGATTTCTGCTAGGAGCACACCGAACCCATGTATGCGGACGCCTTTAGCTTACCTTATGAGACAGAGCTAAAGTCTCCCCTGAACAGCACATCGTTCGGGAAACAAACGAGCACCATCCGTGTGTTTTCGTTTACGCTGGGAAGCAGAAAGTTTACTAAACTAACTAGCTTTTGTCAAGACTGTAGTGTAGACTAGTGGGGAAATGTTGCGACTAATGTTGTTTTCCACTTCTCTTGACAGTTAGCGACTCGTTAGCAACAGACTTATTTATTTTAAACGCATAAAATGCTTCATAATTCATAAAGGTCATGTTAACCGACTGATATTATCTCATAGAACAAAACATATAAGATCTCCTAAGCCTGTGATAACCTCAGACTTTTATTTTTCGTCGTATATCCCAAAACCACATTATTTTCCTCAAAACGATCCAGGTTAGAAAGTGCCAACTAGGACTGCTAGGTAGCACAACAAGCTCACTGCAGAATTAGACCTTAAGTCCACGTTCTCCAATTGTCACGTTTTGAAGTTGCTCCAAACTTCACATTTCAAAGTGTTTTTTTGTTGCTCCTGCCGCTCTGTGTCGTTCCATTTAGTGAAACGTCAAATGTAGAAGTTAAGTTTAGGCACATATTCCGAATGGTTAAGGTTTGGGATAGGGTTAAAACCAGTGTCCACTACTAGGATTGAATGTACAACCTGATCCAGAGTCATAGGATTGCGCCCTTCCACCACTCCGGCCACAACGCCCTAGCAAAACCCAAGCCTACTTGATGATGATAGCACTCACTGTTTGCCCCTAGTGCACGGTTTAGAAGGCATTTCCCGACATCCACCAATTTCAATGTCAATCTTGGACGACTTGGCTGAGCTAGCGAGCTCTTCTGTAAGAAATGCCATTATACTACACGTGTTAAGCTCCTGCATAAATGTAATATTAGTATACAGTATTAGCATCAGGTAGCTGAGTGTCATTTTGTGTTATGCATTGAAAAAGTAAAATTTTGGATTGCATAACTTCGTTCATGTCCAAAATATTGTGAGAAAAACTAAATGCATTACTGACAGCAAGGGGCATGTTTTTTTTTTTATACCTGTGCAGATCAGGTATAAATCAATGAGTTAGTCAAGAATATAGTACAGTATTTCAAGTCAGTCATTTTCTGACGTGCAATTATTTGTAAAACTGCAGTGTAGAGATGCAGCATCAGTACATCTGACAAGCGCCCACCTTTCCTTGATCGAAAATAATAACCCAGCAGCATCCCTAGTAGTTTGTTTGAAAATCCATTATGAGAGTAAGTCTGTAGTGGCTAAATCAGGCATGAGAGACCATGAGCAAAAACACCTACAGTACTTTAGTTGTCTAGCAGTGATTTGGCATGTTGAAAAACCCTCAATATAAGTTAACGGATCATTTAAAGGTGGTTTTGTATACCAGGCTATGACAAAACTCCCAATGCACTTCCCCAGGTTAAAAGGTAACACAGTAAGATGCAGTAGCTTACTGTATATGTATGTATGTATGTATGTACAGTGCCTTCGGAAAGTATTCAGACCCCTTGACTTTTTCCACATTTTGTTACGTTACAGCCTTATTCTAAAATGGATTTAAAAAAAAACTCAGCAATCTACACACAATACCCCCTGAATGACAAATATATATATATATATTTTGGTATATAGCAACGGAGCCAAGTACATTGAGATCCTTGATGAAAACCTGCTCCAGAGTGCTCAGGACCTCAGACTGGGGCAAAGGTTCACCTTCCAACAGGACAACGACCCTAAGTACACAGCTAAGACAACACAGGAGTGGCTTTGGGACAAGTCTCTGAATTTCCTTGGGTGGCCCAGCCAGAGCCCAGACTTGAACCCGATTGAACATCTCTGGAGAGACCTGAAAATAGCTGTGCAGCAACACTCCCCAACAAACCTGACAGAGCTTGAGGATCTGCAGAGAAGAATGGGAGTAACTCCACAAATACGGGTGTGCCAAGCTTGGGCGTCATACCCAAGACTCAAGGCTGTAATTGCTTCCAAAGATGCTTCAACAAAGTACTGAGTAAAAGGTCTGAATATTTATGTAAATGTGATGTTTTTGTTAAGATTAATAAATGAGCAAAAACATTTTTTTACTTTGTCATGATTGGGTATTGTGTGCGGATTTATGGGACAAACAATTTAATCAATTTCAGAATAAGGCTGTAACGTAACAAAATGTGGAAAAAGTCAAGGGGTCGGAATACTTTCCTTAGTTTGCTCGCCATTTCCCCTTCATTGGCATAATTTGTACTGAAATTAAAAAATGTATACTGAAAGTATTTACTGAGACACTTGCTTCTATAACATTGGCATCTTTATTGCACAACATTCCCATAAAATTGGGAAAGGATAATTTAAGGAGAAACAATTCATATTGAAATAAAATGAATATGTACAATTTACATTAATCATTACACACCATACTAAATTATTTATTCATGTATAAAGAGAAAAGTAGATATAAAGTCATACCTCCGAGAAATAATCTGGGGTTTTACAAAATGCAATAAGTACAACATATCCTGCAGTGGCCTAGCATCTTGCATGTAAAAAAATGTTTACAGCAAAATAAATTATTCAGAAGCCCCTGATCCATTCACACTACATGTCCATTAAAAGGTAGACTCAGCGATAGGACGTAGATGCAGAAAGTAAACAGCATAGCAGGTCAATTTACAACTAAGAGTGTTGAAGTGCGAAGCTCAGCTGTTTTGAGCTTCGCACTTGAAGCTCAAAACAGTGAACAGCAGGAAGTGAACAGCAGGAAGTGAACCTGGGCAGATACTGTGTGTGACTGGGAAAGTCTTGCATCTCAGTATCTCCGGTGTTGCTCATGGCAACTTCATTTCGCTGAGACTCCATTGTCTGGCATTCTCTCTCCAGACAAAGTACTTCAAAATCAAAATGCAACATCAATTTCTTGGTTGGTAAAAATATTTGTAAAAAACAACAAAATTGATTTGTGGTTTCACCTCTTGCTTTTGTAAAATCAAAACGCAGTGTTTTTGTTTTTAAGTTAGCCATAATTAAAACATTGGAGTATAGTGTAATACACATATTGCTAACATATATTCCACAAACTCTCCCTTTGTAGCATTCAAAACAGCCGTCAATATTGTATAATGGTGACAAAGCGATAAAAAAGTTTTAAACCGTGAAAATATTTCAGTTTGAAAATATATATAGAACATTGTTTAGTTTTTTTTCCAACATACCGCAGTAGAAATGGGCTCTCATTGTACTCAAGAGAAATACAATAGTTTTCCCATTTTCAGGAATTCAATTAACATCCCTTTTTCAATAAAGCACAGCATTGTGTTCGCACAGTTATATTTGAACATTCCTCTGATTAAAAATAACAAAATATTATTCCCTCAGGCATTTCTAGCCGGCAACTATAAAAAGCAGTTCTGAGGTAGTGTTGTACCTGCGATAAAGTGTGTCGAAGCCACATTAAGCATTTTTCAACCTCAGTTAATAATTAAAATGACTATCGATTACCCAGATATGACCTCTAGGCCTATGTTCATAATTAGTGAAAAGATGTAGTTCATTTTCAAAATGAAATCCAATGAATTATGGATCATTTAGAGAGACATTTTAGGGCACTTGTAAACAAATACATGAAGAACACAGAAACATAATTGGCATAAAGTGACAATATTCTCTATGATATTTACTAAAAAAAAAATGCATCCTATCCATCTCCGGAGGCCGTTTCTTCCTATGAACTGGTTAAAGATTGTACAGAAAAAAAAATCATTCATACTCTACTATTCATACTCAACAGAAAATGTCTGACTTTGGCTTTCTTGTCCTTTAACAAGGTTAAAATAGTCTGGATGCGGGGGACATTCAAAAAGAAGAGAGGGATTTAGGGACTCTCCACAGCAGCAGCATGCCTCTCTGGCCTGGAGTTAGCCAGCAGTGCTTACTAGCGGAGAGTAGACTGGGCTAGGCTGCCCCCCTTGAGGCAGTGTGTTTGTTTGCCCAGTGGCAACAACAGCAGTATCCATCGAGGTGGCCCTTTCTTCGTCCCAAATGGACACCAAATTCCTTACATAGTACACAACTGTTGAATAGGATGCCACTTGGGATGCACCCCTTGTCCAGGAGACCCTCTCTGAGACTGTCAGCAAGACGTTAGCGGGCAGGGTCAAGCTGTCGTGTCAGGCCAGGCCAGGGCAGAGCACAGTATCAGTCATACTCCAACTCTGGCTTTGGTTCCATCTATTATAGCAGTATCTGGGCCACGTAGGGAGAGTGAGTGCTCGCCACGGCTGCCAGCAGTGGAAGGTCACTGGACTCAATACTGAAATGATAAGAGAGCCATGCTTAGATTATTGTACATAGCTGAGCAACAAGCGATGGGTATATTCTCCTAACTCCGTTACTGTGAATGTTATTCAGATGGAAATAACAAAGTGCAGTATGATAAGAACAGAAAGAACATTGACTACAGCATTTATATTTGGAAAATAAATGGCACCCTATTTATTCCCTTATCTAGTGCACTACTTTGGACCAGGGGCCATAGTAGTGCACTATATAGGGAACAGGTGCTCTTTGTGCCGGAATGCCATTGTATAAGAAGGATTTAGGTGCTCACCCCAGGACCATCCCAAGCTCCTTGACGGGCACTCTAGTCTGTCCCTTCAGGTACTCTGCCAGCATTTTACTCTTGAAGTAGATCTCCTGGAGTCTGTCCTCAAGGTGCATTATGCACTGAGGAGAGGTATGATCTTATCAGATGTTTGTGATACAGAGTAGCCAAAGTAGGCCTTACTCACACTGCTAATAACTGCATGCTAATTTGTCATTTGTATGAACTTACAAAGTTGGGGGAGACGTTCATTTTGTAGAGCTGGTGGGTGGACTGGAGGAGGCTGGACACGAGGCTGGACACCAGAACCTCCTTCCCCAGTTTGTTGTTGTCCGTCGCTCGTCTCTGGCTGCTGGCTACCTGCACCGTCCACTTATCAGTGTCTGCGATAATGCAGACAGCCTCTGCAATGGGCTCGTCCAACACTGGATGCTGCAAAAAGAATAGGAGAAGACTCTGGGCTCAGACGATACAGCATGTCGAGGATTAAGTAAGTTAGACTTTAGGGTCTCACGAAGCCTCACAATCCAGTTGTTTAGTGCTTGAGGTATATAGCAGTCTTTTACCTGTACAGCGTGGGCCAATTCTGACATGAGGCCCTGCCTTAACTTGTCATCGTTGGGCATCCCCTGCAGAACAAAGTCCGGCACATTGGTCGGACAGTACCCTCCGAACAGGGACCTCCCAAAGTTGGCAATGCTCGGTTTGGAGAAATTCTCCACCAGCTTTGACCTGTTGATTTAAAACAAGGCATAGACGACATCAGAACATATTCTAACACACATAAGTCACAGAGGTTGATATGTGCGTTGAAAACAATGTTTTTCATGTTGACATGAATAGCACTGTAAAACTCAGACGTATACGGTGTGAAAGTGGCCGAGCCATTGGCTCAGAAGCAGCATGCGTCTCACCCAGGGAAGGGGACCTCCACCTCCTCCTGCCACTCGTCTGGTTCCTGATCCTCTCTGTAGTAGATGTCGCTCTCGCTCTGCCTGTGGATGTCCTGCCCTGCGTCTTCGCTCTCGCTGTCCCCCAACGCACTGTCCGAACTCTCGTTCCGGGGGATCTCCCAGTCATTAAGCGGGGCCACCTTTTGTTGGTCCTCTATGTTGTCCCCTTTGCGGACGGTTCCTGAAATCACAATGCCCTTGTCCTGCTCAGCAGAACAGCTCCTACATGAGCCTGCCTCCGACGTGTCTGTGGAGCCACACCTACACCTGGTCTGGACGTCAGCCTCCCCACCACCCACCTGTCCCATAACCCCCTGTCCCGTACCCTCCTGTCCCTTAGTGCTACTGCTGCTTTGGACTCCCGAAGGGTCCAGCAGCTCTTTCTGGGTCTTGTCCGTGCCACGCGACAACTCTAGGCGTTTCGCCACGTCGTCTATAGTCCTGGTCTCGACAGGGTTGTCGTCACTGAAGTATTCGTCGAACAGCTCCGAGGACTCCTCCTCGCTGACAGGGTTCCACTGGGGCATCTTACTGGAGACGCGCATCAGAGTCTTCCCCCCCACGTTGGTCTTGGTTTGGTCCGCCGATGTGCCGGTTGTAGACTTCACCCGCTGATCAACACCGGTACTGCTCCCACTTTGCTGCTGCTGCTGTTTTTGTTGCAGTAGCTGCTGTAGTAGTAACTGTTGCTGCTGTAGTAGTAACTGTTGCTGCTGCTGCTGCTGTTGTCGTCGTAGTTTCTGTTGATGTTGTTGTTGCAGCAGCTGTTGTTGCGCTTGATGTAGTAGCTGCTGCTGCCTCTGTTTCTCCATGATGTATTTCTTGTGCTTCTTAATGTCGTCCTCCACCTTCTTCCTCCTGTTGTCGGTGTCAGACCCCGGGGACTGGGGGTCGCCGATGAGAAACAGCACTTTGGTGGCAGGCTCCTCCTGGTGGTTTGACTGAAAGGGTCCGGGTACAGGTACAGGTACGGTCTGGTCAAGGGGCTTCTTCTCCAGCGGTATCCCTGAGGAGCGGAACACCTTGATGGGCATCTCCTCTGCCACCTCCTCCTGGCTGGCCTTGACCTCCAGCTCTGCCTCCGGCTCGGTCTCCAGGAGCACACAGGCTTGCTCTCTGGGGGAGGCTGAGCCCACACGCACCAGTGTCTCCAGCTTGCCATCCACACAGGTGGTTGGTGACTCCTTCTGCGGCGTGGGCTCACTAACATCCTCCGTGTGGACAATGATGGGCACAGCGTTGGTGTTGTGGCTGGAGTGAGCCAGGGCCTGCAGGACGCTTCTCTTGGAGCCCTGGCTGTTCTTATTACTGTCCCCCTCCTCGTCGTCGTCGTCCTCCTCCTCCTCAGGCCCATTGCCAGCCTCAGTGTCTGTGTAGGTGCTACTCTGCAGGCTGTTGTTGCTGTCTGAGGGGTAGCTGCTGTCCTCTAGGGGCTCGGGACCCTGGCTCAGGTAGTCTCCGCTAGGCTTGTGCATGGTGACCAGCACATAGTCGGACTCCTCCACCTCCCCGCGCCGCAGCGAGGTGGTGATGAGAGAGCCGGGGATGACGATGGCCTCGTCCTCAGCGCTGTCCAGCATGTGGGTCTCCAGCAGCTCCGAGCAGCGGATGAAGTAGGTGAGCAGGTAGAGGAGTCTCTGGACTAGCTCCTGTCTCCGTCCCACCACCACCGTCCTGGACAGACGCACTGGGGAGCCGATGGCCCCGTACAAATCACCTACAGGCACAAAACAAACACCACAGTTAACTACAGTTCATCCCAATTAACTACAGATTTCTAATTTTCACTTTGTTACATATGTACAGTTAAAATATTAAAATGTGGTCAAAAGTGTATAACTTATTCTTTCCCTTTTACATTTGGGAGAGTGAGGGAATCAGTGCTCTGTGCTGCGTTTGATCCTTTTAAGCCACTAGGTGGAGTTGTACACTAAAGTTGCCTGTGCTAAAATGAAGCCCACTATTTGGTATTTACAGCTAGTTACTGTTAAGTATTGGAGCGTCTTTTAACAGTCGACTATACAGAGATATTTCTGCCATGTTATTTAACATGGAGTGTGTGATGATGACTTTCATACCATCTGGCAGCTTGAAAAATCGATCCTGACAAACATGCATGCCATGTTGGGATGGAATTTAAGGATTGTGAGCACTGGCCAGCCGATTTAGTAGACCGCGATTTCTACTAACCCAGGTAACATTCGGTCTGTCCTTACCGAGCTGGGCCCACAGTGGGTTGTAGGGGTGGGTCTTGGCCAGCATATCCACGCTCTGAGAGGAGTGTTTCTCCAGAAAGATCTTGATGGGCGGCTGTCCGTTGGGCATGACGGTGGGCACCCAGGCCAAGTGGTTGGTGAGGATGGCTGTGAGGAGGGCAGGGAGGAACCTGGGAGAAGAGGAAGAGAGAGAGTTATTTAGTGCTCTATTTTTGACCAGGTCTCTGGTCAAAAGTAGTGCACTACATAGGGAATAGGGTGACATTTTGGACGCAGACACAGTCTACCGCTTCCACTCTCTGTATGACTCATTTTTCTCCATCTCCACCGCAGCCTCGTGTTTCCCCTCTTCTCCAACTCGCGATCATTCCGAGACGCATCATAGTGGTCACTGGTCAGCCTATCATGTGGCAGTAGACTACTGCACACTAATACAGTGAGTTCTATGGATGTCTTGCTACATCGGCAAATGATTAAGCTCGGTTTTGTAACCTCGACAAAAAACAAGCTAAAGATTGGCAGGGATTCCTGACTTTTCAGCTCGTTCACTATTGCACACATACAGCAGTCACACAGAGAAACGCAGACAGACAGGAGCACTCAACTGGTTCTTTGAAGCCTGCTCCATGAGCAGGGAGAGCTCCCTCATGAACTGTCCACAGAGCTGGTTCTTCCCGGGGGCTCCAGACATCATGGTGAGCCAAACTGGCTCGGCCACGCGGGGCATGGTGTAAAGGTTGACGATGGTCGTCCTGGAGAGGGGGAGGGAGAAACACAAGCCATCATTGTCTCGGGGTGAGAACAAGAGGGCCACAGTTCTCAGTCCAGGCCCTGCTTACAAGGGAGACCCTCTCTCTGTGGCAACTCAGCGTCTGGAAATTCCACAGCGGGAAGCAGTCCAGAGTTTTACACAGAACTGAGGGTATCTCTGAGGATGGAGGAATGTGCGGCATTATAGTTTAAGATCCCAGATGTTTGCTGATGAGCAAGGAAAACAAGTTGAACTACCGAACAAGAGCTATAGGTTATAGGAAGAAAATGACAGGTAGTGAGGAGATCGATGATTGGTAAAAAAAAGGTCTTTCCCTGAATGAAATTCACAGAAACTAAAGATGAAGACAAAATAAAACTCCAGTTGAACCAAGGGCTCAAGTTGCCGGAGGCATATTGTGTCTCCTTTCACAACAGTAGTGTTAAGCATCCGATGTTGGTTTTAACTGACTGGGATAATTTTGACACACTGCTAGGAAATATGCAGACATCGCCTAACTAATATCGCTTCAACCCCACTCTCCTCATGTTATTATTCAACGAACACATTCATCCAGAACCTTCTGGTTAAGTTCATCACAGCGACACTTCTCAGCCGCCAGTGTAAAGAACCCTATTAAAAGCCCATGGCGTGGGTAGTGAGGTTTTTCCCCCGACGTGGGGAAGCCAGCTCACGGTCTAGCCTTACGGCCCGTCTGACCAGCTGTCCAGGTGAACTTTAAAGCAGCGACGGACGTGAAGGAACGTCAAGTCCACTGGACATTTATAAAAAACACTGTTGTGCAGGCAGAGCATTTTAAGTCAAGTCAAAAGAACGAAGAGACTCTTGATCTGTTTTCATCATATCCCAATCCTACAAGATATCCAATCGGCATAGTATGTGTGTTTCCATGTTGCCTCCGTGGGTACGGGTGTATATTATACCAAACTGCGTCAATTTACACCTGACTTCGTCATCAAGCGCATTTCTTCCATTTTGCGCCATTATGTTTCCATGACTTCAGAGGCCTAAAGGTCAAACACAAATATAAATCGGCGACTATATTGGCCTTCCTGCTGATGGCACTGACGTATTATTTACTCTTCTGGTAGCCCGGACACTGTCTGAGGGAGATCGTGTTTCCTCTGGTAGCCCGGACACTGTCTGAGGGAGATCGTGTTTCCTCAGCGCGGGGGCTTGGGTTGCCGTGGCACAGCGCCAGCAGGCATATGACTGCAGCAACGGGGAGCCTTCACACTGTGCCCAACACGTCTCTCCCTCCTTCCCCTCCCACCGCGTCAGTGGCTCTGCAGCAGGGGATTTCCCAGCATGCACTGGGAGCAGCAGAGGTGTAGCTGGCCTGTCGTCACCTAGTGCGAGTGTAGACAGGACAGGTAGGGACTGCATGCTCCCTCTCTGCTTACAGTGCAGATTATTAATGAGCTTATTTTGGCCGGGCTTGAGAGAAAACACCCTGTGGGGACGCTGCCCACTGTTAGGAAGGTCAGAAGCTATCTACGTCACACTAATTTAAACTAAGGTGTGGATTAATGATCTACTGCTCTCTGACACCTTGATATATGTTACATAAAAGGAAATATACAGAGTCCCTATGGCAACAAACTACGCCTCCACCTGTCCTCCCTCCCTGCCCAGGCTCCTAGGTAACAAGCAAAGGGATTTGCCTCTGCTACATTGTCAGTGTGGTTTGCCTCAGTCGCAGTAAACACATGACAGTAACAGTAACTCACCTGAATTCATTGAGGCCATCCACCATGCGGCTGTAAGCCAGAGCCCTCTGACTGGCATCAGCTGATCGACGGCTCATTTTCATGGCCTTGTAAATGAGAACAGAGGCATGTTAAGAGGCATGTACTTAGAGAGGGAGAAGAGAGAGCGGGAACCCCCCTGAGACTCCACACACTGACAAGAACAGAGACTGGATACAGGGCCTTCGGTATTCACACCCCTTGACTTATTCAACATTTTGTTGTGTTGCATAGCGGTATTAAAAACTATTTGTCATTTTGTCAACGATCTACACAAAATACTCTGTAATGTCAAAGTGGAAGAACATTTCTAACATTTGTAAAACATTTATGTAAAATAAAACACTAACATATCTTGATTAGTTAAGAATTCAACCTCCTCCCGTTTCGCTTTGGCCAGCGATAACAGCTGTGAGTCTTTCTGGATTGTGCAACATTTGCACATTATTCTTTCAAAAATTATTTTTGTTGTTGATCATTGCTAGATAAATAGGTTGCCATAGATTTTCAAGCAGATTTAAGTCAAAACTAACTCGGCCAAATTCACTGTCTCTTGGTAAGCAATTCCAGTGTAGATTTGGCCTTGTGTTTGAGGTTATTGTCCTGCTGAAAGGTGAATTAATCTCCCAGTGTCTGTTGGAAAGCAGACTGAACCCGGTTTTCCTCTAGGATTTTGCCTGTGAAAAACTCTCCAGTCCTTAACGATTACAAGAATACTCATAACATGATGCAGTCACCACTATATGGATAGTGGTACTCAGTAATGTGTTGTATTGGACTTGCCCCAAACACTTTGTATTCAGGACAACAATAATCCAACTGTTTTAAAAAGTCACCATTAGCCTCAGCGGTTTCCTTCCTCTCCGGCAACTAAGTTAGGAAGGACGCCTGTATCTTTGTAGTGGCTGGGTGTATTGATACGCCATCCAAAGTGTAATTAATAATTTCACTAGTCTCAAAGGGATATTGAGTCTTATTTTATTTTTTACCCATCTACTAATAGGTGCACCAATAGGCACCTAGAGGTAATTGTATGGGTGGGGTACAGAGATGAGGCAGTCATTCAAAAATCATGTTAAAACTGTTATTGCACATAGTCAGTCCAAGCAACTTATTATGTGACTTGTTAAGCACATTTTAGTCTTGTCATAACGATGGGTCTGAATACTTATCGACTCAAGGCATATTAGCTTTGTATTTTGTCCAATACATTCCACTTTGACATTATGGGGTATTGTGTGTAGGCCAATGAGAAAAAACGTTCACTTTAAATCCATTTTAAAGTCAGACTGTGACAACAAAATGTGGAACAAAGGTGGTGTGAATACCTTCTAACAAAATCACAAAAACCAAAAAACACACGGCGCGGACAGATCTAACAGAAGCGGAAATTTAACACAAGATGGTTTTTACTTTTCCATCTCAGGCCCACTTGTATATGTTTAACACACTGAGCAAGTCTTATTGAATGCCTCCCCCTTTTCCGTTCACTACATATCATTTTGTATATCTAACATCTCCAGCGAGAGACTTTTTCCACACGCCGACAAAAAACAATATCTACGTGAGCAGCTCCTCACCTGCTCAATGGCACTTTTTAGTTTGTTCATGTGGCTCTCGAAGAGGGGGAAGTGGGAGAAGAAGAAGTCCTGGAACTTGCTGTTCTCCTCCTCGTCCTGGGAGAGGAGGAAGATGACGCCGATGGCTATCTTCTTCTTTCTCGCCACGCCCAAGCTAGGACCGCCGCTCTCGTCCGACATGTTAAAGCTCTCCTCCACGGACCTGGGACAGGGAAAAAACATAAGACATAAATTCTACGGGGTGGGGGGACACAGAGACATCGTGACTATGAAGTGAATGCCAGTATTCTTAACAGGCAAAAGTCAAAAGAGAGAGAGGCAAATTATGTTACAAGATCTCAACCTGGGAAAGGGGGAAAAACAATACTCTCTCTCTCTCTCCACACTGAATCAGGTTAGCTACAACACCAAGAGTAGTTGATACTCTTCAACAGGGACAACTCCCAGAATAAACGACAAGGTAGCAACAAGCCATCGATCTTATAGATGGCAATGATGGTGTAAGTAGCCTATAACCAGCTGCTGATCAATCTCATGTCTTGGCAGTGTGATTAATCAACATGTTTTTCTGCAACTAAAAAAAGACCCACGTACAGCTCTATTGCTCACATACAACTTCTGGGTGCTGGCTACAGGTCAAATAACAACTGAAATACCTACATGTCATTTGTAACTGGCCATGTACTATTAAGCCAACACCAGTGACGGTGCGTTTGGTGTCCTGTAATTGATAGGTGTAGCAAGAATTCAGGGAGGGGTCAGTGGGCCCACACAGTATAATGATCCTCCAGTCTGGTCATTTGTATATACAGTAGCGATGCCTGCTGGAATTTGAGGAAGTCCTCAGGGGCTCCACTTCACACGGGCGTTTGAGAGGCCCTGACGGGGGGGGGGGACACCAGAAGGGGAATGTGTGTCTGTGTGTGTGTCATTGTGTTGAGCTGCTGTCTCACCATCTTGGGAAGACCCCGTTTTCCAGACTGGTGGTCTGGCTGCGGAGCCAGCGTCTCTGGTAGCTACTGGCCTGGCTGCTGGTGAGGGAGGAGCCCGGGGGAGGGGAACGGAGTAATCAAGAGACTGCTCAGAGACGCTGTGGAGGGAGGGAGGCGTGGATAGAGCAAGTGAGAGAAGAGGAATGAAAGAGGGGAAAATGGGAGTAACAGAGAGCCATAGAAGTGTAGAGAGCAAAAGAGGAGTTGAGGAATGAGAAAGAAGACAAGAGAACAAAAGGAGAGAATGGAAGAGAGCGGGTGGGTAACAGAGAAAAGAGGGCGAGTGAGTCAGTCAGGAAGGTTACTCATACACAACAGAACAGGGGGGAAAACTCACATAGCAGACGTCCACACTGCATTCGTTCAGCTTCCCACAGCCCTCCCTGATTATTACAGCATGGCTGTGACATTCAATATCACCTCACAGTCACAAGGAAAGCTGGCCCAATACCAGGCACCACGTAGGCATAGATCAATGGAGGCATGCCAAATGTTTGCGATTGAGGACTAGGGAGGTGTAATGGTGTAGGAGGAGAAGGGTAGTTTAGTGTGTGTGTGTGTGTGTGTGGTAAAGGGGACCAAATTAGAACCTCATTTACTAGTACCAGGTTTTAGGAGGTGCTATATTTAAGCATCTGCCTGTGACGCGGGTGTTTGACAGGAAGTGAGATTCCTCTCATGCCGGCAATGCCAGGGGCTGGGGGTCAGTTTCCACTGCACAAGATTTTCCAGCAGCGCTCTCTCCTCCATACCCCCATGTGGGGGGTCAATGTGGGGGTCAATGAATGGGAAAGTGTGGCCGTTAACATCTGCGCTATGCCTCCATCAGAAAAGCCCTGGTCAAACGTAGTGCACTATGTAGGGCACAGGGTGCCATTTGGGATGGAGCCCCTGGTGACACTATCAATCCAGTTTGACCTTGAAGAGAAAGAAACGCTGTGTGGAGCTGACTGGTCTACAGCCGTGACCCAGAAGAACGTAGCCTCATCTAAACCCAGCAGTTGTTCCAGCACTCTTGTTTAGAGATGGTTCAGCGAGAGAGGACACACCAGTGAGGTGAATCTAGTGCTAAAACCCAGTAACCGAGGCGCAACATCTCAGAGAGACATATAAGGCTTAGTATCAGTGCAGGGTGTCAGGCAAGGCTAATCCTGGATTTAGTTAAATAGGCATTACCTGATCTGGCGATTCCACTGTCTCTCTCGTCGTACAGGTTTCTGCCCGGCATATCCATGGGGTTACTGTGGCCTGCAGGAGAGAGAGAGAGGAGGGGAAAGACTGAGAAACAGACCAGGTCGACTCGGCTCACTGAGGAGCGCAAGCCGGGAGGGGAGCCAGTGCTTTACCCACCACCGCTCTCAAAGCAAGGGGCAACCTTCATTTCACAATGACCAAGTCCACCAATTACATAGCGCCACAGTGCAAGACACTTCCTACAGGGCCCTCTACACTCTACTAGTGTTGTGTTCACTCTAACCCCACTCTGTTGAAGCAGATGCAGCAGCAACACGTACGTTCGCAGAGGTTTACACAATAGGCTGAAAGACAAAGGGAAAGTTCACGCCATAGTGAGAGCAGAAAAAAGGGGGATGGCCAAGGCATTGTTTGGTGTGGTGCCGGTCGATATGATTTACGGTCAAATCAACACAAGCTTTGCTGCAACGCCGTCGTTGCCCCCGCCCGCCCACCCTGCACCTTATGAACATTCCCACTATAGCATAGCTAGGGAGCGACATGCCGTCAGTACCAGACACCTAGCAGTGGCTTCCAGGGGGGTCACGGGGGAGGCTATTTATACGTAAATCACCACCCTGCCACCACTCCATTAAAATAAAGGGAGAGGTTTCGGCGGGTTCGGAGAGGGGGAAGGAGGGGGTGAAGAGGTTATGGTTCGGAGGGGGAGTAAGGGGTAAAACAACCAGTAACAACAACCATAAAGCAGATAGTGACCATGCCCCGTAATACACACATGCTGACACATGCAACGTGCGTACACATGCATGCAACTGCACACAAGCACATTGCAAACCTGAAAAGAAAGAGGCACTCTTGATGAGACGGAGCGGGCCCTGCTCAGAGAAGGCCCGCCGCGGGCTGCAGAGCTGAGATAAACCTGCGCAGCACAAACGGACAGGGAGAAGAGACAACACAAAACCGGACGTGAACCACGGTTAGTAGAGAAGCAGGAGGCCGACTCGCACGTAGGCACTCTAACCCGACGGAGAGACGGACAACCTGGAGCAGTCCGGGACCACAATGTGACCACAACGGAACCACAACGGAACCACAAAGTCCGTCGGATAGGTTTAGTTGCCACGGAGAGTAGTCAGCCAGGTGGACCAAGATCCCCCACAGAAAACACAACCTCACAGCGAAAGGCTTTTTAGAAAACATTCTGAAATTGTAGAGGAGAGTGTATTTTCTGTGGGGATGAAAAAAAGACTTCCAAAACAAGAGATGAATTTGCCAAAAGATCTGTGTTTACATCATTCATCTCTAGAGGCACAGGCTCCAGTGGAGATCTCTTGGCAAATTCAATTCAGCCTGTTTTAAACGGTCCTGAAATGGACGTTAGAGGAAAGGGAACAAACAGTTTGCCTGGAGAACACACATCAATTCAGGTGACGTCAATGTACATGTAACACACATAAAAAAAGACAGTCAGTGTCTGATAAAGATGTGCCACACAGATCACATCCAGGTAACTGCCCAAATAAAGGAAACCCTTGAGTAAAGGAGCGACACAAAGTATATTGAAAGCAGGTGCTTCCACACAGGTGTGGTTCCTGAGTTAATTAAGCAATTAACATTGAGTCAGGCTTAGGGTCGTGTATAAAAATGCACAGTTGCCCATTATTTTGGCTACCATGGCTAGAAGAAGAGATCTCCGTGACTTTGAAAGAGGGGGCTCAAAGGACAATAGGGGGTTTAAAGGGTGTGTCTCAGTCACCAGATCTCAACCCAATGGAACACTTATGGGAGATTCTGGAGCGGTGCCTGAGACAGCGTTTTCCACCACCATCAACTGAACACCAAATTATGGAACTTCTCATGGAAGAATGGCATCGCATCCCTCCACTAGTGTTCCAGACCCTTGTAAAATCTACGCCAACACTTTATGCCGGTTATTTCCTTTCATTTGGAAGTTACCTGTGTCTATACATGGATAAAACAATTAAAAGACATGATAGATAAACGGAGACAAACAAAACAGTGCTTCAGTACAACCAAAAGAAAAGAAAAACCCACAGGTGTCCATATGAACAGTATACATCCATTCATGTGTGAGACATTGTAGGTTACCTATGTTCCCCAGGAGACAGCTGGCCACAGTGTTCTGATCCGGCCTCAGAGCGTTGGGGTCCTGACCGATGAACTCCAGGCTGTCTTGCAGTCTGCCAGCAGCACACAGACAACGGCACAGGTTCAAAGGGCATCAGTAGAAGAGATCGAGATAGATGGAGCAAGTGGAGAAGGAAGAGAAAGACATGAGAGAGAGAGCAAGACGGAGAGAGAGAGAGAGAGAGAGAGAGAGAGAGAATGAGAGACAGAGAGAGAGATACATGAGGGCAGGTGGTAGTAGGGCTTACGTGTTAAGGCTGCCATAGACACTGCTCCCTGTTCGGGCTGTAAACACTTTACTCAGCATCAGCTGATGGGGCGACCTGTGGACAGACAAGGGAGGGGGGGTCATGATGACTGGGTGCTCCTGATGTGTGATGTACAGTACCAGTCACAAGATTGGACTCATTCAATAGTTTTCCTTAATTTTCACAATTTTCTACATTGTAGAAAAATATTGAAGACATGCCAAGAGAGTGCAAAGCTGTCATCAAGGCAAAGGGTGGCTACTTTGACTAATCTAAAAATATATTGTGATTTGTTGAACACTTTTTTGGTTACTACATGATTCCATATGTGTTATTTCATAGTTATGATGTCTTCACTATTGTTTCATTGTTCCATAATGACGTCACATCAAGACAGTTGCTGTGTACATTTCTTAGATCTCCAGTTCAAAGTGCCGTGCTCTGGATCTCTGGATCTCACCGTATCTGATGGATTTTGAGTGTGGAGCCCTTGTAGCTCATGGCCACAGAGCCAAACATCATCTCCCCCAACATGTTGGCGTCAGAGGAGCACCGTGACCCCTGAGAGACAGGAGAGGATTAGGAGAGGGGGAGAGAGGGAAAGGAGAACAGAGAGGGCGAGTAAATTGCATGGTTTTCTGCCGTCAATACTGAAACATAATACCTTGGATTGACATTAAAGACTGAAAGGCATTTCTTTGTTGGTTTGCCCAAACACTTTGATCACTTGCCCTCAAATGTAAATGAGCTATTCATGCCTTTCACCAACACAAAGGGGACAAATAAGAAAGAACAGTCCTGGAATTATCAGTGAAACAATTCTCAGAGCAGGCTCAACTTGCCTGACTGCCATAAATGGTCTATCTCGCACTCAAAATGGGGAGGAACCAGAAATATCAGTTGTAGGCTACTGGAAGTCTGGTTATTTTCTCACACACACAGTTGAAGTCGGAAGTTTACATACACCTTAGCCAAATACATTTAAACTCAGTTTTTCACAATTCCTGACATTTAATCCTAGTAAAAATGCCCTGTCTTAGGTCAGTCAGGATTACCACTATTTTAAGAATGTGAAATGTCAGAATAATAGTAGAGAGAATGATTTATTTCAGCTTTTATTTCTTTCATCACATTCCCAGTGGGTCAGAAGTTTACATACACTCAATTAGTATTTGGTAGCATTTCCTTTAAAATTGTTTAACTTGGGTCATTTCAGGTAGCCTTCCACAAGCTTCCCACAATAAGTTGGGTGAATTTTGGCCCATTCCTCCTGACAGAGCTGGTGTAACAGTCAGGTTTGTAGGCCTCCTTGCTCGCACACGCTTTTTCAGTTCTGCCCACAAATGTTCTATAGGATTGAGGTCAGGGCTTCGTGATGGCCACTCCAATACCTTGACTTTGATGTCCTTAAGCCATTTTGCCACAACTTTGGAAGTATGCTTGGGGTCATTGTCCATTTGGAAGACCCATTTGCGACCAAGCTTTAATTCCTGACTGATGTCTTGAGATGTTGCTTCAATATATCCACATAATTTTCCTTCCTCATGATGCAATCTATTTTGTGAAGTGCACCAGTCCCTCCTGCAGCAAAGCACCCCAACAACATGATGCTGCCACCCCCGTGCTTCACGGTTGGGATGGTGTTCTTCAGCTTGCAAGCCTCCCCCCCCCCTTTTCATTCAAACATAACGATGGTCATTATGGCCAAACAATTCTGATTTTGTTTCATAAGACCAGAGGACATTTCTCCAAAAAGTATGATATTCGTCCCCATGTGCAGTTGCAAACCGTAGTCTGGCTTTTTCATGGCGGTTTTGGAGCAGTGGCTTCTTGCTGAGCGGCCTTTCAGGTTATGTCGATATAGGACTCATTTTACTGTGGATATAGATCATCTTTACCTGGACCTCATCAGAAGGTCCTTTGCTGTTGTTTTGGGATTGATTTGCAATTTTCGCACCAAAGTTTGTTTATCTCTAGAAGACAGAACGCGTCTCCTTCCTGAACAGTATGATGGCTGCATGGTCCCATGGTGTTTATACTTGCGTACTATTGTTTGTACAGATGAACATAGTACCTTCAGGCGTTTGGAAATTGCTCCCAAGGATGAACCAGACTTGTGGAGGTCTACAATTTTTTTTTTCTGAGGTCATGGCTGATTTCTTTTGATTTTCCCCATGATGTTTAGCAAAGAGGCGCTGAGTTTGAAGGTAGGCCTTGAAATACGTCCACAGGTACAACTCCAATTGACTCAAATTATGTCAATTAGCCTATTAGAAGCTTCTAAAGCCATGACATCATTTCCTGGAATTTTCCAAGCTGTTTAAAGGCTCAGTCAACTTATTGTATGTAAACTTCTGACCCACTGGAATTGTGATACAGTGAATTATAAGCGAAATAATCTGTCTAAACAATTGTTGGAAAAATGACTTGTGTCATGCACAAAGTAGATGTCCTAACCGACTTGCCAAAACTATAGTTTGTTAACAAGAAATGTGTGGAGTGGTTGAAAATCTAGTTAATGTCTCCAACCTAAGTGAATGTAAACTTACGACTTCAACTGTGTGTGTGTGTGTGTGTGTGTATATATATAAACCACCTGTCCATGAGTGACTGTGCAGTTTACTTGCCCCAGGCAATTGGGCAACCCTTAATGTCAAACTATTAGGGTTCAAGAGTGTCTTTTGATCATGAAATAGCTCTCAGTGGTATGCTTTGAGGAACTGTGGCCCATCTATCCCAACAGTGTGTGAGGTGTCAGAGGGACCATTCTTACCCATAGAGATGTACTAGAGAGTTAAATCTCCTTTCAAATGGTGTTTCGCATGCCAAAACAGGCCTTGGGCCAAGTGCACCCTCTATCCAACAGTATGTTCTCACCTGGAAGCGCAGGCCCTGTTCCCTGGGTTCCCGAGGCTCGGAGGCGCAGGACGAGGAGCTGTCTAGAGAGCTGGAGCTGCCCCCTGTAGGCCTCAGCTGGCAGCACTTCCCAAACACCTTCATCTGGGCCTCACTACTGCACATTTTCTGCTGGGGGAGGACCAAACAAATAATACATTCACATATACACACACACACACACAAAAGTACGTGGACACCCCTTCAAATTAGTGGATTCGGCTATTTCAGCCACACCTGTTGCTGACGGGTGTATAAAAACCGAGCACACCGCCATGCAATCTCCATAGACAAACATTGGCAGTGGAATGGCCTTACTGAAGAGCTCAGTGACTTTCAACGTGGCACCGTCATAGGATGCCACCTTTCCAACAAGTCAGTCGTAAAATGTTTGCCCTGCTAGAGCGGCGCCCCCGGTCAACTGTAAGTGCTGTTATTGTGAAGTGGAAACGTCTAGGAGCAACAACGGCTCAGCCCCGAAGTGGTAGGCCACACAAGCTCACAGAACGGGCCCGCTGAGTGCTGAAGCGTGTAAAAAAACGTCTGTCCTCGGTTGCAACACTCACTACTGATTTCCAAACTGCCTCTGGAAGCAACGTCAGTACAATAACTGTTCGTCGGGAGCTTCATGAAATGGGTTTCCATGGCCGAGCAGCTGCACACAAGCCTAAGATCACCATGTGTAATGCCAAGCGTTGGCTGGAGTGGTGTAAAGCTCGCTGCCATTGGACTCTGGAGCAGTGGAAATGAGTTCTCTGGAATGATGAATCACGCAATAACCAATCTGGGTTGGCGAATGCCAGGAGAACGCTACCTTCCCCAATGCCACCTGTAAAGTTTGGTGGAGGAGGAATAATGGTCTGTTTTTCATGGTTCAGGCCCCTTAGTTCCAGTGAAAGTAAATCTTAACGCTACAGCAGACAATGACATTCCAGACGATTCTGTGCTTCCAACTTTGTGGCAACAGTTTAAGGAAGGCATATTCCTGTTTCAGCATGACAACACCCCCGTGCACAAAGCGAGGGCCATAAAGAAATGGTTTGTCGAGATTGGTGTGGAAGAACATGACTGGCCTGCACAGAGCCCTGACCTCAACCCCATCAAACACCTTTGGGATGAATTGGAACACCAACTGCGAGCCAGGCCTAATCGCCCAACATCAGTGTCTGACCTCACTAACGCTCGTGGCTGAATGGAAGCAAGTCCCCAACATCTAGTGGAAAGCCTTCCCAGAAGAGTGGAGGCTGTTATAGCAGCAAAGGGGGGACCAACTCCATATTAATGGCCATGATTTTGGAATGAGATGTTCGAGCAGGTGTCCACACACTTTTGGTCATGTAACGTATGTAGTAGTATTGTAGAATAAGGCCCTGGTCCTTGGATAGGAGTTTCTCGATACACCCTCCCATGGCCTATCACATAAATAAGAAGAATATTGCCTCTGTCCTAGGTTTGATGAGCTTCTGACTGATCTTTAAAACACAAAACACTGGATATCTTTTGCACAGAGGGCACATTTATAGGAATTGTCTGACAGTATAATTACACATACACACACCCGGATGGAATTCAAGAGTTTAGCGGTACAATCTTTCCCCCAAAGAATATGCACGTAGAGCGACAAAAGTGTTCTTCTGTTCATGTTTGAATGATTGATGTTTATACATTGCTTAAATAATGATAACAAATACAGTGCATTGAGGTATTTTGTAAGAAACAAAATACCGTGTTAGTGACGTTAAATGTAAATAATTCAAAAATCATGCCTTTATCAAAGCTTTATCTCGTAATTGTAAACAAACACAACCAACATAGAGGCTTTCTGTATCTCATCTTATTTCTGTTAATCTTAAATCCATACAGAATAAAACACAAATCTTATCCCCCCCCATGTGATGCGACTTAAAATTTGTCTGCAGAGAATGGCACCCTGTTTATACTGGACTGCGTGTGTTGCTATGCTTTAGTAATGGCTCACATCAAACAGATCTCGCCACGCCCTCATAGAGTACACAAAGGCCTGGTACATGTGAGTGCCTGTCATATGACTTCCTCAGGAACTCGTGAGCTGGAGCTGCAACCGCACTATTGCACTCCCTTCCTCCCTCCCTCCCTCCCTCCCCCTCTCTCTCTCCCGCCCTCCCCACCTCTGCAGCGCCCCCTCCCTCCCCTCTCTCTCCCTCCCCACCTCTCTCTCTCTCCCCTGCAGCACCCCCTCCCCTGCAGCGCCCCCTCCCTCCCCAGCGCCCCCTCCCTCCCTCCGCAGCGCCCCTCCCTCCGCAGTGCCCCCTCTCTCTCTCCCTCCCTCCCTAGCTAACTCACTCTAACTTGCTCTCCACCTCTCTAGGGAGAAACAATATCCTTCAGGCAAAAAAGCATCATGTGACAGCGGTCACACAGGAGCAGACTAAACCTTAACCATGCTGCAGAATGCATTGGTTGGCAATGACTAACATTGTACCCACACTTGTTGCATAGACAGGCCTAGCTAATTGTGGCCCTTATCCAATAAAGTCATATTGCTTTTTAAATGGAAACATCTACAAATAGGTTGTTAAAGTAAATACACATGTTCTATTTGGACACAAGGGTGATACAGGTCAAGCAGTTAGGGTGTTGTCAACACCAAAATACATTGCAGCAAACCATGACAGCGCACTGACAAAAGGGCTGAAGATGAGAGAGAGAGAGACAGAGAGAGAGAGAGAGAGACACCGAGAGAGTCAGAGACCGAGAGAGAGAGTGACAGAGAGAGAGACAGAGAGACAGAGAGAGAGAGAGAGAGAGAGAGAGAGAGAGAGAGAGAGAGAGAGACCGAGACTGTGGTCATGTGAGTCTGGAGGAATGTTTACACATCGGTGGCGGGTGTCAGCTGATGCTATTATTATTGGAGAGAAGAGGTCCAGTTCAAACCGGTCAAGCCCTCTCTAATATAGCCACAGGAGCTTTAGACAGCATTACCCAATTTCCCCCACACTATGGTGTACAGACTCAAAAAAAAAACTTCCTCAGACAAGAGACACCCCCCCCCCCATATCCCTCACCAAAGTGTCACTCACCGAGGCAGGGGCTTCCTCTGCACTCCTCTTTTTGGCACTGGAGTCGAAGAGGACATTTCTCCCCCGTCGCTCACAGTCTTGGTACACTATCAATCTGATCTGGCTAGGGTCCAGCTGTGGGGATGACCAGCTAGAGAGAGAGAGAGAGAGAGAGAGAGATGGGGGGGACAAGCATTAAGCATATGACCATGCTGGCACTACTAGCAATGAATGTAGACCTGTTACCAAAACAATCAATCTGACTTCCAAAATATCAGCAACACGTAAAGACAGACATTCCCCAGTCAGACCTGTCCTCACCCAGTCAGAGTACCAGAACCAAGCAGAGGTCCATAATGGCCCAGGTACACACCATCAAATAAAGGATCCATTATAATAAAAAGTAAAAACGGGTTCACAGTGATGGACTGACAGTTGGTTAATAAGTCCTCTTAAGAGGTCAGCCCTTTCGGTCGGTGGGCCTGCCCGTCGTCCCCTCATTCTGCCGCCTGCCTGATGGGGAGCAGAGACAGCTATGGCCAGCCTCCACCACAGGGCCTGTTTGGTTTGGAGGGCCGTAAAAAAGAAAAGTGATGGACAGACAGACGAGACAGAGGAGGTTTTTTCTCAAATCTGAAGGGTGGGAAGCAGGGAGTGGCCTATTTCTAGCTGCTTATTGCAGAGTCTGTGAGGAGGGGTCCTCCCTGTCAACACCCTAAGTCACAGCCCACTTGGTATTTGTGTTCTCTGCATTACTGTGGTCCGTCAGAGCCAGGGATGTGGTCTGGGCTAAGCGTGCGTGCGTTTGTGTGACGTGCTGTTTACCACAACACTGGTGTCAGTCACAGTATAACCAAAGTTCCTCAAGGCCATTCACTGGGGTTGTTAGTTCTTCTTAAGCCTCTAATCTAAAGGAACTTTTAATCAAACGATCCATTGCTCATCTCAAGTCGTCCGATAATTTATATCGTTGGTATTAGTGGTACACTGTACACACACACACACACACACACACACAATACCGGGGTATTTGGAAAAAGCCACTGGATGTTTTTTTCAACCCCATCAATACCGTTTAAACTATTTCATTGAAGTTTAATACATTTGAATATTTACAGCTACTTTTTAAGTAAATACTTGCAGTCAACTTGTGCAGTACGTTAGAAGGACAAAGAAGATTGTGTTCTTCATTTCACCTGTCACAATTGTTTATTATAAGGCTTACCTGTAGTCCCCAGTCACGTGGTGTTTGTTTACAAGTCGCACAACAACGAAAGACCAGAGCCTTGTCCGTCACCCACTGATGTGCAGCACACACCAGGTGATCTAGGTACAGTATGGAATTCACAACTAAGTGTTTGCCAGCTAGATATCTTATAACTATTAGGTTGACTGGCTAAAATGTGCCAAAAGCTCTGCAGTTGTGCATTTGGTTTGCTAATTTAATAGCTACTTAGCTATCTAGCTAAGTGGTTAGCTACAGTACTTCCAAAATCCAGCTTTGCTTGGTAACAGCAGAGAATCCTCCTGGATCTTTTGTATGTGCAGCAAACGTCGAGTAGCATTTTTTAGTTACTTGTATAGTTTAGGTCATAAACTATAAAAAATGTTTGCAATGCTTTCATTTGCATTTAGTTAGCATTCTCTATGGGATTTTACATGTACTTCTTAGCATTGATAACCTTCGGATTAGAGCCTCAGTGGGGTTGAAAACAGTGCCCCTTGTGTTCAGCGGCAATATTACAGAAAATCCCAGTATGGTACAAGGTCGGTAGGAAAATATGACAGTGGATACTGCACAAGCCTAGCGCGTATCACATCGGCCTAACATAACGTCTATCATCGAAATAGATTCATTATCAGGGTCCTCACAATCATTTCTAAGTCGGAGTACAATATTCCCTTCACGTGCCCATTATCAAACCTGCACTCAATGACGGCACTAATCGAGGAGGTCGGCCAAACGAAGAACAACATTCAAGAAAAGAAACCTTGAAAGGGAATTGAGGTGATGGTACACGAATCCTATAAAGTAATCATCCACTCATTCAGGGAGTGCAACATTTGTCCATTTTGAAAGCAAGGCCTACCCTGGCGGGAATCAGCATGGCAGGCCAAGAATACTCCCCTACACATTGTAGAGCGTAGGAAAGAGCAGACTAGTCAAACAGACTGTGCCTTTGTCCCAAATGGCACCCTATGGTCAAAAGTAGTGCACTACGTAGAGATTAGGGTGCCATTTAGGATGCACCCAGGCTGTTACACCCCAGGCTCTCCATAGATAGCCTAAATACTCTGTTCAATTCCCCTCAGACAACCAAAGTCATCAATGATGTTGGCTCGGAGTTATGCATGAGGCATTCCCTTTTTTCTCTCATTGGGGCTCTCTCCTTCGCGAGTCGTCGTGCAGGTGAGAAGGTGTTAATAGGTGAACAGAAGTGTCCTATAATTGGACTAAATTATAGGATCAAATGACAGTAGCGCAGGCCTAGAACCCGTCAATATGTTTTAAGGACCATGTCATTACTCCTTAGCATGATACCTATAGGCTAGGCCTAGCTAAAGCTAGTCATAGGACTCATTCAGCCTAACAAACAGAACGGAGTACAAAAAGAATACATAATAAGATTCAGCTCTCCGTCAGCAGACAAGAGAAAGTGGAGCAGTTTAAGAACTTTGTATCCATTAACCAGGGACAGAGAGAGAGTTGGGAGAAACAAGGAAACAGACCCTGTGACAGTTCGCTATTAGGAACCATTCATAAAAGCAGCAGCACAGTGCTGACCTCAATTCGGACAGAGCCTAGAAAATAGCCTACAAAAAAGGCCTATAAAACATCCTATTAATTTCCTTGCAGTATCCACCTCTTAATGTGTTTCTCTATCCCTCCGTCTATGTTTCAAACGTACTGCTATTTAGACTAGGGTATTTGTAATTACAACAACAATTTGCTTATAGCTCAGCTGTTGCAATCTGAGCATACAATCTACAAAGAAGCATTGTGTGAGCCGGAGCCCTGCAGTGCCAAAGTAAACTCCTTAAAAAACGACAGAAGACGGACAGCCTTTGACTGATAGGCGGTAAACACTGCTTCCACACTGGTTCCAAATAGAGAAGCAACTGCAAGCGAACAGAGCACTAAATCACCACATTACATAACACGGCAGCACATTGTCACCACAATTATAGTGAAAATATATAGCCTTGCCCCACTTTAAAAAAACAAGTAGATTCAAGCACCGCGACACACAGCGTGCAGCTCTCGCCGCAAAGCTGAAAGTAACCTTGAGTTAGGTATTCTAACCACAGACAAATCCTGAACAATATCACAACCACCTGGAAATAATCATACACACAAAGCAGCAAGCTGTTTTAAATATGACTAGGTACCTGGGCATCATTGTGCATCTGCCAGTCCTTCCCCCGGCCCTCTCCTTGCCCTCTCATCCACTGCTTGGCTAAGAATAGCGCTGAACTAAATTCACACAACAACATGAGACTGTCAGGTGATCTTTGCGCTGTGCTGGACAGCGCCTGGACAAAGGCATCCCGGCACTGCCGCTGCCCACTGGGCGGGAGTCTAGTCCCCCTCTGAAACTAAAGAAAGTGACAGGCACAGCCATCCACTGGAGGTCTTCACAGGGAATAATATGTCCTCCTCGCTGTGACCGCAAAACAGCCCTCCCTCCCACCAGACAGGCACACGCTGCAGAGGCCATTGGGACGCTGTGTGTGTGTGTGTGGTGGGCAGCCAAGTGGGGTAAACATGCATGTTACATAAATAATCAACCTAAACCGTGACGCTCTTCCTCCATCTGATAATGGGAGTTGTTTTTGAATCCACAGAGGGTACTTTTCCAGATAAGCATTCTGGTGAACCGGGCCAGCTAGGCTATATTATAACACTCTGAGCTGAAAATAAAACCCTGCTTTAGGACGCTGGATGCTAGAATAACCTGACCACACTTTCTTATGGGTGAAAGGGGACACCTGCTTACAGACTCCAACACCATCTCTCACACACACACACACACACACAACTGGATCTGTGGGCAACACACACATACCCCTCTGCTAAAACTAAAAACACAGTGACTGCGTCTGCGAACTTTGACACCTAGAAGAGTGTGTGTGTGTGTCTGAGACGTGAAACCCCTCTCTCTGGGGGGAGGGGTCAGTGGGAGCTGGAGGAAATCCTTTCTCCAGTCTCTCTCACAGCCCCAGAGAAGCCACAAGACGCTAACGCAGGGAAGCTTCAAAAGCTTCCAAGCCCCCACCACGGCTGACTCACTTGGACACCTGACCCACAACACGTCGCGTTTCCTTGGTTTCAGCCAGGTGACCGCTCACTTCTGCATTCCACTCCACGAGTCACATGATCCACGAGTGTGTGGATCACATCCACATTCTCGTCGAACCTAGTTAAACCCCTGATTGGTCAAAAGGAAAGGATGCCAGAGAAAGTCACAAACCCGAGGGCTGTGTGTCTACGACGGAGTGGATCATGCTGCGTCACACGAGTGTGAGAGCGGTGTAACGTTGTGGAATACTATTGGTGTTTTACATGATTACGCATCCTATCAGAATTGCCAAACTCTGGGGGAAATAGTTATTCTACTCTAAGTAAAAGCTGAGTGCAAGGCGACTAGGCCTAATTCTGCACTTCAGGTTCTAGACCAAAAAATGGCTGTCTGAGAGCCCCTACAATACTGAGTGTCTCACGCTCTGTTTTGCCAGAACGTACAGAAAGAAAGTAGGTAGTCAGGTGATATGGGATACATCACTGATATGGGACTCTCAACTAAATAGACTAGGCCTAGATTACATTCCGAGAGGCCTATTAAGAGTTCATATCAGTTTATGGTGTAACATTACACATGAACATGACTGACGAAAGCATTTTTTCTCTCAAATGTTGTGCACAAATGTGTTTACATCCCTAGTTTAAAATGAGCATTTCCTCTCTGCCAAGATAATTAATCCACCTGACAGGTGTGGAATATCAAGAAGCTGATGATGAACAGCATGATCATTACACAGGTGCACCTTGTGCTGGGGACAATAACAGGCCACTCTAAAATGTGCAGTTTTTTTTCCACACCACAATGCCACAGATTCCTCAAGTTTTGTGGGAGCGTGCAATTGGCATGCTGACTGCAAGAATGTCCCCCAGAGCTGTTGCCAGATAATTGAATGTTAATTTCTCTACCATAAGCTACCTCCAATATCATTTTAGATAATTTGGCAGTACGTCCAACTGGCCTCAACCACAGACCACATGTATGGCCTTGTGTGGGTGAGAGGTTTGTTGATGTCAACTTTGAAAGTGCACCATGGTGGCGGTGGGGTTAATTAAAACAGAAAAGCCTATTTGTGTGAGATTTAGGCTATCAAATGTAAAGTTATGTTGCCTACTAGGCTTATTTCTTGAACTCTTCCATGCTCTCTTAGCTAGCAGCACAATCAGGGTTTCCTCATAAACCACATCAAAGCCTTTGAAAAGCTGGTGTTTGAACGTTGCAGGCCTACCGGCATTTATCCTAGATTTTAATATGCAGGCCTAAAAGCGTCTGCATGTTTCCCCAGACGATAACAGTTCGGAACAGTTTGTGCGTATATTATGACACATTTTATGTTAATTTGGTCTTCGGGCAAGTTTTTTTTTGTCGGTTTTTCATGGACATATTTTTTCTTGAGGCAAGCTGAGGTCGGCAGCCGACTACTCGCCTTCGTCTGTGATTGGTCAACAGTAGGGATTCTTCAATGAAGTGTTGTCCTTCAACAAATCGTTTTCATGCACTTTAAAAAAAAAAAAAACTTTAAATACTGCACCACATCTTAGATGTAAAATTATGTAACAAAGATCTCCTTAACTCAAGAAATGTGTCATTAATTGACTATCTTCGATTAATATAGACTTTGAGGAAGTTCTCTCAGAATGGACAAACAGTACTATTGGTCTTTTAAGGGAGTATGCACGTGCACACACTCGTCCGTTTTGCCTAGCCGAGTTCAGCAAGGCGCCAGCTGAACTGAAGCATGAGGACGGCTTTACTCCCCTGAGAATTCTAACCCTGGCTGAAATACCAACTGACAGAAACCCTGTTTGCTGTTTCTCAGAATTGGCAGTCGGAGCTTGTCCTAAATGGCACCCTATTCCCTATATAGGTTTGTGCACTACTTTTTGACTAGAGCCCAATGGGTCCTGGTCAGAAGTAATGCACTACATAGGGAATAGGGTGCTATTTGGGTTGCTGTGAGTCATGGAACTGGGTTTGTGGTATCAGTCATGTTTAAGATTTTACTGAGTTACAGTTCATATAAGGAAATCAGTCAATTGAATAAATAAATTCATTAGGCCCTAATCTATGGGTTTCACATGACTGGGAATACAGATATGCATCTGTTGATCACATATGCCTTACAATGAGCCTCAGAATATCGTCACGGTATCTCTGTGCATTCAAATTGCCATCAATTTAAATGCAATTGTGTTCATTGTCCGTAGCTTATGCCTGACCATACCTTAAGACATAGGCAACTATTAGTACTTACCATGCCAGTACCATAGGTGAAGACAGGGTAGGGTCCTTTACGCAAAATATATATCTTTACCATGACCCTGCTGTTCTGAGAACTCTTAGGTCATTTAAAATAGCACTGATAGGAAGAACATGTGGACAAGCTGTCTTACAGACCACTGGCCTGCCTGATGAGATACAACACACTCACTAGACTAACTCATTGAAAAAAACAACACAAAGTGGTCAAACCACAACTCAAGACGGGGAAGCAGAAGATTGCATGTAAAAAAAAAAAGCAAAAAAAAAGCAATGACTTTCCCTCATCTAACCTGCAACTACTTGTACGGGTTGTGACTGACTAGGGAATAGAAGTGATACTGTGACAGACGTTATGATTGATGATCCCGCACATGACACACACAATCTGTTGAGAAACTATGTGCAGAGGGAACTTGGGCCTAGATTTTTCCATTCCACTACTACGTCGTAAAAGTATCTGTCCGGTGTTCAAGAATTTTTATGAAATATTACCTACAATTAAATTACATAGATGTCCTACCCCCCAAAAAATATATAATTAAGGATGTTAAAAAGCAGATTTTCTTTGTGCCTCTGCTTGGCCTGTTAGGAAAGAGTGGTTTGGAGGATACTGTTAAATAAAAAAAACACTGCTTTGACAGCTCATCCAATGAAACTTGCATATACCTCGATATTCAAATTAGCTTCCATGTGGGGGCACTGCGGCAGACTGCCTGAGCCCGGCTGGACCAAGTCAAATATGGATAGATTCAGGATTTGGAAACACACGATGGAACTACTAGTGCACTTTACTATAACAGCAACACATGCAGACTGATAATTTCACAAGTGTGAGTCGTTTCGGTCCTTTGCTTTGTCACCATATTCCTTTGCTTGAAAAACAAGAAAAAAAGCGTCCCGAGTACTGTTTGTCCATCTTTACACTTCCTCAAAATAATCTAAATTAATCGGAGATAACTCAAGAAATCTGTCATGAATTTGTATCTTTTTGCAGAAGAGATCTTGGTCTTGCAATTTTACATTAAAATGTTTGGTGCAGTATTTCTCAAGTAATTTTGTGTTGCATATAGTGTCATTCATTTGAAGAATCCCTACTGTTGACAAATCACTGACGAAAGAGTGTAGACTTCTGCTTCCCACGAGAAAAACATTTCTGTGCACGAAGCTGCTTGACTAATCACATAAGAGCCCATCTTGGCCAAAGAGAATGATGTCATTATCTAAGCAAATTTCAAGCGTTTTTTTTTTTAACGGTTTGCTTCAAAAACAAGTGTACTGAGTAGGGCTGCACGATATATCGGTGAACATATCGGAATAGGCCGATATTAGCTAAAAATACCAACATCGGATGTCTAGTTTAACGCCCCGATGTGCAAAACCGATGTCAAAGGTACTGTGCATACCTATAACGTAGGTACATGACCGCAACTTAACCCTGTTGCCCAAAGCTAACGTTATAAGCGGCCAGCTAGCTTCATTTGGCTAGTGAGGCTCGAACGCACCGGGTAGTGAAGCTAGCCACAATAAGGATTAGGCACAATAGTGGAATTTGCGGTTTGCCTTCAAAATAAATGCGTCATTGATAGTAATGCAAATGAAAACAAATAGTAGAATTATGCCATACTTTTATTTTGAAGGCTAAGCGAAAGTCGACTATTGTGGCTAATCCTTATTGTGGCTAGCTTCACATAGATGGGTCCGACCACCATTAATAAAATAAGAACTGTGTTATAAATTAGGGTTATTTTAGATGATGACACCTAGCTATATAGTTAGCTAGCTAACTATAGCTACTGAAACAGATTATGTCGTGTTATTTGACGTGTCAAATAACGAGACATAATCTGTATCTTTTTTGACACACAAAGACCCGAACGGCGTTCCATAGAAATCCTGGTTGAGAATGAAACGACTGAACAAATGAATGAAACACCACAGCAAGTAATTGAAAGAAATAGGTTTTGATTATGTTTTACTGGTAATGGGAACATACATAAATGCCAACAAAATAACTTTTTGGTCAGTGTGGTGTGAGTAACCTTTATTTAACTAGGCATGTCAGTAAAGAACAAATTCTTATTTACAATGACGGCCCGGACGACACTGGGCCAATTGTGCGCCGCACTATGGGACTCCCAATCACGGCCGGATGTGATACAGCCTGGATTTGAACCAGGGACTGTAGTGACGCCTCTTGCACTGAGATGCAGTGTCTTAACCACTGCGTCCATGTGTGTGTTTTAACTATTTAACTGTGCTAGAATGCTTAAAGGGCCGCTAAAATTTTAAATATCGGTTATCAGTTTCATCTCTAGTACGGAGTGTTTTTTCTCTAATTTATGCTTTGGCCAAAAAGTAAAAGGGCGAGTCAACATTATTTGGTTATGAGCAACCAGGTTTTCATCTATAATTTTTTTTACACGAGGCAGCCACCAACATGCTTGAAAATATGAAGAGTGGCACTTAGTGATGTGTTGTGTTGCATTTGCCCAGAACATAATGCTTTGTATTCAGGACATGAAGTTCATTTCATCGCTGCAATTTTACTTTAGTGCCTTATTCCAAAACATGCATCCTGTTTGCAATATGTTTTATTCTGTACAGACTTCCTTCTTTTCACTCTGTCATTTAGGTTAGTACTGTAGAGTAAATACAATGCTGATCCATCCTCAGTTTTTTCCTATCAAAGCCATTCAACTCTTCACCATGTTCAAAGGGATATTGAATGTCTGTATTTAAAAAAAAAAAAATGTTTTACCCATCTACCAATAGGTACCCTTCTTTGCGAGGCACTGGAAAAACCTTATGGGTCTTTGTGGTTGAATCTGTGTTTGAAATTCACTGCTCGACTAAGCGACCTTACAAATAATTGTATGTGTGGGGTACAGAGATGAGGTAGTCATTCAAAAATCATGTTAAACACTATTATTGCATACAGAGTGAGTCCCATGCAACTTACGTGACTTGTTAAGCAAATTTTTACTCCTGAACTGATTTAGGCTTGCCATAACAAAGGGGTAAAATATGTATGGACTCAAGACATTTATTTTCATTAATTGGAGAATAAAAACAACAAAAAAACATAATTCCACTGACATTATGGATTATTGTGTGTAGGCCAGTGAAACAAAATCTCAATTTAATCCATTTTAAATTCAGGCTGTAACACAACAAAATGTGGAAACTGTAAAAGGGGTGTGAAAACGTTCTGACTGGGGAAGGAGCAGTGTGTTTTGAGTCATGACTCAAGGCTGTGTGTGTTGTTCTGTGGTACAGGAAGGAAGCTGTTTGCATTCGGGGCAGGCAAGGAAGCAAACAAAGCCTTTGGCAGGTATCTCTCAGCGACGTACAGTATACTGCCCTTGGTCACACGTAGCCAGGGAGTCAGGGTAATATGAGCTCTGTTAAGGGGTTTTCCTCAGAGGGTCAACCAACCTGCTGCCCTGCCTGGTATTCTTATGGACAGTCCAGTGTCAGTATCTGAGTAGTTTGACTGGCAGAAAAGCAAATCAATAATTTTGTAGTTGGAGGCACCGAAGTGCTTGAGTGTGTGTTAAAGTGAACCATCAGTCCCGCGTGTCTGATGAATGAAGCCTGGGTGCAAAGAAATGAACTCCGCTGCGTCGCTCTGTCAGCTTGGACATCTTTCTCAATGTGGATCGTGGGTTTGACACATACAGGGGTAGGTTATTTAGTATCATGGGGTCTCATGAGTGACAGATATATATAGAATCCACCTGAATTCATTGACAATTCTCTTAAAATAATAGGCCTATACATTCAGAAAGATCCATATTTTTAAAGAATGTATAAAAGGATTTCCTAATGCGCAGTAACAGAAGATAAATATCAAACGCTTTGTAATTTCATAGTAAATCAGAGAAGCTATAGCACAACTAATGTAGTATTGTCTGAGCCTTCACAGAGGAGCTTCAGCTTGCCTGCCATCCAGTTGTCATAGGCCCATTGGGCAGTCACGTGTAAAGAGCACATACTGTCCCTGGTTGACTGGCTGGGTTGTGACCACATCTCAAAGCCTGCTACTGTACGATTGTAATATATATATATTATATATATATTACACACACACACACACACACACACACACACACACACACACACACACACACACACACACATCATTGGTACAGTAGCATGTCTGCAGCGCCGTTGTACTTTGCACCAAGTGTTGACAATAATCTGGAATTGTAGCATGCTAGTTATGAATAGTTACGAATTCTGAAATCGACCAATTATGAACACCCTATCCTGCACAAAATGAGTAACATTAGCATTAGAAGTGAATACTTGCTTTGTCTCGTGTTACTGAAACGTCTTCATGTCCTTTCCACCAAGAGTGGCGGCATTGCCTTATTTTCTACGCTAGCTGGTGGCAACAATAAGGGCCCCATTCAGCTGCTGTCATCAGACATGAGTTGGGTTCACATGGATTGCAGAGCAGTATCCTAAGATAAAGGCTGCGGATCTTCTGCTCCCCCCTTTCACAAGCTGGGCTGCTCAACTACCGTTCGCTACCTACTGGTACCGTACCGTGGATAGCATGCACACGTACCTGAACGCGGGATCCTCTTTGTTGCATCTCGGTGGCGGCGAAAAGGAATTTCTTTTATTAAAAAGTTTATGAAAAAGAGTTGGAGGCATTTTTGTACCAAATATATATATATTTTTTTAGGTACAGAAGGTCTCCGTTTCTTTTAAAAAAAATCCAAGAGCAACGCTAGTTCCTTGAAACTAAATCCATTTGTGTCGGGAGTCATATGACCAGCATTAGTCACACGAACTGCTTGGTAACCCACTACACGTTTCTGATTGGACGTTCATCCACTGCTCCTTGTCCAAAATACTTGATTGGCTGATATTTTTGGCCAAGCACCACGTGGTCAATAGAATTGCTGTGTTGATGTTTTGGCTAAAAGTTACCATCTGGTCGAGATACGAGATAAAATGTACATTAAAAACTCATAAAATATAAAAGAAAATAATCTGTATATATCCCAGGCCAGGACACCGTAGAAGATGACATATTTTGATAAGTTAAAAATATGGTTCATATTCAATTCCTAGCCTGAAACATACGGTATGTCACATGTCAAATAGCTCAAATACCAGCTCTTCTCCAACAGGGTGGTACTATTAGCAATGTATTTAGTTAAATAAAATCAATGTACATTATGTATTACAGCAACAGAATTTCATAAATCTTTATTTTCTATTTAACAGACAACCTGTACATGGACTGTGAAAACACTCTTTTTTTTCTTTTACAGATTTGTCCTAAAATAAATAATTAAAAAACAAATTTTAAAACTGCCTTTTCATTAGTGTTGTATATCTTTCACAATTGTGTATTGAATTACAGGTTTGCAAAACTATTTCAAAACATGCTTACAGAGCCTTGTGAGATGAATGTGTTGTGAAAGTGTCCGGTGATAATAAAGGTTATATATGGGCTTCAGCCAATGCGGTTTGTTTGCTTTCTCACCTCTGTTGATGACAGCTTTAACAAGTTGTGGTAGCTTTCCTTCCTGGAGGGGTGGAACCGGCACACCTTGCACAGCTGGTTCTGGAACTGCAGAGTGGATAAATCACAATAATCAATAAAAACAATAGAAAATGAACAGATGTAGCAGCAGATTAATCATACTCAATGACCATCGCTATAAATTATTATAACAAAACTGTATGTTTCATGGATAGGGTGGCAGGAATTGTGCCCAATTTACAGCCAATAATTAGAGCCACACGTTTTTCCTGGTCCAGTCACAATAGTCAGGAAAAGGTCCTGGCCCTACTCATGGAAATGCTTGAAAGGACATGATGATGAAAGGTCTCATGAGAATGGCATGACCTCTAATGGACAATTCGAGTAATGACATATTTCTGCAAGACATTTCAGTACAGGGTAAACAGAGTCCGAAGGATGTGGAATTTATAGTTTTTTTGACAAAAATCTTACAAGACTTCATCCTGTGTAGAAATTGTGAGCATTACCAAACAGCTTCACCCTCATCTTCAAATGCATCTGTCGAAGGTACACCAACATTGGCGAATATCATCTGGTGGCGAAAAATACCAGGCCCATGGTCAGTCAAACAACATTCTATGACAGCGACTCATCCAGATTGACCATTCAGAGAGGATGCTTACCATCAGGGAGGAGTACCTCTGCCACAATTTTTGAAAGAATGTGTCCCTTTCTTTCTCGTCAGCAAAGTCAAAGAACTTGGTTTGCTCCGGGGAGTGATGTGTGGGTCTTATCTGGACTTGTGGGGCTTCTTCAGGGGCAGCTGTCTCTCTGTCGCCCCCTGTGTTTCCGGTCCTCTCAGTGATTTCACTGGCCTTGTGGCCACTGACAGGCTCACATTGTTCACTACCATCACTACCATTTGTTAGAATATACTGTAAATGACTATTCATTCTATGAAAATGAAAATGAATGAATGTGACATCTAATACACTGAATCCAATCTACCTCTTTTCCTGACCTTTTCCATTATTCATTTGGGAGATGTCTTCAAACATACAAAAAACATTGTGCACACATAAGGAAGCATGGAATACTTTATATCCCAGGGTGGCAAGGTTTCACAGTCCTTTTAAAAAAGACACATTGGCTGTGTCCCATGGCAACCTATTAGCTAGATAGAGCACTACTTTTGACCAGAGACCTGTGGGCCATGGTCAAAAGTAGTGCACTATATAGGGGATAGGGTGTCATTTGGGACACAGCTTGTACAGTATGTCCAGTAGTGCACTGTAGCCCTTACCTATGATGGAGGGCAGGTTAGGAGGCTGCTGCATATTCATGTCCTCAGCATGGCTGACATCTAGGATAGTAGAGTTCTTCACATGCAGGTCCAAAAGCTTCTCACTGGGGAAGGCCACTGTCTCTTCTAAACCACAAGAAAGATGTGATTGAATTAGAGTTGTAACGATACGCAAAATTTGACTAACACTACATTACCAGGCTAAGTATCACGATACCGAGCAGTAGGGTCTGCATCCACGCTCAGCATCACAGATAAATTATATTTTAAAAAACTGATGGAGGAATTGAAGCACATGAAGAGCGAACAGAGAGAAGAAGGTGAGTGAGGGCTGGTCGAGGATTAGGAGAGAAGCAGGTGAGTGAGGGCTGGTAGGGGATGCTTGGAGAAGCAGGTGAGTGAGGACTGGTAGGGGATGTGGAGAGAAGCAGGTGAGTGAGCGCTGGTAGGGGATGCGGAGAGAAGCAGGTGAGTGAGGACTGGTAGGGGATGCTGAGAGAAGCAAGTGAGTGAGGGCTGGTAGGGGATGCGGAGAGAAGCAGGTGAGTGAGGGCTGGTAGGGGATGCTTGAAGCAGGTGAGTGAGCCCTGGTAGGGTATGCATGGAGAAGCAGGTGAGTGAGGGCTGGTAGGGGATGCTTGGAGAAGCAGGTGAGTGAGCGCTGGTAGAGGATACGGAGAGAAGCAGGTGAGTGAGCGCTGGTAGAGGATACGGAGAGAAGCAGGTGAGTGAGGGCTGGTAGGGGATGCTGAGAGAAGCAAGTGAGTGAGGGCTGGTAGGGGATGCGGAGAGAAGCAGGTGAGTGAGCGCTGGTAGCGGATGCGGAGAGAAGCAGGTGAGTGAGGGCTGGTAGGGGATGCTGAGAGAAGCAGGTGAGTGAGGGCTGGTAGGGGATGCTGAGAGAAGCAGGTGAGTGAGGGCTGGTAGGGGATGCGGAGAGAAGCAGGTGAGTGAGGGCTGGTAGGGGATGCGGAGAGAAGCAGGTGAGTGAGGGCTGGTAGGGGATGCAGCTGGTTGATCACAGCTGCCACACGTGATATGAAAGTGAAGTGGATGTTATTGGACCTGTACATACAAGAAACCAGTGGCTGTTGCTTATATTCAACTGAATTTATAAACAAAATTGACTTTATAAACATTTTATAACAGGTGCCAGCAGGTTCTTTAGATCGGTAGGGTTGAAAACTTCAGTAGTATCGTATGAAACGGTACTATGGTATTCTGAAATGTTGGAGTCATAAGTATCATGACGTTTTGGTATCGTGATATTACCGTGGTGCCGGTATACCATGCGACACTAGATTTAATAACCCATGTCAATCAACTTCTTACAGCATAGGCTGTCAGCCAGGTATTTTTACAGTGCCTGCTGAGTCCCAGACCAACACACACACCATAGACTTCCTCTCTGCGGAACACCTCAGGTGGGGGCAGACTGCTGGTGCTGGTTTCGCTGAAGATTATATCAGCTGTCATCACAATCCAACAGGAGGGAGGAAACACCCATTAGCGAAACTGCACATAGAAAATACATTTAAGTTCAGTGGGCAACTTTCTGACCCAATTACAATCCAAAACATCACAGACCAAAAGAAGCAAAGACCCTCCATCCCTTCGCTCACACACTGACAACTAAAAAAAACATGTTACAAACTCAATTTGCACGGTCTTCTGTGCTTGAATTGATTGTGCTCTCCTGGAAAAGAAAATGGAGAGTGAGAAGATACAGTAAATCGGAGGGTGAAGCGAAGTGGTTTAATTGAATGTTTTCACTCATCAGGGGAATAGTTGAAGAGACAGATCTGTTGAGATAAGCACGGTAAATGGGATGATCAGTCACTTTATTGTAGCAACAAATCTTATCTGACTGCATCCCAAATGGCACCCTATTCCCCATTTAAAGCACTACTTTTGACCAGGGCCCATATGGCTCTGCACAAAAATAGCGCACTATATAGTGAATAGGGTACGATTTGGGACTCAAACCTTATGACTGCTATTAATTGTTAAGCAGATGAAGCAGCTCACCTGTGGTTAGCGCATATTGACTCATTTATAGGTGTCAGGACCTTTTTTGCTGTGCACAGAGGGGTTTAGGGAAGAGTCACTTCAGTTCTGAGAATTAAACAAAAGATGTGCTTGATAATCAGCTTGTCTGGCATCCAGATCAATTTGCTTCTGCTAGGCAAGTGAACAGCAACCATAGTAGGCAAACCTACTGATCAGCTATAATGAGGGAAAAAGGTATTTCATCCCCTGCTGATTTTGTACGTTTGCCCACTGACAAAGAAATGAACAGTCAATAATTATAATGGTAGGTTTAATTGAACAGTGAGAGACAGAATAACAACAAAAAAATCCAGAAAAACGCATGTGAAAAATTTTAGACATTGAATTTAAAGAGGGAAATAAGTATTTGACCCCTCTGCAAAACATGACTTAGTACTTGGTGGCAAAACCCTTGTTGGCAATCACAGAGGTCAGACGTTTCTTGTAGTTGGCCACCAGGTTTGCACACATCTCAGGAGGGATTTTGTCCCACTCCTCTTTGCAGATCTTCTCCAAGTAAGGGAATACCCCCATGAAATGGACAAAAATGAATGGCAACATATTGCCATTGGAACAAACATACACACGATGGAAAAGAGTGCCCAAATGGACGCCATTTCAATCATTTCTTATGGCAAACGGCATATGGCAAATGCCAAGTGTAATAACTCAAAATTACTATAGGTGGCGAGCGCGTTCCAACGGGGCAAAACATATTGCAAATGTACATGAAGACAAGACCCAAGGGTCAAATTTTGACATTTCCAAAAAAAATATCAAAATAACTATACCCCTTAAAAAAGTGCTTTCTGGGCCGTTTTTCGCGATTCTAACGACTTTTCGTTACAATCTCAAGCATAGAAGATGTGTATAAACATATCCTTGTCTAATTTTAATAAAGTTATTTTTATTAACTTTTTTATTGTCCATTTGCAATATGTTTTGTCCATTTGCAATATGTTACCATAGGAAGTCAAAAGTCATGATGTTATGTCCATTTACATATATCGTCATAGGAAGTCGGCTTCGAACCCAAAAAGTCAGTGAGCAATGTCCAAATGGCATTTAAACTGACAAAATGATATATATCACTATGTTAAGCCCTCAATCATCCTATAGGGTCTATTTTTTTTAAAAACGTCCAAAATGACCAGGGTGCCTACATTGGGATGGCCACAGGTGGAGGTGCTCCCTAACCAGCCAGGGATACCTTGCCCCTCCTAAAGACATTAATATTTAAAATATGCTCATGGTTACCCGTTTCAATTACCAGGTACACGGGTTGCCAATTTGCAATGTCTTACAATGGGCATTTACCCTCACAAATTTGACAGGCTCCAAATACTGCAGAAATGCCTAATTGACTGGCCCATTGAACTCGGGATGGCCGGAAGTGATCATGGTTCCTCTCCATCGCTCGTTGGTGTTGATTTCAACATGTCAAATTCGGTGATCTTAAAAGCCCATTGAAACATATTGCAAATGTACAGTGAAACATATTGCAAATGTACAGTACATTTACCAGGTCCATATTTTCAAAAGGGTTTTAAATGACTTTAGGGGCTGCTCCTGGTCCAGGATCTTTATGGGAGTATCCCACTATGGCCCTAAGTCAGTGGGAGAAGCCCTGCTCATTTATGGAGTTCTTTCAATTTTAAAAAAGTTGAAAGGCTGAGTGAATCATCTCCTGAGATGATGTTAATGCCACCTTCCCTGAAAGCTTATTTAGTCAAAAATGCATTTAGGGGGGTGCAGTGCCTCCAGGATCCGTATGGGAGCATCCCACTATGGCCCTAAGTCAGTGGGAGAAGCCCCTGCTCATTTATGGAGGTTTTCAAAAAATCCACACTCTCTTCCATTGAGAGAGTCCACACTCTCTTCCATTGCTTTGTACAGTACATTTGCAATATGTTTCACTGTACATTTGCAATATGTTTCAATGGGCTTTTAACATCACGAATATGACAAGCTCTAAAATCCTGCAGGAATGGCCAATTGACTGCCCGTTGATCTCAGGATGGCCAGGATTGATAGTGGTACCTGTCCATAGCTCGTTGGTGTTGATTTCAACATGTCAAAAAAAGCCCATTGAAACATATTGCAAATGTATAGTGAAACATATTGCAAATGTACAGTACATTTGCAATATGTTTCAATGGGCTGTTAACATCACGAATATGACAAGCTCTAAAATCCTGCAGGAATGGCCAATTGACTGCCCGTTGATCTCAGGATGGCCAGGATTGATAGTGATACCTGTCCATAGCTCGTTGGTGTTGATTTCAACATGTCAAAAAAAAAGCCCATTGAAACATATTGCAAATGTACAGTGAAACATATTGCAAATGTACAGTACATTTGCAATATGTTTCAATGGGCTGTTAACATCACGAATATGACAAGCTCTAAAATCCTGCAGGAATGGCCAATTGACTGCCCGTTGATCTCAGGATGGCCAGGATTGATAGTGGTACCTGTCCATAGCTCGTTGGTGTTGATTTCAACATGTCAAAAAAAAGCCCATTGAAACATATTGCAAATGTACAGTGAAACATATTGCAAATGTACAGTACATTGCAATATGTTTCAATGGGCTGTTAACATCACGAATATGACAAGCTCTAAAATACTTCAGGAATGGTCAATTGACTGCCCGTTGATCTCGGGATTGCCAGGATTGATAGTGGTACCTGGCCATAGCTCGTTGGTGTTGATTTCAACATGTAAAAAAAAAGCCCATTGAAACATATTGCAAATGTACAGTGAAACATATTGCAAATGTACAGTACATTTGCAATATGTTTCAATGGGCTGTTAACATCACGAATATGACAAGCTCTAAAATACTTCAGGAATGGTCAATTGACTGCCCGTTGATCTCGGGATGGCCAGGATTGATAGTGGTACCTGGCCATAGCTCGTTGGTGTTGATTTCAACATGTCAAAAAAAAGCCCATTGAAACATATTGCAAATGTACAGTGAAACATATTGCAAATGTACAGTACATTTGCAATATGTTTCAATGGGCTGTTAATAAATCCTCTATGGGATCGTTGTCCCCCACGCGGGACGGTTGAGCTAATGTGGGCTAATGTGATTAGCATGACATTGTACGTAACAAGAACATTTCCCAGGATATAGACATATCTGATATGGGCAGAAACAAATTCTTGTTAGTCTAACGGCACTGTCCAATTTACAGTAGCTATTACAGTGAAATAATACCATGCTATTGTTTGAGGAGAGTGCACAGTTATGTACTTGAAAATGTATCAATAAACCAATTAGGCACATTTGGGCAGACTTGATACAACATTTTGAACAGTAATGCAATGGTTCATTGGATCAGTCCCAAAAAAATGCACATACAATCTAAATTGCACCTAACCTGGAATAATACATTGTGGCCTTTCTCTTGCACTTCAAAGATGATGTTTTTTTTGTTTTTTTTAAAGAATGTGCATATCCTTGCTTCAGGCCCTGAGCTACAAGCAGTTAGATATGGGTATGTCATTTTAGGCGAATATTTAAAAAAAGGGTACGATTCTTAAGAGGTTTTAACGAAGCAAATTTGAGGAAAACGCTACGGAAGTTCTATCAACAGTAATACTCATGCTGGACAAACCTTGAACTACTGCTACTCAACTTTTCAAAATGGCTACAAGAGCCTCCCTTTGGCAAATCTGATCACGACTCCATTTTTCTCCTCCCTTCCTATAGGCATAAACTCAAACAAGAAGTACCCGTGCTAAGGACTAATCAACGCTGGTCTGATCAATCAGAATCCATGCTTCAAGATTGTTAGCCTCTGAGAACAACATTGACGAATACATGGATACGGTGACTGAGTTCATCAGGAAGAGTATAGGAGATGTTGTACCCACTGCAACTATTAAAACCTACCCAAACCAGAAACCGTGGATAGATGGCAGCATTCACACAAAACTGAAAGCACGAACCATCGCATTTAACCATGGCAAGGTGACTGGGAATATGGCCGAATACAAACAGTGTAGTTATTCCCTCTGTAAGGCAATTAAACAGGCAAAACGTCAGTACAGAGACAAAGTGGAGTCGCAATTCAACGGCTCAGACACAAGATGTATGTGGCAGGGTCTACAGACAATCACGGACTACAAAGGGAAAACCAGCCACGTCACGGACACCAACGTCTTGCTTCCTTCCGAACATGCTAAACACCTATGCCCGCTTTGAGGATAACACAGTGCCATGTGGCCTGCGCCATGTGGCCCGCTACCAAGGACTGTTGGCTCTCCTTGTCCGTGGTCGACGTGAGTAAAACATTTAAGCGTGTTAACCCTCGCAAGGCTGTCGGCCCAGACGGCATCCCGAGCCGCATCCTCAGAGCATGCGCAGACCAGCTGGCTGGTGTGTTTACGGACATATTCAATCTCTCCCTATTACAGTCTGCTGTCCCCACTTGCTTCAAGATGTCCACCATTGTTCCTGTACTTAAGAAAGCAAAGGTAACATGAACTAAATGACTATCGCCCCGTAGCACTCACTTCTGTCATCATGAAGTGCTTTGAGAGGCTAGTTAAGGATCATATTACCTCTACCTTACCTGACACCCTCGACCCACTTCAATCTGCTTACAGCCCCAATAGATCCACAGACGATGCAATCGCCATCGCACTGCACACTGCCCTATCCCATCTGGACAAGAGGAATACCTATGTAAGAATGCTGTTCATTGACTATAGCTCAGCCTTCAAAACCATAGTACCCTCCTAGCTCATCATTAAGCTTGGGGCCCTGGGTCTGAACCCAGCCCTGTGCAACTGGGTCCTGGACTTCCTGACGGGCCACCCCCAGGTGGTGAAGGTAGGAAACAACACCTTCAGTAAGCTGATCGTCAACACAGGGGCCCCACAAGGGTGCTCACTCAGTCCTCTCCTGTATTCCCTGTTCACACATAACTGTGTGGCCACATACGCCTCCAACTCAATCATCAAGTTTGCAGATGACACAACAGTAGTAGGCCTGATTACCAACAATGATGAGACAGCCTACAGGGAGGAGGTGAGGGACCTGGGAGAGTGGTGCCCGGTGCGAACACCTGGGCCTCACTGCGGTGGCGGTCGGCACTCACCTTCTGCCGCCTCACGGCCCGTTGCAGGTGCACATGGGCGGCGTCCCAGGTCTCCTCCAAGCGCTTAAACCATTCGTCCACCGCAGGAGCCTCGATCTGGCTCTGATGCCAAGGTGCCAGAACCGGATGATATCCCAGTACGCACTGGAAGGGAGAGAGGTTAGTGGAGGAATAGCGGAGTGAGTTTTGGGCCATCTCTGCCCAGGGGATGAACTCCGTCCACTCCCCCGGCCATTCCTGGCAATCCTGGTTTACTCTCTCCCCCTGTCCGTTACTCTCAGGGTGAAAACCTGAGGTGAGGCTGACTGAGACCCCCACACGTTCCATGAACGCCCTCCAAACCCTGGACGTGAACTGGGGACCCCGATCAGAGACTATGTCCTCAGGCACCCCGTAGTGCCGGAAGACGTGTGTGAACAGGGCCTCCGCAGTCTGTAGGGCCATAAGGAGACCGTGCAAAGGGAGGAGATGGCAGGACTTCGAAAACCGATCCACAACGACCAGGATCGTGGTGTTGCCCTGTGAGGGAGGAAGATCAGTCAGGAAGTCCACCGACAGGTGCGACCACAGCCGTTGTGGAACGGGTAGGGGTTGTAACTTCCCTCTGGGCAGGTGCCTAGGAGCCTTACACTGGGCGCACACCGAGCAGGGGGAAACATAAACCCTCACGTCCATGGCCAAGGTGGACCACCAGTACTTCCCACTAAGACAGCGCACTGTCCGACCGATGCCAGGATGACTATAGGAGGGTGACATGTGGGCCCAATAGATCAACCGGTCGCGGACAGCAGACGGAACGTACAGACGCCCAGCTGGACACTGAGGGGGAGTGGGCTCTGTACGTAACGCCCTCTCGATGTCCGCAACCAGCTCCCACACTACCAGTGCCACCAGGCAAGAGGCCGGGAGTATGGGAGTGTGATCCATGGACCGCTCCTCTGTGTCATACATCCGGGACAGTGTGTCTGCCTTAGCGTTCTGGGAACCTGGTCGGTAGGACAGGGTGAAAACAAAATGGGTAAAGAGCATGGCCCACCTTGCCTGGCGAGGGTTCAGTCGCTTCGCCGCCCGGATGTACTCCAGATTGCGGTGGTCAGTCCAGATGAGAAAAGGGTGTTTAGCCCCCTCAAGCCAATGTCTCCACGCCTTCAGAGCCTTTACAACAGCCAACAGCTCCCGGTCCCCCACATCATAGTTTCGCTCCGCCGGGCTGAGCTTCTTCAAAAAGAAGGCACAGGGGCGGAGCTTTGGTGGCATACCCGAGCGCTGAGAGAGCACAGCTCCTATCCCAGCCTCGGACGCGTCCACCTCCACTATGAACGCCAAAGAAGGATCTGGATGAGCCAGCACGGGAGCCGAGGTAAACAGAGCCTTCAGGTGACCAAAAGCCCTGTCCGCCTCAGCCGATCATTGCAGTCGCACCGGTCCCCCCTTCAGCAGTGAGGTAATGGGAGCCGCTACCTGACCAAAGCCCCGGATAAACCTCCGGTAGTAGTTGGCAAACCCTAGGAACCGCTGCACTTCCTTTACCCTGGTGGGAGTCGGCCAATTACGCACGGCTGAAATGCGGTCACTCTCCATCTCCACCCCTGATGTGGAAATGCGGTACCCTAGGAAGGAGATGGACTGTTGGATGAAAATACATTTCTCAGCCTTGACGTACAGGTCATGCTCCAACAGTCGACCAAGCACCCTGCGCACCAGGGACACATGCTCAGTGCGTGTAGCGGAGTATATCAAAATGTCGTCGATATACACCACTACACCCTGCCCGTGCAGGTCCCGGAAAATCTCGTCAACAAAGGCCTGGAAGACTGATGGAGCATTCATCAACCCGTACGGCATGACGAGGTACTCATAGTGCCCTGAGGTGGTACTAAATGCTGTCTTCCACTCGCCCCCCTCCCGGATACGCACCAGGTTATAAGCGCTCCTGAGATCCAATTTTGTGAAGAAGCGTGCCCCGTGCATTGACTCTATTGCGCTGGCTATAAGAGGCAGCGGGTAGCTGTACCTCACAGTGATCTGATTGATACCCCGATAGTCAATACACGGGCGCAGACCTCCATCCTTTTTCTTCACAAAAAATAAACTTGAGGAGGCAGGTGAAGTGGAGGGCCGAATGTACCCCTGCCCCAGGGATTCGGAGACATAAGTTTCCATAGCCACCGTCTCCTCCTGTGACAGAGGATACACGTGACTCCTGGGAAGTGCTGCGTCTACCATGAGATGTATCGCACAATCCCCCTGTCGATGGGGTGGTAATTTAGTCGCCTTCTTCTTACAGAAGGCGAGAGCCAAATCGGCATATTCGGAGGGTATGCGCACGGTGGAGACATGGTCTGGACTTTCCACCGTAGTCGCACCGATGGAAACCCCTACACACCTCCCCTGAGCACTCTCGTGACCATCCCTTGAGAGCCCTCTGTTGCCACGAAATGGTGGGGTCATGACAGGCCAACCAGGGTAGGCCCATCACCACGGGAAATGCAGGAGAATCAATAAGGAAGAGACTGATTCTCTCCTTGTGACCCTCCTGCGTAACCATGTCTAGTGGAGCGGTGGCCTCCCTAATCATCCCTGACCCTAATGATCGACTATCTAGGGCGTGCACAGGGAAGGGCATATCCACAGGAACAATGGGGATCCCTAAACTATGGGCAAATGAACGTTCAATAAAGTTCCCAGCTGCGCCTGAATCTACGAGCGCCTTATGCTGGGAATGCGGGGAAAACTCAGGAAATTTAATAAACACATACATGTGAACAACAGGGGGCCTGGGTGAGCCTGGTGCCTACTCACCTGGGGTGACACGATAGTGCCCTGCCTACTGCCTCGACTCCCTGAGGAACCCCCCCCCAGCACCGACCAGCAGTGTGCCCTCTGCAGCCACAGATGGTGCAGGGAATGGCCCCTCCTCCGGTCGCCCTAAGTGCAGCACCTCCCAGCTCCAGGTGAACTCTGCGTAATGGTCCAACGCTGCGTCTCCTTCACTCCATACGGCGTTGGCCCACTCCAGGGCTTTGCCTGAGAGGCAGGAGACGAGGGCGGACATGCTCTCACGTTCCGAAGGAGCCGGGTGGACGGTCGCCAGGTAGAGTTCCAGCTGGAGTAGGAACCCCTGGCATCCGGCAGCTGTCCCATAATACTCCCTCGGGAGCGCGAGCCAAATCCCGCTGGGACCAGGTGAAGGAGGGATGGACAGTGGGGCTGGTGGAGATGCTGGCAGACCTCCTTCTCTCTCCCATCGATCCATCGTCTGCAGAACGCGATCCATGGCGGTGCCCAGACGTTGCAACATGGTCGCGTGCTGCTGGACGTGCTCCTCTACTGCCACAGGGAGTAGAGCTCCTGCTGACTCCATTCGTCGGGTGAGTGATTCTGTAATAGATCCTGTGTGTAGCTTGTGTATAGGAGTCAGGCGCAGGACAGCAGATATGAGTAAAAAACGTATTTACTCAAATAATCACAAAATACAACTAAAATATATCGAGCCCACAAATAACGGACCGTATTAACATACAAACAATCACTCACAAAAAAACATGGGGGAACAGAGGGTTAAATAATGAACAAGTAATTGGGGGATTGAAACCATGGCTAGAAGACCGGTGACGTCGACCGCCGAACGCCGCCCGAACTTCAGCGGAAGTCGTGACAATGTGACCAATAAAATTTGATTTGATTTGAAAGTGAACTCTGTTTACATTCCGCCGATTCCGTTGAAAAAAAACAAAACAGGGATAAAGATTTTGTCTGAATTTTTCCAATAGAATCTCTCATTTGCAACTGTTGGACTAATGATTACACCCTATATCAGCTAGATGCAGGCAAGAGTGTGCAAGGCGGTGACTGTCTGTCACCAGTTTTTTCTCTTGACCTGTGTGCACTTACGTTGTAAACTTTAATTCATGGGCTAGATTGTAGCAACCTCATGATGGATATAGGGAAAATGTGAGTATCATGTAGTAGACTAAACCTATCAATGTTATATTGAACCGGGTGAATGGAATATGAATGAGAGACATCCAAAATGCTGCAATAGAAATAAGGCCATGCTCATGAGAAAAACATTTGTATCCCCCCTCATCTTAAAAGGTACTAACCGCCATTGAACCCTACACCCCAACCCGAGCACCTTCTTACTAGCCCCATTCCATAGGCCACAAAGCAAATCACTGGCGCATTACACATTGGCTAAAAAGGTAAGAAGGGGAATTAAGGTTTGGAATGTTCACTTCGAGGGTCTGGCGTCATTGTGCTCTTGACCCGAATACCAATATCAACAGGTGAATAACATGAGATATAAAGACAAGGGAATTATGGTTTGTCATTAGATATAGTGCTAATAGACAGGCATACCTGTTCTAGGCATTTGTCTAGATTAGAGTGCTGCTGGCCTTCTACGCTGCCCACTCGATTGGCCCGAATTCATTACACTGTAAATGAAATACATATTGAAATGCTGGTATGAATAATTCAATATAACAATAGAAGTATGTGAAATTATCCATACCTTTTGTTTTAAGGTGGTTGCAATGTTGGGAAAAAAAGTTTAGCATGTCTTTGTAAAAGGACTTTATGCCAGCATAATATCCGGTAGTGTAAAGTACTTAAGTAAAAATATTTTAAGTACTACTTAAGTAGTTATTTTTTGGGGGGGAGGGGTCTGTACTTTACTATTTATATTTCTGACAACTTTTACATCACATCCGTTTTAATTTTGAATGCTGAGCAGGACAGGAAAAGGGTCCAATTCACACGCTTACTAAGAGAATACCCCTGGTCCTCCCTACAACCTTTGAGCTGGCGGACTCACGCAACACACATGCTTCGTTGGAAAGTTATGTCCGAGTGCGCCCCGGTCTTTCCTTAAATAAAAAAAGAAAAATGGAGCCATCTGGTTTGCTTAATATAAGGAATTTGAAATGATTTGTACTTTTGATACTTAAGTATATTTACAGTGTTCCACAATTGTTTACACACGTTTACTGAATCTTTGGCCAATTTTCCCAAAACTCTATGAATCTCAAGCAAAAAGCAAACACTGCATTCAAAACTGTTCTCTTTCCAAAAATTTTTTTGCATCCAAATGACACACACGCATCATATGAATAGATCTGTTTACAGGACAGGAACCACCAACACACTGATTTGCTCAATACAAAACACTACTATGAATATCCCATCAGTAGGTTTATGCCTTTTTGCATGTTCAGTGTTACACTGTAGCCGGTTGTAAAATAATGTATACTTACTCAAATATACATAAATAAACACACACAAATGCAATAAAGTAACAAAAACATTTATTTCCAAAATGCATTATTTTTTAACACTTGTGTTTTGTATCTCTTTCCACACCCAACAGGAGAAAACCTGGAAAAACATTCAGTAAGATAAAGGGTTTTCTGTACAACAAAAATATGAAAGTGGCTCATTCTTTCAAAACTCTAAACACATAAAGACAAAAACAAATGCAAAATGTAAGAAAAAATACATCCCCAGAAGGCGGATCTAGGCATGGTTGCACTGGGACACGTTTTAATGCAGATGTAAGGCCTCTCATTTTACAACAGCATGAGTCCGCAGTGGTTCTGTGTAGTTACGCTAATATATTTGAGACACGTGTATTGCAGTTATTTTTGTCTTAGTCTTAATAAATAAAATATATTTGAGTAGCAAACTGGGAAATAACGAGTTCTTATGATTTTTTTAGTTACCACTAGTACTTGGATAAATTGTGCTCGTTGACATTAAATTCACATGACTGTTATTGACCCGTGTACACTTTGGCTGCTTATTGACCAGGGGAATTCAAAGGCCGACCGAGGTACCTGCATTGGTAGCAAAAAACAGGATCCTTTATTACAGTGAATGGAAATTGTCGATCTTCGTTTAAATAAAATAAAAATTGAAGACAATCATGGTACCAATAGTTGCTTCTAAAACAAGAGATGCATGTGCTATAAACAATTATTTTAAAATCGCACACAGAATAACTTATTTTAGATGCTAATGTCAGCCTGCAGTACCCTGGTCGTCCTTAAATTTGAGTTAAGGTGTCTGCATACTAGGTTCGGTTTGCTCCAAACAGAACCCAGCTTGGCGAAGTGAACGTCTTTCCCTCGCATACTCCCTTAAAAGCTCGCTTGAAAAATGAGGCAATAGTACTGTTTGTCCCTCTTGTGACGCCTTAGCCAGTATAGACTTAATCAAAATAGTCTGAATTCATCTAAGATAACTCAATAAATCTGTCATTAATTTAGACGTTTTTTTGCTGAGAAGGTCTCAATCACACAATTGTACGTCTAACTATGATGTTTGGTGCAATATTTCTCAAGTGAAAAAAATGTGCAGGAGGACAAGTCGTCTCTCGTTGAATGATGAAGACTTCATTGAAGAACCCCTTCTGTTGACCAAACACCGACGAAGGGCTGTAGACTTCGGCTACCGAACCTCGGCTTTGCCTCAAAGGAAAACAAGATGTGTGTACAAACAGCCCCCCCCAGAACAAACAAAAACATCACAAAATGTCATAATATATGTTATGGATGGGAAGCATGTAGACACGTAGATTTAGATTTAGTCAATGAGAGGAGGCAGCACTGAGCTGGCATGTGAAAAGGGGCCAAGATGGCGTCGTTGTGAGAGGGAGTGTTTTCTCGCTCGTCAAAGCAACATTGAGGGCTAGGTGGTTAACAGTCTAATATTGGCTATCATTGTTGAAAGAAACCAACTATAACTTATTTTAGCAACATAGGATAAGTTTAGAGTTCGTTTTTATCAAGATGAATAGGAAGAACACGACAGAAAAATAATAGTCGAGAAAATATCCAAGTCTCACAGAAGACGGCAGACATTCTAGCTAGCCAAAATGAGAACCAGATCAGCATGGATACACAAGAATCCGCGAACTCAAGCAACAGAAAGAACAAAACTGACCAGGATGAAATCCTTGCAACCTCTTTACCTCAGGCCCCAATTAAAAATCCACCGGTGAAAAAAGTAAAAGAGGACATCTCCATGTCTGAACCTTTCTCTGCAATCCAGTCCTTGTCTACTAAACAAGATGACACATTCTCCAAAATGTCTACTAAACAAGACGCCACGCTCTCCAAAGTGTCCATCATAGAGCGGGCTACCGAAGAAACTTCAAAGAAGATCGATAATTTGTCAGAAACTGTCAATCAGCTACACAAAATTGTGATTGAGAACAATGAAAAGATAACGTTCCTAGAGAATGAGTTGAAGAAACTCATTCAAAATAATGAGCTGTGTGAGAATGTAGCTGAACTTCAAAGGTACTCTCGCAGGTGGAATCTGAAAATCCAAAGTGTAAAAGAAGTAGAGGGAGAGGATATTAGGGAAGCCGTCCTTAATATCCTGGGAAAGGTGGCTCCGTGCATCAAAGACAAGCTGAGAGACGTGATTGATGTGGTACATTGACTTGGGAAACGAAGATCTGATGGACCCCCTCGCAATATCATCTTGCGCTTAACTATGCGCCATTACAGGGACATCATCTGGAGAATGGCTAAGGTGAACAAGTTTCTGGATGAGAAGAAGCTCCGCATCAAAGAAGCTCTGATACCGCAGGATCAGACTGCCAGAGAGAAACTGTGGCCGCTTATACAGAAGGCACGACAAGAGGGAAAGAAGGCTGGGTTCAAGGGCCCACACGCGTTTATCGAAGGAAGAATGATTACTGGGTAACTATGTTGACATTAACCAAACTGGAACTGTGAGTACTGCCAAGAATACAGTTAAGGTACTGACACGAGTAAATGTATCGTTCGAACTACAACTGATGAACAATTGCCAACTAAAAAAGGAAGTAAATAGATTTGTTATACTGTTAACCAGCGCTACCTCAGCTGAGCGTAGTTTTCCGTCGGAGTAATCTTCTAAAGGTTCACTGTTTATTGTTCACATTACTACTTCTGTTATCTAATTTGTGTTCTTTCTTTTTTAATGCAGGAGTTCGTTTTCAACTCACTCAATATCGTTAGTTTGAATGCTAGGGGTTTAAGAGATCTTACAAAAAGGAAAGCCTTATTTTTATGTTGTAAACACAGTAACGCAGATTTTGTCCTTCTTCAGGAAACTCATTCGGGTGAAAGTGATTTGAAATTTTGGAAATCACAATGGGGAGACATGGCCTATTTCAGTCATGGATTAAATCATTCTGCTGGTGTTTTGACACTTATTCACAAGTTTAAAGGTGACATTCTAGAATCCACATCTTCACAGGATGGCAGATGGGTCATAGTAACTGTTAAACTTGACAATGCTATTTTCATCATTTGTAATGTATATGGACATAACTCACGTGCTCCAAATAAGACCCTCTTTACCCAATTTACCAGGAAAGTACCGGATTTAAGCAACAAATACTCAGGGGCTTTTCTAATTATTTCAGGAGATTTTAATGAAACACCTGATGCCTCGGTTGATCGTTTTCCTCCTAAAACAAGTCAAAACCCTCGAAATAGCAATTTCATCTCTACATTATGCAAAGATCTATGTGTTGATGATGCCTGGCGTTATTTCAATCTGGATGCAAAGGGTTATACCTGGACCAACAAAACTATGTCACGCAAATCTAGAATAGATTTATTTCTAATTTCCCCCTTTTTGTTACAATTTGTTATAGAGGTAGATCACCAGTTGGCTCCCTTTTCTGATCATCACTTGATTTCCTTGAATTTACAAGCTACTAAAAAATCTAAAGGATATTGGAAATTAAACAACACACTTCTGAAAGATACTACTCTCATTAAAAACATCAAATCGTTAGCCAAAGATATTTTTGCAAGAAAAGACTTGGGTCATGGAAGTAGATGGGAATTTTTCAAATATTAAATAAGAGCGGTAGCCATTAAGCGTGCCAAAGAGCTGATGCACTTAAAGAACCTTAGAGAAAAAGAGATGATGAGCAAGCTTGACAATTTTCTAAAGAACGATAGTCTATCTGAAGAAGAGGAGTCTGTATTCAAGTCTTTACAAGTAGAATTAGAACAGCTTTACATGGATCTGGCAAAGGGTGCCTTTGTAAGGTCAAGAGCAAAATGGATTGAAAAAGGGGGAAAGAAACACTAGTTACCTTTTTACACTGGAAAAGAGAAACTACAAAAGAAAATCTATAACTGCACTCAAAATTAACAATGTTTTATGCAAAGATCCAATTACAATATCATCATTTGTCAATTCCTTTTATGAACATTTTTACAGCTCTAAATTTCAGGAAGAGGGTCGTGAAAGCTACATTTGCCACATTAGGAATTATGTCCCTGTAATTGAGGATGATTTCCACTCAGTTTGCGATTCACCTGTATCAATTGAAGAAATTAGAGAGGCTCTGAACTCAATGAAAAAAGGGAAATCACCTGGCCCTGATGGCCTGTCAGTTGAATTCTATAGACAGTTTTGGGAGTTACTAGAAGACCCGATTTTTAATATGTTTCCAGATTGCATTAGAAGTGGGGAAATGGTCTCCACTATGAAACAGGGCCTTATTTCATTGATTCCGAAGCCTGATAAAGACCCCTCTCTCATTGACAATTGGAGACCAATTACTTTATTAAATACTGATTACAAATTGTTTGCTCTGGTTTATGCCAAAAGATCAAAGAAAGGAATAGATACCATTATAAATGAGACTCAAACATGATTTATGAAGGGTCGACACATAAGCTCTAACATTCGTTTAGTCTTGGACCTTATAGATTATTCAGATGCAATTGACTCCGATGTGGTTGTATTATTTTTGGACTTCTGTAAAGCCTTTGACACAATTGAACATGAATTTCTCTTTAGCTCTCTTAATCTTTTTGGATTCGGTGAAAAAAAATTCAAAGTAATTTGCATGTTTTACAAAGATATAAATAGTTCTGTGTTATTGAATTTTAATACTTCCAAAAGATTCAATATCAACAGAAGTGTACGACAGGGATGCCCAATTTCGCCATTTTTATTCATTTTGGTTGTGGAACATCTTTCTCTAGATATACGGAATAATGCAAATTTGTATGGCTTAACCATTTTTAACAAAGAAATCAAAATTTCCCAACTGGCTGATGATACTACTCTTTTTTTAAGAGACAAAGACCAGGTTGCCCATGCCCTTAATGCTATCACTGCATTTTTTACTGCATCAGGATTAAAACTGAATTCTTTCTAAATGTGAAATCTTATGTCTATTTGACTCTGATGATAAAGAAATAGAAAATATTCCTGTTAAGGACTGTATTAAATATTTAGGAATTCATCTGTCAAAAAATTATTTAGTCAGACAACATATGAATTTCTCTCCTAAAATTAAGAAAACCCAAAATATATTTAATAATTGGCTACAAAGAGATATTTCTATACTTGGGAGAGTACTTCTGTCCAAGGCAGAGGTACTGTCTCATTTTGTGTACAGCTCATTGTCTTTATTTGTAAAAAAATTCTCCACATAAAGCTCTATTGTGGAATAATTCAGACATAACTGTAAGGAATAAGTCATTGTTCTACCCCAACTGGCATGAGAGGAATATTGACTTTGTCCTTGATGTTTTCGACAACAGGGGTAATATGCTTACATATGAACAATTTATAACATTGAAAGAGTTCCCAATACCTTTCAGAGAGTTTATATTTGTGGTCAAAGCCGTTCCCAGTGGGCTAACTACATTAATGAAAACTCATCTTAGCTTTGGTGATGATCACAAAGATTATCCAGAACTCAGATTGGAAGGCGTGGGCTTACTTGAGAAATCTTGTTGTAATAAATATATAAGACAATTTCTTCATTCACAAAACAAACTTACACCGAGAGGAAACATTTTCTGGAACATGCTTATTCTGGGGCGGCAGGTAGCCTAGTGGTTAGAGCGTTGGACTTGTAACCGGAGGGTTACATGTTTGAATCCCCGAGCTGACAAGGAAAAAATCTGTCGTTCTGCCCCTGAACAAGGCAGTTAACCCACTGTTCCCCAGGCGCCGAAGACGTGGATGTCGATTAAGGCAGCCCCCCGCTCCTCTCTGATTCAGAGGGGTTGGGTTAAATGCGGAAGAAACATTTCGGTTGAAGGCATTCGGTTGTACAACTGACTAATAATGGTGACTTTGACATTGTCTGGAAACATGCATGGTTAAGGCCTTACAAATATTGTACACCAAACAAAATTAAGGAAGTGCACTTTAAAGTTTTACATAAAATATATCCATGTAATTCTATGTTATCCAAATTTATGGCTATTGATGATATCTGCGTTTTCTGTGAAAAAGGGGAAAATCTGTCTTATTTGTTTTTTGAATGTAAATTTGTGTCAGAATTTTTGGGAAAAATTGCAAAATACTTATATGAAAGATGTAATATGTTACTATTGTAATGATAACAAGACCTTTGAAATAATTGTGAACTTTTTTATTCTTGTTGCCAAATACTTTATACACAAACAAAAATTCAACACCAAAATTACACATATTTTTGATTGAATTTAACTATCTTATTAAAACATTAACCCTAGTGAATAACAACAGTTTTATTTTTTATTTAATTTCTTAATTAAAACAAATGTTTACCAATGTTTTTTTTTTTTTAAATACAAATCAACAATTTACATTGTTACATCATACAAAACAGAATGTAGGTATTAACATAAATACTAAAACATAGAAAAATAATCAATGCAGTAATAAATTTTTTAAACAATTGTGCAATTGTACTCACTCTGAATAAATCTTATTATAATGACTGTGCCCCAAAAGCATGCTCAAGCGGCAGAGTCGATATCCGAGCTTATAAACCCAGGGTCGTTACACTACTCCCTTCTTTCAAAGAGCCATTTTAAAGTGGGAATTCCTGACCTGCTCCTCGCGCTAGCTTGCGACTCTACGTCTTATAGGAACGTGCTCCCTGGCCAAGCACATGCACTGTCGTGGATGCAAGGTCCGATCACTTCTGACACCAATGTAATGAAACAGCAGGGAGCAGGTCTCAAACCCTCGACCTTCTAGCACGAAGTCCAGCGCGCTATCGACTGTGCCCCAAAAGCATGCTCAAGCGGCAGAGTTGATATCCGCGCTTATAAACCCAGAGTCGTTACAATATAATAGACAATCTTTTATGTTATGTCTCCATGACATATTAACTGACTTAATTTGTCTTCAATGCACTATTGAGTCTTCACATCGGAACACATAGTGTCACGTGATCAATGGCTTTGTCCATTCATACAGTCATTGGTTTAGCCTCTACGGGATCTGTGTCCCTATACCGGGACGTTTGAGCTAACGTGCGCTAATGTGATTAGCATGACGCTGTAAGTAACAGGAAACTTTCCAGGACATGGACATGTCTTATATGGGCAGAAAGCTTAAATTCATGTTAATCTAACTGCACTGTCCGATTTACAGTAGCTATTACAGTGGAAGAATACCACAACAGTTACACAACAACAAAAAAACTTTTAGCACGGCAACTGGTTTGATACATTCACCTCTGAAGGTAAATAATGTACTTACATTCAGTAATCTTTCTCTGATTTGTCATCCTGAGGGTCCCAGAGATAAAATGCAGCGTAGTTTTGTTTGATAAAATCAATATTCAAATGTAGGAACTGGGTTCTACAGTTTGAACCCCTGGTGTCTCTGGCTCCACACCCACCCTGCGCGGCCATCTAGATGTGTGAAAGTTAGTGTTAGTTAATGATCCATCATGTATGACATTCCTGGGAGTGTGTAAACTTGCATTTTGTATTACCATATAATTGTTGTATGTTCTCTATAGTTATGTACTTGGAAATGTAGCAATTGACCAATTAACTAACCTCAATTTGGATGAAGATTTATACTTTAATTAATTGGCAGCACAGGACATACTGCTCACCCTGGACCAGGTCTAATCCCTGCCACTCGTAAGAGAAAGAGACTGCAATATAGAGGCCGACGTGCGGGTATCCTGATGAAACTATGGCGGCAATTAAATAATCCGCCTCCACCTTCTGTTCTGTTGGTGAATGTACAATCACTGGAGAACAAACTGGACGAGTATTTCTGTGTTTTATGTTTCATAAATTAGCAACAATTTCTAAAAGCCTGTTTTCGCTTTGTCAGCATGGTCCTAAATCACACCGACAACGCTTTTTTTGTATAACAAAACTGGGGGGGCCAAAAATGCTATTTTAGAGTGTGGGGTGGGGTGGGTGGGGGTCCCCATCTCCAGTGAAAGTTGTCAATAGTTAATTGAACATAACTGATTCGCTCATCAAGTGCAGAGCTATTGCACGGCGCATTTGGTCTAGGTGTTTTTCATTTCCATAGGAGAAAGCAAGTTTCTCCCCGTAGAAGGAACGCTGCAAACTGAAAATAAGATGAATCTTAAATCTGACAGAAAACAATGCAGGAACAGGAACCGTATACAGGAGAACGCTCATGTCTTGTCTCCAATGTCCACCTATTTTGCACACAAACGCTCCACGTGCATGGTTATTAGGCTGATAGGGGTGTGGGACCTTGAAGGCTCTCCACCATAGGTGAAATCCCCCCCCCCTAATGACTTATTTAAAATTAATAAAAGTAATACGTAAGTACTGCACCTCCTCCGCTCAGCCTAGAGCCCGCGCCAGACAAAGATCAGCAGTCTGGCATTTTGTTCAAAGGCGGGGGGCACTAATTTTTATGCCAATGCATCACATAACCAATAAGCAAAGCATAACTTCTGCATACAGATGACCAACTTCGGGTGCTTCAATATCATGGTTTATAGTATGAGCTTGCTGAATTTGCTAGCTAAGTAAGTGAAACTGAAAGTGAAAAAAAAATGTGAAATCTCTCTCTAACTCTCTTGCTTCTTCTTCATTTCGGAAGAAATTCATTTGTTAAAAACTTTTAAACTATGTTATTTCTCTCTCTTTGAGTTAACTACTCACCACATTTTATGGACTACAGTGCTATCTAGCTGTAGTTTATACTTTCAGTGCTAGATTAATTCTCTGATTGTTTGATTCAGTGTACAATATGTCAGTTCATGCTGCAAGAGCTCTGATAGGTTGGAGGACGTCCTCCGGAAGTTGTCATAATTACTGTGTAAGTCTATGGAAGGGGGTGAGAACCATGAGCCTCCTCGGTTTTGTTTGGAAGTCAATGTAACCAGAGGAGGATGGAAGCTAGCTGTCCTCTGGCTAAACCATAGGGCTACACTACAGAGTGCTGTTGAGGCTACTGTAGACCTTCATTGCAAAATGGTGTGTTTTAATAAATTATTAGGTGACGTGATTATATTTAGTATAATTTTATCTACAAACTATAACTTTTTAAATGGTCTGGTTAAAAAAAACAAAAATCACTTTGGAGGATGGTCCTGTCCTTCCTACTCTGAGGAGCCTCAACTGATAGATTCTACAGACCCTACAGAGTACTCCAAACCCCACTTTTATATTGGCACAAATAATAGTTTTTTCACTATAAGCCCAATATTGTCAACATACCAGTCGGAACATTGTATTTGTCAACAGTGGTCTTAAAATAATGTTTTAAAAACACATTTCAAAATAAATTCCTTCTTGCGTTTCATTATAAACGCAATACAAATCGATGAACATGTCGTGTCTTTTGAATGAGTGTATACTCATTGCAGTGTTTTGAAATGCGGGCTTTTATTTTGAAGGTTGGTATTACCATGGGAAAGTGACATAATCGTTCGTGCTGCTAGCAGGATAGTAGTGTCAGCAGTCACATCGTCCCAAATGGAGAATTGATCAGAGGGAGGAAACTTTCTATCTGGATGCTAAATATGCATACCGTTCTTCACTAGGATTTCCACATATCCATTTTTGTATTATGTACTTTCGGTCAATTTGATGTGAACCAGTTGCGTTATAGAGGTTAGTTTTGTTCTCGTTTTAAACAAGGACTTTTCCCTCCATGCTCGGGCGAAGAAAATAGCAACGGGATGGGTGTTTAGCGGTGTCGGCCTAAAGTCAGATGGGACCAATGCATTGATTTCTTGGGGATTTCTTGCTGGTGTGAAGTTATGACAACGACTGGATCGATGGAAACTTCTTTCAAACAAGCTTTAAAGAAACCTCCATCACAAAGGACAACAGAGGTAAGCAAGCTAACGTTGGCTACGTGTTCTTGGTTTGAATTTCTCAAGTCATAAAGTTAGCTAGCTAACTAGCTGGAATAATTAACTTGCTAGCTAGCTATCTAACGCACTAGTTGACGAGGAGCAATGTTTTACCAATTCACCCAGCCAGTCACTCAGTTGCTTTTATTTCCAGGGAAGTGAGAATGAACCACCTAACTGTGTGTGTGTGTGTGTGTGTGTGTGTGTGTGTGTGTCTGTGTCTGTGTCTGTGTCTGTCTGTCTGTCTGTGTCTGTCTGTGTCTCTCTGTGTTTCCCTTTTTACGTTTTCAGAAAAGTTGGAGTCTTAAGATTAAACGATTATGCAGTTATTGTCCTATTCTATTATGGGGGGGCCTCAGGTCATGTGTTCAATAGTATTTCTCTGTGGCTATCAGTTTGATTACTGTTAAGGTTTTTTGAGGGTCTGGCATCATCACAAGGGATCTATCACCTGAGCATATTCAGATGTCTCTAAAAGGCAGCTGTATCCCCCTACACACACACACACACACACACACACACACACAAAATCATCCTTTATCAACAGTAGCTTTTATATTATGTACCATTTGATAGACTATTTCCAAGTTCTCAGACTTCTGAATGCGGTTGTTTGCTTCTACTTCTAGAATACTTTCACAATCCATGATTTGTTCATTCCCCTGTCATCCCACAGAGATTCAGAAGTGATTTATCTAAACCTCAGCTTCAATTAAATTTTAGTCACTTCTCTCCTCTGACAATCCAAACTTCAGCCCAGTTTAGTTGGTATTGCTTTTGCTACAAGGCAGTAGCAGAGTGAAAATGTTACTAGAACAGAATCTGAGTCTCAGCATCACTCTGTTACTGTGGAATTGCCATACTAAATAGCTTACTCTGTTCAGCTGCAGAACATTTTGAGTTGCAAGCACTTTTCAAGGCACAGTTGGCTGAATCCTACCTACAACCTAGTTCAAAACCCAATTTCTTTCACTGATCCACTGTTTGTTTTCACTCAATGAACAGAAAGCCTTCTTTGCACTTTTTTGAGAGAGGGTGAGTGCATAATTCAAACGACACATGAAGGAGCATGTTTTGGTCCTCAAACATAAACAAACAGCTGTGTAAAAGTACTATTGAGGAGGGTAAGTTTGTCAGGTGAGTGATATGAATGATAAATGTGGTCTTGGTGCTTATCCTGTAGGCAGACATGGGTGTTGCACGCGTTGCTCTCAGATGTAGGGCTTTATGAGTGACTTTTATGCTACAGGTATGGGCTGCGTCCAGAATGGTGCCCTTTCCCCTACATATTACATAACAAACTACTTTAGACCATAGCCCTATGGTCCCTGATCAAAGGTATGGAACTAGGGAACAGGGTGCCGTTTGCGATGTTCATGTCCTGAGTTTCCAGTAAATCATCCTGCTCTATCCTCTAAGAGGCTGTGCCAGTAGAGGTGCCCACTACTGTATGACTTACTGTAGGGTTGTTACGACGTCAGTACCGCGCTACTCGGAAGTATTGTGGCAAGGAAACAAAACAGGAAGCGGATATAATTTGTTTTTAACTATTTTGTATTGGTACAAGACAAGCACATATTTCCAGCCTGTACTGGCTGTGTTGTGTGGAGGCTTCCTGCATGTAAAGCAGCATTCCATGCAGGACTCAGGGCGTGAATAGACATATTTCCCTCAGAGCCACTACTGATAGTGAAAGCAGACGCTGCAGGGCCAATCTGAAGTAGGCAGGCTACGTTAGTCACCAAGGTCAACGTTTGACTGTGGTGAAGCAATGGGAATTCCTGTTGAATTCCTGAAAACAGCACATCCTGAAAGTAAATTGTAGATGCTTTGCAAGGTTTTGTTATTTTATACTGAACAAAAATATAAACGCAACAATTTCAACAAATTCACTGAGTTTACACTTCATATAGGAAATCTGTCAATTAAAATTAAATTAAAAATAAATAAATTAGGCCTTAATCTATGGATTTCACATCACTGGGCAGGGGCGCAGCTATGAGTGGGCATGGGAGGGCATATGCCCACCAACTGGGAGCCAGCTCCAGCTTCAGCCAATCAGAATTAGTTTTTCACAGCAAAAAGGCTTTTATTACAGACAGAAATACTCCTCAGTTTCATCAGCTGTCCAGGTGGCTGGTCTCAGACGATCCCGCAGGTAAAAGAAGCCGGATGCGGCGGCCCTGGGCTGGCGTGGTTACACGTGGTTGGATGCCCTGACAAATTATTTAAAATGACGTTGGAGACGGCTTATGGTAGAGAAATGCATTTTTTTTATTCTCTGGCAACCGCTCTGGTGGACATTCCTGCGGTCAGCAAGCCAATTGCGCGCTCCTTCAAAACTTGAGACCTCTGTGGCATTGTGTTGTGTGACACAACTGCACATTTTAGAGTGGCCTTTTATTGTCCTCAGCTCAAGGTGCACCTGTTTAATGATCATGCTGTTTAATCAGCTTCTTGAGATGCCACACCTGTCAGGTGGATGGATTATCTTGGCAAAGGAGAAATGCTCACTAACAGAGATTTGTGCAGCACATTTGAGAGAAATAAGCTTTTTGTGGGGTATGTTATTTAATCTCATGAAACATGGGACCAACACTTTAAATGTTGCATTTTATATTTTTGTTCAGTACACACGCAGAGCATGTGTCCAAAAAATTTTTTAAAGACTTGTCATTTTGATATTTGTCTATATTATTGTTCTTATCCCTCTATAGGGGCTACCAGAGAAGTAGACTACAAGCTCTTGCTTTTAAAACTGTCGCCATGGTATTCTTATTAAAGTATATTTGTTATTTTGCAAAACTGGTCTGGAATCCCTGTCTGTCAGTTTGACTCCCCTCTGTGAGCTATAAAAAAAAAAAGGGAAGTGGGCCTTGTAACGCCTCATCACACCGACAGCGTCATGGTGTTTTGGTACACCAGAAGTACACTGATTTTTTTCCAATGGAATGCTGCGTGTGTCTTGCAGCGTTGCAGTGCATTCTGTGTTCTTTGTGGCGCATAGGTTAGATATATATCCAATGCTTCAAATTGTATGTGCAGACTTGACAGAAATAGTAGCGGCAGGTGAATGTTGAACTTCTGTTGCACACATATCCAGTAAAAAATGGTGGATTACGTAATGAAAAGAGTTTGACTGCAGAATTTGTTACGCGTCATTGATGCAATGACGCTGTCGGTCTGATCGAGGTGCGACTCCTGTCCTATTCTTTCAAGGCAGCTCAAATATGTAGGTCAGAGAAATCCTGCATACAACCCATTGAGACTTAATTTAGCACAATAACATTCCACTCAATAGCCTTGCACAGGTACGCTAGAGAATGACCTGGAAAATGTGAAGTTTATTTGAGTGTCTTTGGACATAAAAGTCTACATTAGGCTTTGTCCCATTCTTTCTCTTTTGCATTGTGTTCCCTTTAAAATGTTAGGCTATATAAAACAAGATGGTGATAGGGCATCTCAGTGCAAGGGGTGTCACTACAGACCCTGGTTCGATTCCAGGCTGTATCACAACCGGCCTTTATTGGGAGTCCCATAGGGCGGCGCACAATTGGCCCAGTGTCCAGTTTTGGGAGTCCCATAGGGCGGCGCACAATTGGCCCAGTGTCCAGTTTTGGGAGTCCCATAGGGCGGCGCACAATTGGCCCAGTGGGTTTGGCCGGGGTAGGCTGCCATTGTAAATAATAATTTGTTCTTAACTGACTTGCCTAGTTAAATAAAATTAAATGTATTTATTTATTTGAGATCTGGACAATTTGGAGTAAAACACTGCTCATGCAGCAAGTCTAAACAACCACAGTTTCCTGAGCTGGTGATCCATGCTGCCTTTCATTTTCCCTTCAATTAATATATTGGCACTTTATTTGAGGTGAACTTGTTTAGAGTTGAATTCTATGTACTGTCATTGGTCTTAAGGCTGTACCATTTTGTCAATGTTGAGACTCCCTTTAATGGTACTATGGAAAAGCTGAGTCACTCAGTACAACACAATCCCTTATTGCAGTGAGTCCCACATTTCCTCTCGGCCTGGTCCTCTTCTAAACAATGCTCTGGAAGTGGAACATCTGTTCCTTGGTTTAATGCAAGGCTGTGCACCCGCCCCCTCACACATTCTTTTGTCATCTCAAAAAACCATTTTTGGACACAAATATGGGCAAGACACACATACAGGTTTGTGGCATTGCTTCAAAACACTTGGTTAAAATACCTTTACAAGTGGTAATTTTGACAACTTGACACACACACCCACAGAATGTGTGCCGATTCTGAACATTGCCTCTACTGGGACTCTACTGGCAGTCCACCTCAGAGCACTAACATGAAAGAATGAAGCCGGACCTGAACTGACTCTTTAAAGCCCTAACTTAGCTGACGCGTGTGACAAGAATGCAACGTGCACACCTCTTGCATGCTGGGAATGTGAGCTAGTTCTGTGAAGTGCCCACCCCTTAGGCTGTTCACTCATTGTGGTGGAAGTTTTCAGTCCTGGAGCTGCTGGTGACTAAGGCAACGAGGTGGAGGGTTTAGTGAGAGGGTCAGGAGGTGAGAAGTCGCGTAGGTTTGTTTTGTTTTGTTTTCTAACTCTGCTTAAATGTTTGGTGGGGTTGGCCCAGGCCCCCATTTCCAGTCTGCTGCGTGAAGTCAAAAGGCTACTGCGTAGCAACCTGGCGGTGCCAAAAGCCCTGATCTGCCCTAGAAAGCCAATGTAAATTACGATCGCCAGAGCTGCCCAAAATTATTTATTTTGACTGCCGTTTTGGGTCATAAAATGTGTTTACTATGATCAAGTTTGATCCCCATGTAGAATTTATTTTATGTTGGCTAGGCTTGGGCGATATACTGTTTATACACCGGGGGTATTTCGAAATACAGACAGTATGATTTTCAATATCTAAATATGTATTTTTTTGGCAGCTACGCCACTGCTTATAACTACAAGTTAAGTATAACTATAAGAAATCTAAGATGTGTCCAATTTATATCCAGCTCAGGCCTCCAGCTATGCATTTGCTATGTTAACTTGCTAGCTAATTGGCTAGATGTGAAGATCAAGCTTCTTGGCTACAGGACATTCAATCCCCTCCTTGATCAAGATCCCTGTTGCCTAAATTGTCTTGTGCGCCCCTTGTGTGCACGTACGGTAAAACTGTATACCCCCGGTATGGTACAGAAAGTGTATAAAAATCTGGATACCGCTCAACCCTAATTCTGACTACTACATTTGTCGTCACACAGGACCACATGCTGACACAGACCAGTCACAGGCCCGGCAGGCTACGAGGAGGCTCCATAGATATTAAGGTTGACTCTCTCAGGCAGCATGAAAACGACTACATCGACCATGATCCTTTGCTAGGTATGGGTTATGGGATCCATAGTGAAAACATTATGGCGTGTCATTCAGCCGCGTTCAGCAATACGTCACGATTCCAATACTTCTGGCTTCATGCGCCGTCGGGAGTTTTCCATAGGAATACGTGGATGACATCAGCGTTATCAGTATCTACTGGTTTTAATGTCTATGGGTTGGGCCAGAGGGAAAACAACTGCTCCCTCTCATTGAAGCCACAGAAGTTCAAAACCGACCACAGTACTGCTGGCATTGTTTGCAGAAAACAGGATCCCCCATTATAGTCAATGGGAAAATGGGATTCTTCATGTTAAAAGAAAGTTTAGAAGACAATCATGCTACCGATAATTGCTTCTAATACACCAGATGTATAGTGCATTCAGAAAGTATTCAGACCCCTTCACTTTTTCCACATTTTGTTACGTTACAGCCTTATTCTATAATGGATTAAATAGTTATTTCACCTCATCCATCTACACACAATAGCCTGAAACAGAAATATTACATTTGCGTAAGTATTCAGACCCTTTACTCAGTACTTTGTTGAAGCACCTTTGGCAGCGATTACAGCCTTGAGTCTTCTTGGATATGACGCTACAAGCTTGGCACACCTGTATTTGGGGAGTTTCTCTCATTCTTCTCTGCAGATCCTCTCCAGTCTGAGGTGCTGAGCGCTCTGGATCAGGATCTCTCTGTACTTTGCTCTGTTCATCTTTCCCTTGATCCTGACTAGTCTCCCAGTCCCTGCAGCAGAAAAAATCCCCACAACATGATGCTGCCACCACCATGCTTCACCGTAGGGATAGTATTGGCCAGGTGTTGAGCGGTGCCAGGTTTCCTACAGACGTGACGCTTGGCATTCAGGCCAAAGAGTTCAATATTGGTTTCATCAGACCAGAGAATCTAGTTTCTCATGGTTTGAGAGTCCTTTAGGTGCCTTTTGGCAAACTCCAAGCGGGCTGTTGTGCCTTTTACTGAGGAGTGACTTCCGTCTGGCCACTCTACCTTAAAAGACTGATTGGTGGAGTGCTGCAGAGATGGTTGTCCTTCTGGAAGGTTCTCCCATCGCCACAGAGGAAATCTAGAGTGGTGGTTCTAAATTTCTTCCATTTAAGAATTATAGAGGCCACTGTGTTCTTGGGGACCTTCAATGCTCCAGAAATGTTTTTGTACCATTCCCCAGATCTGTGCATCGACACAATTCTGTTTTGGAGCTCTTCGGACAATTCCTTCGACCTCATGGCTTGGTTTTTGCTCTGACATGCATTGTCAACTGTGGGACCTTTTATATAGACGTGTGAGCATTTTAAAATCATGTCCAATCAGTTTAATTTACCACAGGTGGACTCCAATCAAGTTGTAGAAACATCTCAAGGACGATCAATGGAAACAGGATGGCCCTGAGCTCAATTTCGAGTCTCATAGCAAAGGGTTTGAATACTCCTGTAAATACGGTATTTCAGGTTTTTATTTTTAATAAATGAGCAGATATTTCTAAGCTGTTTTCACTTCGTCATAATGGGATATTGTGTGTAGATTGGTGAAAGGAAAAAATAAGAATAAGGCTGTAACCTGACAGTGGAAAAAGTGAAGGGGTCTGAATACTTTACAAATCATTTTTGTATAATTTATTTTACCTTTATTTAACTAGGCAAGTCAGTTAAGAACAAATTCTGCCTATGTCCTTGAACCAATTCTTTTATAAGGATACATTATGGCACCGGAGAGTATGGCTGCTGTTTTATGGGCTCCTAACCAATCACGCTGTTCTGTGTGTTTTCCTGTTTAACTTTTTTTTTGTACATAATGTTTCTGCCATGTCTCTTATGACTGAAAAGTTTCTGGACATCAGAACAGCGATTACTCACCTTGGACTGGATGAATTTTTTTTTCTTTAACGATTCGGAGGGCAAAAAATGTAAGGCTCCTCCCAGATGAGGCCAAAATCCTGTTATTCGCATGAAGGGGAGATGCCGATACAGGGGTGCAGATCCAGGTGCTTGGTGAGAATTCAACAGCGAGTCGATAATCCACCTTTACCATCCGTCCTACTGGTGAACGTGCAATCACTGGAGAATTAACTGGATGAGCTCCGTTCGAGACTATCCTTCCAACGGGACATTTAATAACTGTAGTATCTTATGTTTCACCGAGTCGTGGCTGATCGAGGACATGGATAATATACAGTTGGCTGGGTTTCTCGTGAGGTAGTTTTCATCTATATTTTTCGAAGCTGTCTTATTTACCACCACAAACTGAATCAGGCTCTAAGACTGCACTCAACGAGCTATATAAGGCCATAAGGAAACGAGAATGCTCACCCGGAAGCGGCGCTCCAAGTAGCTGGGGACTTGAATGCAGAAAAACAGAAATCTGTTTTCTATCAGCATATGACCATGAAGCAAAAACTCAAGCTGGAAGTGCCCAGTGATGCTAGCCTACCAGACTAGCTAAATGCCTTCTATGCTCGCTTCGAGGCAAGCAACACTGAACCATGCATGAGAGCACAAGCTGTTCCCGGACGACTTTGTGATCATGCTCTCCGTGGACGATGTGCGTAAGACCTTTTTAAACAGGTCAACATTCACAAGGCTGCAGGGCCAGACGGATTACCAGGACGCGTACTCTGAGCATGTGCTGACCAACTGGTAAGTGTCTTAATTAACATTTTCAAACACTCCCTGACCAAGTGTGTAATACCTACATGTTTCAAGCAGACCACCATAGTCCCTGTGCCCAAGGAAGTGATGGTAACCTGCCTAAATGACTACTGCTTGTAGCACTCACGTCTGTAGCCATGAAGTGCTTTGAAAGGCTGGTCATGGCTCACATCAACACCGTCATACCAGAAACCCTAGACCCACTACAATTTGCATACCGCCCCAACAGATCCGCAGATGACACAATCTCCATTGCACTCCACAGGGCCTTTTCCCACCTGGACAAAAGGAACACCTACGTGAGAATGCTGTTAGTTGACTACACCATAGTGCCCTCACTAATGACCTTGGGACTAAACACCTCCCTCTGCAACTGGATCCTGGACTTCGTGACGGGCCGCCTCCAGGTGGTAAGGGTAGACAACATTCACCTGCCACGCTGATCCTCAACATGGTGGTCCCTCAGGGTTGCGTGCTTAGTCCCTTCCTGTGCTCCCTGTTCATCCACATCTGTGTGGCCACGCACGACTCCAACACCATCATTAAGTTTGCAGACGACACAACAGTGGTAGGCCTGATCACCAACAACGATGAGACCGCCTACAGCAAGGAGGTCAAAGACCTGGCAGTGTGTTGTCGGGACGTCAACCTCTCCCTTAACGGAAGCAAGACAAAAGAGCTGATTGGGGACTACAGGAAAAGGGGGGCCAAACATGCCCCCATTCACGTTGATGGGGCTGCAGTGGAGCAGGTTTAGAGCTTCAAGTTCCTTGGCGTCCACATCTCTAACAAACTATCATGGGCCAAACACACCAAGACAGTCGTGAAGAGGCCACAACAATGCTTATTCCCCCTCAGGAGACTAAAATTATTTGGCATAGATCCTCAAAGTTCTACAGCTGCACCATCGATAGCATCCTGACTGCTTGCATCACTGTTGGTATGGCAACTGCTCGGCATCCGACCGCAAGGCACTACAGAGGGTAGTGCGTACAGCCAAGTACATCACTGGGGCCAAGCTTCCTGCCATCCAAGGCCTCTATACCAGGCGGTGTCAGAGGAAGCACCTACAAATTGTTAGACTCCAGCCACTCTAGTCGTAGGAGAGAAAACAGTCTATCGCAAGGCAAGCCGTACCGGAGCACCAAGTCTAGGTGATGCAACCTGTCAGGATGCTCTTAATGGTGCAACTGTGTAACCTTTTGAGGATCTTTTGGTCTCATGCCAAATAATTTCAGCCTCCTGAAGGGGAGGAATTTATTGTGTCACGTGATCAATATTTTTTTTGTGCATTCATATGCAGTCATTTGGTTGACCCTTTATGTTTGGGAATCCCATTAGCTTTGGATTGTTTGGCATCGGCACACACTTCCCCCACGCCTGTTAAATAGACATGTACATGGAGACATGTAAAACATTGTGTTGTCATGGCTATGTACCTTTTGACTTATGTTATGAAGGTGTGCCTCAAGTTGAATGCAATGTCTAGTTGAAAGTGAAATGAACACGATATCTCACTTCCTGCCCTTTGACACATAGTTAAGGATTACACAAATGTATTGCCCAATGCTTGTTAACATTTTATAATCTTCTCATCAGAAAATAGCAGCAGCAGCAGCACACTAAATGAAGCCAGCGCCGTGCTTTATGCCTCTTCTGGCTCCGAGGCTCTGCCCACGCTGTGTGAGTTATGAGGTCGGTTTCAGTCCTCCTGTGTTTAGACTCCAGGCAGCCCACTGCGCCTCCTCTGGAGCCCCTTGTTTAGTTGGCCCACTGCGCCTCCTCTGGAGCCCCTTGTTTAGTCGGCCCGCTGCGCCTCCTCTAGAGCCCCTTGTTTAGTCGGCCCGCTGCGCCTCCTCTGGAGCCCCTTGTTTAGTCGGCCCGCTGCGCCTCCCCTGGAGCCCCTTGTTTAGTCGGCCCGCTGCGCCTCCCCTGGAGCCCTTGTTTAGTCGGCCCGCTGCGCCTCCTGGAGCCCTTGTTTAGTCGGCCCGCTCGCCTCCCTCTGGAGCCCCTTGTTTAGTCGGCCCGCTGCGCCTCCTGGAGCCCCTTGTTTAGTCGGCCCACTGCGCCCCTGGAGCCCCTTGTTTAGTCGGCCCGCTGCGCCTCCCCTGGAGCCCTTGTTTAGTCGGCCCGCTGCGCCTGTCCTGGAGCCCATTGTTTAGTCGGCCCGCTGCGCCTCCTCTGGAGCCCCTTGTTTAGTCGGCCCACTGCGCCTCCCCTGGAGCCCTTGTTTAGTCGGCCCGCTGCGCCTCCTCTGGAGCCCCTTGTTTAGTCGGCCCGCTGCGCCTCCCCTGGAGCCCCTTGTTTAGTCGGCCCGCTGCGCCTCCCCTGGAGCCCTTGTTTAGTCGGCCCGCTGCGCCTCCCCTGGAGCCCTTGTTTAGTCGGCCCGCTGCGCCTCCCTGGAGCCCCTTGTTTAGTCGGCCCGCTGCGCCTCCCTGGAGCCTTGTTTAGTCGGCCCGCTGCGCCTCCTGGAGCCCTTGTTTAGTCGGCCCGCTGCGCCTCCCCTGGAGCCCCTTGTTTAGTCGGCCCGCTGCGCCTCCCCTGGAGCCCCTTGTTTAGTCGGCCCGCTGCGCCTCCCCTGGAGCCCATTGTTTAGTCGGCCCACTGCGCCTCCTCTGGAGCCCCTTGTTTAGTTGGCGCTGCTGGACGGTAGCAAGGAGGATAGGAGCAGCAGGAGGGAGGGTCATGTGGATCCTATTGAGCTCCTCATAAGCACTGACCCTGTCGCTATGGGCTACATAGAGCAGAGGTTGTGACCTGGGAAGTGACTTAGTGCTCCCCCTTCCTGCCCTGTCATGTGGGGCCCGGCCCAGGTGTCTTCCCATTCATGAGGAGGACATCAGGCTTTCTTCAATGCTGCGAGTCATTGGAGAAGGCTGGTCCATTGATTCAAGCCTTTGAGAAAAGAGAGCACACCCCTGCAGTGTCCAATGTTAACTTTTTTCTTCTCTCTGGCCCGGACAAGTTTATAAATGCATTAGGGTCATGCAGGTCCCAGGTTGACATGCTTTGCAGGGCTTGAAATGTAGGTACATGTGCCAGTGGCACACCGGGCCAGTGCCAAATGAATCTACTGGCCCAAATAAAAATTAAAAAAAGCTAAGATCCTTCAGAAAAGCTGATGATGCATTATTTCAGTAGAGGATGATTTTATCTTTCCTTTGCGGGCTGAGTAAGGAACCAATAGCTTATAATAACATAACCTCCATACACAAATAATACAATGTTAACTTGACATTCAGGGCCTTCAGAAAGTATTCACACCCCTTGACTTTTTCCACATTTTGTTGTTACAACTTGAATTTAAAATGGATTAAATTGAGATTTTTTTTGGTCACTGGCCTACACACAATATCCCTGAATGTCAGTGGAATTATGTTTTTAGAAATGTTTTAACAAATTTAATAAAAAAAAGAACTGAAATGTCTTGAGTCAATAGATATTCAACACCTTTATGGCCTAAGTTCAAGAGTAAAAATGTGCTTCAGTTGCATTAACTAATAGTGTTTGTTTTACGTATCGATTTTTTTATGACTATCTCTGTACCCCACACATACAATTACAGTACATTCGTCCGCTGCACAGCTATTTTCAGGTCTCTCCAGAGATGTTCGATCGGGTTCAAGTCCGTCTCTGGTTGGGCCACTCAAGGACATTCAGAGACTTGTTCTGAATCACCCTGCATTGTCTTGGCTGTGTGCTTAGGGTCGTTGTCCTGTTGGAAGGTGAACCTTCGCTCCAGTCTGAGGTCCTGAGTGCTCTGGAGCAGGATTTCATCAAGGATCTCTCTTTACTTTGCTTTGTTCATCTTTCCCTCGATCCTGACTAGTCTCCCAGCAGAAACACATTCCCACAGCATAATGCTGCCACCACCATGCTTCATGATGCTGCCATCACCCTAGGGATCGTGTCAGGTTTCCGCCAAACGTGACGCTTGGCATTCAGGCCAAAGAGTTGAATCTTAGTTTCATCAGACCAGAGAATCTTGTTTCTCATGGTCTGAGAGTCATTTAGATGCCTTTAGGCAAACTCCAAGCGGGCTGTCATGTGTCTTTTACTGAGGAGTGGCTTCCGTCTGGCCACTATACCATAAAGGCCTGATTGGTGGAGTGCTGCAGAGATGGTTGTCCTTCTGGAAGATTCTCCCATCGCCACAGAGGAAATTTAGAGCTCTGTCTGAGTGACCATCTGGTTATTGGTCACCTCTCTGCCCAAGGCCCTTTCCCCCGATTGCTCAGTTTGGCCGGGCGACCAGCTCTAGGAAGAGTCATGGTGGTTCCAAACTTCTTCCATTTGAAGAATGATTGAGGCCGCTGTGTTCTTGGGGACCTTCAATGCTGCAGAAATGTTTTGGTACCCTTCCCCAGATCTGTGCCTCGATACATTCCTGTCTTATGGCTATACCTTGGTTTTTGCTCTGACGTTCTCTGTCAACTGTGGTAAATAGACAGGTGAGTGCCTTTCCAAATCATGTCCAATCAATTGAATTCACCACAGGTGGACTCCAATCAAGTTGTAGAAACCTCTTAAAGATGATCAATGGAAACAGGATGCACCTGAGCCATATTTCAAGTCTCATAGCAAAGGGTCTGAATACTAGGTATTTTAATACATTTTCAAAAAATAAACTGTTTTTGCTTTGCCATTATGGAGTATTGTGTGTAGATTGAGGACTTAAAAAAAAAAAAAAAATGTACTACATTTTAGAATAAGGCTGTAACTTAACAAAATGTGAAAAAGACAAGGGGTCTGAATATGCACTGTATATCAAAGTATACACAATCTATTCTATAACTGCTGTTATTGTTCAGAGAATACAAGCTAAATAGTAATTTTGCACTCCATGCAGATCGACAATGTAGTACAGTATCTGTATGAAGTTTGATATTACTAAGTAAATAATAAGGAACATAATGTATAATTACATTGTGTGTACAGTGGGGAAAAAAAGTATTTAGTCAGCCACCAATTGTGCAAGTTCTCTCACTTAAAAAGATGAGAGAGGCCTGTAATTTTCATCATAGGTACACTTCAACTATGACAGACAAAATGAGGAAAAAAAATCCAGAAAATCACATTGTAGGATTTTTAATGAATTTATTTGCAAATTATGGTGGAAAATAAGTATTTGGTCACATACAAACAAGCAAGATTTCTGGCTCTCACAGACCTGTAACTTCTTCTTTAAGAGGCTCCTCTGTCCTCCACTCATTACCTGTATTAATGGCACCTGTTTGAACTTGTTATCCGTATAAAAGACACCTGTCCACAACCTCAAACAGTCACACTCCAAACTCCACTATGGCCAAGACCAAAGAGCTGTCAAAGGACACCAGAAACAAAATTGTAGACCTGCACCAGGTTGGGAAGACTGAATCTGCAATAGGTAAGCAGCTTGGTTTGAAGAAATCAACTGTGGGAGCAATTATTAGGAAATGGAAGACATACAAGACCACTGATAATCTTCCTCGATCTGGGGCTCCACGCAAGATCTCACCCGTGGGGTCAAAATGATCACAAGAACGGTGAGCAAAAATCCCAGAACCACACGAGGGGACCTAGTGAATGACCTGCAGAGAGCTGGGACCAAAGTAACAAAGCCTACCATCAGTAACACACTACGCCGCCAGGGACTCAAATCCTGCAGTGCCAGACGTGTCCCCCTGCTTAAGCCAGTACATGTTCAGGCCCGTCTAAAGTTTGCTAGAGAGCATTTGGATGATCCAGATGAGGATTGGGAGAATGTCAGATGAAACCAAAATATAACTTTTTGGTAAAAACTCAACTCGTCGTGTTTGGAGGACAAAGAATGCTGAGTTGCATCCAAAGAACACCATACCTACTGTGAAGCATGGGGGTGGAAACATCATGCTTTGGGGCTGTTTTCTGCAAAGGGACCAGGACGACTGATCCGTGTAAAGGAAAGAATGAATGGGGCCATGTATCGTGAGATTTTGAGTGAAAACCTCCTTCCATCAGCAAGGGCATTGAAGATGAAACGTGGCTGGGTCTTTCAGCATGACAATGATCCCAAACACACCGCCCGGCAACGAAGGAGTGGCTTCAGTAGAAGCATTTCAAGGTCCTGGAGTGGCCTAGCCAGTCTCCAGATCTCAACCCCATAGAAAATCTTTGAAAGTCCGTGTTGCCCAGCGACAGCCCCAAAACATCACTGCTCTAGAGGAGATCTGCATGGAGGAATGGGCCAAAATACCAGCAACAGTGTGTGAAAACCTTGTGAAGACTTACAGAAAACGTTTGACCTTTGTCATTGCCAACAAAGGGTATATAACAAAGTATAGAGAGAAACTTTTGTTATTGACCAAATACTTATTTTCCACCACAATTTGCAAATAAATTCATAAAAAATCCTACAATGTGATTTTCTGGATTTTTTTCCCTCATTTTGTCTGTCATAGTTGAAGTGTACCTATGATAAAAATTACAGGCCTCTCTCATCTTTTTAAGTGAGAGAACTTGCACAATTGGTGGCTGACTAAATACGTTTTTTCCCCACTGTACCTTGTTATATATTTATTGTTAGGCAATTTATTTGGTATATAGAATTATTTATGATTTGACTAAGTGACAACCTTATGTGTTGTGCAAGAAGTCGGGCTATTGTATTAGTAGCTAGCTATATTGCTATAAAAGTATTGGTCCACATTCTAGCTAGTGTCCATCACTCATACATGCAATAGTTTGCTTTTCTTGGCTCCCCTACAAAAAGCTTTAGGGCCAGCTGTTATATTGGTTGTCTAGTAGCCAGCTAGTGGGGATATTGGTTATGACCAATAGTAGAACAACAGTGTATAACCTCCCCATCTCCCTCCTGTACTCCATCCTGCATGTTGGACAGGAAGAAGCCAAAGCTGAGTCTCGCCTCAGTATGTTTTTTTTTTCTCACCCTCACTAGACCAGGGTGTATTCATTACAGAAACTGTTTACCATTTAAGAACCAAACAGAAGCAAATGGAGAAACTAAAATGGTGAGGGGACCTACCTGAATTTGTCTAATAGAAACTCTTGTTTGTGTTTTCCGTTTGGAGTAAACGGTTTTGCAACAGAATCGGCATAATGAATACACCCCTGCTTGCATCTGACACTGAATAGTGTTTTCTGATGGTTCTCCCCTTGCTTTGCTGTATGTGTAGACATTTCTGCAACTTGGAAAATATGACATGGGAGATACTTCCTCCTGAAGAGGTTGGCCCCTGGACGTATTTCTGACGCCGGTTGCGATGTCAGTGATGTCAGTCACCAAACATGACACATCTGTCCACGATTTGTGACACAGGCATGCAGCCAGCTCTTCTCATCAGGTGAACCACTACTGACGTGGTCAGGAATGAAACCGTCAATAGACATGACAAGAGCTATGATATTTGAACAACATTGAAGGTGCAGTATGTAGAAATCGCTCCAGCATTTCCTGCTTGCTAAAATTCAAATAGTTTTGCCTAATTTCAGTTTATGACAAAACAAGAAATGTATAGTGTAGAACAGGGGTTCCCAAACTTTCACTTGGGGGCCCCCCTTCCAGCATTGGGGAACATTTGGGCACAAGCACTGTTCATGAGAGAATTTTGCAGGTTTAAAAGCTTATTTCCTACAATTCTACATATTTTGTCATGGGGCACAAAGAACATTTAGCAGTTTTTTTTAAAGCAAATTTTGTTGCAATTCTATACATTTTGCCATTTCTAATGTGTATTCATGTGATATTTGAGTGACAAAATTACAACAATATCTATTGCCTAAAAACCTAAATAAATAAAAAAACGCCACAGAGGAAATCTAGAGCCATGTCTGATTGACCATCTGGTTATTGGTCACCTCTCTGCCCAAGGCCCTTTCCCCCGATTGCTCAGTTTGGCCGGGCGACCAGCTCTAGGAAGAGTCATGGTGGTTCCAATCTTCTTCCATTTGAAGAATGATGGAGGCCACTGTGTTCTTGGGGACCTTCAATGCTGCAGAAATGTTTTGGTACCCTTCCCCAGATCTGTGCCTCGATACATTCCTGTCTGCAATAAAGCCCTTTTTTGGTGGGTAAACTCATTCTAATTGGCTGGACCTGGCCCCCCATTGGGTGGGCTTTGGTGCCAAGTGGGTGGGCCTATGCCCACCCATGGCTGTACACTTGTCCAGTCATGTGAAATCCATAGATTATGACCTAATTTATTTCAATTGACAGATTTTCTTATATGAACTATAACTCAGTGAAATATTTGAAATTGTTGCGTTTGTTTTTGCTCAGTATAGTTTGTTTGGCTTTGTTTAGTTAAGAAATATGAACAATTCAGACTTCAAGGGGCCTTGTGTTCTAACCTTCACCTTTTGTAGGCCAATTATCATGTTAGTAGTAACAATGTGTCAAGATCAAAATTCCAGAATTCTCAGCACTTGAACTTCTATCAGTCCTGCACAGAGAATGTATTGCTTGGGACTTGGAACAAAGGGTAAGCAGCAAGCAACAGATACACTCCAAGTACAGCATGTTGTACTGCGTGTTCCTTCCCAGTACATCAAATGCTGCTATGTCCCCCCTGATAAGATGCTACTGACATGTTTGTGCTGCCAAGGTGATGTGACACTGTTGTCACGGTCATGGGATCCATGTTCAGCCAACATACCGTCTTATTTCCCATGAAAATGTATTCAAACCAGGGGGATGTGGTTCATGGCTTTTCTTAAAATTTGGGCTGATCCCTATTGTCCCTTATAATACCACTGCAGTTTATTAGGGTGGCAGGTAGCCAAGCGGTTAAGAGCGTTGGGCCAGTAACTGAAAGGTCGCTGGTTCGAATCCCCGAGCCGGCAAGGCAGTTAACCACTGAAACAACTGCTCCCCGGATGCCGACGACGTCGATTTTAAGGCAGTCCCCCGCACCTCTCTGATTCATATGGGTTGGGTTAAATGCGGGAGAGACATATCAGTTGAATGCATTCAGTTGTGCAACTGACTAGGTACCTCCCTTACACCGAAAAGGACACTTAACGGGGAATTTAATATCCACCAGCCACACAGTTAGTTGTCTGAAATCTTATTGTACATGACTTGTTGACTAAATGTCTTAACAGAAGCTGATTTGCCTTCAAGTTAAACACCTAGCTAGGCCTTGCAGGCAACCTGTGGACTAAGACAAGTGAAAGCATGTAGGCCACAGCCTCACAGAACCTGCAGTTTGCACCCCTGAGTCAATACATGTTTGAATCACCTTTGGCAGCGATTACAGCTGTGAGTGACTCTTTCTGGGTACTTCTCTTAGACCATTGCACACCTGGACTACAATTTTTTCACATTATTCTTTAAAAAATTATTCAAGCTCTGCCAAGTTGGTTGTTGATCATTGCTAGACAGACATTTTCTTGGCATAGATTTTCAGGCCGATTTTAAGTCAAAACTGTAACTAGGCCACCGTCTTGGTAAGCTACTCCAGTGTATATTTGTTCTTGTGTTTTAGGTAATTGTCCTGCTGAACCAGGTTTTCCTCTAGGAGATTGCCTGTGCTTAGCTCTATTCTGTTTCTTTTTATCCTAAAAAAACTCCCTAGTCCTTGCCAATGACAAGCATATGCATAACACGATGCCGCCACCACCATGCTTGAAAATATCAGTGGTGTGTTGGATTTGCCCCAAACATTGCCTCTTTATATTCAGGACATAAAGTCATTTTCTTTGCCACATTTTTGGAAGTTTTACTTTAGTGTCTTGTTCCACACGGGATGCATGTTTTTGAGTATTTGTATTCTGTACAGGCTTCCTTCTTTTCACTCTGTCATTTAGGTTAGTATTGTGGAGTAACTACAATGCTGATCCATCCTCAGTTTTCTCCTATCACAGCCATTAAACTCTAACTGTTTTAAATCCCTGAGCTGTTTCCTTCCTCTCCGGGAAGGGCGCCTGTATCTTTGTACTGACTGGGTGTATTGATACACCATCCAAAGTGTAGTTAATAACATCACCGTGTTCAAAGAGATATTTAATGTCTCCTTTTTTTTACCCATCTACCAATAGGTGCCCTTTATTGCAAAGCCTTGGAAAACCTCCCTGGTCTTTGTGTTTGAATCTGTGTTATAAATTCACTGCTCAACTGAGGGACCTTACAGATAATTGTGTGTGTGTGTGGGGTACAGAGATGAGGTACTCATTCAAAAATCATGTTATCTCACACAGAGTGAGACCATGCAACTTTATTATGTGATTTGTTAAGCACCTTTTCAGCCATTAATTTTGTATTCATTTGTAAACATTTCTTCGAACTTAATTCCACTTTGACATTGTGGTACTGTGTCTAGGCCAGTGACGCAACATCTAAATGAAAGCCATTTTAAATGCGTACTCTAACAGAACAAAATGTGGAAAAAGTCAAGGGTTGTGAATACTTGGTGAAGACACTGTAAGCCCAGCCACCCACCCTCAAACACTTATTTTCGGCTGGCAGCAGAGAGACTACAGCCTCACCAAAGTGAGCTCAGCACTCTGCTCTCTCTCGAACATCTGCTTTTTTGTAGTTGAACCACACTTTGCTTCTCCCACAAGGTGACTTCCAGGCTTATGGACAGAGAGAGAACAACCGTAGCCCTTTTAACTTTTTGTTATATCTACAATTTAGAATAAAGAGTAAACCCAGAAGTTTTTCACAGCTAGGATTTGGAGTTAAGCTTTGGCTCAAGTTTGGCATCCTAAGTTGCTGTCATGACTTTGCTGTTCTCTTCAGCCCTTGTCGAGTCTGAAATGCCAATCTCTGCGAATTAGTTAAGATTACATAATGGCAGAACATTTTCCAACGTCAGGATTTGTGTTTTCCAGCCGAGCTTTTGTCTATTTTGTCTGGCACAGGGCTGGTGGATAGATGACAGCTGTACTGTAGTGTGGTGGTGCAGCAGCTCTCCACCTTGTTTCCATGACGCCCCATTACTACCCTGGGCTTTCTATAGACTTCTTGTTTCCATGACGCCCCATTACTACCCTGGGATTTCTATAGACTTCTTGTTTCCATGACGCCCCATTACTACCCTGGGCTTTCTATAGACTTCTTGTTTCCATGACGCCCCATTACTACCCTGGGTTTTCTATAGACTTCTTGTTTCCATGACGCCCCATTACTACCCTGGGATTTCTATAGACTTCTTGTTTCCATGACGCCCCATTACTACCCTGGGCTTTCTATAGACTTCTTGTTTTTTTTCACTGTATTTTTACTCCGTAAGGGATCAACCGCGTTGAAAGTATCGACTTTGGGGGCCAAGGAACCTGACTGCCCCCTTCTAAAAGCACCATACTGTACATATATAGGCAGTGGTGGAAAAATACCCAATTGTCATACTTGAGTAAGGTAAAGATGCATTATTTGAAACTGACTTAAGTGAAAGTCACCCAGTAAAATACTACTTGAGAAAAAGTATTTGCTTTTAAATATACTTAAGTATCAAAAGTAAATGTAATTGCAAAAATATACTTAAGTATCAAAAGTAAAAGTATAAATCATTTAAAATTACTTTTATTAGGCAATCCAAACTGTAAAATAGTCTTGTTTTTTTAATTTAAGGGCGCACTCCAAGACATAATTTACAAATGAAGAATTTGTGTTTAGTGAGTCTGCCAGATCACTTAGTAGGGATGACCAGGGATGTTCGACGCTGGGCCAATTGTGCGCCGCCCTATGTATCACAACCGGGCCGTGATCCCAGCCTGGAATCAAACCAGGGTCTGTAGTGACTCCTCTAGCACTGAGATGCAGTGCCTCCGACCGCTGCGCCTGTAGAGAGGATTACCCGAGCACTTTGCTGCTTCATCAATTTATTCCACTTAAGACGGTTGGCCATATTGGACCTTACAGGCATGCATGTCAACCCGTTAATGGAAACACATTTTTTTTTCTTTCTCACAGAAGTTAAGCCTTCTTAATGTCATGTAAGGAGATTTGCAGCATAGTGCCACTACATCCTCCCTGGTTTTAGAGTTTTGATCTGAAATGCTTAAATGCCTGAATGGGCGCATAGATCTCTTCAGTTGGCCTTTACAATACAGTGAAGCGGTCACATGTTGCCTCCGAGTCCACAGGCCTCTAGTTCACTGCCTGAGCCTACACTCGTTTCTGCCTGGGCGTACTCCAAGCCTCCAAATAATGTGTGTATTATGAAATGAGGTACAAAGACTCTGCTGTTTTTCCCGTCATGTTTAAGATACCGGGGTGAATTGCAGTGAATGTGTGAAGTCTTCAGGTGTGTTACTATTTTCCCGTTGATAGAAGTTTTAGAAGTCTATGGAAATGGCTAGGCGGATGTTAATTCTGCAACCTGAATGGCTGTGCTGTAGCGTTATGTACAATGCACCCTCTGTAAGGTCCACATACTCTACATTTTATGTAGGCTTGAAAGACCATTTGAACTCTAGTCTGCAGACAGGGTTGTGCTTCTGTAGCGAGAAAGACCTTGCTTGTAATTATTGCACCGGGTCACCTGAGGAGCAGACGACCTATGTGCCAGAAGGTGGCAGCAACACTACCTGCATGTCACACTGTTCTGTTATGTATAAACATAAGGACATTGCTTACATTTGCTGTTCAGTTATATGATCCCACTTTCAAGATTGCAGCTGTCCTTTTTGTGTTTTATGTTTAAACCCACTTTGATTGATATTTTTTTGGGGGAGGCAATCCTAATCCTTTACGACGTCAAGCATAGGCCTGTGTGAAATTAATCATTGTGCATTTGATTTAGTGTTTTGACAGTTCAGATGATCGTATGTACAGTTTTTAAGTGATACGCTATTTGTCCCTTCTGTAGTTAGCTGGTGATGTGTTTTAATGGATGGTTCAACACTGTGATGATGTCACATGTCACAGATGGGGTCAGGCCACTTTGTGAACCTCTAGGGAGACGACAGGTCAAAGGTAATTCTAGAGTGCTCCTTGCCCCCCCGACACCAACACAGTTAAATTTAAAGAAGCAGGGCGGGGCTGAATTGCATTTAAATAGCCTACAGAATTGGGATTTGTCTATTGCATGAATTTATTTAGATTAGGCTAATTGAAATAGAATTAACCCTCACCCTGCAAAGCTGACAGGAGAGCTGGACTTTGACTGTAGTGTGATTGAGTTACAGCACTCCACAGGGGGAGACAGACAATTTTATTGAAAAGGTTCACGCTGGTGATTCTGGCATCCTGTCTGGGGCTATTGATGATCAGTTTCAGTCTGATCAATGACTGAAGGGGAGCAGAGTTGTTTTTTTTGCCATGAGGAGGCGGGGTGGACTCTGGAAAGGAGGCCAGTTGTAGACCTAAGCCTATAGACATCAGTGTTTTTAAATATAGGCGACCATTGGCCTGGCCTTGCCCCCAGTGAGAGGAAGTTTCAAGCGGCGCCTGCATATTGAGTGGACCTCTACCCCTGCCCCAGGTCCTGTAGGACACATTGACTGTAGGGGACAGGGGTCTGTCTGGAATGACCTGAACATACTACTGGCCTCAGTCACCTCTGGGTCCTGGCCTACTGCACTCACTGGCCATGTCCCAAATGGTACCCCGTTCCCTATATAGTGCACTACTTTTGACCAGATCCCTATGGGCCCTGTTGAAAAGTTGTTTCCTACATAGGGTCCAATTTGGAACTCAAGCACTGCGCTCACCCGGCCAACTCCTCTGGCCTCAGAAAGAATAGTGCTTGCCACAGCAGAAGCTGCTCTCACTAACCCAGTTAACTCTGAGGGAAAGTCAATACGGTTTTAGTAGCTCGAAGACGTCGGTGTACAGCATGCTGCTGCCAGTGTTTTCAAGAATTGTAGTTTTCTTCCTAGCCAAAAGTGGGGCAGGCCTAGGGCTATTTCATACAGACAGTGCTGCGAATGAATTGTACCGTAGTGTGCGTTTTCAGGTCGTCATTTGGCATCTTCTCTATATCCAATTCAGTGGTGCTTGTGTTTTAAAGCCGGTGGATGAAGAGGTCTACTTTTCAACATGAGGTAATATAGTCTATAAAAATACAGGCTTGCCTGTAAATCTCTGATCATGAGGGTTATAGGAGGAAGGCCCTCATAAGGAACACAAATCTTAGTAGATAATATAGGGCCAGACTATCATTTTTGTTTTTCAACAGGACAATGACCCAAAACACACCTCCAGGCTGTGTAAGGGCTATTTGACAAGGAAAGAAAGTGATTGAGTGCTGCATCAGATGACCTGGCCTCCACAATCATCCGACCTCAACCCAATTGAGATGGTTATGGGATGAATTGGACCGCAGAGTGAAGTAACAGGAGCCAATAAGTGCTCAGCGTATGTGGGAACTCTTTCAAGACTGTTGGAAAAGCATTCCTCATGAAGCTGGTTGAGAGAATGCCAAGTGTGTGCAAAGCTGTCATCAAGACAAAGGGTGGCTACTTTGAAGAATCTCAAATATAAAATACATTGTGTTTAACACTTTTTGCTTACTACATGATTCCATACGTGTTATTGTCTTCACTATTATTCTACAATGTAGAAAAATAGTAAAAATAAAGAAAAACCCTTGAATGAGTAGGTGTGTCCAAACTTTTAGCTGGTACTGTATAGAAAATACAATATATTTTTGGGTCGTAGTTGTGGTCAATTTGTAGTGTACAAATTATTATAGTTATGTTCCGCCCCCCCGACCATCTCTGATGTGTTGTTCTTCATGGTTAAACCCCACGCACACAAACAGGAGGTCTATGCTGTACACACACACACTCACTCACTCACTCACTCACTCACTCACTCACTCACTCCTACCCCTCCCTTTTATTTATTAGTCTCCTGTGCCACATTCCAGCGTTGCCTGGTGCTTTCCTTTTTACTCTTGTAGCTGTAGTGGGTTTTCTGCGGGATCTCTGTCTATTCAACATTGAGAAGTTATTTTGTGTCCACGGTAGAGCTGGGCGATATGGACAAAAATCCCTATTGCGTTAAATTGCCGGAATCGCTGTGATAATGATGAATAAAACGATATGTTTATAGCGTTCTTTGTTTTTTTTAAATTATCCTTTAAACTACGACTTCATGTGTAATGGTTGTAGCCATCAATTGTCCCATTTTAACAATCACCTATATTAGGAAAATGCCTGTGATAAGTGATCAGTATGGTCTGTGTCTGATATTTTTCGGTTTATCATCCCAGCTCTATTACAGACACACACACACACACACACACACACACACACACACACACACACACACATCTGAGTACGTTACGCCATGACTCGCTCACACATTCTGACTCGCTCAGCAAATACCCTCGGATGTCCACAAAGACAAAACCCAGAGGTTTAATATTATCCATGAATTTGTCCCTCAGCAGTCTCGGCTAACTAACACTTGCTGTTTTGCTGCCACACACATCTGTGTGTGTGTGTGTGCGCGCCCCTGCCTGAAGTCACTGAGGGCGTGTGCCACACCTGTTAATGCTAGTTGCCCGTAGGCTCAATAGCTCCTCTGTCCTCCCACACCATATGGCCGCATGGAAGTTTCCACATGCATTCTTCAGGCTTTCTGCTCTTAATGTTTGAACAGCTGTGTTTGATAGGACTCTGTTTTTAAGGACTTTGTGTGTCAGTGAGTGTTTGTCGCTCCGGATTAAATTTGTCAATTTGATAGGAAACATATTATTTTTTTTACCCAATGGGCCTATGGTAAATTCTTAAAGCAAAATGGACATTTCGCTCGTGTACTTGGTCTGGTTTGCATAGTGCTGAGTTGACATAAAAGCCATGTAAAAAGGTTAATACCTGGATTTTAAGGTTAATTAATTTCCTAGTTAAGCAGACAGAAGTTCATCTTTTAAGAGCATTGTGCTGCTCTGCTATGGGATGGCCGTGTGTGTGTTCTGTGTGTCTTGTGAAAAAGGGTTGATTGACAGTCATTTGGTAATCCATACAAATCCTCCAGTGTTTGAGACTCTTTGGTCAATCCTGACTGAGAGCCTTCGTGGCCAAACATTTGCTCTGTCATTCAATACATATCTGAGAGTATTAGGCCTGTAGTGTATGCGTGACTTATGTTTTTAGGTCTCCAGTTCCTGCTTTAGAGTAGAGACCTTTTTGGCAAACCAACCAGAGTGACCCAGACCTGAGCTGCATTTTTCCAGTCTCAACCAACCTGTGTTGCCTTGCCGCTGGGTGAGGTGAGATGTCTGTTCTGAACCTTTTTGTTGTCTCGCCTCCTCCAGGACCTGCACACCGTTTACAGTCACCTCTACCACATGGATGTCCTGTCCCACCTCAGGGAGCACCAGCTCAGGTCAGGTTTACCTCTCCGTCCAACCATTACACCAAAACACCCACCCTGCTAAAGCTCCCTGCACCACATCTTATAGTAGGAGTGCTGATCTAGGATCAGTTTGGCCTTTTTAAAACATCAATGAGATTGGGCTATTCTACATGGTCGGGGGCTGATTGTAGATCAGCACTCCTACTCTGGCATTACGAATACAGGCCCCAGGTGTTGAAGCTGCAACTAGTGTCTGTGACTCATCCACATGACCCTTCTATTCCAATCTCCCGTTGGTACATAGGACAGAGTTGACTTGCGCGCACTGGGGCCGGCGTGCAGGCCAGGCCACGCAGCCATACACCTCTGAGACATTAACCACAACCATTCCACGTAATCAACAGTCGGATATGAGAGCTGTCAGTCTGGTTGTGGTAATGTATGAACTAATCATCTATAAACTGGTAGTGTCTGAACTAGTGAAAAAAAAATAGATTCAGTTACATACCGGGATATTCTTTTTGCCGATGTATTGTATTATTTTTCCGCTAGTTGGCTGTACCTGCACTAAAACTCCAGCATCTTTTTTCTTCATAGCTTGTTCTCCTCTTTTTAAATAGGGATCCAATTTGTTTTCAGCACTTTTATTTCTCTGACTGATCCAAACTAGTTTTATCATGGCTCCCTCTTGTCCCTCTTTAGCAGATTATGGTGAGTAATGTGTTTGGAACATCGAATTGCAATAAAATCACAGAATTAAATTGCAATATATATCATATCGGCACCAAAGTATTGTGATAATATTGTGAGGTCACATTTCCCAGCCCTAATGTGCATAAAATAGACCAGTGGCTGTTGCTTATATTCAACTGAATTTATAAACAAAACTGACTTTATAAACATTATATAACAGGCGCCAGCAGGTTCTTTAGATCGGTAGGGTTGAAAACTTCAGTAGTATCGTATGAAACGGTACTATGGTATTCTGAAATGTTGGAGTCATAAGTATCATGACGTTTTGGTACCGTGATATTACCGTGGTGCCGGTATACCGGGCAACACTACTCACGATAAGATATGTATTGCGATTCTTACGATTCTATATGTATTGTGATTTGGTACTGTGAATTTTTTATTGCGATTCGATCTTTCAAACATATTGCTCACAATATGTCTGCTGCAGAGGGACGAGAGTTTCGAAGACAATTTGGCTCCTTATTTAAACAAATTTTTAGATCAAGCTATGCAGAGTTTTGGTGCTTGTACAGGTGAAGTCGGAAGTTTACATACACCTTAGCCAAATACATTTAAACTCAGTTTTTCACAATTCCTGACATTTAATCTTAGTAAAACTTCCCTGTCTTAGGTCAATTAGGATCACCACTTTATTTTAAGAATGTGAAATGTCAGAATAATAGTAGAGAGTGATTTATTTCAGCTTTTATTTCTTTCATCACATTCCCAGTGGGTCAGAAGTTTACATACACTCATTTAGTATTTGGTAGCATTGCCTTTAAATTGTTTAACTTGGGTCAAATGTTTTGGGTAGCCTTCCACAAGCTTCCCACAATAAGTTGGGTGGATTTTGTGCCATTCCTCCTGACAGAGCTGGTGTAACTGAGTCAGGTTTGTAGGCCTCCTTGCTCGCACACGCTTTTTCAGTTCTGCCCACACACTTTCTATAGGATTGAGGTCAGGGCTTTGTGATGGCCACTCCAATACCTTGACTTTGTTGTCCTTAAGCCATTTTGCCACAACTTTGGAAGTATGATTGGGGTCATTGTCCATTTGGAAGACCCATTTGCGACCAAGCTTTAACTTCCTTACTGATGTCTTGAGATGTTGCTTTAATATATTCACATAATTTTCCTACCTCATGATGCCATCTATTATGTGAAGTTCACCAGTCCCTCCTGCAGCAAAGCACCCCCACAACATGATGCTGCCACCCCCGTGCTTCACAGTTGGGATGGTGTTCTTCGACTTGCAAGCCTACCCCTTTTCCCTCCAAACATAAGGATGGCCATTATGGCCAAACAGTTATAGTTTTGTTTCATCAGACCAGAGGACAAGTACGATCTTTGTCCCCATATGCAGTTGTAAACCGTAGTCTGTATTTTTTATGGCGGTTTTGGAGCAGTGGCTTCTTCCTTGCTGAGCGGCCTTTCAGGTTATGTCGATATAGGACTCGTTTTACTGTGGATATAGATAATTTTGTACCTGTTTCCTCCAGCATCTTCACAAGGTCCTTTGCTGTTGTTCTGGGAATGATTTGCACTTTTTACACCAATGCACGTTAATCTCTAGGAGACAGAACGCGTCTCCTTCCTGAGCGGTAAGACGGCTGTGTGGTCCCATGGTCTTTATACTTGCGTACTATTGTTTGTACAGATGAACGTGGTACCTTCAGGCGTTTGGAAATTGCTCCGAAAGGATGAACCAGACTTGTGGAGGTCTCCAATTTTTTTTTCTGAGGTCTTGACTGATTTCTTTTGATTTTCCAATGATGTCAAGCAAAGAGGCACTGAATTTGAAGGTAGGCCTTGCAATACATCCACAGGTACACCTCCAATTGACTCAAAGGATATCAAGTAGCCTATCATAAGCTTCTAAAGTCATTTTCTGGAATTTTCCAAGCTGTTTAAAGGCACAGTCAACTTAGTGTATGTAAACTTCTGACCCACTGGAATTGTGATACAGTGAGTTATAAGTGAAATAATCTGTCTGTAAACAATTGTTGGAAAAATGACTTGTGTCATGCGCAAAGTAGATGTCCTAACCGACTTGCCAAAACTATAGTTTGTTAACAAGAAATTTGTGGAGTGGTTGAAAAACGAGTTTTAATGACTCCAACCTAAGTGTATGTAAACTTCTGACTTCAACTGTAACTCAGCTGCATAAACAATGAACTAGTGCCAAAATAATATTGTGATATTGTCAAAATGATACATATTGGGATATTATTTTTAACAATATATTTTAACTGTATTACTTGTTTCCCCCGTCACTAATCTGAACTGATGATGCTTAAACGTATAATGTATAAAACTGATAATGTAGGAAATGTACGTATGAACAGATAACGTCTGAACTGGTAGTGTCTGAGCTACGTGTTTTTTCAGTTCGCTAATGTCCAAACATTGGAGGAAAAATAGATAGATAGATCTATCTTTTGGAGGAGTGGAGTCAGGATTAAACTATTTCAGTGTAAACTGAACCGACTAAACCCAGATATAAAGGATGTAGAAATGATAATGGAACTACATATTTTATAATCTTTGAGAATCAACAGTCACCAAACTAAAAATCTAGACAGTCAGGGAGAAATGAAAATTCCCAAGACAATTCATTTCGCAGTACTGATTTTGTTATTATGTTTGAGCAAAAGAACACAGCATTAGCCATGGCAACTTGCATAGAATTGTAGGAAATTAGCTTTAAAACTACTACATTTTCTCTTAGCTCCATGGCAAAATGTGTAGAATTGTAGGAAATTAGCTTTTAAATGGCAAAAATGTCTCACAGCTCCATGGAGAAATTCAGAATTACAGGAAATTGGCTTCAAATTGAAAAAAGTTATCTAAACCTCCAAAATGTTATCTTAAATCCAGCCGCCCTGACAGGCCGATCCACAACCATCCATGCCTACACCTATGCCCCTTTATTGATCCAGAATAACCTGTCATGTGTAAACATATCATCTATCAAACTGATAATATATGACCTGATATTGTAGGTGCGTGTAATTTATAAAACTGGTAATGAATGAACTGATAGTCGTAATAAAGATGTTTTGTTGTTGTGCAGGTCGATGTGTACCTCAGCCAGGTATGAGAGACACGAAGCTAACCACGTCCTGTTCTAGTAAGTAAACACACACACCACACACACACACACACACACACACACACACACAGGAAAACCTAAACATCTGCTTTGCTTCTCTTGAAGAACATAGTTTTCCTTTTCTGTTTGTCTGCAACATCAAATCAATTACATTTATTGGTCGCGTGTACACAGTTTAGCTGATCGTAGTGTCCACCCAGTCACTCTGCCCAGAGTGGGTGAAACACGCTTTGGTGATGAAATTTCACTTATTTTATAAAATAGAATAAGATTCTCCATGTTCTGAATCTTACTTTAACATGTCATTTATATCCAAAAAGTCTTGGTACAGCTGTGGGTGCAGGTTTCTCCTAACAACGTTTTAGGATTTTACATTTTGTGGTTGTTGTTTCCGCAAGTCGCAAAAAAGTGAAATTCGCTTGGTGTACGCTCAGTGGTCCGTTGACATTTAAGAGTTACACTTGGTATTAATATGAAAAGCGTATACTAAAATACTACATGTCATGTCTCAATGTATATCCATCTTACCTCTATTGTTTTATGTCCTGTGGATTTCTTTTTTTTGAATTAAATGTTTTATTTACCCCTTTTTCTCCCCAATTTCGGTCTTGTCTCATCGCTGCAACTCCCGTGTGGACTCGGGAGAGGCGAAGGTCGAGAGCCGTGCGTCCTCCAAAACACGACCCTGCCACTGCTTCTTGACACACTGCGTGCTTAACTTGGAAGCCAACCTCACCAATGTGTCGGAGGAAACACCATACACCTCGCGACTGTGTCAGCGTGCACTGCGCCCGGCCCGCCACAGGAGTCGCTAGTGCACGATGGGACAAGGACCTCCCTGCCGGCCAAACCCTCCCCCTAACCCGGACGACACTGGGCCATTTGTGCGCCGCCCCGTGGGTCTCCCGGTCGCGGCCGGCTGCGACAGAGCCTGGACTCGAACCCAGAATCTCTAGTGGCACAGCTAGCACTGCGATGTAGTGCCTTAGACCACTGCGCCTCTCGGGGAAATACGGAAATTTACTTTTTTACTTTTACTTAAGGATTCAGACCCTTTGCTATGAGACTCGAAATTGAGCACAGGTGCATCCTGTTTCTGTTGATCATCCTTGAGATGTTTCTACAATTTGATTGCAGTCCAACTGTGGTAGATTTAATTGATTGGACATGTTTTGGAAAGGCACATACCTGTCTATATAAGGTATAAGGTCCCACAGTTGACAGTGCATGTCAGAACAAAAAACAAGAGCTCCGTGACAGGATTGTGTCGAGGCACAGATCTGGGGAAGGGTACCAAACATTTCTGCAGCATTAAAGGTCCAAGAACAGTGGCATCCACTTTTCCTAAATGGAAGAAGTTTGGAACCACCAAGACTCTTACTAGAGCTGGCCGCCCGTTCAAACTGAGCGATCGGGGGAGAAGGGCCTTGGACAGGGAGGTGACCTAGAACCCAATGGTCACTCTGACAGAGCTCTAGATTTCCTCTGTGGAGATGGGAGAACCTTCCAGAAGGACAACCATCTCTGCAGCACTCCACCAATCAGACCTTTATGGCAGAGTGGAAGGCCAGATGGAAGCCACTCCTCAGTAAAAGGCACATGTCAGCCCGCTTGGAGTTTGCCAAAAGGCACCTTAAGACTCTGACCATAAGAAACAAGATTCTCTGTTCTGATGAAACCAAGATTCAACTCTTTGGCCTGAATGCCAAGCGTCACGTCTGGAGGAAATCTGGCACCACCCTTACAGTGAAGCATTGTGGTGGCAGCATCATGCTTTGGGGTTGTTTTTCAGTGGCAGGGACTGGGAGACTAGTCAGGATCGAGCGAAAGATGAACGGTGCAAAGTACAGAGGTCCTTGATGAAAACCTGCTCCAGAGCTCTCAGGACCTCAGACTGGGGCGACGGTTCACCTTCCAACAAGACAGCGACCCTAGGCACACAGCCAAGACAACGCAGGAGTGGCTTCGGGACAAGTTTCTGAATGTCCTTCAGCCGGAGCCCGGACTTTAACCCGATCTAACATCTCTGAAAAGACGTGGAAATGGCTGTGCCTCTACGCCATCCAACCTGACAGAGCTTGAGAGGATCTGCAGAGAATAATGGCTGAAACTCCCCAAATACAAGTGTGCCAAGCTTGTAGCATCATACCCAAGAAGACTTGATGCTGTAGTCGCTGCCAAAGGTACTTCAATAAAGTACTGAGTAAAGGGTCTGAATACTTATGTAAATGTTATGTATACACTTCTGGTCCAAAGTTTTAGAACACCTACTCATTCAAGGTTTTTTATTTTATTAGATTTGTTACAATTTTCTACATTGTAGAATAATGGTGAAGACGAACTATGAAATAACACATATGGAACGCTTTTCCAACAGTCTTTATGGAGTTCCCACATATGCTGAACACTTGTTGGCTGCTTTTCCTTCACTCTGCGGTCCAACTCATCCCAAACCATCTCAATTGGGTTGAGGTCGGGTGATTGTAGAGGCCAGGAGATCTGATGCAGCACTCCATCACTCGCCTTCTTGGTCAAATAGCCCTTACACAGCCTGGAGGTGTGTTGGGTCATTGTCCTGTTGAAAACAAATGATAGTCCCACTAAGCCCAAACCTGATGGGATGGCGTATCGCTGCAGAATGCTGTGTTAGACTTGCTGGTTGAGTGTGCCTTGATTTCTAAATAAATCGCTGACAGTGTCACCAGCAAAGTACCATCACACCACCACCTCCATGCTTCACGGTGGGAACCACACATGCGGAGATCATCCGTTCACCCATATCGCATCTCACAAAGACAGCGGTTGGAAGCAAAAATCTCAAATTTGGACTCATCAGACCAAAGGACAGATTTCCACCGATCTAATGTCCATCTCTCATGTTTCTTAGCCCAAGCAAGTCTCTTCTTCTTTTTGGTGTCCTTTAGTAGTGGTTTCTTTGCAGCAATTGGACCATGAAGGCCTGATTCACACAGTCTCCTCTGAACAGTTGATGTTGAGATGTGTCTGTTACTTGAACTTAAGGGGTGTGAATACTTTGTGTAGGCACTGTATATTTGTTTTATTTGATGCCTTTATTATTTAATTCTAAGTCATCATCTCTATAGAGCTGCTGCTTATGCTGTCTGCCAAAATCACAATTTTAGTAGTTCTTAAAACTAAATAAGGCATACTTTTATGACTGCTGAATACCAACTAGCAATCATGTATTTTCAGGTAGAGCTACCACTCAAAGCAACTGCTCTCTATTCTTCTTGATCACTTGTCTTCTGTCTCTTCTCTCTGTGTCTGCCGCACACAGATTGGACAAGTAGGCGCGCAATGGATTATGGTCATTGTAGTTAATTACCACTTTTTATGTGATGGCTGTGAAACAGTCTGATGGCCTGAAGCTGTTTTTCAGTCTTTCGGTCTCGGTTTTGATGCACCTGTACCGTCTCTGTCTTCTAGATGGTAGCAGAGTGAACAGACCGTGACTCGGGTGGCTAATGACCACGGTTTCCTTGTCATGTTACCTTTGTTTTGTCTGTTTATCATTTCATATTTACATTTTAGTAATTTAGCAGACACTGTTATCCAGAGCGACTTAGTGCATTCATCTTAGGATGGCTAGGTGAGACAACCACTTATCACATTTGTCCTCAAAGTAGCTATCAGCAAAGTCAGAGCTTGTAAGGTGGGAAAAAGTAAAGTGCGAATGTTCCATTGGGGTGCCGTGACAGAGAAGAGCTTGGAATGGACGGGAGCTGCCCTCCCGTAGGGGTGTGAGGGCTAAGAGACCAGAGAACGGAGTGCTCAGGTTGGGGTGCAGGGTTTGAGAAGAGCCTGAAGGTAGCGAGGTGCAGTTCCTCTTGCTGCTCCGTAGGCAAGCACCACGGTCTTCTAGTGGATGCTAGCTTCGACTCTGAAGCCAGTGGAGTGTGCGGAGGAGCGGGGTGACATGGGAGAACTTGGGAAGGTTGAACGCTAGGCTGGCTGCAGCTTTCTGGATAAATTGTAGGGGTTTGATGGCACAAGGAGCCCAGCCAACAGCGAGTTGCAGTAGTCTAGACGGGAGACGGGGTGGCGGGGTGGCAGGTAGCCTAGTGGTTAGAGCGTTGGACTTGTAACCGGAGGGTTGCAAGTTCAAATCCCCGAGCTGACAAGGAAAAAAATCTGTCGTTCTGCCCCTGAACAAGGCAGTTAACCCACTGTTCCCCGGGCGCCGAAGACGTGGATGTCGATTAAGGCAGCCCCCCGCACCTCTCTGATTCAGAGGGGTTGGGTTAAATGCGGAAGACACATTTCAGTTGAAGGCATTCGGTTGTACAACTGACTAATAATGGTGACTGACTGTGAGAGGACAAGTGCCTGGGTTAGGACCTGTGCCGCTTCCTGTGTGAGGTAGGGTCGTACTCTATGGATGTTCCTCTTCCTGTGTGACGTAGGGTCGTACTCTATGGATTTTCCTCTTTCTGTGTGAGGTAGGGTCGTACTCTATGGATGTTCCTCTTCCTGTGTGAGGTAGGGTCGTACTCTATGGATGTTCCTCTTCCTGTGTGTGGTAGGGTCGTACTCTATGAATGTAGTAGAGCATGAACCTGCTGAAGCGGGTCACTGCTTTGATGTTTGTAGAGAACGACAGAGTGTTGTCCAGGGTCACGCCAAGGTTCTTTGCAATCTGGGAGGGGGACACTGTAATTGGCAACTGTGATGGAGAGGTCCTGGAGCTGGCTGGCCTTCTCCAGGAGGAAGAGCAGATCTGTCTTGTTGAGCTTGAGGTGGTGGGCCGACATTCAAGCTTGATTTATCTGCCAGGCACGCAGAGATGCATGTCACCACCTGGGTGTCAGAAGGGGGGAAGGACTAAAGTAGTTGAGTGTCATCATAGCAATGATAGGAGAGACCAGATGAGGAAATGACGGAGCCGAGTGATTTGATTTACTAACAGAGCCGTGGGGGGCACCGGTAGTGTGAGTACGTGGGTGGCACCGGTAGTGTGAGTACGTGGGGGGCACCGGTAGTGTGAGTACGTGGTGCAGTCACAGATTCTCTCCACGTCACCTGCAAGGAGCAGCCTGCCAGGTAGGATGCAATCCAAGAGTGCAGAGCCTGAGACGCACAGCCCAAAGAGGGTGGAGAGGATCTGATGGTTCACGGTGTTGAAGGCAGAGGATAGATCTAGCAGGATGAGAACAGATAAAAGAGAGAGTCCGCTTTGGCAGTGCGGAGAGGAGAGCCTCTGTGACGAAGAGCAGAAGGTTGAGTGACCCGTCTTGAAGCCTGACTGGTTAAGGTCAAGAAGATTGTTCTGAGAGAGATAGCGAGAGAGTTGGTTAGAGACAGCATGCTCAAGTGTTTTGAACAGACAAGAAAGGAGTTTCTTTGAGTTTCTGCAGTTTCTTGAGGAGGGGACTTACTCTGGCCATTTTTGAAGTCAGAGGGGACACAGCCAGTGGTCAGGGATGAGTTGATGAGGGAAGTGAGGAATGGGAGGTCTCCAGAGATGGTCTCACCATACTTTAGCACTCAGTCAGCGTTCTAATACTGTACGTACTGGAGGTAGTAAACATCATATAAAAATAATCTGGATTCCTTATGAAATACTAAAGCCCATGTGAACCTGCTAATGTATTTGGTTTATGCGTTAGGCTACCGACGCATATTTACCTTGATTGTAATTAACCTTTACCCTCCTCCATCCATATTGCATCTGTTATTAAGGCTGCCCGGCTGCATATTCCCTCTCTGAGGAGCAGACTGAGACGCCTGTCATGGTAGATATCTAATGAAGTGCCCTGTTTGGAAAGGATATCAACATGACTATTGAAGCCATGCAAGTGGATTTCTTCAAGGCAATTCAGCCTCTACTTTAAACGATGCTACTGCATCTGCTGTGCCACCTCAAGCAACATCCAAGACTCGTTTGTTTTTTTTCCCCTGTTGAGGAACAATTCAGGGCCCTTGCCACGCCTATCCGTTTCAAATATAATGCACATGTGATGGCACCATGCAGACGTGTCCATGAACGGCAATATGTAGACCAGGGATCTTCAGCTAGATTCAGCCGCGGGACCATTTTATTTCTGGATGGGATGGTCGGGCGGTCGGAACATAATTACAAATAATTTGTTGCCTGCAAATTGACCGTAAGAAGCCCAAACATATGTTTGACTAAAACCTAATCATTTCAAACCTTGCTTACATTTGTATATGGTCACTGTCTCCATTATGAGTGGGAATACTTGGGAACAGATTTCTTATATGTCCAAGAATGAAAATTCCACACCCCGGAATTTGTATTTTATTTAAATTTGCTCAGAAAACTTGGGGGCCAAATAAAACCACCCGCGGGCCACCAGTTGGGGAACCCTGATGTAGACTAACCTTGTAATCTTGTCTCCCCCTACAGCCAAGACAGCCTCGCCACATGTTGGTACATCCTCCTCTCCGGCTCGGTCTTCGTCAAGGAGCAAATGTACTTGGCTAGATGCTGGTAGGTACCATTTATCTTCCATTGATCAGCACACAATCTCTTCACACAGACACAGACTGACTGGACGTGGTAAGGAGAGAGAGAGGCTGTGGTGTCCCAAATGGCACCCTATTCCCTATATAGTGCACTACTTTTCACCAGGTTCCATAGGGTGCTGGTGAAAAGTAGTGCACTATATAGGGAATATGGTGGGATTTGGGACACAGCCAGGTAAGAGCTAGACCACCGGCCTGTCTGGCAGAAGCAAGCGGCTGTGTGCTTCAGATCTGTGCGGGCGTTGATAAGATAGCTTATGATGAAGAGTCTGTGTTTATAGAGCAAGGAGTGAGCTCTGAACCGAGTGGGTTCTGCTACAGTTCACTGGCTTGTCTGTCAGAGCGAGGGGGGAGAGGGAGAGCCGGACAGACACACGTCTCTTTCTGACACACACCTGCACACTTTCTCACTGTCTCACTCACTCTGTATCACACACATTAAGTAGGGATCATGTCTGTTTGATGCAGTGCAGCTTTGAGGCAAGTGTGAGATTCCTCAAGCACCACGTGACTATAATAACTGCAGCCGCTAATAATGAGGGGTGTGTGTGTGTGTGTGTGGGGGGTGTGTGTGTGTGTGTGTGTGGGGGGTGTGTGTGTGTGGGGGGTGTGTGTGTGTGTGTGTGTGTGTGTATGTTGCTGATTGAGTACAGATGTCTCGGACACAGACACACCAGCCAGGCCCATTTTCACCGCTTTGTTAATGCTTTTTTTCGTCTGCCTGCCCTGGTCGGTCTCTCCAACACAGCCTTCTTCCAGCCCTCCTGCCCAGCCAGGAGAAACAAAGCTTTTGTGAGCTCAAGACTGAAAACGTTGTGAAAGATAATTTGCACGTGGTACCACTTCCTCTACAGCACATCATATATCAGATTTGAAGCATCGAGGATGACACAAATGGGAAATGGGGGCAAAAAAAAAAACATGGAAAAACACTTGGTGTGAAGCTGAATCTGCTTATTGGTCAGAAATTGGGCGCACATGAGGTGACCGCCATGCGCTTCAGTGCAGAAGGAGAAGGAGGGCAACCACCACTGCCTTGAAGAGATGTCGAAGTGTGTACGTCTGTGTGTTTATGTCCGCGTGTGTGTGTGTGTGTGCCTGTGCATGTAGGCCTCTTGCGTGACTGTGGACATGGCGTCTGTGCGCGTTCCTGTGCGGGGCAGTTGATGACAGGGCGGAGCGGTGGGGTTGGGGTTGGGGTGCTGCCTCTGCAGGGGTCCATGGGGCGGAGGGGGCGGAGGGGGGCTAGGAGGGCAGTGAGCAGGGGGATGGGAAGAGGGCGTGGGGAATGTCGAACTCCTGGCAGGACTGGGAATGGCCATGTGTTCCTGAGCAGCATGTTGCCCATAAGCATATCCAGGCAGGAAATGAGCACACACACACACACACACACACACACACACACACACACAAAACACACACACACACACCGCCCTGGAGCCATCAGACACACAGACTAGAGAGAGAACACACTCCGTCCCTTAGAAAAAGACTCAAGCCCACGATGACTCGCCTCCTCTCACTGGATCTCTAAACAGACCCGACTTGGATTTACAACCGTTTGGGTCGAGTCCTGTGCGCTTTATATTTACTTACAGAGCAATTGAGGATCTGCTGGATATCATCTCCCCTCAATGAGACCCAGAGAAGCAGATCTTTACCCAGCTGGTTGTCAGGTTAGTGTTTACGTGTTCCTCCCTTGTGGAACATGTTTTAATCGTTCTGTTAGGAGTTGAGCCCTAGGACTTGGAGTCGTGCATGTGTGCTTTTAGTAAGTCATTAAGGAGCTTTTTAACTTGCCCCTCTCTGCTTGTGGACTGAAGCCGGCATGGGAATCTAAACGCTGCTATGGACTAAATCAGTGGTTCCTATTTTTCCCAAGGGCCCCCTTTTTCACATTTGAAAAATGTTACGCCCTCCCTTTAATTTGGATTGTTGGTTATTAAGAGCCTATATTAAATACTAAATAAAGTAACCCCATACTCCCGATTTTCCCCAAATGTTATTCCGCTAAATGTTTTTTTATGGTAATTTATATGAAACTCACATTTAATTATACATATTTTACAGAAAGTGATTTGATCAATTGATAGCGACAGATTATTCCCAAGCAAAGTCAGATGAATTGTTTACTACAAAATAGCCTCCAACACACTACTCAGCAAATTGGATGCAGTCTATCACAGTGCCATCCGTTTTGTCACCAAAGCCCCATATACTACCCACCACTGCGACCTGTGTGCTCTCATTGTCTGGCCCTCGCTACATATTCGTCGCCAAACCCACTGACTCCAGGTGATCTACAAGTCCCTGCTAGGTAAAGCCCCGTCTTATCTCAGCTCGCTGGTCACCATAGCAGCACCCACCCGTAGCACGCGCTCCAGCAGGTATATTTCACTGGTCACCCCCAAAGCCAACACCTCCTTAGCCACCTTTCCTTCCAGTTCTCTGCTGCCAATGACTGGAACGAACTGCAAAAATCACTGAAGTTGGAGACTTGTAATCTCCCTCTCTAACTTTAAGCATCAGCTGTCAGAGCAGCTTACCGTTCGCTGCAGCTGTACACAGCCCATCTGTAAATAGCACATCCAACCTACAACCTACCTCATCCCGTTTTTGTTGTTTTGCTCTTTTGCACACCAGTATCTCTACTTGCACATCTATCATTCCAGTGTTTAATTGCTAAATTGTAATTATTTCGCCACTATTGGCCTATTTATTGCCTTACCTCCCTAATCTTACCACATCTGCACACACTGTTCATAGATTTTTCTATTGTGTTATTGACTGTACGTTTGTTTATCCCATGTGTTGTTGTTTGTGTCGCACTGCTTTGCTTTATCTTGGCCATGAGAATGAGAACTTGTTCTCAACTGGCCTACCTGGTTAAATAAAGGTTAAATATAGATAGATAGATAGATAGATAGATAGATATAGTATGTCGTGGGTAACAAAAAGCCTCTGTCCTTTCTGTCAGTGTCCATATTCAACCCTGTGGCTTGAGTTTGATAGAATTACACTCAATTTCACCTAAATACTTTCTTGAATTCCATCGACCCCCTTTACATTGATGCTATTTTGAGTGATTGTTGCTGCTGGGCATAGTGACAATAGTAAGTTTTACGTAGTAGTAACGTAGCAGTCATGCATTTCTAGGAACTAAAGTGGGTTAGGCAAGTTGATGAGTATTTCTAATCGTTGTGAGTACTAGGCCTGTCTAGCGCTAGGCTCAGTGCATTGTGTTATTTTCACCTTGGTCGATTTATTGCTAGCCGATATGGTCTTGGCTGTAGTGTTAATGACTGTGTGTAAGAGAGCAGAACAGTCTGAACTGAGAGCAAGATGCTCGGCTCAAACTAGACAGCGGTTAGTGGTCGCTCTCTCTCTTCGCTGTTAGTCATCGTTACCATGGAGACACGGGCGCTGAACGTCTTCTGTTTTCAACGTCTTTTTGAACCACTTCTGTCTTCTTTAGTTTCTAGCCAGGCTGTCCCGAACTGAGTTTACTTATTGACCGGGCTTGGTTACCAGGACGGTAACATGACATGTCTATATTTGCCTAAGAAGACGTGTGTGGCCATCTTTTTCCAGCCTGCTTTAGTTTCTCACCGAGGGCCTTAGGCTTTGCAGCTGTCTGGAGGTTTGGGTTGAACATGTTCTCTTACTGGCCATCTCCTGGAGAGAATCCCCCCCCCAACACCCGTTGAAAGACACTACAGCCCTCCATTATCTCCTCCTCTCCCCCTATCGTACACTACAGCCCTCCATTATCTCCTCCTCTCCCCCTATCGGACACTACAGCCCTCCATTATCTCCTCCTCTCCCCCTATCGGACACTACAGCCCTCCATTATCTCCTCCTCTCCCCCTATCGGACACTACAGCCCTCCATTATCTCCTCCTCTCCCCCTATCGGACACTACAGCGCCCCACCACAGCAAAGGCATCAGCAGCTCTGGCCCCACGGGCGAGGCAAGAGTGACTGGAACACCGAGATCCTATTTTTCCTCTCAAAACGCTGTTATCCAAACAGTTCTGTGGTAAATAACTGGATCATGACCAATCTAAAAAGCCAAAAGCAACTTACTGTGTCCTTTCAACTCTGTGCAGTAAACATGTTTGTTTTACTAACAGATAGTCTTCAAATCAAAAGATAATGGAGGGCTGTAGTGTCCGATAGGGGGAGAGGAGGAGATAATGGAGGGCTGGAGTGAGGCATAGGCAGTAGGCATATATTAGCTCCTGGGGGATGAGATGGAGGGAGCTAGGCAGGCATGCAGAAAGGCTTGGCAGGCAGCATTTCCCATCAGCTGACAGGCTGCACAAGGCCGGGCCCAGCCTCACTGGAGTGTGGAGAGAGCGTAGTCAAAGCAAGGCTGACCTTCGGCTCTCACAGCAGATTAAGCCAAGCAGCCCTCCAACCCTATCTGAGCAGAGAGACAGTGAGAGAGTGTGTTGATGGTATCCTAAATGAAATGATAAAATATACAGACCACAAATTCCAGTTGGCTGTACTTAAACTCTTAAACGTCATCCTCAATTTGACCCCAATAACTACTGTGGGATATGCGTCAACAGCAACCTTGGGAAAAACCTTTATCAAGCATTAAGCATTATCATGAACAGCAGACTAGTTCATTTCCTCAGTGAAAACAATGAACTGAGCAAATGTAAAATTGTTGTTTTTACCAAATGACCATAAGACAGACCACGTATTCACCCTGCACACCCTAATTGACAAACAAACAAACCGAAACAAAGACAGTGCTTTGTTGTCTCATGCTTTGTTGACTTCAAAAAAGCTTTTGACTCAAATTGGCATGAGGGTCTACTATACAAATTGATGGAAAGTGGTGTTGGGGGAAAAATATACAACATTACAAAATCCATGTACAAATCCACGCAGAATTTGCAGAGGGGCGCGCGGAGAGGGGCGCAGGGGGAGAGGGAGAGAGGGAGAGAGAGGTCATGGTTGTTAAGAGTGAGATCGACACGATTTAAATTTGCAAAAAATGTATAGATAATCAAATTGTTCAACTGAAGATCAACACAGGGGGATAAGATTGTCAGAGAGTGAGTTAAAAGACCAATATTCATCGTGGTAGCTAGCCAAATTTATATCTGTCAGCTATCTTACCGTCTAGCTCCAGCTGTTTACTGGTGGTAACCATAGCAACATGGCCACTGAGGCAGCAGAGACTGAGAGACTTTCCCCCAGCAGAAATCAAATCAGAGAAGGGAAGAATTGTTTGCCGACTGCTCACAAAACAGGACTGTTACAAACCTGTTGTTTTACACAGACCACACTACTGCCTGGCATACAGCTGGAACCAGGCATTTCAGCCATACCACAAAGAAAGGCATCTGCAAGGGACGGCAAATCATTTTTGAGGACAGCGATAAGGACCAGGAAAACAGGTTTCTGACGGTAAACATGTACCAGAACGGCACTGTCATGGTCCAGGGAAGTGAGGCTTTTGTGCAAGAATTCCCCACCCTAAGGAAGATAGCGGAAAGCAAAAAAGACAAGGACAGCACCCCGACCTCTCCCCTCACGTCAGGCACCCCAACAGCAGAACTATCATCCCCCCTGCCTGCCTACAACCACCAGAGCCAAGACCACACCACCATCAGCCTGCTGAGAGACAGACTGGCTCTGTTAGAAGTATGGGTTACTGAGCTACACCACTTCCAGCCCCGACACAGAGCTTCTACAGGGCCAGATCAACCAGTGCAGGACCCAGCTGAAGAACTCTGTCCAGGAGCTGAGAGAGAGCCTTACCACAGCCCTTGAGGAGGTAAAGGCCACCATGAGGAGAGAGCTAGTGCAGGTAAAGGAGGAGATGGCAAAGGAGTTGTCTGTCATCAAGAGGGTGCTTCAACACAGAGAGCAGACTGTAGAGACTCCTAGAGAGAAGCTGCAGCCCCCCACCACCCCATACCGACAACCCTTTACCCACACCCCCAGTCAACAAGGAGGCTCACATGGTGACACCTACTACAGAGAGAAGCTCAACGCTGACATCACCAGAGGGTTTGGCCTACTCCCGAACGTGCACGTTGCTCACCACCCAACAATCACCCCAGAGCACCTGCACGACCACTCCCACCTGAGGAAGCAGACAGTAGGGATGTTTGCCAAGTCTCTAAAGGACATGACACTTGGTAGACAAATACTCCATGATGCACCGGACAGAGGACCACCCAGAGACCCCTACCAGACCACTGCACCACCAAGGAGCCCCAGGCCCCCTCAACACCTCACCAGACCCAGCGCGCCCCACCCACCACCAGAGCATCACCACTTCCGTCGGCTTAGCCAGACTGGACCGGGCCCAGCCTACTACCCCGCACCAGACCACCAACTCTACCAGACCAGAGAGACTGGACCGGGCCCAGCCTACTACCCCGCACCAGACCACCACCTCTACCAGACCAGAGAGACTGGACCGGGCCCAGCCTACTACCCCGCACCAGACCACCACCTCTACCAGACCAGAGAGGAAGCCCCCCGGCCCAGACCTGGCCCCCCCTCCACTCCACAGGTCCCAACAGCAGGCCCAGCGCAGCTACGCGGAGGTCGTCAGAGGACAGGATAACCCTGTAGGATTGAGTGAGATTAAACAGCTCCTCCATTACATCTGCACTAAACTGCACTAAACACACACGAACGCGGACATGCACACACACACACGGACGCACACACACACACACGGACGCACACGGACGCACACACACACACCTATTGCAATAAAAGTTTACTTGTTCAATGAATAAGATAAATATTTATATAAATATATAACAGAATTTGTTTTCGCTGTTATCCTGTTTATCTCAGTCTTAACAACGTATTAGTTAGTAGTTACTGTATTTCTGACTGCTATTCTTTCTCTTTGCAACATGAAATCCCTATCAGTTAGCATGTGGAACATTCAGGGCCTAAACTCATCAACCTTTGGACTGAAGAGTTTAGCACTGGAGTTCAACATGCATCTGAAAGATGTTGACGTCATCATTCTGCAGGAGACATGGTGTAAGGCTGACATGGTCACTCACTGTCCCACAGGCTACAGAGAGGTAATTGTGCCATCACAGAAACACAGCTCTGTCAATAGAGGCAGAGACTCTGGAGGACTGATCATTTGGTACAAATCCCAACTACAAAATCTAATTGATCCCCTCAAAATTTGTAAATATCACATTTGGTGAAAGCTGAGAAAATAACTTGTACTGACAGAAAAAGATGTGTTCCTTTGCGCAATATATATCCCCCCCCCTTCAGAATCCCCATATTACTCAGAGGAGATCTTCCCCAACCTTGAGGAAGAGACGTGCCATTTCCAGGCCCAGGGAAATGTGCTCATCTGTGGGGACACAAATGCGGCACAGGAACAGTACCTGATCTAACGACCACACGAGGGGACAGATTTATTACAGGCCGTACTGTTTCTAACTGCCTTAATCTCCCCCATAGAAACAACAGTGACAGCACCGTCAACAAAAACGGAAGAGATCTGTTGCACGTCTGTAGAAGCCTGGGTCTGTACTTTGTCAATGGTAGGTTACGGGGGACTCTTTGGGGAGATTCACCTACTGCTCACCTCTTGGCCACAGTACAGTAGACTATATTATTACAGACATTGACCCTTTCTCTCTCAGCTCATTCACTGTCAAGCCACTAACACCTCTGTCTGATCACAGCCAAATTACCTTGTTCCTTAAAAGAACAGACATGGAAACAACCACACATTCACAGCCCAGTAAGCTGTACAACATCAGAAATTCATACAGATGGGCCCAAAACAGCACAGAAGAATACCAGAAAGCAACCTGTAACCAAAATATCCAAACACTCTTAGATAACTTTCTGGATACCACATTCACTCACAGTAAAGAAGGCATCAATCTAGCAGTAAAAAACATCAACTATGTATTCTGGCAAACGGCAAAAGAAGCACAATTGAAATTGATAAAAACCAAAAAAGACCACAGATGACAACTTAGAACACTATCCAACCAAAAGCACAGAGACCCAAATAATGGTGAATTACGCTTTCATTACTGTGAGACTTTAAAACTCTATAAACATAACACTCAGAACCAAAAAAGTACAGGACAACAGCAAGCAGCTGACACTAATTGAGGCGTCCAACACAAACAACTTCTGGCAAAATTTGAAAAAACTAAAAAAATCGAAACGAGGAATTAGAAGTTGAATGGATTAGAAAAAGCTATAAAGGACAATCAAAATCCATTGGACTCCCCAATTACTGACCAGGAGCTCTATAAGAAACTTCAGGCCCTCAAATGTAGAAAAGCTTGCGGACCTGATGGCATCCTAAATGAGATGCTCAAACTCACTAGTGCAAAATTTAAATTGGTTATATTAAAACTGTTTAATTTGATCCTGAGTGTAGGTTATTTCCCTGACATCTGGAATCAAGGACTCATAACACCAATCTTTAAGAACGGAGACAAATTTGACCCTAACAATTACAGAGGCATTTGTGTGAACAGTAACCCGGGGAAGGTTTTCTGTAGTATTATGAATGTAAGAGTTCTAAACTTCCTTAATAAGCACAATGTCTTGAGTAAAAGCCAAATTGGATTTATACCAAAACATCGCACGACTGATCATATTTACACCCTACACACCCTGATAGATAAACATGTCCACCAAAATAATACCAAAATATACGCTTGCTTTATCGACTTCCAAAAAGCATTTGATTCTATTTGGCATACAGGACTGTTCTACAAAGTTTTTGAAAGTGGTGTAGGGGGTAAAACATATTACATAATTAAATCAATGTATACTGGCAATACGTGTGCCATTTAAAATTGGCAAGAAAATAACAGAATTCTTTAACCAGGGGCGGGGCCTTCGCCAGGGTTGCAATCTGAGCCCTGCACTCTTCAATATTTACATCAACGAATTGGCCACTATTCTAGAAAAATCCTCTGCCCTGGTGTTAGTCTCCACAATTCATAGGTTAAATGCCTACTCTTCGCAGATTACCTATGCCTGCTGTCACCCACAGCACATGGCCTACAGCAGAGCCTGGACCTGCTAGAGCAGTACTGCCAGACCTGGGCCCTGGCAGTAAACCCCAAAAAGACTAAAATAATGATTTTTCAGAGAAGATCCTCGATCTCAGGGAATTAGACCAAAGTTCTCAATTGGTACAAAATATATAGAGTACTGCACACACTACAATTACTGAGGTTTAAAAATAAGCTCAACTGGACACCTTAATGAGGCAGTGAATGAACTGAGAGAGAAAGCACACAGGGCATTCTACGCAATTAAAAAACAAATTCAAATTGAAATACCTATTAAAATTTGGCTAAAAACGAATTGAATGTGTCATTGAACCAATTGCACTTTATGCCAGCGAGGTGTGGGGTCCACTTGCAAAACAAGATTTCACCAAATGGGACAAACACCCCATTGAAACCCTGCATGCAGAGTTCTGTAAGATTCTCCTACATGTCCAGAGGAAAACTACAAACAATGCATGCAGGGCAGAATTAGGCCAATATCCACTACTAATAAAAACTCAAAAAAGAGCAATTAAGTTTTGGAAACATCTAAAATACAGTGACCCCCCCTCTCATATCATTACCAAGCCCTGCAATGCCAAGAGCTGAGCAAAGAAAAGAGTCCCCTCATCCAGCTGGTCCTGGGGCAGAGTTCACAAACCTGTTCTACTAACACACTGAAGCCTCAGGACCAGAACATCCAATCAATCAGAGTAAACCAAATTACATCACAATCAAAACAAAACTACATAGCTCATTGGGAAACACAAGCACAAAGCAAAATGCAGTGCTATCTGGCCCTAAACCACAGTACACCGTGGCAAACTATTTGACCATGGTTACTGATCAAAACCTTAGAAAAACCTTGACAAAGTACAGGCTCAGTGAGCACAGCCTTGCCATTGAGAAGGGTAGACACAGGAAAACCTGGCTCCCTGTAGAGGAAAGGCTGTGCAACCACTGCACTACAGCAGAACCTGAGACAGAACTGCATTTCCTGACAAAATGTAAAAAATATAAAACAATTAGAGACTGTCATTTTCCCAAATTTGAAACCCTTATTCAAGGTTTCAAAGACCTCTCTGATGAGAGTAGGCTACCCATCCTGTTGGGGGAGGACGCAGAGAGTTGTGGGTTGGCAGCGCACTACATTGCTGCCTGCCATAAGATGAGGGACAGTGTCTGACAGACCAATCAACCTGCACATGTCCTCTACTGTATGCTTAGTGTTATTGTTCAATGTATGGTTATTTTGACCCTTGGTTATTGTTGTTACTGTGGTCCCGTTGACAATTTTGATTCTTGTTATTTTCATATTGTAAATATCAAAAGTAAGCTTTGGCAATATGTACATTGTTACGTCATGCCAATAAAGCAAATTGAATTGATAAAAAAATGAGGCAGAGAGAGCGAGAGGCGCAGAGAGAGCGAGAGGCGCAGAGAGAGCGAGAGGCGCAGAGAGAGCGAGAGGCGGAGAGAGAGCGAGAGGCGCAGAGAGAGCGAGAGGCGCAGAGAGAGAGCGAGAGGCGAGAGAGAGCGAGAGGCAGAGAGAGAAGCGAAAGCGCAGAGAGAGAGGGCGAAAGCGCAGAGAGAGAGCGAGAGGCAGAGAGAGAGAGGGCTAGAGGCAGAGAGAGAGGGCGAGCGCAGAGAGAGAGCGAGAGGCGAGAGAGAGGGCGAAGCAGATAGGCGAGAGAGCGAGCGGCAGAGAGGCAGAGAGAGCGAAAGGGCGAGAGAGGCAGAGAGAGCGAAGCGGCAGAGAGCGCAGAGAGAGCGAGCGAGCAGAGAGGCAGAGAGAGAAAGCAGCGAGAGAGGCGCAGAGAGAGCGAGCGAGCGAGAGAGGCGCAGAGAGAGCGAGCGAGCGAGAGAGGCGCAGAGAGAGCGAGCGAGCGAGAGAGGCGCAGAGAGAGCGAGCGAGCGAGAGAGGCGCAGAGAGAGCGAGAGAGGCGCAGAGAGAGCGAGCAGAGAGGCAGAGAGAAGCAAGCAGAGAGGCAGAGAGAGCGAGAGAGGCGCAGAGAGAGCGAGCGAGCGAGAGAGGCGCAGAGAGAGCGAACGAGCGAGAGAGGCGCAGAGCCCCAGGACAGCAGCAACACAACCAAATAATGAGAAAACAACTAAAAGATAATTACTTGACACATTGGAAAGAATTGACCAAAAAATAGCACAAACTTGAATGCTGTTTAACCCTAAACAGAGAGTACACAGTGGTAGAATACCTGACTGACCCTAAATTAAGGAAAGCGTTGACTATTCCCAGACTCAGTGAGCATGGACTTGCTATTGGGAAAGAGTGACAGAGAGAGAGCAGCAAGATGTGTGACCTGTTGCCACAAGAAAAGGGCAACCAGTGAAGAACACACACCATTGTAAATACAACCCATATTTAATTGTATTTATTTTCCCTTTATTTGTTTTTATTTGCTCGTCGTTATAACACTGTCCATAGCCATAATATGACATTTGAAATGTCTCTTCCTTTGAAACTTCTGTGAGTGTGATGTTTTAAAAAAAAAAGGGTATTGTTTATTTCACTTTTGTTTATTATCTATTTCACTTGCTTTGGCAATGTAAACATATCGATGACTGTATAAGAAAGAGCCTTAAGTAGTGGCCCCTGACACGCTATGATGCCCAGGATTCTGGGACATATTGCAACAGTGGAAGTTTCAGTCTCGCACACACTGCCCGTATTGATGACGTCAGGCTACCAGACCCGTGGCTGGCAAATTAGTTTACACACACTCTTTGATATTTCCTAATGTTTACGTAATGGTTCCTTTGTTGCGGGGTGGATTCCATTCTCAGAAATTCAAACGTTTGAACGTTCTTGTGCAATGAAACGTTTTTTCCATCGGCGGACACCAAATGAAGACACACTTTCTTTCGTTGGAGATCTGTCTGAAATCAAGCAGCCGGGAACATGTGCCGGTCTCGTTGTGTGAATCCATTCATGATTAGAGCGTCTCTCTCTTTGGGCTGGGAGAGTAGGGCTTCGTCCCAATGGCAACCTATTCCCTGTAGTGCCCTGGTCAAAGGTAGTGCAGAAAACAAGATGCCGTTTGGTACGCAGACAAATTGGAATCCAAATCAAAGTTTATTGGTCACGAAATTAAAAATAAAGACATTAAGAAATATCAGAAAGAGCAGTGTCTGGAATATACAGATCCATTATATACAGTACATACAGTACCCTCCGGCATTATTGGCACAGTGGAAATGTTTTGGTTGTTTTGGCTCTACTCCAGCACTTTGGATTTGAAATGATACAATGACTGAGGTTAAAGTGAAGACTGTCAGCTTTAATCTGAGGGTATTTCCACCCATATCGGGTGAACCCTTTTAGAAATTACAGCACTGTTTCTATATAGTCCCCCCATTTTAGGGGACTGAAAGTATTAGGACAAATTCACATATGTGTAATAAAGTAGTCCAAAGTGTAATAAAGTAGTCCAAAGTGTAGTATTTGGTCCCAGATTCCTAGCATGTGATTATTACGTCATGCGTGTGACTACACACGTGTTGGAGGCGTTTGCTGTTTTGTTATGGTTGGTGTTTCAGATGATTTTTGTGCCCAATAGAAATGAATGGTAAATAACGTATTGTCATTTTGGAGTCACTTTTATTGTAAATACGAATAGAATATGTTTCCAAACACTTCTACGTAAATCCGGATGTTACAGTGATTACGGATCGTCCTGAATGAATCGTGTATAATGACGAGCGAGAACGTTACAGACGCACAAAAACCCCTAGACATGCTAACCTTTGGGTTTGTGTTAAATGCAGAAGACACCTTTCAGTTGAACAACCCTTTCCCCTCTCACCATTACAATAGCACGGGAAGTTAGCATTTTTGCATGAGTATGATATTTGTGCTTCTGTCTTTGTCACTAATAATTATTCACAATTCATTCCGGACTGTTCACAATCAATTCATTCAGGACTATTCGCAATCAATTCATTCAGGACTATTCGCAATCAATTCATTCAGGACTGTTCGTAATCAATTCATTCAGGACTGTTCGTAATCAATTCATTCAGGACTATTCGCAATCAATTCATTCAGGACTATTCACAATCAATTCATTCAGGACTATTCACAATCAATTCATTCAGGACTATTCGCAATCAATCCATTCAGGACTATTCCTAATCAATCCATTCAGGACTATTCCTAATCAATCCATTCAGGACTATTCGTAATCAATCGTTTCAGGACTATTCGTAATACATTCATTCAAGGACTATTGGTAATCAATTCATTCAGGACTACTCGTAATCAATCCATTCAGGACTACTCGTAATCAATCCATTCAGGACTATTTGTAATCAATCCATTTAGGACTATTTGTAATCAATTCATTCAGGACTATTTGTAATCATGACAGCATCCATATTAATGTAGAAGTGTTTTGAAACATTCTATTCTTATTTACAATGAAAATGCTAGTTAGTTTCTTAGTTTATTAGTTTAAACAAAAATGTGTTTATTTTTGTTTGCGCTCGTTAGCATACTTAGCTAGCAGCCTCCATAGAAATGTTCTATTACTTGTGCTAATTTTGTTAGCATTCTGATAATAGACGCCCAATGGGCTTTTTTGTGTCTTTTTTGTTTTGGTGCCCCCTTGTGTCCTCAGCTGGCAATACCCTAAATCCCAGGATGAGAGAAGACTGGTACGACGATATGAAAGTCTGGATACCGCCCAACCACTTGGGGTCGGCCCGTCAGGATGTTCAGACCCAGGGCCCCAAGGTTAATGTTGAGCTTGGAGGGTACTATGGTGTTGAATGCTGAGCTATAAACAGCATTCTTACATAGGAATTCCTCTTGTCCAGGTGGGATAGGGTAGTGTGAAGTGTGATGGCGATTGCGTCGTCTGTGGACCTATTTGGGGCGATATGCGAATTGTAGTGGGTCTAAGCTGTCTGGTAAGGTGGAGGTGATATGATCCTTAACTAGCCTCTCAAAGCACTTCATGATGAAAGAAGTGAGTGGTACTGGGAAATAGTCATTTAGTTCAGTTACCTTTTTGCTTTCTGTGGTGGACATCATGAAGCAAGTAAGGACAACAGACTGGGATATGGAGAGATTGAATATCTCCTTAAACACCCCAGCCAGTTGGGCTGCACATGCTCTGAGGACGCGGCTTGGGATGCCGTCTGGGCCCTGCAGCCTTTGCGAGGGTCAACACGCTTAAATTACTTATCACATCGGCCACTGAGAAGAAGAGCACACAGTCCATGACAAGGAGAATAGGAAGGTACGATATGGGACTGTCCTTGCTCAGCACGCGTCTCGTGAATAGAATCAGTGAGTCTCACAGAGCAGTAGCTTCACAGTGCTGAGTCCTCGCTTTCTCTCTTAATTTGAGCACGGTTATTTTCGCCGCAATCTGCTTCTTTCTGATTGCAGATGGATTGCGTTCGATCTCCTCTCACACTTCCCGTTGGGTTGAATTAGTTAGTGACTAGTTTGGTATCTCGTGAGAAAATCATGGTACAGAGAACAGCTCCATTCCTGTGAATGGTCTTAATGTAGGCCTCTCTCAGTGGGGAAGTTATTGGGCTGACTAATGTGATACTATTATACTGTGTGATTTGATCTGAAAGGAGAAGTGTGGAAGCCATCCGAGCCAGTCTGTTGTGTTTTTTGGTGCGTTTGTCCCAAATGGCAACACTGTTTCCTACATATAGGCTCTGGTCAACAGTGGTGCACTATGGGCCTTGGTCAACAGTGGTGCACTATGGGCCTTGGTCAACAGTGGTGCACTATGGGCCTTGGTCAACAGTGGTGCACTATGGGCCTTGGTCAACAGTGGTGCACTATGGGCCTTGGTCAACAGTGGTGCACTATGGGCCTTGGTCAACAGTGGTGCACTATGGGCCTTGGTCAACAGTGGTGCACTATGGGCCTTGGTCAACAGTGGTGCACTATGGGCCTTGGTCAACAGTGGTGCACTATGGGCCCTGGTCAACAGTGGTGCACTATATAGGGAATTGGGGGGGCTATTTGGGACGCTGCCCAGTGTTGTGTGGAGATCAATAAGCTCATTTGTGATCCCAGTCGAACATGAGCTTGATGTCCAGAGGGGAGCAGTTGACTCACTGTGAACCTGGCCTCCTACCAATCCTTTATTTGTTTAAATAGCATCCCACTGAGAGAGGGGGCGGCAGGTAGCCTGGTGGTTAGAGGCAGGTAGCCTGGTGGTTAGAGCGTTGGGCCAGTAACCAAAATGTTGCTGGATCGAATTCCCTAGCTGGTAAAAATCTGTCGTTCTGCCCCTGAACAAGGCAGTTAACCAACCCACTGTTCCCTGGTAGGCCGTCATTGTAAATATGAATTTGTTCTTAACGGACTTGTCTAGTTAAAGGTAAACATTTTTTTTCCAACTTTAGCCTGGCACTGAATGACAAATTCCAGTTCAACTCAATGCCTTAGCGGAGAATGATCGTTGACTTCGCTGGGATCACTTTGAGAAATAGGCCTATTTATTGCTTGAATTGTAACTTTTGGAACTTTGCATCCATGGACACAGACATCAGGATTGACTGAATCTGCGATACATTGAAACTGCCACTAAAAAACAGCATCTCTAATTTGCTATGTCAAAGTGTATTCAGTGTTGTACAGGACGTGGGTGGTGTCACCCTGGCCATGTAAAGATGTCTCTCTGCCTTGGCTCTTGGTTTAACACTCTGTCCTCTGTGCTGTGTGTTCTCTCTCCCCACAGCTTTGGCAAGCAGCTGGGGGGCAGACGAGGCTGTGAGTGCATCACTTTAGAGCCGTCAGAAATGATTGTGGTGAGTTGAGCCGCCTCTTCGTCCCTCTTGCTCTCTCTCTTCTCTCTCTCTTTCTCTCTCCCTTTCTCCATATCTACCGACTCAGTACAGAAAGACAAGAACAAAGACAGTGACTTGGAACATCCATGGGCGCGTGGCGTAGCGTTTGGCCGGAGCGAGAAGTCTGGGTCGCCAGGCAAAGAAAATGCCACAGCTCCTAGCGAAATAGATTGTTGTCCTGAAGCTCTCCTCTCCATGGGTTTATCAGCTTCATCTGAACGAGGCCTATAGCCTTGATCTTAGGAAGACAATACGACAGTAATACAACTCGATGCGATGCCCACAAAGTCACCCAATCAGTGCATAGTGACACGTGTCTGTCTGTCTGCAAGGCAGCTACAGTACGTCACAGTTCCGGCACACTGTTCAGAGGCCGAGGCAGGTACAGCAATCTACTTGAGCCATCTCCCCTGAGCAGGCCTGCCCAGCGAGCACGGTGCGCTGCTACATCTGCAGCAGAGGCAGCGAGGAAGCAGGAAATGAGCTCCTCTATTAGATTTGGCCTGCTGGCCTAGGTCCTCTGTCCGTCCGCTGGTTATCATCCACTAGAGGAGGGGCATGGGGGAGGGAAATGAAAGTCTTCACCGTGTGCAGACGGACTGGCTGATTACCTGTGCCTGGGAGGACATGTAGGGGAGGGGGAGGGGGGGTGAGGCTGGAGGGAAAGGCCATTACATAAGCTGCTTGTTTGTTGTTCATATCCGCACGTTTCCTCACCCTATCGTCCGTAGGACTGCTAATCACCACAGCCAGTGTTGTGGGCGCTGTTGGATCGTCCACACGGGCTGCAGAGCGAGAGAATGAAATGAGACGGCGACTGTAGGGAGGACCCTTCGTTGATAGCGGCGTAGCAAAGTCAAGGGAGAATAATCACTGGAGAGTTCTGAACTGACTAAGGTGTCAGTCAAGTACCTTCACGTGACTGACTACTTTAATGGATAGTCAGTGCGTCATCAGTGCATTCCTGAACAGCCTAGTCGTGCCTAATGCTTAGCCAGTGCATTGTGTGTTCAGATGAAGCCATGTTGCATGACTGAAAAGGAAGTTCGTTCCCATTAATATTACAGGGGTAGTAATGGAGGGAACCTGAGCCAGTCACGCAGACACACACACACGAACACATACATACACGTAATGGGTCTCTCTGTCTCTCTCTCTCTCTCACTCACTCCCTCACTCACTCACTCACTCACGCTGCTGCACCACTCTGTCAAATCACTCACGTTCCATCCAATTAGCTAATTGAGGCCTGGGGAATTATCACAGACTTACTGCCACACGTCATTTGTGCAGCCAGGCCAGTGGTTGGACTCGTTGGAGATGGCATTTTACCCACCCGGTGTCTGTCTGTCTCGGCCTGTCTGTCTGTCTCGGCCTGCCTGTCAGGGAGCCACACCGGGACCAGTCCATCCAGGAGATAACTTGTTAATGGTCCGAACAGGAAATGTCTCCATATGGACAGACTCTTCATTAACGACACTGTTCACAGTTGAGATGTTCTGTTTACTAGTATGTGTGTTATTTCTGTTATTAGTCCTTAGTGTTTATTATTAGTTTGAGATGCTCAGTCAGTCTTCTATTGGTGACTTTGCAGTGATAACACTGTTAGGCTTTCAGTCTGGTTGGTTTTTCATTACAGCAGTGTGTGCTGTTCGATAAACCAACCCCTCCTAGAGTTGTTATTCAGTACATTTCAACCATGACAGAAAATCTTTGCACCTCGTATCTGTGACAGCGGGGTCCATTTCTCTGTTAATCTCCAGTGACAGGCAAAATGGCCAGGCTTTTACAGCACGGCCTTGACGTGTGCTTTCTCTCCCTTGCTGTCTCACACGCGTGTTAGTGGCTAACGCACACGCATGCACACATGGGAGTGGTCTCTGCAGGAAAAGCCTCGTCTGTCTGTTCCCGAAAAAGAACACGACTAAAACACTCTGACTTAGTGTTTGGACTGTCTGTCAGTGTGCACCTGTCTCAGTAAGGGAGGTGGAGAGACAGCTAGGTCACAAGGTTATGCACCTGTCTCAGTAAGGGAGAGGGAGGTAGAGAGACAGCTAGGTCACAAGGTTATGCACCCGTCCCCTCACTGCAGCGCCCGATAGAACGTTGTGGAATGCTGTCACTGCCAACATACAGAATTCGGGAAGCCCAATCAATTGTGAGATACGACATATACATTTTATGCGCTCAATTTGGGTCACGGGTTCACAATTTGACCGCTTCTGCGATCTCTGCCAAGCAAGCAGGAAACAACAGCCGTGGGCCTCGTGCGCGTGCAACAACATGCACAAGGGAACTCCACATAAACACAACACTGTTGCCGTCTACTTTTCAAAATACAACAGACTTTTACCACATCACCCAACACAACGTGCCTGTTACTGTAGGCCTATTGTCAGACTCCATTTATCTCCTTTAATGCCTTTCTCTGTAGCCTGAACACAGCAGAAAATGTCCCGTGCGCGACACAACACACTAAGCTTTACCGCTCGAGAAATGTACAGTACATTCAGAAAGTATTCAGACCCCTTGACTTTTTCCACATTTTATTACATTACAGACTTATTCTAAAGTTGATTAACTCGTTTTTCCCCCTTAATCAATCTACACACACGACCCCATAATGACAAAGCAAAAGCTCTGTCAGAAATAAATGATAAAATGGTGAATTGCAGTTAATTGGTGATAATGACATGAACATATCTACACTGCAAGACATTCATGCAAGCATTATAATATATTTACAACCCAAAAGTAATGTGACGTTCACTAATAACTTATGACAAAAGCGCTATATTTAGACTGTTTCGTCTGGGCCTGATAGCCAGCAGGCTAAGCTAGGCAGAGAATTGCTGTAGACGAGGGCAATGGTTATTAATGGCAGGATTGTCCTTTTTAAGGTTTTGGTTAGGGTTAAGGGTCAGTTTTAGATTTTGGTTAGTCGTAATTGCAGGCCGGCAGTGTCCATATAGTGTCTACCGTCTGCCCCGGCCAGCTGATGTGCCGAGGAGAGGGGTGCGGGGTAACACCCTTGTCATGCCTCTCCCATCTCCTCTCATCCTCTGTGCCCATCATGTGTTTCATTACATCCTGATGGACGACTGGAGCTCACAGAGATGACAGCCCTGCAGTCTGTACACCAAGACACACACACAGATTCTCTGGGTTGGGTTTTTATACTACTCTCCCCACTGTGATCCTCCTCTGCCTCGTCCTCCTCAATCCCACTCTGCTCCGGCGGTGTACCCACCCTCTCCTATATGAACTCGAAATGTAATCGAAGTAATTGAGCGTAGCGAAACAGTGGGCAATAAAACGTGTTCTTGCGTACGTAACTGTCCACCCGTGATGCGTAAAACACAGTGGGAAAAGTTGATTTGCGTGAGCAGGGATTTCACGACTCGGAGAAGGAGAGAGAGGGAGGAGTTGGGGGGGGGGGGAAGCCCAGCATTGTTCAGACGAGTGCAGATGTTTTCTGTTAGCTTTGTGTGTCATTTCCCGCTTTTACTCCAGCACACCGTTCAGCGGTGGCTTTCGGCCCTCACTGTGTCCCAACACTGTCCCACTCTCTGCCCTCGAAAAGCCTCCTCTCATATTACACTGACTTACAAACCAAAAAAAAGTCAAACCCCACCGAATGAAAATTGTGAAAATACGCTCTTAAAATATGTGACTCTTGAACAGTTGAAGCAATCTTCCTTACATTTTTTTCTTTGTTTCAATTTTTTTCAATAGTTCCGTTTCACAAATCACATCACAAATGTAAACTATTTGCTCAGCTTTGGTTATACACAGCCAGTGTGTATGTAGCATTAGAAGCACCTTCCTAGTATTGAGTTGCCCCCCCCCTTATGCCCTCAGAACAGCCTCAATTCATCAGGTCGTGAACTTTACAAGGTGTCAAAAAGCGTTCCACAGGGATGCTGGCCCATGATGACTCCAATGCTTCCCACAGTTGTGTCAGGTTGGCTGGATGTCCTTTGGCTGGGAGACCATTCTTGATACACACGGGAAACTGTTGAGCGTGACAAACCCAGCAGCGTTGCAGTTCTTGACCCAAACCGGTGCGCCTGGCACCTACTACCAAACCCCGTTCAAAGGCACTTCAATATTTTGTCTTGCCCATTCACCCTCTGAATGGCACACATACACAATCCATGTCTGTTGTCTCTATGCTTAAAAATCCTTCTTTAACCTGTCTCCTCCCCTTCATCTACACTGATTGAAGTGGACTTAACAGGTGACATCAATAAGGGATCATAGCTTTCACCTGGATTCACCTGGTCAGTCTATGTCATGGAAAGAGCCGGTGTTCATAATGTTTTGTACACTGTGTATAACGTGAAAAGGAAACCAATTCCCCAGCAATAACAACAGCGTAGTAGTACGAAGCGCTCAGGAGTTAATTGTTTGGCCGGAGTCTTTTTTTCTTTCTGTTCTGCTCAGAGAGGATATTTGTATATTGACTGTTTCCTACAGGAAACTGTGGCCTCACTGTGAGTTCGTTGTACAGCAACATCCTCCTGACTCTAGACAGCAGACCGAGACAGAATGACTAGAGCTATTCTCATCACAGCCTTGAAGAGAGAGAGAGATAGCACCTCATACCGTCCTCGTCTATATCCCCTCTTCTCTCGCCCGTCGTCTGTATGCCGTCCCCATGACGCTGCGCTTGCACAGGCTCTCTGTGCTGTGGAAGAACTGGATGTTCAACCAGGAGCCTGAACAACAGGACCAGATCCAGGATCAGATCTCAGAACCAGCAGCCAGTCCGAACTGTGATCAGTCAGAACAGCTGACGCTGAGCTCAGAACAGGGACAGTCTAGTAGTGGTGGAGGCTCTGCGCTCCCGACCCAGAGCTCTAGCGCTGAGGCCCAGCTTGGTCATGTGTTTCAGGTGGACAATGCCAGCGAGGTCGAGGAGAGGGCGTTGCAGAGGGAGGCGTCCCAGAGACGTTCCCGCCGACGCTTTCGCAAAGTCAACCACCGGGGAGAGCGGGAACTGATCACTGACGGCCAGGACCCCACGGTAAGGACTAACGCTGATGTGTAGCCTACTCACGATCACTGCTTCTGAAGTTAAATGACTTCTACAAGGCTCAGACAGGACGAGACCACTAACAGCAGTGTGGAAGCCAAGGTGGCGGTGTACTTAGGTCTCTGTGTAGAGAAAGTAGAGTTGACTGCTGTGGTGAAGTTTATATAGGTCGGCTTAACGAACTACCGGTTGTTATGTGGTAGCTGAAGGTCTAAAAACAGTTTGTGGTTGAGATGTTGATCTACAGCTTACAATGTGTCCAGGATACATATGTCGGAATAATTGTTTTGTAGATTTCATGTCTGTATTCTCCATTTCATCCACGCTGAACTACTGTGGCTCTATAAAGCCTGTTCCAGGTTCTACAGGGGGCTTGCTTGCTATTCATGTCAGTTTGAAATGGTGTATGTGGGCTATGAGGAAAGTACAGTGCCTTCGGAAAGTATTCAGACCCCTTGACCTTTTCCACATTTGTACGTTATTCTATTCTAAAATGTTATTTAACAAAATGTCATCAATCTACGCAAAATACCCTATAATGACAAACAGCAAAAAAGTTAATTTATTCCAAATAAACTGAAATATCACATTTACATAAGTATTCAGACCCTTTACTCAGTACTTTGTTGAAGCACCTTTGGCAGCGATTACAGCCTTGAGTCTTCTTGTGTATGACACTACAAGCTTGGCACACCTGTATTTGGGGAGTTTCTTCCATTCTTCTCTGCAGATCCTCTCAAGCTCTATCAGGTTGGATGGAGAGTGTTGGTGCACAGCTATTTTCAGGTCTCTCCTGAAGATGTTTGATCGGTTTCAAGTCCGGGCTCTGGCTGGGCCACTGAAGGACATTCAGAGGCTTGTCCCGAAGCCACTCCTGCGTTGTCTTGGCTATGTGCTTAGGGTCATTGTCCTGTGGGAAGGTGAACCTTCACCCCAGTCTGAGGTCTGGAGCAGGTCTTTATTAAGGGTATTTCTGTACTTTGCTCCGTTCATCTTTCCCTCGATCCTGATTAGTCTCCCAGTCCATGCTGCTGAAAAACATCCCCACAGCATGATGCTGCCACCACCATGCTTCACCGTAGGGATGGTGCCAGTTTTCTTCCAGATGTGACGCTTGGCATTCAGGCCAAAGAGTTCAATCTAGGTTTCATCAGACTAGAGAATCTTGTTTCTCATGGTCTGAGAGTCATGGTCAACTCCAAGATGGCTGTCATGTGCCTTTACTGAGGAGTGGTGTCCGTCTGGCCACTCTACCATAAAGGCCTGATTGGTGGAGTGCTGCAGAGATGGGAGAACCTTCCAGAAGGACAACCATCTCCACAAAGAAACTCTGGAGCTCTGTCAGAGTGACCATCAGGTTCTTGGTCACCTCTCTGACCAAGGCCCTTCTCTCCCGATTGCTCAGTTTGACTGGGAAGAGAGCTCTAGGAAGAGTCTTGGTGGTTCCAAACTTCTTCCATTTAAGAATGATGGAGGCCACTGTGTTCTTGTGGATCTTCAATGCTGCAGACATTTTTTGGTATCTCTTCCCAGATCTGTGCCTCGACAATCCTGTCTCGGAGCTCTACGGATAATTCCTTCGACCTCATGGCTTGGTTTTTGCTCCGACATTCACTGTCAACTGTGGTACCTTATATAGACAGGTGTGTTCCTATCCAAATAATGTCCAATCAATTGAATTTACCACAGGTGGACTCCAATCAAGTTGTAGAAACAAACAGGATGCACCTGAGCTGAATTTCGAGTCTCATACAAATGGTCTGAATACTAGGTATTTTTTATGTTTATATTTTATACATTTGCAAACATTTCTTAAACCCTGTTTTTGCTTCGTCATTATGGGGTATTGCAATGTCACTATGGGGTATTATGTGTAGATTTAATGAGGGGGAAGAACTATTTAATCCATTTTAGAATAAGGCTGTAACATAACAAAATGTGGATAAAGTCAAGGAGAAAGAATACGTTACGCTGTGTTTGACAAGTAGTGTGTGAATTGTTGAGGTGTGTGTGTTGCGTGTGAGTGCAGCATATGAGTGAGTGTGTGTGTGTTTCTGTGTCAATGTGTGTCTGTTACACCTGTGTGTGTGATACATATGCATCTGTGTGTGTGTCAGCTCCCTGGTTTCCCCTCCTGTCAGTCGGGGGAGTTTCCCTCATGCTGCTGATAGTATCGCTGGGCGCAGGCACTGCCGCGTTTCAGTTGCTCTTCTCAGTAATCACCCCGGCCCATGCTCCATCACGCCCCCTGACAAGGCGGTTGACGTCCCTGCTGGGATTGTTGAAGCCCAGCCCTTCCGGAAGGATGTCCAGGGAAAGTCAATAAAGTCTGGCTTAAACATAGCCTCCCTTCTTCCCACCACCAGCCACCTGATCACAGAGCCAAACTGATAACTTATGACTTCACTGTTAAGGCATTTAACTCGTGTTTTTGTCCTCTGTTGATCCTCCTGATATCTTCTCTCTCCGTCCCTCCATCCCTCCATCTTTCCATCTCTCCATCTCTCCCTATCCATCCCTGATGCTTGCTGTGGCTTGTCCTTTAGGATTATGCCTATAACCAGGTACGTCGGAAGCTTGACTGAGTGTTAAAGGCCCAATGCAGGCGTTTTTATATCGATATCTAGTCATTTCTGGGTAACATTTAAGTACCTTACTGTAATAGTTTTCTATTAAAATGAGCAAATAACTATTTCTCAGTCAATAATTTTTCTAGGATTGTCTGTGAGTGGGGAGGGGTAAAACCGAAAACTCATGAAACCCTGCTGATTAGAAGATAACACTGACAAAATGTTTCCCCACTGACGAAATGTTTCTACGCAGTCTCTCTTACACGCCGCTCACATCCGCTGCCCGTTTGACCTAGATACTTGAAACTGTGTGTGTAGGTGTCTTTCCTCATGCTGAACAAATTTGCCTCAAGGACCCACAACGTCCGCCAGGAAAGATTTTGAGAGGACTTGGCTAAAGCACAAACAAACTGGACCATCAGGCTATGTTGTGTATACCAGACAAAAGTGGTGTCTTTGTGTGTACGCGTGGCCCTAATTGTTGAGTATCCCTATGACGTGCTATTGACATTGACTGTCATTGATCCAGAAATATGACCAGGCTAGCCTCTGGAGACCTGGGGTGCATTACTACCATGATGCACCATGGGATTTAATATACGGATGCTGACGAATGAACGGAAGGATGACTCCGTTGCCCCACTTTATTAGGACATCAATTGCTTACTCAATTACACACACACACACACACACACACACACACACACACACACAATGCCTTAAAAGGTCACATCACCTCACTTGGCCTTCAGAATTATGTACTAAGTGCTTTCCTAGCCAAGACACTATTACAGGGATCATTACGTTTCTACGAGACATGGTCTACCCGGTAACTGACCCTTGAATGTCTCGACTTAGCCCGAAGAGAATGACTAGGCGACGTTCCTGTTGGAGAGAGATGATCACTCGTCTGCACGTGTCTGCTTTGTCTTGGCGCGTGAGACCCAGCTAGTAGCAGAAGCACGTCGCTAGGCTAGTCAACGGTCTGTGGTATTTCACTTCCTGTCAGTCTGCAAGACGGCTGCTGCAGGCTGTGCCTCTCTTCCTCTTACCCTCTCCACCCCATCACCTCTACCAGTCTTGTAGCTAGGGTTAGCGTCTACGTGTGTGGAAACATTCACGGCTAATGGAACGCAGCCTAGCTTTAGCGTAGCTTTAATGCTAGTCGCTTGTTGTTTAGTGACTAATCATCAGGTCTCAGCGGATATTGTATCTCTGTGTATTTCGGTCTCGTGATCATCACAGAGTCTGAGGTGTTCAGCCATTAGAGATGAGTCAGTGTGCTGCTGGCTGGGTTACATTACACAGAGGGCTCGCTGTCAGTGCGCTGATCCCAGTGCTAATTTACACGTCAGCTCCGCATCTCCTCCGCCAGGCTCTGTAGATACTGGAATGTCATGATGACATTGGGATGTGTCTCATGACGGCGTGCTGCAAATGGCTGCTCGCTGACTTGCCGTCACAGAGACCCTCATGTCATCTTTTAGAGGGGAGCTTGATGTTCTCTGTCTTGTCCGTCATCTTGTCTGGGATGTGCCGTGTCGTGGCACGCATCCACTTAGCTCCATCTCGCCATCTCCATCCTATAACGTCTCATCCTATCAAAATGCACATTTAACCCCCGAGCGGCAGGGGTCGTAGTGTGCCCCTCTGTCAGAGCCAAAGAGCAGGGATGTTGGCCAGTGGCGTGGCGGTGGGGTGAGAGGAGGAAGGGGACCTCTGGGGGTTTAACTTACATGCTCCCCCTCTACTGAGGCCTGACTCTGCTAGGCGATTTATCATGTCTGTCCCCTCTGGAATCAGCCCCCCTCCACCCAGCCACCACCCCTCAGCCTCCCAGCCCCAGCACACCAGGCAAACACGAACACAACACCAGCCTGCACTGATGTACCATTATACAAACACTGCAAGGCTTTTAACAACGCTGTAATTAACTGCTGTGATATACCATAATAAGAGCACAGCAGCTGTAGCAGTAACACTGTGAAACACTGTATTCAGGCCAGGCACATTGACTACCAGTATATACAAGTGAAAGCCCTGGAGACAGTGTGTCATGTGAAACCTGGTGAGAAGCAGCAGGAACAAGCGGACCAGGGGGAGTGGATCTGGGACCTGAGAAGATACCGCAGGCTACGATCCAGTCCAGACCAACATCTAAATGTTAACCTCATTCCTTCTGTGCTGCTTGTGCCGCTGCCTCTGGAGCTAATTTTAGTGATTACATCATCGTAGCTAAGATGACAGCCTTGCTGAACCCCCTCCCCAGCTCCAGGAAGGCTCCTATTTTCATCATACTTGGAGTGCTATGGAGCTGGGCTGTTCTGCTCAACCAGGCAGGCACTTTACCGTGGGGCTTCGGGGATCACCAGTACAAGACATGCACCCTCACACACAGGCAACACATTCCCTCCAGGCCTCCTCCCCTCTCTCCCCTCTCTCCCCCTCTCTCTCCTATCCTTCTCTCGTTGCTCCCTCCTCTCTCCTCTTACCTCTCCTCCCCGCTCTTTTCCCTCTCCCTCCTCTTCCCTCTCCTCCCCTCTCTTCCTTCTCCTCCCCTCTCTCCCTCCTCTTCCTTCTCCTCTTCCCCTCTCACTGCCCCCTCACCCTCTCCTCCTTCTCCTCGTCCTTCTCCTCCCCCCTCTCATCTCCCCTCTCTCCCTACAGGGACTGGGTGGGAAGGGAAGGCCCTGTTAAAAGGCAGGAATTCCTGTCCTGCAGGAGAGATTTGGGCTCTGTGCCGGAGACCTGTACACCATACCACAGCACAGCGGTCTGCTGGAGCACTTTGTGTGGGTAGTGGAGCAGGAAAGCATTGTGACGGCCAAGTACAAGATGATGGAGCCTTCATCAGCTATTCATATGGCCAAAGAGGCTTGCCTGTTTAAACCGAGGGGGTATTGGTGGTCTGGACCAATGTTCCCTCTAAGCTGCGTGTGTGTGTGTGGCCGCGCACCTCCTCCAGGACTGCCACGCAGAAGAAATGCCAAGCCGCGCAAGAGTTTGAACTTCGCTGAGTTTGCCCCATTAGTTTGCGCTGTACAGATCAACGTTTTCTCTATGATCGAAGCACCATTATATCAGCCCCTTTTCAATGCAACAAACCAACACAAATCTAACTTTGAGAGACTGAGACTGTGATTTTGTCGTAGGCAGAGACGGCGTAGTAGAATGGGCTACTGTAGCCCATGAGCGGTCTTTCAGTTCAGTTGTTGATATTCTTTGCTAGTTAGCGAGTTATTAGCCCAGTTATAGATAAGTATAGGTCAGCAATGGGGAGTTACTGCTTTCTGCAACGTGTGGGCTACATTTCAAGCTGTCTTTGAAAAGCCAGTGAGGTAAGTAGCTTATGTATTAATTAAAGGAGCAGTGTTGTATTTTGAGACAGTCTTGAATATGCAAATAATTCTCTGTATGGTAATAATAACAGATTTTATTTTGTAAAGTGGTTTCTTGCATCATTCAACACAATGCAATTTACAGTAACCTATTTGGCCCATGTTGTTACAGACCAAGTAAAAAATTATGAATTAATGTCAAGCCCTTCATAATGTCAAAATGGGCCTCCCGAGTGGCACAGTGGTCTAAGGCACTGCAGTGCTTGAGGCTTCACTACAGATCCGGGTTCGATCCAGGGCTGTGTCGCAGCCAGCCGCGACCGGGAGACCCATGGGGCGGCGCACAATTGTCCCAGCGTCGTCCGGGTTAGGGGGAGGGTTTGGCCGGCAGGGATGTCCTTGTCCCATCGCGCTCTAGTGACTCCTGTGGCGGGCCGGGCGCAGTGCAAGCTGACACGGTCACCAGGTGTACGGTGTTTCCTCCGACACATTGGTGCGGCTGGCTTCCGGGTTAAGCCGGCAGTGTGTCAAGAAGCAGTGCGGCTCGGCGGGGTCGTGTTTCGGAGGACGCACGGCTCTCGACCTTCGCCTCTCCCAAGTCCGTAGGGAAGTTGCAGCGATGAGACAAGACTGTAACTACCAATTGGATACCACGAAATTGGGGAGAAAAAGTGAACACCACGTGAACACCACATGTAGGTTACTGTAGGCAATATCATAGAAATCAACAGCTATTTCCATGTGAAAATGTTATGGGGTTTGTTCCATTGGTTTGGTTGGTAGGCCTATATTATGCTGAAATAACCACAATGGCCTATTGGCTACTGTCTAAAACTGTAAGGGTACAGACTCACTGTAAACGCACGCCGGAAATTACACAAAATTCTGACCAAACATTTGCTCAGTACCCCAAATAATTTGAGGAAACGGTGGTCTGGACACTCAAGCGTGGGATTATATTGTATACTACGGATTCTATAAAGAGCTGTAGACCAAAGGCAACATCTTTCATTTTGCTCGTCTAAGCTCTTTAAAAGGAAGAAAAAATGTGTAACGCCAATTATTAGAATAGCGACGTTCTGTGTTCACTGTTGCAGGAGGTGTTTGGGAAGATTAGTTGGGGAGAACCAATTGTATTCATGATTTGTTTTGTTGTTGTTGCATTTAATGAAATGGGCAGTGGTCCAAAATATATGCAAGTGGCTGGTGAAGAAAGAAAAAGCCCATTCTCTATGTGGAAGTTGTACAGCATTCTGCTTTGCTGGCCATCATTTCTTTTACAGGCTGGAGGGGCTTTAGGCAGCTCACACATTCTAATTTTCAGCACAGAACTGATTAGCAGGGAATGTAAGGCCGGTGCCCCCCACACACACACACACACACACACGCCACTTTTGTCTGTGATAGTATACCCAACAGCCTAATGGTCAAACACACACAGGGGCGGCCTAGCGGGGGTGTGGGTGTGTGTTATTGTTCAATGTTCACTGAGGCCTGCTATGGCTCAGGGATATCGAGGGATCCCGTCTCGCCTCTGTCATTCTCCTGAGCACTGCAGGGACAATGAGTCCCATGGGAGAATTCCCAACACACACACACACACTATAAATTCCAATTAGAATCACAATCTTGTTGTTCAGAGCAGGGATGGCCATTGTACAGTATACAGTTGAAGTTTACATACACTTAGGTTGGAGTCATTTAAAACTCGTTTTTCAACCACTCCACAAATGTATTGTTAACAAACTATAGTTTTGGCAAGTCGGTTAGGACATCTACTTTGTGCATGGCACAAGTAATTTTTCCAACAATTGTTTACAGACAGATTATTTCACTTATAATTCACTGTTTCACAATTCCAGTGGGTCAGAAGTTTACATACACTAAGTTGACTGTGCCTTTAAAGAGCTTGGAAAAATCCAGAAAATGATGTCATGGCTTTAGAAGCTTCTGATAGGCTAATTGACATCATTTGAGTCATTTAAAGGTGTATCTGTGGATGTATTTCAAGGCCTACCTTCAAACTCAGTGCCTTTTTTCTTGACATCATGGGAAAATCCACAGAAATCAGCCAAGACTTCAGGAAAAGAATTGGGAGACCTCCACAAGTCTGGTTCTTCCTTGGGAGAAATTTCCAAACACCTGAAGGTACCACGTTCATCTGTGCAAACAATAGTACACAAGTATAAACACCATGGGACCATGCAGCCGACATACCGCTCTGTCTCCTAGAGATTAACGTACTTTGGTGCGAAAAGTGCAAATCAATCCCAGAACAACAGCATAGGACCTTGTGAAGATGCTGGAGGAACCAGGTACAAAAGGTATCTATATCCACAGTAAAACGAGTCCTATATCAACATAACCTGAAAGGCCAAAGATGGGGACAAAGATCGTACTTTTTGTAGAAACGATCTGATGAAACAAAACTATAACTGTTTGGCCATAATGACCATCGTTATGTTTGGAGGAAAAAGGGGGAGGCTTGCAAGCCGAAGAACACCATCCCAACCGTGAAGCACGGGGGTGGCAGCATCATGTTGTGGGGGTGCTTTGCTGCAGGAGGGACTGGTGAACTTCACAAAATATATGGCATCATGAGGATGGAAAATTATGTGGATATATTGAAGCAACATCTCAAGACATCAGTCAGGAAGTTAAAGCTTGGTCGCAAATGGGTCTTCCAAATGGACAATGACCCCAAGCATACTTCCAAAGTTGTGGCAAAATGGCTTAAGGACAACAAAGTCAAGGTATTGGAGTGGCCATCACAAAGCCCTTACCTCAATCCTATAGAAAATGTGTGGGCAGAACTGAAAAAGCGTGTGTGAGCAAGGAGGCCTACAAACCTGACTCAGTCAGGAGGAATGGGCCACAATTCACCCAACTTATTGTGGGAAGCTTGTGGAAGGCTCCCCGAAACGTTTGACCCAAGTTAAACAATTTAAAGGCAATGCTACCAAATACTAATTGAGTGTATGTAAACTTCTGACCCACTGGGAATGTGATGAAAGAAATAAAAGCTGAAATAAATCATTCTCTCTACTATTATTCTGACATTTCACATTCTTAAAATAAAGTGGTGATCCTAACGGACCTAAGACAGGGAATCTTAGGATTAAATGTCATGAATTGTGAAAAACTGAGTTTAAATGTATTTGGCTAACTTCTGACTTCAACTGTATATAGCTTCCTTCCTGGTTCTCAATACGTACTCTAATGGAGTGTTCACAAGCAGCACTGTTGCAACTGGAGACCAGTTGTTTGACTGAATTCCCCTGATGTCTGGCCTGTGGAATGATGCAATCATGTCTCCTTGGTGCTGCCTGCCTGTGTTTGCAGTTTTAGCTCATGGACATATTGTTCATTATCTTGCTCGGCATAGGCCTATCTGTTCACATTACTCTCTCTTACACACACACAGGATGTACATCCTGGCTGAACTGTCTCTGCTGCCTTGACTGCCTCAGAATCAGAGCTGTTGTTTTTGTTGTGAGGGAGTTGGTCAGTCGAGCAGTTAGGAGATGTAACTGATGACTGTGTTTGTGTTGGTGGGTTTGGAAGGATGTGCATGAACAGTCACTCCTCAAGGTTCCTCTGTGACTGTTTTTAGGTTCCCCTGTGACTCCTCGAGGTTCCTCTGTGACTGTTTTTAGGTTCCCCTGTGACTCCTCAAGGTTCCTCTGTGACTGTTTTTAGGTTCCCCTGTGACTCCTCAAGGTTCCTCTGTGACTGTTTTTAGGTTCCCCTGTGACTCCTCAAGGTTCCTCTGCGACTGTTTTTAGGTTCCCCTGTGACTCCTCAAGGTTCCTCTGCGACTGTTTTTAGGTTCCTCTGTGACTCCTCGAGGTTCCTCTGTGACTGTTTGTGAAGGAATTCGGTGATCAGCAGAATGTCTCCCTTTGTTTTCGTGTTTTGAGTCGTGGATGGTACAACGGGGTTTGCTGAGTTGTGTTTGTGCCTCCTAACGAAAAAAGGAGAGGAGAGCCCCCACACAACTCTGAACTGAGCTGCAGCTGGCTTTCAGCGTCACCCACGCTCCCGCTCGCTGTCTCCCTCCCTCCCCTCCTTCGTCCACCAACCTCTAATCAATTACATGAAAGGTCATTTTATTCAGGCTGAGGGGCTGCGGGTCAGGGAGGAGTGGGTGTGGAGAGAGGGCGATCCCCAAGATAAATATCTCTTCTCTGTACAGACAGCGCTCCCAGAAAGACTCTATGTGCTATCCTCCTATTGGCTGCTCTCTAAAAGAATGATGTCATCCTTTATCAGCTCGCGGTAGCGCGCGGAGTGGGGAAACGGGCTTTAGTTATTCCTCTCTTCAGAACAGTGGTGCAGGGAGAGAAGACTTTTCGACACAGACACATTTACTCGACAGCAGGCTGAGCTAGAGAAAATGTAGCATCCTCCACCCTCACCGCCAGCTGCGTTCTGCATCTCTCTATAAGGGAGTAGTGGTTGTATAGGTTTGGGTCTCTTTGTTCCAGCGAAAGGGTTTAGTGCTCTGCCTTTTCAGTAGTACACATTTCGCATATCTCGCTTTGGTACCGCAGTCTCTGGCCCAGGTATAATTCAGTGTGCTTTACAGCGCAACTGGGATAAATACGCCTGTGCTGCAAAATCAAAATCCTCTATTTCAAATCCTATTTCACAACCAGGCACATGATTTGGAGCGTTTGTGAAAGGCAATGCATTAGCATATTTCCCAAGCAGACGCGTGCTGTGTGCTGCCGCCCTCTGTTCTGGGTTTCAGATAACGGGCTGTGATTTATGCTCTTTTTTTGTTCTTTAGTTATTTTGCCATTTATTTAAAGTGGAGTGGAGGTAGCTGAATGCTCAAGGCTTTTTGTTGCTGCCTGATCAATAAAGATGCTCCCGCTCCTCTTCTTTCTAGCCTCCCTCTCTCCGTTCTCTCCCTCTCTCCGCTCCCGCTATACAACCAATCGGTCTAATGCAGTTTCCCCCTGGCACTCGCTCTCTCCTCCCCTTCCTCCCTCCATCTATCCCTCCTCCCATCCCTCTCCCTGCACAGGTGATGTCATTATTTTTCAGCCGGGCTCCCTCCCTCCCTCCCTCCTCCTATTAGCCGTTGGCTCTTTGCGGTGAACCGTCAAATCGATGGGAGGTTCTCCGGGGGGGATCAGTGCGCTAGCCTGGGTCTGTGCACTCTGAGCTGGGGAACGGGAGCAGGCAGTCTGGCCCCTCTGGAGACGGACGGGCATGCACACGCACGCACACACACGTGCTGCCGGAGCGCTATAGACAGAGAGAGCTAGAGAGAAAGGGAGAGCGCTGCAGTGAGCCAGGCGATGTGAGGAGGGAAATAGACACAGATGAGTGCATGCTAACTTGACTGGAAGTCCTGCTAGTGGTCTCTCTCTCTCTGGGACTATTGACAAGTGACAGCGCCGCTGGCTCAGCCCTGGAGAATAGGCTGTCTGTCAGCCCTAGTTTACAAACAGGTTGAAAAGAGGGAAAGAAAACTGCCAGGGACTTGAAATGACTTTTCCTCAACCCTTTGACTTCTCTCTAAGGATCCTCCCGTCTACAGTTTTACAGCACGACTGAACTTGAGCAAGTTTGCAGGATCTCTGATCGTTGAGGCTGTGGCCATGCAACCTGCCATGTCTTTGGGATTTACTGCGTTTACCACTCTGGAGATGTCGAATGGATAATTGTTTCTGAGTCCAGCTTTTAAATACATTTCTTAATTTGAATGTGGAGGGTCGCTAGTGATCCTCTAAATGCCTCCTCTCGCCATTGGCATTGGCTTCCCTCTTGATTGACAGGTGACAGTCATTGCCAGAACCTGAATGAACAATAACAAACTGACAACTAACGCCCGAGGACATTTGGACAACGTTGAGGATCTCTTTCAGGGCAATTTCCTCTCGCCCCCCCTTCGAAAGAAGCCGCAGTCTTATCGCCGTCTGCTTTCATTTCCTTCTTTTTTTGTCGTTGGTCTTTTGGTGTTGAAAGGGGAAACTTTGCCTCCGTGCTCTCGCTCTGAAAATGGCTTTCCTCGTCCGTTGCTATGCCAACTGCTTGCAGCCGTGGTCCTCCAAAGTAAGCGATGTCGTAATCCCTTCTGTGGCCAGCGCACTCTGTTGGGTTAGGATGCTCTGTGTGTGTGTGTGTGTGATGCTCTGCGTTTAGGTGTGAACTGTACAGCCCTCATTCAACCACTGTTTTTTATCATTTATTCATGCATGCTTTGCTGTAAATTCAAATGCGTTATTTAGACTGGGAGTGTATTTATTGATTGGACATTCATATTTCACAATGCATTCTGCTACATTTGTACCGAGTGACGGGTTTGTGTGGTAGAGCCCATGTTCCTATTTTGAATGGTTTGAATGATGAAATGACCCTTTACACTATGCATGATGAGGTTGCATTTGGAATGCACGGCATGAAGGTGAATGCAGGTGAGGTGTCTCTGGCTCTGTCACTGTGCTGATTGGGCTGTGTTGTACCGGTTGATTCTCGCCTTACTTGACTGTCTGATTGACAACATTTTGCCCACCTGAGCTGCAGGACCGGTGGCTGTCTGCCTCTCCTGTGCTAAGGTGTCCATCCATCCAGCCTGAGGGCCAAGTAGGCCCCTAATCACAGGCACTCCGGCGTCCTGACAGACGACTGCCAGTAAAATCACGGTGTCGCCAAGGGACCAGACGTCTTGGCGTTGAGAGCTTCCGAGATGCTTGTCTTCGTTCTGGGAGCTGTCCTAATGAGGGAGGAGTGGGAAGAGGGTTGACACGTTAATGCCAATCTCTTGTCACTCCAGGTCTGCATTCCAAGTTACTCCATTTTCCATTGAACTACTTTTGACCAAGTTCTCGCCATTTTGTGTTGAATGGATTTGCGATCTACGCATCAGCTTTTAGGCTCTGTTGTTCTTCAGAATTAGCGTAAGGTTGACTAAATATTTGCATTGATTGAAATGAATAACTTGGTCTATAGCCTAAACCACAAGCTAATGCTCCGGAAATCAATGTCTGTATAATTTATGGATAGGGTAGATCATCTGTTAGGCCTTGACGTTTAATTTCGGTCTACGCACCACAAGTTCTGAGCGCGGTGTTGTCAAAAACATTTGACCTTAGGCGTGTGTGTGTGTGTGTGTGTCTTGGAGGGGTTGGGAAAACGCCGAAGACACATTTCCATCTCGTGTGGCCTAATAAAGTATCTTATCCACAGTTTTTTTTTTTATAAAATAGATTGGAATGGCTGCTTTTTACTGTTAACTAAGACACATCTATGATAGGAGATAAGAGACCACACATCCCATCATCACGCACAAGACCTCTTCATCCATAGTTGAGTCTTGTGTAGTCCTGTGCATCATCCATCTGTTTGAGATGAGATGAGAAGCAGCCTGTTTGAAGACGTGGCTAATGAGAGTTGATGTGTGCCGCCCGTCGTTGATGAGACGAGCGGACCTGAGGCGAAAGGTTAATGAAGTTTCCCTTTAAGCCCGTCAGCTCAAGCACAGGACTAACTGAAGCTACAGTGGTGGACAAAAATAGCATGAAGGTCATCAGAATTTGTGTTGTGCCCGAGCTAAGGAGGAATCTGATGAATTCATGTCTACCTTTTTTTTTGAGGAGCGAGTTTCTGACGCTCGCTTACGGTTGGCCGTCCGGGGTATTGACTCCCATCTCCTTTGATCTACTGTTATGTGGTTAAGAAATGGTTATGTTATGCCGTTACATTTTTCCTCTGAGCAAGATGCTGGAGAAACTATTTTCACTTATTAGACTACTACGTGAATGCTATTGCGAATGAATTAGCTACTTCTAAACTGGAGCATGCAAAAACACGACTATTGGCTGCTGAACAGCTCATGAGTTGGTATTCAATATTGACATAGCAAATCATGCCTTAATGAATACTCAAACACATTGGATATAAGATTAACAAGTGAGCGACGCAATTAGAAATTGACACTGATTCATTACGGATGGCTTCAGATGACAGAAGCCAATATCCGTGCCACTGTTTTCCCTGGCCTGAACCCCGTGAACGTCCCTGGAGCCTGTCTCCATCCCTCTGACTTCCAGGTCTGACTGCCTGAGGCTCTAGTTTGTTTTGATGGGTTCGAGAGAGACCAGAGTCGATGGTCTCCAATCAGGCCAGGGTCACAGGGATGGGGACTGCTGCTGCGGGGTACTGCTCCTCTGCATCTTTAAGCCTCCTCCTGTTTACTATTGGCCATCCCGTCTGGACATCTCCTGCTGCGTCCCAAAATGACAGCCTGTCCCTATGGGCCCTGATCGGACGTTGTGCACTATATAGGGAATAGGGTGCCATTTGGGACACAGCCTTGGCGAGGGTTATTAATGGAGCCTGGAGAGCGTTAGCTTTTAGCATCCATCCATTGTCCCTTGTTGACTGCTCTGGGATCAGGACAGGCTGTCAGCGGCTTGATAAGGGCTTGTTGCCTTGTTCTGTTCTGCTGCGTTGAGCTGTTTACTATCTACTTGGCCACTGAATGTCTTTCCTTCCCTCAGGGGAGAGTGTTTCCCTGCTCAAGTGCAGAGTGCTTAGTCTTGCTACCTCCGCAATCAATGGGCTTGCAGAACTTTGGATTGATGCCCCTTTGAATAGTAATGGAAGCGGAGGGGAGAAATATCTGCAGTGAAATGGATCCAGGGCAGTCAGGCAGGGAGGGCGCCCAATCGACAGGCTCTCTTGGTGGGGTAACTGTCTCTCAGCCCAACCTGGTCTCAGAGCATTTCGTATCTCCATTTAAATCCAATAAAATGATGTTGGTCACATACACATGTTTAGCAGATGTTATTGCAGGTGTAGCGAAATGCATGTGCTTCTAGCTCCAACAGTGTAGTAATGTCTAACAAGTAATATCTAACAATTTCACAACAAAACACACACATCTAAAGTAAAGGAATGGAATTAAGAATATATAAATATTTGGACTAGCAATGTTGGAGCGGCATAGACTAAAATATAATAGAATACAGTAATTACATATGAGATGAGTAATGCAAAATATGTAAACAATATTAAAGTGACCAGTGATTTCAGCCTCTAAGGTGCTAGTGATGGCTATTTAACAGTCTGATGGCCTGGAGATAGAAGCTGTTTTTCAGTCTCTCGGTCCCAGCTTTGATGCCCGACCTACCATGCATCCGACCCACCACCCATCCAACCCGACCTACCATGCATCCGACCCACCACCCATCCACCCCGACCCACCATGCATCCACCCCGACCCACCATGCATCCGACCCACCACCCATCCACCCTGACCCACCATGCATCCGACCCACCATGCATCCACCCCGACCCACCATGCATCCACCCCGACCCACCACCCATCCACCCCGACCCACCATGCATCCGACCCACCACCCATCCACCCCGACCTACCATGCATCCGACCCACCACCCATCCACCCCGACCTACCATGCATCCGACCCACCACCCATCCAACCCGACCCACCACCCATCTACCCCGACCCACCATGCATCCGACCCACCATGCATCCGACCCACCATGCATCCGACCCACCATGCATCCGACCCACCACCCATCCACCCCGACCCACCATGCATCCGACCCACCACCCATCCACCCGACCCACCATGCATCCTTCCCACCATGCATCTACCCCGACCCACCACCCATCCACCCCGACCCACCACGCATCCGACCCACCACGCATCCACCCGACCCACCACGCATCCACCCGACCCACCACGCATCCACCCGACCCACCACCCATCCACCCGACCCTCCACCCGACCCACCACCCATCCACCTGACCCACCATGCATCCACCCCGGCCCACCACCCATCCACCCTGACCCACTATGCATCCGACCCACCACCCATCCACCCCGACCCACCACCCATCCTCCCGACCCACCATGCATCCGACCCACCACCCATCCAACCCGACCCACCACCCATCTACCCGACCCACCATGCATCCGACCCACCATGCATCCGACCCACCACCCATCCACCCCGACCCACCATGCATCCGACCCACCACCCATCCACCCCGACCCACCATGCATCCTTCCCACCATGCATCTACCCCGACCCACCACCCATCCACCACGACCCACCACGCATCCGACCCACCACGCATCCACCCGACCCACCACGCATCCACCCGACCCACCACGCATCCACCCGACCCACCACGCATCCACCCGACCCACCACCCATCCACCCGACCCTCCACCCCGACCCACCACCCATCCACCCTGACCCACCATGCATCCACCCCGGCCCACCACCCATCCACCCTGACCCACCATGCATCCGACCCACCACCCATCCACGACCCACCACCCATCCTCCCGACCCACCACCCATCCACTCCGACCCACCACCCATCCACCCTGACCCACCATGCATCCGACCCACCATGCATCCACCCGACCCACCATGCATCCACCCGACCCACCATGCATCCACCCCGACCCACCATGCATCCACCCCGACCCACCACCCATCCACCCTTACCCACCATGCATCCGACCCACCACCCATCCACCCCGACCCACCACCCATCCTCCCCGACCCACCATGCATCTGACCCACCACCCATCCACCCCAACCCACCATGCATCCAACCCACCACCCATCCACCCCAACCCACCACCCATCCATCCGACCCACCACGCATCCACCCCGACCCACCATGCATCCGACCCACCACCCATCCTCCCCGACCCACCACCCATCCTCCCCGACCCACCACCCATCCACTCCGACCCACCACCCATCCACCCTGACCCACCATGCATCCGACCCACCATGCATCCACCCCGACCCACCACCCATCCACCCTGACCCACTATGCATCCGACCCACCACCCATCCACCCGACCCACCACCCATCCTCCCGACCCACCATGCATCTGACCCACCACCCATCTACCCCGACCCACCATGCATCCACCCCGACCCACCACCCATCCACCTTGACCCACCATGCATCCGACCCACCACCCATTCACCCCGACCCACCATGCATCCGACCCACCACCCATCCACCGCAACCCACCACCCATCCTCCCCGACCCACCACCCATCCACTCCGACCCACCACCCATCCACCCTGACCCACCATGCATCCGACCCACCACCCATCCTCCCGACCCACCACCCATCCACTCCGACTCACCACCCATCCACCCCGACCCACCATGCATCCGACCCACCACCCATTCACCCCTACCCACCATGCATCCGACCCACCACCCATTCACCCCTACCCACCATGCATCCGACCCACCACCCATTCACCCCGACCCACCACCCATCCACCCGACCCACCATGCATCCGACCCACCACCCATTCACCCCGACCCACCATGCATCCGCCCCACCACCCATTCACCCCGACCCACCACCCATCCACCCCGACCCACCATGCATCCTACTTTCGTTTTTTTGCCTTAAGTAACCGTCTGTCTTATGTAACCATAGCAAATGTGACATTTACATTTACTAGGTTACGTCTAGTCTATGAGACCAGGCTGAATAATGCTCTGGCTCTCACTGTATATGGACCGACCTTCTCATCCAAGAATATTCTATTATTATCAGGACGGATGAAGTCAGATGTGAAGCATTAGATCATTATTTAAGAGTATTTTAGGTAGGCTTAGATGAGGGGGAAAGTATTGGAAATCAAAATCAAAATCTATATATATCTTTGCCGCTGTGATGTATTGGCCTTGGAAGATTGTTAAATACTTGTTTGGTACAATTAATCATTTTAGATTAAAAAAAAAGCCGCAATGTGCAAATGATAGGCCTAATTCACAAATGCTTGATTACTGTACATTGATTGACACGTCTACTTACTTGTGTCTAGAGTAATACACATTGAACTTGTACCTACTACCATACCCCGTTCAAAGGCACTTACATTTTTTTGTCTTGCCAGTTCACCCTCTGAATAGCACACTGTCTCAATTGTCTCAAGGCTTAAAAAATATAATTTAATCTGTCTCCTCCCCCTTCATCTACACTGATTGAAGTGGTTTTAACAGGTGACATCAACAAGGGATCATAGCTTTCACCTGGATTCACCTGGTCAGTCTGTCATGGAAAGGTGTTCCTAATGTTTTGTACACTCAGTGTCTATTTTATCTCACAACCCAGACAGACATACGACTTTCCATAAAGAACACAAAGTAAAGGGCCTTTTCAGACTCACAACACACACAGCAGAGAGGCATAAGGTTGTGTCAAAAATAACACCCAATTCCCTACAGTGGACTACTTTTGTAGCCTTGCAAAGCCACCTGATCCCTCGAGCTCACATTGAATGTTGCTGATATCTGTGGAGCAACGTTCAATGTAAGCTCGTGGGATCAGGCAGCTTAGCGAGGATACTCAATTTGACCAAGGTGCAAAGGGAACACATCCATAGAAAGTTGTTGTTGTGAATGGTAATTTACCCGGGATGGCCCGGGGGGCCTAATGCATGGTCATAATTATGGCGAAACCCTGTCTTTATTATTATTTTTTTCTCTATTTTTTTTCTTAAAAATCTAATTTTAAACCTAACCTTAACACTCACCGCTAACCTTATGCCTAATTCTAATCTTAAATTAAGACTGAATTGCAATAATTTGTTTTTTTCATGAATATTTTATGATCATTTTAGAATTTTGGGCTGTGGAACTATTGAAAAGCCTAATGCATGGCATATCGATCCTTGTCGCCTTCCTGTCCAGATGACACCCTAGACCTCCCTGGACACAAAAAGCTGTCTACCAGCCCAGACCAGAGCTGGTCTCCTTCTGCTGTTGTCAGGAGAATATTAAGATGTTTCAAGCAACGACAACAAAAACCTAGCCTGAATTGTCCTTTTTTTATTATTTTGATGCATTGTAAAACATTGTATTATTCGAATTATGCATCTCTGGGGTAAGTTTCTTTAAACCAAGTAAAATCACAAAAAAGGTATCTGGACATCTCTATAACATTCCCCAAAAATATTAGATTTTGTCGTCGTGTTTGCGCTTTTGCAGAAACCGTGTGCATGTTTGGACTTGGTAAGCTGCTCTTGCCTTACATAATCTTGTGAGAACCATGCGTGAACGCATCCTCCTTATCCTTACGATGCCATTACCACGCATACGATTCTGATAATGCACTGCTCTGCAGTATTGAAGCGATACATCATTTGAAAGCATTATACTTACAGCTCAGCTTTTATGTTTTTTTTTTTTTTTTTGTACAAGTGGAAGAGATTTGGTGTCCTGATGGGAAAAACACTATCTAGCTCTTTGGTCTGTGTAATTGCTGTCCAATAAATGTGATGATGAGAATTGTTGAGTACTCTGATCTAGGGTCTGCATCCCGAATGGCACCCAATTCCCTATATAGTGCACTATTTTTGACCAGGGCCCTGGTCAAAAGTAGTGCCCTAAATTGGGAATAGGGTGCTATTTTGGATGCATCCCTGGCCCCCCTCTTCATTGGTATGCCCACTGTGCTGCTAGTGCTGCCATTATAGGACCAAATGGCCTCAGACTACTAGTGGAGCCTCAAAGACATGCTAACTGCAGATGATCCAATTACTTAGTCGTCCCCATGACGCACACAGTGCCCCCTCCACAGTCCCACAGCTCTGTCAACCATGTGCCCCCTCCACAGTCCCACAGCTCTGTCAACCATGTGCCCCCTCCCTACCAGACCCAGGCGCTGATGATATTTCAGCCAGGGTAGCTTCACCCATTCCAGCTGTTTCCATTATCTTAGTGCTATTGATTTTCTCCGCCACTGGGTAGGCCTATACATAGCAGGCCCTTGTCTCTCTGGATCGTTTTCAAGGGCATTTATAAATACAAAATGCCAGCCCTGTGTGCCTGTCCTTCCAGGCAGATTGAGTTTAGGCCTGTCTCTGTCTGCTTGCTCCTACGGAGGTTCACATACAGTACTAATTGACTGTGATCCTTGGGCCTGTATGAGCCTGTATACCCATCCGCCCACTTACAGCCCGGTGTCAGTTCGACCAATAACACCCAGTTAAACCCCTGGAAGTAAAGTAGTATTTCTTCCCTCTGAGGAAGGATGTTTGTGAACTTTGTGTGTGTGTGTGGACTGTGTTTCTATCCACACGATCCACTCTGTTAGTTAGGACTCCACACTAAGCTGTCAGACAGGACTCCCTCCGCTGCAGCGTTTCCCCACCATCTGGAGGGCCCAGAGGACTCTGCCAACTGTGGAGAACAGGGTCCAGATCCAGCAGCAACATGAGAACAGAGCGGTGTGGCTGACTGACTGCAGGCCCTGCAGGCTGGACCCCCCCTGTTTTTGTCCGGCGGCCCCTCCCTGGACCTGTTGTTGTTATTGTGGTTGTGCCTGGCAGGGGGTGGAGGAGGGTACGAGGGCAGGAAGCATCTGGGAGGAGAGGGGGTTAGGAGGGTGGCTCTGGGGTGACCTCTCGCTGGGTTTGGCGGGCGGCCGGGCGGGCGGTGTTAAATTCAGTGTTGAGCCTCCTGTGTCCTTCATACGGGTAGCACTGGCCATGACCTTCTTTCCTGAGAGGCCCAGACTCACACCTTCCTGTTTCTCTCTTTCTCACACACACACACACACACACACACACACACACACACACACACACACACACACACACACACACACACACACACCACATGGAGGCAGTCTGGGGCTCTATTGCTCTTTCAGTTTCAATTTAAGTCCTTTATTATCATGGGAAACATATGTTTACATTGCCAAATGAAGTGAAATAGATATTTTACCGGAAACATTACGCTCACAAAAGGAATAGAGACATTTGAAATGTCATATTATGTCTATATACAGTGTTTTGATGTGCAAATAGTTAAAGTATAAAAGGGAAAATAAATAAACATAAATATGTGTTGTATTTACAATGGTGTTTGTTCTTCACAGGTCGCCCTTTTCTTGTGGCAGCAGGTCACAAATCTTGCTGCTCTCTCTCTCTCTCTCTCTCTCTCTCTCTCTCTCTCTCTCTCTCTCTCTCTCTCTCTCTCTCTCTCTCTCTCCCTTCCCCCTCACATCCTCCCTCTCTCTCCCTCTCTTATCTCGCTCTCCTCCCTCTCTTCCCGTGCTGTTTGAGTATGGGACACAGGCCAGGGCGGGAGGAGGTTTGCGATAGGTCTCAGCCACGCCACATCATGAATATTCATGTTAGAGACAGACACATCAAACCTCCCTGGCAGGGAACTGGGCCCATCCCTCTGAGACGGAGCACAGCCTCACCCCCACACTGATGTAAATGAACCAGGACATTTTAATATCTAACCATTCCTGAAGAGGAATGATACAGGAACACTTCTGCTTTACAGTTTTGACCTCTTGTCATTTTCTCACTGACTAGCAGAAAAATGAAAGGAGTGCTTATGCAATGCCTTTAAACCTGTACACACACACACACACACACACACACACACACACACACACACGCAAGCTGGTAATCCATTGTGTTCCCAGTGTAGTGTAATTCCAGCTGGGTGATTAACATGGATGGCCCTTACATAATTAGTCACTGTTGTCACACCTGAGACAGAGACAGCCGTAGACTGTCGCTGTGTCTGTCTGTTAGTCTGTCCTGGCTGGCGCTCTGACTGACTCCAGGCTCTACTTTGGGCAAAAGTCAAATCCCTTAGCTGGCGGGGCCAGAATCAGCACCAGGCCGCCACTTAACATCCTGGCTATCACAATACTGGCAGTGCCCGCTCCAAAGTGAAGCCAGCCATTCCTCCTCTGACTCTGTTCTGTGACAACACAGGAAAGGGGTGATTCAGCTCCCTGGAATCTCTTTAGGACCGGGAACATCCTCCCTAAGATAGGATAATAACAATATTTTGGTGTTACTATTTCCTGTTTTGGGGTCAGGCGGACTGTGACACTCATGCTAGGCGAGACGCTAGGCAAGGAGCAGCCTCTAGAGATGATAGTTAAATGTGATTTCATGATGACCAAGGCTGTGATATGAAATGTGACACTACTTTGATTGTCATGCTTATGCTGCTGACTCTGATTTGTGCGTTGGCGTAAAACCAAAGGATCACAAAGAGTAGCTACCCGCCCCTTTGATTCAGTCCTCATTACTTAGGGGTGAGGGAGAGAGATGAATGAGAGATGAGAGGGTCTTCACCTGACAGCCTTTCCTACTCTCCTCTCGTCTCCCTGTGTGGCACGGGCCCTGCTCTCTCTCGCTCTGTTTCTCTCGCGGTCTATTCCTCTCCCTCGCCCTGCCCGCCTCGCCTGTCTTCGCACGCGTCACCTCCGATTCCAAGTTCAGTTCATTACAACTCGCACCCGCAATCTCTTCTCTGCCGAAGCCCCGTGTGTTCACTTCAGAGGGAGCGGGGGAGGAGGAAAGGGGTTCTTCAAAGAGAATTCTCTCTCTCTTTCTCTCTCTGTCTGTCTCTCTCTCTCTCTCTCTCTCTCTCTCTCTCTCTCTCTCTCTCTCTCTCTCTCTCTCTCTCTCTCTCTCTCTCTCTCTCTCTCTCTCTCTCTCTCTCTCTCTCTCTCTCTCTCTCTCTCTCTCTCCCCTCCTGTATCTTAATCTAGACTTTAGTTCACGCTACAGCTCTGTTGTGTTAGATTGCAGCAGGGCAGGAAAAGGTCAGGGTGTTAGGATGCGGGGGTCGGGATGCTCTCAGGGCAAGCTGGTTCACGGAGAGTTTAACGTCTCGGTCCGCTGTACCTCTCCAACACCATTGAGCCAACCAAAGCTGTCTAGCCGCTGGGCTAATTTCCGACTGTGTGTGTGCGCGTTTTTCGCAGTGTGTGTGTGTGCATTTCTCGGAGTGTGTGTGCGTTTATTGGAGTGTGTGTGTGTGTGTGTTTGCATGTGTGTGCGTGCGCGCCTTCTTGGCGTGTGTGCTATCCACTGCTCATACCTGCCTTCTGACTACACTTATTTACTACGCTTATTTAACATTTAGTTCTGTTTGGCTGTGATGCCGTGACTGGAACAGGGTGATCTCTAAATAAAGATTACTGAACCTTTATTTAACCAGGTAAGTCAGTTAAGAACAAAATCTTATTTCCAATGACGGCCTACACCGGCCAAACCCGGACGACGCTGGGCCAATTGTGCCCCGCCCTATGGGACTCCCATTCACAGCCGGTTGTGATACAGCCTGGATTCAAACCAGGCACTGTAGTGACGCACTGCGCCACTCGGGAGCAGAATTGACTGACATCAAAGGAGAACTACAGCGTGTGCGTTGTACTGTTTTCTGAACTTATGTTGGCTTTATAACAGTTGTGTAACATGCTGAAATACTGAAGATTGTTCTCTTTCTCAGTATGTTTGCGTGGTTTGGAATTGAGATTATGACATTAACAATGACACTGTTTGCCATGTGGTTGGCACATGCTGTTTTCTTTGGGTTCATGGGTACTGGCATGCCATTGAAGTTCATGCCATGTCCCTTTCTAATGTTATGGTGGGGTCATTATTCAGACATACTGTTCAGATGTTCTAATTCCGAGAGAATGACAACTTCTACAGGCAGTTTTATTTGAATGGCTCCTCTGGCCAGTCCATTTATACAACCGTCTTTTTGTTTTAGTGTGTACTCATTTCTGTCCTTCAGTAGAACTCAGCAGTCAATGGTCCATAATAAGCTGCTAATTAGCATGACTCTCCGCCACCCAAATAGAATGCGTAATGACTCTTTTGTTGCGGGGCCCAGTGTTTGAGATTCAGCTCAGCGTTTAGTCTCCACCTCCCGTCCTCTGCTGCGTTGCAGCTCTACCTCCCAGTGCATCTGTCTATTGTGCCATTAAAATTCGCCTAATGAGGGGGTGGCAGCCAGGAGTGACCCTCATTTTATTTCTGTTACCATAATTGCTTTAGCTGTTTAGGTCTCAGGAAGGGATGGAAAGCTGACAGGCTAGTGGAGTAATCGACTGTATATCAATAACCTGCTCTTTCACTCTGAGTGCTCGTGCTTGCCCTGCACCGCTCTGCCCGGCCCTAAAACTGGCAAGCCTGTTACCTACAGCAACACTCATCACGTCTGTCCGACGTCTCCCCTCTCCTCACTGACTAGCAGACACCTCTAGAGATCCACTCTGTTTTAACCCACGTGATGTGAACGAGCACAACTGCATAATAAACGGGCACAACTGCATGTGCCAACCACTTGGCAAACACACACACACACCCTGGACACCATATGTGAATTGATTGCCCCCCATTTATCTTCAGAGTGTGTACTGTTAGGTGACCTAAACTGGGATATGCTTAACACCCTGGCCGTCCTACAATCTAAGCTAGATGGCCTGAATTTCCGAATCCCACTGTACCTTCTCCGCTATGCAATCTGGTTTCCGAGCTGGTCATGGGTGTACCTCAGCCACACTCAAGGTCCTAAAAAATATCATAACCGCCATCGATAAGAGACAGTACTGTGCAGCTGTATTCATCGACCTGGCCAAGGCTTTCGACTCTGTCAATCACCACATTCTTATCGGCAGACTCAATAGCCTTGGTTTCTCAAATGACTGCCTCGCCTGGTTCACCAACTACTTCTCAGATAGAGTTCAGTGTGTCAAATCGGAGGGCCTGTTGTCTGGACCTCTGGCAGTCTCTATGGGGGTGCCACAGGGTTCAATTCTCAGGCCGACTCTTTTCTCTGTATACATCAATGATGTCGCTCTTGTTGCTGGTGATTCTCTGATCCACCTCTACGCAGACGACACCATTCTGTATACTGCTGGCCCTTCTTTGGACACTGTGTTAACTAACCTCCAGATGAGCTTCAATGCCATACAACTTTCCTTCCGTGGCCTCCAACTGCTCCTAAATGCAAGTAAAACTAAATGCATGCTCTTCAACCGATCGCTGCCCGCCCGTCCAGCATCACTACTCTGGACGGTTCTGACTTAGAATATGTGGACAACTACAAATACCTAGGTGTCTGGTTAGACTGTAAACTCTCCTTCCAGACTCACATTAAGCATCTCCAATCCAAAATGTAATCTAAAATCAGCTTCCTATTTCGCAACAAAGCATCCTTCACTCATGCTGCCAAACATACCCTCGTAAAATGGACTATTCTACCGATCCTTGACTTCAGCGATGTCATTTACAAAATAGCCTCCATCACTCTACTCAGCAAATTGGATGCAGTCTATCACAGTGCCATCCATTTTGTCACCAAAGCCCCATATACTACCCACCACTGCGACCTGTATGCTCTCGTTGTCTGGCCCTCGCTTCATATTCGTCACCAAACCCACTGGCTCCAGGTCATCTATAAGTCTTTGGTAGGTAAAGCCCCGCCTTATCTCAGCTCACTGTTCACCATAGCAGCACCCACCCGTAGCACGCGCTCCAGCAGGTATATTTCACTGGTCACCCAAAGCCAATTCCTCCTTTGGCCGCCTTTCCTTCCAGTTCTCTGCTGCCAATGACTGGAACGAATTGCAAAAATCACTGAAGCTGAAGACTCATATCTCCCTCACTAATTTTAAGCATCAGCTGTCAGAGCAGCTCACAGATCACTGCACCTGTACATAGCCCATCTGTAAACAGCCCACCCAACTACCTCATCCCCATATTGTTATATAGTTTTTTTGCTCCTTTGCACACCAGTATCTCTACTTGCACATTCGTCTTCTGCACATCTATCACTCCAGTGTTTAATTGCTAAATTGTAATTATTTCGCCACTATGGCCTATTTATTGCCTTACCTCAATTGCACACACTGTATATATACTTTTCTATTGTGTTATTGACTGTACGTTTGTTTATTCCATGTGTTTATTCCATTTATTCCTCTGTGTCGTTGTTTGTGTCGCACTGCTTTGATTTATCTTGGCCTGGTCGCAGTTGTTAATGAGAACTTGTTAATTAAAGGTGAAATAAATAAAAACACACACACACACAATAACATATGCACTATACACACACACATACACATGGATTTAGTACTGTAGATATGTGGTAGTGGTGGAGTAGGTGCCTGAGTGTGAAGCGAAATTTGTGAATGTATTGTATAAATTGCCTTCATTTTGCTGGACCCCAAGAAGAGGGGCATTTATTATGGGGATTATATTTTCTGCAAACTTTCTCTCTGGTTTTAGTCATTTAAGTGTATGCTTTAAGTGCGCTGCTGCGAAATGAATACAGCGTCAACACTGGTTACCTCTTGTCTTGATACATAGGAAATGGAAATGGAAATAGAGATCAGATCAGTTGTAACCAGTGTGCATTTGGAACTGTTCTCAGTCTCTACATCTAAAATGGATCCATCTCATCCCCCCCTCTGCAGCAGCTCAAAGTCAGCCCAGGGTTAACGTGCCCGCCCTGCCGCCATGTGGGAGGAGGAGGGACAGTCCAATCCTCCGGGTGACAAATGTTTGTCTGGGAGTGTAATTGACGCTGGGGGGAGGGGACCAGAGTGAATCATTTAGACAGATGATGATGGCTCCGGTGACTCAAGTCATCATCAGAAGTCCTACCTCCTCAACCCCGAGCACAGCCAACCCTGCAGGCCAACGTGTCTCCGTGGACTGCTTTGCTCGGTGATAAAAGGAAGACAGCCCCGAATGAAAGCTGGAAAAATAAATGGCGTGGATCCATGCTTGTTGAATGTGCTACACGCCCAGCAGTCTCTGTAAATAGGCTAACGCTAGCCCTTCCTTGCTGTGGTGAGCTGGAGCAGTGAGGCAGTTAGCTCGTTGTTGGGAAGCTCCACTATGTTTTAATGACGGAGCCCCTGCTGGGCTCTTGTAGCAGTGAGGCAGTTAGCTCGTAGTTGGGAAGCTCCGCTATGTTTTAATGACGGAGCCCCTGCTGGGATTCTGGAGCGGCACCTTAACTCCCCTGCCTATTCTGGACCGTTAGCCTGTCTGTGTGAACCAGGGCCGTTACTAGCATCACACCCAACCCATACCATCCATGCACCTCAAACAGCACCCTATTCCCTTTATAGTGCCTAACTGGGACCTGTTCAGAAAGTAGCGCACTATAAAGGGAATAGGGTGCCATTTGGGACGTTGGCGAGGTCTCACGGGAACAAGGCGCCTGCAGGTTCAACCCAGACACAGTTAATTACTGTAGCCAGTCTACAGAGATGAAATGAGTCCAGTTAATTACTGTAGCCAGTCTACAGAGATGAAATGAGTCCAGTTAATTACTGTAGCCAGTCTACAGAGATGAAATGAGTCCAGTTAATTACTGTAGCCAGTCTACAGAGATGAAATGAGTCCAGTTAATTACTGTAGCCAGTCTACAGAGCTAAAATGAGTCCAGTTAATTACTGTAGCCAGTCTACAGAGCTGAAATGAGTCCAGTTAATTACTGTAGCCAGTCTACAGAGCTGAAATGAGTCCAGTTAATTACTGTAGCCAGTCTACAGAGCTGAAATGAGTCCAGTTAATTACTGTAGCCGGTCTACAGAGATGAAATGAGTCCAGTTAATTACTGTAGCCAGTCTACAGAGCTAAAATGAGTCCAGTTAATTACTGTAGCCAGTCTACAGAGATGAAATGAGTCCAGTTAATTACTGTAGCCAGTCTACAGAGCTAAAATGAGTCCAGTTAATTACTGTAGCCAGTCTACAGAGCTGAAATGAGTCCAGTTAATTACTGTAGCCGGTCTACAGAGCTGAAATGAGTCCAGTTAATTACTGTAGCCGGTCTACAGAGATGAAATGAGTCCAGTTAATTACTGTAGCCGGTCTACAGAGCTGAAATGAGTCCAGTTAATTACTGTAGCCGGTCTACAGAGCTGAAATGAGTCCAGTTAATTACTGTAGCCGGTCTACAGAGATGAAATGAGTCCAGTTAATTACTGTAGCCGGTCTACAGAGCTGAAATGAGTCCAGTAAAATAGTCGTATTTTCAAGAAAAGTTAGAGCACGAGTGAATAAATGACATGGATGTTTGGAAATGAGCGTTAAAGGATCAGTCCTGGCTCGACTCGCGTCCCCCTGTTGATGTGATGAATTCATACTGCAGAAGGAGGCAATCATTCATTTTTAATCACCCCACACGGCCGTCATTAATTCATGAGCAGAATGGGAGGAGAGCCCCTCCCCAGTCGGTGGTGTGTGGGAGGGGACTGGAGTGCGATTTTTAAATTGCTTTTGGTGTGAAATGTAAATTAGCTCTACGAGGTCTTCCCTTTCATTGGCCCGTTTGTCCCCCCTGGCGCCCTCATTAGCCACACCCCACCCTCCCACTACCTCTCGGATGTCATCAGACTACATCCACAGGATAAAAGACTCTGGCTGCCATACCCCGTGACATCAACACCCGCTCTGGTGTCACCACTAATGTTCCTGATTGTAGATAATTGCAGCATTGTTGTTGCTGTGGTTTGACGGTGTGAGTTTTAACCTGAGTGGTTGGTGCATAGAGATCCTATATGTTCCTTTATGTACTTTCATGGGTTGGAGGCCATGGAGGATGGATGCATACATTAGTTTTGTCCTCTGGGAATCGGATAGATTTGTAAAATGGATGCAGGGCAGAGATTGGCCATTGTCTGAAACCTGACCCCATCATAAAGGAATCAATATTGACCCACCTGGCTGTGGAATAAACAGAATGGACCGCCCCTCTAGCGCTGATAGAAACACTGGGAAAGAGTCCGTTCCAACCGGCCCCTGTTTGACTGGCAACACTTTTCATAGTTAGGCTACTCTGACAGCCCCGTCTGGACCCCTACACCCCGCTAGCCTCTCTCTACATAGGACTGAGGTGGGAGAGCACAGCCTATCCAGGAGACAGACTTATTTGTCTGTCTGGTCAATGACCATTTGTCTAACCTTCTGGGCAGTGTATGATTTCTGCAGCTAGGTGTTATTGAGTAGAGTGTCATTCTCATGATTGCAACTGGCTCTCCTCTCTCCTAGTACAGGCTATGTTTTCTCTCAAGTGTGTGTTGGAGAGGTTTGCTGGTTCATGGGGTTGGAGGATGGGCTCTCCCCAGTAGGGCTACCACAATTATCCTATAACCGACAATTATGGACAATAACAAAACGTTTCAGTGCAGCATAACCATCTAAATACGTTCATTTTAAGTGAAGGGGCGATATAACTTTATTTTCAAGTAGATATACTTTACTCATGATCTGTTTTCATTATTACACAAACAGGGTAAAGTTGGTCATCATTATAAGAGCAGAACGGCACGGATGGGAAGAGAAGCTTTATTTTTTTCAAACGTTCCAAGTGGTCAGAACTATTATTTTTTTAAGACGGGGTTGTCACCAAAGCTGCGTTGCATTCATTAGGTGTACCACAGCGAATTTGCAAATATGCATAATGATTTTATTTTTTTGAAATGACAATTCTGCATGACGATGAATCTTTACCCCAAATTCCGTAATCGTCACAGCCCTACTTCTCAGCCTTGTGGGGGATGGGTTGTAGAGGTAGTGGTGCCGCCCCCACCCATACATGGCGTAGACTTAACTTGTTTAATATTGCATGGTGGCACGGTGATGGCTCCGGCGACAGCGTTGGGTGAGTGGCTTGTCTGGCCGGCATCCGCCAAGCTTGCAGAGGTTATGGAGGAGGTGTGCTGCAGGTTGACCCGCTGTCGCCGTAACCGGACCAGCTCCCTCACCCGCTGCGGACTGGTGAGACCTGGGCACGCTGGTCTTGGAGCTGATACAATACCTGATCAATGGAATCTAGAAGCTGGACTGGACACATTGGCTGTGTGTGTGGTTTGGTTTGATAGCAAGGCATTGGTGTCTCTGCTCTTTTGTCTCTCTTGGATTGATTGGCCTTCGTGGACTAGTGTGTTTCTTGAGTCTCTCGTAGGTGGGATGGTTTGCTTGGCTGATCGATGAAACACTGGGCTGTTGTGGCGTTATTCAGGTTGGCAGGCAGCTTGTCCTCCAGTCTTTGTGAGGTGATCAGTATTGATGTGTTGTGTAGTAGCTCTATGGCTTTGATGATTGTTTGTTTTTATTATTACATCTCAAGAGAACAAATCTGCGTCCTGAAAGAGAGCGACAACAGGGATACATTTTTCTTTCAATTACAGCTTATCTTTTTTTGTCCTCTTCTCATTTCGCCAGGGGACAAATTGGTTCACTGTCTTTGTTATGAAAGGAATAACCGACTAAATGTTTTCATGACAAATAGATTTCTTCTCTGTTTTTTTTTAATTAAGAGCGTTCTTACATTTAGCTTCCAAGCGAAGTCGCCAAGCTTGAACGAGATCAAACTGCTTTGTGTGTGTGTGTGTGCGTGTGCGTGTGCGAGAGAGAAAGCATCCAGGCACTAAGTCATTCAGTGAGCTACTGCCTGTCATATTGATAGGGCTGTATCATAGCGGCTGATCAGTGCCTGTTGAGCTATGACAAACGGTATGACCGACATTGTGGCAGACAGACAGTGGGCCTGGGTAAGTAATGTAAGAAAGAGGCGTTTGGGAGGCCAGGCAGTGTGCGCATGCCAAATGGCACCCTATTCCCTATTTAGTGCACAGGGCCCTGGTGTGAAGTAGTGCACTAAATAGGGAATAGGGTGCCATTTGTGGCACAATCAATGGTCCAGATTTACTGTCACCACTCTGTCTCAGTCTCCCTAAGGTCACCCGGCAACCATAACACCCTTTTCCTCAAACCATCTAGAAATATGACCTTTCCCTCTCCGTTATTTACAACCCTCTCTAGTAGAGTCTCCGCCCACCCCCTTTATTTTGACGATGTAGCCTACTCTCGTAGCGAGCTTCATGCTGCCAAGTCGACCGCGCAAAGGCAGCTACAACAACAACACGTGTGTCTGCGGTATTAACAGCTGTCCTCTCTTCCTGTCTGTGTGTCTGAGCAGCTTCCCGGAGACCTCAACAAGATGCACCTTACAGACCACCCCCACAGCCAGGGGATGCACGTGCCGCCCAGCCAATCAGGATGCAGCATCGCCAGTGATTCGGGGAGCAGTAGCCTATCGGACATCTACCAGGTCTATACACACACTTATGTAATTCACCATTCACAAACTGAGCTGATGTTGTAGGCAGGATTTAAAATGAACGTCTGCCAAATGCAGGTAGATTTTGTCATTAGTGGGTAAGAATGGGTATTTCAGCAGCCACGTTGGCGGGTAGTCACATGGAGCGTTTGAGAACAGTTTTAATTTTTTTTGTGCCCACATGTAGAAGTTGGTCGAATTGACAAGAAAGGCTAGAAAGTGTGACTTTGTCCTCGTGTTTCTTGGCCGTTTGCATCGTGTTGTTGACATGCTAGGTTGTTTTTCAATGTTATAGTGCTGAACAATTATCCGAAATGTCAGTTATTCTTCAGACAATCACTTCAATTATTTGAATTCCATTTCGTTCGTTTTTTTAAATCAGATCCAGCCCAAACTCTGCGATGTAGTAGGGAGTTGTAGTTTCCAACAGGCCAATGTTCTACATAGTTTAGCACACAAAACGTGATAATTATCTACAATGACCATAATCCATTGCAGCCTACTTGATACATAGAGAGCAGTTGCTTCGTAAGGTATTGGTATTCAGTAGTCATAAAAGTATACCTTATTTACTTTGAAGAACTACTAAATAGTGACTACTAAATAGTGATAACAAATTAAATATTTTATTAAATAAAGTCATGTGATTAAATGATGGTTAATAAGTGACAAGCAGTAATGGGCAGTCACTAACATCATGGGACTCTTATTAAATTGTTTCATTCTGTGTTGTTACAGCATTCAACCCACATAATGCATAGTGAATGTAACGGCATAGTGAGTGTAACGGCATAGTGAATGTAACGGCATAGTGAATGTAACGGCATAGTGAATGTAACGGCATAGTGAATGTAACGTCATAGTGAGTGTAACGGCATAGTGAGTGTAACGGCATAGTGAATGTAACGGCATAGTGAATGTAACGGCATAGTGAATGTAACGGCATAGTGAGTGTAACGTCATAGTGAGTGTAACGGCATAGTGAATGTAACGGCATAGTGAATGTAACGGCATAGTGAGTGTAACGGCATAGTGAGTGTAACGTCATAGTGAATGTAGCGTCATAGTGAGTGTAGCGGCATAGTGAATGTAGCGGCATAGTGAGTGTAGCGGCATAGTGAGTGTAGCGGCATAGTGAGTGTAGCGGCATAGTGAATGTAGCGTCATAGTGAGTGTAGCGGCATAGTGAGTGTAGCGTCATAGTGAATGTAGCGTCATAGTGAGTGTAGCGGCATAGTGAATGTAGCGGCATAGTGAGTGTAGCGGCATGGTGAGTGTAGCGGCATAGTGAATGTAGCGGCATAGTGAGTGTAACGTCATAGTGAATGTAACGTCATAGTGAGTGTAACGGCATAGTGAATGTAACGGCATAGTGAGTGTAACGGCATAGTGAGTGTAACGTCATAGTGAGTGTAACGGCATAGTGAATGTAACGGCATAGTGAATGTAACGGCATAGTGAGTGTAACGGCATAGTGAGTGTAACGGCATAGTGAGTGTAACGGCATAGTGAGTGTAACGGCATAGTGAGTGTAACGGCATAGTGAGTGTAACGGCATAGTGAGTGTAACGGCATAGTGAATGTAACGTCATAGTGAGTGTAACGGCATAGTGAATGTAACGGCATAGTGAATGTAACGGCATAGTGAGTGTAACGGCATAGTGAGTGTAACGGCATAGTGAGTGTAACGTCATAGTGAATGTAACGTCATAGTGAATGTAGCGGCATAGTGAGTGTAGCGTCATAGTGAGTGTAGCGGCATAGTGAGTGTAGCGGCATAGTGAGTGTAGCGTCATAGTGAATGTAGCGTCATAGTGAGTGTAGCGTCATAGTGAATGTAGCGTCATGGTGAGTGTAGCGGCATAGTGAGTGTAGCGGCATAGTGAGTGTAGCGTCATAGTGAGTGTAGCGGCATAGTGAGTGTAGCGTCATAGTGAATGTAGCGTCATGGTGAGTGTAGCGGCATAGTGAGTGTAGCGGCATAGTGAGTGTAGCGGCATAGTGAGTGTAGCGTCATAGTGAATGTAGCGGCATAGTGGATGTAGCGGCATAGTGAGTGTAGCGTCATAGTGAATGTAGCGTCATGGTGAGTGTAGCGGCATAGTGAATGTAGCGGCATAGTGAGTGTAGCGGCATAGTGAGTGTAGCGGCATAGTGAGTGTAGCGTCATAGTGAATGTAGCGTCATAGTAGAATGTAGCGGCATAGTGAATGTAGCGGCATAGTGAATGTAGCGGCATAGTGAATGTAGCGGCATAGTGAATGTAGCGGCATAGTGAGTGTAGCGTCATAGTGAATGTAGCGGCATAGTGAGTGTAGCGTCATAGTGAATGTAGCGTCATAGTGAGTGTAGCGGCATAGTGAATGTAGCGGCATAGTGAGTGTAGCGGCATAGTGAGTGTAGCGTCATAGTGAGTGTAGCGGCATAGTGAATGTAGCGGCATAGTGAGTGTAGCGGCATAGTGAGTGTAGCGGCATAGTGAATGTAGCGGCATAGTGAGTGTAGCGTCATAGTGAATGTAACGGCATAGTGAGTGTAACGTCATAGTGAGTGTAACGTCATAGTGAGTGTAACGGCATAGTGAGTGTAACGGCATAGTGAGTGTAACGGCATAGTGAATGTAACGGCATAGTGAGTGTAGCGGCATAGTGAGTGTAGCGGCATAGTGAGTGTAACGGCATAGTGAGTGTAACGGCATAGTGAGTGTAACGGCATAGTGAGTGTAACGGCATAGTGAATGTAACGGCATAGTGAGTGTAACGGCATAGTGAGTGTAACGGCATAGTGAGTGTAACGGCATAGTGAATGTAACGACCTCAAAAAGCATTTATCGCTCAGCACTACAATGTTAGTTTCAGTTGGCTGCAACTGTCTGCTGCCAGAAAGACATTGCAGCCCGACATTTCTTTCATCACAAGCTAGTGGCCAAGTTACCACGGAAATGGCCCGTTCCAGTTGAAATTTTTTGTCTCGCCTAATGATTGTGCTTGATTGAGCATGGATCACTCCCAAAAACTTGAATTCACTAACTTTGTCGTTTTCCTAGATGTATTTGTGTACATTTCTACTTAGGAGCACGTCATGTACTGCTTGTGGCAGGGCTCTTGATGTTCAGTTGTAGAACTATTTATCTGTTTATATTATTGGATCTAAATTATTTATTTTAACATACATTGGTTAAAAAAGTAAATTAAATGAAGCTATATACCCCTTTTACCCCTTTCTTGTTTTTTAAACATTAGAAAGCATACTCATCGTTATTTAATTTACATTTTTGGTGTAATTATCACTTGTAGAGTTTTTAATCTGAGTGGCTGGTGGACCAAAAAGTTAATTTCCCACGCTGGTTGTAGGCCTATAAATTCCCATTTCAAAAGCTTTGAAGTTTCATTATTTTTAAGTAATGCTCCTAGCCTTTTGTTCTCTCAATACTGTATGCCTTTGAAGTCAGTCAATGCTTTCTTGGTGAATGTACTGGAAAAAGGTGTTGACTTTGCCATCTCAGAGGCTTCCCCAGCAAGACTGACCCAGCTCTCCCTAGCCCTCTTGTTGCCGCTACCCCCTGCCTCTCCAGCTCAATGGCAGCGATGGTGGAAAGAACATGTCCTCTCCTCCCCTCCCTTCCGTCCAGGTTTGTTAATTATAGTGTGTGTTGGCTGGGCTTCCTGTGGTTCTGAGGGGCCCCTCTGTCCCTCCTGTAGCGCTGTGCGCTAAAGGTCAGAGCACACAGGACCCCGCCCTACTCTTACTGCATCATCATCGCTAACTCTTACCTTTAACTCCACCCCAACCCTCATCCTTACATATACCTTTAACTTCTTAGCGATCAGCGCACGAAGTGACCGTTTTGGAGAGCCTGGCGTGCCCAAAGTAAAATGCCTTCCATTCAGGCCCAGAAAATAGGATATGCACATATTTAGTACCATTGGATAGGAAACACTCTGAATTTTCTAAAAGTGTTAACCATTTGTCTGTGAGTAAAACAGAACGGATATGGCAGGCGAAACCCCGAGGACTTTCTGTCCTGGAAAAAGTGGTTTTGACAGAGTGCCTCATTTGGAACCCCTCCCTTATGAAAATGCCCATATAAGGGCATATGAATGCAGTACCTATCGCTTCCTCTGGATGTCAACAGTCTCGAGAAAATGTTCAGATATTTTTTGGATGCATTAGAGCAGAGAAGAAGAGAAATCAGGAAGTGCCCCCTCAGATGTCAATAGAAGAGGACGCGCGCTCCCGAGAAGGCACGCTCTGTGTTTTTTTCCGTTCTTATAGCTCAGTTTATATTCCGGTTGAATTTATTATAGTAAATATACGTAAAAGTGTTCCTAAAGATACATTTAAAATTATTTTTGATTGTTCTTGGACAAGTTTATAGGTATAAGTTGAACGAGTTCTCTTCACGTTTCAATGGAGGAGTGGAGGCTGTCGTTTCTGATAACGCGCGAACCAAACTGAGATTTATGGATATAATACATTACTTTTTTCCAACAAAAGAACCATGGATTGTCTTCGTTGGACACTTTGGAAGACATCAGCAGAAGTTCTTCAACAGGTAATTGATTTGTTTTCGCTGTGAAATGTGTTTTGTGTGAACCGTGAAGGCTAATGAATTCATGGTAATGGGAAAAATAGTGAAGGTGCTACCATCAAACAATCAAATGTGGTGCTTTTGCCGTAAAGCCTTTTTGAAATCTGACAACGCTGTGATATTGCCAAGAAACAGAGCTTTTGATGAGTATGTAACACTTGTATATTGGTGCATGTTTAAAAATTCAACTTTGGGATTTTGAATTTGGCGCCTTGCATTTCACCTGGTAGTTTCGGGAGCTGGGCGCTAGCGCCCCACCACTGCCTAAGAAGTTAACCCAGCGCACCTCTACCCCACCTCTCCTCTCTCTCTCTGCGGGATGTGATGGCTCTGGCTCAGTCTCCTGCACAAGGAACTGATGTCCCTGTCAGTTTAGAGCTGCCCCGGTAACTGTTCTGAGACCTGCATGGGCCCAAACCCTCCCTCTCGCTTTCTGTCTCTCTCTCGAACTCTTGATCTCACGCTCTCTTGCTCTCTTTCTCTCACTCTGTTTCTGTGTATCTCTGTGTCTCTCTCGCTCTCCCTCCTTCTCCACATGCTGAAAGAACCGAGCTGCTCTAAAGTCTGACACCCAGACAAAGCACAAGGGATCCAGAGATGAGGAGAGAGGCGAAGAGGACACTGATCCTCTCAGGGTTTCACACCGTCTCTGTGTAGACAGTCTTTCTTTAGCCTAGTTCTTGTCTGCCTCTAGTTGGCCATTGTAAACTCTTGTAAGGCAGTTGTGAGATCTCAAAAACTGTGCGCTAACGTTATTGTACTTCTCAGGAAGCACCGTCTACCTTCAGTCAAACTGGGGGATATATGGATTGTTTTCAATAGGGCTACTTTGGTTGTAAGTAGGAGGGCTTGACCCAGATAAAGGCTTGAGTCGTGCACCCTCACCTTGCTGTCAATCATCCAACCTAGGACTGTGTTTAGGCTCATTCCTGGACCTTAACACTAGAGCCGCTGCCCCCTCCACCTTCAAGCTAATGAGCAGTTATTCAGTCAGTAAAGTACTTAATACGTTTCATATATGCTATTGCTAAAATAATAATCTGGTTGTGTTTATGAAGGTCTTGGGTAACATTAGAATACAGATTTTGTTTACTTCAAATGAGACATTAGCATTTTCATGGCATCAATTGGATTTCATTTAGCAGTTAGGCCTTGACCTAAAAGTCGACACAAATCCTTGCCACATTCGATTGCTTGACACACTTTCCACAAACACGTAGTTTGCCTTGACACAAGTGTCTTGGGTTCTTAGTGCGTCTGGCCACCTGGCACTGTCTCCTCCCCGGGAGCTGTGGTTCGCGCAACGGCTCACATGGAATCCTTGCTGCTGCCTTGGCCCTCGTATGTCTCTCACGTAGGCCCGTGTGCCAGACTCATGATGAAGTCTCTCCTGGGCATAGTGTTGTTCATGCACTGCTTGAACAACACGTGTGTGTTGACAGCAGCCAAGTCAAGCATGTTGTAGAACACAGCAACAGGCCAGCGGGTGCCTTCTTTCTAGCCGTGTCGTCTGATCTTGAACATCCACGCCAACCTATGGAACAGAATAGAGTAGAATACATGAGGATTGTTTACCCATAGGAAAAACAGCATGTGTTATACAGAAGAGCATAAGGCATCGCATAAATATACAGTTGAAGTCGGAAGTTTACATACACGGTAGCCAAATACATTCAAACTCAGTATTTCACAATTCCTGACATTTAATCCTAGTAAAAATTCCCTGTCTTAGGTCAGTTAGGATCACCACTTTATTTTAAGAATGTGAAACGTCAGAATAATAGTAGAGAGGATGATTTATTTCAGCTTTTATTTCTTTCATCACATTCCCAGTGGGTCAGAAGTTTACATACACTCAATTAGTATTTGGTAGCATTGCCTTTAAATTGTTTAAGTTGGGTCAAATGTTTCGGGTAGCCTTCCACAAGCTTCCCACTATAAGTTGGGTGAATTGTGGCCCATTCCTCCTGACAGAGCTGGTGTAACTGAATCAGGTTTGTAGGCCTCCTTGCTCGCACACGCTTTTTCAGTTCTGCCCACACATTTTCTGTGGGATTGAGGTCAGGGCTTTGTGATGGCCACTCCAATACCTTGACTTTGTTGTTCTTAAGCCATTTTGCCACAACTTTGGAAGTATGCTTGGGGTCATTGTCCATTTGGAAGACCCATTTGCGACCAAGCTTTAACTTCCTGACTGATGTGTAAACTTCCGACTTCAACTGTGTGTGTGTGTGTGTGTGTGTGTGTGTGTGTATATATATATATATAGAGAGAGATAGATATCAAAGCAGTCTTATAAGTCTACTCTGGCCTACTTGGAGTACAAGTAGTGTATGTGTGTGTATACACACACATACATATATATATATATATATACATACACTACTTGTGGCCAGAGTAGACTTATAAGACTGCTTTGATATATATATATATATATACACACACACAGTTGAAGTCGGAAGTTTACATACATTCAACCACTCCACAAATTTCTTGTTAAACTATAGTTTTGGCAAGTCGGTTAGGACATCTACTTTGTGCATGACACAAGTCATTTTTCCAACAATATATACACATACACACAGTGAGGGGAGAAAAAAGTATTTGATCCCCTGCTGACTTTGTACGTTTGCCCATTGACAAAGAAAGGATCAGTCTATAATTTTAATGGTAGGTTTATTTGAACAGTGAGAGACAGAATAACAACAAAAAAATCCAGAAAAACGCTTGTGAAAAATGTTATAAATTGATTTGCATTTTAATGAAGGAAATAAGTATTTGACCCCATCTCAATCAGAAAGATTTTTGGCTCCCAGGTGTCTTTTATACAGGTAACGAGCTGAGATTAGGAGCACACTCTTAAAGGGAGTGCTCCCTAATCTCAGTTTGTTACCTGTATAAAAGACACCTGTCTACAGAAGCAATCAATCAATCAGATTCCAAACTCTCCACCATGAAGTTTGCCAATGAACATCTGAATGATTCAGAGGACAACTGGGTGAAAGTGTTGTGGTCAGATGAGACCAAAATGGAGCTCTTTGGCATCAACTCAACTCGCCGTGTTTGGAGGAGGAGGAATGCTGCCTATGACCCCAAGAACCACATCCCCACCGTCAAACATGGAGGTGGAAACCTTATGCTTTGGGGGTGTTTTTCTGCTAAGGGGACAGGACAACTTCACTGCATCAAAGGGACGATGGACGGGGCCATGTACTGTCAAATCTTGGGTGAGGGCATTGAAAATGGGTCATGGATGGGTATTCCAGCATGACAATGACCCAAAACACACGGCCAAGGCAACAAAGGAGTGGCTCAAAAAGAAGCACGTTAAGGTCCTGGAGTGGCCTAGCCAGTCTCCAGACCTTAATCCCATAGAAAATCTGTGGAGGGAGCTGAATGTTCGAGTGGCCAAACGTCAGCCTCAAAACCTTAATGACTTGGAGAAGATCTGCAAAGAGGAGTGGGACAAAATCCCTCCTGAGATGTGTGCAAACCCGGTGGCCAACTACAAGAAACGTCTGACCTCTGTGATTGCCACCAAGTACTAAGTCATGTTTTGCAGAGGGGTCAAATAGTTATTTCCCTCATTAAAATGCAAATCAATTTCAAAAATTTTCACATGCGTTTTTCTGGATTTTTTTGTTATTCTGTCTCTCACTGTTCAAATCAACCTACCATTAAAATTATAGACTGATCATTTCTGTATACACACACACACACACACACACACACACACACACACACAGTTGAAGTCGGAAGTTTACATACACTTAGGTTGGAGTCATTAAAACTCATTTTTCTACCACTCCACAAATGTCTTGTTAACAAACTATAGTTTTGGCAAGTCGGTTAGGACATCTACTTTGCGCATGACACAAGTCATTTTCCCAAGAATTGTCTACAGACAGATTATTTCACTTAGAATTCAATATGTATATTTATGGCAATGCGTATTATGTACAGTAATATTGACATATCTTTGTTTGGTTGTAGTGGGTAATAGTATCCCGTTTTCTCTTTATTGTGTCCTAATCGATGGCAACTGTCGGATGCATGGTGCTCATGACAGAAACCTTCTGTCTAGCCTTGCCTTGGTACAGCGTGACTGTTTTCCTGTCTTCCTGTCGAGTACAACGGCTGTGCAGGCGCCTTGTTTTGCGCAGAGGGAGGGAGCTGCCGTCTCGCTTGGTTCACGGTGCTGGTTTTATTTGCCAGCAACTTGTTCGCCAATGACAGTGAAGTGAAGTTGTCGTCCATGGTGACATGTCATGATTAATGTCTTCCCCCACCATCAGTCGCTTTCATCAGATCGTGTAGCAGCGCTAACGCAGCATGTGCATCCATTTGTCTTGCTCTTCTTGCCATTGTAAATTATGCACGCTCTCACTGTGTACTCCACGTAGGCCAGAGTAGACTGATACGACTGCTTTGAATCAGTGGACTGATACAGGGTACAAACCATTTAGAGATTAGAATTAGAATATACCAATACAATTTAATGGCCGCACTGTTCTTCATTCACAATTGGTGACATAATTATGCGTCGTTGGCTTCCCCTCGCTCATCAACTGACCCGTTCTCCCCCTTTTCTTCCCCATCATACTTTACTTGGTATATGCACAGAAGTTGTTTCGGTTTTGGTTCAGTTTTCGAGGCAAATATCAGTGTGATTATCATCTGGCACTGTCGGGAGAATGAGAGGAGCAGACCCTACTGTCAGGAGGAGGAGAGGAGCAGACCCTGCTGTCAGGAGGAGGAGAGGAGCAGACCCTACTGTCGGGAGAAGGAGAGGAGCAGACCCTACTGTCGGGAGAAGGAGAGGAACAGACCCTGCTGTCAGGAGAAGGAGAGGAGCACACCCTGCTGTCAGGAGAAGGAGAGGAACAGACCCTGCTGTCAGGAGAAGGAGAGGAGCAGACCCTACTGTCAGGAGAAGGAGAGGAGCAGACCCTACTGTCAGGAGAAGGAGAGGAGCAGACCCTACTGTCAGGAGAAGGAGAGGAGCAGACCCTGCTGTCAGAAGGAGAGGAGCAGACCCTGCTGTCAGGAGAAGGAGAGGAACAGACCCTACTGTCAGGAGAAGGAGAGGAGCAGACCCTGCTGTCAGGAGGAGGAGAGGAGCAGACCCTACTGTCGGGAGAAGGAGAGGAGCAGACACTACTGTCCGGAGAAGGAGAGGAGCAGACACTACTGTCCGGAGAAGGAGAGGAGCAGACCCTACTGTCGGGAGAAGGAGAGGAGCAGACCCTACTGTCGGGAGAAGGAGAGGAGCAGACCCTACTGTCGGGAGAAGGAGAGGAACAGACCCTGCTGTCAGGAGAAGGAGAGGAGCACACCCTGCTGTCAGGAGAAGGAGAGGAACAGACCCTGCTGTCAGGAGAAGGAGAGGAGCAGACCCTACTGTCAGGAGAAGGAGAGGAACAGACCCTGCTGTCAGGAGAAGGAGAGGAACAGACCCTGCTGTCAGGAGAAGGAGAGGAACAGACCCTACTGTCAGGAGAAGGAGAGGAGCAGACCCTACTGTCAGGAGAAGGAGAGGAGCACACCCTGCTGTCAGGAGAAGGAGAGGAACAGACCCTGCTGTCAGGAGAAAGAGAGGAACAGACCCTACTGTCAGGAGAAGGAGAGGAGCACACCCTGCTGTCAGGAGAAGGAGAGGAACAGACCCTGCTGTCAGGAGAAGGAGAGGAGCAGGCCCTACTGTCAGGAGAAGGAGAGGAACAGACCCTGCTGTCAGGAGAAGGAGAGGAACAGACCCTACTGTCAGGAGAAGGAGAGGAGCAGACCCTACTGTCAGGAGAAGGAGAGGAGCAGACCCTACTGTCAGGAGAAGGAGAGGAGCAGACCCTACTGTCAGGAGAAGGAGAGGAACAGACCCTACTGTCAGGAGAAAGAGAGGAACAGACCCTACTGTCAGGAGAAGGAGAGGAGCAGACCCTACTGTCAGGAGAAGGAGAGGAACAGACCCTACTGTCAGGAGAAGGAGAGGAGCAGACCCTACTGTCAGGAGAAGGAGAGCAGCAGACCCTGCTGTCAGGAGAAGGAGAGGAACAGACCCTACTGTCAGGAGAAGGAGAGCAGCAGACCCTACTGTCAGGAGCAGACCCTGCTGTCAGGAGAAGGAGGGGCAGCGCAGGAAAAATAACTCCTATAATAAGTTCTGTTTGTGATATTACGATTCTAACAGTGTCTTTTATATAGACTTATTTAGAAAAAGTAAAGGATGGAGGGGGGGAATGACTTTAAAAATGGCAGTGTACATTTTTTATTGATGAGCAGTCCAAATGACTGCTTTAGCGGGTCTCGTGTTAAGGGAACATTCCTGTTGAGCAGAGCAGGCAGGTGTAGTCTCTGTTACTGTGTCCTAGGGGTGCAGACAGATGGCATGCAATATTGCTACAGCGACTGGAGAGTTCGTTTCTTAACCTCGGGTTGTGGGTTCAAATCCCAGTCGATCTGAAACGACCATAGGCCTCAGCACCAGCTCTTTTCAACCCTCCAAACCATCTGGCCAAACAGCATGAACAAAATGGCCAATATGAATAATTAGCGTATGCATAATGCCTAGTGACGCGTTTGGCAAATCTCTTGTTTTTGCACAGGGTGTCTGATCTGGCATTATGTGTTTTTGTTGTTGTTGTTGTGTTAGTTAAAACAATAACCATGGTTATGTCTGTCACCTCTGCAGGCCACGGAGAGCGAGATGGGTGACGTGGACCTGTCTGGGCTCCCGGAGGCGGCGGTGGACTCTGAGGAAGAGGAGGAGGAGGATGAAGACCTGGAGAGGACGTCAGACACCCTGCTCGGTAGAGACCTTGTCAGGGAGTGTCTGGAGAAAGACCCGGTGGACCGCAACGATGATGACATCGGTGAGCTGCGCGCCACACTCTCCCCTGAATGCCCCCTTTACTCAGTCTCTCTCCCTCTCTTACACTTTTTGTCTCTCTCTCACAATCTCACACAATCTCTCTCACTGTCACTCACTCACACACATGCTACCACACCCCCTCCCTCTGTTTCTATAAATACTAAGGGCCTTCCCTTTTTAATTCCCGTTTTTATTTTTGCGCGGGCAATCAGCCGGGCCACCTCATTAGTAGTGCAGTCCAGGGGACCTCTTGAGGGAGGGGGAAGCTGCATGGCCACACATCAGAGGACCCAGAGAGAGGCCTTCCTGGGAGCCTGTGGGATGCGTGGGTCGAAAGTCTCCTTTGCTGTTGGCTTGTTAGGCAGCAGGCACATATCTTCTCTCCGTTTCTTACTCTCTCTCTGGGGATTTTTCTGCCATTTTCAGGTCGACCTAAAAATGTGACGGAAAAACACTTTCAGTGTAAACTGAACCGACTAAACCCAGATATAAAGGATGTAGAAATGATAATGAACCTACATATTTTATAATCTTTGAGAATCAACAGTCACCAAACTAAAAATCTAGACAGTCAGGGAGAAATGAAAATTCCCAAGACAAGGTACTTAGCAGCACTGAAGTTGTTATTGTGTTTGAGCAAAAGAACACAGCATTAGCCATGGCCAAATTAGCTTTAAAACTGCAACATTTTCTCTCAGCTCCATGGAGAAATGTGTAGAATTGCAGGAAATTGGCTTAAATGCAACAAAAGAAATCTACACCCCGCCAAGATGGGGGCCTCTAAAATGTCCTCTAGAATTCAGCTGCGCTGACTGCGCCCCCTGCCACGCCCACCGCGCCCCCTGCCACGCCCACTGTGCCCCCTGCCACGCCCACCGTGCCCCCTGCCACGCCCACCGTGCTCCCTGCCACGCCCACCGTGCCCCCTGCCACGCCCACCGCGCCCCCTGCCACGCCCACCGCGCCCCCTGCCACGCCCACCAATCCCCCTGCCACGCCCACCACCTAAGCCCCTTTTTTGATTCCGAAAAAAAACCTGCTCTCTCCTCTCATGTTCTCTCTCTCTCTCCCCCCATCCAGAACAACTGTTGGAGTTCATGCACCAGCTGCCAGCCTTTGCCAACATGACCATGTCAGTGCGGAGGGACCTGTGCACTGTCATGGTGTTTGAGGTGGTGGAGCAGGCGGGGACCACAATCCTAAAGGACAAACAGCAGGTACGGGGCCATAGACAGAACACACACCTCCCCGATCGACCACTCCACCTCACTAGACCTAGGAGTTTTCCCTGACCGCGTGACGTTACCGGAAAAAAAACGCTGAGGTTGAAGTTATACGGGCTGTAACTAGGGCCCAGAGTTTTGCCTGGTCTGGTTACGTGGTAACATTATTCCTTCCTATATCAGCAGCCACCAGTAATCACAACCACATCTCGGGATCTGTGTCATTAAAGTGAGGCAGCAGGTGTCTATACACACACACACACACACACACACAGGTATGTAAAGCAAGGCGATGTGCGTGTGTGAGTTCAGTATGATAGACAGGTTGGCATTGCTAGATTTCCTAGACCTGCTGCCTGGCCTGGTCCGCAGTGGGCTGGTGTGAAGGTCAGGGGGAAATCAGTCAGCCGTCACTGCACTGCAGGATGCTTAACGCTGCTATGAGACAGTGAGGGGGGGGGAGAAAGGTCAAGGCATTTCCTCCGTCTCCGTCCTTCACAAGGCTTCCCTGTGATAGAGCTCTGCCTGTCTGTGTTCCACTTTGAAAAGCCTTTATTGCCTTTCATGGTTGAAAACCATGTTCAGCCGTCTCAGAGTTACTGTGGACGTAAGCTAGATGTTAATCTCTTAGACAAGCACTTCCCCGCCTGCGGAGTTCTGCACACACACCTCACCCTCAGTCGGCAGTCTGATATGGGACTTAGATATAGATACAGCGGGTTCTATTCTGAGCACGTTAGTGCAGAGATTCATACGGTTGGAAAACACACTTCGCTTTTGGAGAACGTCTTCTATTCACTCAAGCTCTGTATACCACATCCAGAGACATATATTATAATACCAGACAACAATGATTACTTTGAGTGAAGGTCCATAAAACATCTCTATCACTGTGCAACCCCCCCCCCCCAGCTGGACCTGTGGTATGTGATCCTGAACGGGGCGGTGGAGATCAGCCACCCAGACAGCCGCATGGAGACCCTCTGCATGGGCAACAGCTTCGGAATCTCCCCCTCTCTGGACAAGCAGTACATGAGCGGAGTGGTGCGCACCAAGGGGGACGACTGCCAGGTGAGATGCTCTTCTCTCACGGAGATATTTGGACTCCTAGCGTCTGGACTCCTAGGCCCGAGTCTCAAATCGCACCCTATTTCCTATATAGTGCGCTACGGGCCCTGGGACCCTAATGGATCCTGCTCAAAAGTAGTACACTATATCGTGATTAGGGTTGCCGTTTGGGGCCGCTGTCTTTCATTTCACTGTGAATGGCCCCTCGAGTCGAGACGGCCCACGCGACCTCCTGCCAGCCTGCTGTTATAACCCCAGTATACTGAGCGAGGAGCAGCCTCATCGAGAAATGAAATGGGATCTTTTCATTAAGATGGCGGGGTTCTTGTATTCCTTGTGAATACAGAGATGAGCGGTATGAACGTAGTATTGGGATCTATGGTGTAAATGTAAGTGACGCTACAGAGGTTTTGTATCATTTCAGCCAGTAGTTTTCAAAGTAGCACCCCAAGAGCCAAAACGGGTCCCCCTGGAAATTGAGCACAATTGTGTACAACGTATTCCATGTCTATGATATGTCACTTCCTGCAATAGAAAAGGGATAATCTGCAATTCATGTGATTATGTTACGAAATTCCAATTCGTAAGTGCTTAAGATCCTGTTTAATCTGTTTTAAAACGATGTTGAATAGGGCTAGGTTGAATAGCTGTTGCCTAGTCATACAGAATAGGAAGCAGGTCTTAATATAGAGATAGGAGGCAGCAGTAGTAAAAGTAGCCTGCCGCTCGAGAAGTGGTTTGAGCTACTCTCTCGGTCACTACCTAGTTTCTACACAAACATGTCTAGTTCCTTGAAGAGCTCTTTCAACTGTTTCACACCCTGAACGACACCTCGGTGAGACGGCCGCAGGCAGAAAGGTGAACGCTAGCCAGGGGTATGTAGCTTGACCGTTCAGCCAGGTGAATGTTAGCTCGGGCAGAGTAGCAGGACCAAGAGAGCATACTGTGGCTAGTGTTTACTATCATAGCTGGACCAGTTGCCATGAGAGTGGAGCTAGTCTGTTAGCTTGTAGACTAGCATTGCTGGACCAGTAGCTAGGGGAGCGTGGCTGGACCATTAGCACTAGCCACCAGTCATCCATCCCTGCCATGCCTCTCTCCTGCTCCCGGGGTTCTTCCGTGTTACTGTTTGAGTACCCAGCTCTAGTGCGGAGCTCCAGGCTCCTGTACTATAAATTCACCCTCTGTCCCCATGTCATTGTGGACCAGTTTGTGTGCATCGCCCAAGAGGACTACTGGCGGATCCTCAACCACGTGGAGAAGAACACGCACAAGGTGGAGGAGGAGGGAGAGATCGTCATGGTGAAGGAGCATCGCGAGCTGGACCTCAGCGGCACCAGGAAGGGACACATCGTCATCAAGGTGAGGAACAAAGTATCAGAGTTAGAAGGCCGGTTTCCCGGACACAGATTAGGCTATCCCTCGTCCTGAATGGTGATTTTCCCGTTGTTTCCATTTTAGTCCAGGTCTAAGTTTAGGGTGTAATCTGTCTGCGAAAGCATCTTAACATGGGCATAATTGGCTGGTTTGAATGTATACAGAGACTACCTACCTGTGACTGCCACTGTGTTCTGCTGTCGCTCCTGTAGACGCTGTTGTTTTTTGCATGTGTCCTATTGTGCCGCCCCTTTTAATCGGTCTCCAAGACTCCGCAAACTATTGATCTACTGATGGACTAGACCGCTTTCCTTGTCTTCATCTCCTGAGACTCCTTCGCTGCCCCAAACACCTACAGTATTAGATGGGTGGCTGCTGCTACTCTGATCCTCATCGCTGCATTCTCGTCTTTATTTACTTTTGCCTCGGTTTCCGTGGCGATCTCTTCTTCTCAGGTGACTGCTCAACACAAGGGTTGCTTTGAAGTGCTATTAGGGTGTCCTTGGTGGAAAGACTGTCTTCATTGCTGCCGAGAGGGGATTTATAAAGTTTTGTATTGAATTGAGAGTTGGAATGCAGTGGTGATTTAATGTGTGTCTGTCCACTCAGGGCACCCCAGAGCGTCTGATATTGCACCTGGTGGAGGAGCCATCGGTGGTGGACCCCACCTACATCGAAGACTTCCTCCTCACCTACCGCACCTTCCTCTCCAGCCCCATGGAAGTCGGCAAGAAGCTGCTCGAGTGGTTCAAAGTCGACAGCCTCAGAGACACGGTGTGTACAGTACTGTGTGTGCCTGCTTCTTTATGTGAAGGCATGGGTATACTACACAGTAATCAATACACCTTGTGCCAGGTCAGCGTTCTTAGTTGTCCGGGGAATTTGTCCCGTCCAGATACTCTCATAGTGCATAAATGATTTAACATAAGATTAGTCTTGTGCTGTCAATAGTCTTCATTTGGGATGTCATTTGTCGTGTAAATCATTCTTCCTCTTAAAGGGGCCCTTCCTCTCAAAGAGAGAGTCGCTGTTTGTAGGTCTGTGCGGTGTGGTTGCTTCATTGTGAGCAAAGATTGCCTTTGCTTAGATTGGAACAATGCTACTATTATATTTTCAGCCACTGCATTTCCGTACTCTTGCAGTTCAAAGAAAGATTACTGAGAAATATATTTTTGTCACCTCACCTCTATGATAGAGTGCATTCAGAAAGTATTCATACCCCTTGACTTATTCCCATTTTGTTTTTGTGTTATGGCCTGAATATCTTTATATTTTTTTCTCTCACCCATCTACACACAATACCCCAAAGTGACAGAGTGAAAACAGGTTTTTAGAAGTGTTTGCAAATTTAGTGAAAATGAAATATCAAGTATTCATACCCCTGAGTTAGTACTTTGTAGAAGGACCTTTGGCGGAGATTACAGCTTTGAGTTGTCTTGGGTATGTCTGTATCAGCTTTGCACATCTGGATTTGGGGATTTTCTCCCATTCTTCCTTGCAGATTTTCTCAAGCTCTTGTTAAGTTATATGGGGAGTGGCAGTTAACAGCAATCTTCAAGTCTTTTCACAGGTCTTCAATGGAATTAAAGTCTGGGCTTTGGCTGAGCCACTCAAGGACTTTCACATTCTTGTTCTGAAGCCATTCCAGCGTTGCTTTGTATCTATGCTTACGGTTATGGTCCTGTTAGAACATAAATCGCCCCAGTCTAAGGTTGTTTGCTCTCTGAAGTAGATTCTCATCAAGGATTTGCCTGTATTTGGCTCCATTCATTGTCCCCCCCCTATCTTTACCAGTCTCCCAGTCCTTGCTGCTGAAATGCATCCCCATAACATGATGCTCCCACCACCATTTCTCCAGACATTGTGCTTTGCATTCAGGCCAAAGAGTTGAATTTTGGTTTTATCAGACCACAGAATATTTTGCCTTTTGATCTGTCTTTCACGTGCTTTTTTTTGCAAACTGCTCCTCTTTCTCAGGAGTGGCTTCCATCTGGCCACTCTCCCATAAAACCCAGTTTGGTGAAGTGCTGTAAAGGGATCTCCCATCTCAGCCAAGGAACTCTGTAGTTCTGTCAGAGTGGTCATTTCTTGGTTACCTCCTTGACCGAGGTCCTTCTTGCCCAGTTTGTTCGGACGGCCAGCTCAAGGCAGAGTCCGGGTAGTTCCATATTTTTCCCATTTCCCAATGATGGAGACCACTGTGCTCTCGGAAACTTTCAACACCCCCCCCACCCACCCTTTCCCAGATATATGCCTCATCACAATCTCGTAGGTCTATGGACAGTTCCTTGGACTTCATGGTATAGATTCTTCTCTGACATGCACTGTCAACTGTAGGATCTTATATAGACAGGTGTTTTTCTTTCTAATCAAGTTGTAGTGAAATCTCAAGGATGAACAAAATAAATTGTATGTACCCAAGCTCAATTTGGAGCATCATAGTATACATGGATGTGAATACTAATGTAAATGAAATATTTCTGTATTTAAATTTCAATAGATTTGCTAATATTTCTCAAAACATATTTGCACTTTGTCATTATGGAGTATTGTGTATAGATTGGTGAGTAAAACATATATTTAACCCATTTTGAATTCAGGCTGTAACACAACAACATGTGGAATAGGTCAAGGGATATGAATCCTTTCTGAAGGCCACTGGATCTTTTGCCTCTGCTAAAAGTGAATGTTTGAAATGTGGAGCTTGTTGCTTTTTAGAAAATATACAGGACTCTCTATGAAGTTTGTTGACTAAGCTTTGACAGCCTTGTGTTTCGCTGTGCAGGTGACACGCATAGTGCTGTTATGGGTGAACAACCATTTCAACGACTTTGAAGGTGACCCAGCCATGACAAGGTTCCTTGAAGACTTTGAGAAGCTGCTGGAAACCACAGTAAGATCACCTTTCAAGTATTGTGCCTATACTAACGGCGCGTCCCAAATGGCACTCTATTCCCTATAGTGCACTACTATTGACCAAAGCACTATGAGCCCTGGTCAGAAGTAGTGCACTATATAATGAATAGGTGTTCACACTACCCCTCCTCTCCTAAACTAAAGCCTAAGAACACGTTCACTACGTGGTCAGTCAGACAGACATACGGAGCGTCTGTCTGTGGCTGTAACAACTTGGCGGTTGAACCAGATGTGTTAGCTGTTAGCCCAGGTCAGTTGAGTTGGTGAGTAGGTGTTAAAGCACTTTCTGTTCCTTTAGAAAATGAAGGGTCACCTGAGGCTACTGAACATAGCGTGTGCAGCCAAGGCCAAGTGGAGGCAGATCACCCTGCAGAAACCGTCCAGGGAGTCCCCGCTCTACTTCAGCCTGCATGGCGGCAGCGAGAGGGGCTTCGGCATCTTCGTCGAGTCGGTGGACGGGGGTAGCAAAGCCTCGGAGGCTGGACTCAAACGGGGAGACCAGGTAGGAGAAGTGTTTTCTGAAGTCCATGTTTTTCTTCCGTACGTTTCTTACTGTTTAGATTGCTGTTCAGATGCCCTTTGTGGGTAGTTTCAGTAACAAGTGCAGTTGACTCAATGCTCTCTGTGTTTTCCTCCTTCAGATAATGGAGATCAATGGTCAGAACTTTGAGAACATCTCCTACGCCAAAGCTATGGACTTCCTGAGGAACAACACACACCTCTCCCTCACAGTCAAGACCAACATCTTCGGTTCGTACAATCTGTCCTCTTACCAGAACTAGGATTATTTCATTAACGATGCAGGACCATCTGAAATTAAAATGACAGATGTCAACAGTAGTCTGTACCTGGGTCAGTACCTGGGTCAGTACCTGTGTCTGTATCTGTGGCCAGTCGTGTGTTGGGTTCAAAATGCTTGTAACTTTCTCAAATTTCCCAAGTCTTCCAACCATACATTCTGGAAAAACCTGGGAATTTGGCAAAGTTACCAGGATTTTACAACCCTAGTTCTGTGACCCGCGTCGTGCCATTCACTCACTACCCCTCCTCTCCTCTCCTCTCCCCAGTGTTCAAAGAGCTGCTGAGCCGGATCGTTCACGAGAAGAAGAACGGTGTTCCGCACATCCCCAAGATCCAGGAGAAGAAGGGAAACCGCTTCTCCATCCCTGACCTGCCCGGAGACATGGAGTTCCCCACAGACCACAAGGCCACCAAGAAGATGAAGGCCAACACCGTGTCTGGAGGACGGAACAAGATCAGGAAGATGCTGGAGAAGACCCGTTTCAGCATCCTACCACCTAAACCCTTCAGGTAGGAGAGTGTTGTGTTGTGTTTGTGAAAAGGTGTTGTGTTGTGATTTCGCTCCATATCAGCAACAGCTGGGACCGTTATCTTTCGCTCTACCCTTAAAAGCTCTTAAAGTTATTGTAGATTAAAGGAAAACCTTTTTGGGGAGGGTCTGAAAACACATACATGCAATTTTAGTCCGATTTCATACCTTCCATTGGACTCATTATGATCCATACTGTTTCAGTGCAGGGTGAGAACGAAACAGTGTTACTTGCCCAGGGACATGTTGGCAACGCTCTCACATAAAGTTCTGCCTTTGCCCTCGACACACACTCTGCTCTGTCAGCTCACCTAGTGCAATCACCCTCCATTTCATGAAACGGTTAGCATCATTGAGCCATTGATCTGCCATAGCCAACCAACAACTGGATCTAAATCGCATCGCTTTTATGGACAGGTCAGGATGGACAGGTCAGGGAAGTGGGCTACTCTCTGCGGTATTCTACAGTAGGACAGTCACAGGACTGCCAGGCTTTGCTGCTGGGCCGTTTATTGATCAACCAGTTGATTTACTAGGATTCCATTGGCAGCCAATAGACTAGGTAGTTTGAGCTGGACACGAATGGTGGTGATTCAACGAGACGACTGCAAGGGATAGCCAGGGTATGTATCATCTGATCTCTTAAGCTCTCATTCTTATACTCATTATCTGTGTTTTAAAAAGTGTATAAGTAGATATATCAGCCATTTGTCAAAAGCAGACTGTCCTGTGGCTTTCCTGATGTAAATGTACACTGAGTGTACAAAACATTACGATATTGAGTTGCACCCTATTTTGCCCCCAGAACAGCCTCAATTCGTCGGGTTATGATGGACTCTACAAGGTGTGGAAAGCGTTCCACAGGGATGCTGGCCCATGTTGACTCCAATGCTTCCCACAGTTGTCAGGTTGGCTGGATGTCCTTTGGCTGGGAGACCATTCTTGATACACACGGGAAACTGTTGAGCGTGAAAAACCCAGCAGCGTTGCAGTTCTTGACCCAAACCGGTGCGCCTGGCACCTACTACCAAACCCCGTTCAAAGGCACTTCAATATTTTGTCTTGCCCATTCACTCTCTAAATGGCACACATACACAATCCATGTCTGTTGTCTCTAGGCTTAAAAATCCTTCTTTAACCTGTCTCCTCCCCCTTCATCTACACTGATTGAAGTGGATTTAGCAGGTCACATCAATAAGGGAACTTTGCATTCACCTGTTCATTCTATGTTTTGTGTAAATGTATATGTTATGCTTTTAGTATATTTGATTAGTGTGAGGTTATCGGTTACGTCAATGAAATAAGGAAAGAATAGTTTGTCACTACTTGTGTGTCTTCCCGTGTGTGTTTGACTGAGACGTGTGTAGGTACACCACAGGAGGTTGGTGGCATCTTAATTGGCAGGGGGATGGACTCGTGGTAACGGCTGGAGCGGAATCCGTGGAATGGTATCGTACACCTGGTTTGGTGCCATTCCATTCGCTCCGTTCCAGCTGTTATTATGAGCCGTCCTCCCCACAGCAGCCTCCACTGAGGTACATTTACCGAATGTCCGTCCGTCTGTCTGTGTGTGTGTCTTAACGTCCAGTGTCTGGATACTGTGGCCTTTTTGCTCGTTGTCTCCTCATTATCTGCATGTCTGTGTTGTTGCTGCTCAGTGCTAACATGCCGCTGGCACACTGTACTGCAGCCTTGTTGTTCTGTTGTTCTCATGCTCTTCAATGTCCTCTGTCCCTCTAACTGCCTCACCTGCACAGGGGACTCTTTGGGTAAGACACTTGTTGTGTAATTTAGTCCCCTCGTTCACTGGCAATGTGGAGAAAACACAGCATGTGTTCCAAATGGGCCCCTATTCCCTATATGGGCCCTGGGCGTTCAGTGCACTGCGTAGGGCATAGGGTGCCATTTCTGACGCGTACGCACACAGTCATTGTAGGCCGGGATGAATTCAGCAATGACCTTTTAACGGAATCTGGAGGACTGCTTTGGGATCTGCGTACGAAAATCCTTCAGAACCTCTGCACACATTCCTAAAGCTACAGAGGCGCTGAACCGATTCAAGCGCTCCTTGAAACCTGTCGACGTTCTCTGCTGTTCCTACCGTACCGGTTTGATCCTCTCTGCAGCTTCTAAGTCAGTTAGAGTAGAGCTTGAGAATACAGTGAAGTATTGTGTGGAGTTCAGGCTGCTGTGATTCGACGCTCGTTTGTACTTTTCACGTGCCGCTTTCTTATCATTTATCAGCCTCACATCCCATAGTGCTTCACTCCACATTTTATACAAGCAACACACCGTACTCCTAAAGGAAACGGCGTGTATGAATTTGATTGGGATCGAAGTGTAACGCGATAAGGTGCTTGCCTAATAGTAGTATGCTGAAAAGTGCTCACATACCCGACCATGGTGTAATGTAGACATCTGAATATCACCTTGGGCCGTGTAGGGCTAAGACTGACTTTTGAGGTATGAGGAGGTAGAGTTTAAACATTTGGTTGAATCACAAGTTACTGAGGAATGTGATTGGCTTTAGGACTCTCTGCAGTAGTACATATGATAGATCCCTGTCTATGACGCATGTATGTTTCTGTAATGTGCGTGTCTATGTCTACATTCTGTTCATGTTGTGTCTATGTCAGTGAGTTGTTGTGTGCGCTCCGCTAACCGCCCTAGCCTGGTCCCTGGTCTCTTTGTACGGTCTTGTCAAGCCCTATGGTCATTGTCACGCCAAACCAGAGTCGGCAAGACCGCAAAAAAAAGGTTTTCGGACCAGCAGGCTATGTTGGTCCCATATCAGTCTGTGTTTGTTATTTGGGGGGGAGGAGGGGCCTTGGAAGTGTCAATCAGTTAGTCCACCTGTGGAGGGGACATTTCTGACCAGCATCCCAAAATCTAAAACCGACCCTTACTTTAACCATCAGCCAAATTCTTACTGACCGTAACCTAATTTTAACCAATTCGGAAATTCGCCCCTAGGCTGAAATATGGCTTTACACGTCAGCTATGTGCCCTTCCATCTCCTCCAGCTGCGACGGCCGTTTAGTGCAGAAGCAGCCAATTAGAGCTGTAGGCCTGGAGGCCTGATGATGGTGTGTTGGTGTTGCCAAACACCGTCAGAGGACTGGCATCCAGCCACAAAGACACCACCGCATCCCCCATCGTAATGAGACCGTTCGGCAAAAGGATCCCATTTGCATAGCAGACCCTTAATGCTGATGTCTCTCTCTGTCCATGTTTACCCTAGAGAGTTGACACTAGACATACTCACAGAGAGGCAGGCCAGGAAAGCAGACTTCTCATCCCAGCCCCATTGAAATGTCTGTCTTAGATTGAATGTCACGCATAAAGGCTGTTTTTCGGTGTCTGTACAAAGGCTTCTCATCCTTGCCATCAATCATGCATAGTGTTTGTTTGGGTGTCGGTGCGTGTCTTGTTGATGCGTGCACGTGTGCTCACCGGGCTGCCGTCATCATTCCTGGGCCCTGTTTGTGTTGGGTTTCTGTGCACCCTGCTCATCAGCCACATCATTCATGTGATCTTTCACGGATGGATCTTAGCCAACCCCATGAGTATCCATCACTACCTATGAAAGGATTGCTGTGGTTGCAGTGCTCTGTAGGGATCTCAAGAAGACCAGGAATGCTTCTTGTAACTGTTTCTTTTAATGCGGCGTGATTGAATATGGCTCCGGGGCCAGGAGTTCCTGACCAGGGAAAACTCGAGCCCCTTATCATAAGTGATCTGACGTGTTCTCTCTCTCTCTCTCTCTCTCTCTCTCTCTCTCTCTCTCTCTCTCTCTCTCTCTCTCTCTCTCTCTCTCTCTCTCTCTCTCTCTCTCTCTCTCTCTCTCTCTCTCTCTCTCTCTCTCTCTCTCTCTCTCTCTCTCTCTCTCTCTCTCTCTCTCTCTCTACCACAGTGATGGTGGCGTGGGGCAGTCTCAGGATGACAGCATCGTGGGCACTAAGCAGTGCAGACACAGCGTGGCCATCATGCCCATCCCTGGCAGCCTCTCATCCAGCAGCCCTGACCTGCTGCAGCCAGCTACCAGTGTGTTGGACTTCTCCAATCCAGCAGGTGAAAGACGCGCACGCACACTCTTTTCTTGGTTAAAGAAGCGGGAATTTACCCAAAAACACTGAGGAAGAAGCGCTCACTGCCGCTAGGCCAACGTCTGACCGTTCACGCTCATGCTCACCACACGGTGAGCACAGTTTGGGTAGTGACGACTGCCCACTAATCCACTGAGGCAATTACCCACTGAAGATGGGCGCACTCTACACAAGTGTTTATCTTGTTCATTTTTCAAGCGTATGGCCTCTTCAGACCGGGTTATTTTGGCAATAGGCATAACATTGGAGCTGTGCAGTAATTACTCAGGGAGGAATACTTCTCACAGAGAGTGAAAGCACTTCCTGCTTGGAGAAACTCCTCACACGGCTCTGCCCTGCAGGCCCTCAGGTTAATCACAGAATTGATCATTATGAGAACGTCACACACAGACACACACACACACACACACACACACATATATCGGTGTTCCGGTTCTCCTCTGTGTCTCAAGCATTTCCATTTCAAGAGCTCGGACATGAAACAGAATTAGAGCCATATGAAAGGGATTAAGCACTGACAGATTTCAGAGCCCATAATTATTGAAACAACTAAGCGGCCTCCCCGAGGAGAGATTGGAGCGGGGGGGGAGATATGTTTTTGATTTATCCTCCCCAATCATTTGTCATTCAGCGCAGCCCGCAGTCAGAGGGTCCAGTCTGCAGCCCCAATACCCCCCTCCTCCTCCCCCAAGCCCACTGAGATGTGAGATGAATCATCTTCTATTAGTGCCGTTTCTCTTCTCCACCGACCGCGCTCAGGCTCTTTCACTGTGAATGACGGGTAGGTAGGTGGGGGGACGTTCAGCGACAAGTGCAGACCCCCCTCCCTTATCCACTCATCTCGAAACAGCCCTCTCAGTCTTGGAGTAATCACGCACAAAGCCTGGGCTCAAATGACATTAAGAGGGGGGGGGTCAGAGAAGCTGGAGTTTGGAGTTAAGTTATTCTTCTAGGCCTTTGATTGGGTGTAAGAAGGCTTGTCTGGGGGCTTGTGTGTGTGTGTGTCACTGCGGCAGACTCAGATCTCAGCCCTCTGTCCCACACACACCGTGCCCTCCCTCTCTCCAGTACACTGATCTGATTATAAACAGATGCTTTAGTGAAAGTCCTTTCGGGCACCGCTGACGTTCTCCGTCCTCCCACAACGGGAAAGCTGTCGTTCTAGTCCTCTCTTTCTCTTCCATGTTTCCAACCACTGTTCACTCCCTCCCTCTCTCTCTCTCTCTCTCTCTCTCTCTCTCTCTCTTTCCTCCTCTGTCTGCTTCCCCAGCCGTGGGCTTCTACTGTGAGTATCTGCGTGCTCTCTTCTCAGTCTCAGTGGAAGACTGGGGCTGTGTTTTGTTTTTGGCAACATTCAGTTCGTGCTTCCAAGTTTCCTCTCCCGTCATTTTTTCCCCTCTTCATATTCATGAACTTTTCGAGTTCCGTCTCTCTTTGTGTCTTACCCCAGTCTACGTTGGGCCTCGTTCCAATTAGCACACTGTTCCCTACATAGTGCTCTACATTTGAAAAGAGCCCCTATGGGACCTGGTCCAACGTAGTGCGACTAATTGGGACCTATCCTATCGTGATGGCTGAATGTGTTTGACCATTTTTATGTTAAAGGAGTTTTTTGTGTTAAAGTGGCGTGCCTGGCCCTGTGCTTCCTCCCAGCTCTATTGCTCTGCTCCGGGCTGCTTATGCTTCTTCAGCTGGGATTTATATCTAGTGGTTCTGTGACAGAGGGAACAGGAAAAAGGGCTTAGCATGCAGGCCTAGGGGGCGTAAGGTGTGTGTGTGGGGGGGCTAGTAGGAACCCTAATACCGTTGCGTTAGCAGAAACCTCAGAAGATAACCGCCCAAGAGCCAGGAGTCTTTTCTCAGTGAAAAACTGGCGTTTTCCTGTGTGGACGGCATCTTTCTCGCCATATGATAAGTAATTGGTTTGTTAATCGTTTTCATTCGTTTAGGGCGGTATTAGTCCTGTCAAAGAGCTGTATAGATCATTATTAGATATGATTGGGGGGGGTATATGAGTGCCTTAGAGCCTGGGCACTAATCGCCCCCACTTTTAGTTTAAGTAGGGTGAAATGGTTGGTTATGGCTTAGCCAATGCATTGCATTTAGACTCATCTGCAGCAGGCTTATTGGCGTGGCTCAGGGATTTGTTTCTGCCGGTCTTGCTGCTGTAGGGGAATAATGAATGGGGCTTCTAGTTATGGGCTCAGCCATAGTGAGAGATAAGGCCAGAAAGGAGCACATAGCTTCCGTAATGGCTGTGCCTCAGTCCGTTGAGCATGCTTCACTCCCTGGAAAACACGGAGGGAGCAGTGAGGACAGGGGGGAGGGAGTGAGGACAGGGGGAGCAGTGAGGACAGGGGGAGGAGGACAGGGGAGGGAGTGAGGACAGGGGGAGGGAGTGAGGACAGGGGGCGGGAGTGAGGACAGGGGAGGGAGTGACTGCTCCTGCATGACTGCTCCCAGGCACGCGATCCCTCCCCTGTCTGTCCTCCTCCCCCCCCTCCTCCCGTCCTCACTCACTCACTCCCCTCTCCGTCCTCACTCCCTCCCCTGTCCTCACTCCCTCCCCTGTCCTCACTCCTCCCTCCCCTGTCCTCACTCCCTCCCCTGTCCTCACTCCCTCCCCTGTCCTCACTCCCTCCCCCTGTCCTCCTCCTCCCTCCCCCCGTCCTCACTCCCCCTGTCCTCACTCCCTCCCTCCCCTGTCCTCACTCCCTCCCCCTGTCCTCACTCCCTCCCTGTCCTCACTCCCTCCCCCTGTCCTCACTCCCTCCCCCTGTCCTCACTCCCTCCCCCTGTCCTCCTCCCTCCCCCTGTCCTCACTCCCTCCCCCTGTCCTCACTCCCTCCCCTGTCCTCACTCCCTCCCCCTGTCCTCACTCCCTCCCCCTGTCCTCACTCCCTCCCCCTGTCCTCACTCCCTCCCCCTGTCCTCACTCCCTCCCCCTGTCCTCACTCCCTCCCCCTGTCCTCACTCCCTCCCCTCTGTCCTCACTCCCTCCCCCTGTCCTCACTCCCTCCCCTCTGTCCTCACTCCCTCCCCTGTCCTCACTCTCTCCCCCTGTCCTCACTCTCTCCAATGTCATGCCTTTACCCACGCTCTTCCCCTCCACCCATATCGCTTATCGTCCTCCTCTATCCCTGCCTCGTTGTTTTACCCTGCTGATGTGTGTGTAATGGACCACAACCACTTCCATGTGCAAGCAGAGAAAGTGCTTGTTGGGAAATGAATCTCGCGTGCGTATCCTTTAGCCACAAGGGCGGTTTGCTTCCTTATTTTTTACTTTTGGGTTACAATGGAAATGTTTTCTTTTTTGTTGCTGGAGACTTTTTTTGGATCACTATATTTATGGTTCTGTATCAAAGATATCTGCGTCCCAAATGGCACCCTGTTTCCTATATTACAGTGCACTACCAGGGCTATTTCGGTCCTGGTCAAAAAGTAGTGCACTCTATAGGGAATAGGGTGCCATTTGGGACGCGTTCTATGCATGCTGGTATTTCGTCCATCCATAACTCTTCAAAGCTGTTCTTCTCCTCCTCCACTCGTCAGACATTCCAGACCAGGTGATCCGGGTGTTCAAGGCTGACCAGCAGAGCTGCTACCTCATCATCAGTAAGGACACCACGGCCAAGGACGTGGTCGGTCACGTGGTCAACGAGTTTGGCCTGAGCGCCGCCCCGGAGAACTACTCCCTCTGTGAAGTGTCGGTCAGTCCAGAGGGCGTCATCAAACAGCGCAGGCTACCTGACCAGCTCTCCAGGCTGGCTGACCGCATCCAGCTCAACGGCAGGTAAGACACTGGACTGTGGTCTTAAATACATGTCTGGGATCAGATTACCCCACCCCAATCCTATCTTTTAACTTTAAAGGGATACAAAATGGTATAATATGATCTGACCCTGTATCAGTTGTTTGATGAAACTTCTTCCCCCACCAGGCCTGAACATGAGTTAGATTGTAGTGAGACGGAGTGACTGCTAAGCCTCCCCCTCTTCCTTCCTCCCCCATCCCCTCCTCCTCTTCATTCCCAGAAATGCCCTCGTCAGTTAAAATGTCTACCCTCTCTGCCGCCGCTCTCCCTCTCTGCCGCTCTCCTCTCTGCCTTGCTCTCCTCTCTGCCGCTCTCCTCTCTTGTCGCTCTCCCTCTCTGCCGCCGCTCTCCCTCTCTGCCGCCGCTCTCCCTCTCTGCCGCCGCTCTCCCTCTCTGCCGCCGCTCTCCCTCTCTGCCTCCGCTCTCCCTCTCTGCCTCCGCTCTCCCTCTCTGCCTCCTCTCTCCCTCTCTGCCGCCTCTCTGTCTCTGCCCCTGCTCCTCTCGTCCCACATCAGACTCATCCCAACTAGGTTAACATGAATATTTGATCGTCTGTCACTGTGTGTGTGCCTCTCTCTGCAGACTGACTGCACGCCTGGAATAATTCATACATACACAGAGCCCTGGTGCCTTATGGGTAATATACAGCCCCTTGGCGCCGGGCAGCGGCCAAAATAGAGCAGCCTAGGCTAGACAATGGAAGTCGAAAGACATTCTTCTCTAGTAATATTATTATTATTTAACCTTTAACTAGGAAAGTCGGTTAAGAACAAATTCTTATTTTACATTGACGGCCTACCCCGGCCAAACCCTCCTCTAACCCGGACGATGCTGGGCCAATTGTGCGCCGCCCTATGGGACGTCCGATCACGGCCGGTCGTGATACAGCCCGGGATTCGAACCAGGGTCTGTAGCCCACCGTGTTGTATTATACCTGTCCCTCTTTCCACCATGCCTCTCTTTGTTGCTCCCCTTATCCATGAAAATAGAGCTGTGCCTGGTCGACCTGTTGGGACTTCTCTATGCATTGAGTAACTGACCCTCTATCTGACTTGGTGGGTGATACACAAGCTTAGCCAGCAGAAACCGTCCAGTCCTCACTCCTGACAAGCCTAGACACTCATCTAGCCAGGGGAGTCTTCCAAACCAGCTCCAGCATCAGCCCCAGTGGCCCTCCCTTCAGCCAGGCAAGCAGCAGAGACCTAGCCCCCTCTACTGTACCCATCACTTATTCAGATCCCCATGCCTGATGCCTTCAGTTGGCAGGGTCGGACAGGGCATTTTAAGTAGGATAACGGGCGCCCGGACGTTGTCCGTGAAAAGTGGCACACTGTAAATGTATTGCTGGCCGCTGCATTGCATTCTAGGTTCAGCTGTAGACACACGTTGGCTACATTAAGACTCTCTAGTCCAATGTGCTGCTCTTGGACGCTCTCCCAGAAAAGGGCATCGGGCTCTTTCTCTCTCTCTCTCTCTCGCTCTTTCGCTCTCTCGCTCTCTCGCTCTTTCGCTCTCTCGCTCTTTCGCGCTCTCGCTCTCTCTGTCGCTCTCGCTCTCTCTGTCGCTCTCGCTCTCTCTGTCGCTCTCGCTCTCTCTCGCTCTCTCTCACTCTCTCGCTCTCTCTCAAATGTATGGCTGTAATGGATCACCACTGTCAGGGTCTCTCTCTCTCTCCCCCCAACACATCTTAATACTGCGGCTGTTTGCTGCTGCCCTGGTGGAGTTGACATAGTATACAGACAATACATACAATAACGGTGGCATGTTTATTCATGTGGGTTATATATTTTATAATGATGCATTTTATAATGAAGCATTAAGGTACCTCTGGGTTTTGTGGTGTATGGTCAATATACCATTCTGCGTTGCGTCGTCCCTAAGAACAGCCCTTAGCCGTGGTATAATGGCCTTAAACCACAAACCCCCGAGGTGCCTTATTGCTGTTACAAACGGGTTACCAATGTAGTTAGTCATTTTCTGTAATTTCCGTGATATACCACGGCTTTCAGCCAATCGTCATTCCACCCGGTTTATAATAACTCGTTTGTCAGGAATAAGTAAAGATCCCGTATCATGTTAATGTCTGCTTTGTAATCAACACATCATTTTCCCGGTATAAACCTTTTATTATTACTGTGTGTCCCCCCTTCCCCACCCCTAGGTACTACCTGAAGAACAACATGGATACGGAGACATTGTGTTCAGACGATGACGCCCAGGAGCTGCTGAAGGAGAGTCACATCACCCTCCTCCAGCTCAGTACCGTGGAGGTGTGTGCATTTGGTGCATTGACGTGCGTTTTGTGTATTTCTGCGTGTTTTAACAGCGGGGTTGAAGTCCGTACAGCAGGAGACACGTTCCCCGTCTCGTACGCCTTTTAAGAAAGTCGTCCTGTTGTTGTCCAGGTGGCCGCCCAGCTCTCCATGAGGGATTTCGAGCTGTTCCGTAACATCGAGTCCACCGAGTACGTGGACGACCTCTTCAAGCTGCTGGACTCCTCGGGGGGGCTCCAACAGACGCGCCTCAAGCAGTTTGAGGAGGTCATCAACCAGGAGACCTTCTGGGTCGCCACGGAGATCCTGCGGGAGCCCAACGCCATGAAGAGGATGAAGACCATCAAGCACTTCATCAAGATTGCTCTGAACTGTAGAGAGTGCAAGAACTTCAACTCCATGTTCGCCATCATCAGGTGAGGTAGTTGAGGGCTGGAGACCAGTCCTTCCCTCCCATGACAACTCTCCCTGTTCTGTCCTCTATCCGTTCCCATTCTAAGCAGTTCGTTGCATCAGCGTGCCCCGCAATCCTGTATATCTGTACCTATGACTTATTGCCTGTCAAAATTGAGTCCCAAAACAGTTATTACATTTCTGGTTATATTGTTAACGCTGCCTTGTATGGTTTGGCTACATCGAGCTTCTGTTGTCCGTTGTGCTATTACTGAATCTTCAGGGAACTGTAGTGTGTGTGTGTGTGTGTGTGAGAGGCGGAGGATGACCTCGCCTCATTGAGAGCTTCATGACAATGGGAGTCTGGTTAGGCTCGTTGCGGTCTCCTCACTCAGCCATGGAACGGCCTGGCTGCCGGAGCAGCGTGCGTGTTTGCCTGATTCTGCGTGTGTGCGCTCCCTACTGTCTGTGTCATCCAATGTGTAACGAGGCCCTCTGTCTCAAGCCCTCTTTAGAGCAGTCAGATCAGTCGGTACCCCTGCTGGCTGGTGGGCTTGGCTGGCTGGCTGGAGACTCCACTTCATTCTAGAGCAGCGCTCCCAGGTCTGTCAGGAGGGGAGGAGGAGGGAGGAGGGAGGGGGGGAGAGGAAACACCAGTCATAATTTACAGCTCTCTAAATGAATCTGCTCTGAGGTCACAACGCCACAGGACCTCATTGAGGAAATGAGAAAACAAAACACTGTAGATGCATCGTTTTTTGGATGGCATGTTGTGAGCGACTGAGTCATAGGCTTGGGCAGTATACTATATATATACACTGTATACCGGGTTATTTTGAAATACACACCACGGTATGATTTTCAATACTGTAAAAAAACAAATGATATATATATATAATGAAAACAAAATGCAGAGGGAGTGGTACGCCACTGCTTATATCTAACTATAAATTAACTATCTATAAATGATCTCCAGCTCAGGGCTCAAGCTATGCATTTAGTTTGTTGACTTGCTAGCTAAGTGGCTAGATGTTAAGATCAAGCTTCATGGTTTCAGCCGAGACAATCAATCCCCCCCCTGGATCAAGATCCCTGCTGCCTAAAGTTGTTTTGTTGTGCGTACAAAAAAAAAAATATATATATATATATATATATATATGGAAAGAAATAGCGCCCCCTGTGTGCATTGCCGGTAGTTTTTTATTTAACCCTTATTTCTCAAATTTTAAAGTGGGTTGTAGATCATTCCACACTAAAGGTGCAATAAAAATTTATAAAAGCAGATTGACCCATCTCAGTGGAGATGAAAAGGATATCCAGACTTTGCCATCCCCGAGCCCAGATCCAGTAGCCCATACATCTATAGGTTAACAATGAGGTAAGGTACGGCAGAAATGTATTCAATACAGCTTTATACACCAGCCTGGTACAAGAACGGTATGAAGGTATGGAAATCTGCATACCGCCCAACCCTAGTGAGTGAATGTGTGTACGTTCAAGAAAGAGAGTAGTCCTCAACCTTGATAATGTGCAACATCCCCTAAGTGGTACACATAGCTTTCAGCTTTCACTTCTGTATTCCCTGAAGTGTGTCTCTGTACTGTGTGCATGTTGTGTCTGGGTTGACCTGGGCAGTGGAGTGGAGTGGTCATCTGTCCAGCTAGCCCCACTTCCCCACTCCTCTCCGGTTCAGCTCAGAGACGGACTCACCTTTTCCTAGCCTCTGGGTGTCTCAATACTCTCATGTAGTTTCCTTTCATCGCTTCCTCTCTTTCATCTGCGTTGATGTGAAAAGACGGAGCGGGTAAGTGGACGAGGGTGGGATCTAACAGTGGGCTGCCTCTCACTTGTCCACTTCATTTAGATATGTGTGGATGAAGGGCAGAAAACCACTAGAAACCCACTGAAGGAGAGTTTTGAACCCTAACCTAACTCTCTAGCGTCCTGTCCAGGTTGTACATCTAGCTGCCTCACGTCACAGAAACAGGAGATGGGCTGTTGTTGCCCTATAGGCCATTCTAGCTTGGACAAGGCTTACCTACCTTACCATCTCACCTCTATAGCAGTGGTCTGAACCCTAACCCCTTACCCCTCCTTCTTGTCTCCTGCCCTACAGTGGTCTGAATCTGGCTCCAATAGCTCGTCTCAGGTCGTCTTGGGAGAAGCTGCCCAGTAAGTACGACAAGCTGTTCCGCGACCTGCAGGACATCTTCGACCCGTCCAGGAACATGGCCAAGTACCGCAACGTCCTGAGCAGCCAGAGCATGCAGCCGCCCATCATCCCCCTGTTCCCCGTCGTCAAGAAGGACCTCACCTTCCTACATGAAGGTATGGATGCCTTTCTCAGTGCCCGCCTAAAATGCCTTCATCTTGTCCATTGGAAACCAAATCTGATTAACTTATTGGTCACTCTTTACTTGGATAGTCCCATAAGGATGCTCTACAGATGGTCATACTATCAACAAACAATCCGTTGATAAGCAACTACTAAGGGTTAGGTTAGGGTTAGAAAAGGGGTTAGCTTAGGGCTAGGGTAATAAGGATTGGTTAGGGTTAGAAAAGGGTTAGGTTAGGATAATAAGGGTTAGGGTTAGAAAAGGGGTTAGCTTAGGGCTAGGGTAATAAGGGTTGGTTAGGGTTAGAAAAGGGTTAGGTTAGGATAATAAGGGTTAGGGTTAGAAAAGGGGTTAGCTTAGGGCTAGGGTAATAAGGGTTGGTTAGGGTTAGAAAGGGTTAGGTTAGGATAATAAGGGTTAGGGTTAGAAAAGGGGTTAGCTTAGGGCTAGGGTAATAAGGGTTGGTTAGGGTTAGAAAAGGGTTAGGTTAGGGCTAGGGTAATAAGGGTTGGTTAGGGTTAGAAAAGGGTTAGGTTAGGGCTAGGATAATTAGGGTTAGGGTTAGGGTTAGGGTTAGAAAAAGGGTTAGGTTAGGGCTAGGGTAATAAGGGTTGGTTAGGGTTAGAAAAGGGTTAGGTTAGGGCTAGGATAATTAGGGTTAGGGTGATACGGGTTAGGTTAGGGTTAGAAAAAGGGTTAGGTTAGGGCTAGGGTAATAAGGGTTGGTTAGGGTTAGAAAAGGGTTAGGTTAGGATAATAAGGGTTCGGTTAGGGTTAGAAAAGGGGTTAGGTTAGGGCTAGGGTAATAAGGGTTGGTTAGGGTTAGAAAAGGGTTAGGTTAGGATAATAAGGGTTAGGGTTAGAAAAGGGGTTAGCTTAGGGCTAGGGTAATAAGGGTTGGTTAGGGTTAGAAAAGGGGTTAGGTTAGGGCTAGGGTAATAAGGGTTAGGTTAGGGCTAGGGTAATAAGGGTTAGGTTAGGGTTAGGGTAGTAAGGGTTAGGTTAGGGTTAGGGTAGTAAGGGTTAGGTTAGGGCTAGGGTAATGAGCGTTAGGTTAGGGTTAGGGTATTAAAGGTTAGGGTTAGGGTAATAAGGGTTAGGTTAGGGCTAGGGTAATAAGGGTTAGGTTAGGGTTAGAAAAAGGGTTAGGTTAGGGCTAGGGTGATACGGGTTAGGGTTATAAAAAAGGGTTAGGTTAGGGCTAGGGTAATAAGGGTTAGGTTAGGGTTAGGGTAATAAGGGTTAGGTTAGGGCTATGGTAATAAGGGTTAGGTTAGGGCTAGGGTAATAAGGGTTAGGTTAGGGCTAGGGTAATAAGGGTTAGGTTAGGGTTAGGGTAGTAAGGGTTAGGTTAGGGTTAGGGTAGTAAGGGTTAGGTTAGGGCTAGGGTAATAAGCGTTAGGTTAGGGTTAGGGTATTAAAGGTTAGGGTTAGGGTAATAAGGGTTAGGTTAGGGCTAGGGTAATAAGGGTTAGGTTAGGGTAATAAGGGTTAGGTTAGGGTAATAAGGGTTAGGTTAGGGTAATAAGGGTTAGGTTAGGGTAATAAGGGTTAGGTTACGGCTAGGATAATACCGGTCAAGGATAGTGGTTAGTAGATAGTTATTAGAAATGTTGACGACAGTTATTGGACATCTAGAAACCATCTGCTCCGGACTATCCAAATAGTGTTACCTATTTATTTTATTTATTTTATTTATACACGCTTGTCGGATTAAGATGTTATACAATATATTTTGCAATTGTCATTGTTTTGACTGAAACAACATCACATTGACTTTTCATGTTGAGTTCTTAGCTAGTTAACTTCTTAAGAAGCAGCAAGGTGCTAGCTAGCGCCCCCCTCCCGACACTACCAGGTGAAATGCAAGGCGCCAAATTCAAAATCCAAAAGTTGAATTATTAAACATGCATCAATATACAAGTGTTTCATAGTCATCAAAAGCTCTGCTTCTTGGCAATATCACAGCGTTGTCAGATTTCAAAAAGGCTTCACGGCGAAAGCACCACATTTGATTGTTTGAAGGTAGCACCTAACATTTTTTTCCCATTACCATCATTTCATAAGCCTCCACGGTTCACAGAAAACACATTTCACAGCGAAAACAAATCAATTACCTTTTGAAGAACTTCTGCTGAGGGCTTCCAAAGTGTCCAACGAAGACAATCCATGGTTCTTTTGTTAGAAAAAGTAATGTATTATATCCATAAATCTCAGTTTGGTTGGCGCGTTATAATCAGAAAAAAACAGCGTTGACTCCTCCATTGAAACGTGAAGAGAACTCGTTCAACTTATACCTATAAACTTGTCCAAGAACAATCAAACATCATTTTAAAGGTATCCTTAGGAACACTTTTCTGTATAAATAGCATAATATTTCAACCGGAATATAAACTGGGCGATAAGAAAGGAAAAAAACTAAGGACGAGCCTGGTGCGAGCGCGCGTTGACTTGTAAAGGACATCTATGGGGACACTTCCTGATTCCTCTTCTTCTCTGCTCTGAAAGCATCTAAATGAATCTGAACACTTTCTCGAGACTGTTGACATCCAGAGGAAGCGATAGGTACTGCATTCATATGCCCTTATAAGGGCATTTTCATAAGGGAGGGGTTCCAAATGAGGCAATGTGTCAAAACCACTTTTTCCAGGACAGAAATTCCTCGGGGGTTTCGCCTGCTATATCCGTTCTGTTTTACTCACAGACAAAATGCTAACACTTTTAGAAAATTCAGTGTTTCCTATCCAATGGTACTAAATATGTGCATATCCTATTTTCTGGGCCTGAATGGGAGGCATTTTACTTTGGGTACGCCAGGGTCTCCAAAATGGTCACCTCGTGCGCTGCTCCCTAAGAAGTTAAAGTCCAGTGTTTTTACATCTAGAATGTTCCACCAGTATACTCTTATTGGCATTTTCTGTATTAGCATATATACAGTGAATCATGCCTAACTCAGACGCTCATTACACAAAGGACTATTCTTCTGTCCATTAGCTACATTAGCATTTCACAGACTTGCTGTTTAAGATGGAAAAAGCTTTCATACCATATTGGGGTCATTGACATGTTGTTTCCGGGCGGTTTCCTTATGGGCCTTGGCTTTCCACTTCCCCTGGCTCAGCTGAAACAGAGGTCACTCTCAAGCTTGCTCAGGAGGTTTTACTTCTCCTTCCCTTTCTGCTTCGACATATCCCATATTGAGACCAAGTTAGAACAACCGCAGAGATTTCTGTAATATGCAAAGTTAAAAAAGTCCAAAAATGCTATAGTACTAAAACAGGAAACGGATCATTTGATGATTGGGATGACAGATGAAAGTGACATTTATTGAGATTTCCCCATTAGTGTGTTTTCGCCATTATGTCCTCACAGTGAGATGTGTTGCACAGGCCAGGGAACCCGTTGTTATCACACAGTGTTAGCAGAAGTGTAGACGATGCATGATAATGTGAGAAGTAAGTCAATCGCTCCCATTCAAAGTGAAAAGCTGTGAGAACACAACAGCTGCACATTAAGTGACACACTCCCTTCTGGTTCAAAAACCAGCGCTCGGCTCTTACATGTAGCCCAATTAAACAGGCTGAATGAAGGAACAAATCATTTGTGTTTGAGAGTTCACTTGTTGAGAGTGTTGTTACATATCTCCAGCCCCATCCCTCAGATATTTACCAAAACAAGTGACGGGGTGACCGCCTTGCTGTTTTTCGAAACCCTGATTTCCCATTTAATGAAGTTGAAGAAAAGCTTACCTGACTGTTTTCCCCACAGGTAATGACTCCAAAGTAGACGGTCTGGTGAACTTTGAGAAGCTGAGGATGATCGCCAAGGAGATCCGTCACGTGGTCCGTATGACCTCAGCCAACATGGACCCAGCTCTTATGTTCCGACAGAGGTGGGTGCTCGCTCCCCTGGCTACATTTTCTGCCCTTAAACACAGATCTTGGATCAGTTTAGTCTTTTTAGATCATATTGAATAAGATTACATGGACTTGGGGGACCTGATCCTAGATCAGCACTCCTACTCTGAGACGCTTTAACCATTAGGGGGATGAAATAATAGCTGATCAGGTATCAGTGCTTAGAGGTGTCATCTGCCTACTCTCCGCCCCCTGTACTACCCAGTGTGTCCTACAGTCCAGCTTGTCACAGACAGTGCATGCCTGCCCCCTTCAGGCTCCTTCCACACCGAGCAGCACCAGTTTTTTATTTTTTATTTTATTTAACCTTTATTTAACCAGGAAGGGCTCATTGAGATTTTAAATCTCTTTTTCAAGAGCGTCCTGGCCAAGATAGGCAGCACCAAGTCATTACAAAATTACAGACAAACAACGTAAAAAGCTACAAGTAATCTAGTAAAAACCAAAGAATTTACAAGAGTATAACAAAATCATAAAACAGCCATTTAAAAACATTGACAGGTCAGGGAATCAGTCTCAAGATCCTTCATCAGTGATTTAAAAACACCAATCAGGACAAGTTCTTCCAGTTTAAAAGTATTTTGTAAGGCGTTCCAAGACGATGGCGCAGAGTACATAAAAACCCTTTTACCAAATTCATTTTGAACATTTGGATCATTTGACAGTTAGCAGGATAAAGTCCAGCGAACGAAGAGAGTACCCACCACATTTCTGAACAATAAAATTGCCCAAATAAAAAGGTAGTAAACCCAAAATGGCTTTGTAAATAAACGTATACCAGTGACTGAACCTACGAGTGACTAGAGAAGGCCAGCCAACCCTGGTATACAAAGTGCAGAGGTGCGTAAGGGTTTTACAGTTTAAAATAAATCTCAAAGCGCCATGGTAAAGGGTGTCAATTGATCTCAAACACTGAGCGGAAGCATTCATATATAAAATATCCCCGTAGTCTAGTAAAGGAATAAATGTAGCTGATACTAGCCTCCTTCTGGCTTCAAAAGAAAAACAGGCCTTATTCCTAAAATAAAATCCCAATTTCAGCTTCAATTTTTTTGTAAGTTGTTGAATATGCAATTTAAAAGAGAGGCCGTCATCAAGAAAAATTCCAAGATATTTAAATGAGGTTTCCTGTCTCAATCTCATTGCCCTGACAGGTAATAATAGGTGACAGATTCAGAGGTCTATTTCTTGCTTTAGAAAACACCATTAGTTGACACAAGGTATGTTGAACAGTATAAAAATCAGTTTGCAAGTTCTGGAAAGCTTTTGTAAGAGACGAGGCACAACAGTAAATAACAGTATCATCAGCATAAAAATGAAGTTGCGCATTTTGGACATTTTTGTCTAAATTATTTATATAAATAGTGAATAAGAGGGGACCAAGTACAGAGCCCTGGGGCACACCATTACAGACAGACAATTTAACAGACATGAGCCCATCAAATTGAGTGCACTGAGTTCTATCAGACAGATAGTTAGCAAACCATGCAACTGCATGCCCCGAAAAGACCTACACTCAACAATCTCTGCCTTAGTATAGCATGATCAACTGTATCAAAAGACCTACACTCGACAATCTCTGCCTTAGTATAGCATGATCAACTGTATCAAAAGCCTTAGAGAGATCAATAAAAAGTGAGACACAGTGCTGTTTTTTGTCAAGGGCTTCAGTGATGTCATTTAAAAGCTTCATAGCTGCTGTAATTGTGCTATGCTTCTTCCTGAAGCCCGATTGGTACATTGATAAAATAGAGTTAGTATATAAAAACTATTTTAGCTGTTCACTCACAAGGGTTTCAAGTATTTTCACCAAGGGTGACAGCTTTGAGATTGGCCTATAATTATTTAAAAGAGTTGGATCTCCCCCCTTTTAAAAGTGGTAGGACAAATGCTGATTTCCAGATCTTTGGAATTTCATTACATTCCAGGGTTAGATTGAACAGATATACAAGTGGTTCAGCTATGAAATCAGCTGCCAGATTTAAAAATCAGGGATCCAAAAGATCAGGACCTGCAGGCTTTCTCTGATCTAAAGGATTTCAGGGCGTTATGTACCTCCTGCACTGAGAATGGCAAAAAGCTAAAAGTGTGACCAGCTCTCGCTGGTTCATCCACACAGGGTTGTACAGAGACAGAGGACACTGAATCAAACCAGATGATACAAAGTGCTCATTGAAACAATTCAGCATTTCAGTTTTGTCATATACAGCAACCAAGTCCTTCAATACACATGACGGTAATTCATTAACATCACTGTTTCCAGACATAGACTTAATAGCCTTCCAAAACTTTCTAGGGTCATTCAGGTTATCAGTAGTAACAGACATAAAATATTCAGACTTAGCTTTCCTGAGAAGAAAATAACACTTGTTTCGTAGCTGCCTAAAAATAAGCCAATCAGCATCAGAACATGGTTTCCTTGCTTTAGCCCAGGCTAGATTACGTCTGTGAATAATCCAAGACAGCTCAGAAGAAAACCCTGGATTATCCCGCCCTTTAACCCTGAACCTGCGGAATGAGGCATGTTTGTTTACTATTTGGAAAAAAAAACATAATGAAAGAATTTCCAGGCAGTTTCCACATCAGGGATAAGCTCAATCTTGTTCCAGTCAAAATAAAACAAATCACGAAGGAAAGCCTGCTCATTAAAACACTTCAGTTTTCTCTTACGAATAAAACGTGGGTTTGTCTTAGGAACCTTAGTATTTCTAACAGCAACAACAGCACAATGGTCACTTAAATCATTACAAAAAACACCAACCGCAGAATATTTATGTGGAACATTTGTCAATATCAAATCAATCAGGGTAGATCTATCAGGGCATTTCAGATTTGGGCGAGTGGGTGAGTTAATCAACTGGGTAAGATTCATAGAATTACAAAACATTTTTAAATCATCAGATACCGGCTTTAACCAACACCAGTTGAGATCACCAATCAAGATCATTTCACTGTAAAGAAGTTTAGACATAAGGTGCATCAGAGAAGAAAATGCATCATCGAGAGCATAGGGGGGTCTATAACAACCAATCACAGTTATAGAGAGCAGAGGGGGGTCTATAACAACCAATCACAGTTATAGAGAGCAGAGGGGGGTCTATAACAACCAATCACAGTTGTAGAGAGACCCTTTTGAAACCTCAATATTCTAAGCAAGAAATGCCAACTGTTTACAAATAGTTTGACTTTGCCACACTTACAGGGAATTTAGTCTTTACATATATAGCCACACCCCCACCTTTCTGAACTCGATCAGTGCGATAAACATTGTAACCATTTATACAAATATCCTTATCAATAACAGACTTGCTTAGCCAGGTTTCAGAAAACACAATTACATCAGCATCAGTTGATTTAGCCCAAATCCTAAACCCCATCAATTTTTGACAACAGACTGCGTACATTTAAATGAAAAATACCAAAACCAGATGTAGATTTAAAATCAGGGGGGGTTGGAGACATAGACACCTCTGTTTAATAACCTTGCACGGCTTCTCTTTTTTAAGAGACCTACTGCAAGCGAATTCTACAAGTGAGTTTCCAGACAATACAAAAGTCATTTAAAACCATTAGACTTTGGTAATGACACAAATTCTTACTGTTCACATCATGCCACAAATGCATCGGCACTTGGACGAGTGGACCGAGTGAAAACGAGCGAGTTCCTGCAGACAAACTGTCTAATGGACGGGAGAGCACATTGTCAGATGTACTCACCCAGCGACAATGTTCGTTTTCTCCAGAGTTCAGCAGAGTCAGTGCACAAAGCAACACCACGAAAATTGTCATTTTCTCCGAGAGACGCAAGAAATAGAGGCCAAGGAAAGGCAAGGGGAGAGAGGGACAATGTGCATGTATGAGTCTGTATGGGAGTGTTTTGCACGTGTAAGTAGATTGGGTGTTGGGGTCGATTGAGAGAACGGGTTAGGGATTGTTGAGCTGCCACTGACAGCCAGGCGAGGAGCAGCTTGGACGAGACACTCCGCGGACGAAGAAAGAACTCAGGCCAGCCAGAGAGAGGGTTACTTTGCTAAACTAATGAAGTACAAATGTTGAGAGACCCGCGATCTTTACACCAGCAAAAACAAAATAGTTTGCACTACACAACAAGGGGATTACTCCACCATAAATGAATAGGTTATTAGTAGGTAAAAATGTACTAGTCACAGACACAAACGACTTGACATTCTGCCATCTTGGATTAGTAGTAGTAGTACTATGGTTCCCATACGCTGGTGTCCCCCCTAAACATGCATTCGGAAAGCATTCGTACGTTACAGCCTTATTCTATAATGGATTCAAAACAAAATTCCTCATTAATCTACACCCAATACCCCGTAATGACAAAGCAAAAACAGGTTTTTAGAAATGTTTGCAAATGTATAAAAAAAGGAAATGTCACATTTACACAAGTATTCAGACCCTTTACTCAGTACTTTGTTGAAGCAGCTTTGACAGCGATTACAGCCTTGAGTCTCCTCGGGAATTATGCTACAAGCTTGGCACATCTGTATTTGGGGAGTTTCTCCCATTCTTCTCTGCAGATACTCTCAAGCTCTGTCAGGTTGGATTGGGAGTGTCACTGCACAGCTATTTTCAGGTCTCGCCAGAGCTTGTTTGATCGGGTTCAAGTCCAGGCCCTGGTTGGGCCACTCAAGGACATTCAGAAACTTGTCCCGAAGCCACTCCTGCGTTGTCTTGGCTGTGTACTTAGGGTCTTTGTCCTGTTGGAAGGTGAACCTTCGCCCCAACCTGAACGCTCTGGAGCAGGTTTTCATCAAGGATCTCTCCGTACTTTGCTCCGTTCATCTTTCCCTCGATCCTGACTAGTCTCCCAGTCTCTGCCGCTGAAAAACATCCCCACAGCATGATGCTGCCACCACCATGCTTCACCGTAGTGATGGTGCCATGTTTTCTCGAGACGGGCCAAAGAGTTCAATCTTGGTTTCATCAGACCAGAGAATCTTGTTTCTCATGGTCTTTGTCCTTTAGATGTCTTTTGGGAAACTCCACGCTGGCTGTCATGTGCCTTTTACTGATGAGTGGCTTCCGTCAGGCCACTCTACCATAAAGGCCTGATTGGTGGAGTGCTGCAGAGATGGTTGTCCTTCTGGAAGGTTCTCCCATCTCCACAGAGGAACTCTGGAGCTCTGTCAGAGTGACCATCGGGTTCTTGGTCACCTCCCTGACCAAGGCCCTTCTCCCCCGATTACTCATAAATGTTGCAGAAAAAGGTACGCTTCCCGACAATCTGTGCCTCGACACAATCCTGTCTCGGAGCTCTACGGACAATTCATTCGACCTCATGGCTTGGTTTTTGCTCTGACATGCATTGTCAACTTATACAGACAGGTTATACAGACAGGTGTGTGCCTTTCCAAATCATGTCCAATCAATTTAATGTACCACAGGTGGACTCCAATCAAAATGTAGAAACATCTCAGATGATCAATGGAAACAGGATGCACCTGAGCTAAATTTAGCAAAGAGTCTGAATACTTATGTAAATAAGGTATTTGTTTTTTATTTTGTCATGTGCAAAAATGTCATTATGGGTTAGTGTGTGTAGATTGATGGGGGGAAAAATGTATTCATCCATTTTAGAATAAGTCTGTAATGTAACAAAATGTGGAAAAAGTCAAGGGGTCTGAATACTTTCCGGATGCACTGTACATCCATTCTCAAAACAGAAATGATACACACACCCATCTCTCCCACTTCCCACTGCTACTGGGCATAATGTCAAAACACAAGGTGGATTCACAGAGTTACATTCGGCATGCTCTGTCCCACACACACACACAGTTGATATGGGGAGAGTTCACGGCGTGTCCCCATGCTCTGTCCCACACACACACACAGTTGATATGGGGAGAGTTCCCGGCGTGTCCCCATGCTCTGTCCCACACACACACACAGTTGATATGGGGAGAGTTCCCGGCGTGTCCCCATGCTCTGTCCCACACACAGTTGATATGGGGAGAGTTCCCGGCGTGTCCCCATGCTCTGTCCCAATCTCCTCCTGTGGTCACTGTGCCCCTGTCCTTCCTTGACTGTGCTGTCTCTATAAGACACGTTGCTTCAATGTCATTGGGTCTTGCTTGCAGGAAGAAGAGGTGGAAGAGTTTAGGGTAAGTCCCCTGATAATAGTCCAGTCATCCAGTCACCGTGCACCCCCAGTGTCCTCCCAAACCGCATGCCCCCTACATGGATCGTTCAGTCCCTAACCCTTTCATTCACAGTGTGCGCCTGTGTCCTTCCATTCCCAAAGGTCACCATTGACTCTTGAGTCCGTTTTGCATTGTGTGTGCATCCTGCCATTTTCCCCTGATTTGATGTTGTAATTCATTTCGTTTTCTAACCCTTTTTGACTGTCTTTGTCAAACAGATTGATCTTTTTGTTATTTATTGACCCATGTTTAAGCATGGTGCATATCAGCGAGAGACGGCCTTGTTGCATGGCTGTTATAACCCGCTGTGCTCCAGTGCTCTGTATACAGTCAGCAGCAGAGTGGTGTTTAGTGACCTGCCGCAGAGTGTATGCCACAGTGACCGTTTAACCAGACTAGTGTTGATACTGAGAGGCTGCCTGAACACCATAACCTGCAGCATGTCTATTAAGTGCCTCCACTGGAGTCCTGGAGATCTGACCCGTCTCCCTCTCTTATTCTCTCCATTCTTCACTTCACCCCGCCTCCCATTATGGCCTGCCTTCCTCTCTCCATGGCTCCCTCCCTCCATCCCTCATTCCATCCTCTTCCTCTCTCCTCCCTCCAACACTCCTTTCTCCCTCCGTCTTTCCGGCCCTCTCTCCAGGTCTCTGAGTCAGGGCAGCACCAACTCCAACATGTTGGACGTGCAGGGCGGGGCCCACAAGAAGCGCGTGCGTCGCAGCTCGCTGCTCAACGCTAAGAAGCTGTACGAGGACGCTCAGATGGCCCGTAAGGTCAAGCAGTACCTGTCCAACCTGGCGGTGGAGACGGACGAGGAGAAACACCAGATCATGTCTCTACAGTGTGAGCCTGTTTACAGCACCTGTGAGTCTACACCGTAACTACAATGTCGGTGGCCAAATGCAACCCCGTATGACACTTACAATCACTTAAAATCACTTAGAAACACCAAGTGTCTCTAGGCTATATCATCCCCTTTGCTGTCACTGACTGTGGCAGGGTTGGGTATTCTCACAACTCTCGTGCTCCCAGCCTCCCGCAGAGCTCTACTCTCACAGAACTGAAGGTTATTTTACTCTCCTACAAAGGCACACTTCAATAGTAGTTTCAGGGGAGAGAGCTGTGGGACAACAAATCCTCAATGCACTTGTAATGAAGTTGTTATTCTCTTGAGCGTTTGACAGTTATGGCTGTTTTACTTGCCCAACACTGCCACCTAGTGGGCTTCAGATGTTTCACCGTTGGGAAGAACCTTCTGCGTTGCCCTATTGAGAGAGGGAGTTATGCCTTATTGTTTAGAAATGATTCAAGTGCACAAATAAATGTTTTTCAGACAAATATACCAATTTCATTAATCTTCCTACTAATGTGTAAGCTACATTTCAATTTCCTGTCTGTGACTACCTTGTTATCTTAGCTTCTTAATTTTTCTCTCTCTCTGTGTTTACTATATTTACACACCACAATCCTCTGAAGTAACTAATCTCTTGGTCAGGCCATTGATAGTGCTGCTGTTTCTGTTACTGTCTTTCTGCCCGGGAACATTATAATCTTGCAGTGCCTGGTGCAAGATGAATTATTTCCTGTTTCCGTGACTGTAGTGTCCAAGAACCTGAGCGAGCGACGGTCCACCAAGTCGGACATTTCTCCTGTGTCGCTGCGCTCGGCGCTGCCCGGGGGGAAGGCCCAGAACCGCGTGTCCCAGGTGCTACAGATCCAGGTACCCCTCTACCCTCAACGGAGGAAGAGCACCGCCAAGGACATTCACGCCGCACACAGTGAGTCACTGGAACTGTTAACGCTCTTCTAGGGTCGCAAAAATACCTGGTACCTTTCACAAAATGTCCAGGTTTTCAGGAAATCCCGGTTGGAAGATCCTTGGGATCAGGATGGAATTAGCATGAAATTGGGAATCTTCCAACCAGGATTTCAGGAAAAAATGGGAATTTGGGAAAAGTTACCAGAATTTTTACCGAATTGCAGAAGACACATTTCAGTTGAATGCATTCAGTTGTGAAACTTTTTCATTTTTTTCTCCAAATTAATTGTTAGTTACAGTATACTGACAATATTTTGGTCCCTAGAAATAGCAATAGAAGATATGGTATACAATTCCAGGACAATTGAGTTTGACTACAGTATTTATTTGTCAATGTAAACATGTCGCATATTAGTGAGTTAATTTATAGTGAGTCATTGTTAAAGATGAGATTGTGATGTCTTGTGGGTGATCTTCTTTGTTGTTGTTAACCTTTATTTATCCAGGAAGTCCAATTGAGGCCAGAAGACCTCTTTTACAAGGGAGACGTGGCCAAATTGATAATATTCTGTAGTAAATAACGGTGCCACATCCGCTGTATGGCTCACTCTCTAACAATGGATGTCCCTGTCTGTCTCAGACTCCAACAGTGTCTGTCTCTCTCCCGTTCCCAGACTCCAGCTCTCCCCTAGTGATAAAGAAGCCTCCCAGCTCCCAGCTCAGCCAATCAGAGGACAGTCCCTGGAGTAGGAAGAGGTCTGCTGAAGACATCGTGTCCATCGTGTCCTCCCTGCACTCCAGCCCCACCATCTCGCCGCAAGGCTCCCCGCGCAAAGGTCTACATCCTGGTTACTGCATATTACATTACCTACCGCTTAAAACATTACCATCCTGGCTACCACGGTTGGGGTCAATTCCATTTCAGTTCTTGTCAATCCAGGAAGTACACTGATTCCAATTGTCTTCAATGCTTTTCAATGAGGACAATGCGTAATTGGAATTTGGTTTACTTGCTGAATTGACTAGAATTTAAATACAATTGAACCAAACCTGCCCGGCTACTGCACATTACATTACAGCTAACATTATTACCTTGCATCCCAAAGGTCTACATCCTGGCTACTTAACATAACTGCACCGCTTTCATCCTGGCCACATTACCTCTCACATCAGCATCTACTCAAATCCATTCATTCATCTCACAACTAAATATAACCCATCTCGTACCCATACCTCCAAGGTCTGTACCTCACAGTCCGCACCCTCTGTATCAGCACCTCAAAACCAACATCCCTCACACCCAAAATACACACACAAACATACACTGCCCATATACTCAAGCATCTTCTTTTCCCCTCATCTCACCATACTGTCCTTTAGTGTAATCTTTACCATCAAGCTCCTCAATCATTCTCCCTGTCTCTCCTGTTTGTCTACAGTGGGTGGCGTGGTCAAGCCCCAGCATGACTCCAACAGCCAGATGAACATGTCTGGTTCGTCGTCCTCTCTGACCAGCGAGGCCAGCACCAAGGCAGGCACGGCTGGCAGCCGCAGCTACGGCATAGGTGGGGCTCTCCTCCACGAGAGGTTCCTGCAGATGACCAGGCAGCACATCAGAGACAGGGAGGAAGGCAGGGACAGAGAGATGGAGAAAGAGCAGGCAGTGCTAGGGAGATGGAGTTCCCAAGGCCCCCAGGCAGGTCCAGCAAACCTCCAGATTCTCCATTGAGGAAGAGGCTGAGGGAGAGGAGTCAGTCTAAGGAGAAGTTGGCTGCGTTGGTGATGGTTAGGCCACCAGTGGAGGATAAGGGGCAGACAGGGTCCTCTAAGGCCCGGGAGGGTAGCCCAGGACAGGGATGTGCTGAGCAGGCCAAGAGGTCAGCCAGCCCCAGCAGGGCTTTTGCATGGCTCTGCAGAGACAGACACAAGAGGAGAAAATATATCTGACAGACAGGCTGAGACTACAATACTCCCTGTGTAGAATACGGCTTGAGAAAGTACTGTCAAGCAAAGAGGCGCTGAGTTTGAAGTTAGGCCTTGAAATACATCCACAGGTACACCTCCAATTGACTCAAATGATGTCAGTTAGCCTATCAGAAGCTTCTAAAGCCATGACATCATTTTCTGGAATTTTCCAAGCTGTTTAAAGGCACAGTCAAGTTAGTGTATGTAAACTTCTGACCCACTGGAATTGTGATACAGGGAATTATAAGTGAAATAATCTGTCTGTAAACAATTGTTGGAGAAATGACTTGTGTCATGCACAAAGAAGATGTCCCAACCGACTTGCCAAAACTATAGTTTGTTAACAAGACATTTGTGGAGTGGTTGAAAAACCAACCTGAGTGTATATAAACTTCAGACTTCATCTGTATTTATATATGTGTGTGTGTGTGTGTGTGTGTGTGTGTATATATGTATCTATGTACAGTGGGGCAAAAAAAGTATTTAGTCAGCCACCAATTGTGCAAGTTCTCTCACTTAAAAAGATGAGAGGCCTGTAATTTTCATCATAGGTACACTTCAACTATGACAGACAAAATGAGGAAAGAAAATCCAGAAAATCACATTGTAGGATTTTTAATGAATTTATTTGCAAATTATGGTGGAAAATAAGTATTTGGTCACATACAAACAAGCAAGATTTCTGGCTCTCTCAGACCTGTAACTTCTTCTTTAAGAGGCTCCTCTGTCCTCCACTGCTTACCTGTATTAATGGCACCTGTTTGAACTTGTTATCAGTATAAAAGACACCTGTCCACAACCTCAAACAGTCACACTCCAAACTCCACTATGGCCAAGACCAAAGAGCTGTCAAAGGACACCAGAAACAAAATTGTAGACCTGCACCAGGTTGGGAAGACTGAATCTGCAATAGGTAAGCAGCTTGGTTTGAAGAAATCAACTGTGGGAGCAATTATTAGGAAATGGAAGACATACAAGACCACTGATAATCTTCCTCGATCTGGGGCTCCACGCAAGATCTCACCCCGTGGGGTCAAAGTGATCACAAGAACGGTGAGCAAAAATCCCAGAACCACACGGGGGGACCTAGTGAATGACCTGCAGAGAGCTGGGACCAAAGTAACAAAGCCTACCATCAGTAACACACTACGCCGCCAGGGACTCAAATCCTGCAGTGCCAGACGTGTCTCCCTGCTTAAGCCAGTACATGTTCAGGCCTGTCTGAAGTTTGCTAGAGAGCATTTGGATGATCCAGATGAGGATTGGGAGAATGTCATATGGTCAGATGAAACCAAAATATAACTTTTTGGTAAAAACTCAACTAAATCGTGTTTGGAGGACAAAGAATGCTGAGTTGCATCCAAAGAACACCATACCTACTGTGAAGCATGGGGGTGGAAACATCATGCTTTGGGGCTGTTTTCTGCAAAGGGACCAGGACGACTGATCCGTGTAAAGGAAAGAATGAATGGGGCCATGTATCGTGAGATTTTGAGTGAAAACCTCCTTCCATCAGCAAGGGCATTGAAGATGAAACGTGGCTGGGTCTTTCAGCATGACAATGATCCCAAACACACCGCCCGGGCAACGAAGGAGTGGCTTCGTAAGAAGCATTTCAAGGTCCTGGAGTGGCCTAGCCAGTCTCCAGATCTGGTTTCCTTTTTCTCATTTCGTCTGTCATAGTTGAAGTGTACCTATGATGAAAATTACAGGCCTCTCTCATCTTTTTAAGTTGGAGAACTTGCACAATTGGTGGCTGACTAAATACTTTTTTGCCCCACTGTATGTATGCGTGCATTTAAACAATTTTGTACCTTTTATTTAACTAGGCAAGTCAGTTAAGAACAAATTCTTATTTACAATAACGGAGATGTTATAAACATTTCTCTCAGTTTTTTTAAATGATTTAATAAAACAATTTTATGCCACTAGTCAGGATCAGTGTTGGACATGCTGCTGGCCTGCCTATGTAGTGAGCCTGTAGTACAAAGCAGTGTGTCCCATCTAGGTTGTTACAGGCTGTGTGTGGATGAACATCATCTCGTCCTCTCCCCCAGGCTATGCCTTGATGCCTGCAGTGAAATCAGACAACCTGTCCGACTCCAGCCACAGTGAGATCTCGTCCCGCTCCAGCATGGTCAGTAACTGCTCAGTGGACTCCATGCCTGCTGGCCTTGCAGAGGAGCGCCAAAGCATCAAGACCAGGGACACCACTGAGACCCCAGGCACCACCACTCAGCTCACACACACCGACTCTGACTGTAGCCAGCCCAGTACCAGGTAATACACATATTATTAGACAGTCTCACACACACACACGCTTTGTTCTTCTATCCTCATGGGGACATAAAATTTATTTTCCATAAAAAACAATCCTAACCCTAACTCCTAACCCTTTACCTTAATGTCTTGGAAATTACCACCAGAATTGTTGTGGAAATTACCACCAGGGACACCTGAAATCAATGTTAAATGAGTCATTCTTTATTAACAGCAAGCTGGAAAGGTCACAGTCAAACTTGCATAAAGTACCAGTTGGTCGGGAGCTCTGCCGGGGCAGTCCTGTTAGATCTCTTATATACCACTTACACAGATAAGTTATATTAGCCTGATTTAGCTTATTCATTATTCATAATTAATTCATCGTTAACGTTTGGTTCGTGCGTGTGACCGACCAATAGCTCACGAGGCTTCTTCTCTCCAAGCCGAGACCTTGAAACTGAGACATCCCTTTCCGTTCTCAAAACAATGTTCTGGGCGTGCTGCCAAATTGCAGATACTGATAGTGAGGATTCCTCCCAGGCACGATCAATCAGTCACTTGCATGAACATAGAAATTGGTTACTAGAAAAGCACAAACATAGAATGTTCCTTCACACTAACCCTAATTGTAACCTAACCCTAAACCTAACCCCTAAGCTTAAAATAGCCTTTGTCTTCATTGGGATGAAGGAAATGTCCGCACGAAGGAGAATTTTCCTTGTTTTACTATCCTTGTGTGGACCTTTGGGGATTTTAGGTCCCCACAAGGATAGAAGAACCAACACTCTCTCTCACACACACAAACACTGTGAACAGGAAATCATAAAGGGGCCACTGTTTATCAGCATCACATGTTTACACTCTGTCCCAAGTTAACTGTGTTGCTCATATTATGTCCACAGCTTTTAAAAATCACAACGGGTAAACAACCCCCTTTACTGTCCCTCCAGGATCAGGCATCCGTGGCATAAATACAATAAATAAATAAATCATTTACTTCTTAACCACACTCTGCTTTTGTGTAATATTTCATTACCTGGGAACATGCTGCGGCGTCAGTCGGTTCATTAAATCTATTTCATTTTTTACGCCTCGTAATAAAAACGTCAGTGAATGAAACGCTGTCTGGTTAATGAAAGAAGGGAGAGGAGCACAACTTTACTATATGGCGGGTACGGCGATAAAGTCCCAGAAACACTTTGTGCTCTGCAGTGTTGTGAGACTGAGAGGTATTGGGATGGAGGGAGGAGGCAACAGGACATATTAAACAGGAATCGTTCACCTTGTTGCTTTGTCCTCCAAGGCGAGAGGAAATTAACTCTTGTTTACTTTTTGATTGTCCTGCTTCCGTCGCTGTTTCATTGTGTTCTCCTGGTCAGTTATTGCCACTTGTTTCTCTGTTGGGTTCATTGTTTTTTCCTCCTCTCTCCTCCTGGTCAGTTCATTGGCGCGGGGCCAGGTGATGCGGGGTTCCACCTTCACCTCCTCCACCTCCGCAGAGGAGCTGACTCCCGACCACGTCTCCCTGGACAGCGTGGCCGACAGCGGGCGTGGCAGCTGGACCTCCTGCTCCTCCAACTCCCACGACAGCTTTCAGAGCTTGCCCGTCTCCCTGCTGGGCCGACCCCCCACCTGGGACCACCTAGTGCCAGGGGGCTTCCGCCACACCCAGCTAGCAGGGCCAATAGTGGAGGTTGAGGCTGGGCCGGCTGGGGTAGCGGGAGGACCGGGGGCGGGGTCCGGGGGAGGAGAGGACGCCAAGAGGCTCTCCAGAGACAGTTCGGAACTAAACCAATCACGGCAGAGCTGGGCCTCATCCTCCTCGCTGTCGGACACCTACGAGGGGAACTATGGCACTATCAAACGCCGCACTGCCGAAGGTGTCTCCGCCACCCCTGGAGAGAGCCCCGACACACCCCAAAGCACAGATCCCGTCTACAAAATGGTCACCTCAAGCACAGAGAAAGGCCTCATAGGTGAGGGTCTTCTGTGTGTCTCTCCCATCAGCTCTACTGTGTTGTTGTGTTATTGTGACTGTGAACCCCACGTGACGTGCTATGGGTGTGGTGTGTGTGGAGGAATGACAAAAGCAGATTCTGTTGTTTTGGATGCACTTGCTGTGCCTGGCCACTAGTCTCAAATTCTTCTGTTTTTTTCACTCATGCTGCGTGAGACTGTCATTGGAAGTGCAGTACAGTGGGGTCCCCTGCTTGTGCTTCTGCTATTTGCACAGCTGTAGTTTCAGCATAAGCATGTACTATTACTCGCTCACATACTTAATTCTTCAGCTGGTCCACTTATCTAACCTGTCAATCAGGCTTTTCCTGTTTCAGTAATCTTCTGTAATGGAGCACAGACAGTGTTCTGTTAATGGAGCACAGACAGTGTTCTGTTAATGGAGCAGAGAACCGAGATAGTGGATTCGTCCCAAATGGCACCCTATTCCCTAGTTAGTGCACTACGTTTGACCAGAGTCCACTTGGGACGAGACCAATGTATTCTATTGACTGGACGGACAGAAGGGTTAAAAAGAGGAGTGCAGTACTGTACAGTACGGGCCCAATCTGCTGCTGCCGTTTATCTCACCCGCCACGCCTGAGTATCTCTTTATGTGAGTGGTTTAGTTGCTACATGGTGCTGGGGAAACATCTCATTGATTTATTTTCTCCATTTTTGTTTCTTTTCTCCCTCTTTCCCTTCCTCCCCATTCACCCCCTCCCGTCTCCTCCCCATTCATCCACCGTCACACCCCCTTCCCGTCTCCTCCCCCATTCCCGGCGGCCAGTGTACTGTGTAACCTCCCCCACCAAGGACGATAGGTACAGGGGGCCTCCCCCCACCCCTCCAGGATACCAGGGCCTCACCCTGGTCGATGGACAGGATGGAGCTCCGATGCGGCCGCCCCACTTGCGGCCGCCTGACTATAGCGTGGCCCTGCAAAGGTCTAAGCTGCTACAGAGCCCCGGGGGCCTGGTGGAGGCCCGGAGACTGGGGGTGAACCTCCTCCACCACGAATCCCAGGGCCAGTCCCGGCCGACCAGCGTCTGCTTACAGGGCCTAGGGGATAGTGAGGATGGTACGTGGAGAAAGACAAGAGACCGTCCCCAGCCAAGGTTAACATGGAGGACTAGACTAGACTATAGCTCAGGGCTCTATGTGATGCTGCTGGAGTGCTGTAGTTACCTTACTGTCAGAGTTGGGGGGTTCCTGGCAGATGGTTCTACATTGAAGGGCTCTGATTTGGATGTACCTGGCCTACTGTTCATGCTATCTGTAATCTGACCCTCAGGTTCTTGGTGCTTCTGTCTGTTATCAGAAATAAAAATAAGAAGTCCCAGTATAGAACGGTAGTATTTCTCATGTTTCTGGTCAAACTAGAGTGACACAATCTCATGCGAGCCGATAAGTTAGCATGTCATAATGTCTATGATACCGCTGTAAGATCCTGTAAAGATTTTTGTCTGAAATCATTGAGTCAGTGTGGGGTTAACTCTCTTCTCTCTGGTCTGTTGCAGATGAGCAGGTGTCAGCGGTGTAGAGCTGTCTGGACGACTGGACGGACACTGCAGGCCATTGGAGAGGGAGGGAGGGCTGGTCTAAGCTACAGCAGCTACCTTGCTGCCTCTCCTCTGGGTTCACGCCCCTCTCTAGGCCCTCCCCGACTCGGCTGACAGCTGCTCAATGCTAAACCAACGGCACCCCACAGAACTTGTACAATCGTCTATTTTACTCCATTTTAAAATTGGTTTAGAAACTCCCACACCCCTGAGACTGTATACAGACTGTGCTCTCTTGTCCCAGGTGTTTTAAATTCGTTTTTTTTTTTTTTTTTAAGCCATTTGCTTGAAGCTCTCCGTTTTTTAAATGGCATGCGAACACAAGTTCTATGAGAATATCCAGGAATGGAGAAAATCGGAACAATAATTTTTCTTCTCGTTAGTTGATGAAGCAGAGATCGAGCAGGCTGCAGAAACTCTCCCCAAATATTTTTATTGTGAGGGCAGTGAGTGAGTGAGTGAGGGCAGGCAGTGAGTGAGTGAGGGCAGTGAGTGAGTGGAAGTGAGGTGAGTGCGCATCTCATACCATTGTGTATGAGGCACCCTCATCCATTGAGGCTCTCTCTCTTGTTAACTCTTGTTGTCTCTTGTGAACCCACAGTAACATGAGGTACTTTAGTGTCATGCTGCCACGTCTATGTTTAATAAATGGTTTTATAAGTTGTTTTTAATGAGTTGACGAACAAAAAGGCTCACTGCTGTAAAATAGCACAACATGTTGTTACTTTATTGCAGTACAGTAAAATAATGTATTAGCACTGTACAAACATTAGAGTTGGTAAGCGTTAAATGCTAGGCATGCAGCCAACATCCCAAGTTGTTTACAAAGATCCTTACAAACTTGTTTACAGTGTTTGTTTGTTTGTTAGACTAACAGGTGTCTATTAAATTACAGGCTAAAATGTAAAAACATGATGATTTCAGGTTAATTTGATATGTAAAGTCTTTTTGTATGCGATAGGAATATGCGGATGCAGCATAAACAACGCATTTGGTGTGTTTTGTTTTAATGTACCTCCTCCATCTTGGCTATTAAGTGTGTGTGATCTATCCCATTCTTGTTTAATGGTCAGGGAAACAAAAGAAAAAGCAATGCTTGTCAAGGGAAAATGTATTTAAACGCCAGGTTTGCGATGCGTCTACATTCCTTGTTCAAAATATAGCTACACTCTGAAAAAGTACATTTTGTAGAGTATTTTGAAGAATTTGCTTTAATTGTTTATTCTTATTGCAAGCGAAGGCTAATTATTTGTACAGTCTGAACAGGTTGTACCCTCTAGGGTTGAGGGTGAAACTGCAGAATGGTATTGTAAATAGGGATAGAACTGGACTATCTCATTTGGATCCTTTTCTTTGGCTGTTTGTACGTGACGCTTGTTTTTTGCCGTACAAAGACTTGAAAATGTCAATGGTAATATATACAGTGCGTATATAAATGTATACATATATTTTTGGTTTGTCATAAATGAATGTTACTGATCATGTATAGATGAAAAGAGAGTCCTCTATAAAGACTATTTTTAATATTTTGTTATAATAAAATCCAAGATTGTTATGACCCCTTTTCTGTCATTGGGCAGGAATCTTTTAAGGATATTTTTTTTTCTGTCTTTATTTTGGTGCCATCTCTGTAAATATCTATTTGCTGCTTTTGTTTTTGATTTGGTTCCTTCTGATACGTTGTTGTATAGGTGTTACTGTATGTACTGGACTCTGCCGCCCTCACCAGGTTCATTACAATCACTGCCTCCTTGCCTCACACACCTCGACTGCCGTCCCAAATGGCACCCTGTTCCTTATATGGTACACTACTTTTGACCAGAGCCCAGGGCTGTAGCGCACTACTTTTGACACAAAAGTAGTGTACTATGTGGGGAATAGAGTGCCATTTGAGATGCAACCCTCCTGACTGAGGGCTTCTGGGTAATTTTGGACAGGCACGTTCCCTATGGTGCACAGATGGACCCAGGTCCATCACTGGCTGTGACCTAGTTGCCTTCTGCACTGAAAGAGTTCCCCTGAACATGCCCTAAGCCCCTGCCCCTAACTAGCCCACACACTGTGAGCAGGGTCACTTTTTGGAGGGGACAACATTCCGTTTCTCAGATATAAATATCAGGTGCAGAGCTGACATTATTCCCTTGTCTACATGATAAAGAAGCATGTCTGTTCTACATAAGATATTTCTATCTGGGGGTTCTGTAATGTTGCATCCCACTGAGCGCAACCAGGAGCAGAGCTTTTGTCAGTGTCTGCTGCTTTCACACAACTGTGGCAGCGTCCTCTCTTTCTCAGCACTGATATCCCTGCCCGTGATCTACAGGGCTGGAGGGTTCTATCATAGAATTAGAATGATATTGAATGGTTCTAGTCCACTCACCTTTGCACATTCCTCCTCAGAATCCTATATACAATACAGGACCTACTGTAGTATCATTGTTCGCCATCACCTTTGAAGAGAAATCAGAAACATAGATATACATCTACACTGAGTATACCAAGCATTAGGAACACCTTCCTAAAATAGGAGTCCCGCCCCTTTGCCCCCAGAACAGCCTCAATTCATCGGGTTATGATGGCCCATGTTGACTCCAATGCTTCCCGCAAGTTGTCTGGATGTCCTTTGGATGGTGGACCATTCTTGATACACACAGGAAACTGTTGTGCGTGAAAAACCCAGCAGCGTTGCAGTTCTTGACAAAAACCGGTGTCACCTACTGCAATACCCCATTCAAAGGCACTTAAAGCACACATACACAAGCCATGTCTCAAAGCGTAAAAATCCTTTCACCTGTCTCCTTCCCTTCATCTCTACACTGATTAAAGTGGATTTAAAAAGTGGCATCAATAAGGGATCATAGTTTTCACCTGGATTCACCTGGTCAGTCTATGTCATGGAAAGAGCAGGTGTTCTTAATGTTTTGTCCACTCAGTGTGTATGGGAATATTTCCTTGTATTTTGAATAAGTTGCCTTATTTAAGTATACAGCTGTAGAACTGTGTAAATGTCAAGACATTTGCTTTACCGTAGACTAGAGAAGTCATCCGTTTTGTCGATGGATGGTGATGACGCTGTTGTTGTGTTTTCCTCGGACTGTGTGGCTTGCCTCTGCATGGCCCAGCTCACTGTGCTCCTCTCTTTGCCATTCAGGTCAGCTGGTCATATTGATCAAGCAACACTTTATTGATTGATGCCAAACCCTACCAATCCTCTGTTTACCTACTACTGGACTGAGAAAGAGCGCCCGCCGTGCACATTGGACAAACTAAAACACCCCTTGCAGTCAGGTACAACAGTTTTGCTTGAAACGGCGCCTTCTCAATCAGTACGTTCGGTTTCCCTGTGTCGAGATTCGATTGGCTGATCACCATTGCCGACAGTACTCTGTCCAAGGACTTTATATCGGAATGATATTTTCCCTGCATTTAGTTGAATCCACTCCGATGTAATTACAATTCAATCTGTACTGTAATTAACAGTTTTGGGGCTAAAGCCAATCCCACTCCAGATAGATCTGTAATGGAACACACAGGTAGAAGCGATTGTGTCATGTTAGTAGGAATTCAACCAAAAGCTAATTCCTGTAAGGTTGCCCCCTCCCCTGACAACACTGTGGCTTTCAACGTTGGCATTATTAAATAAACCGCTCGCTAACCGCTGGCTTCTGGTTCTGTCATATTACCTGGAATGCAATAAGTGAGATGTGGAATGATGTTATGTAACCCAAAACATATAGGCATTTAGCAAAACTGCACAATTGTAAGCTTGACTGTAGCAATTGTACTGCACAGTGTAGGTTACAAAGATATTATTTGGTCTGTGGCTTACTTTGGTTTACACTTTTCATAGCTGTTGTAACTTATGTCTTTTAGAAAGACAATTATTTGCTTGTATGCTTTTTGTTGTATTTTTACCAGTGATTGTAAATACTTATTATATTTTTGTTTTAAGAGAATGTTTAAAAGCAAAAGTTAATTTTATTTCGCCAAGTCTACTGATATGAATTTGGACAATAATAAACTGTTTAACGTTCTCCTTTTGTCTGTTTGCACCTGCAGTGTATAGCTAATTAAGTGTAGTCGAAATAATGCGAGCGGGCTCACTCTCATCCTTTAGTCTCATGTTCGATCATGTGTGCTTTGAATATTACTCCTAGTCAATGCATCGTTTTTTTCTCGGTTCAAATCGGAGATGTTACAGCATACCTCTAATCTGTATTATTCTAATGAAAAAACAGATACGCTCACATCAATGTTATTATAGTATTTACACGGAGAAAGGCAAACACCATTGTTTGGAAATCATCCCTCTTTTTCAAAATGGGCTCCCTCCTGCAATGCTCAATATCTGTTTGGATCAGGTGTTGAGCTGGGAGAAAATCATTTGGAGCGCATGCTGTTTTTCAAGGGCAGTCAGGTTTTTTTTTTTTTTTTTTTTTTTTTTGAGTCGTTAACGGTTTATTGCCTGAGTCAGAGAGAGGCAAGGCGTGTGTGTGGCTCGCTGTGCTCAGAGTTTGTTAGTCACACAAGTTGTATTAGTCGTATGTACGGGATACACATAGTATACATCATCCAACGAAATGCTTACTTGCGGGTTCCATTTCGACAAATGCAACAACAACAAGAAATTAAAGATAAGTATACAAACTTAAAGTAAACAGCAGTATAATAGAATAATCATTTTAGCTTGTGTGTATGTAGCATTAGGAACACCTTCCTAATATTGAGTTGCATCCCCTTTTGCCCTCAGAACAGCCTCAATTCATCGGGTTATGATGGACTCTACAAGGTGTCGAAAGCGTTCCACTGGGATGCTGGCCCATGTTGACTCCAATGCTTCCCAGGTGTCCTTTGGGTGGTGGATCGTTCTTAATACACACTGGAAAGAAGCATGTCTGCTCTACATAAGATATTTCTATCTGGGTGTTCTGTAGTGTTGCATCCCACTGAGCGCAACCAGGAGCAGAGCTTTTGTCAGTGTCTGCTGCTTTCACACAACTGTGGCAGCGTCCTCTCTTTCTCAGCACTGATATCCCTGCCCGTGATCTACAGGGCTGGAGGGTTCTATCATAGAATTAGAATGATATTGAATGGTTCTAGTTCACTCACCTTTGCACATTCCTCCTCAGAATCCTATATACAATACAGGACCTACTGTAGTATCATTGTTCGCCATCACCTTTGAAGAGAAATCAGAAACATAGATATACATCTACGCTGAGTATACCAAGCATTAGGAACACCTTCCTAAAATAGGAGTCCCGCCCCTTTGCCCTCAGAACAGCCTCAATTCATCGGGTTATGATGGACTCTACAAGGTGTCGAAAGCGTTCCACAGGGATGCTGGCCCATGTTGACTCCAATGCTTCCCACAGTTGTGTCATGTTGGCTGGATGTCCTCTGGGTAAGTCTGGCACTTACTACCATACCCCGTTCAAAGGCACTTAAATCTTTTGTCTTGCCCATTCACCCTCTACATGGCACACATACACAATCCATGTCTCAAGGCTTAAAAATCCTTTAATCTGTCTCCTTCCCTTAATTTACACTGATTGAAGAGGATTTAACAAGTGACGTCAATACGGGATTATAGCTTTCACCTGGATTCCCCTGGTCAGTCTATGCCATGGAAAGAGCAGGTGTTCCTAATGTTTTGTACACTCAGTGTGGGTGTGTGCATGAGTGAAGAATCAGAGCAGGTGGTCACTCCAGTTCAAGTGTTCAGCTGTCTGATGGCTTGTAGTTGATAACAGGCTCAGAGAGTTTCTATCAGATCTCATGCTCCAATACCGTCTGCCCGACGGTAAGGGAGAGAACAGCTCGTGGCCGGGGTGTGTGGGGTCTTTGATGAAGCTGCGTGCCTTCCTCATGCATCGTTTCGAGTAGATGTCCTGGATGGGTGGGAGCACGATCCCAGTGGTGTACTGGGCCGTCTTCACCACCCGCTGGAGGGCCTTGCAATTCCCATACCAGGCCGTGATGCAACCGGTCAGGACGCTCTCGATGGTGCAGCAGTAGTATTTGGAGAGGACCCGAGGAGGCATGCCGAATTTCTTCAGCCGCCTTAGGAAGTAGAGATGCTGTTGCGCCCTCTTGACAAGAGCGGGGGTGTTGTTGGTCAATAACAAGTCTGACTCTCTCTACTGCAGTCCCGTTGATCGGGGCATGTTCCCTCCTCTGCTTCCTGAAATCAACAATCAACTCCTTTTGTTTTGCTGACATTGAGGGAGAGGTTGTTGACCTGGCACCACAATGCCAGTTAATTTACCTCCCTATAGGCTGACTTGTCGATGGTTATCTGGCCTACAACCGTGGTGTTGTCAGCAAACTTGATGATGGAGTGGGTGTCGTGCAAAGCCACGCAGTCGTGGGTGAACGGGGAGTACAGCAGAGGACTGAGGACACACCCCTGGGGTGCCCCTGTGTTAAGAGTCAGTGTGGAGGCTGGTGGGGGGAGCTATAGGAGAATGGGCTCATTGTAATGGGCTGGAATTGAATTAGGAGAATGGGCTGGAATTGAATTAATGGAATGTAGTCAAACGTTCCATATGTTTGATGTGTTTGATACCGTTCCATTTAGTCCATTCCAGACATTATAATGAGCCCGTCCTCCTATAGCTCCTCCAGCCAGCCTCCACTGATGTGGAGGAGGTGTTGTTGCCAATCCTCACAGCCTGTGGTCTGCCCGTCAGGAAGTCCAGGATCCATATGCCGAAGGCGGAGTCCAGATCCAGGGCTTTGAGCTTGGTGTCGAGCTTGGAGGGAACAAAGGATGTTGAATGCTGAACTGTAGTCCATGAACAGCATTCTCACATACAGTACCAGTCAAGTTTGGACACACCTACTCATTCAAGGGTTTTTCTTTATTTGTACTATTTTCTACATTGTATAATAATAGTGAAGACATCAAAACTATGAAATAACACATATGGAATCATGTAGTAACCAATAAAAGTGTTATATTTTGATTTATTTTATGTTTGATATTCTTCAAAGTAGCCACCCTTTGCCTTGATGACAGCTTTGTACACTCTTGGCATTCTCTCAATCAGCCTTATCTGGAATGCTTTTCCAACAGTCTTGAATGAGTTCCCACATATGCTGAGCACTTGTTGTCTACTTTTACTTCACTCTGCGGTTCAACTCATCCAAAACCATCTCAATTGGGTTGAGGTCAGGTGATTGTGGAGGCCAGGTCATCTTATGCAGCACTCCATCACTCTCCTTCTTGGTCAAATAAGCCTTACACAGCCTGGAGGTGTGTTGGGTCATTGTCCTGTTAAAAAACAAACGATAGTCCCACTAAGTGCAAACCAGACAGGATGGCATATTGCTGCAGAATGCTGTTGTAGCCATGCTGGTAGAAGTAAATCACAGACAGAGTCACCAGCAAAGCACCCCCACACCATCACACATCCTCCTCCATGCTTCACGGTGGGAACCACACACGTGGAGATCTTCCTGTTCACCTAATCTGCATCTCACAAAGACACGATGGTTGGAACCAAAAATCTCAAATTTGGACTCATTAGACCAAAGGACAGATTTCCACCGGTTTAATGTCCATTGCTCGTGTTTCTTGGCCCAAGCAAGTCTCTTCTTATTATTTGTGTCCTTTAGTAGTGGTTTCTTTGCAGCAATTCAATCATGAAGCCCTGATTCATGCAGTCTCCTCTGAACAGTTGATGTTGAGATGTGTCTGTTACTTGAACTCTGAAGCATTTATTTTATCCTCTGCAGCAGACTGATTGCCAGACTGACTGGTCTTTATGTAATGGACTGTCATTTCTCTTTGCTTATTTGAGCTGTTCTTGGACCAGGTCCATAATATGGACTTGGTCCTTTACCAAATAGGGATATCTTCTGTATACCACCCCTACCTTGTTACAACACAACGGATTGGCTCAAACGCAAGGCAAAGGGTGGCTACTTTGAAGAATATCAAATATATTTTGTTTTGCTTAACACGTTTTTGGTTACTACATTATTCCATATGTGTTATTTCATAGTTATGTCTTCATTATTATTCTACAATGTAGAAAATAGTAAAAATAAAGAAAAAACGTTGAATGAGTAGGTGTGTCAACTTTTGACTGGTACTGCAAGGGTTCCTCTTGTCCAGATGTGTTACACCTGTGTGAATAGAGATGGAAACGGCATCTTCTATGGATCTGTTGGAGCCGTAAACAAATTGGAGTGCGTCCAGTGTGCCTGGCATGCTGGCCTTGATGTGGCCATGACCAGCCTATCAAAGCGCTTCATGATGACTGAGGTGAGTGCGTTGGGATGATAGTAATTTGGGCATGTCACCTTGTTTTTCTTGGGCACTAGGACGATAGTGGTCTCATTTAAAGCAGGTGGGGACTACAGCCTGGGACAGGGACAGGTCCGAGAAGATGCCTGCCAGCTTGTCAGCACACACACTGAGGACAGAGCCAGGGATACTCTCTCAGCCGGCGGCTTTTTGAGTACTCTCCATTTTGAGAGTTTTCCTCACGTCAGCCTTGGAGAGTGAAAACACCAGGTCATCCGGAGCAGCGAGGGTGTTCCTGGATGGCTCAGTATTGTCTGCCTCAAAGCGAGCATAGAATTTGTTAAGCTAGTCTGGAAGGGAGGTTTTGGTGGGCCGCACAGATGGATTTGCCTTTGTAGTCTGTGATAGCCTGTAGTCCTTTCCACATGTGAAAGCGAGTCTGAGTTGTCGAACATCAATTCAAGTCTGAGTCTGTATTGTTTTTTGCAGCCCTAATAGATTTTCAGAGCTTGTACCTGCTTATGTGTCATCAGGGTTTGTTCTGCTGACATTGATTGCTGCAGTACGGGCTCTCAGCATTGTACGAATATCGCCATTCATCCAGAGTTTTTGGTTGGGGTATGTCGGGATTGTGGGTACCTCATCAACACATTTCCTAATGATACCTGTGACCGACTGTCCAGCGCCTCACTATTCTTTGTGTTGGTGGCTACCAGCATGTTAAGCAGCAAAATCGCATATACAGTTGAAGTCGGAAGTTTACATACACTTGGTTGGAGTCATTAAAACTCGTTTTTCAACCACTCCATACATTTCTTGTTAACAAACTATAGTTTTGGCAAGTCGGTTGGGACATCTTCTTTGTGCATGACACAAGTAATTTTTCCAACAATTGTTTACAGACAGATTATTTCACTTATAATTCACTGTATCACAATTCCAGTGGGTCAGAAGTTTACATACACTAAGTTGACTGTGCCTTTAAACTAAATTCCTGAAAATGATGTCATGGCTTTAGAAGCTTCTGATAGGCTAATTGACATCATTTGAGTTATTTGGAGTTGTACCTGTGGATGTATTCCAAGGCCTACCTTCAAACTCAGTGCCTCTTTGCTTGACATCATGGGGAAAATCAAAAGAAATCAGCCAAGACCTGAGAAAGAAAATTGTAGACCTCCACAAGTCTGGTTCATCCTTGGGAGCAATTTCCAAACGCCTGAAGGTACACGTTCATCTGTACAAACAATAGTACACGCAAGTATAAACACCATGGGACCACGCAGCCGTCATACTGCTCAGGAAGGAGAGATGGACATACTTTGGTGCGAAAAGTGCAAATCAATCCCAGAACAACAGCAAAGGACCTTGTGAAGATGCTGGAGGAAACAGGTACAAAAGTATCTATATCCACAGTAAAACGAGTCCTATATCATTTATTTACATATTTCCGTTAGGGAACACCTACTCTGTGAAGCAATAACTGAATTCGCCCCTTGCAATCCTTCTAAACAACACAGTCTTTGGCAACGGGTAAAGTCTACAAAATACAGTCCATTCTGTTTGTTACAGATTCTAGTTTTGGAGACAGAAAACTGAATGGAGATCAAATATTTAATTGACGAGAAAATTAGCAGAATGTCTGTCAAAATCCACCTCGCTCCATCTTCTCCAACCGCCGTCCACTGGGCTTCCTCTTATCACCATATTTGGTACTGAGTGGAAACGGCAACCGGATGCATCACATTTATACATCCGGTGAAATATCTGTCTCATTGTTCTATTTTTGATGAAAGGTAGGCCCAAAAATTATTTGTATGTTATATCATAGGAAAAGACACCACATGCACACGGATTTGCACGAAGTGGGCAGTTCACATTTGTCACTTCAAGCCCAAATATATTATACTTTGACTAAAATGATGACTCATTGACTTAAATCGTTATATCATGTAAGCTCTGGCCATTGTCTTTTAGCTCGAAAAAGTGGATTTCTACTGGTGTGGGCCTTTAACCTTGTGCTGGGTCTGTCTGCAGGATTGACCTTTGACCCCTGAGAGAAGGTAGAGGTAGTGGGTGTCCTGTGTGAGTTCCAGCCTTTGGCCCCTAGCCTCCCTGTTGTCTGGACAGTGCTATTTATGTCCTGACTGTAGACTAGTGTGGAAACAAGGAAGAGGACAGGGTGATTCTGGCCTGTATCAGGGGCAGAGGGCAGCTTGGTGATCAATGACTGTCCAGACAGCCCAGTGTTTCAGAGTACGAGTTCTACTCTGAGCGTGACATTCTTCACCGGCCATGTCAGATACCAAGGTTGGCCTTGGCCCTTTTCATCTCCTTGTCCTGTGCTGCGAACAGCCTTGGACCTCTTCCTCCTAGCATCTTGTACAGGGAGTGTACTTGTCTTGTACATGAAGCTTCTTCGCGGTACAGAAACTGCCTTATGCAACATTCTGGCTCGGACAGGGCTTCTCTTGTGCTGCTAGTACAGCTGTACGGCTATAGTTGAGATCTTCTTCATTACCACATCCTCAACAACGTTGTTCTCCACAGTAACTGCCTGGGCACAGTCGCCAGGCAAGAAGAGGTCCGAACAAAGTTTAAAGGGTAGTTCATCATCTGATTTGCCTGGAGTTGATGGGATAGAATCCTCTGTCCTCCACCAGGCACCAGGGGGCAGTGGTCCTCCTCTGCAGATGCCCAGCTCTCTGATTATCAGCTTGTCTCCCACTAAAACTTTCCACTCACGTTTTAATCAAGAAGATTTGTGTAGGAGGACAATTTGGAAAACATATTTTCCGTGGGAGATTGCCCTTCCCATTAAGGTACAAATTGCCAAAATTGGTTTGTGTTGAAACAATTCCATTCTGACTTTGTCCAGCCAGTGATTATATTTGTCACAATTGTCTTTGCCCTTTGTGGGGGTTTGCCCCTCTACAAGTCAACGTTGACTCCAGGGAAATGGACCTGTCCTCCACACAGTCATTTTAGTCATTGCTATTAATGGGCATTGAGGTGCATTTGACATTGTGTAATTATGTGAACGTGTGTGTGATCATGTGTGTGCTCAATTGTTTCTGTTTGTGTATTTATTTGAGAGTGAATGGCTCCGCTCATCAGTGCAGCACTGAGGTGAACAGAGAAGCCATCACCCATTATAATCTTCCCTCCCCAGCCATACAGAGGTGGTCAGAGCAGAACATAAAGGACTGATAATGAGGAGCACCTATATCATTCCCCTAACGAGAACCATCACTTTCATTTAGGGAGTGCAGCTATGGCCCTAACTTCAAAACAAAAGTGAGTATACACAGTCAGCAGCATCATAGGGCATCTTAACTGTTCCCAGGTCCCTCCCACAGAATGCCAATTATCCCGTGTTAAATGATACAGGATCTAATCACAGGGAGGTCCTTTGCAAATACACACACAAAGATATTGCGTAGTTAGCGTTGTAGGCCTACACAGTAAATCTCTCATCTCCTGACGTTATTGGTCTCAGATGAAGAAATACACTTCGACTAAGAGGGTGTGGGGGTTGCCTTACACTGCATTTCAATAATGAGGGGGGGTCAGACGGGTTGCGAGAGCGTGAGGGGTGAAGGGTGGTCGCATGGAAAAGAAAAGGTTCTCTTTTCTCTCTCTCTCTCTCTCTCTCTCTTCCTCCCTCTCCCTCTATCAATTTCTGACTGCCTTAACTTCAACTGCTTCCCCCACACACACACACACACACACACACACACACACACCACACACACCCTCAGCCCGGCAGTCCTTCACCTGAGGGATCAGAGGCGGTGTTGGAAGAGGAGAGAAATGAAGTGAGAGAGTGTGAGAGAAAGCGGAGGAGAGGAAAGAGAAGAGGTCTCTGACCCCCAGCTTTGCCCAGCAGGAAACAGGGCTTTGATCTGTCTCCAGAGGAGGATGTACTTCATTTACGCTTTAAAGAAGTGATGCATTATTATTAGAGCAGAGCTAGATTAAAGAACTATGTGATTTGTTAAAGTGACGGAGGTAGTGTCGTTGGGCTGAGAACAGCTCGGAAGAAAGCCATCTGGTAGAGTGTATTTGGAGGGTTGAGTCTGAAAGATGCATACAGTATGCATTGGTAGGCTAAGATGGTGGTTGAGATGCCACCGGTGTCATGTGTTTGCAAAGAATACTGTTCTTGTGGTCCTTACCACTGGCATGGTTTATTTCACTGTATTTTACATGGTTATTTTGTTTTTGCCAGAATCTACCATGGTCTATTTCACAGTATTTTACATGAATAGTCACACCTTATCTGATATATAAGGATATGAATGTTTCTGTTTTTAAAAAACCTGTTTGTTAGTTTTGTATTCCAACAATTCCCATTGTGATTGTCACGCCTGTGGATGTTACATCCCCGCTGATTTTTTTCATTTCCCCTTTCATTACCCTTTCCTCTCGAACCTCCGTCTTTATCCCTTAAGCTAGCACACATTTATTTTACCATGGACAGTATAAAAATATTCAGCGCAAAGGCAATTTGAGATGGTGGGTAGAACACACAAACCTTCCTGAGATCTATCAGAAGTTATTCTTTTGAAACATAAGATAAGATGGTGGTGGTGTGTGGCACCATGCGAGGGCCTTACAACTCGTCTCAGCCCATTTCCGTGGTATTGACACCGGAGCTGTGGACAGGGATATATAGGGCCTATGTGGTTGAGACATAGATTCAGATTCACTCTTCCCTTCCTTCTCGTTTTCTTTCAAATCAATTTTCAATTCAATTTAAGGGCTTTGTTGGCATGCTAACATTGTCAAATCAAGTGAAGTAGATAAACAAAAGTGAAATAAACAATAAAAATGAACATTAAACATTACACTCACAAAAGTTCCAAAAGAATAATGACATTTAAAATGTCATATTATGTGCAAATAGTTCAAGTACAAAAGGAAAAATAAATGAACATAAATATGGGTTGTATTTACAATGGTGTTTGTTCTTCACTGGTTGCTCTTTTCTTGTTGCAACAGTTCACACATCTTGCTGCTGTGATCTCACACTGTAGTATTTCACCCAGTAGATATGGGAGTTAATCAAAATTGGGTTTGTTTTCGAATTCTTTGTAGATCTGAGGGAAATATGTGTTTCTAATATTACCATACATTTGGCAGGAGGTTAGAAAGCTCAATTCCCACCTCATTTTGTGGGCACTGTCCACATAGCCTGTCTTCTCTTGAGAGCCAGGTCTGCCTACGGCGGCCTTTATCAATAGCAAGGCTATGCTCACTGAGTCTGTACATAGTCAAAGCTTTCCTTAATTTTGGGTCAGTCACAGTGGTCAGGTATTCTGCCACTGTGTACTCTCTGTTTAGGACCAAATAGCAGTCTAGTTTGCTGTTTCTTTCCAATGTGTCAGGTAATTGTCTTTTAGTTTTCTCATGATTTGGTTGGGTCTAATTGCGTAGCTGTCCTGGGGCTCTGTGGTTTGTGTTTGTGAACAGAGCCCCAGGACCAGCTTACTTAAGGGACTCTTTTCCAGGTTCATCTCTTTGTAGGTTATGGCTTTGTTATGGAAGGTTTGGGAATCTCTTCCTTTTAGCTGGTTGTAGAATTTAACGGCTCTTTTATGGATTTTGATAATTAGTGGGTATCAGCCTAATTCTGCTCTGCATGCATCATTTGGTGTTTTACCTTGTACACAGAGGATATTTTTGCAGAATTCTGCATGCAGTCTCAATTTGGTGTTGATCCCATTTTGTGAATTCTTGGTTTGTGAGCGGACCCCAGAACTCACAACCATAAAGGGCAATGGGTTCTATAACTGATTCAGGTATTTTTAGCCAGATCCTAATTGGTATGTCGAATGTTATATTCCTTTTGATGGTATAGAAGGCCCTTCTTGCCTTGTCTCTCAGATTGCTCACTACTTTGTGGAAGTTATCTGTGGCGCTGATGTTTAGGCCGAGGTATGTATAGTTTATGTGTGTTCTAGGGCAAAGGTGTCTATATGGAATTTGTATTTGTGGTCTTGGCGACTGGACCTTTTTTGGAACACCATTATTTTTGTCTTTCTGAGATTTACTGTCAGGGCCCAGGTCTGGCAGAATCTGTGCAGAAGATCTAGGTGTTGCTGTAGGCCCTCCTTGGTTGATGACAGAAGCACCAGATCATCAGCAAACAGTAGACATTTGACTTCAGATTCTAGTATGGTGAGGCCGGGTGTTGCAGACTGTTTTAGTGCCCTCGCCAATTCGTTGATATATATGTTGAAGAGGGTGGGGCTTAAGCCGCATCCCTGTCTCACTCTACGACCCTGTGGAAAGAAATGTGTGTGTTTTTTGCCTATTTTATCCGCACACTTGTTATTTGTGTACATGGATTTTATAATGTGTTATAATGTGTCCAATTTTCCCAGAAGTGGTTAGAGTCTATGGATTCTTCAATTACATTGAGCTGATTCCTGACGTGTTCCTTCTTTTTTCCGTAATGTATTTCTGTATTGTTTTAGTGATTCACCATACTGAAGGTGTAAGCTCAGGTTTTCTGTGTCTCTATGTCTTTGGTTGGACAGGTTTCTCAATTTCTTTCTTAGGTTTTTGCATTCTTCATCAAACCATTTCTCATTGTTAATTTTCTTCGGTTTTCTGTTTGACATTTTTAGGTTTGATAGGGAAGCGGTCAAATATACTGTTTTAAGTTTTCTACTGCCAAGTTTACACCTTCACTATTACAGTGGAACGTTTTGTCCAGGAAGGTGTCATGAAGGGATTGAATTTGTTGTTGCCTAATTGTTTTTTGGTAGGTTTCCACACTACTTTCCTTCCATCTATAGCATTTCTTAATATTATTCAGTTCCTTTGGCTTTGATGCCTCATGATTGAGTATTGCTCTGTCCAAGTAGACTGAGATTTTGCTGTGATCTGATAGGGGTGTCAGTGGGCTGACTGAACGCTCTGAGAGACTCTGGGTTGAGGTCAGTGATAAAGTAGTGGTACAGTACTACTGCCAAGAGATGAGCTATTGGTGTACCTACCATATGAGTCCCCTCGAAGCCTACTATTGACTATGTACATACCCAGCGTGCGACAGAGCTGCAGGAGTTGTGACCCATTATTGTTGGTTATGTTGTCGTAGTTGTGCCTAGGGGGGCATATGGGGGAGGGAACGCTGTCACCTCAAGGTAGGTGTTTGTCCTCCTGTGTGCTGAGGTTGTCAGGTTTTTGTTCTTTCCATGTCCCTGGGCCTGGAAATGATTGATTTCCCCCTCCAGGATGGAGAAGCTGTCTTCATTAAAGTATGGGGATTTTAATGAGGGTATATAGGTAGCACACAGGAGGACATTTTTCTCTGTTGAGATAATTTCCTTTAGAATTTCTAGCCAAATGTAAAATGTTCCTGTTTCGATTAATTTAACAGAGTGAGTTAGGTCTGCTCTTTCTACTCCCACACACAATGATGAGATCTGAGAGTGATTATGAAATATAAGGACTAATGCCTGGAGTTGACTGTTACATTCATGTGTTTTCAAAGAACTCATGTTTGTTCACACCACTGGGTGACATTCAGAATGTTTACTTTAAGAGTGTGTGTGTGTGTGTGCGTGCGTGCGTTTGCACACAACCTGGTCTCAGAGCATTTCGTATTATTCTGTAGGCAAATCCGAGACACGCCTTTTAGTATGAAATGGTATGTTTTGAATGGTATGTATTCATTTGTGGATGTTCATCACCCATTTCATATGATATGTTACGAATTACAATTTGTGTTATATATTACAAGTTCGCAAAATACACTATATGTGACGAATATGCAAAACAGTATGTTATCAATTCTAGCTAGGTGGCTAACATTAGATAGCTGGCTGATGTTAGGCTAGGGGTTAGGGTTAAGTTTAGGAGTTTGTTTAAAGGGTTAGGGGAAGGATTAGCCATAAGGGTTTAGGTTAGGGGAAGGGTTAGCTAACAGGATTAAGGTTAGGGGAAGGGTTAGCTAACAGGATTAAGGTTAGGGGAAGGGTTAGCTAAAAGGGTTAAGGTTAGGGGAAGGGTTAGCTAACAGGATTAAGGTTAGGGGAAGGGTTAGCTAAAAGGGTTAAGGTTAGGATTAGGGGAAGGGTTAGCTAACAGGGTTAGGGTTAGGGGAAGGGTTAGCTAACAGGGTTAAGGTTAGGGTTAGGGGAAGGGTTAACTAACAGGGTTAAGGTTAGGGGAAGGGTTAGCTAACAGGGTTAAGGTTAGGGGAAGGGTTAACTAACAGGGTTAGGGTTAGGGAAGGGTTAGCTAACAGGGTTAAGGTTAGGGAAGGGTTAACTAACAGGGTTAAGGTTAGGGAAGGGTTAGCTAACAGGGTTAAGGTTAGGGGAAGGGTTAACTAACAGGGTTAAGGTTAGGGGAAGGGTTAGCTAACAGGGTTAAGGTTAGGGGAAGGGTTAACTAACAGGGTTAAGGTTAGGGGAAGGGTTAGCTAACAGGGTTAAGGTTAGGGGAAGGGTTAACTAACAGGGTTAAGGTTAGGGAAGGGTTAGCTAACAGGGTTAAGGTTAGGGGAAGGGTTAACTAACAGGGTTAAGGTTAGGGGAAGGGTTAACTAACAGGGTTAAGGTTAGGGGAAGGGTTAGCTAACAGGGTTAAGGTTAGGGGAAGGGTTAGCTAACAGGCTAAGTAGTTGCAAAGTAGCTAAAAAGTAGTAAGTAGTTGAAAAGTTCCTAATTAGCAAAAAATGCTAAAGTTGTCCACATTGAGATTTGAACTCGCAACCTTTGGGTTTGCTAGACGTTCACTTTATACGCCCACCCATATACCCCAACCACCCAACTACCCAACTTTCATGTTTGACTTAAGTAACCAACCAACAGTCTTATGTAACCATACCAAACGTAACATATCATACTCATTTGAGTTTCCCGGATTTATGTTTACTATGTTACGTCTAGTGTGAATGTGCAACATTTTCAGTCTCTGCTGTGTTGCTCAGGCTACAGTATGATACACGGGCACATTAGTCACAGCTGTCAGTCTGCCCGGGTTGCTGATTGGCCAGGTCTAATGATTCACAAGAGCAAAGGGAAGCAGGAGTTTGTCTGGCATTCAAACAGCTTCCGTTTGGACTGCCTCTGTTCAACGGCATAAAGAATTTAGTCTGCAAACTACAGTGTCTAATTTAAATGTTTAGGTTCTGTCAGTAGCGATTGGGTCAAAAGTAGTGTAGGGAATACGTAGGTGTCATTTGAGAGGCAGCTTAGGTTCTGTCTGGGTTTTGTAATATAGGATAGGATATGGGGGCTACCTACAGTCTGACAGCCTGGTTCTATCGGCAATGGGTTCTGTACATTGCTGCTCTGGACTGGCTCTGTGGAGAGGTGGTGGAATGGTGGTGATAGCAGGCTTTTGTGCTGTCTCTCTCTCTCTCTCTCTCTCTCTCTCTCTCTCTCTTCGCTCTCTCTCTCTCGCTCTCTCGCTCTCTCTCTCTCTCTCACCTGATTTAAATTACCTTCCATAAAAGCGAAAGTGCTCACTTACCAGTAGATTACGAATTCAGGTTGAAGGAAATTAAGTGGAAACCATCAATGCTATTTGCTGAAATTACCATTCGAATCCACAATCCGTAAACTCAAATGGCATTTTAAGCAGTGAAACCGTGGGTATTTTAGTGACTGGAATAAACTGTTTACAGCTCAGCAAGTAAATGATTTTAGGAGGTGTAAACTATGTCTGTTAAATTAAGCTTGAACCGGCTTCATTTGACAGCAAACCTCAACATTGATATGGGTCTCTATATTGTAAAGGCAAATAGTTTCTATTGGATGGGTGTGCTGTGGTCTTCATATGCAGTTTTTCTCTTGAATATGGATGTGTTTTTTTATCTGCTTGAGTTAGCTCTCTGCTCCTGCCTGGTGCCCATGGAGCATGCAGCCCGTGCAGACGTCTGTTAGTGTGCAGCTGGAGTGACAACGGATTACTGGACTGATTGATGTAGCTGTGCTTACAGCGGCGCTCGGACCAGAGATGTTTTCTCTTTCTCGCTCCCTTTTAAAAGGACAGGACGTGACACTGTGTTTCAGGCGCAGACTTTGAGAGAAAGACAAGAGAAAGACAGCCTGTGTGTGACTGCTGGGCGGACAGAGCTGACACCAGGCGTGGCCCTGTGGAACAGTGCTCTATGGTGGGTTCTCTGGGCGACCTGATACCTGCTGATGAGCGGCATTTCACCTGACTGAGTTTGACATGGACATAAAACCCCCCAGTAGATCCAAAGAGGCTGAGTGGAACAGGTGAGGGTGAAGGCCCGTCCTGCTCGGTTTGGCCTGATTGAGACAGCTCTGGCTAGGACATCCCTCTCTGCTCCTCAGCACCCCCAATCAACCAGCCACCCATGATGACCTTACAGCCAGCCAGCATGAACATTCCAGGCTTCCTTTCATTACTTTTCAATTTAATTTTTTTTGTGGGACAGAAAACGTTTGAATCCCACGCTGCCCAAAAGGCATGGACTGTCATCAAGGCAAAGGGTGGCTACTTTGAAGAATCTAAAAAACGAAAATACACTTTGATGTGTTTAACACTTTTTTGGTTACTACATGATTCCATATGTGTTATATCATAGTTTTGATGTCTTCACTATTATTCTACAATGTACCCTTGAATGAGTAGGTGTGCCCAAACTTTTGACTGTTACTGTATATCGGTACAATCTCTCTAATTTCTTTCTCCGTCATAGGCCATCTCTCTGCTATGTGCAGTCTGCAGTCAGTTCTTGTGCCATGGTGTTGGCGGAGCAACACATACGGAGAGAGAGAGAGAGAGCCTCCCCACGGTACAGGTGTAATTTAGCAGGTAATGAGCATTCTGCCTCTGTTACATGCCACAGCAGGGAATACACCCAGTCCCACAGTATCTCTGCATCCCAAATGCACCCTATCCCCTATATAGTGCACAATTATTATTTTGAGAGAGAGAGAGAGAGAGAGAGAGAGAGAGAGAGAGAGAGAGAGAGAGAGAGAGAGAGAGAGAGAGAGAGAGAGAGAGAGAGAGAGAGAGAGAGAGAGAGAGAGAGAGAGAGAGAGAGAGAGAGAGAGAGAGAGAGAGAGAGAGAGAGAGAGAGAGAGAGAGAGAGAGAGAGAGAGAGAGAGAGAGAGAGAGAGAGAGAGAGAGAGAGAGAGAGACTGATCTGTAAAGAGGTCTGTGGAAAACTATAACCGTTGTGCGTCTCTAGCCACCGTGCAGGTTTTCAGTGACTGATCGAAATGGAAGTCGATTTAAAGGCTTTCGTCGGAGTCACCTTGAAAATGTGTTGATGCAGTGTGTAATGTATGTTCAAGCTAGCTACAGACCTATGTGAGAGCTGCTTACAGTAGGTAAAGTCAGAGGATTATCGTTTCAAATTTGATCTTATTGCAGGTAACAGAAAAGGGACAAATCACAATGCTTAGCTTTGCTCTCTGTCTGTGTGTGTCAACTCTCATACACACACACACACACACACACACACGAATGATTCCCCTCCATCTCCCGACCCTCACCCAGGAAGTGCTGCTGGGAAGTTCTCTCTCTGGCCTCCTCTCCATACGTGGTGGTGTTTTATTTACAGGAGTGCACCAGGGGCTGATAAATAAAGGAGTTAAGCTGCTCCAGATGGGCTTGATTGATGGGTCTGTTCAGGGATGGAAGTGATGCGTCCTGACATATAGATTTCTCCCCCTCTTCCTCTACTTACGTGTCCCTCCCAGTAAAGAGCCTGCAATCAGGCTGGATTAATGGGCTTCACTTTGTCCTTCCCCTGCGAAGGGCAACACGCTGGGGCTTGCAGCTCTGGTCATGCAGGGAGAATGGATGAAACACACCTCAGTGAGAGAGAGAGAGAGCAAGGTTCACCAGATGCCCAAATTTGTCTCCGTTGATCTTTTTTGTCTAGAGCGAGACTGGCTGAGGGCTATTTAGTCGTTCAGTCTGCTCTCTCTCTCTCTCTCTCTCTCTGTCTCTCTGTCTCTCTGTCTCTCTCTCTCTCTCTCTCTCTCTCGCTCTCAGATAACACAGCATGACTCTGCACTGCAGAAGGGCTACTCTGTCTGCCAGACTGAGTAAAGGTGGGATAGTAGTCCTACTAGCCTGTACATAATCAGTCTGAGGGACTACTGCAGACTAGTCTAATATATATTACTAAAAATATTGCAGAATATAAAAAGTATGATTCATTGTATTTTACTTCACACGTTGTAATATTGTTTTTTAACAAAAACATCAACTGTAGGATGCTTCAGGGAATAAGACAATTACTTAATGCCAGATGAGTTTAAGTTCAAAAACTGCTTAATAAAATGGTATTATTTGAGCCGGGAAGAATGGTTGCCAGTTATTCAAGAGGTCACTGAGGTGTACCTCTCTTGCCATTTCCCAAACGAGTTCCTTCCAAATCAATCGCTCCATTGTGATACAGAGTCCTTAACCTCAATATCAATCAATACTCCTGATGAGATTACTGGAGGTGCTTGCAGGTCAATCGCGTTGTCAATGTGATTGATGACTCTCCCTGCACTCACAGGTGTCGTCTGGCTGTATGGTTCTGTACTGTATGAAGGACCACTAACTGCAGTCCTGGCAACCAGGGGAGTGGAGGGAGAGAGGGAGGAAAGGGGTAAGCGGGGCCTAGAAGAGGTGAGCCAGAAGATGGGGGCAGGCCCTATGAAACTCACAGTGTGGCTTTGAGCTAGCACAGGCCTGGGCAATTCCATTCCTCTGGGGCCTGATTGGTGTCACACTTTTCCCCCATCGCTAGCAAACACAGCTGATTTAAACTAATTGCATTCTAAACTGAAGATCATGATTAGTTGATTATTGACCCGCTAGCAGGTCGCAAGTATCGCACCAGTCAGAGCTTCCAATCGGCTCACTCAATCACCTCCACTGTTAAGTGCAGCCAGACTGGGGAACAGGACCTCGTTCACACAGAGATCAGGCTGTATAGTAGTTTTTCCCAACTCCAGTCCTCAAGTGCTCCCAACAACACCGAAATGTGTACTGTTGGGGGTACTGGAGGACCAAGTTGGGAAACTCTTCTGCTGTAGAGTACTGGTACTTCTGTGTTACCTCATCTAAAGAATGGTGGGATGGAGGTGGAAAATCTCACCTTGACCAATAGTGAGAATCCAGATCTCTAGTACAGTCATGTTGCTGTGAGGCAGTCAGATACAGGTAACCTAGCTAGGGGCATCAGGTAGGCAAAGACAGACCATTACCTATTTTGATCTCCACACGAACAGCGCCAAGACAGAGATGTAGACGTCATCTCTCTGATTCACCAAACGAAGCGTGTAACTGCAACATAATGGGTTTGAAAGGCATTCAAATATGAAAAGGATGCAGCCTTTATACCCCCGAGGACATTGGTCTGTGTGATTTCCTCCTGCCTCAGATTAATGTATAACCCCAGATGGAAACAGAAGTAGGAGAGAGGATGCGTGCCGTCTTAATATCCCTCCAAGGCTCAGAGGCTGTCTGTCGTAGCTGAGGTGTATGCAGCTGTTCAACTGGCAGACTGTGTTCAAAGAGAGTGCTGTCTCTGCTCCAATCTCGTGCTGAGACCCCCTGATATGACTTTTGTACATGTGACCACATTAACTCTACCTCTCTGTCGTTTCCTATTTCTCATGTCTCTCTCTCTCTCTCTCTCTCTGTCTCTCTCTCTCTCTCTCTCTCTCTCTCTGTCGTTTCCTATTTCTCATGTCTCTGTCTCTGTCTCTCGCGCTCTCTCTGTCTTTCTCTCTCTGTCTTTCTCTCACTCCCTATTTATGTATCCACCTCTGTCATTTTCTCTCCCCTCTGTCTCTGTCTCTCTCTTGTATTTGCACAAACAACCTCATCAACAGTAATCAGACATTCATCAGCCAACAAATAAGCAGGAGGGCAGGAAGCAGGAGGAGATTAATATCTCATCATGGTGTGAAAATGACACCTGAGAGACAACGCGATGTCAACTATCTCACCCAACCCACTGGGCACAGACGTCAGTTCAACGTCCAGTTTTGATTTACATTTGGTTGAATTGTCAACTAATGTGAATTCAACGTGAAATCAACAACAAATGTCACCATGTCATTGGATTTAGGTCACAAGTTGGGTGAAAAAAATGCCCTTAAGTTGATGACCTTATGCAAATCCAACCAGTTTTCCATGTTCAAATCAAATTTGCCGTGAAATGCTTACTTACGAGCCCTTAACCAACAATGCAGTTCAAGAAATAGAGTTATGAAAATATTGACTAAATAAACTAAAGTAAAAAATATGAAGAAAAAAACCCCATAAAATAACAATAACGAGTCTATATACAGGGGGTACTGGTACCGAGTCAATGTATGGGGGTACAGGTTAGTCGAGGTAATTTGTACATGTACTCTAACGTTCAAAAGTTTGAGGTCACTTAGAAATGTCCTTGTTTTTGAAAGAAAAGCAAATTTTTGGTCCATTAAAATAGCATCAAATTGATCAGAAATACAGTGTAGACATTAATGTTGTAAATTACTATTGTAGCTGGAAACGGCAGATTTTTTATGGAATATCTACATAGGCGTACAGAGGCCCATTATCTCTGCACTCACAGGTGTCGTCTGGCTGTATGGTTCTGTACTGTATGAAGGACCACTAACGGCAGTCCTGGCAACCAGGGGAGTGGAGGGAGAGAGAGAGAGAGGGAGGAAAGGGGTAAGCGGGGCCTAGAAGAGGTGAGCCAGAAGATGGGGGCAGGCCCTATGAAACTCACAGTGTGGCTTTGGGCTAGCACAGGCCTGGGCAATTCCATTCCTCTGGGGCCTGATTGGTGTCACACTTTTCCCCCATCGCTAGCAAACACAGCTGATTTAAACTAATTGCATTCTAAACTGAAGATCATGATTAGTTGATTATTGACCCGCTAGCAGGTCGCAAGTATCGCACCAGTCAGAGCTTCCAATCGGCTCACTCAATCACCTCCACTGTTAAGTGCAGCCAGACTGGGGAACAGGACCTCGTTCACACAGAGATCAGGCTGTATAGCAGCATGATCAGCAACCATCACTCCTGTGTTCCAACGGCACGTTGTGTTAGCTAATCCAAGTTTATCATTTTAAAAGGCTAATTGATAGTTGGAAAACCTTTTTTCAATTGTTAGCACAGCTGAAAACTGTTGTCCTGATTAAAGAAGCAATAAAACTGGCCTTTAGACTAGTTGAGTATCTGGAGCATCAGCATGTGTGAGTTTCGATTACAGGCTCAAAATGGCCAGAAACAAATAACTTTCTTCTGAAACTCATCAGTCTATTCTTGTTCTGAGAAATGAAGGCTATTCCATGCGAGAAATTGCCAATAAACTTAAGATCTCGTACAATGCTGTGTACCACTCCCTTCACAGAACAGCGCATACTGGCTCTAACCAGAATAGAAAGAGGAGTGGGAGGCCCCAGTGCACAACTGAGCAAGAGGACAAGTACATTAGAGTGTCTAGTTTGAGAAACAGATGCCTCACAAGTCCTCAACTGGCAGCGTCATTAAATAGTACCCGCAAAACCCCAATTTCAACGTCAACAGTGAAGAGGCGACTCCGAGTTGCAAAGAAAAATCCATATCTCAGACTGGCCAATGAAAAGAAAAGATTGAGATGGGCAAAATAACACAGACACTGGACAGAGGAAGATTGGAAAAAGGTCTGCAGGTCTGTGTGTGGTTCAGACACAAACAACATAACCTAGTCCCGTTGTAAACAACAATAATAAATAATATATGCCATTTAGAGGACGCTTTTATCTAAAGTGACTTACAGTAATGTGACGAGCGAAGCTATTTAATGAATGTAACTTATAGCCAGGGGCAAATGAAGGACAGCAGACACCACGTTGCTTTGGAGGTAACGGAGGGTCCAGAGTGACTCCCGGGAGTGTTAAGATTATTTTGGAGTCAGTGGTCCACACAGGTGGCACCTCTCCATGCCCTTAGAGAGATACTGATCTGGACATGCCACCCCCAATGCCCCATGCCCACTGGTACATACCTGATCAAGCTCTGCCCCAAATGCCCTAACCCTGTCCCGCCCTGATGAGATGAATAAATTCTAGTCTGTTATTTGTTGACAGTTTAACAAGATCATGTGTTAACTTGTTTGTGGGTACAAACTAATTAGTGAGTGTTTTTAGCAATTCAATGTCTATTCCACGTTGGTTCAACGTAATTTCATTGAAATGACGTGGAAACAACATTGATTCAACTAATGTGTGCCAAGTGGGTAGTTGGCAAAGTTGGCAACTAGCTTGTTGACTGTTGTGGTTAGCCAAAAATGAATTGTTCTAGAAGTTGGATCATCATTGAAGGTTTCCATTGAAGGTTTTTTACACTATGATTTTGATGGAAGTGTCTCCAGTCTCCATGAATTTTAATACAGACAATGGATTATGTTTCGATAGATGGGCCAGGATCTTATGCATCATGGATATCTTTTTTTTTTTATTCATATATCAGCAAGCAAAGAACGAAAATGAAGGAAAATGGAATTGTTCTTTTAAAAAGGCAAAAGTGAAATTGTAAGCCTCAAATGAATTTGCTTCAGTGTATTAGATGGCACTATGGATAATTTTACCTAAAACCTATTTGTTCCACTTTAAGTTAAGAAAAGATGTGGAAAAATATTGAAACATCATAAACTAGCTGAAACGTAAAGTTAATTATTATGACCTAGCCTTACCTGGTTCTCTAACTAGCTAAACAATCATACAAACTAAGTCATTTGCAAATGTATAGGTCTAGACCATTTTGTTGACATTTCTAAATTGCTCTTCTCCACTGACATTCCCTTAAGATTTGGTGAACTCAATTCATTTTTGTCCCATTGGCTATTGGGTCACCTTGTCCTTGAAAACAAGATGCACTTAGTGAAGGAGATGTCTAGAGAAGCTTGCTCTACATAAACAGCTCGGGGACTTAGAGGATGTCTTTACTAACACAACCATAAATGACAGAGGACATTACTTCAGGAGACTAAAGACAAAACACAAATAAATAACCAAATAAAACACTTTCGTTCTCCTCATTTGTTCCCAGTCTCCCTCTCAAGTCATCATGTGGGATGTGAAATAAAGTTGTTTAGTGACTTTGTTTTTCTACTCATGACAATTTACCAATTTCGCTGCTCAATTACTGACCTTGAGACAAGAAGTGAAATACAGTGACCTCCCCTCTCTGTAGGGTTCAACTCATTTTCAACAAACAGCCCCCCCGTGAGTGTCAATGTCCTCAGGAAAATACTCAGCACCACACTGGGGATCCTGCACAGTACTGAGGGGAGAGAGTCCTGTCTCTGGGCACCACGACCACACTCTCCACTCTCCACATCATTTAGATTACTTTCCCCTCATTATTTTACCCCTCACTGTGGTGTGGTCAGAGACAGACCCCTGGGGATAGAGCATACCCTGTTTTCAAAGTTTGGATTGAAACTACTGTGTGCGTGTGTGTGCGTTTGTGGAAGTGCATGAGGGTTCGTGGGCATGTGTGTGTGTATGTGTATACATGTGCATGTTTTTGTGTGTGTGCAGGCGAGTGTGTCTGTGGCATCTGTGTCTGTGCCGGGCGGTAGATCATATTTTCACTTTAAGCTATAAACTTGTTATAAATTTGTGATTGAACATCGACACCTCAGTGTCTAGACTACAGTTGGTTGACATTTTCAATCATTAGGGGAGTTCATTGATAAAAGTAATATTTGGAGTGGGTAATTCTGACTGCTGTCACCTTTAAATGACACAGCCCTCTGGTGACTTTGTCCTCTGAGAGGCGGGCAGAGTGACGATGGCTGAATATGAGACATTTCTATGCATGGTGGATCACTGAAAACCTCTGGCTCCAATATAGGAACTCTAAATATCTCTTCATTTCCATCAGGGAGATTCAGCTCCACACAGCCCAATCTCCAGAGATTCTCCATGCCAGACATCTTATCTTTTTCTGATGGGAGACAACTTCAGCCAGGGCCGGCCCTAGCCTTTTGGGGGCTAAGCAAGATTTGGTTGCCTACCCCACCTCGTGGGCCCCAAAATGTTGGGCCCCACTGCAATTCTACCCATTTTGCCATGGGGTGTAGAGAAAATGTTGCCCTTTAAAAGCATTTTTTGGGGGAATTCTACTCATTTTGTCATGCAGCAGAAAAATAAATAAAATGTAACGCTCAATTCCTGCAATTCTACACATTTTGCCATGGGGTGGAGATTCATTTTTTTCTGTTTTTAAGTACATTTCCTGTAATTCTACACATTTTGCCATGACTTATGCCATGTTAATGATATCTAAGTATTAGTGACTAACAATTGGGGCCCCTTGGTTGTCAGGGCCCCTGGGCATGTATCCTGAGTGCCCGGTCGGTATTCGGCCATGATTATTACAAGTTTAGATACAGTAGCTGGCTAGATTAATTTACCAATCTAAAAATTGTTAGCTGACATTGCTAACTGAGCGACTGTCAGTGACTGACATAAGAGACTGCTGAGCACAACCAAATGTCGAACTTGTACCTTGTGTATTCTACTATTGTAACTCTCAACAGTAGGTTGAGACCCTGACTGGCCTGGAGCCAGCCCTGCCTCCAGCTCATCACCTTTCACCTCAACTCCTGTACTGCATACTGTATAGCTGAACACATCCCTACTATGTTCTTGAGAGCAAACATTTGTGTCATGCTGTACCTAGCAAAGTTGGCAGGTAATATGGAAGCTGGACATAAAGATCTGGCATTACGCAGGGGCAGATCAAATCATATCCAATCCCAGGACAAACAGTTGGATATGTAAACCTGGCTTTTCCCATGTGTACTGTAAATGACTATCTCGACAGCGAGGAGATGTCAACAGGATCCTAGCCTATAAAGGGAAGGTGTGCTATAATCTGCCTGCTGCTTCCCATCGATTGCATCCCAAGATGGCACCCTTTTCCCTATATAGTGCACTTCTTTTGAACAGGGCCCAAAGGGCCTTATAGAGGGGAATAGGTTGCCATTTGGGACGCATCCATAGAATAAATAAACCGGCTACCTCTCTCAGTCCCTAATACATGTTTACATTCTATCCCTGGCAGTTGAAGAATCCATTTGAAATCACAGAGGTTGTCTAGCATCGCAGCCCGTTCGTCTGCAATACAGATGTGACAGAGTGGGTGAGTTATAATCATACTAATGGTGATCATTCCCCACCATCTTGCCAGCCAGCAGCATGTATGTCCCAGCCATTATTCTGGGCTTGGGCAAACTGCATTTGGCATGCATTGTCTTCCAAGGCCTCCCCTGCAGCGCTGAGCCTCAGGATCGATGTCCAGCACCAACATAATTAAACATGCAGCCATCAAGATAAAACCCAATTACTCCCTCTCTGTGTATTGGCAGCCAAGATCAATATCGGACTTAAACAGAAAGGGCCTCCGACGGTGTGATGTTGTCCATGTTGGGGGTAGAAGGAATCCGGACTTGTAGAACATGTTTACATGGCTCTTTTTGTGTGAGATATTTCTGATTTGTCATGACAGCATTTCAGTGTGATGGTATTTCAGTGTGATGGTATTTCAGTAGGCTACATAACTGAGGTGATGTCTCAGTTACGTAGCTGCTGAGCACATTATGATTCTCCTGATGTTAACCTCGATGTACAATTTCATGCCGGAGGATCAGATATCTTTCTCTCTTCCGTGCAGCACAGCACACCACGCTGCGATGAACCCAATGATCAAAAATATTCAAATTGCTATGTGCTCCGAGAGCTATGAAAGGTGCATAACACTTATTCCTAAATATAAACCATTCATTAGTGCTCCCTCCAGTCTCTATTTTATATTCACACTGTCAGCATCATCAGATCAAGTCAATTGTTGCAGCCATACATTATCGAATATCAGCAGAGCGTAATAGCCTGAAAGTGTGAGGTTAAACCAGTTTCCCTACGAGCTGTGACTGTTTAGAAGGAGCCATAGGGAGGCAGGCAAGTGCAGTGGCCAACTCTCTAAGAGGCCCATACTCATAATGGAGATTAAAGAGCCACTGAGGTCTAGAAGGTCGTCCCGAACAGGCCTTGCTCATCACAAAATAGAGGAGATGGACGGATTTCACATGAAATGAGAGCCTGTGATTGGACAAGATCACAAGCTGTCTGAACCACACACACTGCTCACTGTGTTCCCGCAATGGCTTTATCATCTTTCTTAATAGAGTTCCCTCAAACATGAATACCTTACTGGAAAAGGACGGCATCCATTCGCTCTCCGAGACATCTCTATTACTCTCACTCTGCAAGCCTCGCTCTGCAAGCCAGCCTCGCTCTGCAAGCCTCGCTCTGCAAGCCTGGCTCTGCAATCCTCGCTCTGCAATCCTCACTCTGCAATCCTCACTCTGCAATCCTCACTCTGCAAGCCTCGCTACTCTGCAAGCCTCGCTACTCTGCAAGCCTCGCTACTCTGCAAGCGTCATTCTGCAAGCCTCGCTCTGCAAGCCTCGCTCTGCAAGCCTCATTCTGCAAGCCTCACTCTGCAAGCCTCACTCTGCAAGCCTGGCACTCTTTTACAGCTGATCCTTCAACAGCAATTATGTTCTGTGTATGGGTGGTGTTGGATCATAGCCCCGTGCTAAGGCAAACATTTCAGTAATGTAGTATGCAGCAATCCATGTCACCCGGGGGCGGTCTATCATCAGCCAGGGAAGTTGCTATTTAGAGGAAAGGCAAATGACCTTCTGAGTTTGCCGTAACCAAGGACGTCCTGGCGTCCTGTGCCTTTTATTTTTTTCTCCAGCGGTGACGATTGCATGTAGATATAGATGACACAGGGCTGTTGTGAAGCAAAGGCTCCTCCCGCTGGGCACGCCACGTCATTTCAACCTGGAAATTTGGGTAATATTTGGTTGGGATGTTGATCAATGAGATTTCAACCTTTATTCACCCACTCAAAAAAGGACAGCCAGTTTGTTGAATTTGTTGAAAGTTTGTTGAATTTCCAATGCGTTATCACTATGCATTCAACCATCTAAAAGCACAACCAAATTTCAATGGAAAAACAAAGTCCGATTTTTGGTTAAGTTGTCATCTAAATGTGTTATGACCGAGCTTCCAAATGAAGCGAAGCCGGTTCAGAACGGAAACCCGAGTGTGGTGGCGTCGGCTGATCGCATCAGTGGATATTGCAACTGGATTCACACTCTACTTGCATGCGGTCTATTTAAGTTGACCAGTTCTACACGTGCTTCCTCGACGCCGGATCTCACTCCCACACATGAGCTAGTGTCTCTTATTGCCATTGCTGCTGTAACTGGCTGTTACTTGCTATGCTGTTTTCTGACACCCCACCACCACCCGTCCAGCCTCCACCTGTCTGGGTTCTGTGTTTCTTACTTCAGGGGATTTGGTAGAGCATATCGTGCTCTCACTACCTGTAGCTATTTGATCATCTTGAAATGAAGCTTATCTTTATATTCACTCTGGCAGTGAGCCACCCTGAAGGAGCAAAGATTAACACCAAGACCATGCATTGTAATCTTTTCAAATAATCTTTCTGAACCATTTAAAAGAACAAATGGGAATACAGTGTCAGATATTTTGTATTGATACAACAACTTCTTGTGTTCTCACTGCGCTTCGTCTAATAGCACAACCAAATGACCTGGATTGCAGTTGAGATGACATAAAACGGACATGGCGCAAGTGATCAATGCTGTTCAAGATTCTGCGCAGATTATTATGGCAATTGTGAAGATTTCCACAGACCTGCAACCTTTGTTGAACATGCTATGCTCTCTAGGATTACATAAGAACACATTTGTAGTTACAGTAACATCAAAATGTGGCTATGAATAAATAATGTTACATTAGTTCGTAATATAGCCTTAACTTTTAGCTATTTACCGTATTGCGAAAGTGATATTGAAACGTGCTTGGTTGTCAACGCAACCCAGTAGCGACCCGTCATTCAGGGCTTTCAGCCGCACCTGTTTAGCTAAAAAAATATATATACAGTACCAGTCAAAAGTTTGGACACACCTACTCATTCAAGGATTTTTCATTATTTTTACTATTTTCTACATTGTAGAATAATAGTGAAGACATCAAAACTATGAAATAACCCACATGGAATCATGTAGTAACCAAAAAGTGTTAAACAAATCAAAAAATATTTTTGATTTTAGATTCCTCAAAGTAGCCACCCTTTGCCATGATGACAGCTGTCTTCTGTATACCCCCCTACCTTGTCACAACACAATTGATTGGCTCAAATGCATTAAGAAGGAAATACATTTTACAAATTAACTTTTAACAAGGCAGAACTGTTAATTGAAATGCTTTCCAGGTGACTACCTCATGAAGCTGGTTGAGCGAATGCCAAGAGTGTGCAAAGCTGTCATCAAGGCAAAGGGTGGCTACTTTGAAGAATCTCAAATCTCAAATATATTTTGATTTGTTTAACACTTTTTTGGTTAATACATGATTCCGTATGTGTTATTTCAAATAAATCTGCCAAGACCTCAGAAAAAAAATTGTAGACCTCCACAAGTCTGGTTCATCCTTGGGAGCAATTTCCAAACACCGGAAGGTACCACGTTCATCTGTACAAACAATAGTACGCAAGTATAAACACCATGGGACCACACAGCCGTCATACCGCTCAGGAACGAGACGCGTTCTGTATCCTAGAGATGACCGTACTTTGGTGCGAAGAGTGCAAATCAATCCCAGAACAACAGCAACGTTCATTATTAAACCCTCTGTTTTCCCCATGTTTGGTGTGCGTGATTGTTTGTTGTTCCTTGTTGGACTTTTCGGCATTGGATTTGTATTCCTGTTTTTCACGTATTTTATTAAATACGTTGTTCGCTCATCTCTGCTTTCCTGCGCCTGACTTTGTCACCAGCTACACACCAGCATTGACAAGAACACCATCCCAACCGTGAAGCACAGAGGTGGCCGCATCATGTTGTGGGGGTGCTTTGCTGCAGGAGGGACTGGTGCACTTCACAAAATAGATGGCATCATGAGGAAGGAAAATTATGTAGATATATTGAAGCAACATCTCAAGACATCAGTCATGAAGTTAAAGCTTGGTCGCAAATGGGTCTTCCAAATGGACAATGACCCCAAGCATACTTGCAAAGTTGTGGCAAAATGGCTTAAGAACAACAAAGTCAAGGTATTGGAGTGGCTATCACAAAGCCCTGACCTCAATCCTATAGAACATTTCTGGGCAGAACTGAAAAAGTGTGTGCGAGCTAGGAGGCCTACAAACCTGACTCAGTTACACCAGCTCTGTTAGGAGGAATGGGCCAAAATTCACCCAACTTATTGTGGGAAGCTTGTGGAAGGCTACCCAAAACGTTTGACCCAAGTTAAACAATGTAAAGGCAATGCTGCCAAATACAAATTGAGTTTGTGTAAACTTCTGACCCACTGGGAATGTGATGAAAGAAATAAAACCTGAAATAAATAATTCTCTCTACTCTTATTCTGACATTTCACATTCTTAAAATGAAGTGGTGATCCTAACTGACCTAAAACAGGGATTTTTTACTAGGATTAAATGTCAGGAGTTTAAATGTACTTGGCTAAGGTATATGTAAACTTCCGACTTCAACTGTATATATTATTTGTTGTTGCCTGTTTTGCATATTATTTTGGTATTAATATGTGTCACATATCAGTTTGCAAACCATGTAAAAAAAACAAAATGTTTAGTTAATAAAGCCGCATACAAACATGGTCTCTTTTTTGCTTTCTTGATTAAGGCAGCTCCACAACGCAAGTGTTTCAGTCTAATTCAGTGCTTTGTGTGGTGGTGGGTTAGCCAGCAGAAAATATTAATTGGGCCGTGATTGGCTCAGTGTTCTATCTACTGAGAGCTCCGAAATTCAAGCCTCTTGGGGGCTGCCATAGAGTTACGTTAGAAGTGCCCATCCAAGAAGGCTCAAGGCCATTGGCCACAGATAAAATTAAGTCAAATCACGTTAGATCTACCATAGCTTTGATTGTTCTGATCATGTCAACATCATACTTCAAAATCTTAGCTAGCAGTTATCATCATGAATCAAGTTGACAATCTACTGGCAAATCCTTTTCAATCCTTGTCATATTAAGTTAAATTATAGATAAAACGTATCAGTGCTCAATTGGCCTTTGGACATAAACAGTACACTGTTTACACATTACATAAATCGTGATTTGGAAATGAGTGGTTTGGAAGGAATTAATGGCTAACTGCAAGCTCTGCAAAGCAACCACTAGCCTGCTATTCAGTGGAGTGGGTGTGTGGTCCAAATCTGGGTTTAATGGTCCCTTTTCCAAGCTTAAAAGGATAAACATTCACATGCCATGGGCTAGAAAAGGTTGAATACATTGGCCATGCTGTCAATCCAGCATTAATTCTGCTACATTCAAAACAACTGGAAACATGGAACTGGGAAATGTCAGACTTCAGTGAGTTCCAGACAACTGGGAACACAGAAAAAAACGAGCTCCGACTGGGAAAATACGTTTTGAACGGTCATGATTCAACCTTGTTTTTTTCAGAGTTCCCAATTGTCTTGAAAGCCCCATAAATCCAGAGAATACCAGACTTGGATGACAAAATTTCATGACAAAATGTAAAGTTAAAGAAGAGTACTAAATCAAATCACTTTATTTGGACCCCTACAAATCAGCCGGGCTAGACAATCTGGACCCTCTCTTTCTAAAATTATCTGCTGAAATTGTTGCAACCCCTATTACTAGCCTGTTCAACCTCTCTTTTGTATCATCTGAGATTCCCAAAGATTGAAAAGCTGCCGCGGAGACACTCTAAACCCAAACTGCTACAGACCCATATCTATCCTACCCTGCCTTTCTAAGGTCTTCGAAAGCCAAGTTAACAAACAGATCACCAACCATTTCGAATCCCACCGTACCTTCTCCGCTATGCAATCTGGTTTCAGAGCTAGTCATGGGTGGACCTCAGCCACGCTCAAGGTCCTAAACGATATCATAACCGCCATCGATAAGAGACATTACTGTGCAGCCGTATTCATTGACCTGGCCAAGGCTTTCGACTCTGTCAATCACCACATTCTAATCGGCAGACTCGACAGCCTTGGTTTCTCAAATGATTGCCTCGCCTGGTTAACCAACTACTTCTCTGATAGAGTTCAGTGTGTCAAATCGGAGGGCCTGTTGTCCGGACCTCTGGCAGTCTCTATGGGGGTGCCCAGGGTTCAATTCTCGGGCCGACTCTCTTCTCTGTATACATCAATGATGTTGCTCTTGCTGCTGGTGATTCTCTGATCCACCTCTACGCAGTCGACACCATTCTGTATACCTCTGGCCCTTCTTTGGACACTGTGTTAACTAACCTCCAGACGAGCTTCAATGCTACACAACTCTCCTTCCGTGGCCTCCAACTGCTCTTAATTGCAAGTAAAACTAAATGCATGCTCTTCAACCGATCGCTGCCCGCACCTGCCCGCCCGTCCAGCATCACTACTCTGGACGGTTCTGACTTAGAATATGTGGACAACTACAAATACCTAGGTGTCTGGTTAGACTGTAAACTCTCCTTCCAGACTCACATTAAGCATCTCCAATCCAAAGTTAAATCTAGAATCGGCTTCCTATTTCGCAACAAAGCATCCTTCACTCATGCTGCCAAACATACCCTCGTAAAACTGACCATCCTACCGATCCTCAACTTCGGTGATATCATTTACAAAATAGCCTCCAACACTCTACTCAGCAAATTGGATGCAGTCTATCACAGTGCCATCCGTTTTGTCACCAAAGCCCCATATACTACCCACCACTGCGACCTGTACGCTCTCAGTGGCTGGCCCTCGCTTCATACTCGTCGCCAATCCCACTGGCTCCAGGTCATCTACAAGTCCCTGCTAGGTAAAGCCCCGCCTTATCTCAGCTCACTGGTCACCATAGCAGCACCCACCCGTAGCACGCGCTCCAGCAGGTATATCTCACTGGTCACCCCCAAAGCCAATTCTTCTTTTGGCCGCCTTTCCTTCCAGTTCTCTGCTGCCAATGACTGGAACGAACTGCAAAAATCACTGAAGCTGGAGACTCATATCTCCCTCTCTAGCTTTAAGCACCAGCTGTCAGAGCAGCTCACAGATCACTGCACTGACTTTTTCTACTGTATTATTGACTGTTTGTTTGTTTATTCCATGTGTAACTGTGTTGTTGTTTGTGTCGAACTGCTTTGCTTTATCTTGTCCAGGTCGCAGTTGCAAATGAGAACTTGTTCTCAACTGGCCTACCTGGTTAAATAAAGGTGAAATATATATATATTTTTTTACAAATTTTAAAGTGCATTTAAAGTTTGTTTTAATTTGATTTAGTCTTAGTTTTTGATTTTTGGTTGAGATGGAGATGGGAATCCAACATATGAATTATTAGCTTGAAGATTACATTTGAAATCAACTAAAGCTTGAAACCCTAGGCCTATATGTATTGTCTATTTTTAGTTGAACCCTGTGCTGAATTTAAGGCAATAGTTGTTGATGACTTCACAAATGCTATGTAGGCCTAAATACTATCATTGAGGATACAGTGCCTTCACATGGTTGTGGATGGAATTGAAGAATTTCCACATTAGACCAAGACGAAGTCTGAGGACAAAATAAGGAAAATGATATCCGAGAAATTGAAGATGGACCACAGGAAGATTGAGGTGGAGCGCGCCCACAGAACTGGATAACCCACCACCGGCCCAGGTGACAGGCCCAGGCTGATAGTGATCAAGTTCCTGAGGTTCAAGGACAAGGTAGCTGTTCTGGAAAGAGCCAAGAACTTAAAAGGAACGTATATCTTCCTCAACCAGAACTATCCTGAAGCTGTGCGCCAGAAGAGGAAAGAACTTATCCCAGCCATGAAAGCTGCCAGAGCGCATGGGTACATTGCTTACATCCGCTATGACAGGCTTATTGGCCAACCTCCCTCCCAAAAGCCTGGAAGGGATGAGAGAGCCAACCCTATGGGTTCATAGCTTCGACCTCACAGCACACACACACACACACACCAATTTATATATTTTTTATTTTGCTTTGTTTGCTCTAATCCATATTATGTCTATCTCTGAAAGGGCTGAAAATAACCCATGTTAATACATGTAGCCATAGAAATAAGGTTCATCAAATCAATAACTTGCTAACGTCAGATAACAGTCATATATTAGCCATTTCTGAGACTCAATTAGATAATTAATTTGATGATTCAAAAGTAGCAATACAATGTTATAACATCTATAGAAGAGACGTAAATGTTTGTGGGGGGAGGTGTTGCTGTAAATATTCAGAGCCATATCCCTGTAATGGTTAGAGAAAATCTTATGTCAAGTGTTATTGAAGATTTGTGGTTGCAGGTTCACTTGGCACATCTAAAGCCTTTTATTTTGGGGGGGATGGGGGGGTGCTATAGGCCACCAAGTGCTAACAGTCAGTATTTAAATAATATGTGTGAAATACTTTTTAGTGTATGTGATGTAAACAGAGAGGTCTACTTTTTGGGGGACCTGAATATTGACTAGTTTTAATCAAGCTGTCTGCTCAAGAGGAAGCTTCTTATTAATCAACCTACCATGGTGTTTTTACAAACACTACAGGAACAAGATCATCCACATGTATTGATCACGTTTTTTTACTAATACTGTAGAGCTTTGTTCTAAAGTTGTATCCGTACCCATTGGATGCAGTGATCACAATATAGTGACTATATCCAAAAGCTGGACCTAAAATAATGTATGAGAGATCATACAAAGATTTTGCTGTGATTTATGTGGATGATTTTCAAAATATTTGTTGGTCTGATGTGTTTAATAATGAGCATCCAGATGAATTTATGAAATTGCTTCTTCCAATTATTTCGGGATCGGTGTCCCTTCCACGGGACAGTTGAGCTAACGTAGGCTAATGCGGTTAGCATGAGGTTGTAAGTCACAAGAACATTTCCCAGGACATAGACATATCTGATATTGGAAGAAAGCTTAAATTCTTGTTAATCTAACTGCACTCTCCAATTTACAGTTTCTATTACAGTGAAAGAATGCCATGCTATTGTTTGAGGAGAGTGAACAATTTTGAACATGAACAGTTATTAATAAACAAATTAGGCACATTTGGGCAGTCTTCATACAACATTTTGAACAGAAATACAATAGTTCATTGGATCAGTCTAAAACTTTGCACATGCATCTAGTGGCCAAAATCGAAATTGCTCCTGGGCTGGAATAATACATTATGGCCTTTCTCTTGCATTTCAAACATGAAATTTTTTTACAAAAGAATGGTTGTTTTTTTCTTTGTATTATCTTTTACCAGATCTATTGTGTTATATTCTCCTACATTCCTTTCATATTTCCACAAACCGCGAAGTGTTTCCTTTCAAATGGTACCAAGAAAATGCATATCCTTGCTTCAGGGCCTGAGCTACAGGAAGTTAGATTTGGGTATGTCATTTTAAGCAAAAATTAAAAAAAAAAATCCTTAAGAGGTTTTAAGAAACTGACTGTTAGAACTGTTAAAGCTCCATGGATTGATGAGGAATTGAAAAGATGTATGGTGATGGGCCAAAAAGAGTGTCTAATAAGTCAAATTGAGAAATTATGTTCCTAAACTTAACAAAAAGAAGAATTAATTGTATTATAAAGACAAGATCAATGATATAAAGAATGATGGGAAAAAACGTTGAAGTACTTTAAATGAAATTATGAGCAGAAAGACAAATTAATTTCCATTTTCATCGAATCAGATGGCTTATACATCACGCCAATTATTTGAATGATTACTTCATTGGCAACGTGGGCAAACAACGAAAATGCCAATAACGAACAGTGAGCCATCGTATTCATGCATAAAAAACAAATTATGAAAGAAAATCATTGCAAGTTTTAATTTTGTTAAGTTAGTGTGGGAGAGGTGGACATTTTTTTGTTATCGTTCAATAATGACAAACCTCCTGGCATTGACAACTTAGATGGAATGCTACTGAGGATGGTAGCTGACTCTATAGCCACTGCTATCTGTCATATCTTTAATCTGAGCCAAAAGGATAGTATTTGTCCTCAGGCCTGGACGGAAGCCAAAGTAATTCCGCTACCCAAGAGTGGTAAAGCGGACTTTACTGGTTCTAACAGCAGACCTATCAGCTTGCTGCCAGCTCTTAGCAAACTGTTGGAAAGAAATGTGTTTGACCACATAAAATGCTATTTCTCTGTAAACAAATTAACAACAGACTTTCAGCATGCTTATAGAGAAGAGCACTCAACATGTACTGCACTGACACAAATGACTGATGATTAGTTTAAATAAAGTGATAATTGTGGGAAGATTGTGGGAGCTGTACTGTTAGATTTCAGTGCAGCCTTTGATATTATTGACTATAACCTGTTTTTGAAAAAACGTATGTGTTATGGCTTTTCAACCTCTTCCATATCGTGGATTCAGAGCTAGCTATCTAATATAACTCCAAGGGTTTTCTTTAATGGAAGCTTCTCTAACGTCAAACATGTAAAGTGAGGTGTACCGCAGGGCAGCTCTCTAGGCCCCCTACTCTTTTCTATTTTTACCAATGACCTGCCACTGGTATTAAACAAAGCATGTGTGTCCATGTATGCTGATGATTCACCCATATGCACATCAGCAACCCCTGCATCGACAGGGTTAGATGCAGGGATTGCTGATGCGTATATAACCCTAACCCTAACCTAAGAGCATTGTATTTGGCGCAAATCATTCCTTAAGTTCTAGACCTCAGCTGAATCTGGTAATGAAATTGTGTGGCTTAATTACTTGGTGTTACCTTAGATTTTAAACTATTATGGTCAAAGCATATAGATTCAATGGTTGTAAAGATGAGGAGAGGTCTGTCCTTAATAAAGAGATGCTCTGCTTTTTTGACACCACACTCCAAAACGCAAGTCCGAAAAGGCTCTAGTTTTGTCTTATCTTGATTTTTGTCCAGTCGTGTGGTCGATTGCTGCAAGGAAGTACCTTGTTAAGCTGCAGCTGGCCCAGAACAGAGCGGCACGTCTTGCTCTTCATTGTAATCAGAGGGCTGATATAAAACAATGCATGCCAGTCTCTCTTGGCTAAGAGTTGAGGACAGACTGACTGCATCACTTCTTGTTTTTATAAGAAGCATTAATATGTTGAAAAGCCCAAATTGCTTGCATTGTCAACTTACATTCAGCTCTGACATACACACTTACCCCACCAGAAATTCCACCATGGGTCTTTTCACAGTCCCCAAATCCAGAACCAATTCAAGAAAGCGTACAGTATTAAATATAGGCATTATTGCATGGAACTCCGTTCCATCTCATATTGCTCAAATGAACAGCAAACCTGATTTAAAAAAAACTGATAAAGAAACAACTCATGGCAGCTATTTGATCTAGATAGTTTGTGTGTTTATTGATATGTAGGCTACGTGTTCCTTTTTTAAATTGTAGTCCTTGAGCTGTTCTTGTCTATTGGTGTTCTGTATTATGTCGTGTTTTGTGTGGACCCCTGGAAGAGTAGCTGCAGATTTTTCAACAGCTGATGAGGATCATAATAAAATACCAAATACCTTCAGAAAGTATTCATACCCCTTTACTTACTTGACATTTTGTTGTGTTACAGCCTGAATACCCCATAATGACAAAGTGAAAACATGTTTATACAAATTTATTGAAAATGAAATATGGACTTTTTTCCATTTACATAAATAAGTATTCAAACTCCTAAGTCAATACATCTTTGGCAGCGATTACAGCTGTGAGTCTTTCTGGGTAAGTCTCTAAGAGCTTTGCACACCTGGATTGTACAATATTTGCACATTATTATTCAAGCTCTGTCAAGTTGGTTGTTGTTCATTGCTATACAGCCATTTTCAAGACTTTCCACAGATTTCATTTAACTATGCCACTCAAGAACATTCACTGTCATCTTGGTATACAACTCCTGTATATATTTGGCCTTATGTTTTCAGTTACTGTCCTGCTGAAAGGTGAATTCCTCTCCCAGTGTTTGTTGGAAAGCAGACTGAACCAGCTTTTCCTCTAGGATTTTGCCTGTGCTTAGCACTATTCCATTTATTTTTATCCTAAAAAACTCCCAAGTCCTTACCGATGACAAGCATACCCATAACATGATGGAGGCACCACCATGCTTGCAAATATGAAGAGTGGAACTCAGTGATGTGTTGTGTTTGATTTTCCACAAACATAATGCTTTTTGGAATATTTTTATTCTAAACCACCACTTCCTTCAATTCTGCTAGCAAACTTGCAATCTTTGGACAATAAAATAGATGACCTACACGGAAGACTAAACTACCAACAGGACATATAAATATATGGCTGAACGAGTCGTGGCTGAACGACGACACTATCAACATACAGCTGGCTGGTTATACGCTGTACCGGCAGGATGGAACAGCGGCATCTGGTAAGACAAGGGGCGGCGGACAATGTATTTTTGTAAATAACAGCTTGTGCACAATATCTAAGGAAGTCTCAAGCTGTTGCTCGCCTGAGGTAGAGTATCTCATGATAAGCTGTAGACCACACTATCTACCTAGAGAGTTTTCATCTGTATTTTTCGTAACTGTTTACATGCCACCACAGTCAGAGGCTGGCACTAAGACAGCATTGAATGAGCTGTATTCTGCCATTAGCAAACAAGAAAACGCTCACCCAGAGGCGGTGCCCCTAGAAGCCGGGGACTTTAATGCAGGGAAACTTAAATCTGTTTTACCAAATTTCTATCAGCATGTATACTCCACACACAGAGACCTATACAAAGCTCTGCCTCGCCCTCCATTTGGCAAATCTGACCATAATTCTATCCTCCTGATTCCTGCTTACAAGCAAAAATTTAAACAGGAAGCACCAGTGACTAGATCAATTAAAAGTGGTCAGATGAAGCAGATACAGGACTGTTTTCCTAGCACATACTGGAATTTGTTCCGGGATTCCTCCGATGGCATTGAGGAGTACACCACATCAGTTATTGGCTTCATCGATAAGTGTATTGATGACGTCGTCCCCACATTGACCGTACATACATACCCCAACCAGAAGCCATGGATTACAGGCAACAGGCTAGAGCTGCCGCTTTCAAGGAGCGGGACTCTAACCCGGAACCCTATAAGAAATCCCACTGTGCCCTCTGACGAACCATCAAACAGGCAAAGCGTCAATACAGGACTAAGATCGAATCGTACCACACCGGCTCTGACGATCGTCAGGAGTGGCAGGGCTTGCAAACCATTACAGACTACAAAGGGAAGCACAGCCGAGAACTGCCCAATGACACGAGCCTCCAGACGAGCTAAACTACTTCTATGCTCGCTTCGAGGCAAATAACACTGAAACATGCATGAGAGCACCAGCTGTTCCGGAAGACTGTGGGATCACGCTCTCTGCAGCCGATGTGAGTAAGAACTTTAAACAGGTCAACATTCACAAGGCCGCTGGGCCAGACGGATTACCAGGACGTGTACTGAGAGCATGAACTGACCAACTGGCAAGTGTCTTCACTGACATTTTCAACCTCTCCCTGTCCGAGTCTGTAATACCAACATGTTTTAAGCAGACCACCATAGTCCCTGTGCCCAAGAACACTAAGGTAACCTGCCTAAATGACTACCGACCTGTAGCACTCACATCTGTAGCCATGAAGTGCTTGGAAAGGCTGGTCATGAATCACATCAACACCATTATCCCAGAAACCCTAGACCCACTTCAATTTGCATACCGCCCCAACAGATCCACAAATGACGCAATCTCTATTGCACTCCACACTGCCCTTTCCCACCTGGACAATAGGAACACCTATGTGAGAATGCTATTCATTGACTACAGCTCAGCGTTTAACACCATAGTGCCCTCAAAGCTCATCAATAAGCTAAGGGCCCTGGGACTAAACACCTCCCTCTGCAACTGGATCCTGGACTTCCTGACGGGCCGCCCCCGCCGCGCTGATCCTCAACACAGGGGCCCCTCAGGGGTGCATGCCCAGTCCCCTCCTGTACTCCCTGTTCACTCATGACTGCATGGCCAAGCACGACTCCAACACCATCATTAAGTTTGCCGATGACACAACAGTGGTAGGCCTGATCACCGACAACGACGAGACAGCCTATTGGGAGGAGGTCAGAGACCTGGCCGTGTGGTGCCAAGACAACAACCTCTCCCTCAACGTGATCAAGACAAAGGAGATGATTGTGGACTACAGGAAAAAGAGGACAGAGCATGCCCCCATTCTTATCGACAGGGCTGCAGTGAAGCAGGTTGAGAGCTTCAAGTTCCTTGGTGTCCACATCACCAACAAACTAGCATGTTCCAATCACACCAAGACAGTCGTGAAGACCGCAAGGCACTACAGAGGGTAGTGCGAACGGCCCAGTACATCACAAAGGGCCAAGCTTCCTTCAATTCAGGACCTCTATACCAGACGGTGTCAGAGGAAGGCCCTAAAAATGGTCAAAGACTCCAGCCACCCTAGTCATAGACTGTTCTCTCTGCTACCGCACAGCAAGCGGTACCGGGGCGCCAAGTCTAGGCCCAAGAGGCTTCTAAACAGCTTCTACCCCCAAGCCATAAGACTCCTGAACAGCTAATCAAATGGCTACCCAGACTATTTGCATTGCCCCCTCTTTTACGCTGCTGCTACTCTCTGTTGTTATCATCTATGCATAGTCACTTTAATAACTCTATCTTCATGTACATACTACCTCAACTAACCGGTGCCACCGCACATTGACTCTGTACGGGTATCCCCTTGTATATAGCCTCGCTATTGTTATTTTACTGCTGCTCTTTAATTACTTGTTACTTTTATTTCTTATTCTTATCTGTATTTTTTAAAACTGCATTGTTGGTTAGGGGCTCGTAAGTAAGCATTTCACTGCTGTATTTGGCGCATTTGATTTGATAGTAGTCAGTGACATACATCAAAGATAAGCAGGCTTGGGGTTGCTTAAAACCCTAAATGGGTGACCAAAAATCTGTAGATTAACTCTGAAGTAGGAGGTGCAGCCCAGTCTATTGATTCTTATCCTGTTAGTGGATACAATTTTGAAGATCTGATGGTACAGATTCAGCACATGTTATGCAAGGTTTGTTTATGTTGATAATTGGTTACCATGATGACATAATCCTATGGGGGAAATTTCACCCTCAAAACAACAGTTTACGTTGTTAACTTTTTTCAAATACTATGTATTTTCCACATACATGAAAAATTACTTTGAAACAATGTTGATTAAACCAGTTTGTGCCCAGTGCGCTGACTAGGGATACGTCCCAAATAGCATCCTATTCCCTTTATAGTGCGCTACTTTTGACTAGAGAATAGGGTGCTATTAAGGACGCAGCCCTGGTGTTTGAGGTGAGAGAACAGTAGATAAAAGGAATGGTGGTGCAGAGCAGATCAGCGACTGTCTGGCTGTCAGGAGGAGAAAGGAATCCAATCACTCTCTCACACCTCTCAGTGAAAGGCCTGAGAATAAAGGTGTTCTTTTTGTTTTTCTCTTCTGAAATGTTAGAATTTTACCTTTCTGACCTCAACTTGTTGAGAGAAATGCATTTTTGCAACGTCCTGTGTTTGTATTGCTAGGTAACATAAAAATTGAACATCCTCACGATCATTGTGCAATTGTCAAACGCACACTCGTTTGCAATTTCACTTTCAAACCCTAGTGCCAGGATTGGAAATTTTAAAGTTATTATGAGCACAGTAGCTGTGGTGTGGTGGTGTGAAAGTAGGTTGCAGGTTTGATGAGGGCTTGGCCACTCACAGGCCAATCAAGGCGTTCCATGGCTTAATACGGCATGCATTTGTCTCAAGTTCTGTCGGTTATTGACGGTCTTTGCTTTGTCATCAACTCCAATTCAGCTGGGGGCACAGAATATTCTTGTCCTAGTTCATTGTGGATTGATTCTACATCTTATTAAATCGCATAGGCTACAGTAACACGTGATAGCAACAGAAAAAGAATTGTCCAGTGTTTGATCAATTTGTTTTGGCAGTCATCATTGTTGTAATTGGCTTCAAAGATTATAGTTCTTAATGCATGGCATTAAGTACTAGGATTAGGCTCCCATAAATTGTATTGTATGTGTGAGGCAGGTTCTCAGTAAGCAAGATATAGCCTAGGCCTATCATTGATATGGCATTATAGGACTGAAAAATGTGAATAGCCTGTGTTTGGAGGAGCACGTCTTTGGCAACTGGACAAGAGGCGCTCTTTGAAAATGTGGATGGATACAAGCCGAATGGAGTATTGCAGGTAGGCCTATGTGAATAGTGAATAACGCAAAGCATGACTCTTATGGATACTTGGCTGAATCAGGGCTCAACTCTGACTTTTTTTTACTAAGAGCACATGTGCGCCTAAGTTGACAAATGTAGGCGCACACAAATAAATTAATGTAGGAGCACAATGAAAAATACTTGAGATAATAAAGCTAGAATCCTTACTTTTTCTAGGCACTCCTAAATTAACCTCTACAGGATGGGTTTTCCTATACTGGGATGGTTGAGCTAACGTGCGCTAATGTGATTAGCATGACAGTTGTAAGTAACAGGAAACTTTCCAGGACATGGACATGTCTTATATGGGCAGAAAGCTTAAATTCTTGTTAATCTAACTGCACTGCCCAATTTACAGTAGCTATTACAGTGGAAGAATACCATGCTATTGTTTGAGGAGAGTGCACAACAACAACAACAACAAAAAATTATCACGGCAACTGGTTTGATACATTCACCTCTGAAGGTAAATAATGTACTTACATTCAGTAATCTTGCACTGATTTGTCATCCTGAGGGTCCCAGAGATAAAATGCAGCATAGTTTTGTTTGATAAAATCAATTTTTATATTCAAATGTAGGAACTGGGTTTATAGTTTGAACCCCTGCTGTCTCTGGCTCCACACCCACCCCTGCCCGGTTATCTAGATGTGTGAAAGTTAGTGAATAAACAAATGATCCATCATGTATGACATTCTAGGAGTGTGTAAACTTTAATTTAGTATTAGCATATCATTTTTGTATGTTCTCTATAGTTATGTACAGTACTTGAAAAAATGTATCAATTGACCAATTCGGCGCATTTGGGCAGACTTGATACAAAATATTGTCCAGCATTGCCATGCTTCACTGGATCAATCTGAAACTTTGCACTTGCACACACACTGCTGCCATCTAGTGACCAACATCTAAATGGCCTTTCTCTTGCATTTCAAAGATGATAAAAACGCAGTACTTTGTTGAAGCACCTTTGGCAGCTATTACATCCTTGAGTCTTCTTGGGTATGACGCGACAAGCTTGACGCACATGTACTTGGGGAGTTTATTTATTTATTTATATCGCATTTATTGTCTGCAGATCCTCTCAAGCTCTGTCAGGTTGAAGGGGGAGCGTTGCTGCACAGCTATTTTCAGGTCTCTCCAGAGATGGTCGATCGGGTTCAATTCCGGGCTCTGGCTGGGCCACTCAAGGACATTCAGAGACTTGTCCCGAAGCCACTCCTGCGTTGTCTTGGCTGTGTGCTTAGGGTCGTTGTCCTGTTAGATGGTGAACCTTCGCCCCAGTCTTAGGTTTTCATCAAGGCTCTCTCTGTACTTTGCTACGTTCATCTTTGCCTCAATCCTGACTAGTCTCCCAGTCCCTGCCGCTGAAAAACATTACCACAGCATGATGCTGCACCACCATGCTTTACCGTAGGGATGGTGCCAGGTTTCCTCCAGACGTGACGCTTGGCATTTAGGCCAAATAATTCAATCTTGGTTTCATCAGACCAGAACATCTTGTTTATCATGGTCTGAGAGTCTCCAAGTGGGCTGTCATGTGCCTTTTGGTGAGGATTGGCTTCCATCTGGTCAGTTTACCATAAAGGCCTAATTGGTGGAGTGCTGCAGAGATGGTTGTCCTTCTGGAAGGTTCTCCCATCTCCACAGAGGAACTCTGGAGCTCTGTCACTGTGACCATCGGGTTCTTGGTCACCTCCCTGACCAAGGCCCTTCTCACCCGATTGCTCAGTTTTAGAATGATGGAGGCCACTGTGTTCTTGGGGATCTTCAATGCAGCAGAATATTTTTGGTACCCTTCCCCAGATCTGTGCCTCGACACAATCCTGTCTTCGACTGTCAACTGTGGGACCTTTATATAGACAGGTGTGTGCCTTTCCAAATCATGCCCAATCAATTGATATTACCACAGGTGGACTCCAATCAAGTTGCAGAAACATTTAAAGGGTGATTAATGGAAACAGGATTTACCTGACCTCGATTTCGAGTCTCATAGCCAAGGGTCTAAATACTAATGTAAATAAGCTATTTCTGTTTTTTGTTTTTAATACGTTAGCAAAAATGTCTAAAAACCTGTTTTCGCTTTGTAATTATGGGGTATTGTGTGTAGATTGCTGAAGAAATTGTTTCCTTTAATCCATTTTAGAATCAGGCTGTAACGTAACAAAATGTGGGAAAAGTCAAGGGGTCTGAATACTTTCAGAAAGCTCTGTAGATTAAAAGGGGACGTCCGCTCGCTGTTTTGCTGCTCACAAACTTAATCTTTTAATAAAGCTTTGGTGTTTAAGATTTATTTAAAAGCGGTCTCACAAGCCATGTTTTTAAATATGAGATTTAAGGCACAAAAAGCACGTCTCTCTTGTTCCATGTCACGGCTGGATAGGCTGTGCTTCCGTTGTCCAAATACAGGCCATAACCAACCACTTTACCGCTAAGGCCAGCTTTCGGTTGGTCTTAAATATGCCCACCATCTCATACTGAAATTGACACTTTGGCGAACGTTTTTAAGGATCAAACTCAGATATTGCCACCCCTCCCACCTCAGTGCAAGCAAGCTCATATAATACAGGTAAATGACCAATCCTGGCACTAAGGTTTGAAAATAGAAGAGGTAATTGCAAACGAGCACTCGTTTGACAATTGTGCTGGCTTAACGCCAGCCGAAAATAGAGCCCTGTATCTTACACAACGCAATAGTAGCTTGTTCGAGTACATTTTAAATCCCAAAATGTGTACCAAGGTCCTCTAAACTACAAAATGTTTAATCTAATACCTCTTGTATGTACTGTGGTCTATTTGGATTTCCCAGACAGAAATCGCTTTTTGTGCTCAGAACCCATATCTGTTCTATCTGTACAACTGCTGTAGCGGGTTATTAGAAATCCATACAACCCCCAGATTACAAATGTGATATATGACTGGTTGGCCATGGAATGACCCGTGCACTGCCCATTTCTGATGTGGGAAAATACTTGGCAATGAAGAATAATTTGCACATTGAGACAGTGAAAAGGTCATGTCCATGAGGAAGTTTAAGACCAGGGCTATTACTCCTAAAGAGAACAGGGAGAGGTCCACAGAAGAAGAGGGGGAGCTAGGCGTTGGCCGGTGGACACACCACACCACTGCATAAAGCTCTACACACAGCTAGGCTAGCTCAGATGAGACGTAAATGATAGCTCCTTACTCCATGAACTTCCACTTTATTAACATGGAGGACCCCGCTTTAATGGGCTTGGCAGGTTTTGTGTGCAGTCGTATCTTTGACTGATCTCCAGCGCTTGGCACACGCTAGCTAACGAGGAGAAGAGGGGGATGAGGTGGGAAGGAGTGGGGTGGTTGAAGGAGAGGAAGGAGAGTAAGGGCGATTGAATTACTCTTTTTACTGCTGGTCCCTGGGCGGCGTTTCGAAAACCCAACGGGCATCCACTGCATATGCCTGCCTAATCTGTTTCCCCAGCTGTGCCAGGTGTGATGGCACCCAGCCCTTCTGCAAGGGCACCAAACTAGCCACAGAAAAACTTTGGGTTCTGGGCAAGGCTGAAGAACAGCAGTTGCATAAATTCCCCCCTAATTATATTGTAAATATCTGCAGCACCACAATAAAGCTTTGTTGGACACCTAGAGCATCACACAATGCAGCTGTTCCGCCTCCCCCTCTCACTGTTCTGAGAAGCACTTGTTCACGGCTTCTGGATTTGTACTCTTGAGTAAAATTTTCGTTTGTCTGTCTGGAAAGTTCTTTGATCGTGCCAAATTAGTCGATTTTGAAGACTAGCATACACCAGTGCATGTCCTCTATGTGGCCATGTCTCAATAGCTGCTTTATGTGTTGAGTAGTAATCTCCTCTAAACAGAGAGAAAGGCCTATCAACAAACCTCATAGGAGAGGAACCAATCTCTCTTTGATTCTCTCTTTCTTCCTTCAGAGAGGCTGGCCTGTCCCGTGGAGGCCAATCTCATCTGATATTGTACAAAAGGAAATAAATGGGTTTGAAACATGTACCATCTGATAAATCCACATCTCTATAAGGCTATGTTGTCGTGCTTGTGTTTGTTTGAAGTGGAGAGTCTCCTGCTCCTATTACATGCTGATTATCTCTCAGAGATTGCCTTCAGTGAGGAGGAACAGTCAGGATGAATCCCAAATGGCACCCTATATAGTGCTTTCCCCCATTGGGCTCTGGTCAAAAGTAGAGCACTATTTGGGGAATAGGGTGCCATTTGGGATGCAGCCTTAGTCCTTTCTCATGAGCAGATGGCGGGACTGTGTTGCTGCAGGATAATGCTTTTAGTTTGGTCCTGTCAAGGCTGGGATGGCGTTGGCCACTGTGCAGCTGCCACAGAACCATATATTTTGGATCTGCTTCACTTTGCGTCCATCTCTGTGTCCATTTGAGACCGTGTCGGGCGGCCGGGGCATGGAGGCTTAGAAGATGGGCTGTAGTCTGGCTGGGGACACCATGCGTGCACATCTGATTTGATCCGCTGGAAATAGCCACACAGACCAAATAAATTGATTGTTAGTTTGTCTGCTACTTCGCCAGCTATTTTAAGTTGTGTGTTGGATGTGTAGTAGGAGTAAGCCTATGCCCAGCAGTGAGACACAATGCTAATTCCTAAGCCACTGGGTGAGTTCGCCTACAGTATTTGGCATTTATCCAAACAGCTGCCTCCACTATGCACCACCAGTGTCTAGGCATGTCTTTGAACAATGCAGGTGTGAATGTGTCTGCTTTATTTTTCCCTCCCTAGTGGGTGGGGAGTAATACTATCTCCTCTTGACGGACGTTTCGTGGAGGGCGCGGGATGGAGGGAGATCTGGAGGTCTGGCAGCAACATGTGCTAATGAATATAAATTATATGAGTCTCAGAGTGCTTTGGCTTGCCATTCAGCATCACTGCCTGGTGAGAGTCTGGTGTACTCAGGCCTGCTGTTAGAGACTAAGCATGCCATATTATATCAGTAAATGCAACGGGTCCTTTTCAGCCAGAGGGTTGCAGTAGGGGTTCATAAAGCCGTTACGCAACATTTCAATGTATTACGTATCTTTATGGCAACTTTTGAATGTATTTGTATCACCGGAATGACATCAATCGACTTGTGTAATAGTATCAAGACATTTTCTAAAAGTCACATACAATGCTTTTTACATAAAAAAAGGTTGATTGCATTCTGCTGCTTATAAAATGTAATAAGTGTACCTTCAGCAGTTAGGAGATTGGTGCCAATCGAATTTGAGAGACAAGGAAATTACATTTTCATTGCAGATGTCATAAAGCATCAATCCAATAAACTGTCAATCCAATCAACTTCCCTCTTCAGCGAAAAAAATCAATGGAAGGAGCCGAAAGGGAGTATGCAAATCAAAGTAACATTTGGTTTCGCCATGCGCTGAAGAGCGTCCATTATCATAACTCATCCAGGGGCCATATCCTGCTCTGCTCGGGGGGAGAGGTTCGCTCCTCTGTCATGGAGCTGTTGCTTTATGGAGAGCTTGTCACGCTTCTGCTTTTAATGGACATTAAAAGCCAGCGACTAGCGTGTCAATGCTCTCCGTGCTCCACTGAGACGCTCTGTCATTTACATACGGTGCAGTACGGAAGCGTTCGGCTCGCCGGACCTGACGGGAAACGGACACTCTCTGTCAGGGCTTGTTTGGCTTGTAAAGGCCTCGATGGTTCCCTATATGTCAACGTAAATATCTCATGGGTTTGTGAGAGGTTTATAAAAAGGCTTCTTCCCTGAGAGCCAGCTCTTATGGGAATGTCAAAGCTTTTAGACGCTTCAGGGGGAAACGGAGACCAATGCCACAGGGGTTCAAATAGTAGTACAGTGAAAGCATCAGTTGGCTAGGGTGCGCTTATCAGTTCATGTCCTAGCCCAAACTCCTCCAGAAGTTACATTTCCTCTGAACGCCCTCACCTTGACGTTATGCAGTGTGATTCCCAAATGGCACCCTATTCCCTATATAGTGTGCTACTTTCGACCAGAGCCCTGGTCGAAAGTAGTGCGCTACATAGGGAATAGGGTGTCATTTAGGACCCATCCTGTATCTTAATTTCAATGAAAGGATTAACTGCTCAGGTGGTTAAAGTTACTAACCTATTACCGATATCAGGACAGGACAAAGCACCTTCAAATTGACAATGCATCAAAGGACAGTTTTAGGGGATAGGTGTGTGTGTGTGTGTTTGGTTTTACTATCCTTGCGTGGACCAGAAGTCCTCACAAGGACAGTAAAACAAGTAAAATTCTGATAAGTGGGGACATTTCACCAATCCCCACAAGGAAAAAGGCAATTTTTGGTTTAGGGGTTAGGTTTAGGTTTAGCGTTACAATTAAGGTTAGGGGTTAGGGGTTAAGGTTAGGGTTAGGTTTAGTGTTAGTGGTAAGGCAGTAGGGAAAATAGGATAAGGATAGTACAACAAATGTGTGTGTGCATGTGCGTGTGGGTGCATTAGTGCTCTCATGCGTCCATGCATGTGTGCGTGTGTGTGTTTTAGAAGAACAAAATGTCTTGCTTGTAGGAAAGTGGGTCAGGCAGGTCAGTCTGTGAATGGAGAGAGTCATTAATGGATGGCTACATTCTGTCAGCAGAGAGAAGAGGATAAAAACATGTCCCTGTAGCAAGCCCGTAGCGCTGGTCAAAACAGCGTGCCCAAGCCATTTCAAGGACACTCTGTCTGGTGTCATGGTGATGGCTCCGGATTCATGAGGTAGGGTCAGGAGTTTCTGTCCTAGTAGACGGCTGCTCGATCTGCCTGTAAGCCCACTGCCATATTTCAGCTGGCTCACTCTGGCTTTTTCACAGATTCTACAAAAGCCCCAGCCAAAAGAGGACAGCCTCTGCCAATTAAAAGCCATAGTGGTAATGATGATGGTTATGATGATTGTGATGCCTGAACATCATCTCAGATCAGTTTCTTTGCAGCTGGGTTTTACATAATTTGTGGAGGAGCGTATCGAGCATCATACTTCACTGAGATTTGGAGCATCAACAGAAAATGAATCCCACTCGGACACCTTGAACTCGACCCTGAACACTGCATCTGGCTGCTATAGATACAGAAGGACTATTCCAGCCCCTTTATCAATTTAGAATGGCCCTTAGATCAATTCTGAACATTAATACACTCAATAAAAATATAAATTCAACATGTAAAGTATTGGTCTTACATTTCATGAGCTGAAATAAAAAAATCCAGAAATGTTCCATATGCACAAAAACCCTCTCAAATTGTGTGCACAAATTTGTTTTCATCCCTGTTAGTGAGCATTTCTCTTTTACCAAGATAATCCATCCACCTGACAGGTGTGGAATATCAAGAAGCTGATTAAACCGCATGATCATTACACAGGTGCACCTTGTGCTGGGGACAATAAAAGGCCACTTTAAAATGTGCCATTTTGTCACACAACACAATGCCACAGATGTCTTAAGTTTTGAGGTAGCGTTCTATTGGAATGCTGACTGCAGGAATGTCTACCAGAGCTGTTGCCAAAGAATTGAATGCTAATTTCTCTACCATAAGCCGCCTCCAACGTTGTTTTAGAGAATTTGGCAATACATCCACCCGGCCTCACAACCGCAGACCACGTGTAACCATGCCAGCCTAGGACCTCCACATCCAGCTTCTTCACCTGTGGGATTGTCTGAGGGGTGTGTGTGTGGTGGGGTGGGTGCTTAAAAGTATTTCTGTCTGTAATAAAGCCCATTTGTGGGGAAAAACTCATTCTGATTGGCCTGGCTCCCAAGTGGGTGGGCCTGGCTGCCAAGTCATGTGAAATCCATAAGTTAGGGCCTAATTAATTTATTTCAATTGACTGATTTCCTAATATGAACTGTAACTCAGTAAAATCTTTGAAATTGTTGCTTGTTGCGTTCATATTTTTGTTCAGTGTACAAGAAATCGGCAAAGCATCCCCGCAAAAATCTGCTGTTTAGTGCCCAAAGGAGCCCCCCGTTCAAAAAACACCATGACACTTTACCCTATCAACATCTAGCCTACAACACCGCTCGTTTCACAGTCTGCTGAGCATCATGATCTACTTTTACATAATGACGTTCTGTAGTTAAGCAAGGGTAATACTGCTTTCAAGAGAGCAGCCTATGGGAGCTTTTCTCCGCGATTGTCGCCACAAGAAAGCCAACACATACATTACATTTAAATAAAAGTGCTTTAGAAGATAATTGTGTTTTTGCATAGTTTTTATACCTATTTCAGGAAGAGTAATCCCATGTAGAAAACGTCTGGCCCCCCTATAAATAACCTTTTTTCAAATCTTGCCTCCATAAGAATGTAGTTGAATAGCCCTGCCGTACAGCTACTAGCTATGTCTCCTGGACTCTGTCATGCATCCTGATTTGCTTAAAGGGTGAAATGGGAGTGTGATGATTGGATGAAGTGTGTGGGTCATATGTTTCTCGCCTGTGCTTCATTATGTGTGTGCATGTATGTATGTGTGTGTGTGTGTGCTGTTCAGATGAGGACCCCCGTTTTCTGCTGTCCTGCTGTACCTCTGTGTGTGACAATGCCAGATCAGGGATGACTCCGTGTGGGGCATCCAGGGACCATTAGATTAGGACCAGAGATGTACAGCATAAACCTAGGCATACAGACCAAGTGCATCGCAAATGGAACCCTTTTCGCTATGTAGTGCAATACTTTTGAACACTGCCCTATGGGCCCTGGTCAAAAGTAGTACACTATAAAGGGGATAGGGCGCCATTTGGGATGCACCCCCAGGCATTTTGTGTTGGCTTAACAAGGTCTCCATAAGCCCTTCACAAGGTGTCCATTAGCCCACAAGGTGTCCATTAGCCCTTCACAAGGTGTCCATTAGCCCTTCACAAGGTGTCCATTAGCCCTTCACAAGGTCTCCATAAGCCCTTCACAAGGTGTCCATTAGCCCACAAGGTGTCCATTAGCCCTTCACAAGGTGTCCATTAGCCCTTCACAAGGTGTCCATTAGCCCTTCACAAGGTCTCCATAAGCCCTTCACAAGGTGTCCATTAGCCCTTCACAAGGTGTCCATTAGCCCTTCACAAGGTGTCCATTAACCCTTCACAAGGTGTCCATTAGCCCTTCACAAGGTGTCCATTAGCCCTTCACAAGGTGTCCATTAGCCCTTCACAAGGTGTCCATTAGCCCTTCACAAGGTGTCCATTAGCCCTTCACAAGGTCTCCATTAGCCCTTCACAAGGTGTCCATTAGCCCTTCACAAGGTCTCCATAAGCCCTTCACAAGGTCTCCATTAGCCACTCACAAGGTCTCCATAAGCCCTTCATAAGGTGTCCATTAGGCCTTCACAAGGTATCCATGAGCAGGAAGTGTATATTGGCTTATTTAGTCTTATCCACAATGGCATGTGTGTCCTCCTCTTTTCTGTGTGAATGAAATGGTTCAAATAGCTAGCTTTCCAATCTATGTACTGGGAAAAGAGTGGAGGACAGAAAAGGGAAGCTTAAAATGGAAACCTTTTGGTTCACATGAGTAGAGACAGGTTTCATGACTTACAAAGGGCACCAGATGTACTGCTGGATAAATAGTGCTAGAAATAGATAGTAAAAAGAGGATGGAGCGTAAGAGGGACTATAGTATAATGTGTAAATGGCATGGCATGTGTGCATATGTAATGCATAAAGTATAACCGTGTGAACTCTAAACCCTGGGCTGGTGGATGCTTATACAAAGTATTATACAGAAACCCAACCTAAAACCTCAAAGAGCAAGCAATGCAGATGTTGAGACACGGTGGCTAATGGGGAAGATGGGCGACACCTGGAGGGGGGTGGAGACAAGCACAAAGACAGGTGACACAGATCAGGGTGTGACAGAGAGCGAGGGAGAGCGCAGGTCCAGTGAACAGGTCAGGGTTCTATTGCATTTATCATGGATCCCCATTAGCTGCTGCTACTCTTCCCGGGGTCCGGCAAAATTAAGGCAGTTGTGCAATTTTAAAAACATTACAATACATTCATAACAGATTTCACAACACACTAAGTGTGTGCCCTCAGGTCCCTACTCCACTACCACATACCTACAACACAAAATCCATGTGTACGTGTGTGCATGCATGTGTCTGCGCGTATGTTTGTGTTGCTTCACAGTCCCTGCTGTTCCATAAATTGTATTTTGTTCTGTTTTTTTCAATCTGATTCTACTGCTTGCATCAGTTACCTGACATGGAATAGAGTTCCATGTAGCCATGGCTCTATGTATTATTGTGCGCCTCCCATAGTCTGGACTTTGGGACTGTGAAGTGGTGGCATGTCTTGTGGGGTATGCATGGGTGTCCGAGCTGTGTGCTAGTTGTTTAAACCGACAGTTCAACATGTCAATACCTCTCACAAATACAAGTAGTGATGAAGCCAGTCTCTCCTCCACTTTGAGCCAGGAGAGATTGACATGCATATTATTAATGTTTGCTCTCTGTGTACATCCAAGGGCCAGCCGCGCTGCCCTGTTCTGAGCCAATTGCAATTTTCCTATGTCCCTCTTTGTGGCATCTGACCACACGACTGAACAGTAGTCCAGGTGCGACCAAACTAGGGCCTGTAGGACCTGCCTTGTTGATAGTGCTGTTAAGAAGGTAGAGCAGCGCTTTATTATGGACAGACTTCTCCCCATCTTAGCTACTGTTGTATTTAATATGACCATGACAGGTGACCTCAACTTGCTCAATTTCTACATTATTTATTACAAGATTTAGTTGAGGTTGAGTGAATGATTTGTCCCAAATACAACGGCATTAATTATTTTTGAAATATTTAAGACTAACTTAGTCCTTGCCACCCATTCTGAAACTAACTGCAGCTCTATGTTGAGTGTTGCAGTCATTGCAGTCTCTGTAGTAGCTGACGTGTATAGTGTTGAGTCATACTCAATGCCAGTGTCATGTCGTTAGTAAAAATTGAAAAAAGTAAGGGGCCTAGACATTCCTGATTCTACCTGGATTATGTTGGAGAGGCTTCCATTAAAGAACACCCTCTGTGTTCTGTTAGACGGGTAACTCTTTGTCCGCAATATAGCAGGGGATGTAAAGCCATAACACGTACGTTTTTCCAGCAGCAGATTATGATCGATAATGTCTGGCAAAACAACCCCCACAGTATAATCGATTTATCTCAGCTAATCATCAGTCATTTGTGTAAGTGCGGAATTCAAAATGACAATTATTGTCTTTCATAATTTGGTCCGATGTGTAGTGTCAGCGTTTGTTGCTGGCATGTCATGCCTAATCTTTCTAATGAAAAAAGTATTAAAATAGATAAATGAGCCATCTGATTCACTGAATGATGGAGCTAAGTTAGCTTTCTTTCCTAAAATGTAATTGAAGGTGCTTTTTGAGAGCCCATGCTCTTCCATTAGAAAGTATAGGGAAATAGTTAAATCCAGCTCCCAGATTGCAATTCCTATGGCTTCCACTAGATGTCAACAGTCTTATCCAAGGTTTCAGGCTTGTTACTTCCCAAACGAGGAAGAATTCTGAGTTTTGGTAGAGGAACCCAGAGTTGGAAATCAGTCTGTGCGCGCGCGATGAAGAGGACGTGCACCTGCTAACATCGCTTTCCTATTGAACATACTTCTTTCCATATGAAATATCATAATTTAATTACATTTTAGGGTACCTGGGGATTAAATAGAAACATATTTTGACTTGTTTTAACAAAAAGTAAGTGAATATTTAATCGCTATTTGTGAATTTATGAAACCTGTGCTGGTTGAAAAATATTTTGATGTGGGGGCACCGTCCTCAAACAATCGCATGGCATGCTTTCGCTGTAAAGCCTATTGTAAATCGGACAATGCCGTTAGATTAACAAGATATTTTTTTTACCGATATAAGACACTTGTATGTTCCTAAATGTTTAATATCCATAATTTTTATGATTATTTATTTGAATTGTGCGCCGGAAGTTGTCCACAGATGTCCCCGCTGGCGTGTGCATGCTTATTATGTGTGCATGCTTATTAGTAATTGGGAGAAAAAAATATCATAAATGTGTCAAGTGCAACGTCTCTTAGCTCCTCATTACACACCATGGACAAACAAATATTCTTTATATCAACAACATAGGAATCACTACAAAACTTGTTGTATGACCTCTTATATTAGGCCCAGCCTTTGGAACTTTGGTTTTCCTAGATATGGCTACTATATTGTGATCACTACATCCGATGGATCTGGATACTGCTTTCAAGCACATTCCTGCAGCATTAGTAAAGATGTGATCATTACATGTTGATGATTTCATTCCTGTGCTGTTTGTAACTTCCCTGGTTGCAGGCACTGGTTACAGTTTGAAGCTTTTTCTTAAGTGGGCAGCTTGATGAAAGCCAGTCAATATTTAAATCACCCAGAAACTATACCTCTCTGTTTATCACAGACATTATCAAGCATTTCACACATGTTATCCAGATACTGACTGCACTTGGCGGTCAATAGCAGCTTTCCACAAGAATGGGCTTTGGGTGAGGCAGATGAACCTGTAGCCATTTAACGTCAACAGTATTTAACAAGATCCTTTCTAATTTTTACAGAAATATGGTTCTGAATATAAACAGCAACACCTCCACCACTGGTATTTCTGTAAATGTTATAACCTCTTAGGGGTAGGGGGCAGTGTTCGGAAGTAGAGTCTGATGTGCCCAAAGTAAACTGCCTGTTACTCAGGCCCAGAAGCTAGAATATTATATAATTGGTAGTATTGGATAGAAAACACTCTGAAGTTTCTAAAACTGTTAAAATAATGTCTGTGGGTATAACAGAACTGATATGGTCACAGTATTTCCATTGACTTCCTATTGACTATAGAGGGAATTTAGCCCCAAGATTGCAGTTCCTATGGCTTCCACTAGATGTCAACAGTCTTTAGACATGGTTTCAGGCTTGTTTTTTGAAAAATGAAGAAGTTCTTTCAGGTGGCTCATGAAATGGACACTACTGTTTTGCGCTTGTGAATGGGGTGGGCGCTCTTCATTATTTCTCTTCCCTTTTGAACAGACTATTCTCCGTCTGAAATATTATAGTTTATTTAGATATTTGACAACCTGAGGATTAATCAGAAACATCGTTTGACTTGTTTGGACGAACTTTACCGGTACTTTTGGGATTTCTTTGTCTGCATGTTGAAAGACTGGATTACAGAACTCCATGGCGCCAACTAAACAGACTTTTGGGATATAAAGAAGGACTTTATCAAACAAAACGACCATTCTTTGTGTTCATGGGGCCCTTGGGATTGAAAACAGAGGAACATCTTCAAAGGTTAGTGATTTATTTTATCGCTATTTTTGATTTTGTAACGCCTTGGCTGGTTTGAATAATATGTTGGAAGTGGGGCGCTGTCCTCAGACAATCAAATGTTCTGCTTTCGCCGTAAAGCAAATTGTAAATCCGACAACGAGGTTCGATTACCAAGATTATAAGCTTTTGAATTTTGTTGTTGTAGGTGGGACGCTAACCTTGTATTGCTACCACTGTATCATCATTATTGTCTTAGTGAGTTTCAGAGATAGTCAGAATATGAATGTCTGTCACGGCTCAAGAGAAGACCCAGATGCAGACAGTTTTGAAGTAGCAAAAGTTTATTACAAAAACAGCTGGGAAAGGGCAGGCAGAGGTCAGTAGTCCAGAGCAGAGTCCGAAGGGTACAGAACTGCAGGCAGGCTCAGGGTTAGGGCAGGCAGAGGTCAGTAATCCAGGATGGTGTAACAAGGCACAGAATGACAGGCAGGCTCAGGGTCAGGGTAGGCAGAATGGTCAAAAACCGTGAAAGCTTGAAAACCAGACAGGATCACGGGGAAAAAACGCTGGAAGGCTTGACGAAACAAAACAAACTGGCAACAGACAGAGAACTGGGTGTGACAGTAACCCCCCCCTCCCCCTTTAGGGGCGCCACCTGGCATACCTTGTTGACCGGTGTACCGGTGTTGGAACTCAGCAATGAGGCCTGGGTCCAGGATGTCCCTAGCGGGGACCCAGCACCTCTTCCCTGGGCCATAACGCTCCCAGTCAACCAGGTACTGGAATCCCCTGCCCCGCGGTCAAACCTTCAGGAGGCGCCTTACCGTGTACTCCGGTTGGCTGTCGATGAGATGGGAAAGAGGGGCGGGCCTAGAAACTTGACTTGCTGGTTCTAGGTGGTGGTGTTGGGGAGGCAAGGCAGCGAAGAGTCGTCTCCAGGTCTTGATTGGCTTGCTCTGACTGGCCATTGGACTGAGGGTGGAACCCGAAGGACTGGCTGGCCGACGACCCAATGAGCGTGCCGAACGCCTTCCAGGACGAGAACTGAGATCCCTGGTCAGAGACCATGTCCACTGGGAGTACATGGATCCGGAAGACATGTTGCACCACGAGCTGGGCCATCTCTTTGGCAGAGGGTAGCTTGGGGAGAGGAATGAAGTCGGCAGCTTTGGAAAACCAGTCGATTACTGTCAGGATGGCTGTGTTACCATCAGACGGTGGAAGACCCGTGACGAAGTCCGGGGATATGTGAGATCAGGGATGTGAGGGACAGGAAGTGGTTGAAGGAGACCAGCCAGAGCTTTCTTAGGAGTCTTGTTCTGCGCACAGACCGTGCAGGTGGTGACGAACGCGGAGACGTCCGGGACCATGGTAGGCCAACATAAGCGTTGCCGCACAAAGGTCAGGGTCTGATGGGAGCCCGGGTGGCATGCAAGCCTGGAGGAGTGGGCCCACTCCAGGCCTGAGGAGCGGACAGCATCAGGAACAAACATCCCCCCCCGGGGTTTGGCTAGGAACTCTATAACTCTAGTCACCAGGCACGAGGTGGGAAGGATGGTCTCGGGGTCAGAGGGTGTAGCCACGGAGCTATAGAGGCCTGACAGCGCATTCAGCTTGATATTCTTGGATCCCGGTCAGTAGGAGAGGGAAAAGTTAAACCGGGTGAAAAGCAGGGCCCACCTAGCTTGCCTGGAATTGAGACGCTGGACTGTGCGGAGATATTCCAGGTTCTTGTGATTCGTCCACACAATGGACGGATGTTCTGCCCCCTCCAACCAGTGTCTCCACTCCTCCAACGCCATCTTCACTGTGAGAACCTCTTGATTTCCCACATCATAATTCCTCTCCATGGCGTTGAGGTTTGGGAGAAGGCAGTGCAGGGATGTAACTTGAGGTCCAGGGCAGAACGCTGGGACAGGAGAGCCCCTACTCCGACATCCGAAGCATCGGCCTCCACCACGAACTGACGGGACGGGTCTAGATGAACCAATATGGGAGCTCTGGAGAAGTGGTGCTTCACCTGAGCAGCTGGGGACCACGTGAACGAAACCTTGGGAGTGGTGATTGCAGACAGGGGGGAAGCCAGGGTGCTGTAGCCCCAGATAAAGCGGTGAGAAAAGTTGGCAAATCCCAGGAAACATTGCAGCTGCACTCTGGATGTAGGCTGGGTCCAATCCACCTTCCGGGGATCCATCTGTACATTCCCTGCAGCGATGATGTAACCAAGAAAGGGGATGGTGGAGCGATTGAATTTGCATTTCTCTGCTTTCACAAAAAGCTGGTTCTCCAGGAGGCGCAGGAGGTACCTGTCGGACGTGGAGCACATGTGTTTTTATTATGTAGATGTTCCAAAGGTCTGCATCAGTTGCTTGTAGGCTATGTGTGGAAGCCAGGAGTTGCTAATGTGTTCATGTTAATCAAAGGTAAATTACCGTCAGACTGACAGTTATTTGCTTGACAATCACCGGCTGACAAGATTTCATGACTGCCGCAGCCCTACATGCGGCCATCATTGATTTGCCATGCTCCTCTTGCTGTGCTCCTTCAACTCCTCTTCAAATTGGTTATGTTTTACTTAAAACTAACAAACTAAGTCTTTCCAGCGTACAGAGTCCAGCTGCGCACTCTGACATCAGGCAGAACAACATAAATGGATAAGCAGCACAACCAGATGGACTTTGGATGGGGACAGCCAGGAGTCCTCAAGTCAGGTAATCCTGAGGGATGGTCCTAGGGCTCAGGTCCTCCGGGAGGGGAGAGAGAGAGCGAGAGAGAGATGGGAGGATTAAAGGGAGCATACTTAAGACTGACCCTAGCCCCCCGGCACATAGACTATTGCAGCATAGATACTGGAGACTGAGACAGGGAGGGTCAGGGCCCAGTCTAACGATGCCCCCGGACAGAGCCAATCAGGCAGGACATAACCCCATACACCAGCAGAGGGATATCAATAGCCCATGAAGATCTCCTCTACCACAAGCCCCCACTGCATCATTCCTTTGCCTCCATCTGTTCCCTCCATCCCCCTTTTCCCTAATTTCCCCACTTCTTTTCCATCCCTGTCATCCCTCCATTCCTTCCGCACCCAACACTTGTAAATCAGGCCAGAGATGTACCATTCTCGATGAGTCTGGGCATCTTTACTTCCCTCCCCATCCGCTCCTCATCCCTCTTTCCCTGTTTCCCTCCCCTCCACTCATTTAATCTTTCCCTCCCACTCACTCTCCTTAAGCTGTCTGCCTTCTACCGCCATGGGATCAAAACAGGCCCCCTTCTTCCTTCCATGCCAGTTCTAATGATTCCAAATCTGTGGGATCAATTTAAAGAAGGGAAGTGAGAGTGTGGTTTTATTTAGTTTAAGCTCAGTGTGGTTACACTTCGTTCTGGATGTTTGTGGTTATGACACAGCAGTATTGGATGATGCCGCCTCTGTACATGTCTCCCTACCGTGAATGGGATTGACAGAGAGGGGAGGCATGGGTGGAGTGCTGCTAGCTTTCTGTACTCTGTCTCTGACACTGAGAATTTACTGAGACTCTGCAGCTGCAGACATCATTTCAGAAGAGAAGCAAACATTAATTAAGCTGCGCAGCAGTTCGAACTAGATTCATTTAAATGTTTTGACACCGGAATAAATGTGATCCTAAAGTAATTGCCTCAGCAGACCATGCTTATATGCTCGTACTTTGTGCCACGCCGCCTGATAATGCCTCCAATAGTGCATTAGTTGTCTTTGATGTACTGCAGAATAGACAATAATTTGCTGTTTTCTCACTTTGAAAATGTTCTCTTCTGTGTTAATTAAACCTCTCCAGGGCACAGCCATTACAACTGGAGGTCTGATCATTGTTTAGAGGTCATGCACAACACATTTATAAACTACAGTCTTTCTAGATGAGAACATCTGAATCCCAAATGGTACCCTGTTCCCTACATAGTGCACTACCTTTGACCAGGGTCCTATGGGCCCAGGTCAAAAGTAGTGCATTGTAAAGGGTGCAATTTGGGATGCAGGCATATTCTTCAGCTGTTTCAGATGTCTATATAACTTCTTTCAACTGATCATGTATAAACTGGGATGTTCTGGTCCGTTGAGAGAAACCATGACATCTTTTAGACAAGCCAATGAGAATCTACTTTGAGAATGGTTCTCTCCACAATCCATTTTGACTTAAATTATAGTAGTTCAGTGGATATTAATGTCTTGATACTGCACTCTGGGCTAGCTGGGCCTATGGAAGGAATCACCAGCTCTCATTAGATGAGAAGACCTCAGGGTGTAAGAGGGATGAGATATCAGGTACACATTGATAAATAGGTGATAATGGCGTTTTACCTGGATTTAAGGATTCTGTGAAAATCTAGACTGAAATACCAGGAAATAAAAATGTAATAATCTTCCCAGTTTCTTCTGGATGAAATAATCCCTGATACTGACATGTCTTACTGTACAGTGTCAGTGGTTTAGTATACAGTAGCTGCTGCTACTGATTTGATCGCTGTAATTTACCGTGTGATGTCACTGTGGCTGACCATGTGACAACTTAGCGTGACATATCATCTCAGTATTCTGGGGACAACAGTCTGTGCAGTACAGGAGCTGTGGTAAACATGTTTGAATGCCCTTTGGGATTAATGTCTGGTCATTGACCAGCAGAGTGATGGGTGAAGCAGAGATGGAGGCTGCCATTAGCTAACAAATAATTAGATTTTTTCTGCCCAGGCCCCTCTTTAAAGGCACATAAAGCAAGAGGGAGGAGAGAGAGAGGGAGGGAGGGAGAAAGGGAGAGAAAGTCTCTTCCCCATAGTTGAAGATGGTAAGGCTAGGGGGGAGATGGAGGAGGAGGAGAGGTAGGCTGGGGGAGTTGGCTGGACAGGCCGTATGCTGAAGGGACCATAGATGGAACCATGTCTTTTGTCACAGTGCCAATATCTTGTGGTGAATCCCAGTGTCGTATTCCATTCCTATACAAAGGCATTTCACAGTTTAGAAAGAAGAGATTACAACTAGTAACTACAGCTCTGCTGGGGAGAATGCATTGCACCAATGTATCAGTGGAGGCTCCTCAGGGGAAAAAGGGGAGGACCATCCTCCTCAGTGAATTTAATACAAATGAAAATAGTGAAACATCAAAAAAGTTATCATTTTTAGATAAAACTATACTAAATGTATTCACTCACCAAATAATTGATTAAAACACACTGTTTTGCAATGAAGGTCTACAGTAGCCTCAACAGTTCTGTCTCTGAGCTGTTCTTGTCTATTAATGTTCTGTATTATGTCATGTTTGATTTGTTTTGTGTGGACTCTAGGAAGAGTAACTGCTGCTTTCGCAACAGCTAATGGGGATCCTAATACAATTTAAATTAAAACAGCACTCTGTAGGGTAGCACCATGGTGTAGCCAGAGGACAGCTAGCTTCCATCCTCCTCCTCTGGTTACATTGACTTCCTTTCAAAAACCTAGGAGGCTCGTGGTTCTCACCCCCTTCCGTAGACCCAGTAATTATTATGACAACTTCTGGAGGACTTCCTCCAACCTATCAGAGCTCTTGCAGCATGAACTGACATGTTGTCCACCCAATCAAAGGATCAGAGAATGAATCTAGTACTGAAAGCATACGCTACAGCTAGCACTGCAGTGCATAACATATGGTGAGTAGTTGACTCAAAGAGAGAGAAAGACAATAGTTGAACAGTTTTGAACAAATTCATTTGAAGAGTACTGCACACTGTACTGCATGATTGTGTCGGATTTACTAACGTTTTAGTTCTAGTAGCTATGTTGACTATGACGTTAATATGGTGACTACGATGTAGGCTGTGTGTAGCGGTTAGCGGTTATGATATGAAGGCTTGGCTTGGAAATATTTTTTCACCTGGTAACAGACAACTGATGTGTTGTGCACTGAAGTCCACACGCGAAGGGAAAAGGTGAGAGGAGGAGAGTGCGTAGATGCGAAATGGAATTATACAACTATCAATGGGATCATGCTGCTCTAAAAGTGAACTGTGTTTGTGTGTGATACGGGGGGGTATTCATTCGGCCGATTCTGTTGAAAGATTTTTCTTAAACGGAACCAAACTTGTCCAATTTGTCCAATAGGAACTCTCGTTTGCAACTGTTGGACTAATGATAACACCCTAGATCAGCTAGATGCAGGCAAGAGTGTGCAAGGCGGTATTGATTTACTAAAATGTCTCTCGACCTGTGTACATAAAAACGTTTTTACTTTTAAAGGGATGTTTTGGGGCTTTGTAAAAAAGCAAGCTGTGTGTCTATATACAGTTGAAGTCGGAAGTTTACATACACCTTAGGCAAATACATTTAAACTCAGTTTTTCACAATTCCTGACATTTAATCCTAGTAAAACTTCCCTGTCTTAGGCCAGTTAGGATCACCACTTTATTTTAAGAATGTGAAATGTCAGAATAATAGTAGAGAGAATGATTTATTTCAGCTTTTATTTCTTTCATCACATTCCCAGTGGGTCAGAAGTTTACACACACTCAATTTGTATTTGGCAGCATTGCCTTTACATGGTTTAACTTGGGTCAAACGTTTCGGGTAGCCTTCCACAAGCTTCCCACACATTCCTCCTGACAGAGCTGGTGTAACTGAGTCAGGTTTGTAGGCCTCCTTGCTCGCACACGCTTTTTCAGTTCTGTCCAAAAATGTGCCCACAAATGTTCTATAGGATTGAGGTCAGGGCTTTGTGATGGCCACTCCAATACCTTGGCTTTGTTGTCCTTAAGCCATTTTGCCACAACTTTGGAAGTATGCTTAGGGTCATTGTCCATTTGGAAGACCCATTTGCGACCAAGCTTTAACTTCCTGACTGATGTCTTGAGATGTTGCTTCAATATATCCAATATAAAACTTCAATATAAAACTAAATGCGTGCTCTTCAACCGATCGCTGCCCACACCTGTCCGCCTGTCCAGCATCACTACTCTGGACGGTTCTGACTTAGAATATGTGGACAACTACAAATACCTAAGTATCTGGTTAGACTGTAAACTCTCCTTCCAGATTCACATCAAACATCTCCAATCCAAAATTATATCTAGAATTGGCTTCCTATTTCGCAACAAAGCATCCTTCATTCATGCTGCTAAACATACCCTCGTAAAACTGACCATCCTACCGATCCTCGACTTCGGCGATGTCATTTACAAAATAGCCTCCAACACTCAACTCAACAAATTGGATGCAGTCTATCACAGTGCCATCCGTTTTGTCACCAAAGCCCCATATACTACCCACCACTGTGACCTGCAAACCTGACTCAGTTACCAGCTCTGTCAGGAGGAATGGGCCAAAATTCACCCAACTTATTGTGTGGAGCTTGTGGAAGGCTACCTGAAACGTTTGACCCAAGTTAAACAATTTAAAGGCAATGCTACCAAATACCAATTGAGTGTATGTAAACTTCTGACCCACTGGGAATGTGATGAAAGAAATAAAAGCTGAAATAAAATAAATCATTATCTCTACTATTATTCTGACATTTGACATTCTTAAAATAAAGTGGTGATCCTAACTGACCTAAAACAGGGAATTTTTACTACGATTAAATGTCAAGAACTGTGAAAAACTGAGTTTAAATGTATTTGGCTAAGGTGTATGTAAACTTCCGACTTCAACTGTACATACAGCGCATTCGGAAAGTTTTCAGACCCCTTTTTCCACATTTTGTTACTTTACAGCCTTATTCTAAAATGTATCAAATAAACATCCCTACCCTACATAACCAAACGTATGTTGACACATGCTCATCGAATATCTCATTCCAAAATGAGGTGCATTCATTTGGAGTTTGTCCCCCTTTTGCTGCTATAATAGCCACCAATCTTCTGAGAAGGCTATCAACTGGATGTTGGAACATTGCTTCGGGGACTTGCTTCCATTCAGCCACAAGAGCATTAGTGAGGTCAGGCACTGATGTTTGCCGATTAGGCCTGGCTCGCAGTCGGCTTTCCAATTCATCCCAAAGGTGTTCTTCCACATCAATCTCGAAAAACCATTTCTTTATGGACCTCGCTATGAGCACTGGTGCATTGTCATGCTGAAACAGGAAAAGGCCTTACCCAAGCTGTTGCCACATAGTTGGAAGCACAGAATTATCTAGAATGTCATTGTTTGGTCCGGCTGATCCGTTGTTGCTCCTAGATTTTTCCACTTCACAGTAACAGCACTTTAAGTTGACCGGGGGCAGCTCTAGCAGGCCAGAAATTTGACTAACTGACTTGATGGAAAGGTGGCATCCTATGACGGTGCCACGTTGAAAGTCACTGAGCTCTTCAGTAAGGCCATTCTACTGCCAATGTTTGTCTATGGAGTTTGCATTGCTGTGTGCTTGATTTTATACACCTGTCAGCAACAGGTGTAGTTGAAATAGCCGAATCCATAAATTTGAAGGAGTGTCGACATACTTTTGTAAGTATAGTGTGTATATTATTTGTGTGTATATATATATATATATATCACAGTCATTGGAAGCACAAGTAAAACATCACAACTAAATGCAGATTTCCCTAGCTCGGTGGAGACCCTAGGAACACCAAGAGTTGACTAATCATGTGAGTGGGTTAGGCAAATCAGGTGTCTATACTTCAACAGCAAATTTAGATAAGGCGTACGTTCATGAAGTAGGGCCTTGTAAACATAAAGGGAGTAATGTAGAGATCTAAGGGTCTTTAGCGAAGTCCAGCCAACCTTTTGATACAGGATGCAGTGATGAGTATCAAATCCTTCACCTGTAACAAAACGAAGGGCACTATGGTAAATGACAACCAAAGGTTTGAGAGTAGTAGCAGCTGCGCTTTGATAAATAATATCACCATAATCACGAACAGATAAATAGGTTGACTGAATAATCTGCTTCCTTTCTACTGCTCAGAGAAAGGCACAGTCTGTTTCTGTAGGAATACCCATCTTTAAAGCTTCTTAACCAGCTCATCTATGTGTTTTTTTAAAACGTCTAATCCATACCAATCCAAATGCCTAAGTATTTATATGCGGGAACACATTCGATTGGGGAACCATCTAATGATTGAACATGCATCGGAAACATTCTTACAAGCGTTTAAAAACAACATGTATTTCGTTTAGCTGGTATTAAGCACAAGTTTCAAATCAGCAAGGGATTCCTGCATACATGGCCGTGGGAAGAAGAGGTGCTGAGGGTACTGCAGCACCCCCAGAAAAATCGTAATATATTTTGGGGGTTTTGTTCGTAGTGCACTGGGACTTTACTGGTCCTGTATTAGCACATAGATATAGATATAGCCATCTGTAGTGCATACATAATAGTATCATCCGCATATAGATGAAGTTTACAATATTAAACAGATTGACCAATGGGGTTTATATAAATAGTGAAGAGAACAGGTCAAAATCGACCCCTTTGGTACACCTTTATGTACATCAAGGAATTCAGACTTAAACCCATCAATCACGAGGGCCTGAGTTCTGTCACTAAGATAATCATGAACCACGAATAGGCGTCAGAACTCAGGCCTATTGAAGACAATTCATTCAATAAAATAGCAAGAACTGCAGTATCAAAAGCTTTTGACAGGTCCACAAACAAAGCAGCACATTTCATTTTAGTGTCTAAAGCATTGACAAAATCATTAACAACTAAAGTGGTTGCTGTAATAGTGCTGTACCAAGGCCTAAACCCTGATTGGTTTACATTCAAAATACATTTCTCAGATAAAAATGAAGTTGTACATTTACCAAGGATTCAAGAATCTTAGCTAGATAAGGATGCCCTGAAATGGGGTGATAATTATTATGATCACTACTATCTACTAAAGAAAAGCTTCAACTATAATTGATCATTCAGCAAGTTTCCCATATCAGCATCAAGCCTAATATCATTGTGAATAGGTTTAGAAGTTCTTTCAAAGTTCTTTCAATGACGGATTTTTTTTCCGTAATGTGGCCAGTGTCTGAATTAATTTGTTGCGGCAGAGAGGAGGAAGTAGAACCCTTCAGGCATTTGACAGTTTTCCAGAATTTAGCCGGGTTCCAATTACAATCCAAAAGATCGGTTACATAATAATCAGATTTATCCTTTCTGATTTGTCTGACACAATGATTCCTCAGTTGCTTAAAAGCTTACCAGTACGGCCCTAAGCCTGTGTTCCTGGCCTTGACCCAAGCATGATCTCTTTTGTGAATGACTTCTGATAATTCCGGAGTGTACCAGGCATTCGATCTACCTTTAACCCTTAATTTTTTGAAGGGAGCATGATTATCCACAATTAGTATTGAAGACATCTGCAAAAGGCTGAAAACTACATCAGGTTCAGGGATTAGCTGAAATACAATCAAGGTCACTAAAGTAAAGATCATGTAAAAAAGCCTGTTCACTGAAGTTTTTACAGTTCCTCCTTGTGATGACACAAGACTTAGATTTTTGTATTCTCACATCTCCGACGCAAACAACTGGGCAATGTTCACTAATATCTCTGGGGGCGAAGACACCGGTAGAAAAATATTTCTCTGGTGTATTCGTTAAAATAAGATCAATCGATCAGAGTTGACTTTGAAGGATATTTAGAGTTGGGCCGTGTAGGCTTAGTCACCAGCTGGGTTAAGTTTAGATCATTACACATGGAAACATTTCTATTTATATATATGGTGCGTTTAAAAGCCCAACATGCGGTGAATGCTTGCTGTTGTATAATCCCTCCACCAATCACTGAGTACTTGTCCCAAATGTCACCCTACAGTATATGGGCCCTGGTCAACAGTAGTGCTCTATATAGGGAATAGGGGGCCATTTGGGCCGTATCCACTGTGTTTCTTACTGGGGAAGTTACTAGTCGAGTCCTTATCTGTAGATACACTGAGGCTTCTTGTGCTGACCTAGCACATACGGCCCACTGAGTGCATGTGTAGTCAATCTGTCAGGGTAAACACTTATGTTGGACTGAGCTCAGCGCATATGTCTATTTCTATCTCTATGTGTTTGCTTTAAAGCTACAGCATGCTAAGTACGCTATGAAAATGTGCATATTCAGAATACGCATGTTACCACTTCCTGATTAACCAAGTGATTAACCATGTCCTAGTTTGTTTAAAAGTATAGACGAGGTGGGACTATGAGGGAATATGCTGCAACACCCAGCAAGTGATTAACCATGTCCTAGTTTGTTTAAAAGTATAGACGAGGTGGGACTATGAGGGAATATGCTGCAACACCCTGCAAGTGATTAACCATGTCCTAGTTTGTTTAAAAGTATAGACGAGGTGGGACTATGCTGCAACACCCTGCAAGGTGCCCATGATACTGGAACTGTGAAAGTGTCTGGCTGTCTCTGGGATGGCTGTTGGTGAGACTAACTTCATGTTGTAACTTCCATTCTACACCGGAGGTATGAATTACAGTTCACATTCTACATTCTAACCTTCTATTCTACACCGGAGGTATGAATTACAGTTCACATTCTACATTCTAACCTTCCATTCTACACCGGAGGTATGAATTACAGTACACACATTCTACATTCTAACCTTCCATTCTACACCAGAGGTATGAATTACAGTACACATATTCTACATTCTAACCTTCCATTCTACACCGGAGGTATGAATTACAGTACACATATTCTACATTCTAACCTTCCATTCTACACCGGAGGTATGAATTACAGTACACACATTCTACATTCTAACCTTCTATTCTACACCGGAGGTATGAATTACAGTACACACATTCTACATTCTAACCTTCTATTCTACACCGGAGGTATGAATTCCAGTACACATATTCTACATTCTAACCTTCCATTCTACACCGGAGGTATGAATTACTGTACACAGATTCTACATTCTAACCTTCCATTCTACACTGTATGTTCCATTTATGATGATTGACGTCCAGGTTACAAGTCACTTTGAACTAATAGTTAATGTATTATAACATGATTAGTGTTCACTGGACTTGGTAAATAGAAGTAAATCATCTTTGTTATACCTCAACCTCTTTGCTGTCTCCACCCTACACGGTGGCCTGCAGTGTCCCTTCTGTTATTTTCAAGCTGGAGAGAGAGCAGAGGTACCCGGCATCATCGCAGACCCCTACTGAAAGCTAAGTGTGACTGCTGAGGCACACACCCAAATAAGACCATTACCTGGGAATCACACCTCAATAAGATGACTGATGGCCAGAGCCTAGTGGAGAGCGTAAGGCTGTAAAGCTTGCAGTTTTGGGGTCTTGTGTCATCCAGGGAGTCTGGTACAGGGTTATTGAGCCCTCTGCAACAACATTAGGCTGGCACAGGCATGCATCACACACTCTCTTCCCAGCGCTGCAGGTGGAATTAGATCATGTGAATGTTTTGAAAGGGGGAGGATTGAGGGCTCGGGGCAGTGCAATGCAGAGATTGCCCAATACATCATATAGACTCCATCATAGGACATATGACCCATTAAAGGTGTTATAATTGAGTTCTCCTATGTGTGTGATGGTCCATCATCTCTATCTTTCATACCAACACTGAGGCAGTTGTTTGAAAAGAGGCACATTAAGATCAAACTACTGCTAGGATTTCACAGTTGATCACACAGTGCACACTTTCTTAGAGGTTTCCTGGCAAAATCAAGGTCTGCTAGTGGAACAGAGTATGTGCAAGCATAAAGTAGACTTCCCCTGAATGTAAAAAAGAAAATAAATGTAATTCTATGCACAGCAGGGGCACTCCTGTAAGCACCGGTAGCGTGGCACGCTACAGCAGTTTCACACTAGGTGCTCTCAGTCTGCGATGGTGTCTGTCGCTCCCTCCTCCTACCTCCTGCCTCCTGCTACATATGGAGATGGAATTCAGGGACGCAGATTGACTCCACTCCCAGGCCGCTGGAGCAGTGCGGCAGCACGGCAGATCGGCAGCAGATCTCGAAGCCTCGTCTCCCCGGAGTGTGCTGCCTGAGTGGAGGAGGTGGTGCTGTCGTCACAAATGGAAAACAATGTCAGTCGCTGAGGAGGTGCAAGGCTAGACTACAACGCTACACACTGCTCTAAACAGGAGAAACGGAGCAGTTTGTTAAGAGGGGCTTGAACAAATTGTGACCGATTGTCGGTCTAGGAAATGACTCAATGCATTATTTTGGGGCGATGTGGTGACGACGATAGAAGTTTCAAAGTTTCTCTCTGTCCTGCTCTAACTTGTGATCCCAAAAGAGAGGCTGTACTACTTTGAATGAATGGCAGGATTAGAGTTTTGGAGGATGCAAAAGACAAGCGTTTCTCTCACTCTCGTCATCCGTAGTCAGAATCGTCGTCGTCACCATCACCTTTTACAGGGAAGCCCATTTATGAAGGACTGTTAATTTGTGTCCCTCTCTATGTAATATGTAGGCAATGTCTGGAGGATAATAACAGAGGCCTTCTGTGAAACAGAGAGAGAGAGAGAGAGAGAGAGAGAGAGAGAGAGAGAGAGAGAGAGAGAGAGAGAGAGAGAGAGAGAGAGAGAGAGAGAGAGAGAGAGTGTGTGTGTGTGTTTGGGGGAGAAGGCTGGTCCTGCGGAGTCTTAGTTTTTTCTCATCTTCCATTGCAGCCTTTTAAGTAGCCACTCCATCCACTTGGGATCTCATGGTCATTCTGCTTGTGTGTTTGATTGGCAGTCTCTGCCGCAGCAACATGAAGCCATGCTATCTGTTCTCGACACATACTTTACAAATCAGTGACAACCAGTGTTTTAGGGATGAAAAGTAGACAGCATGGGGTTTCTAATGACCACTTCTACACTGTACTGACCTGAGTATGTGAAATACTGTATGCAACGACGAGGAACTGAGTATACTGTATGTTTCTCTGTCTTATCCTCTGGGACCGTCTTTCCGCTATTTTCTCTGTGACCTGATGTGTGGGTGTTAGTTCACCTCTCTCCATTCAACACCTCCTTGATTTGAAAAAATGTCTTTTTTTTTCTTCTCCAGAAGTTGTCCTTCATATGATCATCTCCATCACCTTGAGAAAATGTACATCTGCAACATGAAAAGCTACAAATCAATACTTGTATAATGAAATGTTAATTTCACTCTCTCCCATGGTCTTGGAAGCACGGAGGAGAAAAGCAAGTTACTGTTGAAAAGACCCAGAGGACTAGCCAGACGGAGACCTGCCACCACCTGTAAAACTACGTTGAGCTGAATAAAGTCTCAGTGTATGGCTAACACAGTGATGATTGACAGAGCTTTCCATGGTTTCATACTGCACATCTCATTCAGGCAATAACCTTGGGAGTCAAACACTTGACTGTTATGCTGGCTGCTGAGGTAAAACCAGTCATATAAAATGGTAGATTATGTTAATGTGAGGTGCTTGGATGATATGGTTTAGTTTATGGTGCATGAAATTGCTGTCAAAATATACTGGGGGCATTAGAAACAGTTTACTGTTTCTAATGCCTCAAAATCCACAACAGCCAATTAAAATCGTTGGCATAGTTCACGTGATAAAACGCCACTCGTTAGCTTTTCCCATCAGATAACCTGCTAAACTTAACCCTATGCTAACAACACTGTTAGACCAAAAACACCACTTAATTTCTTATGTAGGCTAAACTTACACTGAGTATACCAAACATTAGGAACTCTTGCCCTCAGAACAGTCGCAATTCGTCAGGGCATTGACTCTGCAAGGTATCAAAAGCGTTCCACAGGGATGCTGGCCCATGTTGTCTACGATGCTTCCCACGGTTGTACCGAGTTGGCTGGATGTATCAAGCAACGCTCCATTCTTGGCTGGTGGCTGATGGTGGACCATTCTTGATACACACAGGAAACTGTTGAGCGTGAACAACCCAGCAGCGTTGCTGTTCTTGACACAAACCAGTACGCCTGGCACCTTCTACCAAACCCCGTTCAAAGGCGCTTGCATTGTTTGTCTTTGCCCATTCCACTTTCTAAATGGCACACATACGCAATCTGTGTCTCAATTGTTTGAAGGCTTAAAAATCCTCCTTTAACCTGTCTCCTCCCCTTCATCTACACTGATTGAAGTGGACTTAACAGGTGACATCAATAAGGGATCATAGCTTTCACCTGGATTCACCTAGTCAGACTATGTCATGGAAAGAGCAGGTGTTCTTAATGTTTTGTATACTCAGTGTGTATGTATGCATACTCTTAGTATGCATTATTATAATTATCCACTTTGTCACATAAGCGTTTTGAATCGAGCATCAAGTACCAGCAGTGAGCAGTTTTTTCCTCAACAAAAAAACACTTGATGCAAGGGGGCTCAACCACTTTAGCGATAAACGTACATCTTGTAATGACCTTTTTTTTTATATTTTTTTTTTTTACAGAAAAGCACATGGATGTGGGTGAAACAGATGACCAAAAACCTGGGATTTTGTTATATATGCGAAAACGTGAACATTTCGTCTAATGTTAGTACCAATAGCTAGTAGCTTAGTCAAGGATGTATCAATGCAAAATTGGCACACAATATTTTGTTACAGACCCACTGAACAAAAGTAAACCTTGGTTTAAAATATCCCTCTTGTGGCCAGGGTTGACCTATTTTAAATCTGCTGTATGTCATTTTGTGTGTGACCTGACCAAATTCACATAGTAATGTGAGTTATAGATCTGTCATTCTCACTGAAAGCAATTCTAGGAAGTGGCAGATCTGTTCTATGTGCTCTATTTCTGTGCTTCCCGTTCTTAAGTTTCATTTCATTTTAGCAACCAGGAAATGGCGGAGTGATTTTCTGCATATTGCACCTTTAAGAAATGCCATTGGTTGGTGGATATAAAGTCTCTTTGATAGGCTGATGCGAAATTTGTTGTCAATTGGTGAGGTTAAGTCTAATGTGCCAGATTATCTGATGAAACCAGCTATAATGTAGCGTTCTATCACGTGCAAGTCAATCGATTGCGGGGACTGTAGCAGTGACTCTAAATCCTGCGATCTATTTTGTCTCACCTTTATAATTATATTTTTCTTTCCTCAGGACATGACATGGAATTCTCTCCCCATATCAATCAAATGAACAGTAATCTGAGCCATATGCTCCAGACCAGACAAGCATCAAACAAGCTCATCCCGGTGGACTGGGTCGATACCCGCCTTGTAAACATGCTGTTCATTCCACTCTGACAGAAAGGGTGTGTGAATCATGCTCCAAATCCACTTTGCCATCAACTAAATCACTCCCTTGACATCTTAACTGGAAAATAATGCTACTTTGCTACATGTTGCCATGTAAAGGCTATGTCTGGATTCAACGTGACATTTAGGAAAAAAGGATTTCATAGAAAAGCTGGATTACACGGTTTTCTTCTTGGGCCTTATTTTTGACCAGGCACCAGCCTTCCCTCCCTGGAAGCCCCCAGACTAATTTGTGTGCTCTGGGAGCGCATTAACATTCATAAAGAAACATGAGCTGTTTGTGCGCCGGACGAAAAATGGCTATTTCTCCTAAGTCCATTTCAAATGGAAAAATGGGCTAAACGAGGTAAAACACGCTGTGCTGTACATTCTCTTAGCCCTCAGAGCTACACACATCAACACAATTGCCTTCATTAGTCAAGGTCTCAGAATGTGTTGTTTTGCTTGTATTGCTTTGTTTTATGTGTGTGTGTGTGTGATTGTGTCTCGCATTGGGGGGAATGGTTAGTAAATGTCAAGCCTTCTTAAGCGACTCAAAGTCAATAGAAAATCCCAATCTCAAAGTCACAGACAATAAAACTTGAGAGCATGATAGGAGCTGTAAAACAAATCCCTACAGGCCCGGGCCTCTTTAAATCCATCTGTGGCCACTAGGGAGCAGTCATAATCCCTATCAGGGCTTTCTTCCTCCACCCAGGGCCTGCTCTGTTCATTCTTCCCCTGGCCTGTAATGACTTAATCAGAGCAAAGGCTCAGGCTGCCGCCGCGTGTTTCACAAATACCATCCAGAGAAGCTCCACTCTGGCACAGGGACTTATTGCACCATGAGGAGAGGAGGGCGATAGCTGTGTGAGGGAGGCGAAGCCCGCTGAAGGCGAGCTGCTGGATGCTGGATCGGTTGACTCAAGGCTTATAGGCTGCCTGCTTGCCTGATGCCGTGTTTCTCTTTATTTTGAGGGGAGTGATTGGCTGCAGAATTGATTCCCGAGTGCAGCCATGTGTTGAGAGAGATAAGGCTCACATTGTGACTCATACAACCGGCCACTGGGACAGGTAACGCTCAATTATGGCACATTTAGATCACGTTTACCATGAACGCCCAACTCTTTTCTAATGCCGGGCCATCCTCCCGGCCCCTGCCATCCCAGCCTGTACCTCCCATGTTTGTGCCTGTGTTCCCTATCACCTGCTCCGACCCCCTCTGATTACTGGACTGAACTCCAACCAAAGGAGAACTCTGCAGATAAGCTATCAGGAGGTGGCATCACACAGAGAAGCCATCAAACCATGAAATGTGTGTCTGTCTGGGCTCTGTGTTGAGGAGGGAAGAAGGGGAGAGGAGAGAGGGAGGCTGCATGGGCAACACACTCAGTCTTCTGCTTTCTCTCTTTCCACAGGAGGATGCAATGCCCTCTGAAGCCAGCTCTATTAGGAATACATGATGCCCCACAACCTCTCTGCTCCCTCTACCGCCTTCTCTCCTTCATCTTCTCTCTCTCTGTCTCTCTCTCTCTCCTCTCCCTCTACCTCTTCCCGCACCCTATCCTCTCCTCTTTTCTTCTCCTGCTCCTTCTCCCTCTCACTTTGCAGAGCTTCTGAAATATGTTGAAAGCGGCCCTTGAAGGCTTTTAAAATTGGAAAACAAATGGCATAATTCAGGAGAACGCTCTGCAACTCCTGGCTGTTGGCCATCACAACATATATATATATTTTTTACATTTGGACAAGTTATAAAACTTACCGTTTTGCCACCAGCTGAAAATGCCACCTACCACCAGCTTAAAATGAAAAGTTTTGATAGAATTCTGTATAATTAGATGTAGGTAGTTGTCGCGTACCAACAGCAGTTGTCTGTAAGTGTTTTAAAGTCACTATTGGCCTCATAGTGAAGTCCCGGCGCAGTTTCCTTCCTGTCCGGCAACTGAGTTAGGAAGGATGCCTGCATCTATGTATTGACTGGGTGTATTGATACACCATCCAACGGGAAATTAATAACTTCACTTTGCTCAACGGGATATTCAATGTCTGCTTTTTTTTATATCTACCAATGGGTTCCCTTCTTTGCAAGGCATTGGAAAACCTCCCTCGTCTTTGTGGTTGAATCTGTGTTTGAAGTTCACTGCTCGACTGAGGGACCTTTTTTGTATGTGTGGGGTACAGAGATGAGGTAGACATTCAAAATCATGTTAAACACTTGTATTGCACACAGAATGAGAGTTCATGCAACTTATTATGTGACTTGTTAAGCATATTTTTTTACTCCTGAGCTTATTTAGGCTTGCCATAACAAAGGGGTTGAGTACTTATTGACTCAAGGTATTTCAGCTTTCAATTTTGTATTAATTAGTAACAAAAATTATAAAAAACATCATTCCACTTTGACATTATGGGGTATTGTGTTTAGCCAGTGACAAAGCATCTAAAATTAATCAATTTTAAATTCAGGTTGGAACACAACAAAATGTGGAACAAGTCAAGGGGTGTGAATACTTTCTGAAGGCACTTGGCTTGGCTGGTCTAGCGGACTGTGCAGTGACACATTGAGCTGCTGCGAACTGGAACTAACTAACTGAGTCTGGAACTAACCCTGATGCGTGTAGTATGGATGGGTTTAATGTGCTACTCTAATGTCTAATGTGCATTGCTTACATTCTTAGGTTATGGAATCAGTATTTACTACCTTGCAGTCCAACAATGTGCAAGAATTGAGAAAAGATTTGTTATGTGAGACGTAGGCTACGTAGCCACTCTTGGAGAACAATGGAAGTTGTTTTCCAAGAGAAGCAACATGTTTTGGATGATAGCTCACACATTAAAGTTAAAGGTTGTCATTCCATTTAATTTTCTAATGTTTATGTTGGTAATTAACTGTCTTATCTGCACACGGACCTGGAATGTAAAGTTACATCTAATTTGTTTGACAGCCTGCTGCCATAGCAACAGTTCTTTATATACACAATTTGTGAATTAAATCATAAATTGGTTTAATCTCTGTGCACCACTGTTTTCTGATCATCAAAATGCAAAGTAGAGTAACAGGATGTACGGTATTTTCTTTTATATACTGCAGTCACAATGCTCCTCACATCTGGCTATCATAATTGAGTTATGTCAGAATCTGTGTTCACACAGTATAGTAGATGGTACTTGACTTGTATGTACAGTTGAAGTCGGAAGTTTACATACACTTAGGTTGGAGTAATTAAAAACTCGTTTTTCAACCGCTCCACAAATGTCTTGTTAACGAAATATAGTTTTGGCTAGTCGGTTAGGATATCTACTTTGTGCATGACACAAGTCATTTTTCCAACAATTGTTTACAGACAGATTATTTCACTGTATCACAATTCCAGTGGGTCAGAAGTTTACATACACTAAGTTGACTGTGCCTTTAAACAGCTTGGAAAATTCCAGAAAATAATGTCATGGCTTTAGAAGCTTCTGATAGGCTAATTGACATCATTTGAGTTATTTGGAGTTGTACCTGTGGATGTATTCCAAGGCCTACCTTCAAACTCAGCGCCTCTTTGCCTGACATCATGGGAAAATCAAAATAAATCAGCCATGACCTCAGAAAAAAAATTGTAGACCTTCACAAGTCTGGTTCATACTTGTGAGCAATTTCCAAATGCCTGAAGGTACCACGTTCAACTGTACAAACAATATTACGCAAGTATAAACACCATGGGACCACGCAGTCGTCATACCGCTCAGGAAGGAGACGTGTTCTGTCTCCTAGAGATGAATGTACCTTGGTAGGAAAAGTCACCTAAAACCTTTTTGCACTATTCGTTAGAGCCTGTAAGTCAGCATTTCACTGTAAGGTCTACCCCTGTTGTATTCGGCGCACGTGACAAATAAACTTTGATTTGATTTGAAGTGCAAATCAATCCCAGAACAACAGCAAAGGACCTTGTGAAGATGCTGTAGGAAGCAGGTACAAAAGTATCTATATCCACAGTAAATCGAGTCCTATGTCGACATAACCTGAAAGGCTGCTCAGCAAGGAAGAAGCCACTGCTCCAAAACCGCCATAAAAAGCCAGACTACAGTTTGCAACTGTACATGGGGACAAAGATCGTACTTTTTGGAGAAATGTCCTCTGGTCTGATGAAAAAGAAAATAGAACTGTTTGGCCATAATGACCATCATTATGTTTGGAGAACACCATCCCAACCGTGAAGCACGGGGGTGGCAGCATCATGTTGTGGGCGTGCTTTGCTGCTTCACATAAGTTTTATATTGGATATATTGAAGCAACATCTCAAGACATCAGTCAGGAAGTTAAAGCTTGGTCGGAAATGGGTCTTCCAAATGGACGATGACCCCAAGCATACTTCCAAAGTTGTGGCAAAATGGCTTAAGGACAACAAAGTCAAGGTATTGGAGTGGCCATCGCAAAGCCCTGACCTCAGTCCTATAGAAAATATGTGGGCAGAACTGAAAAAGCTTGTGCGAGCAAGGTTGCCTACAAACCTGACTCAGTTACACCAGCTCTGTCAGGAGGAATGAGCCAAAATTCACCCAACTTATTGTGGGAAGCTTGTGGAAGGCTACCTGAAATGTTTGACCCAAGTTAAACAATTTAAAGGCAATGCTACCAAATACTAATTGAGTGTATGTAAACTTCTGACCCACTGGGAATGTGAGGAAAAAGTGGTGATCCTAACTGGCCTAAGACAGTAAAGTGGTGACCCTAACTGGCCTAAGACAGTAAAGTGGTGATCCTACCTGGCCTAAGACAGTAAAGTGGTGATCCTAACTGGCCTAAGACAGTAAAGTGGTGATCCTAACTGGCCTAAGACAGTAAAGTGGTGATCCTAACTGGCCTAAGACAGTAAAGTGGTGATCCTAACTGGCCTAAGACAGTAAAGTGGTGATCCTAATTGGCCTAAGACAGTAAAGTGGTGATCCTAACTGGCCTAAGACAGTAAAGTGGTGATCCTAACTGGCCTAAGACAGTAAAGTGGTGATCCTAATTGGCCTAAGACAGTAAAGTGGTGATCCTAATTGGCCTAAGACAGTAAAGTGGTGATCCTAATTGGCCTAAGACAGTAAAGTGGTGATCCTAACTGGCCTAAGACAGTAAAGTGGTGATCCTAACTGGCCTAAGACAGTAAAGTGGTGATCCTACCTGGCCTAAGACAGTAAAGTGGTGATCCTAACTGGCCTAAGACAGTAAAGTGGTGATCCTACCTGGCCTAAGACAGTAAAGTGGTGATCCTAACTGGCCTAAGACAGTAAAGTGGTGATCCTAACTGGCCTAAGACAGTAAAGTGGTGATCCTAACTGGCCTAAGACAGTAAAGTGGTGATCCTAACTGGCCTAAGACAGTCAAGTGGTGATCCTAACTGGCCTAAGACAGTAAAGTGGTGATCCTAACTGGCCTAAGACAGTAAAGTGGTGATCCTAACTGGCCTAAGACAGTAAAGTGGTGATCCTACCTGGCCTAAGACAGTAAAGTGGTGATCCTAACTGGCCTAAGACAGGGACTTTTTTACAAGGATTAAATGTCAGGAATTGTGAAAATTGAGTATGCGGTGTGTTGCCTTAGCCACTTCATAGGAAAGGAGAACTGGTAATTGTTTGCCGGTATGCTGAATGGCCCATCGACTGCTCTGCTCGTCGGACCCTACCCTCCCTCCCTCTGTTGATCTGACATTTCCCTCCAGAAGGCCATAGATGGAACGTCTGTTGGTTGACACTGGGTGTGGGAAGACTGTAAAATGAGACTACTATAGGGTCGCTCTGTTTTCCACTCTGTGTTTTGGTTTTAGTGTACTCTACAAAATTATTTATTAGTGTCTGCAGATTATCTGAGATGATCAGGTTTTATGTTGATTCACATAATCTGCAGAGGAAATTATTAATTTACACTCTTTTTCATGGTCCTTTGAGACAGATGTGGGGGGAAAGCATCTCAAAAACAAATCATTGCAAGATTCAATTGGGATCCAAGATAGAATAGGGCTCCTGAGGGGTTAGGAAGTTTGTTTACATTTTCTATCATTTCTATCCTTACATTTTCTATCCTGTTTAGTTTGAATAAAGCTCACAACTCAATATTTGTGGGGAATATCATCCCAATATACCATGAGTGTTATTTATCCCCCAACCTAAAATCTGTGTCAATACAATTTCATCTGAGACCAATCCCATTCTCTGGGATGAAAGTGCATCTGCTCTGTGCTCTGGCCTGGTCTTCACTGTCTTCCCTCAGTCAGAGACTAATGTCCAGAGATACCCAGGCGGACCTGGGCAGAGGGAGACCAGGGCAGTGTCCCAAATGGCACCCTATTCCCTACGTAGTGCAATACTTTGGTCAAAAGTAAAGCACAAAATAGGGAATAGGGTGCCATTTGGGGGACAGCCCTATCCCTCTGTCTCTGTCAGCCTGGACCTTAGCTGCCTGGCTGGGAGACTGGCACAAAGCAGAGGGCATGGCTGCGGCCTGCCTGCCTGTGGGTTTAGATCAGCTTCTCCATCCTTCACCACTAATCTCCTGGAGGCAGGACAGTTGGCCACAGAGCGATGACATCTTACACAGAGTGGGTGCCTGACTCAGTTTGGCGATGAGTCGCGTTTTGAGGGATGTGAGTGCTGCACACACTGCACATGATCTGGCTTTGCGTCAGATTGCTCAATCCCGTTGCCAATCGTTGTTGTTTTAGGGACACTGACTGAACAGACTGACCTAGAAAATTGTCTCATTTTTATTCATGCACTTCTTATATGCTTGTCCTCTATGCCTGAAGAAAACATCACCATATACTTTAACTCAGCAGTAGAAACAATAACCAAGCATTTTCGGTAAAAATCTGAGGGATGGGTAGCTGGAGAAATGTGATCAATCTCAAATTCATAAACAGAGCTATGGATGCAAGGCCTGAGCATCCATGATCTCAAAATTATAGTTTTAACCATGTCTTGAGGCTACACAGTGTTTGTCAGAACAGCCTCAATTCGTTAGGGCATGGACTCTACAAGGTTATACCCTGATGAAGACAGCTTGCCTGTCGAAACGTTGGGCATAAAATATGTTTTGCATCTGAGCTCCTAGAGTGTGCGGCTCTTCTTTATTTTCAAACTCTACAAGGTTGTAACATCTGCTGAGGTCCCCTTTGAATATCACTCTATGTCCGTGGCTTTGGGATAGTTAAAGAGTAAAAATTCAAAAGGCACTCGCACATCTGAGCTCTCTTTGTTGCAGGTGCATGGTAACAGTTGAACAAGATGAGAGAAAAGAAGAGACCCGCACACTGCTCTTGCGAGTATCACTGCTCATTTTTAAGCTTTACGTGTCGGCCTCAAGGCCTTCGTCAGAGCTTTTGTGAGTGTTCACAACCTGTGCCCCTATGTAGACACTGAGCACCAGAAGAAAGATAACATCTTATGCCAATTAAGAACTTGCTAACTGAACAGACGTCAAGCAATAAGGATAAGGAAGCTAACTGACACTACAGAGATCATACAGTGCAGAAGATCAAGGATGACAACCTCTCATTGAAACCTCAGAGTAGCAAAACAAATAGAAGAGCCCTTCTGGCTAAATCTTCACAGATTTTTCTCTCGCTCTCTTCAGAGTATTGTAGTTTATGATCCTGCTCATTAATCCGAGCAAGGTTTTTCTTACAGTCTAAAACTAGAAATCGACAGATGGGTGCTATCAGTGACGTTGTTTAATGTACTGTTGTTGTAGTCACCATTGTGCCCCTGACCTGTGAAAAAGACAATACGACTGGTTCTATTTCCTCTTGAGTTGAGGGAAGTGTGACTGTTTCATTAGTGGGAGGTAGTAGAGCAGGATCTACAGCTGACTGCTCATGCTTCAACAGATATGTCAGATCTTGAGAGATGTGTAAAGCCACTCAGGGAAGGTGTGAGTGTTCTCTCTCTCTCTCTCTCTCTCGCTTTTACCCTATGATTTTGCTATTAATGTTAAACTTTTCTTTTGAAAAAAAACGTATAAAACAGTTATAGTTTCACCATATTAAAACGAGAGTTCCGTTCATGTAACAGGGTTGACCTTAAAATGAGGGACAGTTTTTTTTTTTTATTACCTTAAAATGATTCACTAAATCACATTAAATAAAGAATAATCTCTAGGAAATGACTTTGTCGAAGGAACAAAATAACCAAGGCTTTACGATGGTGAAAACTTTTTTGGGTTAAGTGGGATAAAATCCTCTCGTAAGTCACTGAGAATGCATAATTTTCGCACTTTAGCAAGTCCTTATTCATATTAAAAAGATTGATTGAATTTTACATGTGATCTATATTAAAGGGCACTTTTTAAAATATAACAGGCTTTTAAAATTCCATATTGGTGCACGATTTCCACTTAAACTATCAAAGGGACGCAAAAATGACTCATTTTGTGGATGACCCATTAGCTTCCCACTGGGCACACACACACTGGTTGAATCAACATTGTTTCCACATCATTTCAATGAAATCCCGCTGAAACCAAACGTGGAATAGATGTTAAATTGACGTCTGTGTCCAGTGGGTTGTCTTCACAAAATTTGAAGAATACAAAGATTGCTGAGAAGCGTCATTCAGAAACCATATTAAAGCCCAAAGAAGCCATCACCGAAATTAAATCAGATGACAGGCAGAAAGGTCTGTTTATCATGTTCCCCCAGACAAGCCAGCTGACACCCATATTCATCCTTGGTAGTGGATTAGCTCTTACTACTTATAATTCATATTTCTTCAACAAAGACATCAACAAAAAAATTATAAGAAAATGTGCATTAGGAAGACTTATTTTCGCCATATTTTATACACAGGTGAATGCAAACACGTGCATCATCTACAAACAATGCAAACAAAGCAAGCAACATACACACAGTTTGACGTTAAAATGTTCAAATGTTACCGATTATTTCAATACAAAGTTTTTGTCACATGAAGTGAGGCTGGGCCGTAAGCAGTGCTAAGCAGTACCAGCAGACTGATCCTGTTTGTACTTCACTCAGACACCTGTGATTCTCTCCTTCTCCAGTGTGTGTTTGGTTTCTCTTAAGAGCAGGATTTGAGAGGCTTAAGGGTACGGCCTCAAATACAGATGAAAGAATAGTCCCTCTACTCTCTGCACTAACCTGAGTGCCTCCCGTGCTGACTGTGGGCTATGAGGATTTCAAAGCAATACAGTCTAGGTTATATAACAGAACATGAATTTACTTTCTTAGCAGACACCCTCATTTAACCTTTTTTTTTATCATCAAAACACAGTTAGTTGTGAGCATCTTGTTAAATGTTGTCAAAAGATACCAGCATTAATTATTTATCTGAGGTGCAACCTGTTAATTTAAACATTTTTGACATTCAACATGCGTATAGCGCATTCGGAAGGTATTCTGACCCCTTCCCTTTTTCCACATTTTGTTACGTTACATCCTTATTCTAAAATGGATTAAATACATGCTTTCTTCATTAATCTACATAAAATGCCTCATAATGACAATGCGAAAACAGGTTTTTAGACAATTTTGATAATTTAAAAACATAAATAAATAATTAACATAAGTTTTTAGACCCTTTGATATGAGACTCAAAATTAAGTTCAGGTGCATCCTGTTTCCATTGATCATCCTTGAGATGTTTCTACAACTTGATTGGAGTCCACCTGTGGTAAATTCAATTGATTGGACATGATTTGGAAAGGCACACACCTGTCTATATGACGTCCCACAGTTGACGTTGGATATCAGAGCAAAAACCAAGCCGTGAGGTCGAAGGAATTGTCCGTAGAGCTCCGAGACAGGATTGTGTCGGAGCACAGATCTGGGGAAGGGTACCAAAACATTTCTGCAACATTGAAGGTCCCCAAAAACAAAGTGGCCTCCATCATTCTTAAATGGAAGAAGTTTGGAGCCACCAAGACTCTTCCTAGAGCTGGCCTCCCGGCCAAACTGAGCAATATGGGGGAGAAGGGCCTTGGTCAGGGAGGTGACAAAGAACCTGATGATCACTCTGACAGAGCTCCAGAGTTCCTCTGTGGAGATGGGAGAACCTTCCAGAACCAATCAGGCCTTTATGGTAGAGTGGCCAGACGGAAGCCACTCCTCAGTAAAAGGCACATGACAGCCTGCTTGGAGTTTTCCAAAAGGCACCTAAAGGACTCTCAGACCATGAGAAACAAGATTCTCTGGTCTGATGAAACCAAGATTGAGCACTTTGGCCTGAATGCTGTGTCGCGTTTGGAAGAAATCTGGCACCATCCCTACGGTGAAGCATGGTGGTGGCAGCTTCATGCTGTGGGGATGTTTTTAAGCTGCAGGGTCTGGGACACTAGTCAAGATCGAGGGAAAGATGAACAGAGCAAAGTACAGAGAGATCCTTGAAAACCTGCTCCAGAGTGCTCAGGACCTCAGACTGGGGCAAAGGTTCACCTTTCAACAGGACAACAACCCTAAGCACACAGCCAAGACAACGCAGAAGTGGCTTCGGGCCAAGTCTCTGAATGTCCTTGAGTGGCCCAGCCAGAGCCCAGACTTAAACCAGATTTGAACATCTCTGGAGAGACCTGAAAATAGCTGTACAGAAATGCTCCCCATCCAAACTGACAGAGCTTGAGAGGATCTGCAAAGAAGAATGGGAGAAACTCCCCAAATACAGGTATCCTAAGCTTGTAGCGTCATACCCAAGAAGACTCGAGGCTGTAATCCCTGCCAAAGGTACTTCAACAAAGTACTGAGTAAGTGGTCTGACTACTTATGTAAATGTGATATTTCTGGGGGTTTTTGTATATACATTTGCTAAAATAAAAAATAAAACAGTTTTTTTGCTTTGTCATTATGGGGTTTTGTGATGTCATTATGGCGTCGACAGAGATGGCAGCCTCGCTTCACGTTCTCAGGACACAAGCATTTCGCTACACTCGCATTAACATCTGCTAACCATGTGTATGTGACAAATACAATTTGATTTGATTTGATATCATTATGGGGTATTGTGATGTCATTATGGGGTATTGTGATGTCATTACGGGGTATTGTGTGTAGATTCATCCATTTTAGTATTTCATCCATTTTAGTACAATGCTGTAACGTAACAAAATGTGGAAAAAGTCAAGGGGTCTGAGTACTTGCCGAATGCACTTTATGTGTGTGTTGAGCGATCAGAGAAGTTCTCAGTCCTGTGGTTGCACAGCCAGACTGGTAATTGGAAAATCAATGAGGAAAATTAGAAATTAACTTAATATGGCGATGTGATGAAGTCAGACATGTGGAAGGTGACTGATGAAGCAGCCTAATTCATAGCAATGTATAAATTAAGAGCTCTTCTGAGAACAGTTCCTATAAGTCTATTTCTGGAATCAAGGAATCAAATATTTTAAATATTTCTATCTATCTATTCTTTCTATCTATCTAAATCTTTATTTTTGTCAGTGGGATCATATTATAGAGAATGCACATGCAATGATAAACACAGTTATGTGTACAATGCCCCATACATTGGGTCTGTTAGGTTAACAGTAAGGCAACAGTGTTATGCTTCTCTACTCTGCAGGTCCCATTTGAAGAACATCTTCCAGGATTGTCCCAAGGGCAGCCAATGTCACTAGCCCCGGTGGCCACCTAATCCTACAGTCTGAGACACACCTGGCTGTCTAAGGTAAGTTTCTGGTTTCTGTGTTTACAGTTGCGTAAGTATCTTTTTGTCGAGTAAAACGAAGGTACAACACTGTGTACAGACCCCTCTGCACACTCAGTGTATGCGTTGTATAATACTTTGAATTTTCCTGCATTTGGGCGTGAAACAGCTGTGAAGGAGCTGTAGCCTATTGCGTGTTTGAGTCTGTTATTAAAGAATGTGAAAAAATGTTATGTCTGTTTTGGTGCTTTTCATTAAATCATGTATGCTGTTTCTTAGGCTATGGCATAGAAAATAAATGTGTTCATTTTTGCAGAATATTAGGCTTAGATATAGGCCAATAGCCTACAGATATTTGATCAGTTAAGGAAATATACAGTTCATGTGAAAATATTAATATCTGGTAAAAGGCTGACTATTTGTCAGACAACTATATAAATGGAAGCATTGTGATTTTAGAGACACAAAGTAACAATAGCCTATCAAAGGGACTGCAGTCAATTTGTTACTGGGCTCACACCATCATCATCATCATCATTAGGCTATTCATATAATAAGTCACATGCACAATTCGAACGCTTGCCATTTTTTCATTTACATCAGTGAGGAGAGACACATTGGGTCTAACAACATATATATAGGACTATAATTGAATGTTTCTTTTTCATTAAATGGCATTCTAAGTGTCCTGAATAATGTGAAGGAAAATACTGTTGGGTGTTGTGCAATAGCCTATACATCGTTGCGCACAGTTGACGTTAACTCATTGCTTTGATGCTTTCTCACAAGAACCGTCTGTACATAAAGCAGGCAATAGCACTTTTAATCACTTGACTGTCATTCAGAAAAGGATTTACTCAATCAGCTGATGACAATATAACTATACGTAGGCTTGACTAAACAGCTGGCCACCAAATGCCCAACTGCCTAATTACTATAAGAACCACATGCATGGGAAGCTGGTTTGAGTAAGAAGTACTGACCGAATAAAATTACCTTTATAATAAAGCATTTCATGCATCTATGCAGACTAACAAAACAATTCCTTATGTGATAAGTAGCCTAAGCGTGGGACACGATTCGGTAACACTATCAGTGCAACCTAATTTAATTTAACTCATGGCTGTTTGCATAAAAAGTCTTAAAGCACAGCGTGCACATTTCTTTGTAGCCTACTGCATATCACAAATGGTGTGTAAGAAAGTGTGAGAGAGAGAGAGAGCGTGAGAGAAAACGAAAGATAATCGTGCCTAATAAAACTGAGCACAAAAATAAATGGTTTGAGGACCTTGGACAGCGATGGGAGCAGAGAAAAGAGCTCACCTCTATCCAGCACTGGAAGGGCCACGCCCTGTGTTGCTTGCTAGTGGGCTAGCAACAACTAGCTCTCAGAGTCTCACATCAGAATTCGATGTTTATTCTTAATCCTCAAATGTAAAATGTCTAAATTGTTCCAAACGTCAAATTTCGAAGTGTTTAAGATTAAATGTAGGCATTATCTCCGAACTTTTAAAGTTATGGTTAAAATGCTACAAATCTTAAAGTTAGTTAATAGTAAGGGTTAAGGTTTGGGAAAGGCTTAAAACAAAAATCTCAAAAACAACTTTGTATGGCTGGATTCAAACATTTGGCACTGGATACAGATGCTTATGCCCATTCACCATCTCCATGCCCAAACAAAACCTCAACCTACTTCAATCTAACAGCGTTCACTGTTGCCCCTAGTGGCCGGTTTCCACGTCATCTCCCGACGGCCTCAAACATGGATGGACGTCGAATACTGACTTGTATCATGGCTGCTATTACTCTGCATGGTCAATCAGACCTCTGCAGTGGCCATGCAGCATTTACTGGGATGTGGCCTCCGCAGAAGTCAGAGCATTCAGGGAGCTGTCATAAGCATCCAATAAATTGGTCTGTAGTGGTTCAGGGCTAATCTCTATAGCCATCCAGCTAATTACAAGCAACTAAAAAAAAAAGACAAGACCTTGCCTCCCTGAGATGTTGGAGTCCGTTTCCCGGTGCTTGACATAGGAGCTCAGCCAAGACAGCATGAAGTAAAAAGACTACACTGTTGTCCCACCTGCATCTCCATCCCAAATCTCCCCATTAACCCCCAGAAAAATGTACCTATATTTAGGCTGTTGTTTATATGTGTATTCCACATTAAATAGTACCCGCAAAACACCAGTCTCAACGTCAACAGTGAAGGGGCGACTCCGGGATGCTGGCCTTCTTGGCAGAGTTGCAAAGAAAAAGCTATATCTCAGACTGGCCAATAAAAATAAACGATTAAGATGGGCAAAATAACAAAGCCACTGGACAGAGGAACTCTCTCTCTAGAAGGCCAGCATCCCGGAGTCGCCTCTTCACTGTTGACGTTGAGACTGGTGTTTTGCGGGTACTATTTAATGAAGCTGCCAGTTGAGGACTTGTGAGGCGTCTGTTTCTCAAACTAGACACTCTTATGTACTTGTCCTCTTGCTCAGTGGTGCACCGGGGCCTCCCACTCCTCTTTCTATTTTGGTTAGAGCCAGTTTGCGCTGTTCTGTGAAGGAAGTAGTACACAGCGTTGTACGAGATCTTCAGTTTCTTGGCAATTGCTCGCATGGAATAGCCTTCATTTCTCAGAACAAGAATAGACTGACGAGTTTCAGAATAAAGTTGTTTGTTTCTGGCCATTTTGAGTCTGTAATCGAACCCACAAATTCTGATGCTCCAGATACTCAACTAGTCCAAAGAAGGCCAGTTTTATTGCTTCTTTAATCAGCCCCACAGTTTTCAGCTGAGCTAACATATTTGCAAAAGGGTTTTCCAACTATCAATTAGCCTTTTAAAATGATAAACTTGGATTAGCTAACTCAACGTGCCATTGGAACACAGGAGTGATGGTTGTTGATAATGGGCCTCTGTACGCCTATGTAGATATTCCATAAAAAATCCGCCATTTCCAGCTACAATAGTCATTTACAACATTACCCTGTATTTCTGATCAATTTGATGTTATTTTAATGAACAAAAAATGTGTTTTTCTTTCAAGAACAAGGCCATTTCTAAGTGACCCCAAACTTTTGAACGGTAGTGTATGTCATGCACGTTTTTTAACCTTGTGTGGTGTATGTGTGTCATTCATTTAATTACATTTGTTTGTTATCTCCTCCAAAACACAGTCATCTCTCAGTTCCCTGACTCGTTCCCTAAGCACATTGGCACATTCGAGGGCGCCGTGTGCACTCGCCTTGGTGCTCTGTCGTGTCTTGGCCACTGTCTCACAGGGCCCGAACAGTGTGCCGAAGTTGGTTCTTCCATTGAGTGCATGTTTGTGAAGTCCCCTGATTTTTGCTCTCATTTTCTCCATGACACTCTTTTCATCCTTCAGGTCCTAGATGCAGCAGGCCCAGGGTTTTCATCCCTTAGGCTGCTGTACCACCATGACCCCTACTTCCCGCAGCTATGTGAAAAACCACATTAATGAATCATCAAGTTAAGGTGACTTTTGGTTATTTTTAACTGATTGAAGCATTCGATTTTGCAATTGCATACATTTTGGTGACTAGATCATTGATAAATCGCTGATAAATGATGCGCTAAACGGCTGCCGACAAACATCACTGATGGCCAGTCAGGTTTCGATGGGCAGTGGTGGAAAAGGACCCAATTGTCGTACTTGAGTAAAAGTAAGGATACCTTAATAGAAAATGACTCAAGTAAAAGTGAAAGTTACCCAGTAAAATACTACTTGAGTAAAAGTACAAAAGTGTTTGGTTTTAAACATACTTAAGTGTCAAAAGTAAATGTTATTGCTAAAATGTACTTAAGTATCTAAAGTAAAAGTATAAATCATTTCAAATTCCTTATATCAAGCAAACCAGACAGCACAATGTTCTTTTAAAAAAATAATACGGATAGCCAGGGGTACACTCCAACATTTACAAATAAAGCCTTTGTGTTTAGTGAGTCCGCCAGTTCAGATGCAATAGAGATTACATGGGATTTTGTCTTTAAGTGCGAGAATTAGACAATTGTCCTGTCCTGCTAAGCCTTTAAAATGTAAGGAGTACTTTTGGGTGTCAGGGGAAAATGTATGGAGTAGAAAGTACATCATTTTCTTTAGGAATGTAGTGGAGTAAAAGTAAAAGTTGTCATAAATATAAACACTAAAGTAAAGTACGAATAACCCCAAAAACTATTTAAGTAGTACTTTCAAGTATTTTTAAAGGACTTTACACCCCTGTCCATGGGCTTCTTATTGTGTTCAGATGATTCCAGAACATTCACTTCATCTCATTTTCTATTTTTAGAAAGTATATATGTCCTTTTACATACAGTGCGTTTGGAAAGTATTCAGACCCCTTGACTTTTTCCACATTACATCCTTATTCTAAAATGAATAGAAAAAATACAGAAATATCACATTTGCAAAAGTATTCATAACCTTTGGTCAGTACTTTGTTGAAGCATCTTTGGCAGCGATTATAGCCTCAAGTCTTCTTGGGTGTGACGCTACAAGCTTGGCACACCTACTTGGGGAGTTTCTCCCATTCTTTTTTGCAGATCCTCTCAAGCTCTGTCAGGTACGATGGGGAGCATCACTGCACAGCTATTTTCAGGTCCCTCCAGAGATGTTAGATCGGGTTCAGGTCTGGGCTCTGGCTGGGCCACTCAAGGACATTCAGAAACTCCTGCTTTGTCTTGGCTGTGTGCTTAGGGTTGTTGTCCTGTTGGAAGGTGAACCTTCACCCCAGTCTGAGGTCCTGAGCGCTCTGGAGCAGGTTTTCATAAAGGATCTCTCTGAACTTTGCTCCGTTCTTTTTTCCTTGCTCCAGACTAGTCTCTCAGTCCCTGCCGCTGAAAAAGAATCCCCACAGCATGATGCTGTCACCACCATGCTTCACCGTAGGGATGGTGCCAGGTTTCCTCTCGACATGAAACTTGGTATTCAGGCCAGAAACTTCCATCTTGATTTCTTCAGACCAGAGAATGCCTTTTGGCAAACTCCAAGCGGGCTGTCATGTGCCTTTTACTGAGGAGTGGCTTCCGTCTGGCCACTCTACCATAAAGGCCGGATTGGTGGAGTGCTGCAGAGATGGGAGAACCTTCCAGATGGACAACCATCTCCACAGAGGAGCTCTGGAGCTCTGTCATAGTTAGCAATCGGGTTGTTGGTCACCTCCCTGACCAAGGCCCTTCTTCCCCTATTGCTCAGTATGGCCGGACGGCCAGCTCTAGGAAGAGTCTTTGTGGTTCCAAACTTCTTCCATTTAAGAATGGAATGCCACAGACCTTTTTTGGTACACTTCCCCAGATTTGTGCCTCGACACAATCCTGTCTCAGACCTCATGGCTTGGTTTTAACTCTGACATGCACTGTGGGACCTTATATAGACTGGTGTGAGTCTTTCCAAATCATGTCCAATCAATTGAATTTACCACAGGTGGAATCCAATCATGGGTCTGAATACATGTTACAAAAAAATTATAAAAACCTGTTTTCACTTTGGGGCGACAGGGTAGCCTAGTGGTTAGAGAGTTGGACTAGTAACCGAAATGGTTGCAAGTTCAATTCCCCGAGCTGACAAGGTACAAATCTGTCGTTCTGCCCCTGAACAGGCAGTTAACCCACTGTTCCTAGGCCGTCATTGAAAATAAGAATTTGTTCTTAACTAACTTGCCTGGTAAAATAAAAAAGTTAAACAATTATGGGTAATGTGATGTCATTATGGGGTGTAGATTGATGAGGAAATGTTTTTATTTAATCCATTCAAGGTTGTAATGTAACAATGTGAAAAAGTCAAGGGGTCTGTTTTGTTGATAAAACGAAAATACATTATTATTATAATAATATAGCCAACAGACGTTTTTATGTGTTTGCACGCACCGTGGTGAGAGTGCGCACTGGGTGAGGTTGTTGTGGCAGAAGAGTTCTTGCAGAAATGTAGCGCTGTGTTGTACTGCTTCATTCACAGATGATTGCCTCTTTGTTTTTGTGCGCTGTTGTAGCTGATGACTTATCGATCACAGCCTCAGCGGTGAATGGCCCAGAAAGTGCTACAACGTTTAGTCTGGAAACTCCAAGTCTCAGCGCTGTCTCTAATTGAAAAGTGAGATGCACAGCCATATTGTCTCAGCTTTAATTCATTTACACAGGAAAGAGGGGTGAAAAGGCATCATAGACAGGTTTCCTATGTGGGTGCCACCACTCAATATTATCTGTGCACTCAAGTTCTCAGGGTATATTGTCTGTTTTCCAATCCTTTCACCTTCTCTCCCCGACTATTTGTCCTAGCATTGATAAACCGATATCGGAGAGTAGATTCTCATTTCTTTCACTCAGCCTTGGACTGAATATGGTGCATGTACCTTGTCAAACTAGTGACAGTGTCACATGAGAGAATTTAAAGCATTAAGCATATTATGTTTTTGTCCAGATAAGAAATACGTGATGAGCCTTGATTGTTTTCATGTTTGAGGGTCACTACTGTAGTTGAAGCGACAAGTGACTGGAGTACCTTTCCGTCGCTGTCCAACAAGTCAATAATATTGGTCTGTTAAATTGGTCTTGAGTTTAAAAGTGCCAGACATAATTTCCCTGTTCGTGAACAAGGGTGTCCAATCAAAACGCATTTTTGACCAATAGGTAAAATAATATGTTCATTGTGTAGATAATCCTCAACAAAAACCAGTGTCATAATCCACGAAAAATGATTGGAGTTTTTACCCTTGCAGGATGTCCAGATTTGGGGTGACCAAATGTGGCCAAAAATCTGAAATATTCCATTGCGTCAGCTAGGCTGGATTCTGTGCAAGAATTAAGGCTAGTGGCTACCTGACAGGCTCACTTTCCCGTTGAACTTTTCATATTTCTTCTCAAATCCGCAGGACATAATATACATTAGAGGTAAGATGGATATCGATGTTGAGACAATAAATGTAGTATTTCCATATTTTAGTATATGCTTTTACATTCATTTGAAAAAACAAGGGTATCTCTGTGAAATGTAAAATTAATTTTCAAACATAATGAAGTGAAATTTTATCACTCTGGGCAGAGTGGTTGAACACCCTATGTGAACATAGGACATCGCAGAAAGCTCGTGATTCCCCTAACAGAACACAAGAGCATCAGTATCTTAAGTGGGAACGACAAGTTGCTTCTGTCAATGAGCAAACAAGTACCTGCTTGTCTGGCTGCCCTGATAATGAACAGGCTGAGGAGCCTTTTCATAACATATTCACTGAGACACGATCCATTCTGCCTGCCTGCTGTCAACAAGGCTGTATCCCGCACCTATTAGCACCTTCGACTTAACATGCCCGATTACATTTGGCTTTCTAAATGCGACCTGTGAAAGCACCCGTGTTAACACCTTGTATAGGGTACTCGGTTGTTAATGTGTCTCCATATGAGATATGTTGACATCATTTGAAAAGCAAGTAACTGCCAAAATAAAGGAAACACTTGAGGGACACAAAGTATATTGAAAGCATGTGTTTCCACACAGGTGTGGTTCCTGAGTTAATTAAGCAATTAAAACATCCCATCATGCTTAGGGTCATGTATAAAAATGCCCAATTGCCCATTATTTTGGCTAAAGGGTGTGTATGTGTGTCTCAGTCACCAGATCTCAACCCAGTTGATTTTGGAGCGGCACCTGAGACCGTGTTTTCCATCTCCATCAACTAAACACAAAATGATGGAATTTCTTGTGGAAGAATGGTGTTGCATCCTTCCAAAAGAGTTCCAGACACTTGTAGAATCTATGCCAAGGCACATTGAAGCTATTCTGGCGGCTCGTTGTGTCCCTACATCCTTTTAAGACCCGTTATGTTGGTGTTTCCTTTGTTTTGGCAGTTACCTGTAGATCTAAATGGGTTTTGAATGACAATGAAGTACAAATGATCTCAAAACACTGTTTTCATATAAATGCTCACATTTGCTGTATTCTGACGGCTGTATTTAATCTGGACTGTGGAAGATCCGCATTAGAGCGCAATATACATTTAAATGTATTTTCTGATTGAGCCGATGCAGCATTTACAATAAATGCAGTCTCCGCGAATGTGGGAACATTTCCTTTAAATGTTGACTGAGCTATGACGCCGATCATCCGCGGTCCAGATTGAATCTAAGTGTCGTTGTTTTAGGATCTGCAGGAAAAGATCCTTGAATCCTTTTGGTTCTGCACTTTCCCTACATGGAAGAAACAGCACAGTTCAAAATTCTCTGCTCCGTGCCATCAGAGCTACCCTGTCACGACCCTTTTTAGAGCCAAGAAGAGAGTTCCTACCTCTTTGACAAGGAGCAACTTTCAAGGAAACATAGTTAGCTAATGAACTCGGTGTTGTCTGTATGTTTCCCCTCCCGTTACTTTCAAGTCCTACCTGGCATTCCAAACAAGACTGACTGCCAGCTCTGAGGGGTAATTGGTGGAGGATTTTCTTTGAAGATTACACCTGCTTATGCAGCATTGTCTGTCTAGCTGAAATACATGGTTGAACCGTGAGCCTATCCTGACACACAAAAGCAGCTACTGCAGCAGCAGCAGCACAGCGGAGAGATGGAATTAGGTTTTCAACTATTTGGCAGGTGCTTTTGTAGGAACACATCTGACAAACTCTGTAGCACTTTAACACCCCTTTTATCCCCGTTTCAGAACAGGTTATTCCAGCTGCACGAGAACTATGCTGTCAGAAAATAAGAGCCCTCATCAATTATCTACAGCTTCTCAGAAAATATTTTGTTGAGGATTTTAGCTTCAGAGTACAGTAGCTTCTTGTTTTTTGTTCAACTCCTTTGAGGAATTACTCACATAGTTGTACTTCTGACTGTATTATGATTCACCACAGTGTGAAAAGGATCATACGTTAGTCCTTCAAAGGATTTGTGATTCAATGGATTTATTTCAAATTGTGAGAATACAATTAACTCCTGACCTGGAATGCCTTAGGTTTTAGGACTATTAGGAAGTGTGCACTAAACCAGAAATGTCTGATATCCAGAACAAATATAACCACATTTTCCAGGGTTTACTCTTTCACACAATTGTACCAGGTCAATTAGACGAGGAAAGAAAGTAAATAGGGGACAATAACTTCATTACGTACATTTATATCACCCACTGGTGTAATCAACATGCAATTACACTTCTATTACACTGTACGCACTTTACCTCCAGTTTATTGTATCCTCGTGTGCTCCCTTTCTTTCTCCCCTAATACCCAAAGGAATTGGTGATGACAATAAGTGGCTGTCAGTTCAAAGTCTATCCACTTCCCTTTCATTTTCTCTTTTGGCGGCATTCATGCATCAAGTCAATGCACTGTGACTCGGCACTGGCAGAGTGGAATCAAGGGTCAAGGTTTTCAATCTTTGGCTGCCCCCTTCGGGATGTCTCTATGCAACACGTCAGCAGCTCCAAAATGGGATTCTGTTCACTAAATCCATCAATGACCCCCCTTCCTCCTATTAGTGGCTTTACCCTCCTGCTCGCTCAACACTCCTCCCCTTCCTCTATTCACCAGGCCAGGCACAGCTGGGTAAATGCCATGCTGTCGGCGCTGCAGCTAAACATTATTTTCATTAGGCCCCATTATATTACCACAGCCGGCCTTGTTAAAATGCGATTTACAAATTTCTCTCAATACTAATTTCCGTTCCGTCTCTCCTTCATAAGGATTAACGTGGTGTTTATTGGGGAGTGTCAGATAATGAGCTCTGACTTGATTAGCGTATGACAGCCGGTGAAGGAGGGGCCAGGAGAGAATCATTCTCTGCTCATTGATCACTCACCCCATGGCAGCCATATCTGACACTTGCATCAATAAAACATACAGCGAGGGAAAAAAGTATTTGATCCCCTGCTGATTTTGTATGTTTGCCCACTGACAAAGAAATGATCAGTCTATAATTTTAATGGTAGGTTTATTTGAACAGTGAGAGACAGAATAACAACAAAAAAATCCAGAAAAACGCATTGATTTGCATTTTATAGAGGGAAATAAGTATTTGACCCCCTCTCAATCAGAAAGATTTCTGGCTCCCAGGTGTCTTTTATACAGGTAACGAGCTGAGATTAGGAGCACACTCTTAAAGGGAGTGCTCCTAATCTCAGTTTGTTACCTGTATAAAAGATACCTGTCCACAGAAGCAAGCAATCAATCAATCAGATTCCAAACTCTCCACCATGGCCAAGACCAAAGAGCTCTCCAATGATGTCAGGGACAAGATTGTAGACCTACACAAGGCTGGAATGGGCTCCAAGACCACCGCCAAGCAGCTTGGTGAGAAGGTGACAACAGTTGGTGCGATTATTCGCAAATGGAAGAAATACAAAAGAAGTGTCAATCTCCCTCAGCCTGTGGCTCCATGCAAGATCTCACCTCGTGGAGTTGCAATGATCATGAGAACGGTGAGGAATCAGCCCAGAACTACACGGGAGGATCTTGTCAATGATCTCAAGGCAGCTGGGACCATAGTCACCAAGAAAACAATTGGTAACACACCATGCCGTGAAGGACTGAAATCCTGCAGCGCCCGCAAGGTCCCCCTGCTCAAGAAAGCACATATACATTCACGTCTGAAGTTTGCCAATGAACATCTGAATGATTCAGAGGACAACTGGGTGAAAGTGTTGTGGTCAGATGAGACCAAAATGGAGCTCTTTGGCATCAACTCAACTCGCCGTGTTTGGAGGAGGAGGAATGCTGCCTATGACCCCAAGAACACTATCCCCACCGTCAAACATGGAGGTGGAAACATTATGCTCTGGGGGTGTTTTTCTGCTAAGGGGACAGGACAACTTCACCGCATCAAAGGGACGATGGACGGGGCCATGTACCGCCAAATCTTGGGTAAGAACCTCTTTCCCTCAGCCAGGGCATTGATATTGGGTCGTGGATGGGTATTCCAGCATGACAATGACCCAAAACACACGGCCAAGGCAACAAAGGAGTGGCTCAAGAAGAAGCACATTAAGGTCCTGGAGTGGCCTAGCCAGTCCCCAGACCTTAATCCCATAGAAAATCTGTGGAGGGAGCTGAAGGTTCGAGTTGCCAAACGTCAGCCTCGAAACCTTAATGACTTGGAGAAGATCTGCATAGAGGAGTGGGACAAAATCCCTCCTGAGATGTGTGCAAACCTGGTGGCCAACTACAAGAAACGTCTGACCTCTGTGATTGCCAACAAGGGTTTTGCCACCCAGTACTAAGTCATGTTTTGCAGAGGGGTCAAATACTTATTTTCCTCATTAAAATGCAAATCAATTTATAACATTTTTCACGTGTTTTTCTGTATTTTCTTGTTGTTATTCTGTCTCTCACTGTTCAAATAAACCTACCATTAAAATTATAGACTGATAATTTCTTTGTCAGTGGGCAAACGTACAAAATCAGCAGGGTATCAAATACTTTTTTCCCTCACTGTATATATATATATATATATACTAAACAAAAATATAAATGCAACATGCAACAATTTCAACGATTTTACTCTTACAGTTCATATAAGGAAATCAGTCAGTAAATTAAATAGACCCCAATCTATGGATTTCACATGACTGGGCAACAGGTAAAGATGTAAAGTGGGAGCCAGGCCCAGCCACTGTGGAGCCAGGCCCAGCCACTGTGGAGCCAGTCTCAGCCACTGTGGAGCCAGGCCCAGCCACTGTGGAGCCAGGCCCAGCCAAACAGAATTTGTTTTTCCCCACAAAAGGGAATTATTACAGACAGCTGTTCGGGTGGCTGATCTCAGCTTCTTGATATGCTACTCCTGTCAGGTGGATTGATTGTCTTTGCAAAGGAGAAATGTGCACTAACAAGGATGTAAACAAATTTGTGCACAAATTGGAACATTTCTGGGATCTGTTATTTCAGCTCATGAAACATGGTACCAGCACTTTACATGTTGTGTTTATATTTTTGTTCAGTATACTGTATATTGATTTATTTCTACACATATTTAAGCCCTTTTTTGGGTAGGCACAAAACTACCTTCATACTTCCATTCATTGTGTTTGTGAGAATCTCTCCTTTCCACAGCGGCATCATATTAGTTTGTAGCCCTAACAGTTTGGACGCTACAAACAGAAGTACTCAGCCCCTTTGTTATGGCAAGCCTAACATTGATGGGAATGACTTCAGAGGAGTCCCCTGACACTTGTGGGGGTCGTAGAGCAAAACGGAGACCTCCATCGTGTTCGTGAGAGTCTCTCCTTTCCATAATGTAGGACAAACCGTTCAGACTCTACAGACAGTTTCGTAAGAGGACAGATTTTTGGGATGTCTCACGGTCTGACAAACACCCCTCTAGCTCTGTCACCTTTTACCGCAGATTTGGAAGTGCGACATCGGCGGATGCCGATATCTCTTTGCTTAAATTGATGGATTTTCATGTGGATTTTTTTATTATCTGACTCTAAGGGGTTTTAACGCACATTAATGCACATAGTGAGCCCATGCAAGTTATGTGACTTGTTAAGTGACTTATCTTTACCCCTGAACTTATTTAGGCTTGCCATAACAAAAGAGTTGAGTACTTATTGACTCGAGACATTTGTAGCTTTTAAAATAAAGTAATTTGTAAAAATTTCGACTTTGACATTATGGGGTATTGTGTGTAGGCCAGTGTCCAAACATCTCAATTTAATACATTTTAAATTCAGGCTGTATTACAAAAACAATGTGGAAACAGTCAAGGGTTATGAATACTTTCTGAAGGCACTGTATACCTAATACTCTGGCTAAATAAAATCTAATTTCTAAGCATTTGTTAATTAGACAGTTTTAGCTCCTCCACTCTCACATGCAGAGCGGTGCTGGTTTGTAATGGCTGTTCCCTGGATGATTGCTTGTTGAAGGGGAAGAAGCCAAACCGCTCAGCAAATCACAATGGTTCTGTATCAGAGCCACAGCTAAGGACATCGCTGGGGCTGCTATACTGTCTGTTTTAATATGGCTGCTCTTTAACTGGTTTGAACTGATATTTAAAGTACTGGTTAAAATATGACCTTGGGTTTTTTTTATGGTCAACCACAGCGGTATTCAATTCTTACCCGACGAGGTCCGGAGCCTGCTGGTTTTCTGTTCTACTTGATAACACATTGCACATACCTGGTGTCCCAGCTCTAAATCAGTCCCGGATTTGCTTGCTGTGTGGGGTTTTAGGCTGGGTTTCTGTACAGCACTCTGTGACATCACCTGATGTAAGAAGGGCTTTGTAAATACATTTGATTTGATTCGATTAGAGGAGAACCATGAAAAAATGCAGTGGAACGCGCTTTGAGGTCCAGAGTTGAGTTTGAGGGGTTTTCAATCCACACTGCTTGTTGATTAACGTTGAGCCTTTCTGTGGCCAACTTATTGACAGCTACAGTAGCGAAGCACATTACAATCTGATTTTGTTGCTTGCTATAAGAGATAGAATGACTTGTTTTGTTACCACAGTCATTTACCACATATAATGGCATTAGTGTTAATAAATCTATTGACCCTCCTCTATTTACTTTAAGAAATAATAATATAGAGTAATGCTGTCTGCAGAACTACTTAGAGGGCTTTAGCTTATGTTGATATTAGCCCTGATTGTCTATGGAAATGGGGACATCCATATACCCTTCTATGGTTCTAATGAAGATATAATATGTCATTAGGTAGCATGCTGCTTTACTGCTGCTCGGAAGCCTACAGCTAGCACTCCTTTCTTAGTTCTCTGATATTTCCAGTAAAATGCGTACATTGTCCTTCAGAAATAGATTAAAAAAAAATAAAACCAGTGGATTCAGTGGGAAAGAAATATTGAGGATGTGTTTGCTCTAAAGTTTTGAACAATACTCCATGTCAACGTCACAGGTTTAGAATTCATCCAATTCACTTGACCTCAGCATGAAACAATTACCTAAGAATGAAGTATGGTTGGAGTCTTCAAAAGCCAGATCAAGGGTCCTTCAGCAGACTTGAAGAGGAATACAGGCACACTGTTCTAACGCTGCCCTGCTGGTGTTTCTAAACTCAGAAGTACAGTTGAAGTCGGAAGTTTACATACACCTTAGCCAAATACATTTAAACTCAGTTTTTCACAATTCCTGACATTTAATCCTAGTAAAACTTCCCTGTCTTAGGTCAGTTAGGATCACCACTTTATTTATTTTGATTTTCCCATGATGTCAAGCAACGAGGCACTGAGTTTGAAGGTAGGCCTTGAAATACATCCACAGGTACACCTCCAATTGACTCAAATGATGTCAATTAGCTTCTAAAGCCATGACATCATTTTCTGGAATTTTCCAAGCTGTTTAAAGACCCAGTCAACTTATTGTCTGTAAACTTCTGACCCACTGGAATTGTGATACAGTGAATTATAAGTGAAATAATCTGTCTTTAAACAATTGTTGGAAAAATTACTTGTGTCATACACAAAGTAGATGTCCTAACCGACTTGCCAAAACTATAGTTTGTTAACAAGAAATTTGTGGAGTGGTTGAAAAACGAGTTTTAATGACTCCGACCTAAGTGTATGTAAACTTCCGACTTCAACTGTATGTCGAACCTTTCCATTCCTGAGACAGAGAGCCCCACCTGGATAGAAGATCTGCACTCGAGTTGAGGCAACCGGGGACATGGGTCGCCGAATTGAGAGCATGTGCTCACCATAGGAGGTTGGTGGCATCTTAATTGGGGAAACCGGGCTCCTGGTAATGACTGGACAGGAATCATTGGAATGGTATCAAATATATCAAACACATGGTTTCCAGGTGTTTGATGCCATTCCATTTGCTCTGTTCCTGCCATTACTACGAGCCGTTCTTCCCTCAGCAACCTCCACTGGTGCTCACTGATCCCCAGCAATAAGGAGCCAGCCAAGTTTAGGAGGGAGAGAGACAGTGTCTCTCCCTGTCTGTTGATGCATGCAGCCATATTGTCAGTTCTGACCAGCACAAGCCTGCCCGAAAAAAGGAGGAAGCGCCTACAGTGAGGGAAAAAAGTATTTGATCCCCTGCTGATTTTGTACGTTTGCCCACTGACAAAGAAATGATCAGTCTATAATTTTAATGGGAGGTGTATTTAAACAGTGAGAGACAGAATAACAACAAAAAAATCCAGAAAAAACGCATGTGAAAAATGTTATGAATTGATTTGCATTTTAATGAGGGAAATAAGTATTTGACCCCTCTGCAAAACATGACTTAGTACTTGGTGGCAAAACCCTTGTTGGCAATCACAGAGGGCAGACGTTTCTTGTAGTTGGCCACCAGGTTTGCACACATCTCAGGAGGGATTTTGTCCCACTCCTCTTTGCAGATCTTCTCCAAGTCATTAAGGTTTCGAGGCTGACGTTTGGCAATCGAACCTTCAGCTCCCTCCACAGATTTTCTATGGGATTAAGGTCTGGAGACTGGCTAGGCCACTCCAGGACCTTAATGTGCTTCTTCTTGAGCCACTCCTTTGTTGCCTTGGCCGTGTGTTTTGGGTCATTGTCATGCTGGAATACCCATCCACGACCCATTTTCAATGCCCTGGCTGAGGGAAGGAGATTCTCACCCAAGAGTTGATGGTACATGGCCCCGTCCATCGTCCCTTTGATGCGGTGAAGTTGTCCTGTCCCCTTAGTAGAAAAACACCCCCAAAGCATAATGTTTCCACCTCCATGTTTGACGGTGGGGATGGTGTTCTTGGGGTCATAGGCAGCATTCCACATCCTCCAAACACGGCGAGTTGAGTTGATGCCAAAGAGCTCACTTTTGGTCTCATCTGACCACAACACGTTCACCCAGTTGTCCTCTGAATCATTCAGATGTTCATTGGCAAACTTCAGACGGGCATGTATATGTGCTTTCTTGAGCAGGGGGGCCTTGCGGGCGCTGCAGGATTTCAGTCCTTCACGGCGTAGTGTGTTACCAATTGTTTTCTTGGTGACTATGGTCCCAGCTGCCTTGAGATCATTGACAAGATCCTCCCGTGTAGTTCTGGGCTGATTCCTCACCGTTCTCATGATCATTGCAACTCCACGAGGTGAGATCTTGCATGGAGCCCCAGGCCGAGGGAGATTGACAGTTATTTTGTGTTTCTTCCATTTGCGAATAAACGCACCAACTGTTGTCACCTCCTCACCAAGCTGATTGGCGATGGTCTTGGAGCCCATTCCAGCCTTGTGTAGGTCTACAATCTTGTCCCTGACATCATTGGAGAGCTCTTTGGTCTTGGCCATGTTGGAGAGTTTGGAATCTTATTGATTGATTGCTTCTGTGGACAGGTGTCTTTTATACAGGTAACAAACTGAGATTAGGAGCACTCACTTTAAGAGTGTGCTCCTAATCTCAGCTCGTTACTTGTATAAAAGACACCTGGGAGCCAGAAATCTTTCTGATTGAGAGGGGTTCAAATACTTCATTAAAATGCAAATCAATTCATAACATTTTTCACATGCGTTTTCTGGATTTTTTTGTTGTTATTCTGTATCTCACTGTTCAAATACACCTACCATTAAAATTATAGACTGATAATTTCTTTGTCAGTGGGCAAACGTACAAAATCAGCAAAGGATCAAATACTTTTTTCCCCTCACTGTAAGTTCCAGATACACCGTTACAAACTACAGCTTACTGATATGCAGTGCACTCCACACCCCAAAATCAAATTGTTTTCGTGCTGCGCACCATTTCCTTGAGGGGATGCTCTGTTTTGATTACCTTGCGGTATATAACTCATCCCTCAGGAGCCTCCTGATAATAACAGAGGGTCCCACCACTGGGACATGAAAACCCCAACTCCACGTGTACCTGAGGGGATAGGATAAGTAGAAACTGGATCGACCAGCTGTGGTTGTCTGACACTTGCAGGTTGACATGTGATTCTGCTAAACGAACGCCCATCCAGCACTCTGACGTCCAAGGGAATGGAGAGGGGTTGAGTGTGGCACCAGGGTAGCGTCCATAAAACTCTCATCGGCCCAGAGTCAATGAGTATCCGGAGAGATTTGGACCGGTCACCCCACAGCAGGATGGCATGGAGAGGAGTACGGGTACATTTTCCTTAATACCCATCAGCGTACTCACAGCTCCTGATGAGCCGGGCCTTTTTACAGGACAGGTAGAAATGTAATGACCTGTAGTCCCACAATACACACAGCTGTTGGTGTTCAGACTGTATAACCGTTCGGCAGGAGACAATCTAGTTCTGCCAAGTTGCATAGGCTCCGGAGGAGTCCCCCGGGTAACCTTTGATTCTTTCGGCAATGTAGATTCCGATTCCTCGGAAGGCGAGTTGGGATCCATGGATGAGCGAGGGGGAGTGGGAACAGACCTCCTCTCTCTCCTACGTTCCTGTAGTCGCCCATCGATCCGGATGGTCAAGGCGATGAGAGAGTCGAGATCGATGGGCAGCTCCCGGGCTGCGAGCTCGTCTTTCACCTCCTCCGATAACCCGTGAAGGAATGTGTCGAGCAGGGCATCCGGGTTCCAGGAACTCTCGGCGGCCAATGTGCGGAAATCGACTGCATAGTCTTCCACATTACCGGAGTCTTGGCGTAGCTGGAGTTGGTTCCGAGCAGCCTCTTTCTCTGACAACAGATAATCAAACACTTTCTTCACCTCCGCCATAAACTCCTCTAGACGGAAACACACGGTGGTTTGTTGCTGCCACACCGCCATAGCCCAGGCAAGAGCCCTCCTGGACATCAGTGTTATAAGGTACACTACCTTAGAGCAGTCCGAGGGAAAAGATGAGGGAGCACTGGGAGAAAAACGCCCGACAGGTCCCTGAATCTCTAGCGAAGCATTCCGGAGGAGGTAAGCAGGGTTCTCGGGAAGCCGGAGTGGGCAGTGGGGATGCGCTGCTGACAGTGGGGTAACTGAGAGGCTGGGAGGTTACAGTAGTGGCTGGCTGTCTAATAGACAATCCGCGGACTTGCTCCAGCAATGTATGTACAGCACGGTCGTGGCGTTCGTCCAAGGTCTAGAATCCTTCCATAAGACCTTGAAGTAACTCGTCGTGTCTCCCAATGGTGGCTACTTGGGAGGAGACGGCGTTACGGAGCTGGTCCGAGTCTGCTGGGTCAGTCATGGCTAGTTCGTACTATCACGACTCATGATAAGACCCAGATGCAGACAGTTCGAATCACAGATGGTTATTGACCAAACAGGGGGCAGACAAAAGACAGGTCAAGGGCAGGCAGCGTTCCGTAATCCAGGGCAGAGTCAGTAAAGTACAGAACGGCAGGCAGGCTCAGGGTCAGGGCAGGCAGAGTGGTCAAAACTGGAAAAATTAGAAAAACAAGGGCTAGAGAGAAACAGTACTGGAAAAACACGCTGGTAGGCTTTACTAGACAAGTTGAACTGGCAACAGACAAACAGAAAACACAGGTATAAATGCACATGGGATAATGGGGAAATGGACGACACCTGGAGGGTGGAGACAAGCACAAGACAGGTGAAACAGATCAGGGTGTGAGAATCTTGATGAATCACAGTTTTTTGGACCTCAGTTGCTTACCACTTTTTCATGTGGTTTCCTTCACAGAAATTGTGACCTCTTCCTAAATATTTGGTCAAATTATAAATTTTGTGTATGGTTTCTTAGAAACAAGGGTTGACTCAACCAACCCTTTGGCTCAACTTACCCCACTCTCCCCTACCGAGAGTACCGACTGAAAGGGAACTGTAAATTGTTCTGTACCTAGCCTGGGCGCCCTGTCTGTTTTTGCTTTAGAAAACACATCTATCATTTGTTGTCACGCCATATAGTCACAGATACTATAGATATGGTGACCAGGCTACAAATGTATAGGAGTGACGATGTGTAGGAGTGATGGACACTGTGGGTTAGAGAGGCAACATGAAGACCTACCCAATCAAAACTTTATGTGAAGATATGAGGGTGAGTGTAATTAAATTTCTATCATAAGTGAAGAGACTTGAAGTGAGGTGCACACCTCTCATTTGGAAATAATTCTATGCACTGCACAGTGTGTCTTTATACATTGTCAGAATTACATCACACCATAGCATCATGTTCTCAAACAACTCATTATAATGAAGTAAATCAAGTATATTAATATGAAACTACTGTACAAAACTACTGTACAAAAACATATTGAAAATGGTTTGCATAACTATCCCTACCTACCACTCACACATAATTGGAGCTTTGCCAAGCATCCACTACAAATCCAGTATTTCCATATCTTCACTCATCTCAAAGTTCTTACTGTGATGAAACATTTACTTATTTTTCCCCGGGACCATCACAATCTCATTGCCAACTTTTCCCAGGAGAGCCTGGAAGACTGCATGATGGATCGAAGAGTTCTGTCCTGGTGATGTTTGGAATCCTGGGAGATGGAGGCGGTATGCGCCCAAAATGGAACCCTATTCCCTATATAGTGCACTACTTCGACCCTGCCCTTGTAAAATGTACTGCACTATATTGGGAGTAGGGTGCTATTTGGGAAGCAGACGGTGTGAATAGGGTGGTAATTGGCCGTGTGATCAGATTCACATGCTCTGTGGTTTGAGCCAACACACTGATCTGGTCGGCTCTGCCTGGGAGGGGAAAGAGTGTCCTGGGAAACCTGATGCTGACGGAGAGGATATTGACAGCGTCCCTCACAAGCACATTGGTATGAGTAATGGACATGGATCGGAGACCATGTTGAGCACTGAAGCCTATATATAATGTGAACTTCCACAGGAGTGAAGGCCATCTGCCAGCCAGTCACCTCAGCAGTGGTCTGAAACTATGAATGACAATGGCCTAGAGAGGGACAGGGACTGAGCTTTTGCAGAAGGTTTCATCAGGTAATTGACTAGTGGCGAAGAACCTGTGATTCATCAAGATTGTCACAGACTCAGAGTGTGAATTAGACCATTACATTTGGGGGGTCTCTATTGAGTGAATGTGTGCATGCATTTTTTTTATGGGCCTGATAATAAAGACCTAATTTAAAAGGTAAAAATGTATTACCTTTAATTTAGCATCCAGTCATAATACTTCCATCTGATCAAAAAGTAGGCTACGTGTGCATGTTCGTCCACTCCAAGGTGATTCCAGCCTACAAAAACTGTATGTATACTCGCGCCATTTGATTAATGGAAATCTGTTACTAAACACCAGAAAGTGTGCCTAATGATATTCAGTGATTGCCATTGATTACGCGTCTATTAATTGATGTATCTTGCTGACAAATTGACAATTTTTGTACCCTAAAAAGTTGGGACATCTGAAATGGGGCTGAAACTGTCCAGGGAAAAATGGGATGGTCACCCTAACACACACAGTCAAATTACCAGACTAGGCCACAATATGTATTTCCATGAACTTCAAATAGGCCTACCGGTATTTGTATTTATTACGGATCCCCAAGGCAGCAGCTACTCCTCCTGGGGTCCAGCAAAATGAACCCTCCTGTTGTGTTCGTTTCATAATAATTAATTCTGTGTTCCCGGTCCAAAATGGCCGCCCCATTATAGCTGACTATAAATCCATAATAATACATACAGTTGAAGTCGGAAGTTTACATACACAGCCAAATACATTTAAACTCAGTTTTTCACAATTCCTGACATTTAATCCTAGTAACAATTCCCTGTCTTAGGTCAGTTAGGATCACCACTTTATTGTAAGAATGTGAAATGTCAGAATAATAGTAGAGAGAATGATTTATTTCATCTTTTATTGCTTTTAGTCTGAAGTTTACATACACTTAGATTGAAACTCGTTTCTCAACCACTTGTTAACAAACTATACTTGTTTTAAGTCGGTTAGGAAAACCTTTTCAACAATTGTTTACAGACAGATTATTTCACTTATAATTCACTTATAATTACTCCTCTCCGGCACCGACAGAGATGCCGCCACGCTTCGCGTTCTTAGGAAACTATGCAGTATTTAGTTGTTTTATGTATTATTTCTTACACTGTTACCCCAGGAAATCTTAAGTTTTATAACATACAGCCGGGAGGAACTATTGGATATAAGAGCCATGTCAACTTACCAACATTACGACCCAAAACATCGGCAGAAGGAGCTCCGCCAATGTCCAGTCTCTTGACAACAAGGTAGACGGAATCCGAGCAAGGGTTGCCTTCCAGAGAGACATCAGAGATTGTAACATTCTCTGTTTCACGGAAACATGGCTCACTCGGGATACGTTATCAGAGTCGGTACTGCCACCTGGTTTCTTCACGCATCATTTACATTTGGTCTCTGTGTACATCCAAGGGCCAGCCGTGCTGCCCTGTTCTGAACCAATAGCAATTTTCCTATGTCCCTCTATGTGGCATCTGACCACACGACTGAACAGTAGTCCAGGTGCGACAAAACTACCTGCCTTGTTGACAGTGCTGTCAAGAAGGTAGAGCAGCGCCTTATAGCTAGGCTAGGGGTTAGGGTGAAGGTTAGGGCTAAGTTTAGGAGTTAGGTTAAACTGTAAAGGTTAGAGGAAGGGTTAGCTAAAAGGGTTAAGGTTAGGGTTAGGGGACGGGTTAACTAACAGGGTTAAGGTTAGGGTTAGGGGAAGGGTTAGCTAACATGCTAAGTAGTTGCAAGCAGCTAAAAAGTAGTAAGTAGTTGAAAAGTTGCTAGTTAGCTTAATTGCTAAAAATTCAAACTCTTAACCTTTTGAGTTGGTAGATGTTTGCATTATACACCCGCCCATCCACTCAGAGCAACCACCTTTCGTTTTTAAAGACATAGAAGAATGGTTAAACGAGCATTTAGTGACCACCCAAAGCTTGAGTTTTGTTGCATTTAGGGGAGCTAACGTATCATTTAGGAGAGCTGAGCCTTCCATGGCTCCCCCGTAATTCACACCTTGCACAGACTCCTTGTCGTCCATGCAATTTAAAGGAAAAGTGATGTGGGATTGTGTAATCAGTTTTCCATGTTTTACTTAAGAGGCATCTTCACATCAGAAACAATCTTTGCATGTTCTCTTTTGTCCTCTGTTTTGGCATCCATAGATTATGGTGATTGAAATAAATAGCATTTAATGAGAATTTAGTTCCATTCTCATTATTTGCCAATTCTGTAGCATATTCCTAAAAAACGGAATGGTTATAAGAAAATACGCTTCTTGGTAAATACTCCATTTTATATTTTATTGTAAAACTGGGGGGAAAGAAAAATTACATCCCAGGCAACACAATACAGTACAGTATGTCATATCCTTACAGTCAATGCTAATTAAAATACATCACTGGTGAGCTGGGTCTTGTCTGTGGGTAGATAATATGAGGTATAGACACTGGTTCCATACATTTCAGTTCAGATGAAGCAACTCAAAAATATGTAAAAAAAAATCTCTGAATATTGGTATATATTATTGTACAGAGGCAATTTTTGTGCGGGGAAAAAAAGCCTAGGAGTTATTAAAGGGAAACTCCACTCAAAAATGACATTTTTGTATTTTTTTTTCATTAATCCACTGTTGATACAGTCCCAAAATGTTTTGCATGTCACCAGTCAAGTTTTCAAGATAAAGGATTTTCAAGAAGCAAAGTGTCACTTGCCACATCATCATGATGATGCAAAATGCATCATATGATTCAAAACGCATCACCAAGTGGACAAATTAAAAGAAAATACCAAAATATCGCTTTTTGAGTGGAGCTTACCTTCAACAATTGGAGGAGAAGTAATACACTTATACACCCAGACTGTTTTAACATCTTAGGAAAAATCTACTCACAAAACACATACATCATACAACAGTTATTGCCTTAACAATGAGAATGTGTTGCATAGAGATAAACCAGCACGGATACAGCTACAAGTCTTTAAGGTTGCCTAGGTTGTCAAAGATCTTAGAACAGCACACATTTATCCTCTAATTTAGGCCTCTTGTGTTGTTGATATTTATGAACCATTTGACATATTTGCTGATTTGAATACTCTTAGTTGAGCCTATATGCATTCATATCTGATAACTACGTGTTTTTTAGTTCTTAAAGAACTGTGTAGCTCTGTTAACAATGTGAGATTTAGAGGCAGGCGTATCTTGCCGTTCCTTAGCCAGTTACTGAGGGATGGTAACTCAAGCCCCATTTATACCTGGTGCTAACACGCGTCCTTTGTCCTGATCACATTCTGATTGTGCCCACAATTTTAGGCAGCAGTAGACGATTAAAAGATGCATTGTGATCTGATTGTTATCAGACCTTAAAAAATGTAAACAGACAAGATAAGGACAAGATCAGGACAAGATCGGGACAAGATCAAAACAAAGGATGCATGTTAGAGCCAAGTATAAACAGTGATAAAAATGGATGTTTCAGCCAAGTATCAGCACAATGCTAATATATTGTTAGTGTTTAGTCAATGTCACTAGACAATATAGTTTCGTCCCAATAGTAAAGAATGTCTGCTGACTGAATGGGTTTTTTCTCAGTCTTACTACTGTTGCTCTAGTTAGCAAGAAGTCCCCCGTTGAGACTGGCCATTGTCGTAACTGCTGAAGAAGAGCTAGTATGTTGTCCTGAGGCAACCCAAAACCCATTACCACTGGACACATTCCTGACTCAACTCAACAGAAAAAAAAACATAAAGTGCTGCTGTGTTCGCCATTGGCGGGTCTGGGCCACTCTTCTGAGCATTACAAATGGTACTCCTCATTTAGAAACTACTCTTGCCTGGTTTCAGACAGAAAGCTACACTGGATCGATTGGCCTTTGGACGGGAGAAGAATATTGTAAAGAGAGTCAGATGTGACAAAGAGGATGTCTGCAACATTTTCAGACCTGTGCAGTCCAGGTGTCAGGATGACATTCTGTGTGAGAAGCTGCTTCACAAAAGAGCCAAATCCAGAGCCCAGATATCAACAAACTCGAACAATCTGATGTAACTGTAGCTCGTACAACTTGATGTAATGAACGTTGAAATAAATATACAGTATCAGTTTAGGGTTTTATACCATAGTTTGTTCTCACGTTAGCAACAAACATATGCGTTTGGTGAAATTTGTCCCTGAATATTCACATATTTTATGTTCAAAGCCATTTATAATGTGACACAGCTGCACGTTTTTTTTTTTTTTGTCATTTTATTAGATATTATTTTACAAACCATTTCCCTCATAAGCAAGAACACACCAAATGCATAAAGAAAACTAATACTTGTTTGAATGTGTTCTGAACAAGAACAGGTTATATCTACAACAGTGTCTCTAATGTCAACATCATACCAAGAGTTTCAGGTCTGCAGCCATGGTCTTGGTTAGAGACCAGGTATGTAATATATGTGACATTTTCACCAGCAACTGTACTGTTTGTGATCCTGTGTACTTGAAGGCCGGGATTCAATCAGAGGCGCATCGATGTTAAGCACATTGCACTGGCGGCAATGTACCTTTTTAAAGGCAATTTTCCTGACGATCGTGGAGATTGCGTTCACTGTAAACGCTGCAGGAATTACCTTGTCGACAAGCAGAAATGACCTTGTCGACAACGCGCCTTTGATTGAATCCCACCCAAAATGCTCTTAAACAATATTAGTGAGATGAGCCTCAACTCTCAGTGCATGCATATGGATGGAACACTCAGGTCTGATCATGCCTTTGGTGGTGACTCATATGAATTATTCTGAAGTTACTCTGTAATGGTGGCAAAATAAGTACTTTGGTCTGGGTGCCTGATGCTTTTTGATGGTAATTACTGAAATGTTTTTTTTTTTTCCCATGACTGCAAAATAATTGGGCTTCAAATTGGGCTTTTTGAATATATATTACACATCACTCCTGGAATACACACATATTCCTCTGTCAATACAACAGTGTTCTAATAAATGTCATCAAGCCTCTGCTTCTGTGTCAGATTGAGCAAAGGCAGTTACCGTAGCAACACATATCTTAATCACAAACATAAGCAACACATCTGTTCATCTTGGTTTGTGTATTTTTTTACAGTCTTGTTTTGCTATTACTTGCTCGTTACATACAGTACTAGCCAACGTTAGGGTAACAGGCACAGCTACTCCTTATGAGGGAAAGTTGTAGTTCAATTGTGGAGCAGTTGAAGAATGGAAACTAAGCTATAGGGAAACGGGATACACAGGACTTACAATACCTCCATGCTGATGAACAAGACCCTTACAATGCTAGACTTAGTGGACAGAGGACTAGGAGGTCACTGGATCAAAACTAGAAGTAGGCTTACTGTGTGCGAGAGGGTGGGGGGACATACTATACCATATATATTCTTTGTACAATAACATGTTATCCACTGATGGGTTTTCTACTGAATGCTATTAGATACTGTTCTTAGCCTATGGATGGAAAATTATTCTCTTTGGAAAGTAACTGGTCATGACTAATACGGTACAACATGTTTCAAGCCAACCTGTATGTGATGGTCAGCATGAGAGCTTTTGCAGAAAGCGTACAATAACATGGACAAGGACAAAGGCGAGTGACGGGGTGCTGTGGTTTTGAAAAGGACTGCAAACACATGTATACACTAGAGGCAGACAGACGTCTTGTTGGGACTACTTGCAGTACTGGTGGACAACAAACATCTCGAAACCAAAAAGCATTAATCTAAAAAAGTGAGCATTGTGCATAGTTAAATTTTCAAAATGTCATCATTATTTCCCTCCTGTTATCTGCAGTGTTACAAGGAAGTGCAATGTACAACTCCTCTTAGTTAAGTGCACGTAGATCACAGTTGCACTAGAAGGACCTTACCACCCACCTCCCCGTAAAAATACCATAATAGGATTTTCTAAATATTTTTTCAATTACTATTTTTTTTGTGTACTTTTGTTACAATAACCCAGGCGTGTGTTCCTCGCGCTCAGTCCCAGGGTTGAGTCCACTTATGTCCATATATATCTTAAGTGTTTTGGCCTGATCTCTCCCTCTCTTTCTCTCTCTCTCTCCCCCTTTTCCCACTCTCTCATACCTCTCCCACCCACACCACTGTGTTCCCTCTCTTGATGTCTGACACCTCGCAGTGGGGCGTGTTCAGTTTGCCATTCAACACAAAGAGGGATTCCGCTGAGGGAGTGACCAGGTACTGGCCAAACAGTCCGCTGGACACCACCACCCTGTTGGGCCCCCCCCAGGGCCAGGTGTGGTGTGACAGGGGCTCCTTGAGGCTTCTGAGGACCTCAGTGTGCCCTGTCGCCAGGTCAGAGAAGAGCAGGTCTGTGCCTGAGCCAGAGGCAGCTACCACAGTGTACTGGTTGGACTTAGTGAAAGAGGGCTGGAAGACCAGGTCGGACACAAGGAGAGAGGTGTCCAGCTCCCGGCTCAGACCCAACACCCCCTGGAAGGACACTGTCTGAACTCTGACCTTGCCGCGCTGCTGGTCAGGGGTGATGATGTAGCGGCCGTCCGGGGACACATAGGGCTGGCCCGTGATGTTGAGGTTGGGCCCAATGACAGTGTCGGTGACACTGTCGATGAGGAGCTGTGGCTGGGCTGACGAGGGGTCCCTGCTCTGAGACCGGCACTGAATGAAGTAAAAGCCGCTCAGGTGTGTGTAGGCCATGCTGATGGGCACACAGCTGTAGTTCTTCAGGCTGATGGTTTTGACTCGGTGGAAGGTCTCCAAGTCAATCTTATGCACCGCAGGTTCAGATTTGAGGAAGACGAAGCCAAACCTAAGACGACAAAGTTCAAGGTAAAGGTTAATGGTCTTTTTTTGGGTGATTACAGTGTGGTTAGGATTCTCATTAAATTATAATTTGCTCTTTTCTCCTCCATTTGAGAGAGATTGCGAAGATGAGGTGGTGAGGTCACCAGTGTTTAAGGTTAGCGGGCCTTCTATACCTGACGTGTGTGATAATGAGGTTGGTTGGAGGGATGAAGAAGTCATCAACCCTCTGGAAGGGGGTGCGGATGGTGTGGTGCACCTCTCCAACACTGGCCTGGGGAATCACCTAGAACAGAGCAGTCAAAGGAGAACATGAGAACAGGTAATATACAAATACAAGTGTCACCTACCCGGCCAGAGAACATAAAAAGAAAGCATGGGTTGGAGCGTTTACTTAAACATAACAGCGAAACACATTTCGAAGGCAATGTTGCCATATACTCTGAGCTCCAAAAGTACTGGGACAGTGACAGACTGTCAGCTTTAATTTGAGGGTATTTTCATCCATTTCAGGTGAACCGTTTAGAAATGACAGTACTTTTTGTACATTGTCCTCCCATTTTAGGGGACCAAAAGAATTAGGACAGATTCACTTATACAGTACCAGCCAAAAGTTGAGATACACCTACTCCTTCCAGGGATTTTCTTTATTTTCACTGTTTTCTACATTTTTTAATAATAGTGCAGACATCAACACTATGAAATAACACATACAGTTGAAGTCGGAAGTTAACATTCAAATACATTTAAACTCAGTTTTTAACAATTCCTGACATTTAATCCTAGTGAAAATTCCTGTCTTAGGTCAGTTAGGATCACCACTTTATTTTAAGAATGTGAAATGTCAGAAAAGTAGTAGTGAGAATGATTTATTTCAGCTTTTATTTCTTTCATCACATTCCCAGTGGGTAAGAAGTTTACATACACTCAATTAGTATTCCACAACATGATGCTGCCACCCCCATGTTTCACGGTTGGGATTTTGTTCTTCGGCTTGCAAGCCTCCCCCTTTTTCCTCCAAACATAACAATGGTCATTATGGCCAAAGGACATTTCTCCAAAAAGTACAATCTTTGTCCCCATGTGCAGTTGCAAACCGTAATCTGGCTTTTTTATGGCGGTTTTGGAGCAGTGGCTTCTTCCTTGCTGAGTGGCCTTTCAGGTTATGTTGATATAGGACTCATTTTACTGTGGATATAGATACTTTTGTGCCTCTTTCCTCCAGCATCTCCACAAGGTCCTTTGCTGTTGTTCTGGGATTGATTTGCACTTTTCGCACCAAAGTATGTTAATCTCTAGGAGACAGAACGCGTCTCCTTCCTGAGCGGTATGATGGCTGCGTGGTCCCATGGTGTTTATACTTGGTTACTATCGTTTGTACAGATGAACGTGGTACCTTCAGTCGTTTGGAAATTGCTCCCAAGGATGAACCAGACTTGTGGAGGTCTACAATGTTTTTTTCTGAGGTCTTGGCTGATTTCTTTTGATTTTCCCATGATGTCAAGCAAAGCGGCACTGAGTTTGAAGATAGGCCTTGAAATACATCCACAGGTACACCTCCAATTGACTTGAATGATGTCAATTAGCCTATCAGAAGCTTCTAAAGCCATGACATAATAAGCTGTTTAAAGGCACAGTCAACTTAGTGTATGTGAACTTCTGACCCACTGGAATTGTGATACAGTGAATTATAAGTGAAACAATGTCTGTAAACAATTGTTGGAATAATTACTTTTGTAATGCACAAAGTAGATGTCCTAACTGACTTGCCAAAACTATAGTTTATTAATAAGAAATTTGTGGAGTAGTTGAAAAACGAGTTTTAATGACTCCAACCTAAGTGTATGTAAACTTCCGACTTCAACTGTATGGAATCATGTAGTACCCAAAAAAGTGTTAAACAAATCAAAATATATTTTATATTTGAGATTCTTCAAAGTAGCCACCCTTTGCCTTGATGACAGCTCTGCACACTATTGGCATTCTCTCAACCAGCTCCATGAAGTAGTCACCTGGAATGCATTTCAATTAACAGGTGTGCCTTGTTAAAAGTACATTTCTGGAATTTCTTTCCTTAATGTGTTTGAGCCAATCAGTTGTGTTGTGACATGGTAGGGGTGGTATACAAAAGATAGCCCTATTTGGTAAAAGACCAAGTCCATATTATGTCCAGAACAGCTCAAATAAGCAAACTAAGACATGAAGGTCAGTCAATGTGAAACATTTCAAGAACTTTGAAAGTTTCTTCAAGTGCAGACGCACAAACCATCAAGCGCTAACACGAGGAACGCCACAGGAAAGGAAGACCCAGAGTTACCTCTGCTGCAGAGGATAAGTTCATTAGAGTTAACTGCACCTCAGATTGCAGCCCAAATAAATGCTTCACAGAGTTCAAGTAACAGACACACCTCAACATCAACTGTTCAGAGGAGACTTCATCAGGCCCTTATGGTCGAATTGCTGCAAAGAAACCACTACTCAAGGACACCAATAAGAAGAAGATATTTGCTTGGGCCAAGAAACACGAGCAATGGACATTAGACCTTTGGTCTGATGAGTCCAAATTTTTGATATTTGGTTTCAACCGCTGTGTGTTTGTGAGACGCAGAGTAGGTGATCTCCGCATGTGTGGTTCCCACCTTGAAGCATAGAGGAGGAGGTGTGATGGTGCTTTGCTGGTGACACTATATGTGATTTATTTAGAATTCAAGGCACACTTAACCAGCATGGCTACCACAGCATTCTGCAGCAATACGCCATCCTATCTGCTTTGCGCTTAGTGGGACTATCATTTGTTTTTTAACAGGACAATGACCCAAACCACACTTCAAGTCTGTGTAAGGGCTTTTTGACCAAGAAGGAGAGTGATGGATCAGATGACCTGGCCTCCACAATCACCCGACATCAATCCAATTGAAATGGTTTGGAATGAGTTGAACCGCTGAGTGAAGGAAAAGCAGCAAACAAGTGCTCAGCATATGTGGGAACTCCTTCAAGGCTGTTGGAAAAGCATTCCTCATGAGGCTGGTTGAGAGAATGCCAAGAGTGTGCAAAGCTGTAATCAAGGCAAAGGGTGGCTACTTAGAAGAATCTGCAATCTAAAATATATTTTATTATTAAATGTTTCCATATGTGTTATTTCATTGTGTTGAAGTCTTCACTATTATTCTACAATGTAGAAAATAGTAAAAATAAAGAAAAACCCTTGAATGAGTAGGTGTGTCCAAACATTTGACTGGTACTGTATCTGTATTAAAGTAGTCAAAAGTTTAGTATTTGGTCCCATGTTCCTAACACGCAATGATTACATCAAGCTTGTGACTCTGCAAACTTGTTGGATGCATTTGCTGTTTGCCCAATAGAAATGAATGGTAAATAATGTATTGTTTCGATGTGGAGTAAATTTAATTGTAACTAAGAGTAATATTTTCTAAACACTTCTACATTAATGTGGATCGTACCATGATAACTGATATTCCAGAATGAATCATGAATCGTGAATAATGATGAGAAAGTTACAGACATACAAAGACAATGGAATATTTTCAATGTTTTGGCAATTGAATGTTCACTATTTTTGGCTTTGGTGTTTGCATTAAAACGCTCTAATCATTTTAATGTCATTATTTCATCATATATTTAAAGTAAAAAATCCCCATCAAAATTGAAAACCGTGATCATTTTAAAAATAATCGAACCCGAAACAGAACTGACCTCAAAAAGCACTAATCGCTCAGCAATAGCTTACAGTCTCCACTTTATTATCAGTCATTGTATCATTTCAAATCCAAAGTGCTGGAGTACAGAGCCAAAACAACAACAAATGTGTCAGTGTCTATTGGGCAGTATAGTTAAACTGATGAAATATGGCTTCACCTCAAAACCTGATAGAGGATCTTATTGGCTAATGGTTGCTTGAGAAGATACACACAGATAAAGCTGCTATCTCACAAGTCAAAGGGCGGTCGTCTGACTCATCCATTTCTCATTGGACGATCTATCCATCAACTCTATTGGCCCCACCCAGTATGTACATGACAAATGCTTCATCAGGTACTCTACATTATCAGCTCACTGTCAAGGACAAGTGGGCTGTTTATGTAGCCACTGCATAGCTTGGCTTGTTTAAGTAAATATTTCAGGTAGAAGGTATTTGAATAAAAGGGACAACAACTAAAAGACACTAATCTGAAGTCTGTGCCATCCCTACTAAAGCTCTAACACCATCACATTGTCAGTGGTTTTGTATTTTGCGGTTTTTCCTACGAGTGAACTATACTGACAATTAACAAACGTTTTAATGCCAGCGCCCTTTGCCACTGTGGTCCACAGAGCTACAGAGCCCCGAATTTAACAAAACAGAGGCTTCTAGAGAGAAACCTTGAAATGTTACACTGTTACAATGGTGAAGATTTAATGAGCTCACACATAATATAAGTCACGTCTAATTGGGAAGTTATGCTCTCACAGGCTCACATAATATAAGTGATGTCTAATTGGGAAGTAATGCTCTCACAGGCTCACATAATATAAGTGATGTCTAATTGGGAAGTTATGCTCTCACAGGCTCACATAATATAAGTGATGTCTAATTGGGAAGTAATGCTCACACAGGCTCAGGGTGCTCTGAACTTCACACCACCACCCTGGCACATATTGATCACATGGACCATGTTACCGTATTTTACCTCGGCTATTATTTTCTCTCCCTCTATTACACCTATTGTACTTTAATACTGAAGAGGAATTGGTTTGTACTGACTGAGTATCTTTTGTATTGATCTGTACTCACTTCAAGGCAGACTGGTGGATCTCAATGTTATTAAGAAATGCTTTATATGTTCTATACTGTAGGTCCCCACTTTCCAAGAATATTACACTGTTCTTACACAATATTATGAGGGTAAAGTAATGTGAAATGGTACTATAAATCCAAGCTACATTTAAGTTTATAATATCCAACTCCTGAGATAGACCTGCGTCCTCTCCAGGGGGTGTACTTGTACATCAAGCTGTCTCAGAAACAGGAGATAGGATCGTACTTCTATGAGCCGTTCCAGCTCACACAAGCCAAGGCTCGTGCAAAGCTACTTACTTACTAATATCCAACTAGCAACTACCTCTACTGGCCAATTCCACTATCCAAGTATCTATTACAGTTGCATCTTTTGATCATGCTGAGGTTTCAACATATTGCAACGTCATGTCACCATGTTTCTAAACCCTAGTTTCATAGGTAAATATCTAATGATCCTGTAGCCAAATTTAAACATATATACTGAACAAAAATATAAATGTAAAATACAACAATTTCTCATATTTTACTGAGTTACAGTTCATATAAGGAAATCAGTCAATTTAAGTAAATAAATTAGGCCTTAATCTATGGATTGGGCAGGAGCTCAGCCATGGGTGGGCCTGGGGAGCCAGAGTTTTTGTGGAGATGAGTTTTTCTCAACAAAAGGTCTTTATTACAGACAGAAATACTCTTAATTTTCATCAGCTGTCCAGGTGGCTGGTCTCAGGTGATCCCACAGGTGAAGAAGCCGGATGTGACGGTCCTGGGCTGGCGTGGTTACACTTGGTCTGTGGTTGTGAGGCCGGTTGGACATACTGACAAATTCTCTAAAACGAGGTTGGAAGTGGCTTATGGTAAAGAAATTAACATACAATTATCTGGCAACAGCTCAGGTGGACATTCCTTCAGTCAGAATGCCAATTGCACGCTCCCTCGAAACTTGAGACATCTGTGGAATTGTGTCGAGTGACAAAACTGCATATTTTAGAGTGGCCTTTTATTGTCCCCAGCACAAGGTGCACCTGTGTAATGATCATGCTGTTTAATCAGCTTCTTGAGATGCCACACCTGTCAAGTGGATGGATTATCTTGGCAAAGGAGAAATGTTTACTAACAAGGATGTAAACAAATTTGTGCACAACATTTGAGAGAAATAAGCTTTTTGTGCGTATGGAAAAATTCTGGGATCTTTTATTTCAGCTCATGATATATTATTATATTTTTCTTCAGTTATATTGTAGCCTAGACCTTTATTTCCTGCAAACTCACACTCATCCCACTGTAAGCAAGCTTATAGCCTACTGCTGAAAGAGAAGGCAAAGAAGGGGTGGGCTATCAGCTGATCATAGCGAATGTAGATGATCAGCTAGTTAGCTATGCTGTTGAAACAATCAAACTAGTTTTAATCTGTGGTTGGAGTTTGTTCGAGAAGGGTGCAGCTGCAGACCAATATGGCAACCGGAGTATGGGCGAGTGGGTGTGTCGAGGGGGTGTGTCAAAAGGTGTTTCACTGTTAGTATTACACAAATAATTGTACATGTTCAGATATAAAACAGACATTTTTTTATTTTTTTTATTAAAAGTACTGATGATGGGTGTACTGCTTCTTGTATGCGTTGTATGCCCGTGCTTACTGTGACTGTCACCCATGCCGTTGCCTGACAATAGTGCTTGGCAAGAGGTATTGTTGCCATTCATGCCCTCCCCATTGAGCAGTAGACTGTATGTATGTATCAAGGTGACATCTAGATGGTTATCAATATGAGTTATTTCTTGTGTAGGCTGTTATCCTAATTGAAATAAAATCATGGGAGGATAAAAAATGTCAGTGTTAGCTGCCCAGTGGGAAGCAACTACGTTCAGCAGGCACATCGATACAACACTGGTGCACTAGTCATTCGCACTGGCTTATCGACTCGTCGGGCATCCCAATCCGCCACGCAGAACAGTCTTGATTGGCAACAAATCTGTCCATATTGGGCCTCAGCTACCCATACTTGGTTTGTTCTGCTGCTGACATCTGTCTCTTAGGCCTACTAACAAACACTCAAGTTGAAGCCTTTCCTGTTCCTGACAGTGAGATGACACATACAACTCAAAAGGGAGACACTAGCTACTACACAAACGTTTAGCACTGGTAGCTTCTGCCAGCAGGACGAGTGCAATATGTGTTCGCATGGGGACATTTTCCAAGATACAGTTGTTTTGAAATTAGCTAGTGTCACGTCCAGGCCTGAGAAGACAGGCTGGTGTGTTTAGTTTTGTTTTTGGTGTAGGGTTTTCTGGTCTAGGTTATAATTTCTATGTTGGGGTAATGGTTCCCAATTAGAGGCAGCTGGGTGTCGTTGTCTCTAATTGGGAACCATATATATGTTTGGGGTTTTCATTAGGAGTTTGTGGGTTATTGTTTGAGCATAGCTTGTTTTTATGTTTAGTTGTGGTCAGCGTCACGATCTTCGTTTTGTTGTTTTGTCCCAGTTACGTTCGTAATAAAAATGTATACTGGAAGCATCGCTGCGTCTTGGTCTGTCACTTCAGAGGATCGTGGCAGCTAGTTTGATGGGCAACTCATTTAAATGACAAGAGAGAAAATAGACTTAAAGTTCAATAAAAATTTAATAATGAAAAAAGGCCACCAATCTGAAAGGGGACTTTTCTCATAGGATGGAAAAAGAGCAGGTGCTCAGGCATCTGCCTGATACCGCACATGCCTCTCTCTGTGGTCTTCTGTAGCTTAGTTGGTTGACCATGGTGCTTGTCATGCCAGGATAGTGGGTTTGATTCCTTGGACCACCCCATACGTAACATGTATGCACGCGTGACTGTGAGCCGCTTTGGATAAAAGCATCTGCTAAATGACGTATATATTATTATATTACCTCTTGTCTCTGAATAGCCAGCATTGGCACGTGCACACGTCAACAGTGAGACCAGTCTGACAGTTTGAAAGGCTATCGATCCCCTTTCAAAATCCCTACTCCTTCGTTTGTTTTATCTAATGAATTGACAATCTCACTCGGATGTTTGCTTAGAGATATTGAGCTAGTAAAAAAGGAGGTGTTTAAGTGTTGAATTGGAGAACGGAGTACTGCCGGTGCTCAGGTCAATTACTTGCATTCCAACTAATAATGACATTATCAAGCCATTTATTTGCTGTGTGATCCATATGCCCTACAGTCAGTTATGCAGATTGCCTGAAATTGAATTTTGGACTGAGTGATTCAAGCCTCATTTTGTAATTATTCATTACTATTGAGCGACAACAGAACGCCTGGCGTGTTTGAGTAGTTCTGACAATTCACCCGAATGCTTATGCAGAGACGTTTGAGAATTTACAACAATTTGAAGAATAAACAGAATCACTTTGTTTGAGATAGAAAAGTACCTTTCAAAACGGCCTCGCCTCCTCTTTATTTGAGGCCCATTGCGTCTCGCTTGGTAGTGAGAACATATTCGGATTTCACAATGAGCCCAACCTGACAAGTGCTCACATCCTCTCCCTTGCTAATAAGGCTGTTAGCAAGGGAGAGTATTGACTACTGACAGCTAGAGCACCTCACAAGATGTTAATAGGATTCCAAAGGAAGAGGAAAATAACAATAAACATTGCCATTGCAAAATGACAGTGTTGTCCCTCAGCAGTTGTAGTAAGCTGTGCTGCTGTCCTCGGTTACCTCAGCCCTATAAATACTATTTAGTATTTTATTAGTTCCCAGTTCCCATTGGCAACCCTCCCTCCTCCTCCTGTAATCATCCCTTTGGAGAGCGACTGGATCCCATGTCTACAGTGCCACAGCTGTAAATTGTAGTTTGCTGGTAAACGTTGTAAAACATACAGTGATTAAATATTCACACAAATTAAATACTTGCGCACACACACATGCACATGCGCACACACACGATAATGGACAAAAATACACAAGTGCACACCAATAACTCCTTACCTTTAAGGTTGGGTGGGACTTCTGCATGCTGCCCCAGCTTAGCACCCAGACCTGGTCATGTGACTTGTCATAGAGCAGCTTCACTGGGAAAGGATCTGTCTCTACCATCTAGAGAGAGAGAGAGAGAGAGAGAGAGAGAGAGACGTCACACCCTGATCTGGTTCACCTGTCCTTGTGATTGTCTCCACCCCCTCCAGGTGTCGCTTATTTATCCTTGTGTTTCCTATCTCTTTGTGCCAGTTTGTCTTGTATGTTCAAGTAATCCACTGTGTTTTTTCCCGTGCTCCTGCTTTTCTATTATCTTCTACTAGTCCTCCCGGCCCCCTTCCCCTCCCTTCCCCAACCCCACCCCCAGTGAAGCGCGACAGAGGAATGTGTTCAGTAATGGGAAGCCAGACTATTTCTTTTCCACTGGTCAGCTATGTGTCAACAGCACTCCCACTCCGAGACCCTCAGAGGAGGGGGGACTCTGACGCTGTCACTCTCATGTCAGAGAAGGGGAATGGGGGGGGAAATGCACCAAACAATGAGATATACAGGCAACTGACCGCTCGCAACATCCCCCCGTATAGTCCCCCGTATAGTCCCCCGTATAGTCCCCGTATAGTCCCCGTATAGTCCCCGTATAGTCCCATTATAGTCCCATTATAGTCCCCATTATAGTCCCATTATAGTCCCGATTATAGTCCCCGTATAGTCCCCATTATAGTCCCCGTATAGTCCCCGTATAGTCCCCGTATAGTCCCCATTATAGTCCCCGTATAGTCCCCATTATAGTCCCCGTATAGTCCCCATTATAGTCCCCATATAGTCCCCGTATAGTCCCCCATTATAGTCCCCGTATAGTCCCCATTATAGTCCCCATTATAGTCCCCGTATAGTCCCCATTATAGTCCCTCATTATAGTCCCCGTGTAGTCCCCGTGTAGTCCCCGTATAGTCCCATTATAGTCCTAGTTTGTTACAGACACATCTCACTCACTATCAGCTCACTGTTTTTTTTACAGCATTTCTCCAGCTAAAGAGTTATATTACGTTTTTTTACAATGTTCAGTGTCTAATATCATGGAGCGTGACAGTAAATGAAAATGACTGTTTCGTAACTGTGAGCTACATGTACATGCTGTTGTTTGAGTCAAAATATGAGCACAATGAGTGTGTTATTTCTGTCTCTATTAAAAGCCTCGCAGAAAAGTCTCCGTAACGAGTGGAGATGGCTGAGATAGAGGGTGAGGTACAGTAGGTAGAGAGAGATGGAGGGGGAGAGGAAAGGGACGATGCATTAACCCCCTGCCCTCACACACACCAGTGAGGGTACGACGAAGTGTGACAGAGCTTGGCGATTGGGAAACCACTAGCTGATCTGTTTTCAGCCCTCTTCTTTCCTCTCCCTCTGTTTGCTCTCTCTCTCTCTCTCTCTATTGGTGACCTGTGTAAAAGCCTCGAGGGACCGCTCTCTAAAGCTTATAGAGAAGATTAATAATACCAACCAACCTGCACCACATTCTGGGCCTGGGTGTCGATGACCAGCAGGCGTTTCTGAAGGGGCTGGGTGACATAGATGTACTTATCCCTCACACTGACCGCTGAGGACCACACACAGTGTTCCGGAGACACACCTTCACTTTTAGGGCACATCTCCTCCTGGAGAAAGAACGGGATGGAAGAAGAGAGAGAATTGAAGAACGAAAGATGGGCAGAAGCGAGGAAGCAGAAGAAGACGATGATGAAGAAGAAGAGCAGAATAGAAGGGAGAGTGGCGAATCCACAGTTAATCAGTTAATCACATAGCTTCCACACACAGGATAGGGCCATCATGCAGCAGAGGAAAATGTTGTTTACAGCAGCAATGAACTAACTGTGTGTGTGTGTGTGTGTGTGTGTGTGTGTGTGTGTGTGTGTGTGTGTGTGTGTGTGTGTGTGTGTGTGTGTGTGTGTGTGTGTGTGTGTGTGTGTGTGTGTGTGTGTGTGTGTGTGGGGGGGGTTACATCTGTATAGTGCATTCGGAAAGTATTCAGACCCTTTCCCTTATTCCACATTTTGTTACGTTACAGCCTTATTCTAAAATTTATTATAATCTTTTTCCCACTCAATCTACACACAATACCCCATAATGACATCACAATACCCCATAATGACATCACAATACCCCATAATGACAAAGCGAAAACAGGTTTTTAGAATGTTTTGTCAATGTATTAAAATAAAAACAGAAAAACCTTATTTACATAAGTATTCAGACCCTTTGCTATGAGACTCAAAATTGAGCTCAGGTTCATCCTGTTTTCATTGATCATCTTTGAGATGTTTCTACAACTTGATTGGAGTCCACCTGTGGTAAATTAAATTAATTGGACATGATTTGGAAAGGCACACACCTGTCTATATAAGGTCCCACAGTTGACAGTGCATGTCAGAGAAAAAAACAAGCCATGAGGTCGAAGGAATTGTCCGTAGAGCTCAGAGACAGGATTTTGTCGAAGCACAGATTTGGGGAAGGGTACCAAAACATTTCTGCAGCATCGAAGGTCCCCAAGAAAACAGGGTGCCTCCAACATTCTTAAATGGAAGAAGTGTGTCAGGATCGATGGAAAGATGAATGTAGCAAAGTACAGAGAGATCCTTGATGAAAACCACATCCAGAGTGCTCAGGACCTCAGACTGGGGACGAAGGTTCACCTTCCAGCAGTACAACGAACCTAAGCACACAGCCAAGACAACGCAGGAGTGGCTTCGGGACAAGTTTTTGAATGTCCTTGAGTGCCCAGCCAGAACCCGGACTTGAACCCAATCGAACATCTGACCTGAAAATAGCTGCGCAGCAAGGCTCCCCATCCTACCTGAGAGGATCTGCGGAGAAGAATGAGAGAAACTCCCCAAATACAGGTGTGCCAAGCTTGTAGCATCATACCCAAGAAGACTTGAGGCTGTAAAGGTGCTTCAACAAAGTACTGAGTAAAGGGTCTGAATATTATGTAAATGTGATATAATTTTTTTTTAAATCTAAAAATCTGTTTTTCTTTGTCATTATGAGATTTTGTGTGTAGATTGCTGAGGATTTTTATATATTTAACACATTTAAAAAAATAACGTAACGTAACACAATGTGGAAAAAGTCAAGGGGTCTGAATGAACCGTATATCTGTAAGAGTTTATTCCTGCTGGTTTAGTATATCTTTAATATCATCTCAAGTCATAAAAAGTCCATAAATACCTGAATCATTATCCTCTAAAACATGTACAGTATGTACTCACATAGCTGGCCATGATCCTCTCGGTGCGCTTGATGTGTCTGCGTATCTCACACTCGCTGGGCTGCAGCACAGTGATGCCCTCGTCAGAAAACACATAGAACATGTTCCCTACGCTCAACCCTGGGGAGATAGGACATACACATTGGTTCAGCTAACATTCAAGAGCCTACCAGAGCCTACAGACTCTGTTAGCAACTCCTGAGCTGGCGAATGACTGGTGGTGCTGTCAGACAGTCCGTTTCTGTAAACAACAGGTCTAGCGAGGGAATTGTGAGACTGTCTTCTCAGACTTGATAGCCGCTATGAGCGCGAGGACATTTTGCAGGCCAGTTAACCTGACCCTAAACAACAGCTGTTAATTAGACATCCGCTATTCATGCTTTGGAAAAGCACATAGTGTGTGGATGGATGGCAGATTACAGCATATTGAATAACGAGGTGAAATCAACACCTTGAGTGCTGCTGACACAGTCGTGACGTGACGTGAAGGCCAGCAGTACAGTCTGCATCGGGGGGTGCAAAGGATTTAAACAGTGGGCCTCTCACATACTCTCTATTCAGCCAAAACAGTTATTCTCATACACACGTTTGGTGTCACAACTAGGAAATTTACGGTAAAGTTGATCATTAGTAGCGTTAAATGGTGTTTTACAAATGATGTTTTACTCTTGTGGATTTGTATTCTACACAAGCATTTTTGCTACACCCGCAATAACATCTGCTAAACACGTGTATGTGACAAATACAATTTGATTTGACTTGACATTATGCGTATATAGTGCATATAATGAACCTAATCACCCTACATAGGCATTCAGAGGAATGTTGGTAAATTATAGAAGTGAATTGAAAAGAACAGAAAAAAGACATGGTGAAAAGTGTTATACAACAGTAGATTTCAGTACCTTCCTCCCGCCACAGTATGTTTGCAACTGCAGCATCAGCATCAGAATGACAGATAAGCAACGGAGAAAGGGAGACAGAGAGAGAGACCATGTCATATCAAGTCACATCAGTGGGACAGAAACACATTTAGCAAGAGTGCTTCTTTACAGAGGCAGAGATACCGTATCATCAAAACAACATAAATGTATTATAGATTTTTTAAATTGCATTTGAGACAATCTAAACCCAAAGGCTGTAAAATTTGTATATCTATATATATAGATTTAGATATAGATAAGATACTATACAATAAATCAGATACAGAGCATTATCATTTATTTGTTATAACTTCTGTTTCTGACACTTTCTACCAGAGGTGAGGACTCGTCACGTGACTTGGACTCAAGTCAGACTCGAGTCACAAATATGATGACTTGCAACTTGACTTTGACTTTAACACCAATGACTCATGACTTGAGCCTTTTGACTCGACCTGACTTGCCCAAGCCCAAATATTAAACATGATACTATTAAAAACTCTTCATTTAACGGATTACAGTTTGAATCGGACAGCAGCCAATCAAATTGTGCGTGGCAGTGCAGAGGAACGTCTGTGGGTGAATTCAGACGGAGCCCTTGGAAAGAAGATACCCAAAATTATTATTTTCGGATATAAAGACTACGCTGTAGTCAACAAAAAATGGATTGCAACTTGCAAAATATGCAACAAGAAAATGACAGACGGAGGCACAACAACTTCCAACTTTGTTGGACATTTGAAGCTGCACAAAGAACGGTAAGTCATGGCTAATATAGCCGACAGCTGTATATACATTTGCCAGTGTAGCCTGTTGGTTAACGTAACGTTAAATCAATGAGCCTCCACACAGTCAGTCAGTGTGGGAACGGGATCATTGTACCCAAGATTGAGCTACAACTGGCTAGGCAGTTGGTAGCCTAAATCCTGCCTGATGTTACTGCTGTTCCTAAAACCAATGACATACGTTAGCCTACTGTAACCACACACAGAGTGTGTGTGTGTGTGTTGGTCAATTGTGTACAAGCCTACATCGCCCGATACCGGCCCATAGCGATCCTCGATAGGCGATCGCTATGGAGAGAGAGGGTCTTTCTCATGGCTACCCATGTATTTCCATGAAAATATCAAGTTTATTTGGAAAGTAATAAATATATATAATTGTAAAAGCATTCATGATTTGCGTAAAGGTAATATACTAATTATTACTCTTGTTAAAAATATGAAACGGTATTACATTTGGTGAAGAGCACATTATGACTTATTTAGGACTCGAAACTCAAAGTTTAGGACTTGAGACTTGTCGGTCATGACTGACTTTTTAAAATTATATTTTTTATTTATTTAACCAGGTAGGCCAGTTCAGAACAAGTTCTCATTTACAACTGCGACCTGGCCAAGATAATCAGTGCGGCAAAAACAACAACACAGAGTTGCCTGTCTTGACTTGGGACTTGAGTGCTAAGACTTGAGACTTGCTTGTGACTTGTAAAACAATGACTTGGTCCCACCTCTGCTTTCTACAGCTTCATATTTCCGTTAATCGTATGCAGATAATGCAATTATGCTAATCAGTGCCTACATTTTCATTGCCAAAATTAGCTTTTGAAAATCCCAGAGGCATTTTTCCATGTTCCACACTCAGCCACTTACGTGTCTTTCTGGCTGAGTCCTCCACAAACAGAGACGATATGTCCTCGTCCACCCCCGCCTCGTTCTTAGCAATGCAGGTGTAGGCGCCTGTGTCCTCATAGCGCACACTGCCAATGTGGAGCTCGCTCCCATTCGCTGTGTTAGAGATGAGCAGAAAAGTGTTGGCTCAGCCACACGTTTCTACACTGATACATATTTTCCATGGCTGTTTCATCCTCCCACCTAAAAATGCACACTCTGTCCTTTTCTAAATGACTAAACAAAGATAATCTAAGTGGCCACCTACCTGCGCACCCACTTCTCACTAACAGAAGCCACAACAACACTTTATCAAAATATACTTTGACTGAATCGTCTCTGTTCTGTTCCCAGAGATCTAGAGTGTCAGGTAAAGGTGATGTATCCCAGGACACAGTGAGCGCTATCGTCAGAGGCAGCCCTCTCTGACGGTAGCACTAGAGAGTGTGTGTGTGTGTGTGTGTGTGTGTGTGTGTGTGTGTGTGTGTGTGTGTGTGTGTGTGTGTGTGTGTGTGTGTGTGTGTGTGTGTGTGTGTGTGTGTGTGTGTGTGTGTGTGTGTGTGTGTGTGTGTGTGTTAGATGTATCAGGTAAAAGTGATGTATCCCAGGGCACAGTGCTATATCATGAGAGGCAGCAGAGGCATTCCTAGCTCTCTGACGCTAGTACTCAGCGTTTTTGGATCTATGGCATGTTCTCACACTCACATCCATCCCTCATCATCCTCACGCTGCTGCTGTTGCTGCATTGTTGCCTTGATCACAAGGCAATCTTCAAAACACCGCAGAAGGAGTGAAGGACGCCTGTGTCAGACAGCTGCTTTCATGCGCTGTGTCAAAGATCATGTGCCAGTCTCTCTTTCACCTTCCTCCCCTCATCTCTCCCTCCTGCTGTCCTCTTTGATCCCCCTCTCTTGAGCTCTCTCCATGTATCTCCTAAATGTGGAGTGGCAGGCAGAGGCAGTGGAGAACTTCTCAGTGCTACACAAGACCTGACAGTCATGGCCTGAGCCTAAAACCATGGACTAACATAAACAAACAACTTCCACAGGACCCAATGCAATATACATTTTCTTAATTTACATTTATTTAACTAGGTAAGTCAGTTAAGAACAAATTCTTATTTTCAATGGCGGCCTAGGAACAGTGGGTTAACTGCCTTGTTCAGGGGCAGAATGACCAATTTTTACCTTGTCAGCTCGGGGATTCGATCTTGCAACCTTTCGGGTTACTAGTCCAACGCTCTAACCACTAGGCTACCCTGCCGCCCCATTTAGATCAATGTAGATAACAAAAGTTATACCACCTTAAAAACAGTCATTTTTTTGTTACACTATACCTCATGTTAGTGAAATGCACAAATGGATGATGTTTTTACAGTAGTTTGTGTTCAAATTCACTTTTCTATCTACTCTTTAGGGAGGAGAAACGTAGTGATGTGAAGTGTGGACCTCCCCACATTAAACACCAGACACTGTCGTAATTGCTTATTATCCATAATTATGCCTTGATCAATTTTAATGCATAACCACTCAATTAATAATTTGCCTATAGTTAGGCATTGATTTCTCACTTAAAATGTTGTTTTTGTGTTGAATTAATAACAAGAACTGTGTGGTGCCAGGGGGTTAGTGGAAGGTTTTAGTGAGGTGAAATATTCAGAATGTGTCAGATAGAATCAAATATACAGAGCAGATATATATATATATATATATATATATATCAATATTCCAAATGACAGAGGATAACGTTGGTTCTACACAATGCATTTCTATCTGATTTCAGCAGTGTTATGCCTTCCTAAATAGCCCCCATGCAGCTGTCCATTCAGCACCATCAGTAGCGCTAAGCAGTCATGAGCCTTGAAGAGCACCTATGCCTAACAGCCTCTTGAACACCCATTGCAAAGGGGAGGGGATCCTGGCAGCATAGCTAGGCAGTTTATCGACAAAAGCAATGTAAAGAAACAACAACAACAACAAAACATTGTGACGTGTAACGGAAACAGCAGCTATAGGAGAAATGTTTTGTAAAGATCGACAACATTTTTATCAGTTCAGTAAGGGGTGGATTTTTCTTTTGTCTAACTTTTCTTTTGTTTAACTTTCTTTATTGCGACAAATGATGATGGAAACAGTGCTTTTCGAATAAATGATGATTGCCGAATAATTTTGAAGGGGCGCGAACCTCCACATTTGTTTCTAAATGCCTACTGCTCGTTAAATCTACTGTTCAACTATAAAAAAATAATGTTTCTTTGCAGAATCATTGTCCTGACTTTCAAGAATGCCTGAATTGCTTCGCCTTGCTATTCTGGTTGGCTGGCTGGATGCAAGTTTCACCATCCAATTATTGCAGATCTACAGGAGTGCAAGGTTCACCATGGCACGGACCGTGGTGATACGTTGGCACATGAGAATTATTACAATAATATCAGCCAAATCTTGCATTCTATCCATTTTGGCTTTTGCAGGCTACCTGATACATTAAACAGACAGGTGGGAGGGCATACAGGCTTTCGCCAATTTATTAATGCGGAATTTACCTAAATGAATGAAGGAAACACTTCATCCACTTCATTTTTATTTGACATTCTAGATTTTTGTGATGTCATTAGCTGCAGCTGTTTTTATCGACACAAACGCACCGCAGCAGTCAATTGTCGCATCTATTTTCTATGCAAACCTTCTAAATGTCAACAACAACAAAAAAAATCACTGGACAACTTAATGGGAACGTAGTGTGACGACCCACTCTGTCTGCCGTGTTCTTTCTCTTTGCTCTTGTTTTCCTTATCAGGATGTCGGTGGGCGGAGCTGGGAGGGTCGTCAGCGACATGGGACACACCTGGGCCCGGGTGTGTCCCAGGATAAATACACCACTTCCCCATTCATTGAGGAGTCTCTCTCCATGCAGACACACTAATAGATTTTTGTTGTAGCTGTTTTGTTTGTTTGTTTGTTTGCTTGCTTTGGCACCTTTTCAACACTGCTCATTATCACATCTATGTGTGCAACCACTCACTTATACTACTGATTACTGACTACACACACACCATTGTTAATTGTATTTAGTTTACTTCAGTTAATAAATATACGTATTCGATATCTCCACGTTGTCTCCCTTTTTTGTTACGAACTTCGAGCCGGTTCGGGACAATAGCTAGCGAGTACTGTAGCCTCACCTTTATATTGGCAAGAAAGATTGTGAGCTCCAACATTAGCCTCTGAGTTGGATAGCTATTTACTGATGCAATGTTAAAAAATGCAGGGCAAATGTGTAAAGAGTGTCACTCTCTAAAACCACATTCTGTAGACTAAGGTTTGAGTACTCTGTTACACCTTTACTAGGTATAAGGGCATCATCAAATCTATCCCAAATAACAATTAAATGAACATCCTAGAACCCAGCTTCACGGATTTGCCAACTCTAAACTGGGCTGTGAGTTGGCAGATCCGTGAAGCTGGATTGCAGGAGGTTAACGTGTGAAGCTTTCAGAACCTCCCTTAATTTAAGCTGCATCTGAAGCCTGAAAACGGGCTATCACAGGTAATGACCCACACACACAGCCTATAAACTGCCATCTAACGAGGTTACTACACGAAAGACGCTCACTTCTGCCCCCTCGGAAATTGAAACCGTTTAACTCTCACCACATGGCTGGGCTGGCCGTATGTTTCATTTTCACACACTGTTCAGTCTATTTCTTTAATCTTCTTGGAATGGACATTTACTCTTCTAAAATCAGTGGCCTAAGCAATCCACGAACAAAATGACAAATAGTCAAAACGGTCACCATAATCTTAGATTTGGCCACACAGAAGGGTGTGACCGATTGGCACCTAGTATAGCAACACCTCCATGGTTCCCTGCAGAATGGTGTGTCTGGTAAACAGCAGCTGCTGTGACGGTAATAACAGGGCGCGTCTCAATTGGCACTCTGACCCTTATGTTACCTATGGGCCCTAGTCAAAAGTAGTTCTCTATATAAGCAATAGGGTGTCATTTGGGATGCACTCAGTCTTGCCAGTGTGGGTAGCAAGGCGGCCTGGTGCCTATTACCGATGAGGGAGAGCTGCTTGGAGGGTCTAGGCTGCAGGTCCATGCCGTTCTTCAGCCACAGGATCTTAGGGTCTGGGATGCCGTCGGCGTGGCAGTGCAGGCTGGCAGACACACCAGGCTCCTGTGCCTGGGTCTCTGGGTAGACAAGGATCACTGGGGGAACTGGATACACAGAAACACGCACAGACACACACATGCAAAGAGAGAGACACGCGCACACAGCCACAAGAGAGAGGAGTCAGGGAGGCACACTTACAAAGAAACATTGATAGGAGTGGCAGGATGGTATAGAAACACACACACACCAGGCACATCGGGCACACCAGGCAGAAAGAATTGTGTTTCACACCAGTACCACACGCATAGCTACAGGCACTGCATTACAACAGAGTCCAGCACGAGACATGCTTATAAGAGACACGTTTACATGTTTATAAGAGCAAATAAGATCACAATTGAAATACATGGTAATTGTCTTCCAAGATAACCAGCCTTCCAGGAAGAAAACTTTTCTCTCCGTCTTCAGCTGAAGCCAGGTCTTAGATGCAGCTGGATCGTTTTTCAATTAGCCTAAATCTTACCGTGCAACACAACACAATCACGACTATTGTCCCTGTTAATTGAAAATCATTTCAGGCTATTTTTCTCTATTCATATCTGCACATGCAATGAATCAAAGCTCTGAGAATGGCGATTATTATCTTTGAATTGATACGGTACAGACGGCTCTCCCAAGGTCCTCATCGAAGAGGCCCTGTAATCACACGTCATCTCAGCTGAAAAACACTTATGCAAATGAGTTTGTCGAGCAGTGTGCTTTGATAAATGTCTGCAGCCTCTGCGCTGCTTGCTGCAGGCTATTTGATGTACTGTAGCTAAAACGGTTTACATGCTCAGGGTGGAATCAATGGAGTATGGTGAATAGAACGCCATGGGTATAGGCTTAATTTGCTTTCTATGATAGCATGTTGGACATGTTGGAATCAATGCCATGTTTGGTGATTTGAATGCTGTTGCTGCCATTAGAGCGTGAGGCAGGGGTTACCAGTCCTGACCCTGGAAAGCAACTCCAATGGTCCATTCTCCACAAAACCATCTAACTTCATAAAAATATTTTGTTATCTATTCAAACAAAAAAGGAACGTAACGTTGAACGCAGCAGCGATTGCACACTGCAACTACTACACATTTAGTCACGGTCAACATTCTGGTGACCACGTGCCAAACTAAAATCTGACCATGAAAGGACAGTGAACTGTCAAGTATATGCCATTACTAACCATTCACCTGCAGTACATGGGTCTGGTAGAGCTCTTCATATCCATACGCATGACAGCTGTAGTTCCCCATATGGATGGTTGTCACCTTGGTGATGTAGAGGGAGCCGTCATCACCAAAGTCCTATTGGGAGAAGAGGAATGTGGCAGTGGAGGATGGTGAGGAAGGGAACAAGGGAGGGGGGAGTGAGGTGAGGGGGGAGGAAAAGTAGGGAAGGTTGGGGAGGGATGGAGGGGGGAGGGAGGGAGGGAACACATCAGGGGAGTATGGAGTGATGGGAAGCATATACACAATGAATCAACGTGGTCCCTGGGTGTTGGAAGGGGCATGGGGATTTGAGCCCCGTCGTCACGGCACTCAGTCTGATAAATAGGAAGGGTTAAAAATACAAAGAACATTAGTGTGATTAATGGAGCCAGTTGTTGTTTTTCCCGATGCACAACTCACCTGGGGTTTTAGCAGGGGCTTAGGGAGGATTAAGAAACTAAATAGTGGTGTCCCGTATGTGGCGGACAGACTGTGTGCAAAGCTACCTACCTGGAAACAAATCTCTCTCTGAACACAGACTAAAGCCTTGGAGTTTCTTGCCGCAAGCTGTTGTCCCACTACGTGATTTTAGATAGAAGATATTGCTTCTCTCTTAGCTAACGAGGTGGGAGTGGATGAGGACATGTCGTCTCTAGCGATGAAAGGCAGAGGAAATACCTAGGACAGACTTTAGAGAACATAGCAAAACAGTAGAAACTGCTTTAGAAATGAATTACTGTATAGTACAGTACCTGTAGACCACAGGAGGTTGGTGGCACCATAATTGGGGAGGACGTACTCGTGGGAAAAGCTGGAGCGGAGTGAGTGGAATGGTATCGAATACATCGAACACCTGGTTTCCATGTGTTTGATGCCACTCCATTTGCTGCGGCCATTATTATGAGCCGTCCTCCCCTCAGCAGCCTTCCTGTGAGGTAGATATTAAAAAGTAAACTATTTTTTTTTTTCCTATAGTATGTAGCCCTATAGGGGATATACGTCAATGTGTAATGGTGATTCTCATTCTTTTGTCCAGTACAGGTGTATTTGAGATGCTTAGATACGCGGGTGGAACTGAGACGGGTAGAATCCTCTCAAAATGAAACAAGAGATGCTGACCACTTTGTTCACATTGCCATTGTGTGTCTCAAATGATAGACCTCGTAGAGGGAAATGTGTTGTAATAAAAAAAGAAAAAGATTTAATACAGTGGGCGGAATTGGCTTCACACTTACGCATAGTTAATTAGTTCCCCCCTCAGTTTGTAAAGAAGCTAAATATTGTCTGTTTCCTTTTGCTTTGTCTTTGAAATGCAAAACCAACCGATGCTTCCTTCTATCTCCCCTTCCGCCTTCATAATACACAGTAATAGTTGTCTATTGTATCCATAATAGTGTTTGTGGATTTTTCACAGCATTCCCAAACGGGCGAGTTTGACATGCTAATTAACATATGTTATAGCATAATTGTTTTAATAGAGAAAACGCATTACTTAATTTCTTTGCTGAATTATTCCCTTGTGTTTCAGTAAAGGAACTACTGGGGGTTATGAGTGAAACAAATTGTTTTCTTTCTCCGTAGTACATAGGCTGCGGTGACACAGGCAGCCCAATTCTGATCCTTTTCCAGAAATTATTTGACCAATCGGATCAGCTCTTTTGCCAATAATTGTCCACAAGATTAGAACTAAGCAGCCTGTGTAAACGCAGCCATATAGTGCCGCCCTCTCCTTGAAGGCAATCAAACCAGAGGGGAACAGATTTTATCTTTCCAAAACACAACACAATTACTTTGGAGAAAAGTAGCCATTCAATATGTAAAATGTCCCATTTACTAGTGGGAGAAAGAGAGAGAGAGAGAGAGAGAGAGAGAGAGAGAGAGAGAGAGAGAGAGAGAGAGTAATACTGCTCTATCTTCACGCTGTAGCAGAGTGCAGACAAATGGGTATGATTCCAGCATAGGCAAATTGCCACTCAGCCAGCTAAACGTTTCATATGTCAGAGTGCCTTTTGGGTTGGAATTTCAATCACAGCTAAATGTAATATTTGTTTATTGATTGCAAAATGAGCCCATTTTCATAGAAAAACAGAACAACTCAGTTGGCCTATAAATTAATCTACTATACGCTGACCTGAAGCGACAAATCACACACGCGGTAACCCAACATAGCAGGCGTAGAAAGAAGTCCCCACTTCTGTTTTTCAGGGGAAACGGAAGTTGGGTTGAAAATACAGGATCCCGGAAAACCGGCAAGATCCGCTTTCTGCCAACGGCGTTAAAGGTGTACAGACCTGCAGTGATAGCACACCATAGGAAGTAACTCTTCCCTTGCAGACTGTATGCATTATAAGAGCATAAAGCTGCCTAAGGATTCCATGGGAACACATGATGCTGAGTGGCACATTGCTTATCGTGCACACCTGCATGTTCTTGCACATCAGGCATTACTTTGTGAACGTGAAGGCACGGAAAATAAACTCGAGGTAATAGCTATTAGTGGTAAGTGACAACTGTAGTTATCGTCACACACTATTTACCACGGAATACCCTAACTCCATGGCAACGGTAGCAGTAGCATGTTGCACAGAGGCCCTTTTTCTCTCTCACTTCCTTGTCCTCCCCGTGACCCCGCCTATACACATGCATGTCATTGACGTGCATGTCATTGTTTAATGTATCTTCGAGGCGACATATAACAGGGCCAATTCGTTAACATGCAAATGGAGTATTCTAATCAGCTGGTGGATTAACGGAGTCCCACACTGTCAGCTGTGCAGGTGAGCTAAGCAACTCGCCGCCGCCGCCACTCTATAGTTCATTAACCGCATGTAGCCGATTCCCATGCTATGCTATGTTGGGATTTGCTCATATTTATTTTGAAACATGGTTTGTGCTCTTTCAGATCAGCACGACGCCTGGCAGAGTGCCATTGAGACCCACGTGCCACTGAGACCCAAATCATGACATCATTTCCAATTAGAAGAAGCGATAGCTAAAGAAGTGAGGAAAAACACAGACCTGTTTTTAACTGGAAATGAAAAGAAAAAGATGAATTAATGGCGTTAATGGGAATTAGCATTTCTAATTTATTTTCTGTGAACCTTTTTCTAATGTTATTGATTATTCTTTGATTTCTTTCAATGTGAAGAGCCCCTGTTGAGAGACACATTCTGAGGATAATCAAATATTAACCAATGTTCCAATTATACACGTTTTTTTCTAAAAACACACCACATCAAAGTTAACAATGTTGGACACTGGTTCAGTGTTTCACCTTGAAAAGCCCATGAAGTTTAAAGACACTCTTACTCATATCTACAGTTTTGGAGTGAAAGCCTGTGCAGCTTTGGGCTGTAGGACTAACCTGTTTCAACCCTGCTCCCTTGGACTCCGGCTCATACTAGCATGACTTAATTCATGTCAAAACGTGATTTTTACAGGGTCCTATAACTTCCCTGGTTTCCAGAAATCCTGGCTGGAGAATACTGGATTTCCTGCTTATTCCCTTCTTATCCTGGGAATCCTCCAACCAGGACAACTGAAACACTCCGACTCAGCCAATACTCACATTGATGTCCTCCAGGTCCAGGAAGTTGAGTATGATCCCGTTCCTCTTCCAGATGATTGGCGGCCGCAGCGTTCCCTGGATGGCACAAGACAGCACGGTGCTGAGGCCCACTGTTACCGTGGAGACACTCACTCTCTGGTCCTCAGCCAGGCTCAGCTGAACAACCTCTGTAGTCGGGGTGGGGCGAAAAGGGGGAGAGAGAGAGAGAGAGAGAGAGCAAGAGAGACATACAGTAGGGGAGTGAGAGAGAGGAGAGGAGATAGAGAGGGATAGAGTAAGAGAGAGAGAAATAGGGGTGAGAGAGAGAAGGGGGAGAGAAAGAAAGAAAGACCAATAAAAGAGATGAGCTGGTGTAACTGAACAAAAGACAGACTTTATTCATCACATCACAGAACACACAGTAGGGGATACAAACACAGTTGTGTGAGAGAGAACGGTGGTCTGATCTGAGGACGAGAGCAGGACATTGTGGAAATATAATTTCTCTCATTAAGGAAGATTTACATTCAGCTGACTAGCGAGTCCAATTTGTTTCACCTTTAAGGAAAATCAAGACGCACGGTTCCAGAGTGTCCCCCGAGGCCCATAGATAATAATAAATACATTGAGTGTACAAAACATTAGGAACACCTTCTCTTTCCGTGACATAGACTGACCAGGTGAAAACTATTACCCCTTATTGATGTCACTTGTTAAATCCACTTCAATTAGTGTGAAGGGGAGGAGACAGGTTAAACAACCATTTTAAGCCTTGAGACAACTGAGACATGGATTGTGTATGTGTCTCATTCAGAGGGTGAATGAGCAGAGAAAAGATTTAAGTGCATTTGAACGGGGTACGGTAGTAGGTGCCAGGTGCACCGGTTTGAGTGTGTCAAGAACTGCAACAAGGCTGGGTTTTTCACACTCAACAGTTTCTCGGGTGTATCAAGAATAGTCCACCACCCAAAGGACATCCAGCCAACTTGACACAACTGGGGGAAGCATTGGAGTCAACATGGGCCAGCATCCCTGTGGAACGCTTTTGACATCTTGTAGAGTCCATGCCCAGACAAATTGAGGCTGTTCTGAGGGCAAAAGGGGGTGAAACTCAATATTAGGAATGTGTTCCTAATGTTTTGTACACTCAGTGTATGTCTGAATGGCCCTGGGTCAAAATTGGTTGGGGTCTTTAGGAAGAGTATAATTAGTTTCAATAAACGATTCCAACAAAGATTCCCAGACACCTGACAGAAATCGAAACAGAGCCAACCATGAACTTCTGAGCAAATCCCTGTTCCCTTCCCACTCTGAAACGGATTGGATGGAACCAGTTGGCTCTCTTCCCCCGTGTGACCTATATCAAATTACAATGGGTCATCCTCTCCTGCTGGTCTATACCTTCCTTACAGTCGGCATTGCTACAGTACATGACTAGAACAAACACTACTGGATATTTAGGGGAATCCAATGAGGATCAAATCCAGGTGAAAAAATGTGTTTGATAGGTTTGAAACACACAATGTTGCTTCCTCTAGTCGACTCACCCTCGTTCATGTTCAGACTATAATACCTTGCATTTAGAAGGAGCTTGGCAAAGAGCTGCTCTGCTAGGACGGTACATACGTGTGACAAATCTCCCCTGCTTTTCTTGCAGAATCAATTCACGATGTTCTGATCCACCTCTTATAAAGGCTTACGTAAACCCTATTCATCAGGCTCTGAGAGCAGAGAGCAAGCTGAGCCCAAAAACAGACTGCTTGAGAGGGAAACATTTACTGTTGCCGTCTAATGATATAATTAAGTCAAGAACTACTTTATTTTACTAGGCAAGTCAGTTAAGAACAAATTCTTATTTTCAATGATGGCCTAGGAACAATGGGTTAACTGCCTGTTCAGGGGCAGAACGACAGATTTGTACCTTGTCAGCTCAGGGATTTGAACTTGCAGCCTTTCGATTACTAGTCCAACACTCTAACCACTAGGCTACCCTGCCGCCCCACTTAGACTGCTGCATTGCGCGCTGTTCCTTCGTTCAGTTACAAAACATACCAAAAGAGGTGAAACGCTGAATTTACATTAAAATAACCAAGGGTTACTTATTGGATTGGTGAGATTGGGAGAGCAGGTCTAATGGTGTGCCTTTTGGGGGCCCTAAGTGAGATTGACGTTTTAACATTTATTTTCTACAATTCTACACATTTTGCCATGGGGTGTAAAGAAAATGTTGCAGTTTTAAAGGAAGTTGAGGACCCCGACTGAGTTCCAAAATAAAACAATATTAGTTTTTTTGTTGTGATACGTTGCCACTTCCAGGTAGGGTTTAAACTACCCCACAGTAATTGGGGTGACATGGCGGGTTATGAGAGGTAGGCCAATGCAGAGCAGAGTACATTGATTTGACATGGCTGGCTAGGGAGCCTATTCCTCACTACACCTTGTCTGTCATGTACACTGCATATTTTTCTATTACTGATATCACAATATGCAGAGAGAAGGATTGTGCAAATGACTGAGTAGTCAGATGTCTCAGATGTTACATGTACAATACATGTATGAGTAGAGAGTAAAGTTATTGAAAAGGACATATTCATTTACAGGGTCTTGAGAGATGTCTCCAAACCAAAAGCAAAACTGAAGTGAAGAGGAAATTCGTCAACTCTTGAAGGACAGTGAAGGTTGATAAAACTGATTGATCATTGTTAAAACCAACACATTTCAGCCTTCCAAAATCAGCCATGATATATGCACACTTTGACACTTGGAAGCTGAATCAAATGTAAAATTCAGAGTGCATTAAGATGGAGGTTATTGTATTGTCAACCTGGCAACTCTTCAAACATACTCCATCTAGAAAATCAGCCTATGCTGTTTTGTCTGGCACAAAGGCAATGCAAAAAAACACCCACACAAAAATGTCCTCCATGTTAGAACAATGGTGGTTTCATCTTTTGTTAGCTCTGAGCAATTCCATGTGAAATAAATCCGGATGCCACATGGAGATTTTGACTCCAGCTTTGGAGATTGTTGTTCCCTGAGGAGATGCCTCTCTCCGTCCAATTTTTTACCAGCCGACAACACAGGCAACAGCCTCGTCTTTTGAAGAGCAGAGTGTGTGTGACAAAGGCAGACAAATTACATATCCACTGGCTATGCCTGCACTGTTCTCCCTTCTGGATAGGGTTGACATGACATTATCTCCTTAATGATTGCTATGCTTTTTAACCCACCCAAAAATTGCATGTGTACGAGTAACTTTTCTGCAATTCACAAACTATTGATCCATCAGTGGTAAATGCTAGCGCCTGCTATATGCGGTATAGCCAACATGGAGGATGCTCGTTTATGGCCTCCTCTCAAAAAAATACACACAGAAATGTAAATGCAAAGTACGAATGAGCTCTCCCTGGGAATAACTAATGTGGGCCTCTGACTGTAGCCCAGAAATCTCATCCCCTTTCTCCTCTATTACCTGGGCCCTCATGTGCCTAAATAAGACATCCTTGGAAACAAAACAGGGAGAAGAGAGCTTGGCTGTCTGCGAGGTCGGGGTGCACAGAAATGAGAGTCGAGGAGGGAGCATTAGACTCTGTGAGAATTTGGCCTAAATGTTTGATTGGTCTCCGCAGCTCCACCTCCCAGGCTCTCCGATGCTTATGGCGTTCTGATGAAGTTGTCAGTGTTGTGGCTAAGGCAATTTGCGACCAAGCTTTAACTACCTGCCTGATGTCTTGAGATGTTGTTTCAATATACCCACATCATTTTCTTTCCTCATGATGCCATCTATTTTGTGAAGTGCACCAGTCACTCCCGCAGCAAAGCACCACTACAACATGATGCTGCCACCCCCGTGCTTCATGGTTGTGATGGTGTTCTCCGATTTGCAAGCCTCCCCCTTTTTCCTCCAAACATAACGATGGTCATTATGGCCAAACAGTTCTATTTTTGTTCCATCAGACCAGAGGACATTCCTCCAGAAAGTACGATCTTTGTCCCCATGTGCAGATGCAAACCGTAGTCTGGCTTCTTCCTTGCTGAGTGGTTTTTCAGGTTATGTCGATATAGGACTCGCTTTACTGTGGATATACAGTCGTGGACAAACGTTTTGAGAATGACACAAATATACATTTTCACAAAGTCTGCTGCCTCAGTTTGTATGATGGCAATTTGCATATACTCCAGAATGTCATGAAGAGTGGTCAGATGAATTGCAATTAATTGCAAAGCCCCTCTTTGCCATGCAAATGAACTGAATCCCTCCAAAACATTTCCACTGCATTTCAGCCCTGCAACAAAAGGACCAGCTGACATCATGCCAGTGATTCTCTCGTTAACACAGGTGTGAGTGTTGATGAGGACAAGGCTGGAGATCACTCTGTCATACTGATTGAAAAACATCAGGGACAGACTGATATTCTGCAAAAGGTACAGGGATTGGACTGCTGAGGACTGGGGTAAAGTAATTTTCTCTGATGAATCCCCTTTCCGATTGTTTGGGGCATACGGAAAAAAGCCTGTCCGGAGAAGACAAGGTGAGCGCTACCATCAGCCCTGTGTCATGCCAACAGTAAAGCATCCTGAGACCATTCATGTGTGGGGTTGCTTTTCAGCCAAGGGAGTGGGCTCACTCACAATTTTGCCTAAGAACACAGCCATGAATAAAGAATGCTACCAACACATCCTCCGAGAGCAACTTCTCCCAACCATCCAGGAACAGTTTGGTGACGAACAATGCCTTTTCCAGCATGATGGAGCACCTTGCCATAAGGCAAAAGTGATAACTAAGTGGCTCGGGGAACAAAACATCTGTATTTTGGGTCCATGGCCAGGAAACTCCCCAGACCTTAATCCCATTGAGAACTTGTGGTCAATCCTCAAGAGGCGGGTGGACAAACAAAAACCCACAAATTCTGACAAACTCCAAGCATTGATTATGCAAGAATGGGCTGCCATCAGTCAGGATGTGGCCCAGAAGTTAATTGACAGCATGCCAGGGCGGATTGCAGAGGTCTTGAAAAAGAAGGGTCAACACTGCAAATATTGACTCTTTGCATCAACTTCATGTAATTGTCAATAAAAGCCTTTGACACTTATGAAATGCTTTTAATTATACTGCAGTATTCCATAGTAACATCTGACAAAAATATCTAAAGACACTGAAGCAGCAAACTTTGTGGAAAATAATATTTGTGTCATTCTCAAAACTTTTGGCCACGACTATAGATTCTTTTGTACCCGTTTCCTCCAGCATCTTCACAAGGTCCTTTGCTGTTGTTCTGGGATTGATTTGCACTTTTCGCACCAAAGTACGTTCATCTCTAGGAGACAGAACGCGTCTCCTTCCTGAGCTGTATGACGGCTGTGTGGTCCCATGGTGTTTATACTTGCGTACTATTGTTTGTACAGATGAACGTGGTACCTTCAGGCGTTTGGAAATTGCTCCCAAGGATGAACCAGCCTTGTGGAGGTCTAAAAAAAGATTCTGAGGTCTTGGCTGATTTCTTTTGATTTTCCCATCATGTCAAGCAAAGAGGCACTGAGTTTGAAGGTAGGCCTTGAAATACATCCACAGATGCACCTTCAATTGACTCAAATGATGTCAATTAGCCTATCAGAAGCTTCTAAAGCCATGACATAATTTTCTTGAATTTTCCAAGCTGTTTAAAGGCACAGTCAACTTAGTGCATGTAAACTTCTGACCCACTGGAATTGTGATACAGTGAATTGTAAGTGAAATAATCTGTCTGTAAACAATTGTTGGAAAAATGTATTGTGTCATGCACAAAGCAGAATAAATAGTACCCGCAAAACAACAGTCTCAACGTCAACAGTGAAGAGCTGTTTAAAGGCACAGTCAACTTAGTGTATGTAAACTTCTGACCCACTGGAATTGTGATACTGTGAATTATAAGTGAAATAATCTCTGTAAACAATTGTTGGAAAAATGTATTGTGTCATGCACAGAGTCGATTAAATAGTACCTGCAAAACAGTCTCAACGTCAACAGTGAAGAGGCATCTCCGGGATGCTGGCTAGGCAGAGTTGCAAAAAAAAGCCATATCTCAGACTGGCCAATAAATGAAAAGATTAAGATGGGCATAAGATCCCAGACAACGCTGGGCCTTTTGTGCGCCACCCTATGGGACTCCCAATCACGGCCACGGTCAATAGTGACACCTCTAGCACTGAGATGCAGTACCTTAGACCGCTGATCATTTCAGGTTAGACAGTGTCAAGCTAGATCATTTCAGGTTGTATGGAGTCAGGATAGATCATTTCAGGTTGTATGGAGTCAGGATAGATCATTTCAGGTTATATAGAGTCAGGATAGATCATTTCAGGTTATATAGAGTCAGGATAGATCATTTCGGGTTATATAGAGTCAGGATAGATCATTTCGGGATATACAGTGTCAAGCTAGATCATTTCAGGTTATATAGAGTCAGGATAGATCATTTCAGGTTATATAGAGTCAGGATAGATCATTTCAGGTTATATAGAGTCAGGATAGATCATTTCAGGTTATATAGAGTCAGGATAGATCATTTCAGGTTATACAGTGTCAAGCTAGATCATTTCAGGCTGTATGGAGTCAGGATAGATCATTTCAGGTTATATAGAGTCAGGATAGATCATTTCAGGTTATATAGAGTCAGGATAGATCATTTCAGGTTATATAGAGTCAGGATAGATCATTTCGGGTTATACAGTGTCAAGCTAGATCATTTCAGGTTATATAGAGTCAGGATAGATCATTTCAGGTTATATAGAGTCAGGATAGATCATTTCAGGTTATATAGAGTCAGGATAGATCATTTCAGGTTATATAGAGTCAGGATAGATCATTTCAGGTTATACAGTGTCAAGCTAGATCATTTCAGGTTATATAGAGTCAGGATAGATCATTTCAGGTTATACAGTGTCAGGATAGATCATTTCAGGTTATATAGAGTCAGGATAGATCATTTCAGGTTGTATAGAGTCAGGATAGATCATTTCGGGTTATACAGTGTCAAGCTAGATCATTTCAGGTTATATAGAGTCAGGATAGATCATTTCAGGTTATATAGATCAGGTTATACAGTGTCAAGCTAGATCATTTCAGGTTATATAGAGTCAGGATAGATCATTTCAGGTTATATAGAGTCAGGATAGATCATTTCAGGTTATACAGTGTCAAGCTAGATCATTTCAGGTTATATAGAGTCAGGATAGATCATTTCAGGTTATATAGAGTCAGGATAGATCATTTCAGGTTATATAGAGTCAGGATAGATCATTTCAGGTTATATAGAGTCAGGATAGATCATTTCAGGTTATATAGAGTCAGGATAGATCATTTCAGGTTATACAGTGTCAAGCTAGATCATTTCAGGTTATATAGAGTCAGGATAGATCATTTCAGGTTATATAGAGTCAGGATAGATCATTTCAGGTTATATAGAGTCAGGATAGATCATTTCAGGTTATATAGAGTCAGGATAGATCATTTCAGGTTATACAGTGTCAAGCTAGATCATTTCAGGTTATATAGAGTCAGGATAGATCATTTCAGGTTATACAGTGTCAGGATAGATCATTTCAGGTTATATAGAGTCAGGATAGATCATTTCAGGTTATATAGAGTCAGGATAGATCATTTCAGGTTATATAGTGTCAGGATAGATCATTTCAGGTTATATAGAGTCAGGATAGATCATTTCAGGTTATACAGTGTCAAGATAGATCATTTCAGGTTATATAGAGTCAGGATAGATCATTTCAGGTTATATAGAGTCAGGATAGATCATTTCAGGTTATACAGTGTCAAGCTAGATCATTTCAGGTTATATAGAGTCAGGATAGATCATTTCAGGTTATACAGTGTCCGGATAGATCATTTCAGGTTATCAGTGTCAAGCTAGATCATTTCGGTTTTATAGAGTCAGGATAGATCATTTCAGGTTATATAGAGTCAGGATAGATCATTTCAGGTTATACAGTGTCAAGCTAGATCATTTCAGGTTATATAGAGTCAGGATAGATCATTTCGGGTTATATAGAGTCAGGATAGATCATTTCGGGATATACAGTGTCAAGCTAGATCATTTCAGGTTATATAGAGTCAGGATAGATCATTTCAGGTTATATAGAGTCAGGATAGATCATTTCAGGTTATATAGACTCAGGATAGATCATTTTAGGTTATATAGAGTCAGGATAGATCATTTCAGGTTATACAGTGTCAAGCTAGATCATTTCAGGCTGTATGGAGTCAGGATAGATCATTTCAGGTTATATAGAGTCAGGATAGATCATTTCAGGTTATATAGAGTCAGGATAGATCATTTCAGGTTATATAGAGTCAGGATAGATCATTTCGGGTTATACAGTGTCAAGCTAGATCATTTCAGGTTATATAGAGTCAGGATAGATCATTTCAGGTTATATAGAGTCAGGATAGATCATTTCAGGTTATATAGAGTCAGGATAGATCATTTCAGGTTATATAGAGTCAGGATAGATCATTTCAGGTTATACAGTGTCAAGCTAGATCATTTCAGGTTATATAGAGTCAGGATAGATCATTTCAGGTTATACAGTGTCAAGATAGATCATTTCAAGTTATATAGAGTCAGGATAGATCATTTCAGGTTGTATGGAGTCAGGATAGATCATTTCGGGTTATACAGTGTCAAGCTAGATCATTTCAGGTTATATAGAGTCAGGATAGATCATTTCAGGTTATACAGTGTCCGGATAGATCATTTCAGGTTATACAGTGTCAAGCTAGATCATTTTCGGTTTTATAGAGTCAGGATAGATCATTTCAGGTTATATAGAGTCAGGATAGATCATTTCAGGTTATACAGTGTCAAGCTAGATCATTTCAGGTTATATAGAGTCAGGATAGATCATTTCGGGTTATATAGAGTCAGGATAGATCATTTCGGGTTATACAGTGTCAAGCTAGATCATTTCAGGTTATATAGAGTCAGGATAGATCATTTCAGGTTATATAGAGTCAGGATAGATCATTTCGGGTTATACAGTGTCAAGCTAGATCATTTCAGGTTATATAGAGTCAAGCTAGATCATTTCAGGCTGTATGGAGTCAGGATAGATCATTTCAGGTTATATAGAGTCAGGATAGATCATTTCAGGTTATATAGAGTCAGGATAGATCATTTCGGGTTATATAGAGTCAGGATAGATCATTTCGGGATATACAGTGTCAAGCTAGATCATTTCAGGTTATATAGAGTCAGGATAGATCATTTCAGGTTATATAGAGTCAGGATAGATCATTTCGGGTTATACAGTGTCAAGCTAGATCATTTCAGGTTATACAGTGTCAAGCTAGATCATTTCAGGCTGTATGGAGTCAGGATAGATCATTTCAGGTTATATAGAGTCAGGATAGATCATTTCAGGTTATATAGAGTCAGGATAGATCATTTCGGGTTATATAGAGTCAGGATAGATCATTTCGGGATATACAGTGTCAAGCTAGATCATTTCAGGTTATATAGAGTCAGGATAGATCATTTCAGGTTATATAGAGTCAGGATAGATCATTTCAGGTTATATAGAGTCAGGATAGATCATTTCAGGTTATACAGTGTCAAGCTAGATCATTTCAGGTTATATAGAGTCAGGATAGATCATTTCAGGTTATAGATAGATCATTTATATAGAGTCAGGATAGATCATTTATAGTATAGATCATTTCAGATAGAGTCATAGATCATTTCAGGTTATATAGAGTCATAGATCATTTCAGGTTATATAGAGTCAGGATAGATCATTTCAGGGTTATATAGAGTCAGGATAGATCATTTCAGGTTATATAGTGTCAAGCTAGATCATTTCAGGTTATATAGAGTCAGGATAGATCATTTCAGGTTATATAGAGTCAGGATAGATCATTTCAGGTTATATAGAGTCAGGATAGATCATTTCAGGTTATATAGAGTCAGGATAGATCATTTCAGGTTATAAAGTGTCAAGATAGATCATTTCAGGTTATATAGAGTCAGGATAGATCATTTCAGGTTATATAGAGTCAGGATAGATCATTTCAGGTTATATAGAGTCAGGATAGATCATTTCAGGTTATATAGAGTCAGGATAGATCATTTCAGGTTATACAGTGTCAAGCTAGATCATTTCAGGTTATATAGAGTCAGGATAGATCATTTCAGGTTATATAGAGTCAGGATAGATCATTTCATGTTATATAGAGTCAGGATAGATCATTTCAGGTTATACAGTGTCAAGCTAGATCATTTCAGGTTATATAGAGTCAGGATAGATCATTTCAGGTTATACAGTGTCAAGATAGATCATTTCAAGTTATATAGAGTCAGGATAGATCATTTCAGGTTGTATGGAGTCAGGATAGATCATTTGGGTTATACAGTGTCAAGCTAGATCATTTCAGGTTATATAGAGTCAGGATAGATCATTTCAGGTTATGCAGTGTCATAGATAGATCATTTATGGAGTTATATAGGTTATATAGAGTCAGGATAGATCATTTCAGGTTATAAGTAGATCAGAGAGTCAGGATAGATCATTTCGGTTATATAGAGTCAGGATAGATCATTTCGGGTTATACAGTGTCAAGCTAGATCATTTCAGGTTATATAGAGTCAGGATAGATCATTTCAGGTTATACAGTGTCCGGATAGATCATTTCAGGTTATACAGTGTCAAGCTAGATCATTTTCGGTTTTATAGAGTCAGGATAGATCATTTCAGGTTATATAGAGTCAGGATAGATCATTTCAGGTTATACAGTGTCAAGCTAGATCATTTCAGGTTATATAGAGTCAGGATAGATCATTTCGGGTTATATAGAGTCAGGATAGATCATTTCGGGTTATACAGTGTCAAGCTAGATCATTTCAGGTTATATAGAGTCAGGATAGATCATTTCAGGTTATATAGAGTCAGGATAGATCATTTCGGGTTATACAGTGTCAAGCTAGATCATTTCAGGTTATATAGAGTCAGGATAGATCATTTCAGGTTATACAGTGTCAAGCTAGATCATTTCAGGCTGTATGGAGTCAGGATAGATCATTTCAGGTTATATAGAGTCAGGATAGATCATTTCAGGTTATATAGAGTCAGGATAGATCATTTCGGGTTATACAGTGTCAAGCTAGATCATTTCAGGTTATATAGAGTCAGGATAGATCATTTCAGGTTATATAGAGTCAGGATAGATCATTTCAGGTTATATAGAGTCAGGATAGATCATTTCAGGTTATATAGAGTCAGGATAGATCATTTCGGGTTATACAGTGTCAAGCTAGATCATTTCAGGTTATATAGAGTCAGGATAGATCATTTCAGGTTATATAGAGTCAGGATAGATCATTACAGGTTATATAGAGTCAGGAGAGATCATTTCAGGTTATATAGAGTCAGGATAGATCATTTCAGGTTATATAGAGTCAGGATAGATCATTTCAGGTTATACAGTGTCAAGCTAGATCATTTCAGGTTATATAGAGTCAGGATAGATCATTTCAGGTTATACAGTGTCAAGATAGATCATTTCAAGTTATATAGAGTCAGGATAGATCATTTCAGGTTGTATGGAGTCAGGATAGATAATTTCGGGTTATACAGTGTCAAGCTAGATCATTTCAGGTTATATAGAGTCAGGATAGATCATTTCAGGTTATACAGTGTCCGGATAGATCATTTCAGGTTATACAGTGTCAAGCTAGATCATTTCAGGTTATATAGAGTCAGGATAGATCATTTCGGGTTATATAGAGTCAGGATAGATCATTTCGGGTTATACAGTGTCAAGCTAGATCATTTCAGGTTATATAGAGTCAGGATAGATCATTTCAGGTTATATAGAGTCAGGATAGATCATTTCAGGTTATACAGTGTCAAGCTAGATCATTTCAGGTTGTATGGAGTCAGGATAGATCATTTCAGGTTATATAGAGTCAGGATAGATCATTTCAGGTTATATAGAGTCAGGATAGATCATTTCAGGTTATATAGAGTCAGGATAGATCATTTTGGGTTATACAGTGTCAAGCTAGATCATTTCAGGTTTTATAGAGTTAGGATAGATCATTTCAGGTTATATAGAGTCAGGATAGATCATTTCAGGTTATATAGAGTCAGGATAGATCATTTCAGGTTATATAGAGTCAGGATAGATCATTTCGGGTTATACAGTGTCAAGCTAGATCATTTCAGGTTATATAGAGTCAGGATAGATCATTTCAGGTTATATAGAGTCAGGATAGATCATTTCGGGTTATACAGTGTCAAGCTAGATCATTTCAGGTTATATAGAGTCAGGATAGATCATTTCAGGTTATATAGAGTCAGGATAGATCATTTCAGGTTATATAGAGTCAGGATAGATCATTTCAGTTTATATAGAGTCAGGATAGATCATTTCGGGTTATACAGTGTCAAGCTAGATCATTTCAGGTTATATAGAGTCAGGATAGATCATTTCAGGTTATATAGAGTCAGGATAGATCATTTCAGGTTATATAGAGTCAGGATAGATCATTTCAGGTTATATAGAGTCAGGATAGATCATTTCAGGTTATACAGTGTCAAGCTAGATCATTTCAGGTTATATAGAGTCAGGATAGATAATTTCAGGTTGTATGGAGTCAGGATAGATCATTTCGGGTTATACAGTGTCAAGCTAGATCATTTCAGGTTATATAGAGTCAGGATAGATCATTTCAGGTTATACAGTGTCCGGATAGATCATTTCAGGTTATACAGTGTCAAGCTAGATCATTTCAGGTTATATAGAGTCAGGATAGATCATTTCAGGTTATATAGAGTCAGGATAGATCATTTCAGGTTATATAGAGTCAGGATAGATCATTTCAGATTATATAGTCAGGATAGATCATTTCAGGTTAGGTAGATAGATTAATTAATAGATTCAGGATATCAACACCTGAAAAGGAATGTGTATATTTTGCCATTCTTGACACTTGCTACCTATTCTCTAGTGCTGCCAAAGCTGCTTAGCAATTGGCTTTAAAGCAATCAGGTTTAAAACAGCTCTTAATTGGTGCTCTGTTTCCTCTTGCTGGGCCACATTCTTGTGACTGCATGGTTCTCTCAGTCCAATCCCTAACTGATAGCAATATGCCACTACTGCATTATAATATCTGAAGAAAAGCAGCCATATTGGACCTAAAGTACAAACATGCATGCACACACACAAGCACGTGCACACGCACACTTTAATGTGTCTTTTCAAAGCGGGGAGAGGCTCTATGCAGATATGCCTCCCCTGAGATCCCTCTGTGACTACAAACAATCCCTGATGTGTTGCTGCACATATCAGCCTGTGCTGTGCAGGTAGGAACTGATACAAATGGTTGTTCTTTTATCAATTAAAAACAGACAATATTTTCCACATCCAGTAAAAGGACTTGCAAGGTCTTGCAATTTCACACCAAGGTAAAGTGATAAAATACATAAATACACCAGCTAATACATTTTTGGTTCCAGAAATGGTTGGTTTAGGTAGAATTTGTATTTATTAAGGATCCCCATTAGCTGCTGCCATGGCAGACCTACTCAGACCCACTCAGACATGACCTCTTATTCTGAAAATGTTGCATACTGAAGCATTCCAGGAACAGTCTAACGACTTGTTAACTCCAACAAGTTCTAAAACATTCTATGGAACATTCATTTATCTTAAAACCATAGACATTAAAGCTAGTAGATAGTGATAGTGCCGACGTCATCCACGTATTCCTATGGAAAACGTCATGAAGCCAGAAGTATTAGAATTTGAAGCGTGCCATATTGCTGAATGGGGCTGAATGGCACCCCCCCAAAAAATGCCAAGAATCATGGTGAAAGTGTTTGTAACTAGAAAAGTATTGTGGTCGATGTAGTCGTTTTCATCCTGCCTGAGAGAGTCAACCTTTATGTCTATGGAACCTCCTCGTAGCCTGCCGGGCCCGTGATCGGTCTATGTAAGCACGTGGTCCTGTGTGACGACAAATGTCATAATCATAATTTACATAGGCTTTCTAGGGCAGACCAGGGCTTTTGGCACCGCTAGGTTGCTACGCAGTAGCTGACCAGCAAAGCTTGTGACATCCCACTCCAGACTGGACATTGGGGGCCTGCTTAAAACCCAATGGGACCCAGTAGAAAGATGTCTCCACCTGTTCTTGAAATGCTTTTTGCTATAGCTGAGATGGTATGTGAATAAAATGTTTACAACACAACAACCTGAAGTTATTACCATTGGAATAATACATTCAGTCTGTCTCTCTCCAGTTTTTCTTTAGTCCTCTCCCTCTCTTTCATTCTCTCTCTTTGAATCATTCTCTCTCTCGCTCTCTCTCGTTCTTGAGTTCTCTCTCCCTTTCATTCTCGCTCTCTCCCTCTCTCTCTCATTCTCTCTTTCAGTTTATTCCTCTCTTTCATTCTCTCTCTCTCTCTTTTATTCTGATCTCTTTAATTCCTTTCTCTCTTTCTCTCTCTCTTCAATTTGAGGGATCTGAATGTGTCAATTTGCGAGTGTGCTGGTAATTCATGGAGGGAAAGAGAAGATGAGCAATCAGCAGCCCACTCATTAATCACACACAATCCAGACCCTTAATCTTCTCCACAGGTAAAGATGAATCCCTCCATTGCTTCTCGCTCTACTTCTCCTGTCTCACTTTTATTCTACTTCTCTCTCTCTCTCTTTTGCATTTTTCTATTTTTCTCTTGCCACCTCTTTCTTCTCCTCTCTCTCTCTCTCTCTCTCTCTCTCTCTCTCTCTCTCTCTCTCTCTCTCTCTCTCTCTCTCTCTCTCTCTCTCTCTCTCTCTCTCTCTCTCTCTCTCTCTCTCTCTCTCTCTCTCTCTCTCTCTCTCTCTCTCTCTCTCTCTCTCTCTCTCGTGCCCCAGTGGCTCTAACAAAGCCAAGGTGGAGAGACTGACTGTGGCTCCCTGGCAGCCCTGAACTACAAGGAGAATGAAGCTTGTTATAATCACTAAGAATAGGAAAGGTCTGGATGATGAGAACAATCACATCGTTAAACTAAATTTAAAAGTTTAGAAATAAGGAAAGATTTCATTGATTATCTCTAAGTGAGCTCTGTAATATAGGCACATGTATATGCAATGTAAGGTCAATAACCTACTACATTGCTGCTAGTCTGCTTATTGGTTTATTAACAAAAATAGCAATTTACATTACTTGTAAATCGGTAGCTAAATGAATAACAGGATGATGTTACTAGGTACTAATCTCTCACTTTGAAAGCTCTCACTAGATTTCATGGAAAAATAGGATACAGAATGTTCAGACATATGCAATTTGACATTTACATTTTTCAGTCCCATTATACTGTTTGTGAAACGGAGACAAAAAGGCTTTGTAATTTGGGAAACAGTATAAGTTACTGAGGATAACTGAGGAGAAATTCTATGTCACAGCCAATTGCCATTCTTTGCTAAAGAAATCCCTAAATCCTTATGGAACTCCATTTCCTGAACCATAAAGAAATGATAGTTTCCAGTCACATATTGTTTAATGGACTGAACGTTTGACTGAGAATGGATCTCTTTCTCTTGTACATTAAAAATTCACAACCAATAGTTAATGTAAAACTTACTCTATTATAGATTAAGTACATGATGGCAAATACTCAGCGGTCTGGAAAGAAAGAGGCTCAGATAATGCACTGAACAGTTGGCCACTTAATCCACTTAATAAACAGTGCAGTTTTGTACAATTGGTATTTGCTTGTAGTGTGAAGGATACTTTTAACCTCGGACACAATATCTTCATTTTACAATAGTTGAGGATAGGCTTGAATTTTTAAGGGGTCTGGTCCATCTCAAATGCACCTCCCTCCTAAGGTTAGAAATATTTTCACGAGACCCTCCCTTTGTAAGGTACAAAACACTAAAAATATGCACACCCTCCCCCCTCATAGACTTAACAAAAAATGACCACAAATAACGAACTGTAGCGACCTGTGTTTTATAAACGTGGATATCGACTTTGCCACTTCAGAATGCTTTTGTGGCACTGTCGATGCAGGACTACGGGCCAGAAGGTTGAGGGTTTGCAGACCACTACGGATGAGCTAACTCTCCCTGCCTGTTTCATTAGACCTACACTACAATCAGAGCCGGCTGCAGACAATGACCAGCTAGGTGGAAATCTGATTTTCAACATTTTGATGCAATGTTTATAATTCTATAAAATATATGCAACAAAATTTTCCACCAATGTGTGGTATGATTGGACAAACGATCCACCTACCACTATTGTCACTATGAATGGTGGATAGAGAGCAGGATAGACCGACTGGTAGACTACATTGACCTGTGTGGTATAGTTGAGTGTGTGGAAAAACGTAGTGCAGAAGGGAAGTCCCAAAACACCTCGATATAGGGGAGGTGCATGCAAGCAGATGAGGACATTTGGATGGAAGAAATTGTCTAGTAAAACCTGCAGAAACCCGGGAGAAAAAACTTTAGCCCTTCTGCAGGTTTGACTATACAATTTCTTCCATCCAAATTTCCTGTGCCCAACAAAAAACCACAGACCTCTTCCCAAAACAAAACAAAAAAAGTTAGACAAACTTCACTTAATACTGACCTCCAAGCCGTTAGTGAGGAGCTACACATTCTCTGAAACTAATCTCCAACTTAATTTGGCTAGATCAAGCCTGATTCATGCAATCTGGATATTCTTTAAGGGCTCTATTTAATCTGTAAAGCAGAAGCATTGCAGGTTCTGCGATGGAAATGTAAAGGTAATTTACGGTTGAGCCGACATGCAGTATTTACTGTGAATGCAGTCTCCACCAACACATGAACATTGCCTTTAAATTTCAATCACGATGTAACACTGAATTTCTACGATAATGGATTGAATAGAGCCTAAATCTTTTAAAAACAGCAAGCCAGAGGCATTTTCTTATTAAACAATGCTAAAGCCTTTGACAGGGGTAAATAGCTTTTCTTGTTTTAAAGCCTTAAGGAGGTGGTAAGAGGGATTAATTGCCTGCAGAATAAATATTTTTTATGGGTGCCACTGACTGACCTGACCTAGAGATGTTATTGGCTACCGGCTGAATGTAGACCCAGTAAACACACAAATACACACAAATACACACACACACACACACACACACACACACACACACACACACACACACACACACACACACACACACACACACACACACACACACACACACACACACACACACACACACACACACACACACACACACAGCATCTCTTCTGCAGCTCATGAAATGGGGTTTAAATAACTATACACTAGCAACAGTGTGTTTGAAATGTCTTCCAAAGCGTCAATATTAGGCCTTGGTTCTTCTCAGAGTGTAGGAAACACGTTGCGCCAGACAGTGTTTGAACATGATTTGCAACTTTTGAATTGAATTTCATTCTGCGTGTTATTCATAAAGCTAGGGGCCCGATTCAGTCAGATCCGCTTTAGCCGACATCTTCATAGCTGATGATTTGATGTGTCGGAGGTGGAACTGCGTTAGAGCTGTCAAATCCACAATCGACTCACAGTATCATACCTAAAGCGGACATTGCCTTTGGCTTCACAAAGACGCAATAAGAGAAATCCCATGCAGCCTGGTTGACACCTTCAAACACTGAAATGTGAGATGTAATCTACACCTCGTTTAGGATGATAGAAATTCTCATTATTTAATTTAATGAATTTCATTTGAACATCATTATTTTTGATATAGCCTACACTTTCTCATTCTGAACTTCTAAACGCAAGTGGAACGGGTGTGGCTTGGTGACAGATTTGACAGCTCCAACGCAGTTCCACCTCTGACACAGCCAAAAACATCAGCAATGTGGGTGTCTGCTATCACCCGTTAACACTCTGATTGAATCTAGGCCTAGAAAGGAGGATGGTGAATGCTAAGTATGTGCAGGGAAATAGCTAAGTAAGCGTTGTGCAGTAACGTCACCATGAGACTTGAAGTACTGTTGCCCTGCCTTGTCTTTTACCTGACAAGGAATGGTATTGATGGGGACGTTACAGTGTGTTATAGTATCGGGAATACTGGTTCAAATCTGTGGTCCACTGTAACAGAGACTTTAGTAAGCCTAGTAAGAACGCACTACCGTAATCACCAGACATCTGTCTCGGATCAAAATAAAAGAGGAGGCAGTAAATAAAAGGAATTAATGCTTTAATGTTACTAGTTTTTAAGGTCTGTTGTATTCAGGTGTAATACATGTTGTGCATGGCCAGCCCATAGATCTGTACACAGATAAAATAATATACTTCTATGGGAGCTAATGAACGCAGTATCACACTGTGACAAAGTGAGAGCACTTATCTCGCATTAGGCTCAGGCGGCGTAACTTTTTTTTTAAATTATATATATATATTTTTTTTACGAAATACTGAGAGAGTTTAAGCAGTTTTGTAATGGGTACAGAAAAAGAACAAACATGTGACACCGATATTGCTGTAAAAGGTAGTGTTTCAAATTAGGTGTTGCTATGCTAGCACATTAGCTAGCAAGTGTAAACGTTACTTAGCATGTGTGAGAACATTCCATTCAATAGCACAACACGTGTGTCACTGCTAGCAATAGCCTCAGCCATTAGTGTAAGTCAGTAAACAACATAGGTGTCAGGCCATAGTTCTTGTCATGTAGTAGGATGTCAGACCCCAGTGAGCTCAACAGAGACTTGGGGAGAGGCTGCGGTCACATGTCACTGGCCTTGGGGCAGTTGTCACGCTCACCGCTGGCAGGGCAATGGGGCAGACGGTGGGTGAATACACAGTCATAGGGACTCTGATTGGAGACAGTAAATGGGGTCTGACAATGCTCAGCTGTCCCAGTCCATGTGACTATGACTTTCCTCACCAATGGACATTTCTGTAATGCATGTCACTGCCATGGTCTGTGTGACACACTGATGGGGAGTCAGGTTGGATTTACGTGACAGTTAATAATCAGTCATCTGACTGATGTGACAGGAAGCCTGAATCCTGTCCCTAGCTGTTTCCTCTGTTGGAGGACAGAATGGAAGGAAAAGAACATTCTGTTTCCTCTCAAGCAATAATCGCAAAGTGCAGTTTGACCTTGTCTGAAGTAAAAAGCGTTGGTAACATCCTTATTACACTGTAATTACATATGCAATTACACTGTAACAATCATTGTAATTGTAATAATTCATAGTTACACTGTAACAACTGGTGGTAATTGCAGTCTATAATTACAGAGGTGTTAACAACTAATGTTAGTTACCATGCTCATTACAAATGTTAAAGTTTCCGATAGCATCCCAACACACCGTATTTCAGCCTGCACAAACCACGTGAAAACCGATCAATTCTGAAATAAAGAGCTCCTGGAGTAAGATGCAAAAACAGTTTACATTAAAAAAAATACTTTAAATTGTTAAACCATTTCACTGTACATTGGGTCAATTACAATGGGTCAATTACTTTAATCATCAATTAAACATTTGTAAACTCATTAATAAACAATTACGTTTAAATTTATGATAGTCTTTTGTGATTGCCAAATCGTAAGCCTGTTATTAATCTTGGTTGAATAATGGTTTATAAATGGTCACAAGACAAACTCTTATTCCATCATGTAACCTTGCAAGTGTTTCACCGTTGAGGAACAATCTCACTTTTGGCTGGGATGCTTTGGTGCAATTATTTATTTAATCACGGGAATTGTCAAGATCTGCACATCTGCGCAAAACCCTAGATATAATGACGACCGTGAACGTGCCCAGATGTAAAACCGCACAAAGAACAGGGTCAAGAAGAAGGTCAGTGTGCAAGTGCCAACATGGTAGGTCAAAAACATCAACACTGGAGAGCAAAAGTATGTTTTCCAATGCAATTTATGAGCATTTTTTTGGATACATTATTTCTGCTGGATGATTTGGCGTAGCTATTTAGCTAGCTACCCACTAGCTAAATAGCTAGCTAACATTAGCTGGCCTCAATGGTTGTATGTTCTCTGAACCTTCTCAGTGTATCCGTACTCCAAGGGTATTACCTGAGACACACCCAGCATGTTAACGTTAGCTAGCTAGCTACTTGTGTGAACACACTGAGTAACGTTAATTCCATTTCGATGAATCTAAACACAAGCTAACTTATTAGTATTAGCAAGTACTATTAATGCTAGCTGGATAACACAACAGCTAGCTAGGGGGGCTATGATGATGATGATAACTAAGGGTAATATACAGTGTCTACGCTACATTTTCATACATTCTTCTTTTCTACCACAGATTCTCACAAGGTCACCGACTCCAGGATGGGAAATGTTTGTTTCCACAATCTAAATGAGCTATCTAAGCTATTCACCATACTATAGGCTACAGGTTTGAGTCACCACTTACAGCTGAAGTCGGAAGTTTACATACACCTTAGCCAAATACATTTAAACTCAGTTTTTCACTATTCCTGACATTTAATCCTAGTAAAAATTCCCTGTCTTAGGTCGGTTAGGATCACCACTTTATTTTAAGAATGTGAAATGTCAGAATAATAGTAGAGAGAATGATTCATTTCAGCTTGTATTTCTTTCATCACATTCCCAGTGGGTCAGAAGTTTACAAACACTCAATTAGTATTTGGTAGGATTTCCTTTAAATTGTTTAACTTGGGTCACATGTTTCGGGTAGCCTTCCATTAGCTTCCCACAATAAGTTGGGTGAATTTTGGCCCATTCCTCCTGACAGAGCTGGTGTAACTGAGTCAGGTTTGTAAGGCCTCCTAGCTCGCACACACTTTTTCAGTTCTGCCCACACATTTTCTATAGGATTGAGGTCAGGGCTTTGTGATGGCCACTCCAATACCTTGGCTTTGTTGTCCTTAAGCCATTTTGCCACAATTTTGGAAGTATGCTTGGGGTCATTGTCGATTTGGAAGACCTATTTGCGACCAAGCTTTAACTTCTTGACTGATGTCTTGAGATGTTGCTTCAATATATCCACATAATTTTACATCCTCATGATGCCATCTATTTTGTGAAGTGCACCAGTCCCTCCTGCAGCAAAGCACCCCACACAACATGATGCTGCCACCCCCGTGCTTCACGGTTGGGATGGTGTTCTTCGGCTTGCAAGCCTCTCCCTTTTTCCTCCAAACATAACGATGGTCATTATGGCCAAACAGTTCTATTTTTGTTTCATCAGACCAGAGGACATTTCTCCAAAAAGTATGATCTTTGTCCCCATGTGCAGTTGCAAACCGTAGTCTGGCTTTTTTATGCCGGTTTTGGAGCAGTGGCTTCTTCCTTACTGAGCGGCCTTTCAGGTTATGTCGATATAGGACTCGTTTTTACTGTGGATATAGATACATTTGTACCTGTTTTCTCCAGCATCTTCAAAAAGTCCTTTGCTGTTCTGGGATTGATTTGCACTTTTCACACGAAAGTACGTTAATCTCTTGGAGACAGAACGTGTCTCGTTCCTGAGCGGTATGACGGCTGTGTGGTCCCATGGTGTTTATACTTGCCTACTATTGCTTGTACAGATGAACGTGGTACCTTCAGGTGTTTGGAAATTGCTCCCAAGGATGAACCAGACTTATGGAGGTCTACAAATTCTTTTTTTGAGGTCTTGGCTGATTTCTTTAGATTTTCCCATGATGTCAAGCAAAGTGGCACTGGGTTTGAAGGTAGGCCTTGAAATACATCCACAGGTACACCTTCAATTAGCCTATCAGAAGCTTCTAAAGCCATGACATCATTTTCTGGAATTTTCCAAGCTGTTTAAAGGCACAGTCAACTTAGTGTATCTAAACTTCTGACCCTCTGGAATTGTGATACAGTGAATTATAAGTGAAATAATCTGTCTGTAAACAATTGTTGGAGAAATTACTTGGGTCATGCACAAAGTAGATGTCCTAAACGACTTTACCAAAACTATAGTTTGTTAACAATACATTTGTGGAGTGGTTGAAAATCGAGTTTTAATGACTCCAACCTGAGTGTATGTAAACTTCCGACTTCATCTGTAAATAGTTATCTTATGTTATTGAGTAGGCCTATATCTTTGTTTAATCTAATTAATCAAATTATTAAACTAGCAATGAAAATCCTTATTATTTTGTAAGAAATGTAAGATATTTTTACACGTTGCAATAAAGTCAGCTAAAGTAGAAGCGGATATTTTGTTTGTTGTTATTTTCATTTGGTATATGTAATTATATAGACATTTCTCATAGGTAACTATAAAGTTACAGTTTACTTTAAATGGCTCAATCCTGTGTAACATGTGGCGACATCGTTATACTCATTACTGTACATATGTGGTGTACTATTTGTTTTATCCTCTCACTTGGATGGCAAAATAGGTTCAGGTTGTCATAATGGGTAACACACATTCATGAATTATATGTATTTTGTTTATATTATAAACTGGGAGGACATCTGTGTGATAGACCCCAGTCAGTGAGGTTGACCTATATCTGATCAGTTTTTATAAACTCAACCAAGTTAACCCAGATGGTACGCTTTTTGGGGGGACAAGTGCTAGCAACAACATTGAGTGGAGGTAATTGAGGGTAGCTAATTAGAGTCTATTAAGCATCCAACCATTGTAATCTGGGGCATCCAGCACATCTGTCTACAAGAGATTACAACCTTGTGGTAGTTATTACTGAGATCGGACGCAGCTGAGAAGAAACCAAACACTAAATTGGTGAATTTAGTGGAAACTTGCCTACTTGTAACAAGCATGGAAACACATTGTTTTGCTACAGACTGCAATTTCCACCAGTTACATGTTGTTATTAGAGTGTAATACTGTTGATAGTGTAATTACACATGTAGGACCCCCTTAAAATTAAGTGTTACCGAAATGTTCTTTGTATTTCGGTAACATTTATTTGCATTTATTTTGTCATATAAAGTGATGTGATACATCTCCTTCTCTTCTCATATTTTCTCTCTGTATTGGTGGGCAAGGGAAGTATAAAAAAAAAAGTGTATTTGAACGGGGTACGGTAGTAGGTGCCAGGTGCACCAGTTTGAGTGTGTCAAGAACTGCAACGCTGCTGGGTTTTTCACACTCAACAGTTTCCCCGTGTGTATCAAGAATGGTCCACCACCCAAAGGACATCCAGCCAACTTGACACAACTGTGGGAAGCATTGGAGTCAACATTGTTCACGAATTGAGGCTATTCTGAAAGCAAACGGGGGGTGCAACTCAATATTAGGAAGGTGCTCCAAGTGTTTTGTACACTCAGTGTACTCTTCTAAATGTTGATATTTGGTTGTGTTGACAACCAAACACAATTCAATATCACAAATTATCATTACATTTGAAATCAACCAAACCTTGGCCTATTGTTTTGTCTATTTTTAGTTTAATTCTGGATTGAATTGAAACAATAGTTGTTAATTACTTTGAAAATGCTACACAGGCCTTAAAGCATCGCTGATGATATTTGGCTGATAGTATGGTCACATTTTATTTGCTCTGAGGTTAAAACCTACCCTTTGGAACGACTCGATAGCAACAGTGAATCTATTTTGTTTTTAAGTGAAGATTTCTAAACAATCATTGTCATGATAGCACATTGGTAATAGTCAGTGACAAATGTCATAGCTAAGCAGTGCTGGGTTTGAATAAAACCCTGAATGGGAGACCAAAGTGTAACTGTACATAAATCAATTCTCCAGCTGCCCAGCCTATTGTTACTTTTTCTGATAGTTGATATAACATTGAAGATTCAACCTATTTTATACAAGGTTTGTCTATGTTGAAATGTGGTTACCATGATGACATAATCCTGTTGCAGACTTTTTTCAAATCCAATGTATTTTCCACGTAGATTCCACGTCACACTACGTCACTACTACAAATTACATTAAAGAAAAAGTTGATTCAACCAGTTTGTGACTAGTGGGATGGTTCTCCTTTTCAGAGCATTGTGGTACAGTGCAAAGAAGCTCAACAGAGAATAATCGTCACCCACTGCAACTGTGTGACATGAAATAATAGCTTTAGTAATTAACCAAGCCATGAGAGCACAGAGCAACATTCTGTCACGATGGGAAAGAAAGATAGTCAAAGGTTTCTAGAAAAATTCCTGATGAGTTGATTAAATTGATTAATTGCTTTGAGATCTCTCCGCGGAGTCTTGGCTCCCAGAGAAGGAAATCACTGGAGAATAGGTCTAGAAGCCACAAGGCTGCCACGTTATTACATTGGTACTGTCTGCTGGTGTATACTAATTATCGGACTTATTAATATTCATTCTTAATATTCCTCTTATTTGAAAAATTATATTATTTTGACTTGAAAATGTGGAATTAATTCCTACAAAAAAATTATATATAGAGACACCAAAATTATATATAATATAGAGACACCAACAATTCCACTTTATATCAAATAAAAATCAGTACACTGCCTTGCTGTTTCCACAGTTCACATAGAAGTAAGGACAACATCACAACATGGGCTATGTTTAAACATGGGAGTTCTGTAGGACTGCCTTGATGAACCACACAGCACTAGAAAGCTTGTCTCTTTGAGCTCTACCATTGAGCAAGCTAAATGCATGATTTCCTCAAGGCAAAACTATGTCGCTAGTAGTCTCTTAGCCAAGCAGGGATATACTGACATTGTCTCTGGAGGCCTGAGGATTTCAGCTGAGTTAGAGAAACAGACAATTCTCTGGAGAATCCACCCAGACTCTCTCTTTCTCTTTTTCCACCTGCATCGTATACGCAGAGCGAGAACCCATGCGCTACAAAGAATCTACAGTCTGTAAACAGGAAGCAACATCAGGTTAACATTCTGCTCTCTTTTCATTATGGTTCCCTTCAGAACGGAGGCTGAGGCCCAATTGGCACCCTATTCCCTATATATAATGTACTACTATTGACCAGGACCCGTAGGACTCTAGTCAAAAGTAGTGCACTCTAAAGGGAACAAGATGCCATTTGGGACGCAAGCATTGACAGATCAGTGTTGTTTCCAGCAGATTACCGGTGCTTTGTGCAGGTCTGAGGCTGATCGCTACACTGCTTAGCTCTGTAGACCTGGGAAACTCAACAACATGCAGCTGGGAGAGAGAGAGAGTAGGCCTACTGTAGCCCTAGGACTGTGTAGGCTGTTGGCTAATGGCAGCAGAAACCATATTTTGTCCCATCCTGTTAAATTGCTACCAGCAGCAAATTCCCATTGGATAATTTATCTGTGATCTCTCTCTCTCGCTCTCTCTCTCTCTCTCTCTCTCTCTCTCTCTCTCTCTCTCTCAAACGATATGAGCCAGGTGTAGTGTGTTTGTCTGTCCAGCTCCTCATGCTCAGCCAAGGACACCAGGCAGTGAGGTTTCTCTGCAGAGTTGTAACAGACAGCCATTGTTTGATAGCTGGATCGGAGGACTGCCAGAGACCAGTCTCCCAAAGGCAGCGATGTTAAGCTTATCATCTGTCCAGTGGAAGAACAGATCAACGCTGCCCGACTCATCGAGAACGAGATGCTATTCGCCTGGGATGCTGATAGGTCGGTGAAGTTTGATAGCAGGTCCTGCTTCTGCTGCAGCTGAGATAACCACCAGAGAATCTCTTCTCGAAGCTGCTAGATTGTGCAGCCTGGGCTCATAGACTAGACGTAACATAATAAGCAAAAATCTGCGACACTCAAATGAGTATGAGATGTTACGTTTGGTATGGTTATTTAAGACAGAAGGTTACTTAAGGCAAAAACGAAAGGAACCCAAAGGTTTCAATCAATCAAATCAATCAAATGTATTTATAAAGCCCTTTTAACATCAGCCGATGTCACAAAATGCTATACAGAAACCCAGCCTAAAACCCCAAACAGCAAGCAATGCAGATGGCTAGGAAAAACTCCCTAGAAAGGCAGGAACCCAGGAAGAAACCTAGAGAGGAACCAGGCTCTGAGGGGTGGCCAATCCTCTTCTGGCTGTGCCGGGTGGAGATTATAACAGTACATGGCCAAGATATTCAAACGTTCATAGATGACCAGCAGGGTCAAATGATAATAATCACATACCTCGTTCAAAGGCATTTAAATATTTTGTCTTTCCCATTCACCCTCTGAATGGCACACATACACAATCCATGTCTCAATTGTCTCCAGGTTTAAAAATATACTTTGCCAACTTTGCAATCACTTACTACTTTTTAGCTACTGTTCAACCAATGTTAGCCACAACAAATAGAAATTTGTAACATATCATATATACTGCAATAAAAACACTGCTAGCCTGCTAGCCAGTAGGATCCAAGCTTGGGTCAGGTTGGAGCGGCCCCAGCCACAGGGGCTAACCGCGACATTCACTTGGTGTGGATAAAAATGCTAATCCAAACTCTAATTTCTTCATATTGTTTGGGATAAATTGCAGAAGATTAGGCTGAAAACAGACTAAAACAAACAAAGAATTGACACGCTAAAGAAATGAAAAACACAGATACCACACTCGACAAAGAAAGTCCTGCAGGCTCTATTTTTATCTTAACCTGCAGCTGGCCCAGAACAGAGCAGCATGTCTTGCTATTCATTGTAAATAGAGGGCTAAAATTAATACTATGCATGCCAGTCTCTCTTGAAAATTCCAAATGTTTTGCATAGTCAATTTACACACAGCACTGAAATACACACTTACCCCACCAGACATGCCACCAGGGGTATTTTCACAGTCCCCAGGTCCAGAACAAATTCAAGGAAACGTACAGTATAATACAAAGCCTTGAGTGCATGGAACTCCTTCCATCTCATATAGCGCAAGTAAACAGCAAACCTGGTTTCAAAAAACAAATAAAGCAACACCTCACAGCACAACGCCTCTCTGCCATGTGACCTACTTTTTGTGTGTACGCACTGACATGCATGTGTAACTGATAGATGCGCGCACACACACACACTATCTATTCATGTTTTTAAATGTATGTCAATTGTAAAGTATTTTACATATTTTTATATGTATTTTTTGATACGTGTTGGACCCCAGTAAGACTAGCTGTCACCATTGGCGTTGGCTAATGGGGATCCTAATTAATAAAACTTTAACTGGACGTGACGTGTGAATGGATGAGTATTAGTATGAATAAGAAACGTGTAATCACTTAATGAAATTGGTTTTCTATCATAAGAGATTTTCCCTAATGAAAACAAGTCTTCATTGCAGTATCAAATACTAAGCCTGTCTTTTTGCCATCAAATACTATTCCGATTCCAATTTAGGAAATTCCGCTTGTCTTTACCTCTACAGGATACCCCCCCCCAGTAGCTAAAACAGTGAAAGAATACCCTGCTATTGTTTGAGGAGAGTGTACAATGTTGAACATGAAACGTTTTAATAAACCAATTAGGCACATTTGGGCAGTCTTGATACAACATTTTTAACAGATATGCAATGGTTCATTGGATCAGTCTAAAACGTTGCACATACACTGCTGCCATCTAGTGACCAAAATCTAAATTGCACGTGGGCTGGAATAATACATTATGGCCTATCTCTTGCATTTCAAAGATGATGGTACAAAAATAATGTTTTTTTCTTTGTATTATCTTTTACCAAATCTAATGTGTTATATTCTCCTACTTTCATTTCACATTTCCTCAAACTTCAAAGTGTTTCCTTTCAACATGGCCATTACTTTACTCAGTACTTTGTTGAAGCACCTTTGGCAGTGATTACAGCCTTGAGTATTCTTAGGTATGATGCTACAAGCTACTCCTGCTTTGTCTTGGCTGTGTGCTTAGGGTCAATGTCCTGTTGGAAGGTGAACCTTTGCCCCAGTTTGAGGTCCTGAGTGCTCTGGAGCAGGTTTTGATCAAGGATCTCACTGTACTTTGCCCTCTTTCCCTTGATCCTGACTCCCAGTCCCTGAAAAACATCCCCACAGCATGATGCTGCCACCACTGTGCTTCACCGTAGGGAAGAGAGTCTTTAGGTACTTTTTGGCAACCTCCAAGTGGCTGTCTTGTACCTTTTACTGAGGAGTGACTTTCGTCTGGCCAATCTACCATAAAGGCCTGATTGGTGGAGTGCTGCAGAGATGGTTGTCCTTCTTGAAGGTTCTCCCATCTCCACATGGGAACTCCAGAACTCTGTCAGAGTGACCATCGGGTTCTTGGTCACCTCATGGCTTGGTTTTTGCACTGACATGAACTGTCAACTGTGGGACCTTATATAGACAGGTGTGTGCCTTTCCAAATCATGTCCAATCAATTGAATTTACCACAGGTGGACTCCAAACAAGTTGTAGAAACATCTCAATGATGATAAATGGAAACAGGATGCACCTGAGCTCCAAAAATGTTATTGAAAAATGTTTTTTTGCTTTGTCGTTATAGGGTATTGTGTGTAGATTGCTGAGGATTAAAAAATAAGGCTTTTTCAGTAAATTGGACAGTGCAATTAGATTAACAAGAATGTAAGCTTTCTGCCAATATCAGATATGTCTATGTCCTGGGAAATGTTCCTGTTACTTACAACCTCACGCTAATCACATTAGCCTACGTTAGCTCAACCGTATCGCAGGCGGACACACCAATCCTGAATAAGATCAATTCAAGGTCAGAATACACCTAGAGAAAAAAGTGCATAAAAAGGGAATTACATTCTATTTACCCGCTTAACTCAGGTCGTAATTGGGCCCTTACAGCGAATCTAGTGAAGCAATACAAGTACAATGAACTCACTGTGTCTTTGTTGTAGGCTTTGTTATCACACTCTTTCAAAAGGTGTTTTTTTCTAAGCTGTTTTTTAGTTTATTTGAGGCCCAGCTCTCCACAACAGTTTGGGCTGATCAGAGGAACACTTTCTCTTGGACAGACTCTCTTCTCTAGGGGAGAAACACTTGTTTTAAAGTTGCAGAGGGAGCAATGAAGCTCCCAAAAGGAGTCAATCAATGGAGGCATGATAATGAATTATTTCCGTGCTGGAGCGAGAGTTGGAGGGAGAGATAAAAGAAGACCACATGCTGTGCTGCTAACAGCCAGGGGGCCTCACTGTGTGAATAACGGTGTGCCGGAGCCTGAGGACTGCTTGCAAAAATGTGATGGTGGAAAAACAACGAGGATGGAGGAGTAGTGGAGTCTGGGTGTTCAGGGGTCAGAGGTCAGGCCGTGCTATTCCCAGGACACGACTCTGCTAAATTAGAGAATAACTATTAAAGGGGTCAAATTAAAATAGATATTAGATGACTGGTAGCACTATGTCTCTCCAGCGAATGTTCACCTTGTGAATTATCAACTCACTGATGATTAATGGAGATAGGAAATATTAGAGTATTACATTAAGTTACAAAGTGTTCTTTTATCACATCTTGTATTACATTTCCCCCGGTTAAGAGAGTCTTCTATTCAAACTCAGGGTAGGGAGTTTGAATTGGAGAATATTAAGACTTTCAATTAAATAGTAAGTTCTCATGTAGAAGCCAAACATCCTTTCTGTGAACTCCACGGAAGTCGTTGTACTTCACAATTCTTTTGGCTGGCAAACAATGAGTTTCCAACATTTGCCTTTAATTGGTTACAGGCTGTCAGGCAACTGTTGTAACATTAAAGCGCTACGTTTTCATCCCATTTATAGATTTATATCACTGTCTGTGTAAACAAGTGGATAAAGATTCTGCCAGCCTAACGGGGATATTGATTTTATTAGCATCATACTGCTCTGCAATATCATTTGACATATGCTTGGATGTTTCTACTGTACAAAGAAAAAAAAAAAAACCTGTGGTATTTCACAATGTTGAAGATGTTGGCTCATATTTTTTATTTGAAATGTGATATTTATTGAAGCCCTCTTCAAGTCTCCCGCTACGGAGATATTTTGCTTCGTCTTCCAGACACACGTTGTACCTGTGCATTTTAGGCTCAGTGTATCAGGCAACTTAATGAGCGTAGACACTTTCCTTCTGTACTGTCCTCCTCTTCTCTTCTCTCCTCTCTATAGGGAGATGGCGGCATTGTTAAATGTCTCACAAAATAGATTATTCCAAGATCAGAGGTACCTACGGTTGCCATGGAGACTCACTTTGCTTGTCTCACTGCGAATATGCAGAACAGAGGAATCCTCTGGCTTCTTGCCGTTCACCGTCTTACCGTTTGCCATATTTAAGGGGCTGCCCAGGGAAACTGTAAAACGGTGGACGTGTGGAGGACGACATGTGGTGACAGAACATCCTCTGTTTCTGTCACACTCAGGGGGACAGAGACGGTTACTAAGGGCTAACACAGCAAGCTGACACAATGTAATTACCCCAGCACACAGCTGACACAATGAATGTGCCGGAAACCATACAAATACGGTATTGGCAATTAGCCGTGAAGGCCATGGAGTTGTCTAATGAGCCTTCAAATAAAAACACCAACGTGGAACAGAGAGGAGCTGGAAGAGAGGAGCCAACCTGAGAGGGAGACAGGTGGAATAGACCTTTAGCGCAGTTATCTAAAGTCACTCTCTACTATGTGCATAGCTGTGGATATTTCACCACTCACTGCAGGCTACAACTTCATGGGTGAGTTACTTGTTGGACAATGACACACAGATATGATCGAGGTTGTCCACAGTGTCAGTTTATAATAAACATTTTGGCTGTTTTTCACTTACTGGGAAAGTCAGAAAACCATGACAAATGTGCTGCGACAGCTTTACGGTGACGGACAGAAGCTTTGTGTTTCAAATGAGTGGGTTTAATTGACTATGCCTTTGCTAATGTAGTAATTTGCATCCCTTGAAAAGCTGTGATCTCCTTGTGATAAGCATACCCTTCTGATGGCCTGTGTAATCTCCACCTGTGGAGGATAAGCATCACAGGCAGACAGGGGACTGGCGCGTGCCGCTCTCCCTGACCTACACCCTACACGGTCATTCATGCCCCTCCACCGCACAGCCTGCCCTTCAGTACATTCCACCACACGCACACACACACACACACGGACCCCTTTTACTAGCCAATTACACTTGTCTCCCCTTCTTTCCCTCTGTCTTCCTTTCCCCCCTGACCACTCTCTCTCCCCCTCTCTTCCACCACACTCTGTTTCAGCCACTTGATTAATTAGGCAGATCTGCTGACGGTGCCTGCCAGCGCAGCTCACCATGTCCTTATAATTCCACTATTAACGCCGGCCATGAAAAACAAATAGACTCCCAGAGAAGGGAGGTCTGGGCGCAATGCCTCCAACTCCAGCATTCCCCCTCCTCTCTCCTATTGCATTTTCTCATTCTCCTCTCCCTTCCCTTATCCTCTTCACTCCATCCCATATGGATGCCTCTTTTCCACTCCCCTGGGGCACTACAGTGCATCCCTCCTGCAGTAGAAAAGGTTTACAGTGTTAAAGGGTACTACCACAGTATGTATCTGCAAGTCTGAACAAGCATCTGCTTCAATAACTAAAACACGTGTGGTCCATGAGGTTAATGTATCGGTTCACTCTGATAACAGCACATGTGTACCAGCCATTCTCTAGCATGATCTACCTTCACATTGGGTACATTTTTTTGTACTTTATATTTAACCTTTATTTATGGAATAGATAAATACTACACTCTACCCACTGGGAACACACTGGTTGAGTCACTGTTGTTGCCATGTCTTTTCAACGAAATTCCATTGAAACAACGTGGAATAGAAGTTGAATTGACATCTGTGCCCAGTGGGTAGGGCACACACAGAGCACATGTAAGAGTTATCATTATGCCTTTATCTCAGCACCTCCATAGGCACTGCGGCAGAGACGTGCGCTATTCAATGGCCATTACTTATTCTCCTTTGTGAAGAACAAGAGGTCTCTTCTTCCTTTGACTGAGTTGAGCTCTCCAAACTTTTCATCATTAGTCATGAATACTACTTTCCAACATTTCGTTAAATACTCATTAGGCAAAGATTCAAGTAGATATTTTTTCTGACTGCGATTATAGCTGTGCAATTAAGCCCTCCTGACAGACCAGGGTAAAGGCTAAAGCAAGAAGAAGCTGGAGAGAGAGAAAAAGGAAACAACAAGGCGGTGCTGAACTGGCGTCTCTAGAGCCAAACTGAACTCCAAGCTTTGGAATGGAATTTGTCTGCTTGCTATGGAACAGAACACTCTCTCTACACAACAGCATCTGCAGAACGGGGCTTAACATTGAGTATTGCTGCCCAGTGTATCTACCAAGCATGGCATCTACAGGGAGAGCTTGTGTAGAAACACCTGAGCTTCCTGGCATCTCAACTTAATTTCCCTCAAGGGAGAACAACTCATCTCAGGAACATCCATCCATAGCACATAAGCCATAAACCTCCTCTTAATAAAACATTCCCACTCCTTGTTTTAGTCTTATGCAGCACAACAGTTAACCTTGAACAATGTCTGATCAATCACATGTTTTATTAGTCCCAACCCTCTCCTTCACCTCCCTGTTAAACCCCTTACACCTTCCTCAAAACAGACCCACCGCCAGCCATTCTCACAGCCCATCTGGATGCTAAAAGGAAAAGAACTGTATAATGACAACAATGATTCCACTAAAACCCAGTCATTACTATGGTTAATGACTGTTGAGGCTTAATGGACCTGTGTTTTTGCCCCGATTGTGAAAGCCTTCAAAATGGTGCCATGCCGCCTACTGCTAATGGCCTGATTTATCGGCTTTGTCCAATTGGATGGACTGGCCATATAGGTCTGGGCTGTGCATTTTGGTGCTCAGGTCGCATATTGTGTTTCTAATCACACTGGCTGAAATGTATGGTGTAGAGATATCCTCTCAGAGGTAAAGCAAGGGGGTGTTCTGTCATCCTCTGTTCCAGACCAAATCCAGACTGCCATATTGGCTGTGCGATTAGGCTTTATTAGGCCTGATGACCAGGTGCTCTCAACCACGGCTCACAGCTCAGAGGCCCATAATGATGCCTGGCCTGGCAAACAGGGCAGAGGATTGCAGGATTACTGGATTGCAGCGCAGCCTGAGTCAGGTTTATCTGGTCTGATCCGGTCTTATCCTGATGGGATGGGCTGAGAGAGAGAGAGAGAGAGAGAGAGAGAGAGAGAGAGAGAGAGAGAGAGAGAGAGAGAGGTGGGGGATTTAAAGCTGAACTTACGAAAAGCAGTGTAGAACTCGTGCAGAGTGAGGTGTCCGTCGTTGTTGTAGTCATCGTATCGGAGCAGGTCCTGCATGGTGCACTCCAGCAGACTGTCTTCTAGGTGCTCCTTCATAGAGATCTGGATAGGAGGATGGAAACCACAGAATTACAATGACTGTATTCAATTCTATGATTCACATTCTAGTTCTATGGATATAAACCATAGGACTAAGTCAGATAAAGAACATTATAACAACTGTCTTCCTTCATTCACTTAACTGTCTTACATCTTCTCTTAACCCTTATTTTAGCCTTGTTCTATCCTATACTTAATTCCCTTTGGAAGAAGGTACAGGTGCAAACTATGCTTCTGGTGAGACTGGCCCCATTCTGTACATCTATAGAGGGAGGGAGAACCAACGTGTAGAGCTAATCAAATACTGCTTAACATACAGATAGATATAACTGATCATGACATTTAGTGACATCTTATTTCTATTTCTTTGATTTCTCTGATCCCTATTTCTCCCTTACATTTTTTTTTTTTATGTCTCTTTAAAGACTTCTTGGCTACGTGTCAACATTAATAATTGCCAACCGTGATATGATCTTCAATCAAATCTCATAAACTGCTGAGATGTAAGAAATTGTTCATAGTGTATTTCACGTCGGTCCTGTCTCCTCAAAGTAGAAAGGTGCAAATTGTCCGTCCCAAATGACACCCTATTCCATATATAGATTTAAAAGTAGTGTACAATTATATAGCGAATAGGGTGCCATTTGGGACGTAGGCTCTTAGTATTTTTATTTTAGTTTCATGAGACAAAGAGTGATGTCATTTAGCAACCTGTTCTGTAAGCTGATAAAACACAACAGCTATTTGTCACAACATTGCAACTAAATAATTGGAAGTACCTACCTTCTAAAAAAAAATCACGAACCTAAACAGTGATTTAATGCAGAAACCAACACATTCCCAAGTTCTCGCATCTCACCCCACTCCTCCGCACACTCCCCTGGCTTCCATTTGAAGCTCGCATCCATTACAACACTGTGGTGCTTGCCTATGAAGCAGCAAGAGGAACTGCGCCTCTCTACCTTCAGGCTATGCTCAAACCCTGCCAGTGGAGGCTCCTAAGAGGAGGAAGGGGAGGACCATCCTCCTCAGTGAATTTAATAACATTTTTAATTGTAAAACATTTAAAAAGTTTTCCTAAATATATTCACGTCACCAAATAATTGATTAAAACACCCTATTTTGCTAATAAGGTCTACAGTAGCCTCAACAACACTCTGTAGGGCAGCACCACGGTGTAGTCGGAGGACAGATAGCTTCAGCCCTCCTCTGGGTACATTGACTTCAATACAAAACCTAGGAGGCTCATGGTTCCATAGACTTACACAGTAATTACGACAACTTCTGGAGGATGCCCTCCAGCCTATCAGAGCTCTTTCAGCATGAACTGACATGTTGTCCACCCAATCAAAGGATCAGAAAATGATCTAGTACTGAAAGCATAGGCTACAGCTAGCTAGAACTGCAGTGTATAAAATATGGTGATTAGTTGACTCAAAGAGAGAGAATAGTTGAACAGTGTTGAACAAATTAATTTCTTCCAAAATGAAGGAGATACAAGATAGAAATAGAGAGAGATTGTCATTGTTTTTCACTTTCAGTTTCACTTAGCTAGCAAATTCAACTAGCTAGTTTAGCCTACTGAAACATGCTATATTAGCTAGCTGGCTGGATGCTATATTAGCTAGCTGGCTATGTCTTTCTAACACAACACTGGAACTCTTCCAAGTCAAGGTAATCTTTTGGTACTACTAATTTATGCGATAAGGAATACGAAGTGGCTGCTTTGAAAGGGAACTGGGTTTACGCGTGATCAGCGGTATATTCATTCCGCCGATTCTGTTGAAAAACGATTCTTAAACGGAAGCAAACGGAACAAAAAACAGGGATAAACATACCTGAATTTGTCCAATAGAAACTCTTGTTTGCAACTGTTGGACTAATGATTACACCCCTAGATCAGCTAGATGCAGGCAAGAGTGTGCAAGGCGGTATTGAATGTCACTGTCAGTCCATGTGTCACTGTCTGTGACCTCAAATTTGCGTCTCGACATGTGTGCACCTATGTTGTAAACTTCCATTCATAGGCTAGGTTGTAGCAACCTCATGATGGGTACAGGGTAAATTAGAGTATCATGTAGTAGCCTAAACCTATCGCTGTTACATTGAACTGGGTGAGTGGAATATGAATGAGAGCCATCCAAAATGCTGCAATAGAAATAAGGCCGTGCTCATGAAAAAAACATTTGTCCCCCCTCCATCTTAAATGGTACTGACCGCCACTGAACCCTACACCCCAACCCGAGCACCTTCTGGCATAGGACTAGTAGAAGTAGATCACCCATGAATGGAGATGCATCCAATTAACACCAGCTAGTGTGACTCTGATGCCCACCTTAATCCAATTCTCACCCCAGAGAAGTACCCACCTGTTCCAGCTCGTCGCTGCACAGACGGCCATCCCCGTCCATGTCCAGGTACTTAAACATAGTATCCACCAGGGCTCTCTTCTGGTCCATGTCTCTCTTAATGTTCCTGTCCCCACCATTCAGGCCTTTAGGCTGCATATCCAGCAGCATACTCTTCAGCTTGTTGTAATCTGCCATGGTGCACGTGTCTCCTATAAGAACACAATACAGACTTTAAATTAACCTCAATTAGGTTATAATGACCTTACCGCTGCAGGACTAAATGATTTTGGAGGATGGTTAAGTGTGTAAGAGTAACTATATGAAATGTAAGTGTGTGTGTTTGCGTGTGTGCGTGCATGGGTTCTTGCTTGCTTGAGTGCGTGATTGCAGTGTGCGTATGTGTGTGCTTGCATAATGTGTTTTCGCGCAGGGGGTCCAATTAATTATGTATAATCCTCCAATCCGCATGAAAACAAAAGGTAAACATCCTCATTGAGATGCTTCAGGCAGTTTTGTCCTCTTTCACTTGCTGAGGGATTAACACCCCATGTTTGAAACACGGCATCACATCCTGCCTGACTGCTCAGCACTCTTGTCTCCCAGCCCACTGATAAATATGTGCAGAGGAATGGAGGAGCCATGATTAATCAAGTGCAGCTGAGAGTGTGTTTATTCCTTACTTGAAATAAAAATTGTGCAAACACAGGCCACCCGCTGTGGGCATCTTTAGGACTTGATGTGAATGGAGAGCATTGCTCCACTCCCCCTTCCTTCCACCAGCTGCCTGTGAGAGTTGACAGGAGGTGGGAGGGGTGCCTGTGTATCTCCGCCAAGTGATGAGCGCACAAAATATTAAAAGCTCATTGATATGAATAAGTCATTAGAAAATGTCTCCCGATCGCTGCGAAGAGCCATACCCCCTCCTGCGAGGACCAGGGCCTGATTGCAATGCCTAATTCAGAGTAGACATCAACATCAATTACAGCTAATAAATACCACAGAAAGACATTGGTGTACAAGATGCAGGCATCCAAAGCGGCCAACCCGCAGCCCCCCACCCCACTGTAGTACTGGTGCCTCAACGTCCTATCCGTTAACCCTCATGTCACTCTTAAAATCAACAAGAGTTCTGTTAAGCCTCTAAAAGGGAGAAATGTCTCCTACAATATGTCACGTTTCGTTGCTTTTTGGTGAAGCATGCGGGCTGCCTGATGACTAAATTGTGTTCCTTTCTCTTCAGTGGCAGGAGGGTTAAGTCCTCGGAACACATGACTGACCCAAACAAACCAAACTTAAAACACTTTTACCAGCTCCATTTTGCCTACACGCTGCATGCGCGGAACCTGTGTCGTTGCAAAGACCTGCCACTGGCACTGCTCGGGTGCTACCCATTAGCATGACAAGGGGTCATTTCAATACACCAGCCCTTTCTCTCTTGACTGCATTCAGTGGCTGATCAATCATTGATCAACCTGCCACGAAGAAGGGGAGGGATTTAATTTTCGACTTTTCAAATCGGGTAATGAAGTACATCTATCAAGGCGACGTTGTGAGGAGAAAGGTCCATGGTGATATGGGTTAAGTTGTTATGACACGCTATTAATCCAAGATCCTCACTTTTTCCGGGGGTAAAGATCTTATGACCTTTCACACACACACCCCACCATCCGCAGCATTCCGATAGTGTCAAGGTCTCGGCTAAATCCTTGTTCAATGTTATTCATTCTGGGGGGAATGGAGTGTGCCACTTGTTGAGATAAATGTCCTTATTTTCCCTCAATGATGTCCTACTCCCCGTAAGTCTTTCATATTCTACTGAAGACAGCAGCTGAGGGGCTGAAATTCACATTACTCCCTGTTTGAAATGTTAGCTGCTTAAAGATGCACTCCAGAGCTTTTGGAGTTTTGAAAGTGGTTCTCACTTTCAAACGGGAGTAATGAAGAGATCTACGGGACTTTAATGAGAATCAGCCAACCTTTTGATACAGGATGCAGTGATGCGTATTAAAACTGTCACCTGTGATCAAGCAAAGAGCGCTATGGCAGACGGCATCCAAAGGTTTAAGAGTAGGGGCTGCTGCATTCAGATAAATGGTGTCACCATAGTCAAGAACTGTCAGGAAAGTTGACTGTACTATCTGCTTTCTGCCGTTTAGGGAGAGGCATGATCTATTTCTATAAAAGAAGCCTACTTTAAAATCTCTCGCTCATCCGTATGTTTTTTAAATGTCAAATTATTGTTAAACCTAATTAAAGAAACATCCAATGCATAAATGTGTAAGCCATTTGAAATACTTCTATGAGAATTACAAATCAGAATACATTTAGTTTTTCCGGCATTAAGTAACAATTTTACTCATGCGGGACACCTTTAGTAATATCAACGTAACTTGACTGCATACGGATACATTTTAGGGAACTAGTGAATTTTATTTTATTTATTTATGTATTTATTAATTAACCTTCATTTAATTAGGCAAGTCAGATAAAACACAATACATGTACAAAGACATAACCCAAACTAAAGAATGGACTAACTATTTTTTTTTTTTTAACTACTAAAAATAATAAAATTCAATTGAAAGAGTAGGTGTCTGAATGCCTCTCGTGAGCTGTTCTTAGTATCAGATCCAAGAGAGTAAAAGCTTGTTCTAATACATCAACTGTTGAAACCTTACTACAATCCCTCAAGGGTGAGAGCAGTGCTCCTGTTTGATTTACGACGGCTTGACCTCCATGGGCTGAGATGATTGGGTTATTTAAGCCATGCCATCTGTGTCCTGCTAATGGAAAAAGATTGACTTGCCTCTTAGGTAATTATGGAGATGATAGATCCTTTCCTCATACGTGAGGGACATCAGGTCGAAAGTAACTGTGAATCAAAGCATGGACCAGGGGGTCCTTTGAGGGTTATCTGTTGCATGGGCATTACCCTCATTGAGACATGAGCCCATTAAATAGCCTGTTTAATTTAGACATAAGTCTTCACAGTGACAGTCTATAACTACGGCCCAAAGAATACTAAAGTAGCCTGGGATGCAGCATCTAACGGGAGCCACATACTGTATGAGAGAAAATTCTACTTCTGTTCTCAATCTGGCAGGGTAAATAAAGTGTACGCAGTCAAAAGACAATCAACAACACAGAGGCCATTTCAAAATCTCATCTCTCTTTTCATCCCAACTCAGCAAATCCTAAATCTATGCTGTTACAAAGCTGCAAGAATTTGACTGTGGCGAAACTGGAATGTTTGTCGTAAGAGCTTTTCCAAGGGAAAATGATAACGTTTGTTTTGTGAAAATTGTTCTGAGGGACAAAAATGACAATGGGTGTTTGGCAGAAGAGCAAGCCAAAAGGAATGGCAAGATACACAAGAGAAGCAATAAATGTTCCGAACACGTTTTGAGATCCCAATGTTCATATTATTTAAGTGGTGGTACCATGGTGTCATGCATTAAGTATTGCTATTTGCAGAATAGCAATACTTAATGATATATGTTTACTTCTATTGGCATTTGTTTAATTAATCCATTCTCTGAAGAATCTATAATTTCCCAATGCCATGTTGCATTGCAAGTTGCCCAGAAACTCTCAATTGGGACAGTTTGAGCTTTAGACAGAGCTCAGGGAAGTGTATTCCCAGCTAGCACCTAACGTTCTGAGAACCATATGTTTCTTAGAACTTGATGAGAGTGTGGTTGTCCTATGGTTATTTTGCATACAACCTTTCCACAACTTTCTGGAAATGGTGCAGGATAGTTGCTTGGCTTTTGAACATTCTCAGCACATTGAAAAAAAGATTCATTACTTTAACACAGGGCTGCTCAACCTTCTTCCTGGAGATCTACTGTCCTGTAGGTTTTCAGTTCAACCCTCTTCCTGGAGATCTACTGTCCTGTAGGTTTTCAGTCCAACCCTCTTCCTGGAGATCTACTGTCCTGTAGGTTTTCAGTCCAACCCTCTTCCTGGAGATCTACTGTCCTGTAGGTTTTCAGTCCAACCCTCTTCCTGGAGATCTACTGTCCTGTAGGTTCAGTCCAACCCTCTTCCTGGAGATCTACTGTCCTGTAGGTTTTCAGTCCAACCCTCTTCCTGGAGATCTACTGTCCTGTAGGTTCAGTCCAACCCTCTTCCTGGAGATCTACTGTCCTGTAGGTTCAGTCCAACCCTAATGTAGCGGCTCTGATTCAGCTAGTTAAGGTCTTGTAGCTAATAAGCAGCTAATAAGTAGAATCAGGTGTGTTAAATTAGGATGGGATTACAAACCCACAGGACGGTAGAGCTCCAGGAAGAGGGTTGGGCAGTTCTGCTTTAACAGAAAGTTCAAACATGGTTACATTTAATTTCAATTTTGGTAATGTTCTAGTAATTTGTTCTGGTTTGACATTGGAAATGTTCTCAAATAGTTCAGAGAACGTTAAGAAACAACGTTTTTTTTGTGGGAATTTCAGTCCTTCAGCATAACGTTTCCTACAGGTTTTCTCATGATTCTATTTAAAGTCATGTTCTCAAATTGTTCAGAGAACGTTAAGAAAACTTTCCATAAAAAAACACAAGAAAACATTAATAACGTTCAGTGAACATTCTAAGAATTGTTTTTAAAAACATAAACATTTGGTTATAAGCATCAACAAAACACTCTCTAAATGTTCACTTCTGTTCTCAGAAATTAAATCTGTTTTAACGGTCAAGAAACGTATGGCTTCGTACCCACAACCAATGTGAAACCAAAAACCTAGGTACCAACAACTTCCAAGGAACCACAACTTCCAAGGAACCAAATGTTCTAGCTGGGTTATATCATATAATATCATCAGTGCCATTGAGTCGGAGGACAGTAGTTTGACAGCCATTGAGAAGTAATCTCAACAGCTCTCCCAACATTTTAGTCACGTCTTACATTTTCAAATGATGCCATTAGATTAGCTGAGTAAAGACACATCCAGTCTTCCCCCATATGTTTGGCCGTCAGGATGTGTGTGTGCTTGGCAAACCTTATCTGACTCACTGCACCTTGGGACAGGCTAAATGAGAACTCATTGCAACATGAGAGTTATTGGCAGAGCAGTGAAGGAGAAATACTATAGAGGACTGACTGCTGTGGAAACCTCCAGTGCTCAAACTGTGCATCGGTACTATATGTGACTCATTTCAGGAAGCTAGGCGTATGTCGTGCATCACTACTTTACAGGAGAGGCATTTGAACGTAAACATTTTCTAAAATCAAAATGTCTTCTGAAACATATGAACTTTCATGTGTCTTAATAACAAACTTGTATGCCATCTGTAAATACGAATGAAATGGTTAAGTTGCGAGCCCAGTTGGTTTAGCCAGGGAAAAGACAGGAACCGTCCCAATTGTCCATGATTGGCTGAGATAATGGATGGACTGGACATGCCGAGAGATAAGTATGTGTAGGTACTCCTTTCTAACACAGTTTTTTTTAAAGATATCACGAAGAACTGCCAAAGTGTTTCTTATGCTCTCCACTTTCTGGAAGACCGAGTTTTGAAATCAGTGGAATGCCCGCTGGAAGCAGAGTATGATAACTAAGGAGGTGGAGAAAATTCAAGTGTTTGATTGCAGAAGCGGAGGGAGTCCAAAAGAGAACACAGAAGGCTGTTGTATAAAACACCTGTCTCTGGATTACATCTTCAAACTAAGGGCAACCATGGCATCCGTGACAGAGAGGGAGAAGCGTTTATCCATCTCTACGGGTAATAGAGTCTAGCTAGCTACATTTTCAGATATTATACATTTATAATTTTGTCAAAAGTCATTTTCATTGCAAGTTAAAGCGTACTGTAGCTGGCTAGCTAACGTTAGCTGGCTGGCTCTCTAGCTCACATCACGTGTATGATCTGTGTAGTAATATTATTAGGATCTCAGAGCAATTTGTATTTCTAGTTATAGCATAATGTTAGCTAGCTAACATTGAACCTAGTTGGTTTGCTTTAGCTACCTGTAGATTCATGCAGGGTAGTAACTTTATGAGTTGGGATTATGGTTCATTGTTTAGCTAGCTACACTTTGAAAGCAACTATTTCACTGTACTGTTTACACCTTCTGTATCCTGTGCATGTGAGAAATAAACTTAGATTTAATTTGATATAGTGTGTGCTTACCAGAGATGGTAATGTGAAGAACAACATGACCTGTACCAAAGTCACATTAGGATATAACGTTAGGCCAACGAGATAGTGTCCAAGTTCTAAAATTCTCCAGTAGAATGCCCTATTTTATTTTGTCACACTCACAACCATAAGCTATTTTCTGTAATTAGCTCTCCATTAACTTGTAAATAATGATCTTGTTGTGAGTTCATTCTTTCCTGTAATAATTAATACAACTAGATATAAAGTTAAGACATGGTCAGCTATATGATATCGTCATTATTTGAACTGGCTAGCCAGTTAACTTCATGTTAGCTAGCAAGCTAGAAACAAACCAGAAAGTTGCTTTTAGTTGCCTTGTAGATTGACATGTACTTAATTTTTAAATGGATGGTGTTATTGGTGTTATTGGTGTTAAAATACACTAGTTATGCTATTTTGGACCACCAGGCTGCTGATGGCATGCAGCCTGTTGTTTTTTGTGTTTCTAACGACACATTTGATGTCGGGCGACAATATAATGTTCATGATGTCACTGCGACAATTGTGTACAGACATGTTGATAGACGTAGTATAAACCAGATAGACGTAGTATACACTACCGTACTCACTATTTAGCACATGGCCTCACATGTGAATCCTTAAAGAGATGGGTGGGGCTAAGACTTAAGATGGTGTGAACGATTGAACGGGTGCAGACGAAGACGAGCTCTCCAGTAGGTGTACCAAAACATTCAAGGGCCATTTTCTCAAAAGTGGGGTAACAGGTTTATCAACTTTGAAAGCAGAATTGCTTTCCCATTGTTCCTCAACTATAATGTATGATATACCATTTTCTAGTTAAGTCTTTACTTTTATGCAATGTAGAAACCCAATTTCAAAAATTTCTACATAGGACCGAATCGAACCAGTCACCTGGGGCGGCAGGGTAGCCTAGTGGTTAGAGCTGACAAGGTACAAATATGTCGTTCTGCCCCTGAACAGGCAGTTAACCCACTGTTCCTAGGCCGTCATTGAAAACAAGAATTTGTTCTTAACTGACTTGCCTAGTAAAATAAAGGTAAAATAAAAATTAAAAAACATATGCTGCACCTGTCTCTACATTCTCCCAGTTTAAAATCCCAAGCATAAAATATTTTGTGGAGTCTGGATCAAGTAGTTATCCAAGTAATAGCCCAGTTCAACTTCAAAGTACAAATACAAGGCTTTAGTGACATAAGACAGGAATATGTCTCATTTTCCAAATGGCTGAACACCAACACTTGGTAATCCTGAATTGGGTTGATCTAAAATGGAATGTGCAAACAAACACTTTACAGACATAAGTTAATAGCATTACTTCAGAAGTAACCAAACAAACTCTGGTGTGCAGGATGGCCCACATGAGAGGAAGGAGAAGAAAACATCTTGTGAAAAATGAAGAATACGGGCATTAGATTGTGTCTGCAGTTACAGAGGTAGACAAGCAGTAAAAAGCGATCGCTTCACTAGCAACATTAACTGCACTGATTCCAACCTTAACAAATCCTTCTACTGTAACGAGATTGAATTCTTGAAATTGTTGTAGAAATCAGACCAGGAAAGTAGCCATCACGATATACACATTATATTACTATTTTCCCACAGGGCAGAAAAGTACAGTAATCACAAACTATTAAACACTTTTCTCTACTTTACAGTCAAGTTCAATCATGGTCCATCACGCCCCCCTTTGTGAGTGTTCATGACGCACTGCAGTCTATTGTGTAATGTACAGTCCAGTGACTTTCACAGTCATTGGTCCTTCTATGACCCCCTACACCACCTTACACTTTGCCAATATGTTTCTCAACCACCCAGTTAAATCACCAACACAAACAAACCCAGAAATAAACCCCACATGACAGTCCTTAAATAGAGTTGCACTTGCCCCTGCCATCGCTCCGCTTATAGATTAGGAGTACAAGTGTAGGGCGTATATCAGATTTTTAGCATACATTTTTGCCCACCGTACCTGCAGTGTAAAGTACAGTAATCTCCTGGCTTGTCCTGGCTGTTGGCTGAGCTGGGGCTGCAGACTGCCATCTCAGAGGGAAAGAGGGTTTAAAATGCCTGGCTAGCTGCTTAGGACCGCAGCCTCAGCAAGACCCATCCACACTGAGACCAAGCACAAACAGCCATCATTAGCCTGCTCCGTCACACTCGTGACCTTCAGAGGCTTGAAAGGCAGACGGTGAGATTTCTTGGGGAAAGGTACATAAACTGTACTGTGTGCACTGTTGCTACTGTAAGCTGTATGTAAACAATCAATGAATGTAAATCATATGTTTGAAATTAATTTGGAAACCTAGCAACAAGATGAAAGATACAGAATGAACTGCAGAGGTACTCATCAACTTGTGCTTGATTTCTTAGACTTGTTCAGTGTATAGCAGGGAGAGCGAAAGTTAAAGACCAGTTGAGCTGACGGCCATTCTACAATATTTTGCTATGTTTAAGTCATCAGTCTAGCAAGAGGGCAATATTTTATTAATGTTGTAGTGTCGTCCCCCACCCCCAGAAAGATATCATGACATTTAAAAACAGTGAGCGTCCCTCATATAGACAAACGTAGAAGGACTATGTAAAGGGCCCTATTTTGTTGTTCTGAGCATATGCAATATGTTTGCCTCCAACCGAAACACGTAACGTTGCACAGAAAATATCTTTTGACTTTCAATAAATGAGTGACTAAAAATGACAGTTTAGGCTAACAAAACTACTCTTCAGCTGTTGACCAGGAGGTAAAACAACAAGGACAATGGGTTCCTCTCTCTTTGCTACAGTATGAGCAGGTACCTGACTCTGAAAAAGCATTATGTGAATTTACAATGCAGTGGAATAGCAAAGCAGTAAGAAGACACAATTACGAAAAGAAAGTGAGGGCGAACAGCCCTTTCATTCTCTCATGACTTCCATAGTCAGAAAGAGAAAGAGAGATGCTATATCTCCCTTTCATCTCAGAGTTTTGTCTTTCAACTAAATTTTATCTTTGACTGTTTGCCTTAAAGAGGAGTTTTCATCTTCTTTCTTCCTCGCTGCTGCACAGAGAGGACATTTTTCTCATGTAAATGTGGCAGCTTCAACAGCTAAGTAACTACCCTCATGCATATCCACCTGCCCGGAATGTGCAGTGATGACACTTAAATGCAATATCATTAATATACTTCAGTCGTATGACATTGATTTAAGACAGGGCTCTTTTTTAAAGGTGTGAAAAGAATTCGGGAAAACTTTTTTTTACAGATGCTTAGATAACCTGCTTTAACACTTGAAAAGAGAACAATCACATTTACATATATTTTTGGAAAGGAGGGTATGGAGATTAGGTGGTAGCCAATTGTCACAGCGTCCATTTGTTTTACTTTTGTGAATAACTTTGTATAGATATGCTTTGTTTAAAACACATTGTAGCTATATTCAATTCAATTATGTAAGGGCCAATATCAATGCTTGATTTGCAGTATAGTTCAAGCCAGTTGTTTATATCTCTATTATGCTTCAGCTCTAGGTTTGTTTCTTTGATTCTTTTTCAAAAGAAGGCCAAGTAGTTTGCTGTTTAATCTCCATGTTTCAATCCCCATCACTACACAATTATGTTCACTTTTACCACATTAAGCAATTATTGGAAGCTAATTTCAATTTGTGCTTATGAAAAGCAGCTGCAATTACTGTGTGTACCTGTTCCTCTATTTCAGATCCATGCAATCATTGTTGTTCCAATTTACAGATAAACAATTACAGTATGATAATTTTTGCTACAGAATAACTGTAATGTTTGGTAGCAACTTTAACAAAAGTACACTGTATAATTCTCATTATAATTTGGATACTTCTTAACCTACCATGTCAGTATTTCACAAATACAATTTGTTCTCAGTTATCTACTTCAGTGAATGAAGGATACTGAAATACTCAATGATGGCATATCTATTTTTAACAACAAGGTCAGTGGTGGAAAAGATTATGAAAAAATATGCCAACTTTGTTTTATCAAGAACATATCAACCTAGTTCAATTGTGTTCTAATATGTCTACTCTTTCTGAAAAACCATACAGTACTTATCAAACCCAGACACAGGGCCAAGTGCTATGTGAGTTTTCAGTGACCACCAGAGCTTCCATTAGACTGAAACATCTGCCAGTCAACACCAACTCTCACTAATGCCATGGACTTTGCTATTGACCCATGAAACCATTATTCTCTGATGCAACCTTCAGGTGCAATTTTAGAATAAGCTGTTCTTATGACAGGTGATATAAGTTGACTGCACAAACACCTCTGGGGAAGAAGTGTAGTCTTTCCTCAAGCACAGTAGGCCTACACAGGGTACTGCATTCACACTGCTGGCTGATATGAACAAGCACCTTCTGCCATGCAAGTATCCTGGTTTTAAATGGAACAAAAATGTCAGAATTCTGCACATTTTTGCAATCACATCCCTTCTGGCACAATATTAATGAGCAATATTTTCCTTGTCATAGATTGTCTCCATTTATTTGACGAGGAAAGATACCACCCCGACTCCTATTGGTTGCCTGGAGGTGCGTTGCATTGGTAGCAGTGGATTGATGTCGAGTCATTAGTGGTTTACACTCGGAGCTCCTCAACCTCCTCCCTCTCTCTGCCAGCAGGTAGAAATAGTGTGAGGGAAAGTCATTAACCAGGGAACAGAACTAATGAAGGGATAAATGAACAGAACAACAAAGAAATACAGCATGGTTTACCCTGCCTGGCTCCTACCTGGCTGCAGGTTCGTTATACTATCTGGGTCAGAAATGTCTGCAATGGGGAAGAAATCTTTGAGGAAATGCAAGAAACACGTTTTTTTTTGCCGATGTCTCATTGACTATTAATAATGAGCTGACCTGGTTGAACACAGTGAGTGATTCAGACCACACAACCTCATCTATATATATAGAACTGTGTGAATGTTGAACAGGCAAATGTATCATTGGCCTGGCCAGTTAAGCATGCACCACTTCAACCACAGTCCCTTCAGAGAATTGCCTCTAAAACTCTGTGACTTTTTAGTGCCTCTGTGAAATTCTCTTTCACCCCCATGTTGTGAATCTATGCCAGAATATGGATTCCTGCTGTTGGATGGATTTCCCAACATTAGAATCTCATAACTGTGAGAGTCACTCTTTTAGCATGAGGCTGTCAGATAGAATGGCATGTTTCAAAGCAGGGGTCTAAAGCTATTAAAATACCCATTGGCTCCCTGTCCCCTCAAGATCCCCAGTCAAGCCTCTATCCCCCAAGCCTGTCACTCACACCAACAAATTTAAGAGGGGGTTTAATCTCAGAGGTCCATGGAATTGACTTCTAAATGAATGCAACACGATTCATTCTCTTATTTTTTTCCCTTTACCCCACCTCTTTTCAGGGGATTTGTCATTAGGCCCGGGCTTGACAACGCAGGCTAAATGAACAGGAGATTCAGACAGTGAGGAATGTGGGTCAGGATGATAATATGCAACACACAATGGCAGCAGAAGTACTGTTTCCCCCCGGAGCTACAGCCTCTCCATCCCACAGCCCCCCTGATCATCCAAGTGACTAATTTGAGAACATGGAGGAAGAGGAGTCCAACGACAGATACCCTAATTAAAAAATCTGACAAAAGTGTGTAGGTCCTCTGCGCCCGTAATATATCTAGATTAAAGACTGTGTCTGTAATGAAAACAAACAGACACACTCCTTGGGGAAACAGCAGAGCAGAATGCAGTCTGATATTATTAGAGATTGTTGCAGTGTGGAAAGGCATCATACTCAGCAGAAAAACAAGAACAGGACTTCTATTCAATGTACCCTTCAATGCTGAAATGCTTTGGCTGATTCCTGTCCTTAAGAGACGGTTAAAAGGCTCAGACCTGGGTTCAAATACTATTTAGGGGATTTCAATTACTTTCAAATACATTTTTTATGATGTTTTGGGGGGTTTTTTTCTTTAAAAATACCAGTGGTTGAATATTGGAATGTATTTGAAAATACACTAGGAAACTATTGGCATGCATTTTCAAATACAAATATTTAAAGACTCCATAAATATGAAACACTCCCAGGTCTGTTTGGTCCTAGGGGTATTTGAAATGCTGTGTTTGTAATAAGTATTTGAAAATAGTTTCATAAACTTCAAAAAGAAGTAGCTGATTTGGCCACATTATGTGGAAATACTCAAACACACAGGAAATAAGTTTATTAAATAAAGAAATACTTATATATGCATGTATTTGAACCCAGGTATGTCTAGGCTACCCACAATAAACTATTTTGATGTTTTCGGTCTTTTCAAAATGTGTTTGTGACGGGTAAAATGGGACATAGAATTCTAAGAAAGCTCATGAGAATTCTCATTACAAACCATTAGCATCCTCATCATCAACCCATACTACTGTGTCCCGTCTTTGTTTTACCAACTTGTCATCATTCTGAGAAAGAAACCTTATCCCCTTCCAGCAGTTGAGCTATGTTGTCTCTCTTGAGCTTTTTGAAATTCTAAAATAATGAATCATTAGGGAAACGAACCTGTTTAAAAAACACAACTAATTACCAGCCCAAACACAGGATTAAGGCTACAGTATCACTCAGCCTCTCTGGGGTACAGGGAGGTGGTACAAATTACTAGATGTCAGATTAATAATGAATTAAAGCCAAGTAAAATAATTCACAGAGTCCCTGGCCACAGGAGGGACTTTGATTAAAAAAGAAACCGTAATAGTCTAGTTTTACATTTTGTAATACCTTACGCTGTAAAATTATGTCAGGTTGAATAAATTGCTTTGCTGCTTTGGTCAAAACATAAAATTACACTCAACACGTTTATTAATTTGTTGTTGAATTAAAATGTGCTACCATTTGGAAATCATTATCGGTTTCTGTACAATACTGAAACAACGTGTACATCCAACCTCTAATGGCTCAATGGCTCAAATGTTTTATGTCTGTAAGGACTTTCTATTTAATGTCAGCCATCTTGATGATGTTTTAATTAAGGAGAGATAATCGTATTAAGCTTGCCAGCCCAATTCTCTGATTAAATCTAGGCTGTCTCCTTCTTAGATAGACTAATAGATTATATTAATCCAACAGTGGACTGCACTCATGTTCTCAAGTGTTCTCAAGATACCATTAGGGACAGTGTTATGATATCAGATATTGCTTTATTGTTGTTGACAAGCCGACACATTTATCTTTGTTAGTATGACATGCATCATTCATTCCTTATGTACTGTATATGTGCAGTACCAGTCAACAGTTTGGACACACCTACTCATTCGAAGGGTTTTTCTTTATTTTTTACTATTTTCTACATTGTAGAATGATAGTGAAGACATCAAAACTATGAAATAGCACATATGGAATCATGTAGTAACCAAAAGTGTTAAACAAATCAAAATATATTTTATATTTGAGATTCTTCAAAGAAGCCACCCTTTGCCTTGATGAGAGCTTTGCACACTCTTGGCATTCTCTCAACCAGCTTCATGAGGTAGTCACCTAGAATGCATTTAAATTAACAGCTATGTCCCTTATTAAAAGTGTATTTGTTTCTTTCTTAATGCATTTGAGACAATCAGTTGTGTTGTGACAAGGTAGGGGGGTATACAGAAGAGCCCAATTTTGTAAAAGACAAAGTCCATGTTATGGCAAGAATAGCTCAAATAAGGAAAGAGAAATGACAGACCATCATTACTTTAAGACATGAAGATCAGTTAATCCAGAAAATGTCAAGAACTTTGAAAGTTTATTCAAGTGCAGTCACAAAAACCATCAAGCACTATGATGAAACTGGCTCTCATGAGGAACGCCACAGGAAAGGAAGACCCAGAGATACCTTAGCCTCAGATATCTGCAAATAACTGCACCTCAGATTGCTCCTCATAGAGTTCAAGTAACAGACACATCTTAACATCAACTGTTCAGAGGAGACTGCATGAATCAGGCCTTCACAGTTGAATTGCTGCAAAGAAACCACTACTAGAAGATACCAAGAAGAAGAAGAGACTTGCTTGGGCCAAGAAACACGAGCAATGACATTAGACCAGTGGAAATCTGTCCTTTGGTCTGATGAGTCCAAATTTGAGATTTTTGGTTCAAACCGCCATGTCCTTGTGAGACGCAGACTACGTGAACGGATTATCTCTGCATCTGAGTCCCACCGTGAAGCATGGAGGAGGAGGTGTGATGGTGTGGGGTGCTTTATTGGTTACACTGATGTGATTTATTTAGAATTCAAGGCACACTTAACCAGCATGGCTAGCACAGCATTCTGCAGCGATACGCCATTCCATCTGGTTTGCGCTTAGTGGTACTATCATTTGTTTTTCAACAGGACAATGACCAAACACACCTCCAGGCTGTGTAAGGGCTATTTGACCAAGAAGGAGAGTGATGGAGTGCTGCATCAGATGACCTGGCCTCCACAATCACCCAAACTCAACCCAATTGAGATGGTTCGGGATGAGTTGGACCACAGAGTGAAGGAAAAGCAGCCAACAAGTGCTCAGCATATGTGGGAACTCCTTCAAGACTGTTGGAAAAGCATTCCAGGTGAAACCTTTGACTGGCACTGTAAATCCGTTCCTTTTAGCTGTCTGACCATACTGCTTCAATGACAAAGCCATGCATGCACAGTAAGCATCTCATACTGCATTTTCTACATCACAGCCCTGTGAAATGTCTCTAGTTTTTAACCACATTGTTAATTTATATCCAACTACTGTACTGATAACAAATTGTGAAGCCTTTACATTTAAAAAAGAATAACCTTCATTACTGTTTATAACTCCAGACTGTTTGCATGATGAGAGTCTGCTGTCCTGAGGAACACCTGTTTAGATGCTGGCCGAAGAGAAAAAGGAGCAGGAGGGAGAAAAATAATAAAAGTTCAACTAAGTGAGAAAAGATTATGCTTAAGACTGCTACAAATCTTGCTGATGCAGTCAAATTGTAATTGGCTGCACCAGAGCCATATTTTACATGAAATGTAATGTCGGATGTGTAATTTTGCTGTGAGGTCCCATTGGTGATACTCTCATCTGCTAAGTGAAGCGATGTGCAACATTAGGGGCTTCAATTAAAGAACAGTAAAGATAATTGAAGTTGTAGCATGGCATGACCGTATTAGATATGACATACTTTGGCCACAGATCAAAGACACTTCATATTGTCTCTGCCAACGAACAGGTGTTTCTAGGTAGGGGAGGTCAGTTCGGGACAACTGGTATGTGTCCCAAATGGTACCCTATTCCCTATATAGTGCACTAGTTTTGACAAGAACCCTATAGTGCCCTAAATAGGAAATAGGGTGCAATTTGGTTTGCACACCTGCTCTTGTCCCTACAGTATCACAGGTGAACACATACAGTTGAAGTCGGAAGTTTACATACACCTTAGCCAAATGCATTTAAACTCTGTTTTTCACAATTCCTGACATTTAATCCTAGTAAAAATTCCCTGTCTTAGGTCAGTTAGGATCACCACTTTATTTTAAGAATGTGAAATGTCAGAATAATAGTAGAGAGAATGATTTATTTCACCTTTTATTTCTTTCATCACATTCCCAGTGGGTCAGAAGTTTACATACACTCAATTAGAATTTGGTAGGATTGCCTTTAAATTGTTTAACTTGGATCAAACGTTTTGGGTAGCCTTCCACAAGCTTCCCACAATAAGTTGGGTGAATTTTGGCCCATTCCCCCTGACAGAGCTGGTGTAACTGAGTCAGGTTTGTAGGCCTCCTTGCTCGCACACACGCTTTTTCAGTTCTGCCCACAAATGTTCTATTGAGGTCAGGGCTTTGTGATGGCCACTTTGGCCACTTTGTCCTTAAGCCATTTTGCCACAGGTTTGGAAGTATGCTTGGGGTCATTGTCCATTTGGAAGACCCGTTTAAGACCAAGCTTTAACTTCCTGACTGATGTCTTGAGATGTTGCTTCAATATATCCACATAATTTTCCTCCCTCATAATGCCATCTATTTTGTGAAGTGCACCAGTCCCTCTTGCAGCACAGCACCCCCACAACATGATGCTGCCACCCCCTGTGCTTCACGGTTGGGATGGTGTTCTTCGGCTTGCAAGCCTCCCCCTTTTCCTCCAAACATAACGATGGTCATCATGGCCAAACAGTTCTTTTTTTGTTTCATCAGACCAGAGGAGATTTCTCCAAAAAGTACAATCTTTGTCCCCATGTGCAGTTGCAAACCGTAGTCTGGCTTTTTTATGGCGGTTTTAGAGCAGTGGCTTCTTCCTTGCTGAGCGGCCTTTCAGGTTATGTCGATATAGGACTCGTTTTACTGTGGATATAGATACTTTTGTACCTGTTTCCTCCAGCATCCAGAGGCACGGAGTTTGAAGGTAGGCCTTGAAAAAGAAATGATGTCAATTATCCTATCAGAAGCTTCTAAAGCCATGACATAATTTTCTGGAATTTTCCAAGCTTAGTGTATTTAAACTTTTGACCCACTGGAATTGTGATACAGTGAATTATAAGTGAAATAATCTGTCTGTAAACAATTGTTGGAAAAATTACTTGTCATGCACAAAGTAGATGTCCTAACCGACTTGCCAAAACTTTAGTTTGTTAACAAGAAATTTGTGGAGTGGTTGAAAAACGAGTTTTAATGAGTGTATGTAAACTTCCGACTTCAACTGTATGTGCACACTCAAAGCTAGAATTTCAGATTAGTTATGGATTTTGAAGAGAATAAGACATTACAATGAGGAATTCACACCGTTCACACACATCCACATGAATTCACATAATTAGGCGAGCGTAAAACATATGTTTCGTTAATACGGTAAACACTAGCTAGGACAGATTGTGTATTGCTGCAATCTTATGCAGTACGGAAGAAATGACTTATGGCATCGGTGGCAGAGTATCACATCCCCAACGTCACATGCCTTGGGTTTTACAATAATAATAATAATAATAATAATAATAACAATAATAATAATAATAATAGTAATAATAATAATAATAATAGCAATAATATTAGTCATATTATCATTCCCACGACCCCTCCGCCAGCAGACAGTCATGCCGCAGAGTCAGAGACGTGAGGTGGAAACATCATGGACGCCTGCCTGGCGCGTTGACCAGGAGGGAAGGAAGGGATACTGTAACTTTAGTTGTGTCCCAAATGTCCCAAAAGGGTACCATTTGGGAAGCAGTCACTGTGATCTGAGCGCCCCTGTTCCCCTGCTCTCCTTTCAGTACCACGACAAAGCTCATTCCCTTCTGCTCCAACAGCTGCAGCTCTCGGCCGTGACTCGACACGTGCCAGAGATCAGTCACTTCATGATTTAATAAGTCAAAAGACACTTTGACTTTGCCATTGTTTCTCAAAGCACCCCTCCGCCTCCTTCATCAACCACCCCCACTCCTGCCCATCATCGATGTGTGTAGTGAGTAAAGTAGGATGGCAGTCTTAACCCGGCCTGTAAATAATCTCACATAGCCTTGGTTCGAACCTGCCGGGGGAATTACCCAGATGTCTGGGCACCTGGTAATAGAATTTAAATGCTGCCAGTTGTCATGCTTGCTCGCTTCAATTTACTGTTGAAGTAAACAGGTTTCAATTCCACTTTATTTTGGCCGTGTGTGAAATCAATCTTTGTTTAATTGTTCCCTGTTACTTCAGGGGCTCGTGCCATTTTGACTAATAGCCTTGTAGTGAAAACGTTGAGGGACACAGGAAGAGGGCCAGTGTTGATAGGGTGAACTAGCCTGATGTTACTAGCTAGCTAGCTATAGGTCCTCTGTGTTATGCACTGCCATAGAGTGGCCATCACATGTTCTTGTGTAAGTCACATCTAAATTTCAAATGTGACATCTTGATTGATGAATGAAGGTTCCCAGATGTGTCTGGAATTATCATGAAATTGTGCTGAACATATGCCGATTGATCTAATGCGACATCTTGAATCAGATACATAGCCAGAAACAATAATAGCAAGTGTCGTTAACCTGTTCTTTAAAGCTAATTTCCATACACACTTATGCACATTTGGGCCCTTATTTGTCAGCTATTACAGAAATGGTGATACCTTCCTTGCATTTTGAGGATCATAGGGATAAAGGTGAGGTTTTGAATAACTTCCCGAGGTGGGAGAAGTTGAACACTCTCTCCTCCTAATCTAATGTATTAGGTCTCGTGTAGTCTGTGTAAATGAAAAAGACAGCAGCAGTTCACATCTCAGTGAGATAGCTCCCCAACTCCATCCAGAAGACACTCACTCTGTCAACCTGGGTTCCAGGGACACCCACCGTAGACACAAGTGGCATCCCAAATGGCACCCTATTCCCTATATAGTGCACTGTTTTGACCAGAGCCCAATGGCCCTACTTTAACTAGAGCTCCACTCAAAAGTAGTGCATTATATAGGGACTAGGGTGCCACTTGGCATGCACTCAAACTCTCCCTTCACTTCCACCTGATCCAGGATGAACCAGATGATGACAGCGTGTCTGACACCACGGGTTCTTTGGATGTTGTGCAGATGCTCTGCTGAGCAAGAGTCGCATGAGTGACTGGCAAGCTGACCACATGTCAGATGCTGCTGCCTGGGCTACGAGAGAAAACATGGCTGGCCTGACCGATGACGGGCGGCAGGAGAACTACAAGGATCCCAATATGTAGGTTGCGTCCCAAATGGCACTCTATTCCCTATGTGGTGTACTACTTATGACCAGGGCCCATAGGGATCCCTGGTCTAAAAGTAGTGCACTTTGTAGGGAAGAGGGTGTCATTTGAGACGAATCCACAAAGTGCCACACACAGAAAGGATACTGACATCAAAGCCGTCCCGGCAGCTGCTCTCAAAACAACCATGTCAGAAGTTCACAGATAGTTGGTGATGGAGTAAATTAGTGTATCTTCCTGGAGGAGAGAGTTGATGAATCTACCGACGACGATACAGTTTAGATCCCTTTGTTGGTGTGTGTGCTGTACTGTGTGCTGTATCCTTCTCCATGGTAGGCCAACCCCATGTTGAAATGATGACTGAAAGTCAAAACTCATCAGGCTACTCATTAAATTAAATTACAGGTGTGTTATAAGACCGTATAACTCCGATGAGAAATCATTTCAACTGATTATGTAGTATCATGTGCAATGGTAGTATCACATCGCCTGATACCGCTACCATATCAGAACAAGAATATTGCTTGGCAAACATTTCCATAGTACACACTGGGTGTGCTGCTGCCAGCGGCCCTGATATGATGAACTGTGTTTGTATAGGGCTATATTTTGCTACCTGGAATGCCGTTGCTCTTTTACACAGCTATGTCCTGGAGCCTGTCTTGCTCTTTGGAGGGATAATCATGAAATCTCTACCATATTGTCCTCAGGCACCTCCACTCAAGTGGAATCCTATTCATCAGCGCCCCTAATGAGCTCACAGCACTGTCCCTCCCCAGAACACACCCAGTCTGCATCCCGAATTGCACTCTATTCCCTTTATAGAGCACTACTTTTGACCACAGTCCTATGAGTCCTGGGCAAAAGTAGTGCTCTATAAAGGGAATACAGTGCCATTTGGGATGCAAACACTGTCCCTCCACACATACCCAGACCAGGGTAATGGAGACAGCAGCTCATCCTTAATTGATGCTTAGATGATGCCATCTGAAACCAGTAAGCTACAATAGGCTATACCTCCTTTGCGGGACATGGTGGCACCGCAACAAAATGGAAGATACAAAATTAATATTGTATCTAAATAATTGGGGACTCTCCCCAACCCTTAACAAGAAGTAGGGAAAGAAGTTCCTATACAGAATGTTTCCTGCACAGTTTCGTGGAGTAGGTTTTGATACATTGGTAAGAAACGTGCAGAAAAATGAAATGCATAAATTGACTTATAAAGCTTCGACTTAAGGGAGCGGTTGAAATTACACAATTGGTACCCAGGGAAAATGGGGGGAGAGTCATGCTCTTTAATGACATGTTTAATTTAGTCCAGGGGAAGATCCTGTAATTGTAATCAATTAAATGTCACATTGCTCAAAGTTTGATAATTAGTTGCTTATTATATCTCGATGTGTGCCAGATGCTGCCCCCCCCCATCCCTGACTCTCTGCTGGGTGCGCAATATCAAGTGCGCCTAGTGTGGTCTCAATCAAATGATCCACAGCCTGTACTATAGGCTATAGGCCTGGGCTATATGACGAGCATGCTCGGAGAAGCACAGGGCAAAGTTATATTTAGAAGAAAATGCATTTCTTTCCCAAGTTTTTGCACTGCTGGGATGGTTGTATATAGAACTACGCTACACTGCATTACACACGGCAATGGATAACCTATCCCAATCATGAACTCTGCTCTTGCTGATGTAAACCCTTTGGTGCTGCCTAACCAATGGCTGTGCTGTGTACGGTGGCACTTCAGGAGGCTTCTTCCGAAAACAATTGTTTTATTGGTCAAAAAAAACGAAATCAATATCTGTGCTTGCGGACTAGGACTACTGGTGTCCTGTTCAGTTTGAGAGGGAGAGCGTGAAGATGAGAAGGAAGACTACTTACTACTGCTATAATTGATTTTAATAAAAAACAATATGTTTCGTTGACCATATTGAGTAATTGACCTTTATTTAACTAGGCAAGTCAGTTAAGAACAAATTCTTATTTTCAATGATGGCCTTCTGGGTAATAATGAGTTAACTGCCTTGTTCACGGGCAGAACGACAGATTTTTACTTTGTCAGCTCGGGGATTCGATCCAGCAACCTTTCAGTTACTGGCCCAATGCTCTAACCACAAGGCTACCCTGCCGCCCCAAAAAGCCATATTTGAGTAATTTACATGCATTACTATGAAGAGGCAGCCATGGAGATAGACAGTGCATGGGTGCTGAAAGTAGGCTAATTCGAGAAGGCCTAATTCGTTTAAACACTCGTCATTTTAATTTGACTTTAGGCTACTTTGTGTTGTAGCCTATTTCTTCCTATTCAAGAAATAAGAGGTAGGCCCACCTGTTTGATAGACTAAATTATAGTCTACTATCCGGGGCTCGAATTGAGGGGATATGTAAGGGTATGTATGCAGCGGGTATTTTGGCTTATGCTCAAGAAAATGGCTGAAAGCCTACAACTTGTTAGCTTAAGATTTCGAATAAAATGTAATAGACCCAATTATATGAAGTCATCTATAACAACGTTTTATTCCGGAATGCTTTATGCTAGAAACAAGCTGTAAAATGCCGGGAAAACAAGTGGCATAAATGATTCGGGAGACAAACAAACACGTAACAAAACACAGGGTTGAACCCCAAACAAAAGAGCGAGAAGTACCTTGAATAAATAACACACGCGCACAATGATAAAACACACAGCACAGGTACTCACACGCACCAACGGACATTGTAACAATAATCGACAGCCCAATGGAAACCAAAGGGCACATTTATACAAGTACTAATCAGTGGGAATAGGGGACAGGTGTGCGTAATGAAAGTTCCGGAGGGCGCCGTGACAGTACCCCCGACGCGCTGCACTAGCAGCGCAACGACACCGGCCTCGAGGGAGATCACAAGAACGCAGTGCGGGTCGATAAGGACCCGATGTAGCTGCCAAAGGTGCATCGTCGTCGGACGGGCCAGTAGCCGCTGCTGAAGTTGCGGCGGCGTCGGATGGACCAGTTGCAGTGCTTTCGGACGGACCGGTTGTGGCGGCGTCGGACGGCCCAGTTGCAGCTGCCGAAGTTGCGGCGGCACCGGACGGACCAGTCGCAGTGTCGTCGAACGGGCCATTCCCGCTGTCTCCATTAATGGTAGATTATTATTATGTCATGTCGGTATGAAGGGTCGGGAGACAGGCACAGGAATGCATAATATGTTTTTTTATTTCTTACCCAAATTACAGAATGCCGTGTAAAGGCACGGGGATGAAGACCAAACAAACACTATACAAACACAGGGTTGAAACCCAAACAAAAGAGCGAGGAGTACCTCGAATAAATAACACAAGCGCACAATGATTAACACACGGGACGAGACCCGTAATCATCTGTGCAATCCACAATGGCACAAAAGCCAAAACACACAGCATAGGTACTCACACGCTCCAACGGACATTGCAACAATAATCGACCAACCAATGGAAACTAAAGGGTACACTTATACAAGTACTAATCAGTGGGAATAGGGGACAGGTGTGTGTAATGAAAGTTCCGGAGGGATCTCCCCTGACGCGCTGCCCAGCGCTGCCCAACAACACCGGCCTCGAGGGAGAGCACAGGAACGCAGTTCGGTTTGATCACGACCCGATGCAGCTGCCAAAGTTGCGTTATCGTCGGACGGGCCAGTTGCCACTGGCGAAGTTGCGGCGGCGCCCGACGGACCAGTTGCAGTGTCGTCGAACGGGCCATTCCCGCTGTCTCCATTAATGGTTGATTATTCTGTCATGTCGGTATGAAGGGTCGGGAGACAGACGCAGGAATGCGTAATAGTTTTTTTTATTGCACCCAAATTATGGCGTGCCGTGTAAAGGCACGGGGACGAAGACCAAACAAACACTATACAAAACACAGGGTAGAAACCCAAAACAAAAGAGCGAGGAGTACCTCGAATAAATAACACAAGCGCACAATGATTGACAAATGGGACGAGACCCGTAATCATCTGCGCAATCCACAATGGCACGAAGCCAAAACACACAGCAACTCACACGCACCAATAGTAACAATAGTAACATAGCAACAATAATCGACCAACCAATGGAAACCAACGGGCACACATATACAAATTCTTATCAGTGGGAATAGGGGACAGGTGTGCGTAATGAAAGTTCCGGAGGGTTCCGTGACAGACACGATGTATATGGGATATCTTCGGTTTGTCTCTTCAGACATTCAGAGGCTGCGCTAAAACTTTCTATAGCCGAGGAGAATTTTCTATTCTGTCATTATACATTTACTTTCAACATTTCAACAGGCTATTAAACAACAAACTAACTCTAAATAAGTCAGGAGCCAGGTAGCATAAGAAGGATTTATTAATATACGTGACTTGTTTCAGGAAACTAGGCATATGGCGTACATCACTACTTCACAGGAGACACATTTGAATATACAGTCAGAAATGCCTTCTGGAACATGTGAACTTTCATGTGCCTTAATAACAAAAGTGTATGCCATCTCTATATGCGTATAAAATTGTTAAATTACAAGCCTAGTTGGTTTAGCCATGGAAAAAGCCAGGAACCTTCCCTCTAGCCATGATTGGCTGAGATAATGGATGGGCTGGACATGATCAGAGATTAGTTTGGATTGGTCTGTCTATAACATGAGCTGCTCAGTATGTGTAGGTTATACTTTCTAACGCAGCTATTTTTAAAGATATCACGAAGAACTGCAAAAGTGTTGCTAATGTTCTTCACTTTCTGGAAGACCAAGTTTCGAAATCAGTGGTGGAAGCAGAGGAGGGAGACTAAAAGAGAACACACAGAAGGCTGTTGTATAAAACACCTGCCTCCGCATTGCATCTTCAAACTAAGGGCAACCATGGCATCCGTATATATACATACACACACATACACACAGTGTACACTGAGTGTACAAAACATTAGGAACACCTGAACTAATTTAGGCTTGCCTAAACAAAGGCGCTGCATACTTATGCAACGACTATATTTGAGTTATTAATTCTCACGTTTTTCATCCATTTTGACATTAGAGTAATTTGTGTAGATTGTTGTCAAAAAAAATGACAATTTTAATCCCACTTTCAAGGGGTCTGAATAATTTTGCAAGGCACTGTAAATGTATTCTATGCTCGCTTCGAGGCAAGCAACACCACAACCATGCACGAGAGCAACAGCAGTTCCGGACGACTGTGTGATCTCGCTCTCCATAGACGATTTGAGTAAGACCTTTAAAAAGGTTAACAGAGTATGCGCTGACCAGATGGCAAGTGTCTTCACTGACATTTTCAACCTCTCCCAGGCCCAGTCTATAATAATTCCAGTACATGTTTCAAGCAGACCACCATAGTACCTGTGCCCAATAACAACAAGCTAATCTGTTTAAATGACTAGCACTCACATCTTTTGCCATAAAATGCTTTGAAAGGCAGGTCATGGCTCACATCAAGACAATCATGAACACCCTGAACCCACTCCAATTCACACACCTCCCTTTATTTATCTATTTGACCTTTATTTAACCAGGAAAAGCCCATTGAGACCCAGAGTCTCTTTTTCAAGGGAGACCTGGCCAAGAAGGCAGTAACAATCAATACATACAGAATTAAAACATACCACAATACAATGCAACAACATGATCCAGCCTAAAAAAAAAGCCCTAACAGATCCACAGATGATGCCATCTCTATTGTACTCCATACAGCGCTTTCCCACCTGGACAAGAGGAACACCTACGTGAGAATGCTGTTCATTGACTACAGCTCAGCGTTTATCAACATAGTGCCCTCCATGCTCATCTTTAAGCTCAGGACCCTGGGACCCTCTGCAACTGGATCCTGGATTTCCTGATGGGCCAGCCCCAGGTGGTGAGGGAAGGCAACAACTAATCCGCCACTCTGACCCTCAACACGGGGACCGCTCAGGGGTGCATGCTTTGTCCCCTACTGCATGGCAGTGCACGACTCCAACACCATCATTAAGTTTACTGATGAGACGACAGTGGTTGGCCTGGTCACTGACGACAATGAGACAGCCTATAAGGAGGAGGTCAGAGACCTGGCAGTGTGGTGCCTGGACAACAACATCTCACTCAACGTCAGCAAGACAAAGGAGATTCATGGACTACAGGAAACGGAGGGCCGAGTACGCACCCATCCACATTGACGGGGCTGTAGTGGAGAGGGCCGAGAGCTTCAAGTTCCTCTGTGTCCACATCACTAAGGAATTATTGTGGTCCACACATAGCAACACAGTCGTGAAGAAGGCACGACGACACCTCTTCCCCATCAGGAGGTTGAAACGATTCAGCATGGACCCTCAGATCCTCCAAAAGTTCTACAGCTGCACCATTGAGAGCATCTTGACGATGTCAAAGGACCTAAAAATTGTCAAAGACTTCAGCCAACCAAGTCACAGACTGTTCCCTCTGCTACCACAGTGCAAGCGGTACCAATGCACCAAGTCCGGAACCAACACGACCCTGAACAGCTTCCACCTCCAAGACTGCTAAATAGTTAACCAATAGCTACCCGGACTATCTGCATTGACCCTTTTTCCACTAACTATTTTTGCTCATCACATATGCTGCTGCTACTGTTTGTTATCTATCCTGTTGCCTAGTAAGTTTATCCCTAGCTATGTGTACATATCTACCTCAATTACCACGTACCCCTGCACCTTGACTTGGTAATGGTATCCCGTGTACATAGCCAAGTTATCATTACTCATTGTGTATTTATTCCTTGTGTTACTATTTTTCTATAATTTTTGTATTTTTACGCATTGTTGGGAAGGGCCGTAAGTAAGCATTTCACTGTTAGTCTACACCTTAAAACTTCTTAGGGCTAGGGGGCAGTATCCTGAATTTTGGAGAGTCTGGTGTGCCCAAAGTAAACTGCCTAGTACTCAGGCCCAGAAGCTAGGATATGCATATGAGTGGTAGATTTGGATAGAAAACACTCTGAAGTTTCTAAACTGTTAAAATAATGTCTGTGAATATAACATAACTGAGTTTACCTTGAAAACTAGAGGAATACAGAAAGCTTTTCCAAGTGGAGTGATGAAGTGATTTCTGTCTGTGGCGCGCGAGACCAGGGAGCGCGCACCTCGTTTTTTTACTTTTCTATTGCCCAGGATATTATCCGTGTGAAATATAATACTTCATATACATAAAAGTGTACCTAAGGATTGATTAGAGATGTGGTTTGATTTGTTTGGACAAAGTTTATAGGTATATTTTGAACGCTCTATATGTCTTGTATAATGGGACGAGGGGACGGTGGATTTTCTGAACAGAACGCGCCAACCAAACAGAGATTTATGGATATAAAGAGATACTTTTTTGAAGAAAAGGAACATTGAATGTCTTGCTTGGACACTTCGGATTACCATCAGCAGAAGATCTTCAAAGGTAAGTGATTTATTTTAGCTCTTTTTATGTGTTTTGTGACACCCGCGCTGGTTTTCTTATTATGCTAATGATGGAAGTACACGGGGCGCTGTCCTCAGACAATTGTCAAGAGTCTAAGATTTTGAAGAGTGTGCAACACTTGTATTTTTATGAATGTTTTATAATACCTACATTTGCATTTTAAATTTGGCGCACTCCAGCTTCACCGGATGTTGTCAAATCGATCCCGTTAACGGGATCCGATCCGTAAGAGGTTTTAAGAAGCATGTCACATATACAATTTGATTTGATCATCAATTCTTGATTTCTCTCGCTTTCAAGGTTTTGAAGGGCAGTTAGGAATGCCTTCATTTGAACTGCTAAATATAGTCTATTTGATCTACTGTTATTAGCGTAATGCGTTTGCATATCTTTCAAGCGGTTGCCTGGCTCCCATTCCTCTCGTGGCCTTAATAAATCAGCATTTTAAATGCAATCTTTCATACAATAATTTCCAGATTCTGAAATTATCATTGGTAAGGTAATGAATGACAAGGTTGGACTTTAGCAGTAATACAGGCTTTGAGAAGAGCTTTGTCTTAAATCAGGCATATGGAAAAAATAAATGGATATTAAAAGTTGTGCATTACAGCATTAAGGAAAAGCGGACACATTGTTTACTTAAAAAGTGAATTTGCAGCTGTTCATTTTGAGTTAAGTATTATGAAAAGGGAAATGTAAACACTGGTGAAACGAAGGACTCTAAAGCAGTTGTATTGTGTAATCTAAACTGCCAGGTCGCAGTTGTAAATGAGATCTTGTTCTCAACTTGCCTGGTCTTGTTCTCAACTACCTGGTTAAAAAATAAACAGAGTGCTGAAATCGCAATTACATTCATCACATGACCAGTAGACAATATATTTTCAAACCCGTAGCTATTCTTCTCTCTATTACAAAGTCTGAAAAGCAATAAGGTCTGCCATTGATTTGTAGTATGTTGAGGCCTTGGGAGGCACCTGATTAATATCCTAGTGATCTGATGTCGTTACATGAGCTTTACTCTGCATTTACTTCACATAGATTGATAAATAACTGTAAAATATCAGAAAGATTATATTGACATAACACTACCTGGTGTGATCAATAAACTCTGCCAATGTCCTTTATTTCCCATGGAACTACACTTATTTCCTTGGGAAAAAAATTGTGCATGCTAAATTGGTGGTATTTAAGTGTACAAAGAAACCTAGCCTACCATCTATAATTGAAGTGTCACCTAGCAAATGCGTAGAACTATACTACTACTATGCACAATATGCATTATAATCTCACACAACTTCCTGGCAATCCAAGACTTATCCCAAAAATGCTCATTGTGTGTAATGACTTCTATGTGTCCTTACTTGCTCCTTGGCATTCCACAATCCGTACTGTGTGCTTAACCAATTCACAAATACAACTCTGAGTCTCCAAGGAATGCTCCCAAACTATATCAGCTGGTACAAGCTCTCTTTCAAATGCAATTTCATTTCTGACAATATTTTACCACATTGTCTACAAATGCTGATGAAATTGTCTCTATTCATGCGTGAAACAATCAGAAAACGGCTGATGTTTGTCTCACCCCCAACTGACACACTATTTGTGAAAGACAGCCCAAAATAAGACTCATGCCAAGTGTCTTTCCTTTCTATTCTAGCTGTACCATATGGGGTGGAATGTGTGAATAGTTCTCAGTGAAACACTTGATAGTAATTAACATCTGTTCCCAAGGAAACCAACCTGTTGTAGTAAGTCTAAAGGTTTCGAGCAGGTTGCTATTATCTTCTGTCTCGCTGTATAATAGAATTGCAAATACTGTGTCATATAACACGAGGTAAAAAAAACAACTTGAATGTGCATTAGTTGAGGAAATGCACTGTCTAACTGTCTAATCAAGCATACATTAGATTAGAGTAATGGGTTGCTCTTTAGGTGAGCCGATCAGACACAAAGGGCTTCACTCCTGTGATATGTGCTTCAGTTTGAGCCATGGTGGATAGGGCACTAGACTGCTGTGAGGTGGGGATATGGCACTGCTACTGTATGTCTGCATCTCAAATGGCACCCTATTCCCTGTATAGTGCACTACTTTTGACCAAGGCACACAGGGCTCTGGTTAAAAGTAGTGAATATTATAGGGAATACGGTTCCATTTGAGAGGCAGACCATGTATCCTCCCTAAACCCAGTAGTCTTAATTTAACAGTGCATTGTTCAGTCTCAGTACTGCACCCCTCTTCTTAGTGCCTGAGACCTGAACACCTCTAGATCAACCACAGGAGCCCTGGCTGTCTGCAGCGTTCAGGTTCACACCAGCAGGATCCTAGTCATGTGACTCAGTCTCCACATGGAGTCCAATGGGGGGCTTTGGGTTCCTCCTGGCTACAACACTGAGCTGCTAATCAAAGGAACAGTGCTAAAGGTGATAGATCGGAAGATAACAGAGGGGGTCGTTTCTAGAAACAAGGGCCTATTTTCTTGGAAATGTGAAAGGTGAAGATGGGCAAACCGTTTGAAGTGACAGTTTGATTAGCGTTCATTATGCAAAAAGGTAAGCAGAGTGGCTATTGTATAACAGGAAGAGGAACCGCAGCGCTGCCTGGCAGGTGATTAAGCCCCACACACCCATCTACAGGAAGTCTGACAGAGGTTTCTTTACAAGGCTACTACCACACCGTGAGCTTACCATGAATCTGTATGTGGGAGGTTATTTTGCATATGGTAGTGTTTGCAAGGAGAACGGTTGTTCAAAGGTTACTGTCTTATCCCCCTCCAAAAGTAATTGGTCTGCAAAACGAGTTTGGGTTTAATTAAGCAATAAGGCAATAAGAACTGAGGTGGTGTGGTATATGGCCAATATACCACAGCTAAGGGCTGTTCTTATGCATGACACAACGCAAAGTGCCTGGATAGAGCCCTTAGTCGTGGTATATTGGCCATATGCCACAAACCCCTGATGTGTCTTATTGCTATTATAAACTGCTTACTAACGTAATTAGAACAGTAAACAAGTAATGGTGTGTCATACCCATGCTACACAGTCGGATATACCACGGATTTCAGCCAATCAAAATTCAGGGTTCAAATGACCCGGCTTATAGTTTGTGTTAAACACCAATGTAATATGGTGCACCATACAGCACCATTTTTACTGTTTGATTGTTTGTCTAAAAACGTGTCTGTGTGTGCGCGCACACGTGTCAGTGTGTGTTTTGTGTGTGTGTGTCCTGGTTTCCATTAGGAAAATGAGGCGCCGGAAAACGTGACTGGGAAGATTTTTATTTAGCGGCCATGTGAGAAATGTAGCGGGTCCATATTCATTGGGTGTGTAACCCATTAGGGTGCCCGCCCTGCCCACCCATGGTGCTCAGAATGACTGAAATCATCAGATTATGGTAACTCATTTTAACAGAACATGCAACTTCCGTAATGAAGCAGCCAATAAAACATCATTTTCAAACATTGGCCAAAATGCAATTGAGCGCACCTGATGCCAGCGGTTCCGTATGTGACATGGTTGAATATCTCCGATAGAAACGTTGAAACAGAGGGAATATCAAGATGCAACAACTAGGATAGGTTGCTGATATGTCTAGGATTAGGCCTTTGGCTTCTGGACAACGAACACAAGTTGATACGAAAACCAATAGAACAGGAGAGAAATGTTGGTTTCAATGGCATATGAGGTCTTTATAAAATATTTGCCTCCACCTTTCTATGGTCAGATTTTTCCTAAACAACTTTTAAGCAAGATAAGACATACTGTACCTCATAATATGAAGTAAAACATTCAAGTTTCGAACAATTAAGTGTATGTTTTCAAAATGCATACTGCCACCAGCTCACAGTGGTGGGTGACATTCAAGTGCATAGCCTGCCTACCAATGCCTATGGGAGGCGCGCTTCAAATACCAGTTGAGAAGTAAAAATAGTCGCTGTTTTTAACACGCGATTGTACTCAGAATTGTTGCGCAATGACAGCGCTTATAAAAGCACATTCACTCCAGCAGCAAAGAGCTAGCACTGTCTGACGAGATATTCCACTCAAAATAGGCTCTATTTCCATCAATTAATAAATAGCATTATTTTGCAAATGGGAATAGTGTTTTCTCCTGGTCAAAATTGTTTATCAACCTTTCGTTCTTTTATTACAGGCTAACGGAAACCCTGGTATTTTGCGTGTTTGTATTTTGTGTGCATGTGTGTGTGTGTGTATGTGTCAGTCCACAAGAACACACGGCAGCGTGTAGCAATTAGTTGGCTACATGCAACCCTCAATCAATGTGAAAGCCCTCGCTCACATCTTTCCATCCATTTCCCAAGTCATGTCTATCTCCTGTTATTTCTCAAGAGGCTCATAAAATATATTAGCCCATAATGTGTTATGAATTGCTTTACGGAGGTCATTTATACCTAGACCACTGCCATAATGACAAAATGTCCTACGGAGTGATTCAGAATGGATAATATATTAAGCTTGTCAGCTGTTGACATTTATTTCTGATGCCCTTACCTGCTTGTACATTTGTAATTAACATTGTTGATCCTTGTGTGTTGCTAAATTAAATCATGGAGATCTAAGGGACGACTTGGTGCCGTCATTGATAATGGCCCTCAATTTATTGTGAACTCTTAAAGCGTCAAACTTGGCTCAGTGCAATGCACCTGTTAGACTAATTAAGCACTTAGACAATGTGCAGTGACATACATAATTGTTCCACCGACTACAACCAGGAATAGGAGATCTTATTTACTCTGCTCATGATATACTACTATAGCTTATTTCAGACGTAAAAAAAAAATGAAAGCTCTCTCTCAAACAAGCGTTGAATTCCATCAAGCATGAGACTATATTCTATTATCATGCCACATTCTCAGACACCTTCCTCCTTTCTCTTTTAAGAACATCAGAGAACCTATTGCATGAGTGATTTTGGAATCATGTTGATCGTTTTTCCCATTCTTTGCAGGAGTGGGCAAAGTCATGCAGTGGCCTGCTTCAACAGACTCACCAGGGATGGAAAATGACTCACTGTATTATACAGATTATTGCAGGCTCATTGAAGGGAAGATTGGGGTGTACCCGTGGGATAGTATTTCAGGTTGGTACATGGTGTCAGGGTACACTCTGTGCATCAAGAGGCCTGGGCCTTGAGGCCTGGAGGAGGGTAGGAGAGTGGAGAGAGCTAGCTGGGGCTCCAGGGACCAAGGAGGGAAGTGGCTCAGACGGTATCGCCGCAGGGATCTCTGGTCCATTGCTCCCTGTATGCTATAAAAGGAGCACAGAGATGGGAGTCACCTCTGTCATCTCATATCTAATGGGGGGAGTGTGTACCTCCTGTCATTGAACCTTCTCTCTAACGACCAGTGCAGTGTTCCGTAGCAAATGGCTCACTGGGCAAATTTTGGGGTTTTATTGTGTGTGTTTTTGAGCCTATTTTCAAAAGCAATTTCTAGTAAGGCTATTAGTATTTTGTGAAAGTGACCCATGGCTATTAATGGTTTCATTTATAATGCTCATTGCACAGGTTTAGAGTGTGGCTAAATTAATACAGAGAGAGAGAGAGAGAAGATGAGGTACACCTCATAAGTCAACCACTGATAAGGCCAGTCCAGGCAGCAACAGCACCAGCCTCAGCCCCCACAGATACAACCACATCGGAGTATAGATAGGAGAATCATTAAAACAATACAAATGTTTGTGTAGAATCCCTGTCACATGCTGCTATTGCTATCATTACCACAGGTAATAATGAACAAGAAAGAGGGAGGTGGAGAGAAGGAGGAAGGTATCTGTTATTCCACTCAATCATGCAAATGGGAAAGTTGTGCAATTTACTTCCAAATGAACTCAACACTCTTTCCACTAATAAGAATTGCAGATGAAGTAAAGTGGTCAAGATAATTATCAACTTCACAATCAGCACTCTATCGGGAGAGGGGATTATTATAGCGGAGTAAAAAGACACGCAGGGGAAAGAACCGTAGATTGTTAATCACTGTAATATGTTTAACAAAAGGTCATTGGGTTGGCTGTGCAATTTTTTTTATCTTTCTTTAAAGTGATTACTCATGTTTTATTGTATTATTGTATTTCTGGTAGAAATGTAGTACCTTTGTGATGTTAGAACTGAGTTGCAGTCATGCCCTGGCACTTCTCTGAATATAGCCTTTATCAACATACCATTTTATATTATTGCTTCAATAGCGTGAGTAATACCTAGGGTTGCAAAGGTAGGTTATATTACAGGAAACTTTAGGAGCTTACCAGTAAACTACCAGGATTTTGGTGTCTTTCAGAGATTTTATGTCCGTGGTCTGTTGATATCTCTTTAGTGGTGTGCTTTGGCAAAGTGTGTGGGGTTATATCCTGCCTGGTTGGCCCTGTCCGGGGGGGGTATCGTCGGACGGGGCCACAGTGTCTCCCGACCCACCCCTGTCTCAGTCTCCAGTATCTATGCTGCAATACACTATGTGCCGGGGGGGCTAGGGTCAGTCTGTTATATCTGGTGTAATTCTCCTGTCTTATCTGAAGTGTGCTCCCTCTAATTCTCTCTCTCTCCCTCCCCTCCCGGAGGATCTGAGCCCTAGGATCATGCCTCAGGACTACTTGGCCTGATGACTCCTGGCTGTACCCAGTCCACCTGGTCGTGCTGCTGCTCCAGTTTCAACTGTTCTGCCTGCGGCTAGGGAACCCTGACCTGTTCACCGGACGTGATACCTTGTCCCGGACCTGCTGTCTCGACCTCTGAATGCTTGGCTATGAAAAGCAAAATGACATTTACTCCTGTTGCACCCTCAACAACCATTGTGATTATTATTTGACCCACTTGAAGAACAATCTGGCCTTAAATGGCCATGTACTCTTATAATCTCCACCCGGCACAGCCAGAAGAGGACTGGCCACCACTCAGAGCCTGGTCCCTCTCTAGGTTTCTATCTAGGTTCCTCCTTTTCAAGGGAGTTTTTCCTAGCCACCGTTTTTCTACATCTGAATTGCTTGCTGTTTGGGGTTTTAGGCTGGGTTTCTGTACAGCACTCTGTGACATCTGCTGATGTAAAAATGGCTTTATAAATACATTTGATTGATTGATATGTAATCTATCACAAGACATCTAGTGGCCCTTTAGGATAATTCTGATTATCACAGGCGTCTGTATTTATCTCTTGGCCTCTGTGATGCCTTATCACAAAAAAATAGAATGACCAAGCTGTTAAATATTATTCTAACTATAAACCATTGACTTAGCTAATAACAATGGTGTTCAATATGAGGGTTTCTGCATGAAATATCCTTTATAAACATAGACACCATATACAGTGCATTCGGAAAGTATTCAGACCCCTTGACTTTTTCCACATTTTGTTACGTTACAGCCTTATTCTATAATGGATCAAATAAAATGAAACCCTCAGCAATCTACACACAATACCCCATGATGACATCACAATACCCCATAAGGACATCACAATACCCCATAAGGACATCACAATACCCCATGATGACATCACAATACCCCATAAGGACAAAGCAAAAACAGGTTTTTAGAAAACAGAAATAAAAAAAATACCTTAGTATTCAGCCCCTTTGCTATGAGACTCGAAATGGAGCTCAGATGAATTCTTTCAATCGATCATCCTTGAGATGTTACTACAACTTCATTGAAGTCCACCAGTGGTAAATTCAATTGATTGGACATGATTTGGAAAGGCACACACCTGTCTATATAAGGTCCCACAGTTGACAGTGCATGTTAGAGCAACAACCAATCCATGAGGTCGAAGGAATTGTCCGCAGAGCTCCGAGACCGCACCTAAAGACTCTCAGACCATGAGGAACAAGATTTTCTGGTTTGAAGAAACCAAGATTGAACTCTTTGGCCTGAATGCCAAACGTCACGTTTGGAGGAAACCTGGCAGCATCCCTACGGTGAAGCATGGTGGTGGCAGCATCATGTTGTGAGGTTGTTTCTCAGTGGCAGGGACTACGAGACTAGTCAGGATCAAGGAAAAGATGAACAGAGCAAAGTACAGTGAGATCCTTGATGAAAACCTGCTCCAGAGCGCTCAGGACCTCAGACTGGGGCGAAGGTTCACCTTCCAACGACCCTAAGCACACAGCCAAGACAACGCAGGAGTGGCTTCGGGACAAGTCTCTAAATATCCTTGAGTGGCCCAGCCAGAGCCCGGACTTGAACCCGATTGAACATCTCTGGAGAGACCTGAAAATAGCTGTGCAGCGACGCTCTCCATCCAACCGGACAGAGCATGAGAGAATCTGCAGAGAAGATTGGGAGAAACTCCCCAAATATAGGTGTGCCAAGCTTGTAGCATCATACTCAAGAAGACTCAATGCTGTAATTGCTGCCAAATGTGCTTCGACAAAGTACTGAGAAGAGTGTCTAAATACTTCTGTAAATGTGATATTTCAGTTATTTATTTATATAAATTAGCAAAAATTTCTAAACCTGTTTTTGCTTCATCATTATGGGGTATTGTGTGAAGATTGATAAGGGAAAAAAAACGATTTAGTACATTTTCGAATAAGGCAGAAATGGAAAAAAGTCAAAGGGTCTGAATACTTTATACAGCCGTGGCCAAAAGTTTTGAGATTGACACAAATGTTAATTTTCACAAAGTCTGCTGCCTCAGTTTGTATGATGGCAATTTGCATATACTCCAGAATGTCATGAAGAGTGATCAGGTGAACTGCAATTAATTGCAGTCCCTCTTTGCCATGCAAATGAACTGAATCCCCCCAAAACATTTCCACTGCATTTCAGCCCTGACACAAAAGGACCAGCTGACATTCTCTCGTTAACACAGGTGTGAGTGTTGACGAGGACAAGGCTGGAGATCACTCTGTCATGCTGATTGAGTTCGAATAACAGACTGGAAGCTTCAAAAAGAAGGTGGTGCTTGGAATCATTGTTCTTCCTCTGTCAAACATGGTTACCTGCAAGGAAACACGTGCCGTCATCATTTCTTTGCACAAAAAGGGCTTCACAGGCAAGGATATTGCTGCCAGTAAGATTGCACCTAAATCAACAATTTATCGGATCATCAAGAACTTCAAGGAGAGCGTTTCAATTATTGTGAAGAAGGCTTCAGGGCTCCCAAGAAAGTCCAGCAAGTGCCAGGACCGTCTCCTAAAGTTGATTCAGCTGCGGGACTGGATTCGTTATCCCTTTCATGACCTGCTCCAGTCCACTTAAAAAAATAATAATGTTTAACAGTTAAGAACAAATTCTTATTTACAATGACAGCCTACCGGGAAACAGTGTGTTAACTGCCTTGTTCAGGGGCAGTAACCTTTCGGTTACTGGCCCAACGCTCTAACCACTAGGCTACCTGCCACCCCACTTTCTGCTGGCTGAACAGGAGAGCCTCATCAAAATTGCAACAAGCGGTTCTGTGAATCTTTTATTTAATCAGAAGCCACTGCCAGATTTCTGGATTGGGCTGCACTCAGAGTATATTGCCTTGACAAATCGCGCTGTTAAGACACTGATGCCCTTTTCAACCATGTACCTATGTGAGAGTGGATTCTCGGCCCTCACTGGCATGAAAACTAAATACAGGCACAGACTGTGTGTGGAAAATGATTTAAGACTGAGACTCTCTCCAATACAACCCAACATTGCAGAGTTATGTGCATCCTTTCAAGCACACCCTTCTCATGAGTTATTCACAATTTTTTATGGACAAATAAGGTTTCATAGGTAAGATGGTTAAATAAAGAGCAAAATGATTGATTATTATTATATTATTATTTGTGCCCTGGTCCTATAAGAGCTCTTTGTCACTTCCCACGAGCTGGGTACGACACTCATACTTACGTATGTTTAATAAATGTTGTGGTAGCCTTACAATGATGGAAAAAACATTTTTTTTTGAGAGTGCACTGACCCTGGTGCTAGAGGGGGTACCCAGCTGGAGGTTGAATGTTTTAAGGGGTACGGGGCTTTAAAAAGTTTGGGAACCACTGCATATATGAATACATTTTAAAATGTTTTCAAGTATAAATTACCAAAGTTACGATAGATTGCCATAGATTTTCTGTTAATTACCAAAATGACCAAAAGATTCTGGTAACTTTGGTAAATTACCGGTAGCTTTGCAACCTCAGTAATACCAGCCAGCTTAATTTACCTCCTACTAGAAGTGAGTAGTGCATTTCAAGAATGGTGGAGGCTAATGCACTTGGTAACACCACAATGTATCTATTTACTAAGAGGCTGCACTGTGTACCAAGTCACCCCACGTGTTTTCATCCAGTGTCCTATGGCTCGGTAACATGGTGTTACTGCACATCAACACACCATGCATGGACAGTGATAAACAAAAAGGTCAGTAATGTTCTACCTCTTAGGTACATCTCCGTGGAAATTATGTGGGAGCATGAAAACAATAACATGCGCTGATAACTCCCCAAGGCTAGTCCCAGTTCCCTCTGTGGCTCTGGATTAGGTCTCAGACTGTCTCAATACTCAGTGATATACTTCGCTGACGCAATGGAAAGTCTCTGCCGCTATAAAACACGCTGCTGGCTCGCCCTCCCTAATGAGAGCAAAGCCCACAGAGTCACTCCATATTAGTGCTTATTTTGCTTTCTTGATAATTTTGCAGGGATGGAAACAAACAGCATCATGTCAATCCTCCCAGAGGAGGATAATAAAATACCGTCTCCCAAGGCCTGACACTCCAGAGGAACTATGGGACTAGACAGAGACAGAGGAGCAGCAAATAATTTCATGGAAGTTAACCAAATTGTATTCACTCTTTTCTTTGACAAAACATTGTCATGGCAGCAAATTATTGTCAGGCAAATGTATAACCATTTATTATCAAACCCCGCTCATTGTGTTCTGCACTCTAAAGTTACCTTGCAAGACTGAAAAGTTAGTCTTTGGTCCATCCGTTACGTTTAATCTGATTACAAAACAACTAACAGTAATCATTTCTATTTCAAATACTCATTTCAATGTCTCCCATTGAGATTTGCTCGATGGATCACTGGGCTCGAAGAACCAATCACACATCGTCTGTTGAAGACAGACAGGTCGAGTGGCGAATGAGGTTAGCCCCTTTCCTCATTATAAGGCACTACTCGCCCGCATACTGGTCACTCTCACCTCTTCCTTGTGGAAGAGACTATGCTCACTGAAGCTCTCCTCAGCACAACTAGATCCCTGCCTTCCTACTGAACTGTTCTCAGGCGAACCATGAGGTTAACACTGCTAAATGTAGGACCTCTGCTTCTATCAATAGTGTTAAGTACTGCCCGAAAGGAAAAGGAAAGCTAACCTCCTGCAACACAGTTATATTGCTAGCTCCCCTTCTCTCGTCTAGTTTAACCTTTGTTTACTTGCTTGTGTCAACTAGAACAATTGGTTAGCCTCATGTCTCTACAGTCGTGGTTGAATACCTACCCGAAGTCTAACTGCCCTCACAAGGTTATTTTCGGCTAGCAGTGTGGTAGCTACAGCGTGCCTTAGCCACAAGGTAGCTGCTAGCTAGCTAACCTATTGCTAGCCTCGCGACTGTAGCGTTCACGCTGTGCACATTATCTGCGAGACTTCTACTGGCTAGTTTATGCCTATCTAAAGCCCAGGGCTTACACATTGTTTTTACAACCGGCGTCTCACCATCAGCTAGCTGTTCTATACAATGGGCTACTGCTGCCCCATCCCAAGACGAGCTGAGCAAAGCACTCCAACTCCCACGTTCTTGCAGGTTGTAGTACCACGATTGCGAATAGGAATTTGACCTTCTATGCATCAATTGCCCGGGAAGGGAACATGCTCAGGAAGCACTAGACAACCCCGAGTCCTGTAAGGATTGTAAATTGCTGTCTAGTCGCTGATGTGAGTAAGACCTTTAAACAGGTTAACATTCACAATACAGATTACCAGGACACATACTCAGAGCATGCGCTGACCAGCTGGCAAATGTCTTCACTAGGGCTGTTGCAGTGACCATATTATCTCCACATCAGCAGTCATGACCCCAGTAAAAAGTCCACGTGACCGTTGAGTCACGGTAATCTCATCTTATGCACCTGGACATGCATTGGTAGTACCCAACTCGCTAAAGACCATCAGGACGCTAATGGCCTAGTACTCAGTGCTCTATTGTCCTTGGTAACCACACTGAAATCAACGCAAATGCAATCAAAAAAACCTGTATGTGTTTTTAAAACTCACCTCACTGTGATTGATCAACTTGAAGAAAGAAGTTCAACAACAGGTTGAAACTGAGTGTAAAACATGGTCGTTGTGGATGTTGTTTCAAAGCCTAAAACAACTAAATGGACAGCGCTTTCTAAGGTGATGAATAATTCAAAACACCCATATGAATATTAGAGTTTATGCATACCCATAGGCCTAGCCAGAAAAAAAAAAATGGAATTAAAATAATGATTGTGCCCTTATACAATACATAGCCTACTGCATATTACACATGGCAGAAAAACACCCCAAAGATTAAACAAATTCTAGTAAGTGTGGACTGTATTGTTATGTGTACTGGATGGAAGTTAAGTTATGCTACACTCCAAATGTTCTATTCTTGAGTCTGGGAGAGAACATATAGGCCTAGGCGATGCTGTTGGTTCATTGATTGTGCAGGTGTCTAAGCCTACAATTATAGTGAATTTATATTTGATGTTGAATAGCCTGGTAATAGGGTATTTTCATATTTTCATAATTAATAGGCATTCTCCTCTTCTCTCTCCATTATTTTATCCAGCGCACAGAAAGAGGGGCTGTCAAATATACAAATATATAAATATGTTTTGCTGTGAAAACATGCTACTATCGATGTTCTCGAACAGATTTCACTAGGTTTCCTAAATTAAGCACTGGGTAAATGTAGGAACGGGGTTGGAGAGCCCAAGGCATTGGGCATAGCGACATAACATACAGTAGGCGACAACACACAACTCATACTCTGTTCTTCTGAAATCCATTCTCTTCATATCATAATGTTTATTTAGATCTGCTTAAAATAAATAATGGAGTACATTCAATTGATTTATAATAATTTTTAAAATGTAGATATTGCCAAGGTGCACATCAGCGGCTTGTATGCATAGTGGCCTGGAGATGCTAAATGTGTCTATGTTAATTAACGGTCAATTACCGTGAGACCGCATGGCAACAAGCAGCTGACAAAATTTCATGACCGCCACAGCCCTAGTCTTCACTGACATTTTCAACCATCAACAACATCATCCCAGAAACTTTGGACCCACTCCGATTCGCATACCGCCCTAACAGATCCACAGATGACGCAATCTTTATTGCACACCACACTGCCCTTTCCAACTTGGACAAAAGGAACACCTACTGTACGTGAGAAGGCTGTTCATTGACTAAAGCTCAGCGTTCAACACCATAGTGCCCTCTAAGCTCATCACTAAGCTAAGGACCCTGGGACTTAACACCTCCATCTGCAACTGGATTCTGGACTTCCTGACAGGCCATCCCCAGTTGGTGATGGTAGGTAACAACACATGCGCCACGCTGACCCTCAACACGGGGGCCCCTCGGGTGCGTGCTTAGTCCCCTCCTGTACTTCCTGTTCACCCACAACTGTATGGCACTACATGGCTGCGCATGACTCCAACACCATCATTAAGTTTGCGGACGACACGACGTGGTAGGCCTGATCACCGACGACGGTGCGACAGCCTATAGGGAGGAGGTCAGAGACCTGGCAGAATGGTGCCCGGACAACAACCTCTCACTCAACGTCAGGAAGACAAAGGAGCTGCCGAACACGTCCCGATTCACATAGACAGGGCTGTAGTGAAGCGGGTCGAGAGCTTCAAGTTCCTCGGTGTCCACATCACTAAGGATCTATCATGGTCCAAACACACCAACACAGTCGAGAAGAGGACACGACAACACCTATTCCTCCCTCAGGAGGCCCTCAGATCCTCCAAGAATTATACAACTGCAGCTTCGAGAGCATATTGACTGGTTGCATCACCGCTTGGTATGGCAACTGCTCGGGCATCCGACCGCAAGGCGCTACCCACAAATGCTGATACTCCAGATACATCAAGGCAAAGGGTGGCTACTTTGAAGAATCTCAAATGTAAAATATATTTAGATTTGTTTAACACTTTCTTGATTACAACATTATTTCATTTGTGTTATTTCTTAGTTTTGATGTCTTCACTATTGTTCTAAATCTTTTGACCGGTAATGTATATATATATCTCTACCCCCCTCCCTCACCCCTTAGTCACCGACCGAGGTTGAGGCTCAGCCTCCCACAACTGAGCCCAGCTGGGGTGAGGTTATGGATTGCCTCCATTACCTCCTCTCACTGTCTAACGATGTAGTGTCAGGGGGAAGGCAGCTAGGGGATGACGAGGATGATGACAGAATGAACCTCGTGGGTCTCTTAAACTTTGAGACAGACAGAGGGCAAAGACACTGCTTTTACCTTCTCTCAAGTCCTACCTTTCCAACAAGTCAGTTCGTAACATTTCTGCCCTGCTGGAGCTGCCCAGGACAACTGTAAGTGCTGTTATTGTGAAAAATTGGCTGTCCTCGGTTGATACACTCACTACCGAGTTCCAAACTGCCTCTGGAAGCAATGTCAGCACAATAACTGTTCATCGGGAGCTTTATGAAATGGGTTTCCATGGCCTAGCAGCCGCACACAAGCCTAAGATCACCATGTGCAATGCCAAGCGTCGGCTGGAGTGGTGTAAAGCTCGCCGCAATTGGACTCTGGAGCAGTGGAGACGCATTCTCAAGAGTGATGAATCATGCTTCACCATCTGGCAGTCCAACGGATGAATGTTGGTTTGGCGGACGCCAGGAGAACGCTACCTGCCCAATGCATAGTGCCAACTGTAAAGTTTGGTGAAGGAGGAATAATGGTCTGGGGATGTTTTTCATGGTTCGGGCTAGGCCCCTTGGTTCCAGTGAAGGGAAATCTTAATGCTACAGTATAAAATGACATTCTAGACAATTCTCTAGACGAAGCAATTCCCCTGCAGCAATGTTCCAACATCTAGTGGAAAGCCTTCCCAGAACAGTGGAGGCTGTTATAGCAGCAAAGGGGGGACCAACTCCATATTAATGGCCATGATTTTGGAGTGAGATGTTTGACGAGCAGGTGTCCACATACCTTTGGTCAAGGTTTTATAAAAATTATACTAGTGTACTTATAACAAAACAAGAATATCATGAACACTGTTTACTAGGCACAGCAGTTGTCGGTATCCACAACAGTGAACATCATTAGCCATACAATCAGTAATTTGTCTTTGTGATGCCTCCATTGAAGTTGAATAAGAAAATCTTATGAAACAGGAAGCTGCTTTTATTATACATGGACATAATCGCGTATAGCATAGATATCGGACCTTCACCAGATAGTAGAGCACCAGTATTTGTTTTATTAAAAAAAGTTAGATGCTTAAAGTTTCAAGATGAAATCAGAGCTCAGTTTTAGGGATTAGGGATTTGTTCTGCTGTTGTTGATAACCATCAACATATGAGTTGAGGAACTGGACTTTGGGGATGCAGGCTGCAGACACCTGGGGCAGTACAGGGTTACCTCTGAGAAATCCAGTGATTGTATTGGTTCAGTTGCCAATCTAAAGCTCTGCCCCGTGGTCACACATCTCAGCGCAGGCAGAGTGGAAATATTTAATCTGACAGATCACATTTCACAGGATGGCCATGTGTGTATTTATCCAAGCCTGCAAGGTCAGGGAGAGGCAGAGGGATAGCGGAGAATTGGGTTGTGAAACGGCCCTGCATATTCCCAATTTTACTCCCAGCTTTATGAGGGTGATTTGGACGCTTGACACCCATAGAGATAATGCGCGTAGGGGCACAATGGCATAACATTTGTTCTTTTTTTTTTTTAGCTATGACAATTTTGTAAAGAGCCTTATAGGATTGTTGTAAAAAGCCTAGATGAGTCAATGATAACAATGGGATGAGGAGGGTGAAGCGGAGTGATATAGTCAAAAGGCTTTGTGCAGTCTTGCTTTGTCCTTAAGAAGTTCTGATTACAAAACTTACACAATGATTGCGTGGCACCATTCAAAAGGTTACAGTGCCTTCAGAAGGTATTCATACCCCTTGACTTATTTCACATTTTGTTGTGTTACAGACTGAATTAAAAATGGATTAAATGTATGTTTCACTCATCAATCTATACACATCTGGGAAAGGGTGAAAAAAAAATCTAGAGTGTTGAAAGTTTCCGAGCACAGTGGTCTCCATCATTGGGGAAATGGGAAAAATATGGAAATTGAAAATATAATTTTGAAAATTGAAAATGGATTAATATATATTGTTTTCTCACCGATCTACACACAATACCCCATAATGATGAAATGAAAACATGTTTTTAGAAATGTTTGCAAATGTATTGAAAATGAAATACAGAAATATCTCATTTACGTAGGTATTCACACCCTTTTGCTATGATACTCCAAATTGAGCTCAGGTGCATCCCATTTCCTTTGATCATCCTTAAGACATCACTACAACTTGATTGGAGTCCACCTGTGGCCAATTCCATTGTTTGGACATGATTTAGAAAGAAACACACCTGTCTATATAAAGGTCCCACAGTTGACAGTGCATGACAGAGCAGAAACTGTCTGTAGATCTCCGAATTGTGATGAGGCATATACCGTGCCTTCAGAAAGTATTCACACCCCTTGACTTTTTCCACATTTTGTTGTTACACATTTTTTCAACAAACTACACAAAATAATCTCATGTCAAAATGGAAGAAATTTTGAAAACTTTAAAAAAATGTAATATATCTTGATTAGATAAGTATTCAATCCCCAGAGTCAATATATGTTAGAATCACCTTAAGCAGCAATTACAACTGTGAGTCTTCTTGGTAAGTTTCTAAGAGCTTTGCACACCTGGAATGTACAATACTTGACCATTACTCTTCTTTAAACTCCTCAAGCTCTGTCAAGTTGAATGTCATTGCTAGACAACCATTTCACGTCTTACCATAGAGTTTTGACTTAAAGAAGCTTGAAAAGCTAACGAGACCACTCAGGAACATTCAATGTTGTCTTGGTAAGCAACTCCAGTGTATTTGTCCTTGAGTCATAGGTTGTTGTCCTGCTGAAAGGTGAATTTGTCTTCCAGTGTCTGTTGGAAAGCAGACTGACCCAGGTATTCCTCTAGGATTTTGCCTGTGCTTAGCTCCATCCGGTTTCTTACTGCCTAGTCTTTTCTGATGATGAGCATATCCATAACATAATGCAGCCACCACCATGCTCATGCTTGAAAATATGAAGACTGGTACTCAGTGATGTGTTGTGGTAGATTTGCCTCAAACATAACACTTTGTATTCAGAACAAAAAGTCATTTTTTTGCCACATTATTTGCTTCATTACTTTAGTGCCTTATTGCAAACAGGATGCATTTTCTGGAATATTTTTATTCTTTAAAGACTTTCTTCTTTTCACTCTGAAATTTTTGTTAGCATTGTGGAGTAACTACAATGTTGTTGATCCATCCTCTGTTTTCTCCTATCACAGCCATTAAACTCTGCAACTATTTTAAAGTTACCATTCACCTCATGGTGAAATCCCTAAACGGTTTCCTTCCTTTCCGGCAACTGAGTTAGGAAGGACGCCTGTATCTTTGTAGTGACTGGATGTTGCATCCAAAGCGTAATAAATAACAGCTATTACATGATTTGGCTTGGAAAGGTTTTTACGCCTGGTCACATACAGCTGATGTGTTGTTCATTGAAGTCGACATACAAAGGGAAAAGGTTAGTGGAGGAGAGCGCATAGAGGCGAGAAGGAATACAACATGGCTGCTATGAAAGTGAACTGTATTTATCCATGATCAGGGGTGTATTCATTCTGTTGATACTGGTGAATGACTTTTCTTAACCGGAAGCAAATGAAACAGGGATAAAAAATACCCTAATTTGTCCAACAGAAACTCTCGTTTGCAACTTTTGGACTAATGATTACACTCTAGATAAGCTAGATGCAGGCAAGAGTGTGCAAAGCAGAATTAAATGTGTCACTGTCTGTCATCTCAAATTTCTCTCGACCTGTGTGCACTTATGTTGTAAACTTTCATTTATAGGCTAGGTTGTAGCAACCTCATCTTGGGTATTTGGAAAATTTGAGTATCATGTAAACTCAGCAAAAAAGAAACATTCTATCTCTGTCAACTGCGTTTATTTTCAGCAAACTTAACGTGTAAATATTTGTATGAACATAACAAGATGCAACAACTGAGACATAAACTGAACCAGTTCCACAGATATGTGACTAACAGAAATTGAATAATGTGTCCTTGAATAAAGGGGGTCAAAATCAAAAGTAACAGTCAGTATCTGGTGTGGCCACCAGCTGCATTAAGTACTGCAGTGTATCTCCTCTTCATGGACTGCACCAGATTTGCCAGTTCTTGCTGTGAGATGTTACCCCACTCTTCCACCAAGAAACCTGCAAGTTCCCAGACATTTCTGGGAGGAATGGCCCTAGCCCTCACCCTCCGATCCAACAGGTCCTAGATGTGCTCAATGGGATTGAGATCCGGGCTCTTCGCTGGCCATGGCAGAACACTGACATTCCTGTCTTGCAGGAAATCACCCACTAAACGAGCAGTATGACTGGTGGCCTTGTCATACTGGAGGGTCATGTCAGGACGAGCCTGCAGGAAGGGTACCACATGAGGGAGGAGGATGTCTTCCCTGTAATGCATAGCGTTGAGATGGACTGAGCTTGTTGTCATTGCAGGCAGTTGATGCTGTGACACACCGCCCCAGACCATGACGGACCCTCCACCTCCATATCGATCCAGCTCCAGAGTACAGACCTCGGTAAAACGCTCATTCCATCGACGATAAACGCAAATCCGACCATCAGCCCTGGTGAGACAAAAAGTGAATAGCACTTTTTGCCAGTCCTGTCTGGTCCAGCGACGGTGGGTTTGTGCCCATAGGCAATGTTGTTGCCGGTGATGTCTGGTGAAGACCTGCCTTACAACAGGCCTACAAGCCCTCAGTCCAGCCTCTCTCAGCCTTTTGCGGTCAGTCTGAGCACTGATGGAGGGATTGTGCGTTCCTGGTGTAACTCGGGCAGTTGTTGTTGCCATCCTGTACATGTCCCGCAAGTGTGATGTTCGGATGTACCGATCCTGTGAAGGTGTTGTTACACGTGGTCTGCCACTGCGAGGACGATCAGCTGTGCATCCTGTCTCCCTGTAGCCCTGTCTTAGGCGTCTCACAGTACGGACATTGCAATTTATTGCCCTGGCCACGTCTGCAGTCCTCATGCCTCCTTGCAGCATACCTAAGGCACGTTCACGCAGATGGGCAGGGACCCTGGGCATCTTTCTTTTGGTGTTTTTCAGAGTCAGTAGAAAGGCCTCTTTAGTGTTGTAAGTTTTCATAACTGTGACCTTAATTGCCTACCGTCTGTAAGCTGTTAGTGTCTTAACGACCGTTCCACAGGTGCATGTTCATTAAATATTTATGGTTCGTTGAACAAGCATGGGAAAAAGTGTTTAAACCCTTTACAATGAAGATCTGTGAAGCTATTTGGATTTTTACGAATTATCTTTGAAAGAGGGTCCTGAAAAAGGGACGTTTCTTTTTTTAGTTTAGTAGCCTAAACCTATCACTGTTACATTAAACTGGGTGAATGGAATATGAATGACAGTTATCCAACATGCTGTAATAGAAATAAGGCCATGCTCATGAAAAAAAATGTGTGCCCCCTCATCATAAATGTCACTGTCCGCCACTGCTCTGTAGCGCCATGTGATCGAGGGCGTTACTGTTGCCATACCAAGCAGTGATGCAGCCAGTCAAGATGCTCTCAGTGGTAGAGCTGTATAACTTTTCGAGGATTTGAGGGCCTATGCCAAACTTTTTCAACCTCCTGAGGGGGAAGAGGCATTGTCTCGCCTTTATCACGACTGTGCGTGGACCATTTTAAGTCCTTAGTGATTTGGACCCCTGAGGAACTTAAAGCTCTCGAACCCACTCCACTGCAGCTTTGTCGATGTGGTTGAGGGCGTGCTGGCCGCTCGTTTCCTGTAGTACACGATCAACTCCTTGGTCTTACTGAGATTGAGAGAGAGGTTGTTGTCCCGGCATCACACCGCCAGGTCACTGACCTCCTCCCTGTAGGCTGTCTCATCGTCGCCGGTGATCAGGCCTACCAACGTCGTGTCGTCAGCAAACTTAGAGCTAAGCTACAGCTTCAAGGAATTTTCAAAATGCTCACCTAATTACAACAGCAAATAAAATAAAGTATATAGAGTGCCTTCAGAAAGTATTCTGCCATGGCCAGCGAAGAGCCCGGATCTCAATCCCATTGAGCACATCTGGGACCTGTTGGATCGGAGGGTGAGGGCTAGGGCCATTCCTCCCAGAAATGTCTGGGAACTTGCAGGTTTCTTAAAAAGGGATTGAAAAATAAAACACTAATATATATATATATTTGATAAGTATTCAACCCCTTGAGTCAATGCATGTTAGACTCACATTTGGCAGTGATTACAACTGTGAGTCTTTCTGGGCAAGTCTCAAAGAATACACACCTGGATTGTACAACATTTTCCCATTATTCTTTTGAAAAAATGTCACGCTCTGTCAAATTGGTTGTTGATCGTTGCTAGACAACCATTTTCAGGTCTTGCCATAGATATTGTAGTAGATTTAAGTAATACCTGTAACTCAGCCACTCAGGAACATTCACTGTCTTCCTGGTAAGCAACTCCAGGGAAGATTTGGCCTTGTGTTTTAGGTTATTGTCCTGCTGAAAGGTGAATTCATCTGCCAGAGGAAAGCAGACTGTATCAGGTTTTCCATTAGGATTTTGCCTGTGCTTAGCTCCATTTAATTTATTTTTTGTCCTGAAAAACTCCCCAGTCCTTAATGGTTACAAGCATTCCCATAACATGATGCCGCCACCAATATCCATCAAAATATAGAGAGTGTTACTCAGGTCATGTTTTGTATTGGACATAACACTTTCTATTTAGGGAAAAAGGTAATTGCTTGTCACATTTTTTGCAGTATTACTTTAGTGCCTTATTGTAATAAGGATTTATGTTTCGGAATATTTGTATTCTATAAAGACTTTCTTGTTTTCACTCTGTCATTTAGGTTAGTGTTGTGGAGTAACTACAATGTTGTTGATCCATCTTCAGATTTCTCACATCTCAGCTTTTTTAAAGTTCCCATTGGCCTCATGGTGAAATCCTTGAGGGTTTTCCTTCCTCTCCGGCAACTTTGTAGTGATTGGATGTAACATCAAAAACATAATTAATTACTTCACCATGTCAAAGGGATATTCAGCTTTTTTTCCACCCATCTACCAATACAGTTGAAGTCAGAAGTTTACATACACTTAGGTTGGAGTTATTAAAACTCGTTTTTCAACCACTCCACAAATTTCTTGTTAACAAACTATAGTTTTGGCATGTCGGTTAGGACATCTACTTTGTGCATGACACAAGTAACTTTTCCAACAATTGTTTACAGACAGATTATTTCACTTATAATTCACTGTATCACAATTCCAGTGGGTAATAAGTTCTACATACGCTAAGTTGACTGTGCCTTTAAACAGCTTGGAAAATTCCAGAAAATGATGTCATGGCTTTAGAAGTTTCTGATAGGCTAATTGACATCATTTGAGTCAATTGGAGGTGTACCTGTGGAAGTATTTCAAGGCCTACCTTCAAACGCAGTGCCTCTTTGCTTGACATCATGGGAAAATCAAAAGAAATCAGCCAAGACCTCCACAAGTATGGTTCATCCTTGGGAGCAATTTCCAAACCCCTGAAAGTACCACATTCATCTGTAAAACAATAGTACGCAAGTATAAACACCATGGGACCACGCAGCCGTCATACAGCTCAGGAAAGAGATGCATCTGTCTCCTAGAGATGAACGTACTTTGGTGCGAAAAGTGCAATTCAATCCCAGAACAACAGCAAAGGACCTTGTGAAGATGCTGGAGGAAACAGGTACAAAAGTATCTTTATCAACAGTAAAATGAGTTCTATATTGACAAAACCAAAAAGGCCACTCAGCTGCGCTGCAGCTCCTTCCTTGCCACGACCTCTCTCTTGTATCCCTCCTTAAACTCCTCATAACTCCTCCATTCGGTCTGTGGCTCTCTCCTCAGCCCGACTGATAGCCCCATGTGCCCCCCCCAAAAGAAAATCTTGGGGCTGTTGTGGCCGTGGACCCCGGCGTCGCCGCTGTGCTTCCTCTCTCCTTGGCTTCTCCCGCCAAGGAAGGGTCTCACAGCCCCCCTATTATCTCCTCCCAGGTCCAAAACTGCTTCTCTTCCACCATTGGGGCACGCTGCTTAGTCCTGGTATGGTGGGTTATTCTGTCATGATCTTGTGGAAGGGCGGACCAAGGTGCAGCGTGGGTTGAGTTCCACATCTTTTTATTTAGACAAAACTCACAAAAGAAACAAACCAAGAACAAAGATCTGCCACGTGGTGTAGCACATAGGCACTGCACACAAACAATAACCCACAACCCAGGTGGGGGAATGAACAAACTATATAGCATACCCAATTAGAGGCAACGACAAACAGCTGCCTCTAATTGGGAACCAACTCAAAACCAAACATAGACACACCTAAACAACCCTGGTCACGTCCTGGCCCAAAACCCCATAGAGAACCCAGAGGGCTCTCTATGGCCAGGACGTGACAAAGGAAGAAGCCACTGCTCCAAAACCGCCAGAAAAAAAGCCAGACAACGGTTTGCAACTGCACATGGGGACAAAGATCGTACTTTTTGGAGAAATGTCCTCTGGTCTGATGAAACAAAAATAGAACTGTTTGGCCATAATGACCATCGTTGTGTTTGGAGGAAAAAGGGGGAGGCTTGCAAGCAGAAGAACACCATCCCAACCGTGAAGCACGGGGGTGGCAGCATCATGTTGTGGGGGTGCTGTGCTGCAGGAGGGACTGTATTATTGACTGTGTGTTTGTTTACTCCAATGTGTAACTATGTGTAGTTGTATGTGTTGAACTGCTTTGCTTTATCTTGGCCAGGTCGCAGTTGTAAATGAGAACTTGTTCTCAACTTGCCCACCTGGTTAAATAAAGGTGAAATAAAAAATAAAAAAATTCACCCAACTTCTTGTGGGAAGCTTGTGGAAGGCTAACCGAAACGTTTGACCCAAGTTAAACAATTTAAAGGCAATGCTACCAAATACTAATTGAGTGTATGTAAACTTCTGACCCACTGGGAATGTGATGAAAGAATTAAAAGCTGAAATAAATCATTGTCTCTACTATTATTCTGACACTTCACATGCTTTCAATAAAGTGGTGATCTTAACTGACCTAAGACAGGGACTCTTTACTAGGATTAAATGTCAGAAATTGTGAAACTGAGTTTAAATGTATTTGGCTACGGTGTATGTAAACTTCCGACTTCAACTGTGGGCGCCCTTCATTATGAGGCATTGGAAAACCTCCCTGGTTTATGTGGTTGAATCTGCGTTTGAAATTCACTGCTCGGCTGAGGGACCTTACAGATAATTGTATGGATGGGTTACAGAGATGAGGTAGTCATTCAAAAACTATTTTAAACAACATTATTGCACACAGAACTTATTATGTGACTTATTAAGCAAATCTTCCCTTTTGAACTTATTTAGGCTTGCCATAAAGGAGTTGAATACTTGACTCAAGACATTTCAGCTTTTATTTTGTATTCATTTGTAATCATTTTGAAAAACATAATTTCTACTTTGACATGATGGGGTATTGTGTGCAGGCCAGTGACCAAAAAATCACAATTGAATCCATTTTAAATTCAGGCTATAACACAACAAAATGTGGAAAAAGTCAAGGGGTGTGAATACTTTCTGAAGTTATATACAATCTACCTCAGGTCACTTTGCCTGTAGCTAATGTTTATTTTTTCCCTGGTTCTCATTTTAGTTAAGCTCTGAAACAATTTCACACAGACCAGGAAATGTAGAGGGAAGCTTGACAGAGTTGCTAAAATGCCTGTCTACATACCATTGGGAGAGTGAGAGATGGGAGAGAGAGAAGGAGAGAGAGGAGAAGGGAGAGGCATTTCCGCATTTCCGCTGCTGATAAAATAAGTTATTCACTAATATAAGGAATGCTGGCACACAGTGACTGCATTACCAGATTGCAGTCTACAACACAACTGAGTTGTGAGACGTTAATCATTTTTTTACCCTCTGCTCATAATTGAATGGAGGGCCTGACAGGAATGTCATGTTCCAGTAAGCTATATGTAATTGTTTTAAAAGGGTCATATCAAAGATAATTTTTCTATTTTATTTTGAATTTTAAGATCCCTTGAAGTATCAAAACAATATATTTAAACAAATATTTTATGAAAAAGTTTACTTTGCCTTATTGAATATATACTTACTGCATACTGCATGTATACAAAAACATTGAATAACAAATTCACTACATGGTAGACTACATGGTAGTCCAAAAATCTAAAAGAACTTTGTTCTGAAGTGTCTTACCTATATCTGAGAGATAAAAGATCAGGAAACATTTTTTTTAACATACTCTATATTTAACCCCTTATTTTTGGCAAAAAACAGTGTAAATATATACAGTACCAGTCAAATGTTTGGACACACCTACTCATTCAAGGGTTTTTCTTTAGTTTCACTATTTTCTACATTGCAGAATAATAGTGAAGACATCAAAACTATGAAATAACACATTTGAAATCATGTAGTAACCAATCAAAATATATTTTATATTTGAGATTCTTCAAAGTAGCCTCCCTTTACCTTGATGACAGCTTTGCACACTGTTGGCATTCTCTCAACCAGCTTCACGAGGTAGTCACCTGGAATGCATTTCAATGAACAGGTGTGCCTTGTTAAAGGTCAATTTGTGGAATTTCTTTCCTTCTTAATGCATTTGAGCCAATCAGTTGTGTTGTGAAAAGGTAGGGTTGGTATACAGAAAGTAGCTCTATTTAGTAAAAGTCCAAGTCCATACTGTATAAATGGCAAGAACGGCTCAAATAAGGAAAGAGAAATGACAGTCTATCATTACTTTAAGACATGAAGGTCAGTCAATCCGGAAAATTTCAGACACATCTCAACATCAACTATTCAGAGGAGACTGCGTGAATCAGGACTTCCTGTTTGAATTGCTGCAAAGAAACCACTACTAAAGGACACCAATAAAAAGAAGAGACTTGCTTGGGCCAAGAAACATGAGCAATGGACATTAGACCGGTGGAAATTTGTCCTTTGGTCTGAGTCCAAACTTGAGTTTTTTGGTTTCAACCGCCGTGTCTTTGTGAGATGTGAGATGGATGATCTCCTTATGTGTGGTTCCCACCGTGAAGCATGGAGGAGGAGGTGTGATGTTGTGGGGGTGCTTTGCTGGTGACACTGTGATGATTTATTTAGAATTCAAGGCACACTTAACCAGCATGGCTAGCACAGCATTCTGCAGCGATACGCCATCTCATCTGGTCTGCTCTTAGTGGGACTATCATGTGTTTTTCAACAAGAAAATGACCAAACACACCTCCAGGCTGTGTAAGGGCTATTTGACCAAGAAGGAGAGTGATGGAGTGCTGCATCATTCTGGCCTCCACAATCAGCCGACCTCAACCCAATTGAGATGGTTTTGGATGAGTTGGACCGCAGAGTGAAGGAAAATTAGCCAAAAAGTGCTCAGCATATGTGGGAACTCCTTCAAGACTGTTGGAAAATCATTCCAGGCTTAGCTGCTTGAGAGAATGCCAAGCGTGTGTAAAGCTGTAATCAAGGCAAAGGGAGGCTACTTTGAAGAATCTCAAATCTGAAATATATTTTGATTTATCTAACACTCTTTTGGTTACTACATGATTCCACGTGTTATTTCATAGTTTTGATGTTTTCACTATTATTCTACAATGTAGAAAATAGTAAAACTAAAGAAAAACCCTTGAATGGGTTTTCATTCTTTTAAACTGGTACCGGGGGACCTTCAGATGTGTCTTGTGAGGCCTAGTGCAAAACAACCAAAATGTGCAGTACGTGTTCATGAGAGTCTCACCTTTTCACAGAGGGGTCATATTACTGTGTAGCCCAAATTGACTGCAACGCTACAGACAGAAGTCGGTAGATCTGCTGTACCGACTTCAGATGAGTCCCAATGTTATTGTGGGGGTTGTAGAGCAAAACGGAGAACACCATTGTGTTCGTGAGAGTCTCTAGGGGGTTATTAAGCAAAGTTTCTAAAGTTGCGCCCAGCAGCATTAGCTGGCATTTGTTTTTATACTGCCATTAAACTAATGAGCGAAATGAAAGGGAATGGGTCAAATTAATGAATGTGTCACTTCTAGCTTGTTCTGAGGTGTTTGCCAAGAACTTGTGCATTACGAGCATAGCATCATGTGCTATAAATCATGTGCATGGAGATACAGAAAACCACCTTACTGTTTAAATGCAACTAGCAGAGGATAGGAATAGATAGTCACTATGACTTAGAGAGAGAGAGAGAGAACAAATAAAGCTACTACCTATGGGGTTAAAACTTGGGGTACGTTGACATCGCAAAAAGCACATTAGTTTCAATTAAATACGCCTGATCTCTGACACATTAGAAGTCTCTTCTGTGCTGGCAGATATAGGAAGGCATTATTACACACACACCGAAAGAGATTGAATTCAGAGCAACATGACTGTTTTTCAATTTACCATACATATCTCGAATTTCAATTACAGCGGCGTATACGAAGGCCAACAGGCAATTGAAAGCTAAACACGGCTGGCTCTACTGTGCTGGATAGGAGAGTTGAATGAAAAAGCAAAGCAGATGAGCGATACCAGTATCTTAACCATGAATACACAGCACACTCGATTTTCAAAAGGGATTATTTTGTTTTTCCCACTGATTGGGAGGGCATGTGTATGGAGTGACAGACAAGGATTAACTGATCTTTGAGGGAGAGAGGGCAGGGGGGGGATGGCTCCGGGGTCTTGGCATGAGGGGGACCAGTGGCAGCCTGTTTCGGGGAGACGCCAGGGGAAAACACCAGGGATGCGTCCCAAATGTGGCCCAAATGGCACCCTATTGCCTGTATAATGCATTACTAGCCCACATGGTTCGGGTCAAAAGTAGTGCACTATAAAGCGAGCATGATGCCATTTGGGACACATACTGGGTCTGGTGTGAACAGTATGTGGGCTGACTGCCTCGCAGCCACTGAGAGGGCTTTTAGCATTAGGCTTGGGAATTATCCAAATGTAATACCATCATACCGTCCTTCTCTCATCCCGGGATGTACGGTATTAATGGCATAGCACACAAGGGGGCGCTAAAAACTCTACTCCCAGAATGTTAAGTAATAGCGAAAGCACATAGACACTGTAAGCTAAATGATAGCGAGCGAAACGATGATGAACTAATTGCAAAGACAGGCAAATCCAGCTCATAAAGTTATACAAGCATAGCTAGTAGATACCAAATATAAATGTTGGTGAGTGTGGATATTTACACGCGAAAGTGAACAAGATAAATTGTGCAACTGATCAAAGTTGTGATGCATGCTTTTCTGAAGAGCAGCGTTTGAACAAGGAGCAGATGGAGCAGAACGAAGGAGAAAAAAACTAGTTGGAAGCACAAGGAAAAAATGGCAGCTGTACAGATAACTCATCCAGAGCTCTTTGACTTCTGGCAAGAAGCCATTATAAGATGTCTGATGGCATACAAGTATAACTTCATCACCTCATGTGCGCCGGACAACAGAGGCTTGCCAATAGAACGCAACAGATATAAAAGATCCAGAGCCAGTCACAAACATGTGACTGGCTCAACTGTTCTGGAGAATTACGGTAAGCTTCATTATGTAAAACAATGTGACAGGTGAAATGAAAAATGCCATAAGTTTTATCTCCTAACGTATTGCACAAGTTGACTGCAGGTATTAACTTAAAAAGTAGCTACAGTTGAAGTCGGAGGTTTACATACACTTAGGTCATTAAAACTCCTTTTTCAACCACTCCACAAATTTCTTAACAAACTATAGTTTTGGGAAGTCGGTTAGGACATCAACTTTGTGCACTACACAAGTAATTTTTCCAACAATTGTTTACAGACAGATTATTTCACTTATAATTCACTGTATCACAATTCCAGTGGGTCAGAATTCCAATGGGCACATACACTAAGTTGACTGTGCCTTTAAACAGCTTGGAAAATTCCAGAAAATGATGTAATGGCTTTAGAAGCTTCTGATAGGCTAATTGACATACTTTGAGTCAATTGGAGGTGTACCTGGGGATGTATTTCAAGGCCTACCTTCAAACTCAGTGCCTCTTTGCTTGACATCATGGGAAAATCACTAGAAATCAGCCAAGACCTCAGGAAAATATTTGTAGTCCTCCACAAGTCTGGTTCATCCTTGGGAGCAATTTCCAAACACCTGAAGGTACCACGTTCATCTGTACAAACAATAGTATGCAAGTATAAACACCATGGGACCACGCAGCCATTATACCACTCAGGAAGGAGATGCATCTGTCTCCTAGAAATGAACGTACTTTGGTGGGAAAAGTGCAAATCAATTCCAGAACAACAGCAAAGGACCTTGTGAAGATGCTGGAGGAAACAGGTACAAAAGTATCTATATCCACAGTAAAATGAGTCCTATATCGACATAACCTGAAAGGCCGCTCAGCAAGGAAGAAGCCACTGCTCCACAACCGCCATAAAAAAAAGCCAGACTACGGTTTGCAACTGTACATGGGGACAAAGATCGTACTTTTTGGAGAAATGTCCTCTGGTCTGAAGAAACAAAAATAGAACTGTTTGGCCATAATGACCGTTATGTTTGGAGGAAAAGGGGGAGGCTTGCAAGCAGAAGAACATCATCCCAACCGTGAAGCACGGGGGTGGCAACATAATGTTGTGGGGGTGCTTTGCTGCAGGAGGGACTGGTGCACTTCACAAAGTAGATGGCATCATGAGGTAGGAAAATTATGTGGATATATTGAAGCAACATCTCAAGACATCAGTCAGGAAGTTAATCCTTGGTCGCCAGTGGGTCTTCCAAATGGACAATGACCCCAAGCATACTTCCAAAGTTGTGACAAAATGGCTTAAGGACAACAAAGTCTAGGTATTGGAGTGGCCATCACAAAGCCCTGACCTCAATCCTATAGAAAATTAGTAGGGAGAAATGAAAAAGCGTGTGCGAGCGAGGAGGCCTACAAACCTGACTCAGTTACACCAGCTCTGTCAGGAGGAATGGGCCAAAATTCACCCAACTTATTGTGGGAAGCATGTGGAAGGCTACCCGAAATGTTTGACCCAAGTTAAACAATTTAAAGGCAATGCTACCAAATACTAATTGAGTGTATGTAAACTTCTGACCCACTGGGATGGTGATCCTAACTGACCTAAGACAGGGAATTTTTACTATGATTAAATGTCAGGCATCGTGAAAAACTTAGTTTAAATGTGTTTGGCTAAGATATATGTAAACTTCCGACTTCAACTGTATATTCAAATTTATTGAAAAACTAGTTTTGACGGTATTGAAAAACCATTGATGTGACAAACAGAAATACGGCACAATGTCCCATAAAAGCAGGTTCTTATAGCCTTAAAAGCACCATGCACTGTAAAGCTGTCCCAAGACCTCCATGTTGAACCATTACACTACAATGCCACAGCACAGCCATTTTGTCTAAACGGTGACTGTGAGCGCATTCCGTTCTCCATCTACGGCAGCATATGCAGAGGAGAGAGTAAGATATCTGGGCTGGGAACGGAGCAGGCAGGGACCACTGGGCTGGAGTGGCTCTCTAGTCACAGTATACGGGAATGTTCACCAGCATGTACAGCAGTCAAAAGACCTTTCTATTTTCATAGGGGAGAGTGATGTTTATGAGGCACTCCACTAATGGAGGAGCTGGGGACATTTCTATCTGGGACAGGGCAAACCATTTTCACACACAATACTACTTTCATATAATGAATCTGTGGGGAGGAATCAACTTAATTAGGTGGGCATGTGTTCGTGACGAGGTTTTCAGAGGAGGTGGGCACGTGTCCGTGGGGGACTGAAGGTGTTCAGAGGAGAACTGAGAAGGATGGGAATTGTTAGAAGGCTCGTTAATAACAAAACTGTAACAAATAAAGTGCTGTCAAGGGAGGCCTGGGGCATGGCCACATCACACCTGGCTAGCAAAACACTTAACAGTCCGGCCCTGATTAAGAATAAGTAGGGATGGAACTTTCCCAGGCAGTTGGACGTGCCCTGCACAACTTTACAACATCAGTGGCATGGTTAGCTTAATATTTGTAAGTCACATCACATAGACTTCACAGTGAATGACATTGTGTACGTCCCAAATGGCACTCTGCTCCCTATGCAGTGCACTACTTTTGATGAGGGGCCCATAGTGCAATAATATTTCTGTCAAAAGTATTTCACTACAATGGGAATAGGGTGCCATTTGTGACACAGATGTTATGTGCTCCATAGTTATGTTAGGGGATTGTCCTCAGTAGGGGATCATAGTTTTGGTTATATTCAACATTGTTCAATATGACATTAAAACACAGTTACCGGCTTGAAAGTAAGAAAACTACAGACAAATACAGTATATAAAAGGTCAGGTTTGCGTGTATAACTTACAAGTAATTCATAGTTAAACTAATGAGAATAAACCAAGATGATGATGATAAATGTACAGTCAGTGGAGATTTTAGCATGTAAATCTTGGTGGAGGAAAAAAAATATATATATATTTTAAATGCATGCCAGCAAAGCCACTACACAACACAACACTAAACAATACATTAAATGCACTATAACGGCAACAACAAGCGGTGCCCACAAACTGTTAGGGCCTACATAAAGCTGCCCTAACAGCAGAGCTTTCTTTACAACACAATGGAGTGAATCCTTACCACCGCTACACCTGGTTATCAGCGGAGCCTTGTCTGCCAGCGAAACAATTCATTCAGCCTCGTTTACTACCTTTTTAAAAAAATATAGCTGATATGGCTAGTAATATCTCCCTGGCATATTACATAACTTATGCAGCAGCATATAAGACATTTTTGGACTCGCCTTGTTGAGCTCGGCGGTCCTTCATTGGCAAATTTTGTCATCAAAGAAAAATAATTACAATTCCGAGTTGGATGACCGTTAAAAAAGTATTTTCCCAGTCTGACTTCCCAGCCACTGTCACCGATTCCTTCCAAACAACTCATTGTTGAATTTGCGATTTCCAACTTGTTGTGTAATGTTTATGCCCAATGGCCGATGAGCACCGATACGTTTTATCTATAATTTCTCTTCCTATGACAAGGATTGAAAATAATTTGCCAGTAGATTGTCGACTTGATTCATGATGATAACTGCTAGCTAAGATTTTGAAAGTAAGATTTTGACATGATCAGTCCAATCAAAGCTACGGTAGATATAACGTGATTTGATGTCATTTTATCTGTGGCCAATGACCTTGATACTTTTGGATGGGCACTTCTAATGTAACTCTAAGGCAGCACCCAAAGGGCTCACATTCTTGATTTCTACCCTTACTAAAGTCGGGTGATGTAGTGTCCCCATGAGTGACAGAACACTGAGCCAATCACGATGCAATGCTGAGCCAATCACGGTGCAATGCTCCTATTTTATGCTGGCCTGCCCCACCACCAGAGAAAGCACTGAGCTAGGTTGAAACACTTGCATTTTGGAGCTGCCTGTTTGTATGCGGCTTTATTAACTCACTGACATATATATTTTTTTACATTGTTTGCAAACTGATATGTGACACGTATTAATGCCAAAATAACATGCAAAACTGGCAAGCCCCCCCCCCATTTCATTTATTTATTGGCAAAAAATGTGTGGCTTAAAACAGGTCGGGCTCTGCCCTGAAGGATAGTAATGTGCATTTGAGCTATTTACTTCAAAGTACTTCAGCGTCGCGTACATTAATGGCTGTGTACAGTGTCAGGAGTATTTTAGACCTTTACTTCACGCTGTGAACCCGGGTGGCCCTGCAACTGGCTGGCTGAGGTTTACAGGGCGTGAACAGCGCCTGAAAGCTATCTCCTCCTTTCTGTAACTGAGCTAATGGCCTCAGACACAAGGGGCCAAAGATCAGCGGTCAATAAGACAGACACTGAAGGAAAGAGTGTCCACACTCTGGGCATAGGCTACAGTGAAAAAAGCAGCTTTGATGGCTAATGCAATAACCACAGCCAGACATCAAACCAAGCGGAACGATACGAGCTTTCAAATACTGAAAGCTTCGGGACTGAGAGAAGACGAAAAGAGGAGAAGAAGTTTAACTTCCATCCAATGCTGCTGCCCTAATTTGTCTGACGTGTGACGTGTCCGATTGATCATTACCGGCGATGGCCCCTCAATTGCTTGTCTCTAAATTCCGCCTGACCCTGGGAGGGTCATTTTTAAATGCAATCTACAGTTTATATCTGGGGACCAAAATAGCACCCTATTCCCTATGTAGTGCACTACTTTTGACTAGAGCCCATATCAATGTAGGGAGGATAGTGCATTTTTTGGGTCGCACCCTGCGGGTTAGTTGTAACGTCACTCAGTCTGCGCTGGAAGTCCTGCGAGCATCGGATTGGGCTGGCTGAATGTGAACAAGCACTCTGTCGGTCAGCCTAGCAGCTTCAGAGACCTCCCACTGTGCTGCAGGAGAACATGCGGTGCTTTGTTGTTCTCCGCTTGCCACTTTGCAGTCAGTCAGGAGATGAAAGCTATTCAAATAATTAGCCATGTTAGTTATGTTTGGAGTGTTCTAGAATAATCAGCCATGTTAGTTATATTAGTTCTGTTTGGAGTGATTTAGCGAGTGTTGTTTTAATCAAAGGATAGATCAGGAAATGGGCCTGACCCGGGATGTTGTTCGATGTTAATCAGAAGTGAGGACAAGGGAAAACAAAGTTGTTATCTTGTTTGTATCAATTTCAAAACAAGAAAAGGGGTTGTGCTATAGGGTAGTTTGCCGAGCAGTTGTTTTTTAATTGTGTAATGGCTCTGTGGGTAGTCTGGTGTCTGCGTGTGTGTGTGCTCACAAGTGTACAAGTGTTTAGTGTGCCTGGACGTGTTTGGAGGAAAAGGAGATGATTTATTGTATTCCCATCAGCTACAGTATTCGTTGACATACTCAAGTAATGTCACAAAGGAATAAAACAAAAGCCTTAGCCAGGATTCCATTGGCGTTTCTAGAGCCCTCCACAATCGTATCTCCAGCTTGTCGCAGGCCATGAACCAACAGCCAAAGGCTTACATCAATACTATTGAGTGGATTGCAGGCTGCAATCTCTTCCTATTGACATCAAAAATGGGTTGAAAAATGGTTGAAAGAGTATTTCTGTGTGGGAGGGGAACAGCAGAATAAGGTGATAAGGGGGAGCCCGTAAGCTCTTTCCTACACCTCCTTCTCCACCTTTTGTCCATCCATAAGGAAAGCTATGGTAAAGCTACACGTGGGTTTGGTATAGGTTTCTATAGACAAGGGACTGTCATTCCAATCCCCTTCTCCCTAACTGATCTTGTCCATAATCAGTCCATCCAGGATTTTGCAATTCTGCTACTAAACTGACCGATCACCGCAGCACAAAAAAAAGGGCTTTTATCACCCCACATTTAATCACCCCAATCACCCCCTATCCACATCGACGGGACAGCAGTGGAGAAGGTGGAAGTTTCAAGTTCCTCGGCATGCATATCACTGACATGGTCCACCTGAAATGGTCCACCCACACAGACAGTGTGGTGAAGAAGGCTCAACAGAGCCTCTTCAACCTCAGGAGGCTGAAGAAATGTAGCTTGTCGCCTAAATCTCTCACAAACTTTTCCAGACGCACAATTAAGAGCATCCTGTCGGCTGTATCACCGCCTGGTATGGCAATTGCACCGCCCACAACCGCAGGGCTCTCCAGAGGGTGGTGCGGTCTGCACAACACATCACTGGGGGCAAACTACCTGCCCTCCAGGACACCTACAGCACCCGATGTCACAGGAAGGCCAAGAAGATCATCAAGGACAACAAAAACCGGAGCCACTTCCTGTTCATACTGCTATCTTCCCAAAGGCGAGGTCAGTACAGGTGCATCAAAGCTGGGACAGAGAGTCTGAAAAACAGCTTCTATCTCAAGGCCATCAGACTGTTAAATAGCCATCACTAGCACAGAGAGGCTGCTGCCTACATACAGACTTGAAATCATTGGACACTTTAATAATGTATCACTAGTCACTTCAATAATGCTACTTTAATACTGTTTACATATCTGGCGTTACTCATCTCATATGTATAGACTGTATTCTATACTATCTATTGCATCTTAGTCGATGCCGCTCGGTCATTGCTCATCCACATATGTATATATTCTTATTCCATTCCTTTACTTAGATTGTGTGTATCAGGTGTTGTGAAATTGTTACGCTACACTCAAAATAACATCTGCTAAACACATGTATGTGAACAATACAATTTGATTTGATTTGATTATCAACACACTTTTTCCCTTTGTGACAAAATATTATTTATATTTTTTTGCCTGCAAATATCAATGCCGCGAAGGACATGATACTCAACCATTTAAAAGGTTCACGGAGGACAGCTGGTTTCATCATTTGATTGAGGAATACATTTTTGCCCTGTTTTCTGTCTGCAACTGAAACCTTCAATCCCATGCTGAATATTTTGTGGTAATTCATCAAACAAACACCTGAGTCTATTTCTGTGTGTTTAGGTACTGATAATTTGATAACAGTGGTGAAAGTTTGATAATGACCATTTGAGGTAATAATGCTGTATTAAAATACATGACCTAATTCAGCAGACTCTATAATATTCCACCCACACCACTCTTTACACAGCAAGGTAAACAAATACGTCTTCACTGACATTTGAGCATGACTATTTATGTGAGCGTATTCCGTTCCCACTGGCTTGCGGTGAAATGGTGATCAAGTGTAATGTGGCGATTGAACACCTGCCTAATTTGGATTAAGCAAGCATGGCAGTGTCTGCCTGGGATCTCTGGTGCTCTAATGTGAGATGACAGAGCATTTCTACACGTTCACTGCTCATGCATAAGCACCTCTCTTAACTAGCCCAGTCCCAGCTTCGAATGACACCACTGTAAATGATGTACTGTACACGGCTACTCACTTTTATTTATATCAGCATAAGGCCAATAATTACTGCATTTAATTGTCCCAGTCAACATTAGAAATTAACTTAAGAGTAAAGAGGGATGTTGCCCCCTCAGCCAGAGTCATGAACACATTTTTGTAGCTGGTAAGGACTTAATGAATGCTACTTATTGGTATTCAATAGGAAATTCCTTTCACCACAATAAGTCGTAAACAACAAGACACAGCCTTCATCATCCCGTATATACTTTGCTTTGAATGGAAAGCAGTAAACAGATTTAAAAGGCAGTAGAGTGGCCCTTTAGGACCTGATGGCAGGGGGACGAAGCAGTGATGGAGTGGGTGGTCTGCACTGGCGATGAAGTAGGCTTTTTGGTTGAATTGGAGGGAACGGACTGGGAGTCCAATGATTATCCATGCAGTATTTGTAATCCGTGGTAATTTGTTATGAATTGAAGCTGTTAGCAAACTGAAGTTGCAGATACTACTGTTTTAGGTTGGACAGAAAATGTGTTTATGTCAGATATTACTGGGATGCTTATGCCATACTTTGAATTACATATGACAACTCAACATAAACTTCAAGAACATTTCCAATGTACAAGTCTGCCATTTGGCTTACATTATTCTACCATTGTTAATGACCTAGTGGGCTTTGTTTTAGAAATGTTCTCAATGAATTACTTCAAATAAACCTTAATAGAATATAAAAGCATATAGAAGATAAATATAACCTCAGAGACTGCTTACGTAAAACGAGACCCCATCTGTCAGTGAATTGATACAGTTTCCAGGACAATCTTGACCCTGTGCCAGGACACAGACAACATTATGAATGTTGCACAAATTATTTCCCTCTTTCATTTCTTTAATGCCCCATTTGTTTGACTCTGTCTCTATTGAATGGAATATTCCAGTCATAAATTCTAGCCAGACCTCACCGTTTTTGTTTGTATTTTAGGGAAGAATTGTGTGTCCTCAACTGACATAATTAGCACAACTTCTAGAGAATGTTTTGTTTGTGACTCAGTTTGTGGATATAATTGTCTCCCAGCTTTGGGTTTTAGAGTTCCTTTGATTCATTAAACAAAAAAGTAGACTTTTTCAATTTGTTTTGTATCAGAACATCAGCATTTCCAAGTAATACGATTTCCAATAATAATATCAACACAGTGAGGAGATGTGGTTCTACCTTTGAAGAAGCAGTCCTTGCCGTGCACCACGTAGATCCGTCTCTTCTGCAGGCAGGCGGTGCGATACACCTCACAGTGGTTCTCGTAGAACCTTCCATCGGAGCCGCACACCGGCACAAAGGTGGGTCGACACTTCTCCTGGCACACACACTCTGCCCGGCCCGTCGACTCCAACAGCACACACTGGCGGCCCCTCCCACAGTTTGTCCTCTTGCATGGCCCTCCGTTTGTTCCAGAGTGGACTGGGGAATGAAACACAGAGAGAGATAAAACCAGAGTTTAGGTTGGAAGAAACACAGAGACAACCTGAAAGAAACTCAAGGTTGGTAAAATGCCAGTAGACTATGATACTAAGAAGATCATGTAAGAAAAGATAGGAAGGATGGTTGGATAGATTGGGTTGGACAGATTATGAATCACTTCAAACGCCTGTTGTCTGCTTTCTAAAAGGAACGTGAATAAAACACAGTGTTCATTGAAGGCGCTGGTTACGCCAGGTTGGCTGTGTATATGGATGTCCATTACATTTCTCAAATGTCAGGTAAATTAAAATCGTCCCTGTCATGTTGTCAGGTGCCACTTTTTCCAAAAGGAACTCTGAAATGGCATATTGCTTTTATTAAGATTTTGTGATGGCATATTGTTTTTATATATATTTTTAGATTTTCCATCCAGGTGGACCCATGCGCTAAAGACTATCTACTAACCTTAACCCTAGCTATAACCCTAACCCTTATTCTAACGCTAACCGTAACCTTAGCAAGCAGTTGCTTATCAACAGATAGTATGAACATCTAGACTATCCAAATAAAGTGTGACCCAATATTCCACACACAACACACACTTTCTGTGAGATCAACAGAGATTGTACCTTACCCTTCCTCACACGTCCTTCCTAGCACCTGTCAGTCCTGGACCCCTCACCATGGAGATCCTCCCACTCCCTTCTGATTCAATCAATTTGCATTTAAAGCATGGAAAAAGCTGCTGAGACTTGCAGCCACTCCACCTTGGATTGATCTTGCTAGGGACCACTCCTGGAGAGATCTGAGCTGGGATTTATGGGGCCTGGGTTTGGAGTATAGGTGGCTGCTAGACTGAGGTTAGGAGCTAGGCTGGGGGGAGAGAGGGGAACTGGATTGGGCTTAGCAGCAAGGCTGGGGGGAGAGAGGGGTGGTGTGCTGGAGATTGCAGCATTGCTGGGGGAGCTGGTCTGGGTTAGCAGCTATAGGCTGGGGAGCATAGTCATAGACTAGACGTAACATAGTAAATGTAAATCGGGTACACTCAAATAAGTATAATATGTTACGTTTGGTATGTTTACATACGACAGAAGGTTACTTAAAACCTCTTGAGGCTAGGGGTCAGTGTTCAGAAGTACGGAGAGTCTGACTTGCCCAAAGTAAACTGCCTGTTACTCAGGCCCAGAAGCTAGGATATGCATATAATTGGTAGTATTGGATAGAACTCTGAAGTTTCTAAAACTGTTAAAATAATGTCTGTGACTATAACAGAACTGATATGGCAGCACTGATTTTTTTTTTTTAGGTCACAGTCTTTCCTATGACTCCCTATTGACTATACAAGGAATTAGCTCCCAGATTGCAGTTCCTATGGCTTCCACTAGATGTCAACAGCATTTAGACATGGTTTGAGGCTTGTTTTTGAAAAACAAACAAGAAATTGTAGTCTTTCCAGGTGGCTCATGAAAAGGACACTAGTGTTTTGCGCGTGTGAATGGGGTGCGCACTTCGTTATTTCTCTTCCCTATTGAACAGACTATTCTTTGTCTGAAATATTATCATTTATTTAGATATTTGACAACCTGAGGATTAATTAGAAACATTGTTTGACTTGTTTGGACTAACTTTACTGGTACTTTTTGGATTTCGTTGTCTGCATGTTGAATGACTGGATTACAGAACTCCATGGCGCCAACTAAACTGACATTTTGGGATATAAGAAGGACTTTATCGACCATTCTTTGTGTTCCTGGGACCCTTGGGATTGTAAACAGAGGAAGATCTTTAAAGGTAAGTGATTTATGTTATCACTATTTTTGATTTTGTAATGCCTTGCCTGGTTTGAATAATATGTTGGAAGTGGGGCGCTGTCCTCAGACAATCTAATCTTCTGCTTTTCGCCGTAAAGCCTGTCGTAAATCCGACAACGCGGTTCGATTACCAAGATTCTAAGCTTTTGAATGGCGCACAACACTTGTATTTTCATGAATGTTTAATATGACTATTTTTGTCATTTGAATTTGGTGCTCTGCATTTCACCGGATGTTGTCATGGGTGGTTCCACCTACACTAGCGTCCCACTGAGGTTTTAAGTAGGGTGGTTGGTTGGCGTGGATGGGTAGGCATATAACGTGAACGTCTAAAAACCCAAAGGTTGCGTGTTAAAATCTCATCGCCTCAATCTAATAGCTAACTAGCAGCTTTGCAACTACTTAGCATGATAGCTAACCCTTCTCCTTTCCAGCCGGAGCATTCTAATTTTGGATGAACAGTTATGATGGTTACAGTGGCTTGCGAAAGTATTCACCCCCCCTTGGCATTTTTCCAATTTTGTTGCCTTAAAACCTGGAATTAAAATAGTATAATTTAATTTACACAACAAGCCTACCACTTTGAAGATGCTAAATATTTTTTATTGTGAAACAAGCAAGAAATAAGACAAAAAAAAAGAAAACTTGAGGGTTCATAACTATTCACCCCTCCAAAGTCAATACTTTGTAGAGCCACCTTTTGCAGCAATTACAGTTGCAAGTCTCTTGGGGTGTCTCTATAAGCTTGGCACATCTAGCCACTGGGATTTTTGCCCAATCTTCAAGGCAAACTGCTCCAGCTCCTTCAAGTTGGATGGGTTCTGCTGGTGTACAATCTTTAAGTCATACCACAGATTCTCAATTGGATTGAGGTCTGGGCTTTGACTAGGCCATTCCAAGACATTTAAATGTTTCCCCTTAAACCACTCGAGTGTTGCTTTAGCAGTATGCTTAGGGTCATTGTCCTGCTGAAAAGTGAACCTCCATCCCAGTATCAAATCTCTGGAAGACTGAAACAGGTTTCCCTCAAGAATTTCCCTGTGTTTAGCTCCATCCATCATTCCTTCAATTCTGACCAGTTTCCCAGTCCCTGCCTATGAAAAAGAGACCACCCTATGATGGTGGTCTCTGGGTGATGAGAGGTGTTGGGTTTGCGCTAGACAAACCTCAATTTTAGTTTCATCTGACCAGAGTACCTTCTTCCATGTGTTTGGGGAGTCTCCCACATGCCTTTTGGCTTATTTTTGTCTTTAAGCAATGTTTGTTTTTCTGGCCACTCTTCTGTAAAGTACAGCTCTGTGGAGTGTACGGCTTAAAGTGGTCCTATGGACAGATACTCTAATGTCCACTGTGGAGCTGTGTAGCTCCTTTAGGGTTATCTTTGGTCTCTTTGTTGCCTCTCTGATTAATGCCCTCCTTGCCTGGTCGGTGAGTTTTTTTAATAACACTGCTCCAGCTTGCTAATGTTCACTCACATAGGTTTTCCCACATGTAATTGACGAAATTAGATGTTAATTCTATAACAATTGTAATTGTGTGAATATTGTAGAAAAATCCTCTCTGAATATAGCTAGCATGTAAAAGATGGCTAGCTATGCTCCAACTTCTGTCAGAGCCGGTGTGTGTAGCTGGTGTAAAAGTCAGGCGCAGGAAGGAAGAGATGAATGAACAACGTATTTAATAAAATACGAGAAAAAAGGAATAACAAATCCAACATGCCCTATAAACAAACGGGCGAGGTAAATACTGAACAAAGAACAACCAACAATAACGCACACCAAACATGGGGAAAACAGAGGGTTAAATAATGAACATGTAATTATGGAATTGGAACCAGGTGTGTAAAACAAAGACAAAACAAATGGAAATTTAAAAATGGATCGACAATGGCTAGAAGACCGGAGACGTCGACCGCCCGAAAACCGCCCGAACAAGGAGAGGGACCGACTTCGGCGGAAGTCGTGACAACTTCAGTCAACATGTTTTTCTGCCGGGCAGATACAGTGTCTGTTTCTACTATTGTACTATTACTGTACTAAGATAGTTAGCTAGCTAGATTACTAAAACTACTAAATCCTAATTTAGCTAGATAGGATAACATATTTTGTGTTTGGTCAACTATCACTGTCCTTCATCCACCACACATTCATCTAGACACAAGCAAATTGTGATAGTGTTTGCTATAAATCAGATGATGTCATTCTGGGTAGTCCACAATCCTTTTGTAACTCAAAGTTTTTATGAGGGACAATCCCACCCTCACAGTCCAGGTGAGCACAATACGATAATCAAGAGTGACAGGACACACACACACAGGACAGGCAGGTGAACATTGCCTGGCAGAGAATCGACATTCGGCCAGCCTGCTCACAGATCTGATTGTTGCCATGTTAACATAGAAGTTGGCTACACATAGGAGTTGGCTATATGGCACAATCTGATGGAAGACCAAATCAAATCAAATTATATTGGCCACATACACATGTTTAGCAGATGTTATTGCGGGTGTAGCGAAATGCATGTGCTTCTAGTTCCGACAGTGCAGCAATATCTAACGAGTCATTTCCAGCAATACATAACATATATATACCCAATACACACAAATCTATGTAAGGAATGGAATTAAGAATATATTAATATATGGACGAGCAATATCAGAGCGGCATAGACTAAGATACAGTATAAAAGTATAGAATGCAGTATATACTGTACATATGAGACGAGTAATGCACGATATGTTAATATTATTAAAGTGACCCTATTAATGACCACACTAACATTTGGCTAAAAATCAGAACAGAAAGAGTGAAACTTCAATGTACTGGAGGACTACTCTAGAAATCATTGGCTTTGTTACAGGAAAGATGGAAAGGAGAATAGGATGCGATATGTTTGCCTAGCACCTGAATGTGAGGGCAAGCGGTTATGCATCGTAGGGGACCGAAGTTGTTTTAGGTTGTGGCACTCCAGGTAGTGTGAATCATTTTGGTGCCTATCAAAGATGTCTACACTGACACCCGTCTAGGGAATTTTGAACACAGCCCTTTTGAACACAAAGATTATAAACTATTGTTCCTCCTGTGCAGGGTGAACCTGGTGTTTGTCTACACTGAGCTGACAGGAGGAGCTGGGTCGTGGGAGAGGTATGTCTGTCTAACAGACTAATATCCTGAGGAAGGAATCTCACGAGCAGATGGTTCAGTAAGTCCAAACACATGATGCAAATATTAAAGATTATACTCCATACTGATGTTGAACAGAATAAAATACCCTTGTCAAACCAGACTGACCACTGTGCTCACACTGTTTTCACAGAATGTGAGCTTGCAAGATCATGCTGGTTTGGGGGGGTTATAGAAATGGATCATGCTTGATGCCATGCCAACTGAAGACCCCCCACCAGGTCTAAGACACTCCCCAGCTGCCCAGCGTCGCTCCCTGTCCTCCCAACGCCTCCACCCTCGCCTCTCCCCTTCTTTCCCCCTCCTCACCGCTAACCCCTAGCCTAGCTAACGTTAGCCACCTTGCCACCTAGCTAACGTTAGCCACAACAAATAGGAATTCGTAACATATCATACTTTTTTTTACAAAATAGATGGACATCCACAAATGAATACATGCCATATGAAACATAACACATCATACTAATTGGAGTGTCCCGTGTTTGACCTGTACTATGTTACGTCTACCGGGCTGGGTTAAATGCGGAAGACACATTTCTGTTGAATGCATTCAGTTGTACAACTGACTAGGTATCCCCATTCCCTTTCGTTTCCCTCAGTCCAGGTTGTGGGGGGAGAGAGAGGAGCTGGATTCAGTTTCGCAGCATGGCTGGGGGGAGGAAGGGAGTGCTGAGCTGAGGTTAGTAGCATGACTACTTTTCTGGAAGGAGCAGCAGTGGCTCTTCGGAGACAGGTGGGGAATTATTGTCGGGAATTGATTATATTGGGTATCTGATTGGCATCACTCAGCATAATATTTAATTCAGAATTATTCAGCATAATATGTAATTGTTTACTGTTCATTGTGTTGATCTAAACATAGAGAGGGTCATCTATTAATTCCCTGTTATCAAACCGCTCCAGCTCAAGACCTCAGTTCCTACTATTATAATCAAACAGTTGAAAACACAAATGCAATGTAATTGTATAATTGTATCCAAACTCCAGGAAATATTTAATAACAAAGGTAAGGTTCGAGGGTAAAAGTCCTTTAATTACATAAAGTAGAGTCGCACATGCGCATGCACATGCGCACACACCCACACACCCACACCCACACACCCACACACCCACACAGAAAAAGAGACCTGAAGGCTGCCCTGGCTTTGCCGTATTGATGTGTGATCTATCATAATGAAGTGTGAGATGTCAGCCAGGAAGGGGAACAGGTACAGGACCAGCGGGGCTGGGGTTGGGGGACGGGACAACATGATGGCCTTGTATCCAGTTCACTAATTGTTCGGCAAATCATCTGTGGGAATGCAAACACCCCGGCTCCCCAGTGACCTTGTTGTCAGTGTCAAGGTCAGGGACGATTACTGGATCGTTTGTATTCTCCAAGCAGCAAAGATTAAAGGCTCAGCACCGTCCGGCATCACTGGTTGTTTTTCTTCTTCACCTCCCCCTGTCCTTTCCCCACTCTCTCCCTCATTATCTTTGCAGAATAGGCCACGATAAAAACAACGAGAAAAGTTCTGGTGTTTAAAGTCTCGCGTGCACGCTGATCCGTACAGTAAGCCTTTCTTCTCTACTCCCATGGGCCATGTAGCCTCCAGTTGTGACTAGCTTGAGAAGCTAAAGTGTCATTTGATAATCCTCTCTGTTAAGCTGCAGCACAGTGGTTCTACAAGTTCAACCATGCCTCTGTGCCAATGGCAGTCAGTACAGGCTGACTGACCAGCAGCGGCTGGGCCTCACATCTTTAGTCCCTGCATTCAATTTCCCCCTATGGTCATTCCCTTTTTCAATCTATTAGTCCCCCCTAGCTGAGCTCTAATGGGCTTAGGCAGCATCTAGACATTGTCCCTCATCAGAATCATAGACTTGAGAATTAATAATGCAATGAATTAATAATTAATAATAGTTTTTTTTTGTGCAAATGTATAAAAAAAATAGCAAAATATTATATTTACATAAGTATTCACACCACTAAGTCATTAATTTGTAGAAGCACCTTTGGCGGCGATTACAGCTTTGAGTCGTCTTGGGTATGTCAGCTTTGCACATTTGGATTTGGGGATTTTGTCCCATTCAGATGTGTTATGTTAGATGGGGAGCAGCAGTGAACAGCAATCTTCAAGTCTTTCCACATATTTTCAATGGGATTCAAGTTTAGGGTTTGGCTAGGCCACTCAAGGACTTTCACATTCTTGTTCTGAAGCTATTCCAGCGTTGTTTTGGCTGTATGCTTGTGGTCATTGTACTGTTGGAACTTAAAATCTTCGCCCCCAGTCTTAGGTCGTTTGCACTCTGAAGCAGGTTTTTAATCAAGGATTTGCGTGTATTTGGTTCCATTCATTGTTTCCTCTGTCCTTACAAGTCTTCCAGTTCCTGCCGCTGAAAAATATCCCCATAGCATGATGCTGCTACCACAATGCTTCACAGTAGGGATGGTGTTAGTCGGGTGATGAGCTGTACCTGTTTTTCTCCAAAAATAGCATTCAGGCCAATGAGATACAATTTTGTATCATCAGACCACATAATCTTTTGCCTTATGCTCTGTCTTTCATGTGCCTTTTTTCAAACCCCAGGCATGCTGTCATGTGCCTTTTTCTCAAGAGTGGCTTCCATCTGGCCACTCTCCCATAAAGCCCAGATTGGTGAAGTGCTGTAGAGACTGTCCTTCTGGCAGGTTCTGCCATCTTAGCCAATGAACTATTTAGTTCTGTCAGAGTGGTCATTGGTCACCTCCCTGACTAAGATCCTTTCTGCCCAGTTAGGTCAGACTAACACTCCATTCTTTTATACCCTTTCCCAGATACAGTGGCAAGAAAAAGTATGTGAACCCTTTGTAAATACCTGGATTTCTGCATAAATTGGTCAAAAGATTTGATCTGATCTTCATCTAGGTCACAACAATAGACAAACACAGTCTGCTTAAACAAATAACACAAACAATTATACGTTTTCATGTCTTTATTGAACACAGCGTGTAAACATTCACAGTGCAGGGTGGAAAAAGTATGTGAACCATTCGATTTAATAACTGGTTGACCCTCCTTTGGCAGCAATAACCTCATCCAAACGCTTTCTGTAGTTGCGGATCAGACCTGCACAACAGTCAGGAGGAATTTTGGACCATTCCTCTTTTCAAAACTGTTTCAGTTCAGCAATATTCTTTGGATGTCTGGTATGAACTGCTCTCTTGAGGTCATGCCACAGCATTTCAATCGGGTTGAGGTCAGGACTCTGACTGGGCCACTCCAGAAGGCGAATTTTCTTCTGTTGAAGCCATTCTGTTGTTGATTTACTTCTGTGTTTTCGGTTATTGTCCTGTTGCATCACTCAACTTCTTTTGAAACTCAATTGGTGGACATATAGCCTAACATTCTCCTGCAAACTGTCTTGATAAACTTGGGAATTCATTTTTTTCCGTCGATGATAGCAAGCTGTCCATGACCCCAGGCAGCAAAGCAAACCAGCCCCAAACCATGATGCTCCCTCCACCATACTTTACAGTTGGGATGAGGTTTTGATTTTGGTCTGCTGGGCCTTTTTTTCTCCACACATAGTGTTGTGTGTGCCTTCCAAACAACTCAACTGTAATTTCTTCTATCCACAGAATATTGTGCCAGTAGCGCTGTGGAAAATCCAGGTGCACTTTTGCAAACTTCAGACGTGCAGCAATGTTTTTTTTGGACAGCAGTAGCTTCTTCCGTGGTGTCCTCCCATTAACACCATTCTTGTTTCCTGTTTTAGGTATTGTAGACTCGTCAACAGAGATGTTAGCATGTCCCAGAGATTTCTGTAAGTCTTTAGCTGACACTCTAGGATTCTTCTTAACCTCATTGAGCATTCTGCGCAATGCTCTTGCAGTCATCTTTGCAGGACGGCCACTCCCAGGGAGAGTAGCAACAGTGCTGAACTTTCTCAATTTATAGACAATTTGTCTTACCGTGGACTGATGAACATCAAGGCTTTTAGAGATACTTTTGTAACCATTTCCAGCTTTATTAAAGTCAACAATTCTTCATCTTAGGTCTTCTGAGATCTCTTTCATTCAAGACATAGTTCAGATCAGGCAATGCTTCTTGTGAATAGCAAACTCACATTTTGTGAGTTTTTTTATAGGGCAAGGTAGCTCTAACCAACATCTCCAATCTCGTCTCATTGATTGGACTCCAGGTTAGCTGACTCCTGACTTCAATTAGCTTTTGGAGAAGTCATTAGCCTCGGGGTTCACATACTTTTTCCAACCTACACTGTGGATGTTTAAATTATGTATTCAATATAGACAAGAAAAATACAATTTTTGTGTTATTAGTTTAAGCACACTATGTTTGTCAATTGTTGTGACATAGATGAAGATCAGATCAAATTTGATGATGACCAATTGATGCAGAAATCCAGGTAATTCCAATGAAGTCCAGGTACTTGCCACTGTATATGCCTCATCAAAATTCTATGTCAGTAATCTATGGACAGTTCCTTGGACTTCATGGTTTGGTTTCTGCTCTGACATGCACTGTCAACCGTAGGATCTTATATAGACATGTGTTTTTCGTTTTAAATCGTTCAAGTCCAAACAATTGAATTGGCCACAAGTGGACTCCAATCAAGTTGTAGTGACATCTCAAGGATGATTAAAGGAAATTGGATGTACCTGAGCTCAGTTTGGAGCATCATAGCAAAGGGGTGTGAATACTTATGTGAATGACATATTTCTGTATTTCATTTTCAATAAATTTGCAAAGAATTTCTAAAAACATGTTTTCACACTGACATTATGGGGTATTGAATGTAGATAGGTGAGAAAAATATACAGTACCAGTCAAAAGTTGACACCTACTCATTCAAGGCTTTTTCTATATAATGTTCTCCATTTTCTACAATAGCGAAGACATCAAAACTATGAAATAACACATATGGAACCATGTAGTAACCAAAAAAGTTGGTGTTCTTTAGTAGTGATTTCTATGCAGCAATTCAACCATGAAGGCCTGGTTCACGCAGTCTCCTCTGAACAGTTGATGTTGAGATGTGTCTGTTACTTAAAGTCTGTAAAGCATTTATTTGGGCTGCAATTTCTGAGGCTGGTAAATCTAATGCACGTATCTTCTTCAGCAGAGGTAACTCTGGGTCTTCCTTTCCTGTGGCGGTCCTCATAAGAGCCAGTTTCATCATAGCGCTTGATGGTTTTTGCAACTGCACTTGAATAAACTTTTTTTGACTGACCTTCATGTCATGAAGTACTGATGGACTGTCGGTCCTCTTTGCTTATTTGAGCTGTTCTTGACATAATACGGACTTGGTCTTTTACTAAATAGGGCTATCTTCTGTCACACCCTGATCTGTTTCACCTGTCTTTGTGATTGTCTCCACCCCCCTCCAGGTGTCACCCATCTTCCCCATTATCCCCTGTGTATTTATACCTGTGTTTTCTGTCTGTCTGTGCCAGTTTATCTTGTTAGTTCAAGCCAACCAGCGGTTTGTCTCAGCGCCTGCTTTTTCGCGCCCTCCTGGTTTTGACCCTGCCTGTACTGTCTCTGAGCCCGCCTGCCTGACCACTCTGCCTGCCTGCCATCCTGTACCTTTCCCCTCCTCTCTGGACTATTGACCCCTGCCTGCCTTGACCTGTCTATTTGCCTGCACCTTTGGGATTATTAAACTACGTGGTCTGCATCTGGGTCTTACCTTCATACCTGATCATCTTTTGTATACCACCCCTACCTTGTCACAACATAACTGATTGGCTCAAATGCATTACGAAGGAAAGAAATTCCACAAAAAGAAACTTTTAACAAGGCACACCTGTTAATTGAAATGCACTCCAGGTGACTACTACATGAAGCTGGTTGAGAGAATGCCAAGAGTGTGCAAATCTATCATCAAGGCAAAGGGTGGCTACTTAGAAGAATTTGTTGAACACTACATGATTACTACATGATTCCATATGTGTTATGTCATAGTTTTGGTGTCTTCACGATTGTTACGCAATGTAGAAAATAATAGAAATAAAGAAAAACCCTTGAATGAGTAGGTGTGCCCAAACTTTTGACTCTATTTTGAATTCAGGGTTTAACACAATAAAATGTGAAATAAGTCAAGGGGTATGAATACTTTCTGAAGGCACTACCTATGTAAGAATGCTGTTCATCGACTACAGCTCAGCATTTAACACCATAGTTCCCTCCAAGCTCGTCATTAAGCTCGAGACCCTAGGTCTCGACCCAGCCCTGTGCAACTGGGTCCTGGACTTCCTGACGGGCCGGCCCCAGGTGGTAAGGGTAGGAAACAACACCTCCACCCCGCTGATCCTCAACACTGGGGCCCCACAAGGGTGCGTTCTCAGCTCTCTCTTGTACTCCCTGTTTACCCATGACTGCATGGCCAAGCACGCTTCTAATTCAATCATCAAGTTTGCTGACGACACCACAGTGGTAGGTTACCAACAACGACGAGACGGCCTACAGGGAGGAGGTGAGGGCCCTCGGAGTGTGGTGTCAGGAAAATAACCTCTCACTCAATGTCAACAAAACAAAGGAGATGATCGTGGAGCACCCCCCTATCCACATCGACGGGACAGTAGTGGAGAAGGTGGAAAGTTTTAAGTTCCTCGGTGTGCACATCACGGACAAACTGAATTGGACCACCCACACAGACAGCGTGGTGAAGAAGGCGCAACAGCGCCTCTTCAACCTCAGGAGGCTGAAGAAATTTGGCTTGTCACCAAAATCACTTACAAACTTCTACAGATGCACAATCGAGAGCATCCTGTCGGGCTGTATCACCGCCTGGTACGGCAACTGCTCCGCCCACAACCATAAGGCTCTCCAGAGGGTAGTGAGGACTGCACAACGCATCACCGGGGGTAAACTACCTGCCCTTCAGGACACCTACACCACCCGATGTCACAGGAAGGCCAAAAAGATCATCAAGGACAACAACCACCCGAGCCACTGCCTGTTCACCCCGCTATCATCTAGAAGGCGAGGTCAGTACAGGTGCATCAAAGCTGGGACCGAGAGACTGAAAAACAGCTACCTCAAGGCCATCAGACTGTTAAACAGCTATCACTAACATTGAGTGGCTGCTGCCAACATACTGACTTAAATCTCTAGCCACTTTAAAAATAGGAATTGGATGTAATAAATGTATCACTAGCCACTTTAAACAATTTTGTATATAATGTTTACATATCCGACACTACTCATATCAAATGTATACACTGTACTCTAAACCATCTACTGAATCTTGCCTATGCCGTTCGGCCATCGCTCATCCAAATATTTATATGTACATACTCGTATTCATTCCTTTACTCTTGTGTGTATGAGGTAGTTGTTGTGAATTTGTTAGATGACTTGTTAGATACTACTGCATGGTCAGAACTAGAAGCACAAGCATTTCGCTACACTCGCATTAACATCTGCTAACCATGTGTATGTGACACATACAATTTTATTTGATTTGATTTGATTAAAATAAGAACAATGGAAAGTTGTAGATAAAAGCCATAGAACTATTTAGCCTTTTTGTGATATTTACCAGATGAATGTGTCCTCCCCTGAATGCTCTTTGTGTCCTCGTGCCTAATTTAAGGCACGGAAACAAGACTTCAGGCAAGCATCCATCAAACTCTCGACAGATTGATATTTGCTTTATTAATAATTTTATGAAATAACAATCTTGTCATTTTGCTCGCTTCAGATGCATCATGTCACTGTAAATGAAGGGGTATCTTCACCATCTATCTACAAACACAGTCCGTCAGTATACACTAGAGGCAGACCACTTAAGGACACGCTCTGTATTCAGTCAAGAAAATATCTCTTTATTTGTACCTGAGGCTACATACTGAGACTGATTAAAGCCCGTCAACATTTAAACATCAATCAAAACAAACTTTCCATTCGACCCATCCCAAACCACAGAAGAATAGGTAGGGCTGAAACACTGACTGACACTTGGGACACTGCCTGGCCTGCCAAACTGTTCTAATTAGAGAGGAAGTGCCACTGCTCTGGTGGTGTGGGACTTCCTGTCTGTCCACAGTAACAGAGTAATAACTGAGCCCCAATCCACAGAGCCTCCATCGCTTCTGTACTGCTAGTCACATGTCCTTAGGCTTAGGATATTGCAATTTTCGTGGATACAGTGTGGACATTGTGGTTTCCAATGAGGCTTTTGGATTCATTGCCTCACATCGATTGATCTCACATATCATTCTATTTGGTTTAAATCAGATGAACATAATCACATTCAGAGACAAGGTGTCAAACATCTTCCCCCTCTGTGTGACACAGTCAGGCAAAATGATTCTGACGGACACACTGCTTTTGAATATCAATGGACAAGAGGCCATTGAACTTGAGAGACTGTAGTGTATAAGATTCGTTTTCATGTCTGTGACATTGTGTCTATTGACCCCAATGGTCATATCAATTCAAACAGAGCTAAGAAATGAGAGCAGGGTGAAAACCATCTTGTAAGCCTCTACGACCTCTCAGACGGGAGGATTTGGAATTAACTCAATTAAGTTTACTTGACTTCGTTGTATCTGTCTTGACATTGGTTGGGTGAGAATTGCCACCATGTCACATACAGTATCCTGAAAACAATTGTTTTCATTTTATTAGCATAAAATGAATTATTCCAATTAAATGAAACACTCTGTTTATTTCTGACCCTGAAAGGATAGAATACTGAGCATACATTGCCAGTGGTTTGAGAGCATTGTAAAGTAACTTTAAAAGGATGATTATGTTCAATATGAATTTGAACTAAAACAATTTTTCCAATTGCCCATAAACTGCATGACTTTCATGGTTATGATATGTCATTCAATACCCTGCGCTTCTCCACGGGAGAATAGATATAAAAATATATATAAAACAAGCTAGACAGTGTCTATTCAAAACACAGTATCACTTTAAAAAGTATAACAAGGTCCTAAAACTTTGGTAGACTTTTTGTAATAGAACTAACAAGGCAACTCCAGTGCAGATGACTTATAAGAACAGGACATAGTTGACTGATTATACAAGGCCTGTCTCAATATCCTGCATGTTATTAAAGTGAATTAACTCCCTCTCCCAGCATGATTATAAAGGATGGTTATGGAAAAGGTAATTAAGTGAGACTGTTAGCTGACTGCCTGCTCTGTTTATGAGCTGATGCTGCTCTGCCACTCTCTCTGCAGATTTAATGAATTTATTAGTCATGAAGAAAGGCCATTTACCTTTGGGTTGGACATTGACCATCAGATCATCTGTACCATTTTCAGAGTCTCATCTGTTATATTCCAATTGTGTGTGTGGGTATGTGTGTGTACACTCACGTGTGTTAAAGTATAGTAGCTAGCAATGCTGATGATGGATCTGCAGGTTCAGAGATGTTGGTCCAGTGCTGAGAAATATTATTTACTGCCATCCCAGAATCACTAGGCATTGAGCATCAGTCCACACCAGGCTCCAAACTCATTTCTCCCTATTAATTGCCACCAGCTACAGTAGGCCAACACTGAATAAGCCACACAATGCATTTTCTGCACAATCCTCACCAACAGCAGAGGTGATAAAATAGGGTGTATCGTGAAAAAGCACAAGTCCAGATCCATCTATATACAAATAGATGGTGTTTGTGAAAGATACGAAAGGTCCCTCATCTGTCCTATACTGCTACAGCATCTCAGAAATAAATCAGCCCCATACTTTGTAGACTTAAATTACAAATCTCCTTTTATTGCCAAAACAAATGGAACTGTATATTTACTGTAGGTGTGTCTGTGTGTGTTCTTGTTATACTGTCTGTGTGAAAACATGTTAATGTGTTATATGTAAATGTGTTAGGTGCATTTTCATATTCAAAGCCAAAGTGTTAACTAGTTTTGACAGTATGTTACAATCACAAACATGTACTGTGCGTGTTTGTATTTCACTGTTGTATCCGGCGCACGTGACAAATACACTTTGATTTGATTTATCTCAGTGTGTGTCCAGTACGCGTGTATACCTCTGTGTTCATGCTATACGTCTTAATCTTATAGATCTCTGCTCTGTGCTGACACAACTCCTGTTCATCCCAGAGCTTTGGGAGATTGCCGGCCGCACTTGATGGCATCGCCCACGCTCTAACATCACAGTGAGAGTAGAGAGAGACAGGGGCAAGGGTACCTCGCCTTTCACACAGCCAATCCCGACCTGGGTTTAAGATAATTTGATTCCCCTAGTCCGGAGATTTGGTCTGCAGAAAGTTATTAGTCTTGTTTACTTTTTCCTGCATCTAGAATAAAAAAAGGCGATTTTAGCTCTTACTGTCGAAGGTAAAAAAACTACTGCAGAAAGAATATAACATTAATATTGTACTGTGTAGTATTTATCACGTCCGCATGAAAACATCAACAATAGCAAGTACTGGTAAGTTCGAGGTGGCATGCCATAATGAATGGATGTTTCTTTCCCCACTATTATGCCACCATTTCATACATGTAATAGCTGTAATGCATGGGTCTCTTTTTGGGGCATTCCTTGAACTTTGAGTAAGTCCTCCGGGTCTAATTCAGTTCAGATACAGTTCAGATATTGGCCACGTCTGTACCTCTCTCTCTCTCTCAAGCTTAGACCTCCTGAGTCATTATCTATGGCAGGTTAATTAGCATACTGTACTTTTGAATTACACAATATATACAAAGGTATGTGGACACCACTTCAAATTAGTGGATTCAGCTATTTCTGCCACACCTGTTGCTGACAGGTGTATACAATCAAGCACACAGCCATGCAATCTCCATAACCAAACATTAGCAGTAGAATGGCCTTACTGAAGAGCTCAGTGACTTTCAATGTGGCACCGTCATAGGATGCCACCTTTCCAACAAGTCAGTTTTCTGCTCTGCTAGAGATGCCCCGGTCAACTGTAAGAGCTGTTATCGTGAAATGGAAACGTCTAGGAGCAACAACGACTCAGCAGCGAAGTGGTAGGCCACAAAAGTGCACATTGAAGCGCGTAGCACATAAAAATCATCTGTCCTCGGTCGCAACACTCACTACCGTGTTCCAAACCGCCTGTGGAAGCAACGTCAGCACAATAACTGTTTGTCGGGAGCTTCATGAAACAGGTTTCCATGGACGAGCAGCCACACATAAGCCTAAGATCACCATGCGCAAAGCCAAGTGTCGAATGGAGTGGTTTAAAGCTCGCCGCCATTGGACTCTGGAGCAGTGGAAACGCGTCCATCTGGCAGTCCAAAAGACGAATCTGGGTTCGGCAGATGCCAGGAGAACTCTACCTGCCCCAATGCATAGTGCCAATTGTAAAGTTTGGTGGAGGATGAATAATGGTCTGGGGCTGTTTTTCATGGTTCAGGCTCCTTCTTTCCAGTGAAGAGAAATCTTAACACTATAGCAGCAGCAAATGGGGGACCAACTCCATATGGATGCCCATGATTTTGGAATGAGATGTTTGCTGATCAGATGTCTTCTGGTCATGTAGTGTATCTCAGCTTGAAAAAGGTAAAAGGTCGAACATCAATCCTTTTCAGGAGCCAGAATTAGAAATATTGAATAAAACATCAACATGTCTTTCTTCAGAGCTGTCAGATCTAATGTTTAAAGGATGATTTGCCTCAAGGCATCATGGGAAATTCAAGATGGCCAGGAATCATTCCTATCGGATTACAATAACGGAAGAAAACCACAATAACAGACAGAAGCTCATCACCAAACACAACCCGGGGGAAAAAAAAAAAAAACGGAAAAACCCTGAACGAAATAGCTTTGACCACTCTTTCCAAAGCAGACAATGCACTACATTGTCCAGCTGGAACCGACATTCATCTTGAGCTCCCATCAGGCCCAGTCAGGTCTGTTCGGTGGGTGGGCGGTTCAGGGTGGATTGTGTTGACAGCAGCCTGTCATTGCTGAGGCGATGGGGGGAGACGGGGAGCTGGCTGGCTGTTTGGAGGCCAAGCATCAGTGGGACCACCACAGAGAGTTCATCGCTGGATGTGTCTACTGTAAGAGGAGAAGGTGGACAAGGTGAAGCTATTGCTGGGGATTAGGGACTCTGGCTTGCAGGTTATCTGTTTCTGATAGTCGGCTAAAAATATGCCTCCTCTCTGCGGTATGTATGTAAGCTACTGTACTGTGAGTGTACAATATGTCTTTCAGTTACAGTGAAATGGGTTATGAATGAGGCATAAACCCACAGTGACCCTAGCTAGGAACTTTGAGGGCATCGTTTACAATGCTGTTTATTCTGACTAAACTTTGTCAGAATAACATATACCGAATGTCTTGAGGTTGTCTTTGGCAATGCATTAATATACCTTTCAAAACATTCAAATCATCAAAGCCACGTTATCTACTTTCCTCTCTTGCCCACGGGCGTTTAATCACTCTGATATCACTTTTAAGTAAAACACTTCTCTTAAAATTGTGTTATGGGTTAATTTAGAATTTGAGGTCAGTCTGGATCAGTGTTTTTTAAGCTAGTGCTCAAAAGGACGGTTCATGAAGGGGCCAGAATGGAGAACACTCACTCTCAATCAGATCACAATACATAATAGATAGCCCCTGTGAATAAGTGATGAAGGACAGCTATGAGAAAATGACTTGCTGCTTAGGGACACAGAGAAAAGACACAAGCTCTTTCCCAAGCACCAAAACATAGGCCAGCCTTCCAACACAATAAACTGAAACAATGGTATATGGTGCAGAAGTGGAGATATTTCATATAAGCATCATCGTCACATATACAGTGCCTTCAGGAAAGTATTCAGACCCCTTAACCTTTCCACATTTTGTTACATTACAGCCTTATTCTAAAACGGACAAAAATGTTCCTCATCAATCTACAAACAATACCCCATAATTACAAAGCAAAAACAGTATTTTAGAAATGTTTGCAAATGTATAAAAAAAAAAAACGGAAATACCGTATTTACATAAGTATTCAGACTCTTTGCTATGTGACTTGAAATTGAGCTCAGGTGCATCCTGTTTCCATTGATCATCCTTGAGATGTTTCTACAACTTGACTGGAGTCCAACTGTGGTAAATTCAATTGATTGAACATGGTTTGGAAAGGCACACACCTGTCTGTATAAGGTCCCACAGTTGACAGTGCATGTCAGAGCAAAAACCAAGGCTTGAGGTCGAAGGAATTGTCCGTAGAGCTCCGAGACAGGATCGTGTCGAGGCACAGATCTGGGGAAGGGTACCAAAAAATGTCTGCAACATTGAAGGTCCCCAAGAACTCAGTGGCCTTCATTATTCTTAAATGGAAGAAGTTTGGAACCACCAAGACTCTTCCTAGAGCTGGACGCCCGGCCAAACTGAGCAATCAGGGGAGAAAGGCCTTGGTCAGGGAGTTGAACAAGAACCTAATGGTCACTGACAGAGCTCCAGAGTTCCTCTGTGGAGATGGGAGAACCTTCCAGAAGGACAACCATAGCTGAAAATAGCTGTGTAGCAATGCTCCCCATCCAACCTGGCAGCATTGAGAGGATTTGCAGAGAGGAATGGGAGAAACTCCCAAAATACAGGTGTGCCAAGAAGACTCGAGGCTGTCATCGCTACCAAAGGTGCTTCAACAAAGTACTGAGTAAAAGGTCTGAATACTTATATAAATGTGATATTTCAGTTTTTAGGTTTTTTATAAATTTGCTAACATTTAAAAACATCTGTTTTTGCTTTGTCACTATGGGGTATTGTGTGTAGATTGATGAGGGGGAAGAAAACTATGTAATCACTTTTGGCATAAGTAACAAAATGTGGAAAAAGTCAAAGGGTATGAATACTTTCCGAATGCACTGTATGGTATGTTGCACGGCCCCGCTTTGTGTGTTTCAGATTTGAAATAGATTAGACATTAAAGCAATTAGCATGCATGTGTAAATATACAGCACATTGCTTTAATTTATTTAAACCAGCTGTCCACACAAGGAACCATGCAATACAGACATACTGCCTGCATAAAATCTCGAAACGCAGTCGTTGAGTTGTTGATTTGCCGAATTGCAATTAATCTTGGTTGCGTTATGTACTGCATGGGCAATGTAGACAGCTGTATTTGACCTCTGCCAACAGTGTCTGAGTCACAGCCTACAGACCATCAGGGCTATTTGCTTTCTCTTGGCCTGCAAATGTCTACTGTACTGTACTGTGGGGAACCATCTTGAGGAGTCGCAGGGTAATACTTCCTGGATATTACCCAAACAATCCTCGCTGCTGCCAATTAGGCACAGCTGTCTTTTAATCAAGCCATTTTCTCAGAGCGGGTGGAGTACAGTTTCAGCTTCTCATTAATTGTTTACGTGCGAGGAGGCAGGGCGGCAATTCTTGGTCAGCTCAGAGCGGCTTCAACAGCAGACTAATTCTATAAAAAAAAATCTGATTAGCTGAACTTCACGGTGGTGTGATACCAGTCATCAGACACTAAAATGTCCATTCTCTCATCTCTGTCTGCATCCCAAATGGCACCCTATTCCCTTTGGGATGCATCCTCTGTCTTGAAGTTACAGGACAAAACACCCATGGGAGGAAGTAGACTGGAGAAATATCTGAGCTGATCTGAAACTATGACCTGAAGCCAGGGATGCTTTCTAAAAACTCCTCAGAACAAAGCAACGTAACACATTCTAAAGATGAATCATTACATATCCATTTTCAGAAATGGGAAATTTAGCTTTTATTGTTTAAATAAATTAAAGATATTGGTGTTTTTTTCACTCTCTAATCATGGCATGATGTTGGTCATGTAGTGTAACAAATATCTACATTATTTATAAATGTACAAATTATAGATTTATGACGTCAATATTTCAAAATCAATACATGAGATCTGTATGTAAAACATTTACATTTGAAATGGTCATCAAAGAGCGACTTACAGTAAGTGCATTCATTTTAAATTAGCTAGGTGAGACAATCACAGATCACAGTAAAATATACAGGATACAAACATACCATTCCAGCTAAACAATAGATATGTAGTGTTTGCACAAAAACACATATAAAATCTTTGAATTAAAAACCTGAGAACTGTAATATTGTACACACATAGCATTTTGGAAATAAACTTTTCAAGTGTACTCTCTCCCTTACACTTAAACACACGTATGCTGTCTAACATACATGCATAGATACACAGCCACTCAAATGCATTACTTGGGTGAAAGTTGTTTGTCGAGTTAGCCGAGAGAGTCTCTGCAACTGATGATATTATGAGTGCAGATGCAGCGCTTAGCTCCACCGCCCCCCACATGGGAATACTAAAAGCAAGTCCTGACCCTGTTGATCATTAATAATTCACAGGAAATCAGGGTTAAAATGAGTGCACCCTCGAGCAAGACATAATTTATACACGGGCACGGGGAGACGCTGGTCTCCAACGTCATAAACTTTGAATAAGGCCCTACTCCACCCAGCTTCTGTAGCTGTCCACGTGTTTCAACATTAGCTCCATTACGCTGGGAGTCATCCTCCATTTGGCTGCCGTTGGCCACCCTGGCTGGCTAACTGACTGGGTTCAAATGGAGCTGGCCGTCCTTCTAGCCGCCGTGGTGGGAATAGAGGCCCATCATGGCCATGATGGTCTACATCCAGACTCATACAGTAGACCACAGCCACTTTATTACCATTATACCACCACCACGTCACGCATTCATCTTGATGAAGATAGAAGTCCACAGCATCTGAAAACTCTACAGTGGTTAGCTTCCTCGTACCCTTTCTTTTAACCTTTCCTTCATCTGCACTGACAGGAAATAAGCACATTTCCAGAGAGAATCCAACATGTTGTTTTCAACAATGCATTTTGATATTGCAGGATACACAATGTTTAATCTAAGCACTGGCGGTAGCGCTATAGGTCACAGCCAGAATTATGAGCGCAATAGCTGTCGGCGGTGCGAAAGGGCTGTGTTTTGATGAATGAACAAGTTGTAGGTGTGATGAGGGCTTGGCCACTCACTGGCCAATAAACACATGTGTTTGTCTCAAGTTCTGTAGGTTATTGACGGTCTTTGCATTGTCTTCAACTCCAATCCGGGATATTCTAGACCTGGTTCTCAATTAACAAGATATAGCCTAGGCCTACCGTTGATATGGCATGTTAGGACAGAAACATTTAAATATGTTTGGAGGAGTGCGTCTTGGTAACCGGATGAGAGGCATTTTTTGGAGATGGGGATGGATACTTGAACAAGCAAAATGAAGTATACAGGTAGACATACAGTTGAAGTCGGAAGTTTACATACACTTAAGTTGGAGTCATTAAACTCGTATTTCAACCACTCCACAAATTTCTTGTTAACAAACTATAGTTTTGTCAAGTCGGGTAGGAAATCTACTTTGTGCACGACACAAGTAATTTCTCCAACAATTGTTCACAGACAGATTATTTCACTTATAATTCACTGTATCACAATTCCAGTGGGTCAGAAGTTTACATACAATAAGTTGACTGTGCCTTTAAACAGCTTGGAAATTCCAGAAAATGCTGGCATGGCTTTAGAAGCTTCTGATAGGCTAATTGACATAATTTGAGTCAATTAGAGGTGTACCTGTGAATGTATTTCAAGGCCTACCTTCAAACTCAGTGCCTCTTTGCTTGACATCATGAGAAAATCAAAAGAAATCAGCCAAGTCCTCAGAAAAAAATTGTAGACCTCCACAAGTCTGGTTCATCCTTGGGAGCAATTTTCAAACGACTGAAGGTACCACGTTCTTCTGTACAAACAATAGTATGCAAGTATAAACACCATGGGACCACGCAGCCGTCATACTGCTCAGGAAGGAGACGCGTTCTGTCTCCTAGAGATGAACGTACTTTGGTGCGAAAAGTGCAAATCAATCCCAAAACAACAGCAAAGGACCTTTGGAAGATGCTTGAGGAAACAGGTACAAAAATATCTATATCCACAGTAAAACGAGTCCTATATCGACATAACCTGAAAGGCCGCTCAGCAAGGAAGAAGCCACTGCTCCAATAAAAACATAAAAAAGCCAGACTACAGTTTGCAGCTGCACATGGGGACAAAGATCGTACTTTTTGGAGAAACGTCCTCTGGTCTGATGAAACAAAAATAGAACTGTTTGGCCATAATGGCCATCGTTATGTTTGGAGGAAAAAGGGGGAGGCTTGCAAGCCAAAGAACACCCATCCCAACCGTGAAGCACGGGGGTGGCAGCATCATGTTGAGGGGATGGCATCATGAGGAAGGACAATTATGTGGATATATTGAAGCAACATCTCAAGACATCAGTCAGGAAGTTAAAGCTTGGTCGCAAATGGGTCTTCCAAATGGACAATGACCCCAAGCATACTTCCAAAGTTGTAGCAAAATGGCTTAAGGACAACAAAGTCAAGGTATTGGAGTGGCCTTCACAAAGCCCTGACCTCAATCCTATAGAACATTTGTGGGCAGAGCTGAAAACGCGTGTGCGAGCAAGGAGGCCTACAAACCTGACTCAGTTACACCAGCCAAAATGCCAAATACTAATTTAGTGTAAGTATGTAAACTTCTGACACACTGGGAATGTGATGAAAGAAATTAAATCTGAAATAAATAATTCTCTCTACTATTATTCTGACATTTCACATTCTTAAAATAAAGTGGTGATCCTAACTGACCTAAGACAGGGAATTTTTAATAGGATTAAATGTCAGGAATTATGAAAAACTGAGTTTAAATGTATTTGGCTAAGGTGTATGTAAACTTCCGACTTCAGCTGTATGTGTGTGCAGTATATTTTCAATTCAAGGCACTCTGACGAATAGACTATTTAAACACCTTTTATGGATAGGCTACTTTGCAAGGCCAGGATCAAAAAGACACAAAGCATGAATTGCTGTTTAACCAGCGTTCATTATAGTAGCCTATGGAGTGCTTGGCAAGCAATCAGTTTTATTAAAACAACAACAGCATTTCTAAATAGGACTGGGTCAGAAGCATGATGTCATAAATAGCTTCTCTCGTTCCATGGCACTGTATGCACACATGGGCCTAATGTCACGCCCTGACCTGTAGGAGCCGTTTTATGTCTCATTTTGGTTTGGTCAGGGTGTGATTTGGGGTGGGCATTCTGTTCTAGTTTTTCTATTTCTTTGCTGTTGGCCAGGTAGGGCTCTCAATCAGGGACAGCTGTCCATCGTTGTCTCTGATTGGGAGTCATACTTTAGTAGCCCTTTTCCCCTCCTTTCATGGTGGGAAGTTGACTCTGTTGATGTGTATGTGCTGTTGGTGCTACACCAGATGATCTTCGTTTGGTGTGTTTTGAGTGAGTTTACAAATAAACATGTTTAACTCAACCCGGCACGCTGCGCCTTGGTCCGTCCCTGAAGATCGTGACACCTAAATGTCTTTCCACATTAAAATGTGCATACTATACAAAATACTAGGCTCCTGCGAGGCGGATTGTTGTATTTGTATCACATGTTTCTACCACGTTGTTGTTGTTGCTTTGAAGCCATGCCCAATGTTTTCATTTGTTGGGGAGGTTGGATGAGTGAATAGTGCTCACTACTTTAGGTCTACAGTCGTGACCAAAAGTTTTGAGAATGACACAAATATTATTTCCACAAAGTTTGCTGCTTCAGTGTCTTTAGATATTTTTGTCAGATGTTACTACGGAATACTAAAGGATAACTACAAGCATTTCATAAGTGTCAAAGGCTTTTATTGATAATTACAGGAAGTTGATGCAAAGAGTCAATATTTGCAGTGTTAATATTGATGTTTTGTTCCCCGAGCCACTTAGTTATCACTTTTGCCTCATGGCAAGGTGCTCCATCATGCTGGAAAAGGCATTGTTCGTCACCAAACTGTTCCTGGATGGTTGGGAGAAGTTGCTCTCGGAGGATGTGTTGGTACCATTCTTTATTCATGGTTGTGTTCTTAGGCTAAATTGTGAGTGAGCCCACTCCCTTGGCTCAGAAGCAACCCCACACATGAATGGTCTCAGGATGCTTTACTGTTGGCATGACACAGGACTGATGGTAGCGCTCACCTTGTCTTCTCTGGACAAGCTTTTTTCCGGATGCCCCAAACAATCGGAAAGGGGATTCAACAGAGAAAATGACTTTACCCCAGTCCTCAGCAGTCCAATCTCTGTACCTTTCGCAGAATATCAGTGTGTCCCTGATGTTTTTCCTGGAGAGAAGTGGCTTCTTTGTTGCCCTTCTTGACACCAGGCCATCCTCCAAAAGTCTTTGCCTCACTGTGCATGCAGATGCAGTCACACCTGCCTGCTGCCATTACTGAGCAAGCTCTGTACTGGTGGTGCCCCGATCCCACAGCTGAATCAACTTTAGGTCCTGGTGCTTGCTGGACTTTCTTGGCCGCCCTGAAGCCTTCTTCACAACAATTGAACCGCTCTCCTTGAAGTTCTTGATGATCCGTTAAATGGTTGATTTAGGTGCAATCTTACTGGCAGCAATATCCTTGCCTGTGAAGCCCTTTTTGTGCAAAGCAATGATGACGGCACGTGTTTCCTTGCAGGTAACCATGTTTGACAGAGGAAGAACAACGATTCCAAGCACCACCCTCCTTTTGAAGCTTCCAGTCTGTTATTCGAACTCAATCAGCATGACAGAGTGATCGCCAGCCTTGTCCTCACACCTGTGTTAACGAGAGATTCAGTGACATGATGTCAGCTGGTCCTTTTGTGTCAGGGCTGAAATGCAGTGGAAATGTTTTTTGGGATTCAGTAAATGTTTATGGCAAAGAGGGACTTTGCAATTAATTGCAATTCATCTGATCACTCTTCATGACATTCTAGAGTATATGAAAATTGCCATCATTCAAACTGAGGCAGCAGACTTTGTGAAAATGTATATTTGTGTCATTCTCAACACTTTTGGCCACGACTGTACACACAAAATCCTGTGCAGAGCAAAAGTGAGAATGTGTTACATGAGGAAAACATTATACTCATTACTAGACAATTGGTCACTTTGAAAATGAAGCCGTCAACACATCCATGCAGAACAGTTGTTAGATAATGCCTGCTCGCTAGCTGAAAGACACCTGAATCAGTTCATATTTTACATTGCTGACATATTCTTCCTAATCATCTTGAATAATATTCACTAACATCCTTCTGATGTTAACATAGCTTGAAAACTGACAGCGCGGAGTCTAGTTCAACTTTCTCACTCAAATTCCTTCCACGTTTCATATTTAATACCCCCTGTCATTGTTATGGATCCATTATATTTTGGGGGAAAGCTTTCAAAAGGAATGCCTGTCTAACTATGCAAATGATTCAGTCCTGCATATCTGAAGCCTCCAGAGCATTTGCATTTTGTAAATGCTGTCAGATATTTTTTAAGTGGCTTGTATCCTCCGCAAATCCCTTTAATATATTTTATACTCCCCTGTGTGCAAGAAAATACGCTGAAATATTGATTGATGACACAATGTAGACAACTTGCTTAGGCTGGGAAAGATGCAGCATAATGGATGAAAGGGTAAATAAACGCTTGAATAAATCAATATGGAGTTTTGGTGTTGAGCGAGGGGGTGAAACCATTGTGCTGGGTAAGTGTGAGGGCTGGTTCTCAGAGGAGAGACCAAAACGCTTTACTTGGCACAGGCTAGTCAGAGGGGTAAACACATTCCACTACTCTAACACACACAAACACGCATTGCCGCACATACACACTCACACACACCCTCTTCTCTCTTTCGCTCTCCCTCTCTTCTCTCTGACGGACCCCCTGGCAGGCAGGCCTCCCCCGATGACCAGGATATGAGGATTAGGGGAGCAATTATACAATCACACAGCACATCTAATAACGTGCACGTGTTGCAATGACTCTCAAATGTCTCTGGAACGTCAGGGATTAGGGGTAAAGAAATTCCTTGAATGTTTTGTTCTTGGGACGTGTCCGTCTGCTAGCAATTTCATTGCTTCATCCAGCCAGTGGAAACCCAGCAGGAAAACAAGGCACGCAGTCAAGGAGAAAATGAACTGATCAGAGAGGGGAAATAGAGCACTAACAGGCCAAATAAATAACTCCAGAACCCTCAGGCTTTGGCTCACATAGAGGTACTGTTTTACGCAAACAAAGGACTTGCATATTTATATTGTGAGATTTGTGTACATCACATCTAAGAGCTGCTAATTGGTGATGGTGTCTGTCTAATTGCCCTTTTGATAAATGCGGCATGAATTGTGAAAAGATGTGCCAACTGACAAGGAATATGTATAAAGATAGTTAGAGCAGGTGGGTACATTCTCTGTGATTTTATTTCATATGGTGAGAAGTGTACTCTGTTTATACAATATGATACTGTGTTTGGATGCTGCAGTCAGGGTATGATCAAATTGAGTCTGATTTCAGAATACTGTAGTAAAGCCTCAGTATAGCCTTGTTATATCCTAAGATCGTTCTCTCACTCACTAATGCTGACGAGAAACAGAGTAAATCAACCAACTGTCAACCACCATGCTGTGGGCAGTACATCTTATGACACAGCTGCTTTCAAATATCAGAACTACAAACAGATGGACCTCCAACTAGCACCAACCATATGTCTCCAAAAGCACGAATGAATAGAAGATCCATTCTATTACAGGAATAACCTCAAATCTGTTTCAAGTCCTTTCCTTACTGCCGCATTCATCAAAAGGGCAGTTAGACAGACATATTTTAGCCCCAGGACTCCGTCCCCACGACAGATCCAGACCATAACTTCTCATGCCATTGTGATTTCTCTACCCCTGTTGCTTTTTCTTCAATGGCCGACGCCAAGGAATAACGAAGTGACTCACAGCACTTTTACTCCTCATAATGGCTAATCTAAAGATCATTAGTAACAGTAAACGCTTGACTTGTGTTATTTATTATGCTGTTCTGTTTCCTATTAATACTTTGCTGGTCTTTGATTTATGCAAAGGTGCCCCCATGCATGTGCAGAGGCCCAGGCATCTTTAATAGATGCCGTGCGATTTCTTGCCAGTGAAGGATCTCAGTGGCGGATGAAATTGCTTTCATGTAGTGGGTTGCCATCATCATAGGCACATTAAAAACTCAAGGTTGATTTCAACCAGGGGAGCAAAAACAACATTTCTTCTCCAAGAGAACATTTATTCTGACTGCATGTTTATAGCTGTGAGTATGTGCTTTGTTTTGGTCAGACCTGGGCAAAAAAAATATATATTTTGTAGTTTATTTGCAAATACCAACTTTTCATATACTCGAGGTAGTCGAATATAGAAAATCAACAAAAACTTTAAAAGCAATTATTTCCTTTTGATATTCGAATACAGGTCTCAGAAAACCCAAAAATAAACGTCCTCTCACTGTCAACTGCATTTATTTTCAGCAAACTAAACATGTGTAAATATTTATTCGCCCTGAGGTGTGTGTCGTCAGTCCGGTAGGACCTACGCCGGCTCCACGCACCAGGATGCCAACCCAGTACGTCCTGGTCCGGCTCCACGCAGCAGGCCTCCAGTGTGCATCACCAGCCCGGTGCGTCCAGAGCCAGCTCCACGCACAAGGCGTCCAGTGCAAATCCCCAGCTCGGTGCGTCCAGTGCCAGCTCCCCGCACTCGCCCAGAGGTGCGTGAGACCAGCCCGGTACATCCAGTGCCAGCTCCGCGCACCAGACCTGCAGTGCGCCTCTCCAGCCCGGTACGTCCAGTGCCGGCTCCCCGCACTCGCCCAGAGGTGCGTGAGACCAGCCCGCTACGTCCAGTGCCAGCTCCACGCACCAGGTGTCCTGTGCGCATCCCCAGCCCAGTACGTCCTGTTCCTGCTCCACGCACCGGGCCTCCAGTGTGTCTTCTCGGGCCAGTACGACCCACACCGGAGCCGCCACCGACAAAGGCCGACCTGAAATCACGCACTGAACGAGCAGTATGTCTGGTGGCCTTGTCATGCTGGAGGGTCATGTCAAGATGAGCCTGCAGGAAGGGACCACATGAGGGAGGAGGAAGTCTTCCATGTAACGCACAACGTTGAGATTGCCTGCAATGACAACAAGCTCAGTCCAATGATGCTGTGACCCAACGCCCCAGGCCATGACGGACCCTCCACTTCCAAATCGATCGCGCTCCAGAGTACAGGCCTCGGTGTAATGCTCATTCCTTCGACGATAAACGCGAATCCGACCATCACCCCTGGTGAGACAAAACCGTGAGTCGTCAGTGAAGAGCACTTTTAGCCAGTCCTTTTAGCCTCCTTGCAGCATGTCTAAGGCACGTTCATGCAGATGTCTGGTGAGGACCCGCCTTACAACAGCCAGGATTGAGGGCCTATCTCAGCATATTGTGGACAGTCTGAGCACTGATGGAGGGATTGTGCGTTCCTGGTGTAACTCGGGCAGTTGTTGTTGCCATCCTGTGCATGTCCCGCAGGTGTGATGTTCGGATGTACCGATCCTGTGAAGGTGTTGTTACACGTGGTCTGCCACTGCGAGAACGATCAGCTGTCCGTCCTGTCTCCCTGTAGCGCTGTCTTAGGCGTCTCACAGTACGGACATTGCAATTTATTGCCCTGGCCACATCTGCAGTCCTCATGCCTCCTTGCAGCATGCCTAAGGGACGTTCACACAGATGAGCAGGGACCCTGGGCATTTTTCTTTTGGTGTTTTTCAGAGTCAGTAGAAAGGCCTCTTTAGTGTCCTAAGTTTTCATTACCGTGACCTTAATTGCCTACCGTCTGTAAGCTGTTAGTGTCTTAACGACCATTCCACAGGTTCATTAATTGTTTATGGTTCATTGAATAAGTATGGGAAACAGTGTTTAAACCCTTTACAATGAAGATCTGTGAAGTTATTTGGATTTTTACAAATTATCTTTGAAAGACAGGGTCCTGACAAAAGGACGTTTCTTTTTTTGCTGAGTTTATTTGAAAGTATTTAGAATTTCTCTCATAAAAACAAATACGAAAGGTATTTGATATGCAGGTTACTTGAAAACCCAAAACATATTTATGATGGCTGCCAAATATTTGATGAAGAACCATAAACTACAACAGTTAAATTAGTTTAAATATATGATCATTAGCACATGGTTTGGAGGGATTTCAGATATGGATCTTAAAGTATAGGCTACAATTAAATACTTGTTGATTGAGAAAATAAAACATGCTAAACGTTTAACACTTATCAATCTAAATAATGGAAAGCCATACAAATGTAAGCGAAACATGTTTTGTTTTATTGTTGTACATTTTAAATGAAATGGAAAAGATAAGCGCAGAATGAACGTAAGGAATTATTTTGCACTTATCTTGCCATTTTGCATTGAGGCATATAGCTGGATCTACACAACTGGCTTGGGACATGAACTTATGATTAGACACATTTTTAGGACCTGAAAACCTCCTGATCTTTGAGTAAACTGTCACTTTCAGGCACATGGACATATCTCCACATTAGAGTAGAACGCTTCTGCAGTTTAAAAATGAGTGAGAAGAGTCACACAGTAACACCTGACATCAAGTTCTTATACATATGAAGTAACTGCTACAATAGCAACCTTGTTGTTACATAGGAATTTAGAAATTGCTTTATAATCACATAATAATGGAGTTATTACATAAGTGGAATATGGAACAGTCACTATTCCTTTTGTGTAAAGTAGTTACAAAAACTCTCAACTTATTGCTACGCAATTAAAAGGCAATTACCTAATTGATGCAAATAAATTGATACTCCAAAAGTAATAAGTGTTATTACACAGGCACAAGAACAGTTCAATGTTAAGCATTACTGAGACTGCTAACAGTATCAAAATATGTATTTTACGTGTTTAAGGGAACTAAATATCCCAAAACTGCATTCTTGAATCAACTATGGCATTGTTATTTTGTAATTACGAAGGTCAAACCCACTGCTGGTGTGCGTGGCCAAAGACCTCATATGACCATGGCACGGATTCCAATCCAAGTGCCAATGCCATTTAGCAAACTCCAGGTGGTGCTCTGGCAAGGCGACATGAAAATAGAGCTCTTTGGCCACGTACAGCAATGATGGATTTTGCCTTCGAAAGAACAATTCATATGCAGGAAATCTCATCCCTACTGTAAAATATGGTGGTGGATCTTTGATGTTATGGGGCTATTTTGCTTCCACTGGCCCATTTTTGCCAAAAACCTGGTTGCCTCTGCCAGGAGGCTAAAACTTGGCTGCAAATGGATCTTCCAGTAAGACAACAACCCTAAGAACACATCAAAATCCACAAAGAAATGGTTAATTGACAACAAAATCCAAAATTTGCAATAGCCATCTCAGTCTCTGGACTTGGATCCAATAATTTTGACCCCTATCTTTTTTAGATGTTTTTATTACTTGCTTGACAAAATATTTTTCTCTGAGCAATTGTGTAATCACTTTTTATTCAGTATTTGCACTTATTTTATCTAGGTGTTTTTGCTCATCTTTACCAGGGGGTCAAAAATGTTGGACCCCACTGAGAGCATTGATGTATCCCTTAGTCCTGCGTGTAAAATGCATTAAATCTCATGTCGATCAAAGTTAAATACATCTTCCATGGCTAGTATTATAAAAAGGTCATCCTCTTTTATCCTCCTTCCTGTTGCTTTAATTTTCCGCTACCCAGACAGTTGTTGTCACATTAAAAACAAACTTCCTGCGCGATACGTAAAATGATAACAGCGACGCTCTTCAAAAGCAAATCACCATGACATTTTTGTCCCGATGGTCTTGTCTGTGATCCATATTGTAACCTATAAAAGCCAATGGAGACAGATGGGGCTGCCTGGCCCTGAACAATGCTCTGCTGACTGCAGTCAACCATGCAACTGGTGATAAAAGCAGATGTTATCACCATCATCCAGCCCTTTCCCAGTCCCTGTCCCAGGGGAGGACCCTTCACTAGGCTCTTCCTCCCACTCAGCTCTCCAGTCTGCCCAGTTTGACTGGGATGAGTCCCAAATGGCATAATATTACCTATATTGTGCACTACATTTGACCAGAGCCCTATGGGCCCAGCTTTGCTTTCCTTTTACTGCTGTTGAGCGATATGATGTGTGTTGGTTGCTGAAATAGCCCTGGCATCACTAGTCGGGGTCACACGCCTATTTTGAGTCACCTCGGTGAGCAGCTGTGCATCGTCTGAGCTGCATCTGACTCCTTAGCTCCTAACAATATCAGTCAAACCTCTCATTTCAATGTGGTGTTGTCAGGATCAATGGTAGGAAAATAGAAATCTCAGAATGATAAGCCATGTGGGAAACAAAGCTGTATCACGGGACAGACAAGAGAATCTCTCCCTCTCCCCCTCTTCCTCTCTCTCTCTATCCTCCCTCCTTTCCTCCCTCCGTAATTCTGCAGGCATTCATTGATGGGATTCATAATACACAGTACCCCGGAGCACTGTTTCCAAATGTTTGGATTCTCCTGGCTGCTTCTTCTTCCCAGACACGGTTAGTCACACACCTGATATTAAAGCCGCTGCCATGTGAAATGCTGTGTAAGCACACAGCGAGGGAGGAAAAACAAATATGATCAGAGTTCAAATTGATTTCCAATAAAAATGGGCTGTTCTCAAGCACCGCTGGAGCTAAACATGCAGCAACATTATTGAGCTGAATTATAGATCAGATGTTACGAATCCACACATCCATCTAGTCACAAGTACATCACCTAGAAGATAGTCTGGTAAGGATGCGCACTCCATTGTAGCTTGACAACTTAACGTTTCAATCAAAACATCTATTACTAATATATTAACGTTATAATCACCATCAATTATCTTTTGTTATGACATGATGTTGTAGTATAGCTTCATTCTAACAGCGGTCAGTTTAATGCTATAGTCAAGACTGGCTCTCGCAGTACTAAGGCGTGACAAACTACCCCCTCACCATAGCAATCCAAGTCATACCATTAGTTGACCTTCTGCACATAAGCTCTCTTTGACCTTCAATCCCCTCCGATCGCTGTTGATTGGTACAAAAAAACCCGGCCAATCGACCTGCACTCTGAAATCAGGGACCCATGGTCCCCCGTGACCCCTGAAAACTCTCCCTCTTACCTCCTGGAGAAGACACCACCATAAAGGAAGAACACAGACTGGATATGGCCGATCAAAATGTGTGTAGCGTCAAAACACCATGCATAATTTGTCCTTCAGGCCAGGCATAAGGAAAGGAGGGAAGGTGGCAATTAATGAAAACAAAACCCCCAATCCTCCTAGGACTGTAATTCACTGGCTCTCTCTCTCTCTCTCCTGATAGCAGAGCCTGCCTGCCTGCATGAGTATGCATGTGAGAATCCCCAGATGCTGTCCCAGCTTTAAATATCACTTATCAAGCTAACTGACTGTTCTCTGGGTGGAAAGCAGGGACTGAAAATACAGACACAGGTATGATTGCTTGCCCAGACAAATGGCATCCATCAACTCTCACTAAACTTTCATATTCATCCACAATTTGCCTCTGACAATGCATAGCTATCGGCAGGGTCTTGTGTTCTGCTGTGTGACTGGCCTGCCTCCTCTCTGATTCTGCCTGCTCCTCACTGTGCTGATCAACGAGTGAGGATGATGGTGGAGATAGGTAGCGAGGTGGGAGAAAATGGACTCGCTGGACTCCCAGATCTCCAGTTCCCTCTACCAACAAAGCACACTCCCCATACACCCCACATGGCAGGCCTGACATTGCCACTAAACCCGTACGGGAAATCACACAGTACCGAGCCATGTAAACCCTCCTGTAAATTCGGCGTCGGTTCCTACACAACGGGGGGGTGAAGGTTGAGAATATTGCAGCAGCTCCCTCAGCCGTTTTCTCCTCTGAACCCTCAGTCTTTACGGCTCACCTCATAGAATATGCCTGGCACTCCTCCGCGGCTTGACGGCACCCTGCGATCTCTCCCATCCCTTAGTCCAATTAATGTGAGGCAGTCTAGGGTCCTGTGCTATTAATGACAGATTTTTTGGTCGAAAAAAAAGCTTTTTTGAAAGAAGCTTTCTGATGGCCCCCTACCAACTTTCTCCCTTTACTATCATCCACCATAAAAGACAAAGACACACTGAGAAAAAAACAGATAGAATGTGTTTAGTTCTCAGCTGGAGTCTTCCTGTATCTTTGTGGAAGCCGCAACCACTGTGCCTCAAACACACACACACACACACACACACACACACACACACACACACACACACACACACAGAGAAATCTAAAGTATGAGACAATTTGTGATTGCGACTGATGATTGCATTGTGACAATGTTCACATTACTGCCAAAAGATAGCTACAGAACATGCAAAAAAACCTTTTTTAAAGGGGCAATCTGCAGTTGCTACATCAATTTTTTGACTTCTAAATTAATGATATGTACACATTGATTCTTGAAGAATATAACGTATTATTGCCTCATGAGCTTAGTTCAACTGCTGTGTCCCATCAGAACCCAAAATATAAGCTTGCTTCATTCTTTGTAAACAATTCAATTGTAAGCAAACACTATATACCTCAAAACATGGTTAAAACGATCATTTTGATATCATGCATGGTCAGTCTTTGTATCTACAGGTCTGTCTATGAATTTGAGAGTGATTACATTACTCCAGCCTCAGCCCGAGACTTTTTACCGAAACAGGTGCGGGGGCTTGCTTTGTTATTGTTTCAACTGCTGATTGCAGCTTTAAGATACCAGATAAATGTTCCTATGCTTGCAGGCTGTGGCCTTTCCCAGAATGTATTGAATCATAAGCCTCAGATGTATCAATGCGTCCCGGTGAGATATGAATTCGGAAGTACACTATTTATTCCATTTTAAATTATGCTGTAATATCAAAGACTATGTAGCCCAGTTTATAAACAATATATTCTGAATGAGGAGATATATTGTACAACACAACACTGCCAGTCAACACAACACTGCCAGTGATTGAAATGAGAACAGCATGGAACTGCAGTAAATACTCCAGTTGAGTCTGGTATTCTGTATTTTGCTGAGCAGATACTGTACCTTGGTATGAACACACAATGCTAATGATATGCTAATCACATGGCACCGGGTATTGTAGTCAACTACAAAGCAACACCCCACTACAGTTGCAGGATATTAATTTCATCACCCTGTTGCAGGAGAACTTTCCTGCAATGTGGGACATATTTAAAAAATATATATAATTGTAACCTTTATTTAACTAGGCAGGTCAGTTAAGAACAAATTCTTATTTTCAATTGCGGCCTAGGATCAGTAGGTTAAACTGCCTTGTTCAGGGGCAGAATGACATATAAAGCTTGTAGTGTATTTGAGGTTTTAACAAAGCTTCTGAAGTTTGTAATTTCAGACTTGATTTTCCCTTACGAAAAATGTATCAACCCCTACAAAAATATTTCTGAATACGTTGCCAAATCTGAGGAATGCTCAGTGGGCCATAGGATCGGCCTTTAGCGCAATCAGTTTCAAGTTTCACAGTTTATGTGTTAAGTGCACAGGATACAGCAAGTGTAAAACAGTACAGTGAAATGAAATCTTTCCCTACAATGCACTAATAAAAGCAATAATATTGATAAGAAAAACATGAGAAATTATGACAGAAGAAAAAAACTAAAAACAAATGCAAGTTAAATTCCGGCCAGTGAAACGGCCTTCTGTTCCTCTGCTTGCCCCAACCTGAGCTCGAACCAGGGACCCTCTGAACACAACCGTCACCCTCCAAGCATCGTTACCCATCGCTCCACAAAAGCTGCAGCCCTTGCAAGAGAAACAACTGCCTCAAGGTCTCAGAGCGAATGGCGTCACTGATTGAAACGCTACTAGTGCACACTGGAGGGCTACTGGAGTGATTGAGGTAGGTATGTGGGGGGAAAAAGTGACTGGTAACAGGATAAATACTAATGGTAATGATAATAAATCAATCAAATACAATTTTAATTGTCACATGCTTCGTAAACAACAGGTGTACACTAAGTGAACATAAACAAATTAAATAATAATAATAATAATAATAGAAAAAAAGGTTTACACGAGGAATATAATACACAATGAGCAATGATAGCTTGGCTATATGGGGTACCATACCGAGTCGATGTGCAGCCGTATGAGGAAATTGAGGTGGAATATGTAAATATAATAAATCACTATAGCAGCAACGTCATGGTAATCGTAATCCATATACTCACTATAGCAGCAGCGTATGTGGTGAGTGGGAGTGTCTATGTGTGTGTGTGTGTGTGTGCCTGTGTGTGTGTGTGTGTGTGTGTGTGTGTGCCTGAGTGGATAGAGACCTGTGGAGGAGCATAGAGTCATTGCAGTGCATTATGTTGAGACACTGGCACAGTATACTAGTATGCTAGACTAAGGTCATATGGCTCTGGCCAAAGTAGTGCACAATATAGGGAATAGGGTGCCATTTGGGCCGAACTCATTGTCCACCGCCCAACCAATAAAACCAATTACTACACTGTTCCTCTCATCTATTCTCATATTCTATCTTTACTCCAGGTTCATACACCACTGAGCCTTTTAAGGAGGCCTGAAAAATAAGACCTACTTAGGGAGCGGTCGAAATTTACACAATTGTTACCCAGAGGGTCATGGCTTTTTCAATTTCAGTTAGGGGGAGGGTGTAGTATTGTTTTATTTAGTCCAGGGGAGGATCATGTCATTTGTAACCAATTAAATGTCATATTGCTCATGGTTTGAGTTACTTATTATAGTATCTCGATGTATGCCAGATTCTGCCCCCATCCCTGACTCTCTGCTGGGTGCACAATATCAAGTGCGCCTAGTGTGGTCTCAATCAAATGATCCATAGCCTGTACTATAGGCTATAGGCCTAGGCTATATGACGAGCATGCTCGGAGAAGCACAGGGCAAAGTTATATTTATTTTTTGCACTGCTGGGATGGCATATATAAAACTAGGTTACACTGCACTACACACTATAATGTATAGGCGTTCCCTAACATGAGCTCCGGCCTGCCCTGCTCTTGCTGATGTAAACCCTTTGGTGCTGCCTAACCAATGGCTGTGCTGTGTACAGTTGCACTTCAGAAGGCGAGTTTTAAATGCTTCTTCCAAAAATAATGTTTTATTTGTCCAAATGCAATATCTTTGTGCGTGGACTAGACCTACTGATGTCCTGTTTAGTTGGAGAAGGAGAGCGCGAAGATGAGAAGAAGGACTGGAGGAAAGCTTTCTACTAATATAATAGATGTTAATAAAAACAATATGTTTCATTGCCCATAATGAAGCTATTTATCAGATTTGATTAATTTACCAAATTGCATGGGTGCTGAGAGTAGACTAATTCGAGAAGGCCTAATTCATTTAATTTGACTTTAGGCTACTAACAACAACAAGGCTTTATGTTCAAGCCTATTTCTTCCTGTTCAAGAAATAAGAAGTAAGCCTTCCTGTTTGACATATGTAATTATAGTCTATTATCCATAGATTTTGTCAGCCAATTCCTTCAGTCACCATACACTCCATAAATATCTCTGTGTCAGTGAAGAGCTTGGTGTGTTAACGATACGGTTGATACGGGTCTCCTGCGATACGGTTGAGCTAACGTAGACTAATGCGATTAGCATGAGTTTGTAAGTAACAAGAACATTTCCCAGGACATATCTGATATTGGCAGAAAGCTTAAATTATTGTTAATCTAACTGCACTGTCCACTTTACAGTAGCTATTACAGTGAAAGAATACCATGCTATTGTTTGAGGAGAGTGCACAGTTTTGAACATGCATGTTATTAATAAACAAACTAGGCACATTTGGGCAGTCTTGATACAACATTTTGAACAGAAATGCAATGGTTCATTGTATCAGTCTAAGACTTTGCACATACACTGCTGCCATCTAGTGGCCAAAATCAAAATTTCGGGAATAATACATTATGGCCTTTCTCTTGCATTTCAAAGATGATGGTACAAAACAATACAAAAAAACTGCAGTTTTTTTCTTTGTATTATCTTTTACCAGATCTAATGTGTTATATTCTTGTCACGCCCTGATCTGTTTCACCTGTCCTTGTGATTGTCTCCACCCCCTCCAGGTGTCGCTTATTTTCCCTGGTGTATTTATCCCTGTGTTTTCTGTCTCTCTGTGCCAGTTCATCTTGTATGTTCAAGTCAACCAGCGTGTTTTCCCCGTGCTCCTGCTTTTCTATTCTCTTTTACTAGTCCTCCCGGTTTTGACCTTTGCCTGTTTTTCTGGACTCCAGAAAATGCCTGGCCTGACCTAGAGCCTGCCTGCCATTCAGTACCTCTGGAACTCTGAACTGTTTCTGACCTTTTGCCTGTCCATGACCATTCTCTTGCCTACCCCTTTTGGATTGTTAATAAACATCTTGGACTCTAACCATCTGCGTCTCGACTTGTGCCCTTACAATTCTCCTACATTCCTTTCACATTTCCACAAACCTCAAATTGTTTCCCTTGAAATTGTACCAAGAAAATGCATATCCTTGCTTCAGGGCCTGAGCTACAGGCAGTTAGATTTGCATATGTCATTTTAGGCGAAAATTTGAAAAAAATGGTCCGATCCTTAAGAGGTTTTAAGTTAAAACAAGGGCTTGAATTGAGGGGCTATGTGAGGGTATAGTGGCTTTTGTTAAAGAAAATGGATGAAAGCATAGGCCTAGCCTAAATGTACCTGATTATATAAAGTGATCTAGAATGGCACTTTACTCCTCAATGCTTTATGCTAGAAACAAGCTGCATGCTGGGGGGAAACGTGACCGATGCATATGAGATATCTTTGGTTGTCTCTATGAAATTCAAAGGCCTTCTATAGCCGAGGAGACAAAACATTTACTTTTCTTGGGAAGTAATGTGTGATTCTGTCACTATCAATTGATGTTTGACATTTCAACAGGCTATTAAACAACATCCTAACTCTTATCAGTCAGGTGCAAGCCAGGTAGCCTAAGAAGGAAAGAAAATGTATTATTTACGCTATATTATTATTATTATTCAAGGCTATAGCATGCCATTTAAGAAATCAATTGTGAAGCATTTGTTTCACACTACAGGCTGGCTAGAGCGCTCAGCATTTCAATAACACATCAACAACAGCACTTCAACAAAATGCCTATAAATTTCGTACTTAGGCTGTATAAATTGAAATGTAAAAAAATAATTACACAAAAAATATACAGTCATTCTACAATGCTTTTGAATTCACTTTAAGAAACAAGAGTTTGGCCGGTCTTTGGTTTGAGGATCACGCGGTGAGCTATGCATTCCTAGTTTGTTAAGGGCATCTGCTAGGCTAAATTATATTTCCATGCCCTAATCACGGTCCACACACATATATTTTGTAACAACAACAACATCATAGAATAAATGAGAAAATGATAGTTTCCCCAAATGAAGAAAAGATGCATATAGTCCTACCTGATGGTATGCGGCTGCTGTGTTAAAAACAACAAATAGCTTTTTCTTGAATTCATTGATGATCAGATACTTCAGTTGTAGCTGGTTCTGTTGCACAACATTTTTACAGTTGATAGACAACTTTAGCACTGTTCCAAACTTAGACTATCCTCTTTTTCAACAATAGCCCTGTATAGAAATCAATTGGTCTCCGGTGCTGCAGCATGCGCTCATTCGTTGTCATGCTCTGTTGTGGTATTAAAAAAGATTCTGCTTGTCTCCAGTCATATAAAATGACATAGAATTGCATGAAATGCATTTCTAAAAGGCAGTGTTTTTCGCAGATCGCAAATAAGATCATAGACGAATTCAGTGTTTTATTATAATGAATATCTTTTCACCACTACCTCTGTCTGTGAATCCACAACCTTCTGGCTACTTTGCCATGTAATGCTTACAAAACAAAAAACTGTTTCCAAACCTGCATATCTAAGGCTCTGGTCTGTCCTAGGAGTGAGAGTAAACGGTAGGCATGTTCTCTGCTATCCACTTCTATGTTTTAATTATTATTTTGGGTATAGGGGAGGGTCACTTGTTTTTTGAAGAGTTCCAGGAGGGTTGGTTAAAAATGTTCTTTACTGAAGGATCCATTTTAATTTCAGAGAGGTCCGATTTGCTCCAGGTATCCCTCATCATGAATAACGCACAGTCCCTTACTGGAGCTGTGCTGAAGTTTCCTTTGGCCGCTAGCATCAGCTCATTCATTTCCACACGCTGGTGAAGTCACTAGAAACGTCAGAGAGACTTAAGGTGCCTTTGGGGTTAACCTCTAAGTGTAGCTACTGTGCACCGACCTAATCCAATAAAGATCTATATCTCCACCTTGGCACTAAAGTAGATGTGAGAGTTGGAGCTGGGAAGCTGCAAACTGCTCTCAGCAGCTTTGGGTCTGGCTGGGCTGCATAGGGATGGAGTTACAAACAGGGAACAGCTATAGAGGCCCGTTGTGCATTGTTATTCCATAGGGTCAAATACCAAATAGAAGCATTTACTATTTATGGTCATAATGTTGGTGGTCCATGTAAACACTGTTTTAGGTGTACTGTATGTGTGCACAGGGGCTCAACTTTCACTGGGAACAGAGGTGCCATGCCCTGCCCCACATTATGAAATTTATTTTCGTCCCCCCCCCAGTCATATCATTGCACTGTGATACAAAAAGCAGTATCAGTGTGCTTTAGGACCATGAAGACGCCTCAGAGTGGTCGGGTAAGCTGTTTGGCGGTGTCAGACGGCTGGATTTAGGACCATGCCGACAGGCTGTGTGAAGGCAAAGCTTCTGAAATGCTGGCTTTAGGACCGGCATGGTAGAGTTGAACAGAGGCAGCTGCTGTCAGTGTGTATGTGTTGCGTTCCTTCTTTCTCTGAGTTGTAAAAGCAAGCAGAGCATAAACTGGCTACTCTTTAGTTGACTGATGTAGCTGGCAAGGTAACTGCTGTTTGACTTAACAGAAAAAAAACGGTTTATTCCCAGTGCTAAGCTAGAAAGTGTAACTGACATGTTAGCTAATGTTTCATCCTCTCTCGACTGAGGGGAATGAATTAGCTAGCTAATAGTAGCTACCACAACCAGTTCAGCTCTAGCCTCTAGTGTTACGAAGTGGCTATATTGTACCAATATCTAACGGCTGTTGTATGGAAATGTTTTGTAGCCTTTGTTTTGTCCCGTTTCAACAGAAGTAAATGAACTTGGCTAGAGAGAGAGCTAGCCAAAAGTTGTCTAACTTTAGCTATTATTTTTCCTCAATTACACTTACGTTAAACCTGAATCAAACAATGAAACTAGCAGACAAACGATTGAAGACCGATATTCTGATGGTTTTTTTTTGCGCAATGTGAGATATTACAGTCAGTATAGCAATGTATAGTCACTTTCCCTAGCTAATTCCCTACTTTTCACACAAACACAGTACTGGAGTAGGTTGAGAGCTTTAAGTTCCTTGGTGTCCACATTACCAACAAACTAACAGCTGCACCATCGAGAGCATCCTGACTGGTTGCATCACTGCCTGGTATGGCAACTGCTCGGCCTCTGACCGCAAGGCACTACAGAGGGCCGTGCGTACGGCCCAGTACATCACCAGGGCCAAGCTTCCTGCCATCCAGGACCTCTATACCAGGCGTGTCAGAGGAAGGCCCTAAAAATTGTCAGACTCCAGCCACCCTAGTCATTGACTGTTCTCTCTGCTACCGCACGGCAAGTGGTACCGGAGCACCAAGTCTAGGTCCAAGAGGCTTCTAAACAGCTTCTACCCCCAAGCCATAAGACTCCTGAACATCTAGTCAAATGGCTACCCAGACTATATGCATTGCCCCCCTTCTTTTACACCGCTGCTACTCTCTGTTGTTATCATCTTTAATCCCTTTAATAACTCTACCATACATGTACATATTACCTCAATTACCTTGAATAACCGCACATTGACTCTGTACCGGTACCCCCCCTGTATATAGTCTCGCTATTGTTATTTTACTGCTGCTCTTTAAATACTTGTTAATTTTATCTCTTATTTTTGTTTTTAACTGCATTGTTGGTTAGGGGCTCGTAAGTAAGCATTTTACTGTAAGGTCTACACCAGTTGTGTTCGGCACATGTGACTAATAACATTTTATTTGATTTAAACATCTCTACAGGCTTCACGGTCATGGTACACAGTCAATGCACAGCACTATGCTCATGTCTTAGCAGGATCAGATGGTGACAGGCGTCCCAGCAGGGTCAGACAGCCAGGGAAGACCAGTCTACGGAGCTCAGGTGAATTTTTCAGTAGGCCTATATTATATCAAAATCAGTGACTGTATACAAAGTTCCATCTTGAGTTGATGGGTAGGCCTATGGTAGCTACATCACAGGGGATTACATTTAAAACTACAGTTTTGGATTTGGGAATAACAGTAATATCAATTACTTAACCATTTATTTTATTATTGGATAATATAATGTATAAATGTACACCAAGGTCATTCTTTGTCACGCCTCATCTTAACAGGATCAGATGGTGACAGGTGTCTCAGCAGGGTCGAGCAGACAGGGAAGACAAAAGCAGTCTGACAAACCTCTAAAGTTGATTCAAGGGTTGATAGGCTTTTCACGATGACACAAAACATGTAAAATTAAAATGTGAGGAATATCCTGGAAATTATGAATGAATACAGATATGTTTGAATGCCCAGTCATGTTCATATAGTCTCATACATAAATTACTGCAGTTTAAGACCACCCATAGAATGTACTATATGCCAGTGAAACTGAATATTATGCACTCAGATATGTCATTAGTTTGCTGGAGGTGTAAAACATGTTACGCTCCCCATCAAGAAAACCCCAAAACTGTCACCAAAACAGAAAGGGGAACTAAAAATGTAACTGACCACAACCGAAATGAAACAGGTGGTGTTTTAGGAGGGGTGTCCACTGAAAGTTGTCTAGCAACAACTGGAACCTTAAAGGCACCCACCATGAGCGCCCACTAAATTTACCCAAGAAAAAGCAAACTAAATAAAAACCCACAACAAACTTAAAGACAGGAAGCAAACCAAGCAAAGCTGGAAACGAACGGTATCTTTTCAGTTGAGCGTACTAGAGCTTCGCCTGTCTACCGGAAGTTGATGCTGTTGCTATGCAACCACTTGCTAGCTTGTTAGTTTAACAAATGACTAGCTAAACATTTTACGATTTCGGGTGTGTTCGTAAATTCAATCTGGAGTGCCAGAGTGCACTCTGGGCGTTTGTAAATCCCGAGCATTGTCAGATTGTCTGTTCGTAAATTCAGAACGTATCACTCTCGGAGTGCACTGGGCATCCTGTTTCAGACCCGGCATGAAGAGGTTACGCAAGATGGCCTGCCATACTACCACGGTGAGCCAAACTCAGTATCTCTTGTCAAAGTGTAACTGGAACGACAATTTGAGATACACTAGACCAGGCTGGGCAATTCCAGTTCTCTGGGGCCTGATTGGTGTCAAGCTTTTCCCCATCCCTAGCAAACACACCTGATTTAAACTAATTGCATTCTAAACTGAAGATCATGATTAGTTGATTATTGGGAGTCAGGTGTGTTAGCTGGGGATGGGGCAAAAGTGTGACACCAATCAGGCCCCCCGAGGACTGCCCTAGACCAATCTATTTGAACATAATCTCTATCAAAGTAACCCACACAAACTTCATCATAGTGACTAATGAGGTGAAACCAATCGGTGCACCCCACATGCTAAGGTGCTTTCCCTCTTAAGACAGCAAATATATCCTATATTTTTGTTGGACAAGTTTGCTCACAACCAACAGAAAATATCTTCCATCTCACAACATGATCAGCTTAAATGCATCGCTACTTAAATGCGTAGCCTTCTCCAGAATAAATATGGTGTCTACTGGCTGTCAACACTTAAATACCAGATTGAACAGCCACCATTTTTTGTAAATATACAGTACCAGTCAAAAGTTTGGACACACCTACTCATTCAAGGATTTTTCTTTATTTTTTACTATTTTCTACATTGTAGAATATTAGTGAAGACATCAAAACTATGAAATAACACACATGGAATCATGTAGTAACCAAAAAAGTGTTAAACAAATCAAAATATAGTTTAGATTTTAGATTCTTCAAAGTAGCCTCCCTTTGCCTTGATGACAGCTTTGAACACTAGTGGCATTCTCTCAACCAGTTTCATGAGGAATGCTTTTCCAACAGTCTTGAAGGAGTTTCCACATATGCTGATCACTTGTTGGCTGCTTTCCAATCACTCTGTGGTCCAACTCATCCCAAACCATCTCAATTTGGTTGAGGTCGGGTGATTGTGGAGGCCAGGCCATCTGATGCAGCTCTCCGTCACTCTCCTTCTTGGTCAAATAGCCCTTAAACAGCCTGGAGGTGGGATGGCGTATCACTGCAGAATGCTGTCGTGGCCATGCTGGTTAAGTGTGCCTTGAATTCTAAATAAATCACTGACAGTGTCACCAGCAAAGCACCATCACACCTCCTCCTCCCTGCTTCATGGTGGGAACCACACATGCAGAGATCATCCGTTCACCTACTCTGCATCTCAAAAAGACACGGTGGTTGGAACCAAAAATCTCAAATTTAGACTCATCAGACCAAAGGACAGATTTCACAGATGTCCATTGCTTGTGTTTCTTGGCCCAAGCAAGTCTTTTATTCTTATTGGTGTATTTAAGTAGTGGTTTCTTTGCAGAAATGCAACCATGAAGGCCTGATTCATAAAGCCTCCTCTGATCAGTTGATGTTGAGATGTGTCTGTTACCTGAACTCTGTAAAGCATTTATTTTGGCTGCAATCTGTGGTGCAGTTAACTCTAATGAACTTTTCCTCTGCAGCAGAGGTAACTCTGGGTGTAGCGGATGCGTAACTGGTTTGTAGAGAGAGGAGAGCAAAACTGGGTAAACTTAGTGGTTTAATAAACAACCCCAAACTGTTCAAACAACACAAGAGTACATGGGCACAAAATACGCCAGTATACAATGTGCACAAGCACTACAAAGAACAATCCCACACAAAGACATAGGGGGCAACAGAGGGTTAAATACAAAACATGTAATTGAAACCAGGTGTGGAAAACACAGACAAAACAAATGGAAAATGAAAAGTGGATCGGTGATGGCTAGAAGACCGGTGACGTCGACCGCCGAACACCACCCGAACAAGGAGAGGCACCGACTTCGGGGGAAGTCGTGACACTGGGTCTTCTTTTCCTGTGGCGGTCCTCGTGAGCGTTTGATGGTTTCATCATAGCGTTTGATGGTTTTGCGACTGCAGTTTCAAAGTTCTTGAAATTTTCCAAATTGACTGACCTACATTTATGTTTGCTCATTTGAGCTGTTCTTGAAATAGTATTTGAAAAACCTTCGACTGAGTAGGTGTGTCCAAACTTTTGTCTGGTACTGTGTATATATATATATATATATATATATATATATATATATATATATATACAGATTATTATTTTTTTCCCCTTTATGTTATTTTCTTTCTATAACTGCCTAAAGCTGTTTTTTAGAAATGGGTAAAATCACATACTTTTCTATAGCTACCATCCGCTTGGAACGAGCCCAACCAAAACAAAATGTATCCAAAACTACAAAGTGCGCAGTCAAAATAAATTGTGAGCTAGGGCTACACACTCGCTAAATGCAAAACTGTCAAGGCTGTGTGTAGCTGGCAAAAAGGAGTCAGGCGCAGGAGAGTTGAGATGCGTGGAAATAAGGTATTTAATAACGCCACCAGTACACACAGAGTACATTAGTGCAGGCAAGATACCAACCACAAAAAATACACGGGCGTAAAAAATCCTCAACCCGGAGAAAACACAATAATAGCCACCAGCATACAGACTGAGAACAATCGAAAAAATCACGCACAAAACACAAGGGGGGACAGAGGATTAAATACATACAGCGTGATTAGGGGAATGAGAAACAGGTTTGAAAATGGAACAAGACAAACTAATAGATAACGGGGAAAAAAAGAGCGGTGATGGCTAGAAAGCCGGTGACGTCGACCGCCGAACAAGGAGAGGGGCCGACTTCAGCTGTGACAAAAACACAAAGCTAATTGAGTCCGTCCTGTGGGTTGTCACTCTGGCCTTGGACTAACACACCTGAAACCAATAATGAATGTTTCACTAAGATCCTAAAGCTGTGTTGGGTGTGTTGGGTTGGGGTGCTGCAAGGCGGTGGATCCCTAGTGGCAGGACGAGGCTACCCAGCTATATAAAAAAAATACTATTTGGCCATATGACATTAATTATATGGAGCAGGTATTCCCAAACTGGGGTACAAGTAATGCCGTCAAGGGTTCGCCAAATAAAAATGTGTTTCACATTTTTTCCTCACATTTTCAAACAGTCCATTTATATTTTCCAACGGGGCTATACATTTGGATGAGTTTTTTTTCTCACCTGAGTAGCCTCGTTTCACTGCCAAAAGTAAAATTAAACCATCTAGTGTTCAGTGAAATAACAACACAATGTCAAATACAGGTATCCTAGTCAAATAATTAACATCCAATCACATCAACCGTTACTCTCTCGCGGGAATTCCACTAACGGTCCGTACGTAGCCATACGTAGCTGCTGCTCACGTTGGTATCTGTACTGATGGCGCAAAAGCCATGACAGGGAGACATAGTGGAGTGGTAACACGCGTGCAAGCAGTTGCTCCAGACGCCACTTGGGTCCACTGCAGCATCCACCGAGAGGCTCTTGCTGCCAAGAGATAGACGCCCTTAAAGTTGTCTTTACTGACCATCATTTTCACTTGTCTGACCGTTTGCATGATGACGAGTTTCTCACACGACTGGCCTATCTGGGTGATGTTTTTTCTCTCCTGAATGATTTGAATCTAGGATTACAGGGACTCTCCGCAACAAAATTGAGGCTATGATTAAAAAGTTGGAGCCCTTTCCTGTCTGCATTAACAAGGACAACACACAGGTCTTTCCATCATTGTATGATTTTTTGCGTGCAAATTAACTTAAGATTACGGACAATGTCAAATGTGATATAGCGAAGCAGCTGAGTGAGTTGGGTGCGCAATTACGCAGGTACTTTCCTGAAACGGATGACACAAACAACTGGATTCGTTATCCTTTCATGCCCGGTTTCTGAACAAGAGAGCCTCATCGAAATTGCAACAAGCGGTTCTGTGAAAATGTAATTTAATCAGAAGCCACTGCCATATTTCTGGATTGGGCTGCGCTCAGAGTATCCTGCATTGGCAAATTGCGCTGTTAAGACACTGATGCCCTTTGCAACCGCGTACCTATGTGAGAGTGGATTCTCGGCCATCACTAGCATGAAAACTAAATACAGGCACAGACTGTGTGTGGAAAATGATTTAAGACTGAGACTCTCTCCAATACAACCCAACATTGCAGAGTTATGTGCATCCTTTCAAGCACACCCTTCTCATTAACCTGTGGTGAGTTACTCACAATTTTCGATGAACAAATAAGGTTTTATAGGTAAGATGGTTAAATAAAGAGCAAAATTATTGATTATTATTATATTATTATTTGTGCCCTGGTCCTATAAGAGCTCTTTGTCACTTCCCATGAGCTGGGTTGTGACAAAAGCTCACATTAATTCTTAAGTTTAATGAATGTATTGTATAGTGTGTGTGTGTGTGTGGCAGGCTTACAATGAAGGCAAAAAACAACATTTGAGCGATGACCCTGGTGCTAGAGGGGGTACGCAGCTGGATGTTGAATGTTTGAAGGGGTACGGGACAATAAAATGTTTGGGAACCACTGATATGGAGAATGTGCTGTTTCTGTTTATATGTGTAGGTGTTTCCAAACCTTCCCCTTGTGGAATGTTTATTTTTTTTAGCGGTGGGAAGGAAGTGTCGGGGAGAGAGTTGAGTAATTGACTAGAATGGTGGTGGTCGGGCGTGCAGGCGACTCGGGCTGGCTGGGCGGTCTGGCTGAAATTTGACATAGAGGATATCTTAATAGAGACAAACAAAAGTTAAGTCTTTGTACTTCATTTTTTTTAAAGAGTTGTTAATTTCTTAGGCTATTGGTTAAAGGCGCAACACAATATTTAATATTGAATTATCATTGATCTAGTTCAGTCTTATCAATCACTTAAACATATTTAATAATGATCTCTTACCTAGCTTGATGACTGGGGGCATTTTTCCTTACTTTTTGTTGTTCTAAATAGAGACGGCCATGGGTCAGATGAGATTGTGATGAAATGCAGAAATGGACCTCTAGACCCCATGCCATGTTATGTCCTCTCCACTTCTAAAACCAAAGTTGCAACCCTGTGTGTGCATCCCAAATGGCACCCTATTCCCTATATAGCTCTAAGGGCCCTGTTCAAATGTAGTGCACTATATAGAGAATAGGGTGCCATTTAGGAGGTAGCCTATTCCCTGTCGAACTATAGAAGGTAGGGGTGACAATGACTGGCGAATCCATGAAAGAGTCACAGACTTAACAGTCTTTGTGTGTACTAAGCATTTCCATCCCATCAAGTTGCTATTTCAACATGGACCTATTCCTCAAGCCAAGCTAAGGCTGTGTGGGTTTGCCAGAATAAGTCACTTCCCCTTTAATGCAAATAGCAAAGAAAAAATATTGTGAAGTTATCTGCTCTTCCTCACTAACTTGCCATCTTTCTGTAGTCAAATATTTTAAATATTTAAAACTTTATTGAAAAATTATGTGTTTGGAATGATGTGTGATTTATCTGTCTGTCAGCCCAGTATAAATCCACATTTCTCCAGCCCTGGCTGACTAAATAATATTGAGATTTGATATCAATTATACATGAATGTAATTACACATTGTACATTATTTCCTCTAATAAGACAAAGTGATGGGATAGTGGGACTCAACAGGCTTTTTATTACTATGTGAGCAGCATGTCCATCTTCGCTATGCCGTATTATTGCGAAAAGTTAAATTGCTATCAATTTAGTCTCACATTAATAAATTGCTTAAAATGCTTTCTCCCTTTTTAATAGAGGTCAGAGTCATTTTTATGTGTCATTCTGCTGAAAGCGAGATGGCGATAGAGAGAGAGAGAGAGTCTTTATTAAGACATTTAACTTTCTGTCACACTCAGTTACCATGCAGGCCACTGGATCTCAGAGCCTCACTGCTCTCCAATTGAAGGAATTAGACACTGTAGCAAGCATTTACGTGATTTAATTCGTCCTATACAGATAAATGCTAAATTCATATTCAGATACTTTGCCGTTTTTCCTGAAAGTGTTTGTTTCTCCCATTTAAACAAGGTTTCTCCAAGTCCTCTCGTAGTGAATATGCACAAGTTTGTTTCCCCCTTTTAAAAAAAAAACTACAATCCTAAACTTTTCAGTCATCCCCCTGGTCACTGACATTCTCAAAACACGGCCAATGAACATCAAGGACAAAGGAACACCTAAAACATGCAAACGGCAGGTCTTTGGTCACAGGTTTTTTTTCCTCCTCTCTGTTACTCGACAGACCTGGCTGCTAACATCATCCCTGATATTCCTTTAAACACCTCAGCGACAACTTAAGAGACAACAAAACCATCAACAAAACCCCCCTCTCCACACACAGATAGCACAGGATAAAGACATGGCCCACAATTATACATCCCACACAGAGCAAGGGAAGAGGAGAGGACTGCAACAGAGCTAACTCCAGCGTTAAAATATTCACAGACAGCATTTATTAATATTTAATATTCTACTAAATCTGCTTTATTGTTACCGAGCTAAGCAGTACATGAATCAGGTTCTCTCAGCAGCCGGAAAGAAAAGTGGAAGAGATGGAAAAGAGAGAAAGAGAGGGCGAGAGATTGCGTATGTGTGTGCGTGTACAGAGAGAGCGGGAAAGAGAGAAACTGCTTCTATACAATTATGAATGCATATGCTGTCATCAATGTCATGTTGGTAAATTGCACTTAGACAGAGGCCCCTGCCACGTGCACTCAGATTAATGAAGCCAGGACAGATCTCAGAACTATAGAGGGAAATGGCCGGTCTTTTACTGGCGCGCACACACACACACACACTCACAAACACGGAGAGAAAGAGAGAGACCTGACCTCTGTCTCTACAGCTACCCAGTAAACACACCTCACACACAATAACTAGGGAGGTACTGTATAACTACATATGGCAATTACTGAAGTGACAGTAATGATTACAAACAGGCATAGTGGCTGTGAAGTCATGGTAGTGCCTGTGTTTATGATATAAAACGGTCATCCAATGAATACAATATGAGGATACATTGTATATGAAACAGTGTGCTAGAAAGCTATAGTGAACTGCACAGCTTGACCTCTGTGCTGTTCACTAACCCAGTGACATACTAGACAGTATAGGATGGCTTTAGAATGCATTACAGTTGATTAGGTAGCTCCTACAGATAAGCTAAATGAGCTCATTGCAATTACCATTTACACTATGACACAGTTGATTTGAAAGTCAACATACATGTAGGATATTAATTTGACCGTTATTGTCGTGGCAAAATAATCCTGCAGCAACAGGATTTTCACGTTTTTAGTCTATTATGTCGCTCGATCAGTGGTTAGGCTAGTAGCTGGACAAAAGCAGGCTGCATGAAAAGTGCCACACTGTAAATATAACAGTGTGTTAGTGCGGGTTTTCAGTGAATTTATGTAAATCACGAAGCTCATCTGCAATTCTCAGAAACATAAAGAGTGATCCTACATCTGTTTATGTGGCATATAATTGTCAGCGCTATATCTGATTTCACACTATCCTTATCCTATGCATGCCATGCATGCAGAAATGTCATTTCTCCTTTCCCTTACAGATGCCCTTACCCAATGACACGCCTAATTCATTCTCTGGCCTATTTCTGCGGATGGGATTCTTAACTGATGGTTTCACACCTGGGATACATCCTGCCCACTGTTACGCATGCTATTTGCACAAATTGCTCCATTTGTGTTTGAATATGAAATACATTTGCCAAAAGGAATGAAGGCTCTCCTCTGAGAGGGTTGAGATGACAGTGACATTATTCTTTACTGCATGTTTAACTGTATGGGTAGGGAGGCTATAACGCATGTAATTGTGTGAAAAAAAAATGTGATCTCGATTGCTACTGTATATCTTAAGCACTTCTTCTAGTCATACTATGTGATTCGTAAATTATTATAAAGCTTTTGTTTTGAGGACTAAATACAGTGGGTGTTTCTCAATATGCAAACTACCGTGCTCCGGGCACACAAATTGGAGTACGGAACAGTTTTGCATACATTGAGTCCAAATCAATGTATGCAAAACAGAGCATGAAGTTTTCAGATGCATACTTTGTTTGTACACACATTTTGAAGCATGCATTGATGCAGGCACAATTTGAAATTGTGTTTTTTTTCATTGCATAAAAGTAGATACACAGAGCTAGAAAATGGTATATCATACACTGCAGTTGAGGAACTTGTAACCCCACTTTTGAGAAAATGGCCTGTGAATATTTTGGTACACCTACTGGAGAGCACTTCTTTGTCTACACACAATTCTTTTATTAATTTTGTTACCTTCATTTTACTAGGCAAGTCAGTACAAATTCTTAATTTCAATGATGGCCTAGGAACAGTGGGTTAACTGCCTGTTCAGGGGCAGAACGACAGATTTGTCAGCTCGGGGATTTGAACTTGCAACCTTTCGGTTACAAGTCCAATGCTCTAATCACTAGCATTGTTGTTGTTTCAGCATTGTTGACACCCTCTTATGCCTTAGCCCCACCCATCTCTTTAACTACTTAGGGAGTGGTGGGGCGCTACCCGGTGAAATGCAAGGCAACAAATTCAAAATCCAAAAGTCTAATTATTAAACATTCAAGTGTTGCATAGTCATCAAAAGCTCTGCTTCTTGGCAATATCACAGCGTTGTCAGATTTCAAAAAGTCTTTACGGCGAAAGTACAACATTTGATTGTTTGAGGGTAGCACCTCCCCAAAAAATTATTATTAAATTCATCGCGGTTCACACAAAACACATTTCACAGCGAAAACAAATCCCTTACCTTTTGAAGAACTTCTGCTGAGGGCTTCCAAAGTGTCCAACGAAGACAATCCATGGTTCTTTTGTTAGAAAAAGTCATTTATTATATCCATAAATCTCTGTTTGGTTGGTGCGTTATGTTCAGAAAATCCAACGTCGAATCGCCCATTGAAACGTGAAGAGAACGCGTTCAAATATACCTATAAACCTTTCCTAAACAAATCAAATACCAGTTAAGGACTCACATGTAGCAGGTAGCCTAGTGGTTAGAGTGTTGGACAAAGGTACAAGGTACAAATCTGTACAAGGTACAAATCTGTCGTTCTGCCCCTGAACAGGCAGTTAACCCACTGTTCCCCGGGCGCCGAAGACGTGGATGTTGATTAAGGCAGCCCCCCTGCACCTCTCTGATTCAGAGGGGTTGGGTTAAATGCAGAAGACACATTTCGGTTGAAGGCATTCGGTTGTACAACTGACTAATAATGGTGACTTTGACATGTGAGGCCATGTGCTAAACAGAGTGAGTAAGTTAGTGTAGTAAACAACCAAAGATTTCAAGACAAAAAATAGTGAAAGTAGTAGAAAAAGTAGTAGTAAAAATACACTATCTAGCCTGTATCCTAATCTGACTTTCCTTCAGGTCATGTTGTTTTTCACATTACTGTCTCTGCTAAACACGCACTATATAAAATAAATTCTAAGTTTATTGTCACATGCACAGGATACAGAAGGTGTAAATGGTACAGTGAAATGGTTACTATCATAGTGTAGTGATTTGTTTAGACATGTAGCTATCTAGCTAAACAATTAACCATAATCCCAACCCGTACTAACATGCACAATGCATGAATCTGCACTTAGCTAAAGCTAACCAACGAAGGCTAACTGACGAGGAACTAAAAGCTAGCTAGCATTAGCTACCCACAAAGAATTCATACCTAACATTGGACATCTACCTTGCATAACAACATTCGTTTTAGGTTGTATTTTAAATGTAAAACTTGCTGGCTAGGCAGATTATTATGATTCACATATTGATAGGTGATATTTATGAAGTAAAACCGTTGATCTGTGTATATCTTGTTTAGTCTGTAATTGCCATTGTCCTGGCTGGAAGTAGGTTCAGTGAATGGGAGGTGAAGCATGAGGTAATACAGTAGGGGGAGTGCGAGTGCTTCTCAAGTGTAATATTTTATGCGTGCTCCACACTCTTGTCCCCACAAGAGCATACTCAAAATAACTTGTTTTAGCATACTTGTCTCCGGAGGAAAAGGGTGACATTGTTGCACTGCTTTTAGAATATCAGGGTTTATTCTCAGATGTACCAACTCAGGCAAATCTACTAGAGCATGACATTGACGTTGGGGACTCTGCCCCAATCAAACAATATGCCTATTGAGTGAATCCTGAAAAGGAAGAGAATCTCCACAGTGAATGCTTGAGCTCGGGATTGCACAAAGTGGCAACAGTCCTGTATATTAGCATCTAAGGCGGATGGGTCTCTGCGGTTTTGTTATGATTTTCGGAAACTCAATGCCGTAACTAAGTCGAACTCAAACCCTTTGCCCAGGGTTGACGATTGTGTGGACCGTGTTGGCTTTTGTCACTTTTGTCACTTTTGTCACAGGTTTGTTTTCCTACCTTTGTCTTCCGTTCGGGTTAGCCTCTTACAGAAAGTGAAAGAAAGACCATTTTGGTCTCTGCACCGGTGTCAGCTGCTCCAGATTTCCGTTCTCCATTTGCTTTGTACATCGATGCCAGAGATGTAGGAGCAGAGGCTGTGCTCCTACAGAAAGACGATAACAATGTTGAGTACCCTGTGGGGTATTTTTCAAAGAAATTGGCCTCAAATCAAAAACACTCGTCGACTATCGAGAAGGAGACGCTCAATTTGGTACTGGCTCTTCAGCACGTCAAGGTTTATGTATCGTCCTTTACACCTATGTTGTCTATACCGATCATAACCCCCTCGTTTTCCCGTTTCCTGCAAAAATCGAGCTCCACGAAACACCGTCTCCTTTGCTGGAGTCTCATATTGCAGGAGTTTTGCCTTGAAATCCACATGTTCATGGGAAGGCAAATTAGTTTTTTCCATTGATATTTCTAGGTTGGACGTTAGTATGTGGGGCTGATTGGTGTCACCTGGTTAGTCAGTATGCGTAACACCGTCTCGTTTGGTTGGAAGGTGTTTCACCTTTATCTGATCTTCCCAGTTTCTATTTTGTTCGCCTCTTCTTGGGCGAGTGCTTTTCTTGCCGGGGAACGTAACATATCCATCCTCCTAGATGTATCCACTGCCTTCGACACTGTGAACGATCCGATCCTCCTCTCCACCCTCTCAGGGCTGGGCGTCTCAAGCTCTGCACACTCTTGGATTGCATCCTACCTGGCAGGCCACTCCTACTAGGTAACGCGAAGAGGATCTGTATCTGCACCACGTACTATCACTACTGGTGTCTGCCAGGGCTCGGTTCTAGGCCCTCTCCACTTCTCTCTATACACCAAGTCACTCAGCTCCCTCATATCCTCACATGGTCTCAACTACTTTTCTCCTTCCCCTCTTCTGACACACAGGTGGTGAAACGCTTCTCTGCGTGCCTGGCAGATATCTCAACTTGGATGTCGGCCCACTACTTCAAGCTCAACCTCAACAAGACCGAGCTACTCTTCCTCCCGGGGAAGGCCTGCCAGCTCCAAGACCTCTCCATCACGGTTGACAACTCCACGGTGTCCCCCTCCCAGACCACCCTGTCGTTCTCTGAAAACATCAAAGCAGTGACTTGCTCCTGCAGGTTCATGCTCTACAACACCCATAGAGTATGACACTACCTCACACAGGAAGAGGAACATCCATAGAGTACGACCTTACCTCACACAGGAAGAGGAACAGGTCCTAATCCAGGCACTTGTTATCTCCCGTCTGGACTACTGCAACTCTCTGTTGGCTGGGATCCTTGTGCCATCAAACCCCTACAACTTATCCAGAAAGCTGCAGCCCACCTGGCGTTCAACCTTCCCAAGTTCTCCCATGTCACCCCGCTCCTTCGCACATTCCACTGGTTTCCAGTTGAAGCTCGCATTCACTACAAGGCCAATGGCGCTTGCCTATCGAGCAGCAAGAGGAACTGCCCCTCCCCACCTTTAGGCTATGCTCAAACCCTACACCACAACCCGAGCACTCCGTTCTGCCACCTCTGCCACCTCTGTTCCCTTGGCCCTCCCGCTCAGCTCAGTCCAAGCTCTTCTCTGTCCTGGCACCCCAATGTTGGAGCCAGCTTCCGCATGAAGCTAGGACAGCAGAGTCCCTGCCCATCTTCCAAAAACATCTGAAACACTATTCCCACAGCACTCACACTTGACTTTTTCCCCTCTTAATAGCTCTGACTTTGCTGAAAAATGAACTTACCATGACTGTGATATGTGGTTGTCCCACTTAGCTATCTTGAGATGAATGCACAAACTGTAAATTGCTCTGGATAAGAGCGTCTGCTCAGCGACTTAAATGAAATGAAATGTCAAAGAAGACCAGATTGATCACATAAACATAGGCCTAATGAGCTAAGTCAACATTACATCTATTATCATGGTCATGGACTCGTTCCTCTTCCCTATATAGATTTGACTAGGGCCCATAGGGCTCTGGTCCATAGTTGTGCACCTTCAAAGGAAGAAGGGTGCCATTTGAGACAAAGACCATATTGACACAAACCACTGGCTAGGGATGATTTGTAACATCTCCACTCCACCAAAATGACAATACATGTTTCCCCATTTTTAAACAACGCCTTTGGGTTGTCACATAAGGCACTGAATGTTATTTTATGACTATGGTCTAATGGTAAAGGAGTGATGGGTAGGTAGAGGTAGGTAGATGGAGTTAGGAGAGATGGGAAGAGAACCTCAGGGGAAATATTTGAAGTCAGCCCAGTGCGGTACGGCGTACTGTATCATACAGACATATTTCTTCATCATCCCCGACAATAGGATCCCTCCTCTGAGAAGAGTTGATATCCTCAAAATAATTGTTTAAAGTGCAAATAACTCTAAAACGCTGTACGAAACTCAATGCTTAAAGTTATTCACGAGACTGTATAAAATATCAAAACACAGAATTGTCATGTGAAAATGAGGAGACTCAGAAGAAATAGGCATTCCTTGCTAGCATGGCTGTGTAGCTAGAGTGTTGCCACGGTGAGGCTTGAGCATGGTAACAACCAGCCCTGAAACTCAAGGCTGTGGGTGGGAGGATGGGAGGGAGAGTTTGACACTGATTGACTGGCATTCTCTCACTTACAGCCACTAACACTCGGACTGACCAAGACAAGACTCGGATTGATAATTTGCCTTTTCCTACCTATTTTTGGTTCCAAGCACCATTCTCTCCCTTTACCTGAGAATATAATAATATCATGTGAACACAACACACACAGAGGACTTCCATGTCAATCAGTCAGAACGAGAGAGAGAGACTTTAAGACATTTGGCTTTCTGTCACACTCTTACCATGCTGGCCATTGGATCTCAGAGCCTCACTGCTCTCCAATAGAGAGAATTTGATACATGTACATGCATGACTTCCCTCGTCCTATATTGTTAAATGCTAAATCCATATTCACAACTGCAGTTTACGAAAGTACAAGAGTGTGAGAGAGAGTCATCTACCAAATCACCTGGACCGGTGTCAAAATGACATAATGGGACTATATAACATGAGAACATAAATGTATAGCATACACTGTGTGTACAAAATATTAGGAACACCTTCCTAATATTGAGTTGCACCCCCTTTTGCCCTCAGAAGAGGTGCAATCCGTCGGGGCATGGACTCTACAAGGTGGCGAAAGCGATCCACAGGGATGCTGGCCTATGATGACTCCAATACTTCCCACAGTTGTGTCAAATTAGCTGGATGTCCTTTGGGTGGTGAACCATTCTTGATACACACGGGAAACTGTTGAGTGTGAAAATCCAGCAGCGTTGCAGTTCTTGACACACTCAAACCGGTGCGCCTGGCACCTACTACCGTACCCCGTTCAAAGGCACTTAACTCTTTTGTCTTGCCCATTCACCCTCTGAATGGCACACATACACAGTCCATGTCTCAATTCTAAAGGCTGAAAAATCCTTCTTTAACCTGTCTCCTACCCTTCATCTACACTGATTTGAAGTGGATTGAACAAGTGACATCAATAAGGGATCATAGATTTCACCTGGTCAGTCTATGTCATGGAAAGAGCAGGTGTTCATAATGTTTTGTGCACTCAGTGTAGAGGGTATAACTATACTCGGTCTTAGTATAGTAAAAAGCATTGATGTGCCACCAATATAGCATTACCACTCTGAACACTGCTGTGTGTTTAAGGAGGGGGGGAATGAGTTGAGAGATTCCTAGTGAATCATCTGCTAATGAGAATTTCCTTACATTCATTCAGCATGCTTCTATAATTCCCTTCTAAAACACAGGCAGAATCCATACTCTCTGTATGCTCTCTGATAGCCCACACAGTTTTCAAAACAAACAGGGCATGCTTCCCAAATGGCACCCTGTTTCATATATAGTGCTCTCCTTTCAAAAGTAGTGCACTATATAGGGAATAGGTTGCTATTTGGGATGTAACCAGGGAAACATAGTCTTCTTTATTCGTTATTGTCGCTGGTTCTGCAGGGTGTTCTCTCTCCCTGCTACCTACCTGAGCCAGTTTCACGTTTGTTGAGTTATAAATAATTCAGTGTTTTAATTCCAAAGACACTCGCAGATATTCTCAAAAGGAGCTACCCATCCACTGGTATAGTTCTATAGCTGGTTATTATTCCATACCAGGATTCACATCCCGAAGGTTCAACGAACAGTAAATATGGACACTATACAAATGCAGTACCATAGCAAGGATCCAACACAAAGACGGTATTATTTTATGTTATGGTGTTATTTTAGGACGAATCTGAGTAGAATATTTGCATAGTTTTCTAAGATCAGACTGTCTGTCAGATGCACCATGGTGCTTTTATGCTATGACTTGCCAAGAACACAAAGGGAGAGGACATAGCTAAAGAGCTTCAGAGACGCACAAATTGCGATATTGAATTTGAAAAAGCACACATTCAAAGCGTGCATCTTGGCAGGCTCCCATCCTCCCAGGCTGCCAAGATGAAGACACTGGTAATTGCTTGTCATATTTAGAAAATGATGTAGAAAATATAAATACTGTATTAGAACCGTTCAAATTCTATTATTTGCCTCGTTTAACTCATTTTCACCTCACATGAGCACAATTCAGTGGTTTTGAGTTTGTGATTTTCAATCACTAAGCCATCAGCCTGAGGCAGGTCTGTCTGTCCCCTATGAACAAAAGAATGCACTCCGTGTGGATATCTCTGAGTGGGAGTGCTGGGCAAAGTCACTCTCCTTTGTCTTTGCAAAATGCAATGACTTAAAAGAAAAGAAAATCCTGAACACTCTTCAAAGTGTAACATAGACAAAGTCTTTGTCGTACCTTCTATACACCTATATCTTCTCTGTCTAGACCTGCAATCTACAGCTGGTGGTTGAAGAAGGTTTGGTCACATATGGAATTCATGCTCTAGCTGAACATATTTTGAGATATGTTTCCTAGGAAACACCAATAGCATCAGTCTCAGTCAAAACGTGAATGAACACATCTGACAAAGAAAAACTCCCTCCGACTGTTTCAATAGCACTGTGTCTCTGACACCAAATGCATGTGCAGGCATTGTGCAGAGAATGTGTTTACTGAGTCATATAACCCGACTTGACAGCATCTTATTAATATTTCCACTTCCCCTGAGGTATGCAAATATACTTTGTCCTTTGCTGAGTGACAAAGTGCTTCTAAGGACCTTGCTGCCCGGATGAGATCCCCATCTCAATAACTTATTCTCAGAACTCCGTCAGGCAGAGAAGCAGAGAAGATAGGAGCACATACTGTAGGAATTCAAGGCAATCATTTATTTTCCCACCTCATAAAGCAGAGTGTGTGTTGATGCCAGGCAATACCGTTCAAGATAAAGGTAAAAAGTGTATCTTCGGGGGTAATGCCACCCAACTGCTCAGGCTGAAAACACTGCGTTGCTGTCACTCTGGAGACGAGGCAGTGTGAGTCCATGCAAATCTACTCACAACCTGTCTCATCTGTGAACACCTCACAGATGGCTCAAGTCACACAGGCTATTGTGTTGATATTCACTTCCATATTAATTCAATTACCTATTTCATGTCATCACAGATCACATATACAGCAGTGGAGGCTCGTCAGAGAAGGAAGGGGAGGACCATCCTCCCCAGTGAATTTCATTTAAAAAAGAATAGTGAAACATATATTTTTTTTTAAATCCTTTTTAGATAAAAACTGTAATAAATCCAGTAGGTCCACAGTAGCCTCAGCAGCACCATGGTGTAGCCGGAGGACAACTTGCTCCTGTGGGACATTGACTTCAGTACAAAACCTGGGAGGCTCATGGTTCTCACCCCATTTCCATAGACTTACACAGTAATTATGACAATTTCCAGAGGACGTCCTCCAACCTACACTACATGGCCAAAAGTATGTGAACACCTGCTCGTCGAACATCTCATTCCAAAATCACGGCATTAATATGGAGTTGGTCCCCCCTTTGCTGCTATCCACTAAGGCCATTCTACTGCCAATGTCCGTCTATGGAGATGGCATGGCTGTGTGCTCGATTTTATACGCCTGTCAGCATCGGGGGTGGCTGAAATAGCTGAATCCACTCATTTGAAGGGGTGTCCACATACTTTTGCAGCATGAGCTGACATGTTTTCCACCCAACCAAAGGAGCAGAGAATTAATCTAGTACTGAAAGCATAAGCTACAGCTAGCAGGCAGGTAGCCTAAGGGTTAGAGCGTTGAGGCAGTAACCGGAAGTTTTCTAGATCGAATCCCTGAGCTGACAAGGTAGTTAACCCACTGTTCCCTGGGCGCTGAAGACATGGATGTCGATTATGGCAGCCCTCCGCACCTCTCTGATTCAGAGGGGTTGGTTGAAATGCAGAAGACACATTTCAGTTGAAGGCATTCAGCTGTACAACTGACTAGGTATCCCCCTTTCCTTTCCCTTTCACCGCAGTGCACCAAATGTGGTGATTAGTTGACTCAAAGAGAGAGAAAGACAATAGTTAAAATAGTTCTAAACAAATTAATGTCTTACAAAATTGAGAAACAAAAGAGAGGGAGTGAAAGCGAGAGAGAGCGCTAGCTATAATTCTTAGTGTATATATATGTTTTCACTAGCATCGAATGCAGTTAGCTAGTTTGGCCTACTGAAACACCTGCTTCAAACAAAAAGGGATGCTAGGTTAGCTAGCTGGCTATGGCTATCCAACACTGGAACTCTTCCTAGTCAAGGTAAGCTTTTGGTTTGATTAATTTATTGCCTACCGGTGTAACTGCTTACTGTTGACTGTAGACTGCACTGCATGATTGTAGCGGGTTTACTAATGCATTAGTTCTAGTAGCTATGTTGACTATGACAACGACGTAGGCTATGTGTAGCGGTTAACGGTCATGATATGACGGTTGGGCTTGGAAAAGTTTTGTCTCCTGGTCAAAGGCAGTTGATGTTTTTTGCACTGAATTCCACAAGCGAAGGGAAAAGGTGAGAGCAGGAGAGCGCGTAGATGGATGCGAGAAGGAAAGTGAAAGGGGTGTATTCATTGCGCCAATTCTGGAAAACGTTTTTTAAACTGAAGCAAATGGAACAAAACGGGGAATAAACATACCTGAATTTGTCCAATAGAAACTCTTGTTTGCTACTGTTGGACTAATGATTGCACCCTAGATCAGCTAGATGCAGGCAAGAGTGTGCAACGCGGTATTGAATATGTCACTGTCGGTCACCTTGATTATGCTCTCGCGTGCACCTACACTGTAAACTTTCATTCATGGGTTTGGTTGTAGCAACTTCATGATGGGTAAATTAGAGTATCATGTAGTAGACTAAACCTATCGCTGTTACATTGAGCTGGGTGAATGGAATATGAATGACAGTCACCCAATATGCTGGAATAGAAATAAGGCCGTGCTCAGAAAATAATAATGATCCTCCCTCATCTTAAATGGCACCAACCGCCACTGATACACAGTGTAATGATGGTGTTATGATTTCAAAATATATCATGCGATGATGACTTGTACTTGCAAACCTAACCTGTTGAATGAGATATTGTCGTCTTATCCTTATTTTAAGTATGCAAATAATGGCAATGTTAGGTCTTTTTAGCCTTGTCAAGTTGAATAGCATTGTAATTCACAAGCTACTTAGAGATCAAAGCCAAGTTGTAAGGTTTTTACCCCCCTTAAAATAACAACCGTCTTTGTGTCATTTTTCCCCCGTTCCTCTCTGCGATCTTAGCGTGCTCTGTGTTAATATCTCCAGCCCAAACAGGCACTGCAGCGTTCCTCACAGTTCTCCCGTCAGAGTAAAGTGCTATTCAGAGTTTCACTGCCAATGTAAGGCTCTCCAAATCCCCAGAGAGTATGATGTGCCCTCCATAAGCCCTTCAACTGGATCTCAGGGCATGCTAAGTACAGAGCTTACGCTTTTGGTACAACTCCCTTTGTCTTTAACTTTCATACTTTAAGTCGAATCAAAGTACAGAAGTGGTACTGTACCTACTCAATTTGATTATAGGGATGCTTCGGGAATCCTTGCAATTCCTGGGCTTGATCAGAATGGACTTGGAATTCAGAACATTTATGGGGCAAATCACAACTCAGAAGCCATTCAGAGGGCTTCTACGTGTATTTACCAAGTCTATATTAGGTGGAGGCATTTTACAAAAGGCTATTATATTTAACTATTTTGATTAAGTTTCTGTTGGAGTGATTTCTGCGCGGTATTTTATGAACTCTATGCTGAGTAATCTTTATTGTTCTTCAGCATAATGAAATCATATTTCTTGAGATTTATGACGTGACTATCTGATAGTGACTTATAACTGTCAGTAGTGAAATGATCCATAGCGTCAGTTTTAATTATTAGAGATGACTCTTTGAAGTAGAACCTGAAAGTCTGTCTATCTGGATCGCGCCCAAATCTTGCAGAGTTTAATTGAAGGCCACAGAGAACGTGTGTTACTCGCAGGCCTATTTCCAATGTTCACTGAGAACTCCTATACTGTACATGAGTAAAAAGAGGGCTGTAAATTATGTAATGAAAGGATGTGAGGAAAGGACTGTTTTGGAGCAATAACACTTCGCATTCCTTTTGAATTAGTTTTAATGTGTTAAGACATCGAAGGAGAAGATCTGTGGAATTGAAACGGAGATGGGTTATCTGGCTCGGTGGTTTAATGACAAAACACTCACACCTTGGTATCTGTGAGGATATCCTCCTCCCCTCCTCTACTCTCCTCTCCTCTCCTCCTACCTTTCCAGTCATTTCCAGCTTGTTAGAGAGTCCCTCTGTCTGCCTTGCCCTATCTAATTCCCACCCAATTACCGTCTAAATGAACCACAGGGCTGCTTAACTTGGTTTGCCTCTTCCCATTGTTTAATTTGTGATGGTAACGAACCCTGATTAATCCTCAGTAAAAGGTTCATAAATTAAGCACTCAAGGCCAAATTAATCACCACCTATTCATAAGATAAATGGACAATATAAATGTAGCATATGACCTAAACAAAAGAGAGAAAACATCTGGTGATCACGTTACATTTCATTCTGTTTCTGTTCTTTGTACAGCCTGACCTTTTCTGTTGCGTGTTGTGTGCTGCTAGCCAGTAAAATGTCATTTATTTATGATTTCTGTCTGAGCCGACAGAAGACCACCATGCCATGTTTGCACCACCACAATTTTCCCAGGTAATGTTGTCGTCTCTCAAGCAAAACCGGGGCAATTTGATTAATGCCATCTTCTCCAAGTGAGTAGCACAGACACGACAATAAAAACCTTGCCACGCAGAGAGAGAAAGAACGAGAGGAGAGACTAAGGCAGCAGTTAGCCAAAGGGTGAGAGAGAGAGATCTGCAGTTATTCCCTTACAAGGAATAAAGGACAAGACATGCTTTTTTGAAGGTGGGGAAGTTTAGCATACAAATAGACAGTGAATAATTAGTCCCAGGAGACGGATGGATCACCACACCATGTGAAAAATTCCAACACATTCTAACACTCTTGGTCTGTCCTTAAATGGCAATGAAGAATGTTGTCACCCGGGAGGTGTTGTTTCCTTACCTTCATCTTAAGGCTCTGAGAGAGTCTGACGTGCCCAAAGTAAACTGCCTGTTACTCAGGCCCAGAAGCTAGCATATGCATATAATTGGTAGTATTGGATAGAAAACACTCTGAAGTTCCTAAAACTGTTAAAAAATGTCTGTGAGTATAACAAAACTGATATGGCAGGCAAAAAACAGAGGAAAGGTCTTTCCAATGAGTCCCTATTGACTATACAGTCGTGGCCAAAAGTTTTGAGAATGACACAAATATAAATTTTCACAGTCTGCTGCCTCAGTTTGCAATTTGCATATACTCCAGAATGTCATGAAGAGTGATCAGATGAATTGCAATTAATTGCAAAGTCCCTCTTTGCCATGCAAATGAACTGAATCCCTAAAAAACATTTCCACTGCATTTCAGCCCTGACACACAAGGACCAGCTGACATCATGTCAGTGATTCTCTCGTTAACACAGATGTGAGTGTTGACGAGGAAAAGGCTGGAGATCATTCTTTCATGCTGATTGAGTTCGAATAACAGACTGGAAGCTTCAAAAGGAGGGTGGAGCTTGGAATCATTGTTCTTCCTCTGTCAAACATGGTTACCTGCAAGGAAACACGTGCCAGCATCATTGCTTTGCACAAAAAGGGCTTCACAGGCAAGGATATTGCTGCCAGTAAGATTGCACCTATATCAACCATTTATCGGATCATCAAGAACTTCAAGGAGAGCGGCTAAATTGTTGTGAAGAAGGCTTCAGGGCGCCCAAAAAAGTCCAGCAAGCGCCAGGACCATCTCCTAAAGTTGATTCAGCTGCGGGATGGGGGCACCACCAGTACAGATCTTGCTCAGGAATGGCAGCAGGCAGGTGTGAGTGCATCTGCACACACAGTGAGGCAAAGATTTTTGGAGGATGGCCTGGTGTCAAGAAAGGCAGCAACGAAGCCACTTCTCTCCAGGAAAAACATCAGGGACAGACTGATATTCTGCAAAAGGTACAGGGATTGGACTGCTGAGGACTGGGGTAAAGTCATGTTCTCTGCTGAATCCCCTTTCCGATTGTTTGGGGCATCCGGAAAAAAGCTTGTCCGGAGAAGACAAGGTGAGCGCTACCATCAGTCATGTGTCATGCCAACAGTAAAGCATCCTGAGACCATTCATGTGTGGGGTTGCTTCTCAGCCAAGGGAGTGGGCTCACTCACAATTTTGCCTAAGAACACAGCCATGAATAAAGAATGCTACCAACACATCCTCCGAGAGCAACTTCTCCCAGCCATCCAGGAACAGTTTGGTGACGAACAATGCCTTTTCCAGCATGATGGAGCACCTTGCCATAAGGCAAACGTGATAACTAAGTGGCTCGGGGAACAAAACATCGATATTTTGGGTCCATGGCCATGAAACTCCCCAGACCTTAATCCCATTGAGAACTTGTGGTCAATCCTCAAGAGGCAGGTGGACAAACAAAAACCCACAAATTGATTATGCAAGAATGGGCTGCCATCAGTCAGGATGTGGCCCAGAAGTTAATTGACAGCATGCCAGGGCGGATTGCAGAGGTCTTGAAAAAGAAGGGTCAACACTGCAAATATTGACTCTTTGCATCAACTTCATGTAATTGTCAATAAAAGCCTTTGACACTTATGAAATGCTTGTAATTATACTTCATTATTCCATAGTAACACCTGACAAAAATATCTAAAGACACTGAAGCAGCAAACTTTGTGGAAATTAATATTTGTGTCATTCTCAAATCTTTTGGCCACGACTGTACATGACAATAGCTCCCAGATTGCAGTTCCTATGGCTTCCACTTGATGTCAACAGTCTTTAGACATGGTTTCAGGCTTGTTTTTTGAAAAACAAACAATAAATTGTAGTTTATCCAGGTGGCTCATGATTAGGACACTAGTGTTTTGGCGCGCATGAATGAGGTGCGCGCCCTTCGTTATTTCTCCTCCCTATTGAACATACTATTCTCTGTCTGAAATATTATCATTTATTTAGATATTAAACAACCTAAGGATTAATTAGAAATGTCGGTTGACTTGTTTGGACGAACTTTACCGGTAACTTTACAGAACTCAATGGCCAACTAAACTGACTTTTGGGGATATAAAGAAGGACTTTATCGAACAAAATGACCATTATTTGTTTAGCTGGGACCCTTGGGATTGCAAACAGAGGAAGATCTTCAAAGGTTAGTGATTTATTTTATCGCTATTTTTGATTTTGTAACGCCTGTGCTGTTTTGAATAATATGTTGGAAGTGGGGCGCTGTCCTCAGACAATCGAATGTTCTGCTTTCGCCGTAAAGCCTATTGTAAATCCGACAACAAGATTCTAAGCTTTTGAATGATGTATAACACTTATATTTTCATGAATGTTTAATATTACTATTTTTATAATTTGAATATGGCGCTCTGCAATTTCACCGGATATTTCTAGCGGTCCACCGATCCCTAAAAGGTTTTAAGCCATTTGCCATTTGTTCTAAGGTCAGAAACACTGAATATAAATATAACGTTGAATATAACATTCTAATGCACACTGCGATTGGCTGTAATCTTGAAACTATACTGAACAAAAATAAAAACAACATGTAACAATTTCAAAGTTTTACTGAGATACAGTTCATATAAGGAAATCAGTCAATTAAAATAAATTAATTCAACCCTAATCGATGGATTTCACATGACAGGGAATACACATATGCATCTCTGGGTCACAGATACCTTTTAAAAAATAAAATAATTGTGGGAGCGTGGGCAGTGGTGTAAAGTACTTAAGTAAAAATACGGGTATGTGTACTTTACTTTACTATTTATATTTTGGACAACTTTTTACTCCATACATTTTCCCCTGTCACCCAAAAGTACTCCTTGCATGCTGACCACACCACTCCCATTGCAAAATAAATGTAAACGTACATGTTATTCAATTATTGCATCAACACAATTATTGCATCAACAAGCCAAGCTCTAAAATAGAAGTCAGTTCTATTTGTGACGCTGAACGTGGTGCAAGTCCTGCCTCTCCCATCTCCTCATTGGGGTATAGAAGCAGATACCCACATGCCATTTCCTCATTGGTTGTACCCATGTGGGTGATTGAAAGATGAACTGAGTTCGCTTGGTTATCATGGTAACTATGAAAGTTAGATGCCAATCGCCATATAAAGTCCAAAGAAGAAAAAGCCTGGAAGGAGGAGAGATGACTAGAAACGATTCGGTTGACCGTTTTTATGTGTGGATTAATTGTCGGAGTAGAGGACCTTGTGCATTTCAGGTAAAATAACAACTCAACGTTTATATCGCAGGACAAATTAGCTAGCAACTGCAAGCTACCTAGCTAAATTGCCATAAATGTTTAATGCTTTTCGACCTGTCCCCAAATTAATATAAGTGGTTCAGAGTTTGTTTTAATACTTCAACCTGCGTGTCATGATCGCGTTTGGTGTGGGGGGACAAAATCAATTTGCGCACTATGGCGCACGCGCCCGGCCGGTTTGGGTACGTTGTTACATTTTGAATGCTTAGCAGGACAGGAAAATGGTTCAATTCACACACTAATCAAGAGAACATCCCTGCTCATCCCTACTGCCTCTTATCTGGCGGACTCACAAAAACACAATTGTTTTTTTTGTAAATTATGTCTGAGTGTTGGAGCATGCCCCTGGCTATCCGTACACTTAAAAAACAAGAAAATTGTGCCATCTGGTTTGCTTAATATAAGGAATTTGAAATGATTTATGCAATGCGTTTACTTTTATACTTAAGTATATTTAAAACCAAATACTTTTAGACTTTTACTCACGGTATCTCTGTGCATTCAAATTGCCATAGATAAAATGCAATTGTGTTCTTTGTCCGTAGCTTATGCCTGCCCATACCATAACCCCACCACCAACATGGGTCACTCTGTTCACAATGCTGACATCAGCAAAATGCTCGCCCACACAACGCCATACACGTGGTCTGCGGTTGTGAGGCCTGTTGGACGTACTGCCAAATTCTCTAAAACAACATTGGAGGCGGTTTATGGTAGAGAAATCAACATTACATTCTCTGGCGACAGCTCTGGTGGACATTCTTGCAGTCAGCATGCCAATTGCACGCTCCCTCAAAACTTGAGACATCTGTGGCATTGTGTTGTATGGCAAAACTGTACATTTTAGAGTGTCCTTTTATTGTCCACAGCACAAGGTGCACCTATGTAATGATCATGCTGTTTAATCAGCTTCTTGATATGCCACACATGTCAGGTGGATGGATTATCTTGGCAAAGGAGAAATGCTCACTAACAGAGACGTAAACACATTTTTGCACAGAATGAGAGAAATAAGCTTTTTGTGCGTACGGAAAATTTCGGGGGATCTTTTATTTCAGCTCATGAAACATGGGACCAACACTTGACATGTTGCGTTTATATTTTTGTTCAGTGTATTAAGAGCATGACAATACTGAGACCTAGCACTGCATCTTCCTTATTCCGCAGCTTGGAATATCCCAGTCAGTCAGTAATAGAACAACACCACCGCCGACGTAGAGTGGCCATTTGGGCCTTTCTTGTTGTTGACCTATGCATTCCCCCTGTGATCCAGACAAAATACAGGTAACAACTTGGTGTCGTTATACTCCTAATAGTGTGCTCTAAAATATGGAGTATCGCTACATTCTGAAATACAATTTTACACATGAATTTATTCAACATTAAAACGATTAATATTAATATATAAAAGTACCCTTTTTTTTAAATACTGTTTTAAACAATATACTCTACAAGTACATCACATTTCCAGAGTGGGCTCTCTGCTACTTTTAAAGTTATGATACATTTTATCAGCACCACCAACAGAGTGAATGGGAAAATTATTTCAAAGTGAACTCCCTCTGCTGGTGATTTGCTGAATGTGCAATCCTACAGGAGGGCTGTGATTGGTTAATGACCTATAACGTCTATTTCTATGTATAAATGTATAATCTCTTTAAAAGTAGCAGAGAGCCAACTCTGAAAATGTTATGTGTTTGAAGAGTAAAAAAAATCTAATCAAAAAGGGTACTTTTATTGTTGGATACATTCATGTGAATTTATTTTCTTCAGAATATAGACATACTCTATATTCTAGAGCACACCATAAGGAGTATAATGACAGATGTTGTCTGTACCATGTACGGCTCACAGATCATAGGGTCTTACAGGAGGCATGTACTGTATACTGTAGGTCTAATAAGCACCTGAATGGCCACTTTCATCAGGATTTTCTTCCTCCCAACGAAGTTATGTACATTGCCAGAACAATCTGTGATACCAGAAATATTTTTCGGGCCATTCTGGCGTGGAATCGCCCAAATGTGATTTTAAAATAACATGTTGAACACAAGAGATGTGTCAGTAGTGTATAAGTAGGTTTGATACTATGTGAAACCTTGAGTGCTTTCACCAAAGAGGGCTTCTATAGAATATACTATCAATGCTGTTCACATAACCAACATAAAAGGTTTTTGCCATCGATAAACATACTGTATTTAAGTGGTGCAGTTGGGTTGATTCCAGGGTACTTACATGGATTGGCAACTCCGTCAGCTTCTCCACTCTTCTGCAAAGAGAGAGAGCACAACACAAAGTGTTACTATGGGCCTCTGACAAAACCCTTGTGTGCTTCTCAGCAAAATGTTGTGTCACATGTAATGTGTGTTTTCCTCTCAGAGAAAAGACCAGTAGAATTGAGAAAGGTTTCACACTGTTTCTGAGGTAAATTCATTCATCCTCCTGCAAGATGGCAGGTGTCATCCCAGTTTGCCTGGATATCTGTCAGGATGATGTAGAGCTCAAGAAGCAACATGCCTGTGAAGTTCATATTTATCCGCAGTGCAAGTAACAAAGACCACTTTGGGCTTCTCAGAGCAGCTATTGGGATTATGTACATCCCCCACTGCCAGGCAAAAATATCTCCATAATTAAAGTGCCAAACACAATAAGAGCCAGGGAATTTAAATAGATGGAAATCACTCTGAAGGGTCACAGTAAGGAAGCCTAAATGAATCATTGCAGGCTGAGTGGTTTAAAACAATAGAGAACTGAAAGTAAAGCATGACAGTGTGATCTTCTACTGTACCATCATAAAGTCAGTAGCTTTATTTAGATAACATTTCAAAAAGATACAACAACCTGTGCATACTGTATTCAGAGAGTAATCGTACTGTAATGTCAAGTACTATTTAGGTATTTTATAAATGATGTCTTACTGCGTGTTTGACATGGTCATGCTGTTTTTAGCATCTGTGTAGAAATAGCAGGTCTCTGTTGCCAGTGCACAATACATTTGACCTCTGTTTTTGGAAACCATGTCATACCGTATGCAGATTATGTATAGTAAGTAGGCTAACAGCATGGACTCAATGTATGTCCACACACAGCCCATGAAACCAAAACAAGGTCTCCTCTTACATCTTTACATCTTTGCATGCCAGCTGCTGTCCACCATATTTGACGTGAAGTGACAAATAGCGTCCCTCACTTTAAATCTGGCTTGTAACGAGCTTGACAGATAAAGCATATGTGTCTGATAGCCTTCTTGGCAGCAGAAGCAGAGAGCCCTTGGTCCTTGGAGACTCTGTGAAGAGACACCGCTGCCTTTCAACGGAATGCGCTTCCGTGTGATTAGAGACTTGGGCCAAGTCAAACCCTCCTCTCATGCCATCTGCCTGTCTTAATTGCAGACGTGAATCCTCATCATCGCAGAGTAAAGCGCTTTCACTGATCAAGGGTCTTCCATAATTTCAAGAGAGACACAGATATATGCTCTAGGTCTAGACTCAATCAGCTAGCCAATATCTGTGTATTTTCTGCAGTTTAGCTACCATTTAAACTCCCTAGCTAGATTTAATTGAACATCACACAGCACCCATGCACACATTTCTTTGGGGAGAGGCACAATTGTAACAGCAGGGAAATTCAGCCCGAGCTGTATCATTATGGATGCTGGTAGAATATATGGCTCTCGTATGCCTCTGTTCCTCTCCTATAAGGGTGCTGTGCAGCCAATCTCATTCATAGGTCCATATGCTTATCCACTCTCTTTAATTTAAGCCAACAGTGTGATTTAGCTACCTGTGCCAGATTAGCTCGCTAGACAGCACACACACGACACCAGACAGATGGCCGGCAACAATTAGACTCTGATAAGGAAGAGCAGACTGTACCATTTAAACCTTAGTTGAATACCTGCAATTCACGAAGATGAAATTGAAAAAAAAAACGTTCAACTGCCAAGGGTATACGGTACCTTCAGAAAGTATTCAAACCCCTTGACTTATTGTTGTGTTACAGCCTGAATTCAAAACCAAAGTCACAGTCATGACAAAGTGAAAAAAAATACCTTTTAACAATTTTTTATTTACATAAGTATTTACGCCCTATTGGCGGTGATTAGAGCTTTGAGTTGTCTTGGGAACGTCTGTATCAGCTTTGCACACCTGGATTTGGGGATTTTCTCCCATTCTTCCTTGCATATTTTCTCAAGCTCTGTTAAGTTAGACGGGGAGCTGCGGTGAACAGCAATCTTCAAGTCTGGGCTTTGGCTGGGCCACTCAAGGACTTATACATTCTTGTTCTGAAGCCATTCCAGCGTTGCTTTGGTTGTATGCTTGGGGTCATTGTCCTGTTGGAACGTAATTTTTCCCCCAGTCTAAGGTCATTTGCACTCTGAAGCAGGTTTTCTTCAAGGATTTGCCTGTATTTGGCTCCATTCATTGTCCCCTCTATCCTTTACCAGTCTTCCAGTCCCTGCCTGTGAAAAACATACCCATAACATGATGTTGCCACCACCATGCTTCATGGTGGGGATGGTGTTAGACGGGTGATGAGCTGTGCCTGGTTTTCTCCAGACATAAGTGCTTTGCATTCAGGCCAAAGAGTTAAAAAAAATTCTCATCAGACGATAAAATATTTTGCCTTATGCTCTGTCTTTCACGTGCCTTTTTGCAAACTGTACCTTTTTCTCAGAAGTCGCTTCCATCTGGCGACTCTCCCATGAAGACCAGATTGGTGAAGTGCTGTAAAGACTGTTGTCCTTCTGGCAGGTTATCCCATCTCAGCCAAGGAACTCTGTAGTTGTGTCAGAGTGGTCGGACGGCCATCTCTAGGCAGTCCGGGTAGTTCCAGAATTTTTTTCCATTTCCAAATGATGGAGACCACTGTACTCTTAGAAACTTTCAACACTCTACAGATTGTTTTATACCGTACCAGTCAAACGGTTGGACACACCTACTAGTTCAAGTTCAAGGGTTTTTCTTTATTTTACTATGTTCTACATTGTAGAATAATAGTGAAGACATCAAAACTATGAAATAACACATATGGAATCATGTGCTAACCAACAAAGTGTTAAACAAATCAAAATATATTATATTTGAGATTCTTCAAAGTAGCCACCCTTTGCATTGATGACAGCTTTGCACACTCATGCACACTCTTAAAGTGGTTCCTCCTTTAAAAGTTGTCATACTGCGGCATACCTTGCGTGTTGCAAGTTATTGCAAGTTATTGCAAGTCATACTGCAAGTTATTGCAATCTTAACCACCAGAGGGCATCTTTGAGAAGCATGTACCAGTCATTCCGTACTGGCATTACCAGATCATTTAAAACATTTTTTTTGTAATAACAGTATATGGGACGATTTTAAGATATTTGCTTAATTAATTTGATTAATATTATGGTGTTTCTATTCAGAGAAAAACTAAAAACGAAACCCTCAGGGTTTCCGTAAGGATGGAATGGAAAATATGGCGCTGTACAACATGATGGTTAGGAGTAGGCTACAGGATTGGAGGATTCTAAATTGTTTGCCTTCATTAGACAACTTTGTTCCAATATTTCTGTAAATCAGTGATATTTATTCCCATAGTAATTCGTTACAGATCCATAACTAAATCAACATCTGCAATTTGAAAGAGTATTTTTTTTATCGTTATTTTATTAATTAGCTAAATCTGTTTTTGTTTATTAGGCTAATGTGCAGTCTACAATACATACTGTAGTAAACATGGGAAAGTGCCTAATTCCTTACATAAGGGAGAGCAGGCCATGTCTGTACTACAGAATGCGGGGCATGCGGGAGACCGGGGACCTGCACCAGGTTGGGAAGACTGAATCTGCAATAGGTAAGCAGCTTGGTTTGAAGAAATCAACTGTGGGAGCAATTATTAGGAAATGGAAGACATACAAGACCACTGATAATCTTCCTCGATCTGGGGCTCCACGCAAGATCTCACCCCGTGGGGTCAAAATGATCACAAGAACGGTGAGCAAAAATCCCAGAACCACACGGGGGGACCTAGTGAATGACCTGCAGAGAGCTGGGACCAAAGTAACAAAGCCTACCATCAGTAACACACTACGCCGCCAGGGACTCAAATCCTGCAGTGCCAGACGTGTCCCCCCCAGTACATGTTCAGGCCCGTCTGAAGTTTGCTAGAGAGCATTTGGATGATCCAGGTGAGGATTGGGAGAATGTCATATGGTCAGATGAAACCAAAATAGAACTTTTTGGTAAAAACTCAACTCGTCGTGTTTGGAGGACAAAGAATGCTGAGTTGCATCCAAAGAACACCATACCTACTGTGAAGCATGGGGGTGGAAACATCATGCTTTGGGGCTGTTTTTCTGCAAAGGGACCAGGACAACTGATCCGTGTAAAGGAAAGAATGAATGGGGCCATGTATCGTGAGATTTTGAGTGAAAACCTCCTTCCATCAGCAAGGGCATTGAAGATGAAACGTGGCTGGGTCTTTCAGCATGACAATGATCCCAAACACACCGCCCGGCAACGAAGGAGTGGCTTCAGAAGAAGCATTTCAAGGTCCTGGAGTGGCCTAGCCAGTCTCCAGATCTCAACCCCATAGAAAATCTTTGGAGGGAGTTGAAAGTCCGTGTTGCCCAGCGACAGCCCCAAAACATCACTGCTCTAGAGGAGATCTGCATGGAGAAATGGGCCAAAATACCAGCAACAGTGTGTGAAAACCTTGTGAAGACTTTTGACCTCTGTCATTGCCAACAAAGGGTATATAACAAAGTATTGAGATAAACTTTTGTTATTGACCAAATACTTTTTTTCCACCATAATTTGCAAATAAATTCATAAAAAATTCTACAATGTGATTTTCTGGATTTTTTTTCCTCATTTTGTCTGTCATAGTTGAAGTGTACCTATGATGAAAATTACAGGCCTCTCTCATCTTTTTAAGTTGGAGAACTTGCACAATTGGTGGCTGACTAAATACTTTTTTGCCCCACTGTACATATATACAGTTGAAGATGGAAGATTACATACACTTAGGTTGGAGTCATTAAAACGTGTTATTCAACCACTCCACAAATTTCTTGTTAACAAACTATAGTTTTGGCAAGTCGGTTAGGACATCTACTTTGTGCATGACAAATGTCATTATTCCAACAATTGTTTACAGACAAATTATTTCACTTATAATTCACTGTTTCACAATTCCAGTGGGTCAGAAGTTTACAAACATTAAGTTGACTGTGCCTTTAAACAGCTTGGAAAATTCCAGAAATAGATGTCATGGCTTTAGAAGCTTCAGATAGGCTAATTGACATCATTTGAGTCAATTGGAGGTGTACCTGTGGATGTATTTCAAGGCCTACCTTCAAACCCTGTGCCTCTTTGCCTGACATCATGGGGAAATCAAAAGAAATCAGTCAAGACCTCTGGAAAAACATTTTTAGACCTCCACAAGTCTGGTTCATCTGTATAAACAATAGTACGCAAGTATAAACACAATGGGACCACGCAGCCGTCATACCTGCTCAGGAAGGAGACTCGTTCTGTCTCATAGAGATGAACGTACTTTGGTGCGAAAAGTGCAAATCAAACACAGAACAACAGCAAAGGACCTTGTGAAGATGCTGGAGGAAAAAGGTACAAAAGTATCTATATCCACAGTAAAACGAGTCATATAATCGACATAACCTGAAAGGCCGCTCAGCAAGGAAGAAGCCACTGCTCAAAAACCGCCATAAAACTGTTTAAAAATACTTATTTCCCTCATTAAAATGCTAATCAATTTTGTCGTTATTCTGTCTCTCACTGTTCAAATAAACCTACCATTAAAATGTTAGACTGCTCATTTCTTTGTCAGTGGGCAAAGGTACAAAATCAGCAGGGGATCAAATACTTTTTTCCCTGACTGTAACCACATAATTTGTATCTACCTTTCCAATTACTTTTACAGTTTGGGAATTACAAATGTGAGCTTTCTTTTTAGGGACATTGTTTTAGTTAGAACGTGCAGACTTTTTTTCTTTGAATGATTGTTTTATGTAGGATGCTACATTTTTGACCAGTTGCAATTGTAAGTAGGCCTAATAAAAAAAATCCTACCTCAGCCAGTTAAGTTATTTTATATAGGTCTAGGCTCCGAAGAAGCAGAGTCCAATTAAGCCCTCTTGTTGTTTGTAAAGTCAAATTCAAAAGGCACTCGCACATCTGAGCTATCTTTTTTGCAGGTGCATGGCAACAGCCGGATGAACATTTGACGCCGACAGAGATGGACGCCTCGCTTCACGTTTTTTACGTATTATTTCTTAATGTTCTTCTTCTTGAGCCACTCTTTTGTTGCCTTGGCCGTGTGTTTTGGGTCATTGTCATGCTGGAATACCCATCCACGACCCATTTTCAATGCCCTGGCTGAGGGAAGATTTGACGGTACATGGCCCCGTCCATCGTCCCTTTGATGCGGTGAAGTTGTCCTGTCCCCTTAGCAGAAAAACACCCCCAAAGCATCATGTTTCCACCTCCATGTTTGATGGTGGGCATGGTGTTCTTGGGGTCATAGGCAGCATTCCTCCTCCTCCAAACATGGCGAGTTGAGTTGATGCCAAAGAGCTCCATTTTGGTCTCATCTGACCACAACACTTTCACCTAGATGTCCTCTGAATCATTCAGATGTTCATTGGCAAACTTCAGACGGCCATGTCCATGTGCTTTCTTGAGCAGGGGGACCTTGCGGGCGCTGCAGGATTTCAGTCCTTCACGGTGTAGTGTATTACCAATTGTTTTCTTGGTGACTATGGTCCCAGCTGCCTTGAGATCATTGACAAGATCCTCCCGTGTAGTTCTGGGATGATTCCTCACCGTTCTCATGATCATTGCAACTCCACGAGGTGAGATCTTGCATGGAGCCCCAGGCCAAGGGAGATTGACAGTTCTTTTGTGTTTCTTCCATTTGCGAATAATCACACCAATTGTTGTCACTTTCTCACCAAGCTGCTCGGCGATGGTCTTGTAGCCCATTCCAGCCTTGTGTAGGTCTACAATCTTGTCCCTGACATCCTTGGAGAGCTCTTTGGTCTTGGCCATGGTGGAGAGTTTGGAATCTGATTGATTGATTGCTTCTGTGGACAGGTGTCTTTTTTATACAGGTAACAAGCTGAGATTAGGAGCACTCCCTTTAAAAGTGTGCTCCTAATCTCAGCTCGTTACCTGTATAAAAGACACCTGGGAGCCAGAAATCTTTCTGATTGAGAGGGGGTCAAATACTTATTTCCCTCATTAAAATGCAAATCAATTTAGAACATTTTTCACACACGTTTTTCTGGATTTTTTTGTTGTTATTCTGTCTCTCACTGTTCAAATAAACCTACAAATAAAATTATAGACTGATCATTTCTTTGTCAGTGGGCAAACGTACAAAATCAGCAGGGGATCAAATACTTTTTTCACTCACTGTATATCCTCCCACAAGCAGACACCTCGACGGTCCTGAAAGAACTAAATTGGAAACCACATATCCTGAGTCTGCATTTATTGTAGCTGGGGATTTTAACAAGGCTGATCCAAAAACAAGGCTCCCTAGGTTTTATCAGTATATCGAATGCGTGACCCGGGCTGGCAAAACCCTGGATCATTGCTACTCTAATTTCTGCGATGCATACAAAGCCCTTCCTCGCCCCCCCTTTCTGCAAATCTGACCACGACTCTATTTTGTTGCTCCCTGCCTATAGACAGAAACTAAAACAGGAAATGTCCGTGCTCAGGTATCTGCACAACACTACAAGTCTGTTCAACGCTATAGTCAATCACGGACTACTAAAAGAAAACCAGCCCCGTCGCGGACACCGATGTCTTGCTCCCAGACAAACTAAACAACTTCTTTGCTTGTTTTGAGGACAATACAGTGCCATCGACACGGCCCGCTACCAAAACTTGCGGGCTCTCCATCACCGCAGCCAACGTGAGTAAAACGGCATCCCTATCCGCGTCCTCAGAGCATGCGCAGACCAGCTGGCTGGTGTGTTTACAGACATATTCGATTTATCCCTATCCCAGTCTGCTGTTCCCAAATGCTTCAAGAGGGTCACCATTGATCCTGTTCCCAAGAAAGCTAAGGTAACTGAGCTAAACGACTATCGCCCTGTAGCACTCACTTCCGTCATTATGAAGTGCTTTGAGAGACTAGTCAAGGATCATATCACCTCCACCCTACCTGACACCCTAGACCCAGGTGGTGAGGGTAGGAAACAACATCTCCACCCCGCTCATCCTCAACACTGGGCCCCCACAAGGGTGCGTTCTCAGCCCTCTCTTGTACTCCCTGTTCACCCATGACTGCGTGGCCATGCACACCTCCAACTCAATCATCAAGTTTGCAGATGACAGTGGTAGGCTTGATTACCAACAACGACGAGACGGCCTACAGGGAGGAGGTGAGGACCCTCGGAGTGTGGTGTCAGGAAAATAACCTCACACTCAACGTCAACAAAACAAAGGAGATGATCGTGGACTTCAGGAAACAGCAGAGGGAGCACCCCCCTATCCACATCGACGGGACAGTAGTGGTGAAGGTGAAAAGTTTTAAGTTCCTCGGCGTACACATCACAGACACACTGAAATGGTCCACCCACACAGACACGGTGGTGAAGAAGGTGCAACAGCGTCTCTTCAACCTCAGGAGGCTGAAGAAATTTGGCTTGTCACCAAAACAGATGCACAATCGAGAGCATCCTGTCAGGCTGTATCACCGCCTGGTACGGCAACTGCTCCGCCCACAACCGTAAGGCTCTCCACAGGGTAGTGAGGTCTGCACAACGCATCACCGGGGGCAAACAACCTGCCCTCCAGGACACCTACACCACCCGATGTCACAGGAAGGCCAAAAAGATCATCAAGGACAACAACCATCCGAGCCACTGCCTTCATCCAGAAGGAGAGGTCAGTACATGTGCATCAAAGCTGGGACCGAGAGACTGAAAAACAGCTTCTATCTCAAGGCCATCAGACTGTTAAACAGCCATCACTAACATTGAGTGGCTGCTGCCAACATACAGACTCAAAACTCTAGCCACTTTAAGAATAAAAAATTGGATGTAATAAATGTATTACTAGTCACTTAAACAATGGCACTTTATATAATGTTGACATATCCTACATTACTCATCTTATATGTATATACTGTACTCTATACCATCTACTGCATCTTGCCTATGCCGTTCGGCCATCGCTCATCCATATATTTATATGTACATATTCTTAATCATTCCTTTACACTTGTGTGTATAAGGTAGTTGTTGTGAAATTGTTAGATTCCTTGTTAAATATTACTAAGCACAACTATTTCGCTACAATCGCATTAACATCTGCTTATCATGTGTATGTGACAAATAACATCCGCTAACTATGTGTATGTGACCAATAACATCTGCTAACCATGTGTATGTGACCAATAACATCTGCTTATCATGTGTATGTGACCAATAACATCTGCTAACTATGTGTATGTGACCAATAACATCTGCTAACCATGTGTATGTGACCAATAACATCTGCTAACCATGTGTATGTAACCAATAACATTGAGGAATGAGGAAAAAGAGGAAGGAACCTGCACACTGCTCTTGATCGTATCACGTATCATCTTTAATAAGCTTTACGTATCGGCCTCACGGCCTTCGTCAGAGCTTTACGTATCGGCCTCACGGCCTTCGTCAGAGCTTTACGTATCGGCCTCACGGCATTCGTCAGAGCTTTACGTATCGGCCTCACGGCCTTCGTCAGAGCTTTACGTATCGGCCTCACGGCATTCGTCAGAGCTTTACGTACCGGCCTCACGGCCATCGTCAGAGCTTTACGTATCGGCCTCACGGCATCTGCCAGAGCTTTACGCTTCGCCTCACGGCCTTCGCCAGAGCTTTACGATCGGCCTCACGGCATTCGTCAGAGCTTTACGTATCGGCCTCACGGCATTCGTCAGAGCTTTACGTATCGGCCTCACGGCCTTCGTCAGAGCTTTACGTATCGGCCTCACGGCATTCGTTAGAGCTTTACGTATCGGCCTCACGGCCTTCGTCAGAGCTTTACGTATCGGCCTCACGGCCTTCGCCAAAGCTTTACGTATCGGCCTCACGGCCTTCGCCAAAGCTTTACGTATCAGCCTCACGGCATTCATCAGAGCTTTTGTGAGTTTAGATAGTCCTGAAAATGATTTGTTGCAAGTTGGGGAGTATGGGAGTGGTGGGGGGGTTCACAACTGGCTCGGATTTTAGACAATTCTTTAGTAAAGGTTGAATATTCTATTGTTCAGCTAATAGCCCATCCTGCTATGCTTGTGAAATACTAATAATAATAATACTTTTCCCCCTTTCCAAGTTTAAAGATTCCAATTGACAAAGTGTTTTTAGCCACAATCGGACCCAACCCCAATTAATACATTTGGGCAAAGTCGATAGAGTGCTGGACTTCAGGCTAGAATGTTGAGGGTTCGAAACCAGCTCCCTGCTTGCTGAGTTTGAATGAGTTTGATACACCTGGTATTGGATATGTCTGAAAAAAACTTGCTAAATAGCGATTTTTGTAAATTACCTTTATGACAAAAAAATATGAAATCGTTTCTACATTAACTAACATTATACTCTCAAATGTACATTTTTAGCTTGACTCATTATGACGTTATAACTACATAAATTTGATTCCCTGTGATGTTTTGTCAGCCATCTTTGCTAAAGTCACAAGGGACGGGTGGCCCGCGTCAAATTCGTCATTGGAACCACTCGATATGATTGGTCATATAAAAACCTTGGGACCCAAATGCATAATGAGTGCTCTAACTCCCCCTTGTGGTGGTCTGGAGCAATGAAGCAGTGACGCTGGGTACCTCTACGTCCCGCGGTGTAAGCTCTCAACTTTTAAAGGAAGAACCACTGTAGGTGAGTCCAACTTTTGACTGGTTCTGTATATAAATGAGATGTCCGTATTTAATTTCCAATAAATGTGCAAACATTTCTAAAAACATATTTTCACTTTGTCAATACGGGGTATTGTGTGTAGATGAATGAGAGATAAATATATTTAAGCAATTGTGAATTCAGTCTGTAACACAACAAAATGTGGAATAATTAAATGGGTATGAATACTTTCTGAAGGCACTGTTTCAGATTCAATTCACACAAGGCTATCACACAAAACTAAGTATGTGTCTGGTATGTTAATGAGAAATCTGTTCAGAAATTATACAAATCAAGTAGCACTATATTCATAGACCTATCTAATTGTATTGTGTGCCCATCAGTTGATACAGGAAATAAGCAAAAATATACCATCCAATCTGACCATGTTAATGACTGCAATGGGGGCGTTAGGTAGCCTGGCGAGTAGGAGCATTGGGCCAGTAACCCGAAAAGTTGCTGGATCGAACCCCCGAGCTGACCATATAAAAAAAGATTCTACCACTGAGCAAGGCAGTTAACCCACTGTTCCCTGGTTGCCGAAGACGTGGATGTCGATTAAGGCAGCCCTCCGCACCACTCTAATTCAGATGGGTTGGGTTAAATGCGGAAGACACATTTCAGTTGAAGGCATTCAGTTGTACTGACTAGGTACCCCCCTTTCCCTTTCCTAATGGAAGTCCATACTATGACAAATACTAAAGTAACACATTTCTGGCAGAAGAAAATTCTGGAAAATCCACAACTGACAAATGACTTGAATTCCCCTGAATTCTAAGATCCCCATGCATTCCATTTGTGTCATTAGTGGGAGAGTTGGGCATCGTGCTGCCTGCTTTCCCTAATATTTACGGGCATGACTTGTCCTCTAAGTGTTCCTATTAATTGTAATTACAGTGCCATACTTCCTGAAGATGGAGGGAGACAAAAGAGTTCCACTGAGTTTTTTAAGAGCTTTTACATGGCCAGATATTTCCCTAATTAAAGTGCTAATCGCTTTCCTATGGGAGGGCGAGACAGGTCAGGCTAAGAGAGGATGCAGGCTCACTGCTAATATGTAACCACGTGCCCAGGCCACTCCACTCATGGAGTGGACAACTTTCCCCCACACTGCCGCCGACGTGCCGACCATTGCCTGCCTGGTAGTAACCTGGAAACACCTCCAGTTTGAGATCCACTTAATATAATGGCTCTGGGCAGTGTTGTAGTCGAGTCACTAAACCTAGAGTCCGAGTCGAGTCCCAAGTCCCCTGTGCTCGAGTCAGAGTTGAGTCACGAGTCCCTATGGCTAAGTCCAAGTCAAGTCTAAGTCATCACAAGTCTCAATTGCTGAAGTCCGAGTCCCAGTGCTCGAGTCTGAATCACTGGGTCTGAGTTTTGAAGTTCGACGTGGTTCCGGTCTTTTATTCTATTTTTCTATTACATATTTGACATTGCGCCACACTCTTTGCACACTCTGCAGAAAAACATTTTAGAGAAAAACTAATGATTCAGACATATTGTTACTGCAGAATCCTCGCTAATATTCTGCTTATCATAGTAGCCTATCCAGTCCAAATGTAAATACACATCATGAGCAATGTTCCCTCTAGCACACAGCTCTCCAGGACTACCACAGATGAGCAGAGAAGCACAAGATTTGAGTTTTCCCGTTACTAGGAACACTATCAAGTTTCCCTTTACTGTGGGAATTATGATCGAAGCAACGCAATATTAGCCACTTTCAATGCAACATACCGAAACAAAACTAACTATGAAATATATTTTGTTGTAGGCAGAACGCATCAGAGCAGGACTCTATTTCATTGACAATAGGCCCGTACTCTACACAGACCGGTGTGCCATAACCAATCTGAGCTACAGTAGGCCTACATGCAAATAGGCAATTTCCATATGGATCTGTGCCATTCACTTTGAACTGCATAGTTTTACAACACGAGCGGACAAGAGTGGATGTGCTTGTTTTGAGATGTAGCAACGTGTGTACATTTGTTCATACCCTTTGCTAGTTAGTGAGTTATTAGCCCAGTTATCAATCATTACTTTACTATTTAGATTTTTGACAACTTTTACTTTTCCTTCACTACATTCCTTAAGAAAATATTGTACTTTTTAGTCAATACATTTTCCTTGACACACAAAATAACTTGTTACATTTTGAATGCTTAGCAGGACAGGACAATAGTCCAATTCACGCACTTATCAACCGAACATCCCCGGTCATCCCTACTGGCTTTGATCTGGAGGACTCACTAAACAGAGAACATCCCTGGTCATCCCTACTGCCTCTGATCTGGCAGACTCACTAAACAGAGAACATCCCTGGTCATCCCTACTGCCTCTGATCTGGCAGACTCACTAAACAGAGAACATCCCTGGTCATCCCTACTGCCTCTGATCTGGAGGACTCACTAAACAGAGAACATCCCTGGTCATCCCTACTGCCTCTGATCTGGAGGACTCACTAAACAGAGAACATCCCTGGTCATCCCTACTGCCTCTGATCTGGCAGACTCACTAAACAGAGAACATCCCTGGTCATCCCTACTGCCTCTGATCTGGAGGACTCACTAAACAGAGAACATCCCTGGTCATCCCCCCTGCCTCTGATCTGGCAGACTCACTAAACAGAGAACATCCCTGGTCATCCCTACTGCCTCTGATCTGGAGGACTCACTAAACAGAGAACATCCCTGGTCATCCCTACTGCCTCTGATCTGGCAGACTCACTAAACAGAGAACATCCCTGGTCATCCCTACTGCCTCTGATCTGGAGGACTCACTAAACAGAGAACATCCCTGGTCATCCCTACTGCCTCTGATCTGGAGGACTCACTAAACAGAGAACATCCCTGGTCATCCCTACTGCCTCTGATCTGGCAGACTCACTAAACAGAGAACATCCCTGGTCATCCCTACTGCCTCTGATCTGGAGGACTCACTAAACAGAGAACATCCCTGGTCATCCCTACTGCCTCTGATCTGGCAGACTCACTAAACAGAGAACATCCCTGGTCATCCCTACTGCCTCTGATCTGGCAGACTCACTAAACAGAGAACATCCCTGGTCATCCCTACTGCCTCTGATATGGTGGACTCACTAAACACACATGCTTGGTTTGTAAATGATGACTGAATGTTGGAGTGTTCCCCTGGCAATCCGTAAATAAAAATAACAAGAAAATGGTGGTGTCTGATTTGCTTAATATAAGGAATTTGATATGATTTATACTTTTACTTTTGATACTTAAGTATATTTTAAACCAAATATTTTTTGACTTTTACTCAAGTAGAATTTTACTGGGTGACTTTGACTTTTAATTGAGTCATTTTCTATGAAGGTATCTTTACTTTTACTCAAGTATGATAGTTGGGTACTTTTTCTACCACTGCATAATTTGTCTGATTCTCTGTAATAATGGCATGGGAGTAATTATGCATTTTATTTTGTGAAGTGAATTCTAGCCTCAGTGTTTACAGTATACCTCTTGGCCACCAGAGGTATACATTTAAACCTCCTGTTTTAAGGTTTACTTTTGATCCCCTTCACTTGGATTTTAGACTCTTAGTAGCCACCCTTTGCCTTTATGACAGCTTTGCACACTCTTGGCATTCTCTCAACCAGCTTCACCTGGAATGCTTGAAGGAGTTCCCACATATGCTGAGCACTTGTTGGCTGCTTTTCCTTCCCTCTGCGGTCCAACTCATCCCGAACCATCTCAATTGGGTTGAGGTCGGGTGATTGTGGATGCCAGGTCAACTGATGTAGCACTCCATCACTCTCCGTCTCACAAAGACACAGCGGATGGAGTGGTGCCCTGAGTGGCGCAGCAGTCTAAGGCACTGCATCACAGTGCAAGAGGTGTTATAACAGACCCTGGTTAGAATCCAGGCCTAGTTTAATAGAAATAAATATTTCAAATACAAATTTTGACTCATCAGACCAAAGGATGGATTTCCACCGGTCTAATTGCCATAATATGGATATTTTACCAAATAGGGCTATCTTATGTATTCCACCCCTACCTTGTCACAACACAACTGATTGGCTCAAACACTTTAAGAAGGAAAGAAATTCCACAAATGAACATAAGAAGGCCCACCTGTTATATGAAATCCATTCCAGGTGACTACCTCATGAAGCTGGTTGAGAGAGTGCCAATAATGTGCAAAGCTGTCAGCAAGGCAAACGGTGGCTACTTTGAAGAATGTCAAATATAAAATATATAACACTTTTTGGGTTTCTACATGATTCCATATGTGTTATTTCATAGTTTTCACTATTATTCTACAATGTAGAAATTATGAAAGATAAAGAAAAACCTTGGAATGAGCAGCTTTGCACCCTCTTGGCATTCTATCGACCAGCTTCACCTGGATTGCTTTTCCAACAGTCTTGAAGGAGTTCCCACATATGCTGAGCACTTGTTGGCTGCTTTTCCTTCACTCTGCGGTCCAACTCATCCCAAACCATCTCAATTGGGTTGAGGTCGGGTGATTGTGGAGACCAGGTCATCTGATGCAGCACTCCATCACTCTACTTCTTGGTAAAAATAGGCCTTACACAGCCTAGAGGTGTGTTTTGGGTCATTGTCCTGTTGAAAACAAATTATATTCCCACTAAGCTCAAACCAGATGGGACGGCGTATCACTGCAGAATGCTGTGGTAGCCATGCTGGTTAAGTGTGCCTTGAATTCTAAATAAATCACAGACAGTGTCACCAGCAAAGCACCCTCACCTATACAACATTGAAGTTCATCCTACAAAAAAAAAGTCAAGGAATTTTGTGGACTTGTGAAATAGCTGTCATGTACCACAATCATCATTACTTTCCTGGTGGCACACACCGCACAAGTGGTTGACTCTAAAATAATTGTGGTCTTTAACTGTGGGTTCGAGGCCCCTTCACTTCACGCATCTTTGTTGAGGAAAACAATGTTAACTGCTGGTCGACGCATGTGACAAAGTGGATGATTATAATAATGCATATAGAACGTTGTAGAAATGTAGCCTACACGTCTATGTAATATAGCCTACAGTAGCGATGATTATTGATGTAGCAGTGCCAATAGTCTATGTTGTCGGTCTGCAAGAGGGACTCCCAAGAAGCTCCTCATTAAACGTATTCGTAATCTTTATTGACAAGGTATTGGCTGCACTTCTCTTCACAATAAATGTAATTCCACATTTCAAAGATTTTGTTTTTTTTTCTAGCTCAGCTGGGATTTGAACTTGACGGCAAAAATCACCAGGAGCCAGACTCTCAATACTGTGAGCTAATCGCCCACTTCAACATGCATGTGTGCTTTAGTAACTTTGATTAGCAGATGGTGCTGTTTGACTGATGTTAAGGATGCTCTCATGGAAAAGTGTTCTATCAGTCTAAGTACATCAACGATTTTAATTGGCTGATAGGGAATTTGAAACGGACATAGTCACGGCCACCTTGTGATAGCATAGGGATGAATGGGCCAGGTTAGGTCATTGGAATAGCCAACATGTAGCCTTTGATCATGTGCAACCATATCAACAATTGTTATTGGCTGATGCTTAAACTTAAGGACAATGCTCCGAAACTTTGGTGACCACTAAACATATTTGAAACCTCCCCCTTTGGGCTGGAAGTGTCAATGTATAGTTCAAACATGCATAATCTATGAGCAGAATGGAGGTGTACCTGTGGATGTATTTCAAGGCCTACCTCAAACTCAGTGCCTCTTTGCTTGACATCATGGGAAAATCAAAAGAAATCAGCCAAGACCTCAGAAAAAAATTGTAGACCTCCACAAGTCTGATTCATTCTTGGGAGCAATTTCCAAACGTCTGAAGGTACCGCGTTCATCTATACAAACAATAATACACAAGTATAAACACCAAGGGACCACGAGGCCGTCATACCGCTCAGGAAGGAGACACGTTCTGTCTCCTAGAGATTAATGTACTTTGGCGTGAAAAGTGCAAATCAATCCCAGAACAACATCAAAGGACCTTGTGAAGATGCTGGAGGTAACCAGTACAAAAGTATCTATATCCACAGTAAAACGAGTCCCATATCGACATAACCTGAAAGGCCGCTCAGCAAGGAAGAAGCCACTGCTCCAAGCTGCCATAAAAAAAAAGCCAGACTAAGGTTTGCAACTGCAAATGGGGACAAAGATTGTACTTTTTTGAGAAATGTCCTCTGGTCTGATGAAACAAAATAGAACTGTTTGGCCATAATAACCATCGTTATGTTTGGAGGAAAAAGGGGGAGGCTTGCAAGCAGAAGAACACCATCCCAACCGTGAAGCACAGGGGTGGCAGCATCATGTTGTGGGGGTGCTTTGCTGCAGGAGGGACTGGTGCACTTCACAAAATAGATGGCATCATGAGGAAGGAAAATTGTGGATATATTGAAGCAACATCTCAAGACATTAGTCAGGAAGTTAAAGCTTGGTCGCAAATGGATCCCAAGCATACTTCTAAAGTTGTGGCAAAATGGCTTAAGGACAACAAAGTCAAGGTATTGGAGTGGCCATCACAAAGCCCTGACGTCAATCCCATAGAACATTTGTGGGCAGAACTGAAAATGCGTGTGCGAGCAAGGAGGCCTACAAACCTGACTCCATTACACCAGCTCTGTCAGGAGGAATGGGCCAATATTCACCCAACTTATTGTGGGAAGCTTATGGAAGGCTACCCGAAACGTTTGACCCAAGTTAAACAATTTATAGTCATTTCTACCAAATACTAATTGAGTGTATGTAAACTTCTGAACCTCTAGGAATGTGATGAAAGAAATAAAAGCTGAAATAAATCATTCTCTCTACTATTATTCTGACATTTCATATTCTTAAAATAAAGTGGTGATCCTAACTGACCTAAGACAGGGAATTTTTACTAGGATTAAATGTCAGGAATTGTGAAAAGCGGAGTTTAAATGTATTTGGCTAAATGTATAGGTGTATGTAAACTTCGGACTTCAACTGTATATCTATCCTGCCCTGCCTTTCTAAAGTCTTCAAAAGCCAAGTTAACAAACAGATCACTGACCATTTCGAATCACCCCGTACCTTCTCCGCTATGCAATCTGGTTTCAGAGCTGGTCATGGGTGCACCTCAGCCACGCTCAAGGTCCTAAATGATATCATAACCGCCATCGATAAAAGACAGTACTGTGCAGCCGTATTCATCATCCTGGCCAAGGCTTTCGACTCTGTCAATCACCGTATTCTTTTCGGCAGACTCAACAGCTTTGGTTTCTCAAATGACTGCCTCGCATGATTAACCAACTACTTTTTTTTTCATTTTTTTTTTTTCACCTTTATTTAACCAGGTAGGCTAGTTGAGAACAAGTTGTCATTTACAACTGTGACCTGGCCAAGATAAAGCACAGCAGTGTCGACACATACAACAACACAGAGTTACACATGGAGTAAACAAACATACAGTCAATAATGCAGTAGAAAAAGGAAACAACAAAAAAGTCTATATACAGTGAGTGCAAATGAGGTAAGATATAAGGAGGTAAGGCAATAAATAGGCTCTGACAGCTGGTGCTTAAAGCTAATGGGGGAGGTAAGAGTCTCCAGCTTCAGTGATTTTTGTAGTTTGTTCCGGTCATTGGCAGCAGAGAACTGGAAGGAAAGGCGGCCAAATGAGGAATTGGCTTTGGGGTGACCAGTGAGATATACCTGCTGGAGCGCGTGCTACGAGTGGGTGCTGCTATGGTGACCAGTAACCTGAGATAAGACGGGGCTTTATCTAGCAGACACTTGTAGATGACCTGGAGCCAGTGGGTTTGGCGACGAGTATGAAGCGAGGGCCAGCCAACGAGAGCATACAGGTCGCAGTGGTGGGTAGTATATGGGGCTTTGGTGACAAAACGGATGGCACTGTGATAGACTGCATCCAATTTGTTGAGTAAGGTGTTGGAGGCTATTTTATAAATTACATCTCCGAAGTCGAGGATCGGTAGGATGGTCAGTTTTACGAGGGTATGTTTGGCAGCAGGAGTGAAGGATGCTTTGTTGCAAAATAGGAAGCCGATTCTAGATTTCATTTTGAGTCTGGAAGGAGAGTTTACAATCTAACCAGACACCTAGGTATTTGTAGTTGTCCATATAGTGTAAGTCAGAACCGTCCAGAGTAGTGATGCTGGACGGGCGGGCAGTTGCGGGCAGTGATCGGTTGAAGAGCATGCATTTAGTTTTACTTGCATTTAAGAGCAGTTGGAGGCCACGGAAGGAGAGTTGAATGGCATTGAAGCTCGTCTGGAGGTTAATTAACACAGTGTCCAAAGAAGGGCCAGAAGTATACAGAATGGTGTCGTCTGCATAGAGGTGGATCAGAGAATCACCAGCAGCAAGAGCGACATCATTGATGTATACAGAGAAAAGAGTCGGCCCGAGAATTGAACCCTGTGGCACCCCCATAGAGACTGCCAGAGGTCCGGAAAACAGACCCTCCGATTTGACACACTGAACTCTATCAGAGAAGTAGTTGGTGAACCAGGCGAGGCAGTCATTTGAGAAACCAGGGCTGTTGAGTCTGCCAATAAGAATGTGGTGATTGACAGAGTCGAAAGCCTTGGCCAGGTCGATGAATACGGCTGCACAGTAATGTCTCTTATCGATGGCGGTTATGATATCATTTAGGACCTTGAGCATGGCTGAGGTGCACCCATGTCCAGCTCTGAAACCAGATTGCATAGCAGAGAAGGTACGGTGGGATACTTCTCAGATAGAGTTCAGTGTGTCTCTTTTCTGTGTGTCAAACCAGTCAGTATCTGGTGTGACCACCATTTCCCTCATGCAGCGCGACACATCTCCATCGCATAGAATTGACTGTTGATTGTGGCCTGTGGAATATTGTTCCACTCTTCAATGGCTGTGCGAAGTTGCTGGATATTGGCAGGAACTGAAACATGCTGTCATGCATGTTGATCCAGAGCATCCAAAACATGCTCAATGGGTGACATGACCTCCACAAGCCGGATGTGGAGGTCCTGTACTGGGGTGGTTACACGTGGTCTGCGGTTGTGAGGTCGGTTGGACGTACTGCCAAATTCTATAAAACAGCATTGGAGGCAGCTTAGGGTAGAGAAATTAACATTCAATTAAATACAGGAGTATAAAATCAAGCACGCAGCCATGCAATCTCCATAGACAAACATTGGCAGCAGAAGGGCTTTACTAAAGAGCTCAGTGACTTTCAACACATCATAGGATGCCACTTTACCAACAAGTCAGTTTGTCAAATTTCTGCCCTGCTAGAGCTGCCCCGGTCACCTGCAAGTGCTGTTATTGTGAAGTGTAAATGTCTATGAGCAACAACGGCTCAGTTGCGAAGTCATAAGACACACAAGCTCACAGAACGGGACCACCGAGTGCTGAAGCGTGCTGCATGAAAAAATCCTCTGTCCTCGGTTGCAACACTCACTACTGAGTTCCAAACTGCCTTTGGAAGCAACGTCAGCACAAGAGCTGTTCGTCTGGAGCTTCATTAAATAGGTTTCCATTTCCGAGCAGCCACACACAAGCCTAAGATCACCATGCGCAATGCCAAACGTCGGCTGGACTGGTGTAAACCTCACCTCCATTGGACTCTGGAGGAGTCTAAACAAATTCTCTGGAGTGATGAATCACGCTTCACCACCTGGCTGTCCGACGGACAAATCTGGGTTTGGCGGATGCCAGGAGAACGCTACCTGCCCGAATGCATAGTGCCAACTGTAAAGTTTGGTGGAGGGGAAATAATGGTCTGGGGCTGTTTTTCATGGTTCTGCTAGGCCTCTTAGTTCCAGTGATAGGAAATCTTAACGCTAGAGCATACAATGACATTCTAGACGATTCTGTGCTTCCAACTTTGTGGCAACAGCTTTGGGAAGGTCCTTTCCTGTTTCAGCATAACAATGCCCCCGTGCACAAAACAAAGTCCATATAGAAATGGTTTGTCGATCGGTGTGAAAGAACTTGACTAACCTGCACAGAGCTCTGACCTCAACCCCATCGAACACCTTTCGGATGAATTGGAACGCAGACTGCGAGCCAGGCCTAATCGCCCAATCATGCTAAACTAATGCTCTCGTGGCTGAATGGAAGCAAGTCCACGCAGCAATGTTCCAACATCTAGTGGAAAGCCTTCCCAGAAGAGCGGAGGCTGTTATAGCAACAAAGGGGGGACCCACTCCATATTAATGGCCATGATTTTGGAATGAGATGTTCGACGAGCGGGTATCCACATACTTCTGGTCATGTAGTGTATATTGGCCTCCTCTGTATAGTATGTATGTCTGACAAGCAAGTGCATATCATCATCTGTAAGTACTCCATGCAGATACCACTGGGGATGTCAAAATAGAGATGTCTTAGTGAATTCCCTGTAGGTCTCATGGCTTGATGTCTTGACTATAAGCTTGAGTGGGTTAAGAAAACGAGTTGCCCCGCAGACTGTATCTGTATCATGCTAATCTCAAACGTCACTGTTTCCCAAGTTCACCCTCTTTCTTATCCATCCTAATCTTTCCCCGTGTACCCTAAATACCGTCTCAATCATATTTAATTTTGTTAATGCTCTCCTCAGTCTTATTGTTTATTCTCATCCCCCTCTCTGCGGAGCGAATCATGATTATAATCCAAAAGGTAACATTTTGATTCTGAGATATGGCTTTGTGAGCTGCGAGGCTGTTATGTGAGGTTACATGAGAGATAGGGCAGCTGATGCCTTATGGCTGACCTTACCAGAGCCAGGTGTCCTGATGGCCTAGCATGGTGGCTCTTCTCCAGACGCCCCAGGTGCTGTAACTGCACCAGGACAATGGAGGCTCTGCCTGGGATTTGTCAGCTCATTATTTACCCAACAATTACCTAAAGACGGCCCTAAGGAAACTGTACATCTATCTCTCAGTCTTTCAAGTTTAATTTCAGGACTGCCAGTCAGAGTTGTTTCAGTGTCATGTGTTTGCTTACATTTAGCATCATTTCTGGTGTATACTGGCCCGGGGAGGCTTCATTTAATTCACTTTTTCATTCCTGAAGGCTCCTGCTCTGTTGCATATTGATACAGTCCAATCCACCATCACCCCAGGGATGACTTTAAACTCCTACTCTGCCAATTGACTGCTTTTGAGTTCCCATTTCCTGGGATAGATGGGGATGCCAGGGAATGTGTTGTTTGCATTTAGGGATTTAAGAGGACAGAACAGAACCGCCTGAGCGGTGACATTCCTCTGCTGGCTGCCAACTTGGCACGGTGGCACCCCCCCAGGCCAGCCAGGCCAACTGCAAGAACAAACTAGGGGAGGTGCAGCATGCTTATTGTCACAAAGAATTGGGAGACAGGTGGGGGGGTGGGGGGTGGACAACACGTTTCCTAGATGCTCTGTGGGACAATTGATTATGGGTTTTGTGGGAGGTAGGACTTGTAATTATTTCACCTGTGTGATTAATGTGCAAATCTACAATAGAACGTCACACGTCTCTACCAATAGCTATGTTCATGCATCACAACCAGACATTTTCACTTCTCCTTTAGAGCTTCAATCCAGACTAGCATGAACAATTAAAATTGGGGGGAGACTGATGGGAGGAAGCTAATGGGTTTTAGGGCTGGCTCATAGATATAATGTAAACCCATACCAGAGAAGTGATTGTCAGGCAAATGTGTGTACATGCAAAATATTCTGAACAAAATTTGAGAAAGAGACAAACGATAGCATGACAAAAGAGAATCCTTGTGAATTTTTCTGCTGGGTAATTGATTAACACACTCTCTGCAACCAACGGAGCATCCTCTCCTCGGTAGAGAGAGAGAGACAGGTAAGATGTATGACGCCTGTGATTGCAAGGTAACTAAGCAATCCTTTGTCAAGACCACCTGCAGAACCACATAAGGAGACAAACACTCAAATGCCCATGTTGTGCAGGGAGAGTATTTCAATGTCTTCTGAATTCAATTACAACAATTGTGCTATGTACAGGTAACTGCCAGAATAATGGAAACACTTCAGTAAATGAGGGACACAAAGTATATTGAAAGCACACAGGTGTGGTTCCTGAGTTAATTAAGCAATTAACATCATGCTTAGGGTCATTTATAAAAATGCTGGGAAGGCCATTATATTGTCTACCATGGCTATGCCCCCCATAGGATGGCAATGCCCCCATCCACAGGACACGGGTGGTCACTGAATGGTTTGATGAGCATGAAAACGTTGTAAACCATATGCCATGGCCGTCTCAGTGGGAGGTTCTGGAGCGGTGCCTGAGACAGCGTTTTCCACCACCATCAACTAAAACACCAAATCATGGAACTTCTTGTCGAAGAATGGTGTTGCATCCCTCCAATGGAGTTCCAGACACTTGTAGAATCTATGCCAAGGCGCATTGCTAAGGCGCATTCTGGCGGCTCTGGCAGTTCGTGGTGGCCCAATGTCCTATTAAGACACTTTATGCTGGTGTTTCCTATATTTAGGCAGTTACCTGTATATATTGATATACGCTTTATTATGCAAAGCATACAATACTTTCTGGGGAGCTGGGGTGAAAGAGAGAGGAAGAGGAGGAGAGTCAGACAGATGCAAAGATGAAGGGTCTTCTAAAGACAGGCAGAGAGAAGAATAACAGACACAGACAGAGAGATTTATACAGAGGGACTGGCAGACAGAGTGTGGTTGAGGGTGATAGAGAGGTTAGAAAGAGGGTGAGAGAGAGAGAGAGAGAGAGAGAGAGAGAGAGAGAGAGAGAGAGAGACGCATTCGGTATGTTTACCCTTGTCTGTGGTCCCTGGGAGGTGTTCTCTGCTGTGTTCGCTGTGTCCATGCTCCTGCTCCCTTCAGCCAGCCAGCAGACAGAGGCAAAGGTTCCAAGCAGGACAAGAAGTGCCCAAACACACAGCCGACCCATTAGTTTCATCCTGTCGGGAAAAAGAGCATGACAACAAATGTCACACCGCCACACCTGACTGACTACTGCCCCTCACACACAGCAGAACAGAACAGTGCAGCAATTTACAGCACACCACAGTACAGAACAGAACGGGGACAGTATAGCACTGTAAAGTGCAGTACAACATAGCAAAGTACAGCGGTACAGCAAAGTACAGCGGTATAGTGCAGTACAACAGTGCAGAGCAGGTCCCTCTTTCAAAGGCTGATAACTTAGAATCGCATCAACTCATTAATCTGGATAAAAGGCACTAACTCAGAGCTCAGAGGAGCCCTCTGCTTAATTGGTTGGTAATGTGACTCTCCAAACAGTCATATTCCTGTGAACAAATATCTAGATGTTTTGAGTGTTTTGAGAGTGTTTTTCTCTGTGGTAGCTGGATGGTTGAGGATTTTGCGGAGCAAAGTGTATTCATTCAGGGTGATACAGGGTTGCATTGTAGAGTGACTCATCAATGTGTGGGCAGTTTCTGTATAAACAGTGTTTCCTGCAACCATAGGCCTACAATATGTAAACACATCGAGGCTGTAGAGCGTGGACAGACTCCAGCGCTGATGGGTTCTGGGAGAGGAGAGCTTGCCCTTGTGAAATTAATCAACAAAAGAGATCTGCCAGTCAGTTTGTTAATGTGCTGCACTGACGTCAGCTCCCCCAGGGATGACTGTAAAATGAAGAAGAAATTCATCACGAGAACAAACTTTGGGGGAAAGTGAATATTCAAGCAGCATTGTTTAGAATACCTCAAAATGCTTAAAAGGATATAAAAGTTAAATTGATATTTGACAAAACAACATTTCAACAAGTATTTGGATGCTTGACCTGGATTAGGGTAAGACCATGGCTGTAAATGGCTGTAGGCATTGCCATCATGTTGTATTTAGGGTGTACCTCCAGTACGTTCAGTGTCGGTGGGTTTCTCCTCATTGCAAAACAGCCACTAGCCTACCTCTTGCTCTGCTGCTGCCTGCTCTGTTTTGATGTGTCCTGGTGAATATCTCCCCTGACAACAGTACGGACATGCAGCCCCAGAGGACTTCCTGTGCCAACTGATCCTGTCCACAGGCGACAGATCATATCCTTCATTCATAGGCTCCTGTCATCATCACTTCCTATTTCTGCCCGCAGACGGCCACCTCACTAGCTCACGCGCAGCTACAGTGGTCAGAGCCACTAACCAAGCAACAGAACAGATGCAGACAATCAGGCAGTCTGAAGCAGTGCCGCAGCACTCTGGCATAATTAGAAACGGCAAAGGCCTGTCGCAACAGCGTCTTCCACCCTGCAAAGCACTTAAACAGGGGGGGGGTCCAAAGAGAAAAATAACATCTGTGACCGTAGTGGTGTAGGTCTGCTGCCCCAAGGCAAGCGAGAAGGGCTTTTTTTTTGTAATAAAAACCCAGAGGCTAAGCGGAGGAGAAATATCGTCAGTCTGCCGCTGCAGCAGCTTCAGAAAGCACCTTTAATGAAAGATGTCTTTATAGCACAGAGCAGGGCCACCAAGGGGATTGCCTCCCTGTATTGTTTTTACAATGCTTGGATGGCTTGTACATTTGCTTTGTGTTTCTGTGGGTCACAGCAGCAGATACATGGGGAGAGCAGGAGAATCAAACTGCCCGTCAACAGGAGGAACCGGGAGTCATTTTTACCTGCTATTGTACTGACACCGGCTTAACAGGATAAATTCTTCAAGAAATGTTATATGACAAAGCAACGTGATACATCTGCACCATTTTGAAGTGTATCTAAGGTGGATGTGTACAGCCTGTGATGCACCAGCGAGATAAGGTTATGAACTGCTATTTATACTAATGTAAAGGTTTAATACGCCAGTCACCTAAAACAGAGACTGACAGCAAACAGCCTCTGAGTTCCTTTGTGTTCATAACAAAACCCTTTGATATTGCCAACCAACTTTCGTTGACAAGATTAGCTATCTTAGGCATGACACTCAAAAACGACAAACGCAGAGCTTTGATATTCATGCATATTGGACCTACTAACGAAAGACGAGCACTGTAGTTTTGAGTTCCACAAAGTAGGTGTGGAAGAGGTGAAAAAATGTTTTGTTTCTATTAATGAGTACCAGCCACCTGATACTGACAACCTGGATGGTATTAATGAGTACCAGCCACCTGATACTGACAACCTGGATGGTATTAATGAGTACCAGCCACCTGATACTGACAACCTGGATGGTATTAATGAGTACCAGCCACCTGATACTGACAACCTGGATGCTATTAATGAGTACCAGCCACCTGATACTGACAACCTGGATGCTATTAATGAGTACCAGCCACCTGATACTGACAACCTGGATGCTATTAATGAGTACCAGCCACCTGATACTGACAACCTGGATGCTATTAATGAGTACCAGCCACCTGATACTGACAACCTGGATGCTATTAATGAGTACCAGCCACCTGATACTGACAACCTGGATGGTAAATTGCTGAGGTTGGTAGCGGAATACATTGCGACTCCTGTTCGCCACATTTTAAATTTAAGCCGAGAAGACGGTGTGTGTCCCCTCAGGCATGGAGGGAGGCAAAGGTCATTCCGCGGCGCAAGAATAGCAAAGCGCCCTTTGATTTGGTTTAAACAGCCGACCAATCAGCCTGTTACCAGTGCATAGCAAACTTTTTGAAAAGAAAAAAATGGTTTAAGCAAATACAAATGTTATTTTACAGAAAACAAATTGGCAATGTACTTTCAGCATGCTTATAGGGAAGGGCTCTCAATACGCTCGGCACTGACACAAATTACTGATAATTGGCTGAAAGAAATTGATAACAAGATTATGGGAGCTTTTTTGTTTGACTTCAGAGCAGCTTTTGATATCACTTAAAAAATATATAGGTGATATGGATATACATCCTCTGCCTTATCATGGAAAGATAAGCTATTATAAACTGGTTACCAACGTAATTAAATATTGTGTCATACCCGTGGTATACGGTCTGATATACCATGGCTGTCAGCCAATAAGCATTCAGGGCTCGAACCACCCAGTTTATAATAATCATTTGGTGGGTGCTTATATTTGTCCTATGTGTTTTTAGCATATCCCAACTCCACCTGAGACAGCCTCGGAGAGTGGGGTCACGTCCAGAGTCAACCATCATCAACGGTAACCCTGTAGCAAGTTAAGTGCCTTGCTCAAGGGCACATCGACACATTTTCTTCACCTTGTCGGCTTGGGGATTCACACCAGCGACCTTTCAGTTAATGGCCCAATGACTGCCTCGATAACGTAGACTTCTCTCTGCCAGAACCCCTATGACTGTATGCCGACAGGACTAAAACAGCAGCTCTGAAAGTTGTATTGTTTTATTACTCAATATGCTGACCGAGAGAACATGTACAACATCAAAAAAACTTTTGAATGGATAAAACTCTTACCCTACACTAAAAGTCTGGTGAGAATGTATTTGCACATTTTCCGAGTAACTCCACATCTAACAGCACACAGATAACGACTAACGACACCTTTGCTTTCCAGCACAATTTGATCGTTTTAATAGGATCAAGGATCCTCAGAACCTAGCAAATAGCATTTCTGGGAGACCTGACTATTAATTATTGTCTGATACTTTCTCTTCTCCCCGCTCCATCTCTAGAGAAAAAAGTCTCAGCGCTCTACGGCCCAGTAAATAATAAGACAGAGCTTAATACCATAGAAGACACCTGTCCTCTCTGCTGATATTGCCCTTCCTTTTGACAGGATTCTGTGACCAGGTCTGTAGCCTAAGGGTGTTAAAGCTCACATAAACCTTGTCAGCTAGTGGGGAGACACACACCGTGGCTTGTTAATGCCAGAGAAGAAGAAGAAAAAAACAAGAAGTAGATGAAAGGATATATGTCGGGAGTAAAGCAACAGAATACTACCAGATGGTCTTGTCTTGCAGATCAAGTGGTGATCGTCTGAGAGTCGGGAGGACTTTCTGATATCCTGACATGCCAGTGAAACTGGCATAGGAGACGTATGTCCCTCTCTCGAATACATAGATATTGAAGCAACCCATCACAACTCCCTTATTCGGCTCTCCTGAGTATTAGGCTGATTCTGTGATTCAGACAACTAGCCAGCCAGAGCTCTATTTGCTCTAAACAGAATAGGCGATGCACTGAGCTCAAGCCGTTGGCTCTAAATGTGATACGGCAGAAAAGATCATTCCAAAAGTGTACGGATAGTGATCCGAATTTCAAGTGAATAACCAGCCATTCACCATACATTCAGACGTAGTGCGTTGAGAGATTTACATGAGCAATGTCGGTCTCTGTTCTGTTCGGTGTCTTACTTATTAAATCCATAAAGCAATAAGAGTTAAGACACTACAGTCTCATTATGTTATACAATGTCATACAGTAGCTAAGATATATTAACGTCTTAAATAATTGTTAATAACGGCATTTCATAAGTTAAGTAAACAAGTCACGGTAGTCCTGCTTGTGCAGCTGTGGCCCGTGAGTCATGCTCATTATTTCTCTCAGGTTTCATATACCGGTGCATGAGTGAATGCATAATACAAACACATTTATTGCACATTAGCCAGGATCAAAGTGACTTGAATTATACATCAAGCAAATATTTATGTTTAGCACTTGAGCCTTAATTAAATGTGTTCCACTTTGTAAATTCAATTATTCAGGTCAATTGTTTTTGCTATAATTTTACTTTTCAACTGAGAGACAGTAGCGTGGACCTAAATCTATTGGATAATGACATCGATTGCATATTGGTATTATCATGCTGATTATAAAGGCAGTCAAGTTAAGTAAATCCGTTTCAGCTCCAGCAGAATAGCCAAAGATAAATGCTGCTACATTTGCATTCAAATGTACTCTCACTAATTTTGTGTAAAATTGTGTAAATCTGTCAAAGCGCTAGCAACAACAGGGTACTACAGGAGCAGTGAACAGAAACAACGACTTTGTCAAAACAAATCATACAAATAATTGCAACTCTAAACTGTAACATCCCCATTTCAGCTTCTCAACATGCTACCAACCATGATCAATGAAAGAGCAGCACACTGCTATTTCTATTCATAGTCAAAGGCCCTCACTCCCTCTGTAGAACTTTAACACAAATATAATGGCACAGAATGGGATAAGAGAACCCCTTTGAGGAAATCAGGGAGATAAAGTATCTCTATAGAATAAATACCCGAAAAAGAACTTAGCTTCAGCTCCAACCATAGTGTCGGAGGAGAGGAATTTGACAGTGGATGAGTCACCATATCATATTTTCCATAGAACTGCAAACGGCAATAATCTGTGGGACACGCACGGAACAGCAATGTTTCTCAGTTAATAAGTTATTGACAGGAATATATTTTAGTTGCAACAAACGTCAGTGAGTCACCTAGTAGTGCAGTTATAGTTGTTCTATAGACTATGGATGATGAGAATAAAGATAAGAGTATGGTTAAAATATATATATATATATATGCTAAACCATTGCCATCATCCACCTTGCACGCTTTCTTCCCACGGCTTATACAGAGCCCGTAGGAGTGAACGGACTTATTTCAGCACCACGGACAGCTCTATTGTTAACGCTATAAAGTGCGCAAAAGTCATTCCTACACACCATACACGCTGGTACACACTGTTTTCTCACAGCTGTCCAACTTCTCGCACGAGCTACTGGGTAACTGTAAAATGACAATGGTTTTGGATAGTGTACAGAATGTATGGCCACATGGTTTTGACGCTGCCTCGGTACACCTTTAAAAAATAAGACCCAGTGCGTTCGTCCCTTGTTACGTTTTCCCTGTTCAAGAATTTTACCATAGGCCTACATGTTTCATGAGGCAGCTCAAATTTAACACAAATACATTAGGGCTGAAGACTGTTTCAGGAGAGTCCCTCGTGCCCTGCCAAGGAGTCACACTATAGGGATCAAGGATGCCTAAATGTGGCTGATATAATTGTACTAGGACTATGCTGACCACATCCAGAGCATCCCAACAGAATTCAGTGACAGAGGAAAAAGAAGCTGGTAAACCTTTTCCAGCCGGGAATATGTTTCTGTCAAACGGTGGCAAGGTATTTAAGATATGTCTCGATAGCCTACATTAACTAATAAACCCTTAAGAAAGCCGCTGGAGTAGGGGCATATCCGACATACTATAAGAATATAGCTTGGTAACATATAGCCTAGTCAACCTAAAACTAACGTATTATTAACTATAAAAGCTGCTGTGTCGTGGAAGAATAGTCTACCTCAACATGTACAAATGTATAGTAGGCTACTATTACTGTAATTGACATCACACCGATACTTAAATTCAAATGGTTTAAACCTAATTTTGCGACAGTACATTTTGGAGTAGCCTGTACTGCATATTGAATGCATCATTTTTTTCAACTATTCATAAAAATGATTACATTTTCCAGTCGCATTTGTCTTCATTCATTAGTACTCTTACTCAATCACCCGCAGATATTACAAAACGCCCAGATAAAATGAAACCTACAATGCATCACTAAACAATTTAAAAGTACTGTCCATTTCTTCCCTTCAAGCACAATTGCCTCCTTACCAGTCGTATTCCACTAGTGATGAAAAAAGAAATATGCCGGCAAATATGCCACCACAGGTGTATGATTCAGTTTAGGTGTCCAAACACTTTCTTAGTTCCAGCCTCCGCCCGGTTGCAGATTCGTCTCGTGTGCGACGGGCTTTATTGAATTAGGCTCGCGAATAAGCATGCGTTGGATGTTCCCACTTCTAGCATCGGCTCTCCATTCTCCAAGCTCTGAGTGGCTCTCACTACTGGCTTGCCCTATTTCAACGGCTTCAGTCTACACTTCTTTTGACGTCACTAGCTGCATACAAATATCTGCAGATTCTGCGCCATGAGCGACACCTGTGCCCACGTTTAGTGGCATGTTTGACCTGTGAACCTTGACCAGGCAGGTAGCCACCGAAACTGAACATGGTTGTGACCTAAATTAGGCAGGATTATTAGCCAAGGGATGATGATATGCCAACTCTTACAATTAATTATGATGCCGTCATAAGAAATTATATCTATCGGTGTTAAAGTTACCAATATGTTAATATACTCAATATTAATATACTTAATATACTCAATAATGTCTAACGACATTAAGTTGTTTTATTAGCTTGGCAAACAGTACTGGCATGGCATTGAATTGGCAGACATGCACTGTCATTAATATGACATGCTGTTTCCTCCACCTTGTCATAGCAGTGTCAAATCTGTCACAACACACAGATCCCCTTATATAACTACTGCATCAATGACTAATCAACATCAGGGTATTACGTTGCAAAAGCTATTAGATACAGTATTCAGACCCCTTCCCTTTTTCCACATTTTGTTATGTTGTTTTATAAATGTTTGCAAATGTATGAAAAAACAAAGAAAAATACCTTATTTACATAAGTATTCAGACCCTTTGCTATGAGACTCAAAATTGAGCTCTGCTGCGTCTTGTTTCCATTGATCATCATTGAGATGTTTTTACAACTTGATGGTAAATTCAATTGATTGGACATTATTTGGAAAGACACACACCTGTCCATATAAGGTCCCACAGTTGACAGTGCAAGTCAGAGCAAAAGAGCAAAAGGCAAGCCGTGAGCTTGAAGGAATTGTCCGTAGAGCTCCGAGACAGGTGTGTTTCGGAGCTCTAAAAATGTCTGCAGCATTGAAGGTCCCCAAGAACACAGTGGCCTCCATCATTCTTAAATGGAAGAAGTTTGGAACCACCAAGACTCTTCCTAGAGCTGGCCGCCCGGCCATACTGAGCAAACGGGGGACAAGGGCCTTGGTCAGGGAGGTGACCAAGTACCCAATGGTCACTCTGACTGAGCTCCAGAGTTCCTCGGTGGAGATGGGAGAAATGTCCAGAAGGACAACCATATCTGCAGCACTCCACCAATCAGGCCTTTATGGTAGAGCGGCCAGATGGCGGCCACTCCTCAGTAAAAGGCACATGACAGCCCGCTTGGAGTTTGCCAAAAGACACCTAAAGGACTCAGACCATGAGAAACAATATTCTCTGGTCTGATGAAACCAAGATTGAACCCTTTGACCTGAATGCCAAGCGTCACGTCTGGAGGAAATCTGGCACCATCCCTGCGGTGAAGCATAGTGGTGGCAGCTTCATGCTGTGGGGATGTTTTTCAGCAGCAGGGACTGGGAGACTAGTCAGGTTCGAGGGAAAGATGAACGGAACAAAGTACAGAAAGATCCTTGTTAAAAACCTGCTCTACAGCGCTCAGGACCTCAGACTGGGGCGAAGGTTCACCTTCCAACAGGACAACGACTCTAAGCACACAGCCAAGACATTGCTGCGGTGGCTTCGGGACAATTCTCTGAATGTGCTTGAGTGGCCCAGCCAGATTCCGGACTTGAATCCGATTTGAAAATCTCTGAAGAGACCTGAAAATAGTTGTGCAGTGACGGTCCCCATCCAACCTAAGTATCTGCAGAGAAGAATAGGAGAAACACCCCATAAAATACAGGTGTGCCAAGCTTGTAGCGTCATACCCAAGAAGACCCAACGGTGCTTCAATACTGAGTAAATGGTCTGAATACTTATGTAGATGTTACATTTTAGCTTGTTATTTTGTATAAATGTGCAAACATTTCAAAAACCTCATTTTGCTTTGTCATTATGTTGTATTGTGTGTAGATTAATGAGGGGGGAAAACTATTTAATCCATTTTAGAATAAGGCGGTAACGTAACAAAATGTGGATAAAGTCAAAGGGTCTGAATACTTTCAGAATGCACTGTATAGTAACAAAATAAAATAACAATAATGAGGCTATATACCGGTGTACCGGTGTCATGTAAAAATCTTCCCAGCCTGAAATAGCTCCCAATCGTTCTGATTTTGTTGTGATTGTGACGTCATGTTGTAAAATTTCTCAGAGCGTGAAAATGTTCCCATTTCGTCTCTTTGTGTGAATGTCTGAGCTTGTGTGGATGTCTCTCACACCCTCCCTTGCCCTTGATTTAACTAGCTAGCATAATTAGCTGTCAGTTGGTCGCGATGGCTTGTTCTCAGAGCTGTGTAGATTTAGCTTGTTTTGAATAACTAAATAAACTAATATAAAAGCTAGGTTTTAGTCAAAGAATAAACAACTGTTTCACATGTCCACAACTTACTTTTGATAACCAAATATATTGAGCTAGCTATCTGCCATTCCGTGCGTCACATGATAGGCTACACTACCTAGCTAGCACAACTAGCTAGCTCATGACCATACCCACCGTCTCTCACATGACCCAAAGCCAACGGTACCGTGGTAGCCTCTCCACTGGAGCAATCTTTGAGTGGAAAGTAGATGGCAGCACTGCTAATAAATGCAAAGCTCATTCGTGGTAAAGCCAGATTTATATAACTAACCCATGGTACTGCAATTCTTTTTAAATAATCAATTTTTTTGCTGTCATTTGTCAATTGACTGGCCTCTACTGTCGTAATGTGGAACTGAAGACTCGACTGTGTTTGCGTGTGTCTTCCAAGTTTGTCGGCAGAATATTGCCAAGGAGAAAGCAAGTCCTTGATGTAATTTATGGCCATATGCTTAATTAGTAGGTTGATAACAGAAATTGACAGTCCAAGATTTGAGTGAACAGATTTTATTTCAGATTTTATCCTCCCCCTGGCAGATATCAGACCAAAAGCATTAGATGTAAAACCTGCATAAGCAAGTCACGTCTCAGTGATCTGCTGTCATATAGCAGGTGTTTGACACTTTAAAAAGCAAATAAAATGAGTAGATATGATTGAGATGCTGACCAACAAAAATAAACTCGTACATTCTGTATACTTCCAAACCCTTTGGGTAAAAGAATGAGGAAGGCCAATTCTGAACTATTGGCATAAACAATAAATTGGGCAACATACCAATTAGCAAAAAAAGATCAGAATTGGGCTGCCTGTGTAAACTCAGCATATGCGGCTTCCTCAACCCTCCGTGAAGAAAGTGCTGAAATGTAGGTTATTCTTTTCATTAAATCAGGGGTGTCAAACTCATGCCATGCAGGGCCTAGTGCACGTCTCGTGTCAAACTCATTCCACGGAGGGCGAGTGTCTGTAGGTTTTCGCTCCTCCCTTGTACTTGATGAATTAAGGTCACTAATTAGTAAGGAACTCCCCTCACCTGGTTGTCTAGGGCTTAATTGAAAGGAAAAACCAAAACCCTGCAGACACTAGGCCCTCCATGGAATGATTTTGACACCCCTGGCCTAGTGTCTGCAGGTTTTCGTTGTTCCTTTCAACTAAGACCTAGACAACCAGGGGAGGGGAGTTCCTTACTAATTAGTGACCTTAATTCATCAATCAAGTACACTACATGACCAAAAGTATGTGGACACTTGCTCATCGAACATCTAGTTCCAAAATCATGGGCATTAATATGGAGTTGGTCCCCCCTTTGCTGCTATAACAGCCTCCACTCTGCTGGGCTTTCTACCAGATGTTGGAATATTGCTGCGGGGACTTGCTTCCATTCAGCCACAAGAGCATTAATGAGGTCGGGGTCTGATTTTGGCTGATTAGGCGTGGCTCGCAGTCGGTGTTCCAATTCATCCCAAAGGTGTTCGATGGGGTTGAGGTCAGGGCTCTGTGCAGCCCAGTCAAGTTCTTCCACACCGATCTCAACAAACTATTGCTGTATGGACCTCGCTTTGTGCACGGGAGCATTGTCATGCTGAAACAGGAAAGGGCCTTCACCAAACTGTTGCCACAACGTTGGAAGCACAGAATCATCTAGAATGACATTGTATGCTGTAGTGTTAAAGATTTCCCTTCACTGGAAATAAGGGCCCCGAACCATGAAAAACAGCCCCAGACCAGTATTCCTCCACCAAACTTTACAGTTGGCACTATGCATTCGGGCAGGTAGTGTTCTCCTGGCATCCACCAAACCCAGATGGTGAATCGTGAGAATGCGTTTCCACTGCTCCAGAGTCCAATGGCGGCAAGCTTTACAACCCTCCAGTCAATGGCATTGCGCATGGTGATCTTAGGGTTGTATGAGGCTGCTCGGCCATGGAAACCAATTTCATGAAGCTCCAGACAAACAGTTCTTGTGCTGACGTTGCATCCAGAGGCAGTTTGGAACTCGGTAGTGAGTGTTTCAACAGGGGGCCGAGGATTTTTCCGCACTACGCGCTTCTGTGAGCAGAACACTTCGCGGCTGAGAAGTTGTTTCTCCCGGACATTTCCACTTCGCAATAACAGCATTTACAGTTGATCGGGGCAGCTCTAGCAGGTCAGAAATCAGAATGCAGAAGTCAGGGCATTCATACCTCTTGAAATTCACCTTTGCCTTTGTGAAGGAAGTTGTGAAGGAAGTTGTGAAGGATGTGTTAATACATGGTGTACGAGGGGAGGTGTTTACGTTAGACATTAATTACTACTAATGCATTTGTATAGTCACATCCTTGCTCTCCATTTCTGATACTAGCTCTGTTTCTGCTTCTAGCTGGGCAAACCCTGTGACTATATATGGATCTGCTGAAAAAGAAAAAAGGGACCAACATAGCACTTACATGGTTATGATTAGAAAGTGTGACAGTAAGACTACGTACATCATTTGCAAACTCCCCTACACAGTCAGTGATGATGTTGTCCAAAATCAAGAAGTTTGACTATTGACTATTGAAGCGATCTCTGTTCCCTATTTGCCCTCCAAGGGTTCTGCAATTACCCAATTGCTGAAGAGGTCAGTCATGGTTAGGGTATACTGGTTGCCAGCCGCGGTTCTCTTCTCAAAAGGGCCTATGAGATCGATGCTCAGGATAGACCCCTCATTTAAGCCTTTAATTTCCATGCATCTTACAATACACTTAAAAATCTGAGGAATTGGTGCCTCTAGGGCATTTCAGACATTATATTACCAAAAAAGTGTCTGTTTTTTATGCTTTTAGTGTATTGTTGTGTATAATAATGTGTATTTTATCGTGTATATGAATTTGTAGTTTAATGTGTTTATTGTATTTTATTGTGTAATGTGGTGCTATTACTGGGCTCTTCTGAAAAAGACACCTTGGTCTCAGCAATAGGTATTCCTATTATCCAGCCCTGGGTTGGGTGATCTGATCCTAGATCTGTGGTTAGGGGTATTCTCAGACCACTTCCCTCTCAGGCTAACCTCCTCACATTTGCCGATCTCTTTTTAGATCTCCAACTCTATCCACTCCCTTCCTTTTTCCTTCTCACTTTCCGTCAATTAACCATTGTGTTTAAAACAGGGGGAGAGACAATGCGTGACGCAATTACCTATCCTTACAAGATACCAGAATGGGGCCTCCATCAAAATTGCATAATGCTCTGAAATATTTATGCTCTATGTAACATTTATCAAGAAAAGAAAGAACTTTATTAGCAGTGCAAGCCTTTTGATTCCATGGACTGCTGCAGGCTGGATAAGGAGAGAGGGCCACCGTGAGGAGAGAGAGACACAGAGAGGAATAGAAGGACAAGGGAGGGAGAAACAATGAGACAAGGTAGAGAGATCCAGAGAGAGAGCGAGAGAGGGCGAGAAAGAGAAAAAGAGATGGGGGAGAGGGAGGGAGGGAGAGGGAGAGAGAGAGAGAGAGAGAGAGAGTGGGTGAAAGGGAGGGAGGGAGAAAGAAAGGGACAGTGTATTGCATTTCTAAATAGAAAGCCAGGGAAGATATTTGAACCAGTACACAGTTATATCTGATTGGAGGTAGCCTGGCTGGTTAGCTAGCCTGGCTGACGTGACTCACAGTGCAGAGAGAGTACCTCGTTTACAACAGCCTCTTGTCCAGACCAGTGTGTCACATGGTCTGGACAGGAGGTCGTTGTAAATGCAGAGTATTCGCTGAGCTGACACATTGATTGGTTCTCTCAAATGTTGTTGTTTTATTCCTGGGGGTTTAGACCTCTCGTTGTTTGGATTTGAAAATCCAATAGTTGTAATGGAAGGAGGCTGTATGTAGCTGCGAGTGAGGAACACACAGAGGAGAAGCAACCAGCAAAAGCACAGCTCCCTTCCTTATCGACGCATTGTGCCGACAACATCAAAACAGCCTTTCCAGATTTTGAAGTCATGAGGACTTCAAGTTATGTGTAGGGCAAACTAGGAGTTAGCGCCCCTTGCTTAGGATTTTTACATGGTTTTGCAGACAGCATTTCATTATTAGAATCAGTGCTCAGCTTATAGCCCTTATAGCTCAGCTTATAGCCTTCCATTGCCTGAAACAACTCAACAAAACAGACACTGTAGATACTGTAAAGCACAAAATTATTGTTTAAGATGTACAACGTCAGTGATGATAGAACAAATGTTTTGGTGAAAAAACAGTATCAATGAGTCTGTGTTGACCATATTCTTATCTAGGAAGTTCCAATGGACATATTTCGATGACTACTATTTGGCAGTGGAATTAAATCACACCAATCCTTCATTTATACACCATAATTTGATGATGCATTGAATATAAATAATGTGTAACCCTTGGTAGGTGAAAGGGGGTTTAGTGCTCAAACAATTGGAATGTAGATGCAACCTTATATAATGATGCATCAGAGACCTACAGTACGGGTCAAAAGTTTGGACACACCTACTCATTCCAAGTTTTTTCTTTATTTTTAAGATTTTCTGCATTGCAGAATAATAGTGAAAACATCAAAACTATGAAATAACACATATGGAATCATTTTCTTCAAAGTAGCCACCCTTTGCCTTGATGACAGCTTTGCACATTATTGGCATTCTCTCAACCAGCTTCATGAGGTAGTCACCTGGAATGTATTTCATTTAACAGGTGTGCCTTCTTATACGTTAATGTGTGGAATTTCTTTTCTTCTTAATACGTTAGACTGCTGCGCCACTCGGGGCGCCACTCGATCCGCTGTGTCTTTGTGAGATGCAGAGTAGGTGAAAGGGATGATCTCCGCATGTGTGGTTCCCACCATGAAGCACGGAGGAGGTGTGATGTTGTAAGGGTGCTTTGCTGGTGACACTGCAGGTCATTTATTTAGAATTCAAGGCACACTTAACCAGCATGGCTACCACAGCATTCTGCAGTGATTCGCCATCCATTCTGGTTAGTTCTTTTATTATAATTATAGCCGATTCTAAATTTAATTTTGGATTGGAGATGCTTAATGTGAGTCTGGAAGAATAGTTTACAGTCTAACCAGACACCTAGTTATTTGTAGTTGTCCACATATTCTAAGTCAGAACCGTCCAGAGTAGTGATGCTGGACGGGCGGTCAGGTGCGGGCAGAGATCGGTTGAAGAGCATGCATTTAGTTTTAGAGTAAGAGCAGTTGGAGGCCACGGAAGGAGAGTTGTATGGCTATGAAGCTTGTATGAAGGTTAGTTAATACAGTGTCCAAAGAAGGGCCAGAAGTATACAGAATGGTGTCATCTACATAGAGGTGGATCAGAGAATCACCAGCAGCAAGAGTGACATCATTGATGTATACAGAGAAGAGAGTCGGCCCGAGAATTGAACCCTGTGGCACCCCCATAGAGACTGCTAGAGATCCGGACAACAGGCCCTCCGCTTAGTCGGACTATCATTTGTTTTTCAACAGGACAATGACCCAACACACCTCCATCCGCTGTGTAAGGGCTATTTGACCAAGATGGAGTGCTGCATCAGTTGACCTGGCCTCCACAATCACCCAACCTCAACCCAATTGAGATGGTTCGGGATAAGTTGGACCGCAGAGTGAAGGAAAAGCAGCCAACAAGTTCTCAGCATATGTGGGAACTCCTTCAAGACTGTTGGAAAAGCAATCCAGGTGAAGCTGGTTGACAGAATGCCAAGCGTGTGCAAAGCTGTCATCAAGGCAAAGGGTGGCTACTTTGAAGAATTTTAATCTAAAGCATATTTTGATTTGTTTAACACTTGAATGAGTAGGTGTGTCCAATCTTTTGGCTGGTACTTTACACCAAACACCTTGGTAGTTAATCACAACTTGTATTGCCTCATAAGAATGAGGGAAAATCTGTAACAGGCTATCCAATGGAACATCAGTAACTGCAGATCCAAATTTCACTCACTTTATAGACTCCTTTTCCCTGACGACCTTCAACAGGCTGAGGTGTCAGGAGTGATTACCTTCTAGGGAAAAAAAAGCCTTTTATCCAAAGGACGGGAGGAGGGGGGGCTGCTTTATTTGTCAACTGCTGTTCCTGCAGTTGTGATTCAATCCTTTGATATGAAAGTCAAGTCTAAAACAATGTTTCCAAGTGAGACAGAAGCCTTTCTACATGTCCCAGTTGTCTCCTCTGACACACTGTAGCTGGACCTGCCATCTTGACCGGCCTGTTTAAACGATTGCCCTCCCCTATTCCCCCGGGTCTGTCGGCACTAAACTTGGTGCTAGAGATTCTAATGCGTTTGAACTGACTACCTCCGGAAGAAGATATAATATCATGTATTCTGGTTTGTGATGTATGTCATATAGGATATTTGTGCACCACAGCCGATCTAACAGGGTTTGTAAGACCAGCGGGAAATACTTTATATTCGTATAGTATTATAATATTTGATTATATAAGTAATGATAGTGGTGCAGATTTAGAACAGAGATTTTAGTCAGGCACGTTATGAACTGGCCATCAGGACTAATGCAGAAATCCATTCTGCATTGGATCTGTCTTTTACAGCAATAGCACTTTGAGAGAGAGAGTGAGAGTGAGAGTGAGAGTGAGAGAGAGAGAGAGAGATATTCCTCTAAGGCCATTCTTTACCAGTCTCTGGCCATTACAATGCACACACATTTAATCCATAGCTATTGACGAATGCATATGGAATCTATTCATAAGGCCAACAGCACTCTGGAGTGAGTGGGAAATTATCAAATTAAATGGTACAAATTTGAATTGATCCTTGGAGCCTGTAAATATCTCAGCCCACACAGGTCAGACTGTTGCTGTCTAATCAACTTGATGGGGCCCAGTTATTTTTTACAAACATGGTCATTTTTCCCCCAGCTCATTTGGTAAGGGTTACATTTGAACGCAAGTAATATAGATGTATTTCTTCCAAGCTTAGTGGCACTCACACACACACAGTCCCACCGACAGAAGCAGCTAGCAGGCAGCACTAGTGGATAGAACCATATTTCTCCTTTATGCCCCCCTCTCCTCCCCCACTACTTTACCTCCCTGCACTCTGCTCTGGTTCTGGCTCTGCCCCCTTCCACTACTGTCTATTGAAAAGAGCTGTGCAAAACATGAGTGAGTCCCAAATGGTACCCAATGCCCTATATAGTGCACTACTTTTGACCAGAGCCCTATTGGCCCTGTTAAAAATAAGTGACCTAAAATAGGAATAGGTTGCCATTTGGGACTCAACCCATGTGTCCTTTTCAATATTTCAGTAAAATGACCCCCTCCCCGAGTGGTATAGTCAAAGTGCAGCGGCGCTCCTTTGTACCACACGGCCAACACGTCTTCTGGACAAACCGGGGCATTGATTTGTTTCACAGCTGCAGTCTCTCCTTGATATTGGTCTATGTTTCTGCCTCTGCCTCCAATTTGTTGGCGGACGGCGGCACAAGGGCCCCAGATGACGACAATGAGATAGGGCTAACAGATGAAAGCAGCGGCACGATGCTCACGGTAATGCTGCTACAGCTCTTACTTATGGCCCAAATGTCACCCTCAGGGTTGGGGAGTAACTGATTACATGTAATCTGATTACAAAAAAAAACGAACCATAATCAGTTACGTTACCAACTAAAAATATTTTAATCAGATTACTGATCATTTTGAAAAATGTATTATAAATTCACAAAAGATGTCAAAAAATACGTTATGACACCTTTCTGTTTCCTCAATGGCATTCAATTCAGCGTTGAACAAAGGTGATCCTGACATGCAGGTTAAAATACGAAAACCAACTGTGAACCAACTATATCAAAATCACATTTTAACCTCAGTAGCAGAAGTGTAAGTGAAGAGTGTGAACGAATGTGAAAGTGTGTGTGAGTGTGTTTGTGTGTGCGTGTGTGCAATATGCATGTGTGTGTTTTGTGTTTGTGAGCGTATGCAGTGTGTGTGTGTGTGTATGTGTATTGGAGTGTGTGAGTAGAGTCCATACTTAGCACACCGGTATCTCTTGCCATGCGGTAGCAGAGAGAACAGTCTATGACTTGGGAGGCTGGAGTCTTTGACAATTTTTAGGGCCTTACTCCAACACCACCTGGTATAGAGGTCCTGGATGGCAGGGAGGTCGGCCCCAGTGATCTACTGGGCCGTACACACTACCCTCTGTAGCGCCTTGCAGGCGGATGACGAACAGTTACCATACCAATCGGTGATGCAGCCAGTCAAGATGCTCTCAATGGTGCAGCTGTAGAACTTTGTGAGGATCTGAGGGCCCATGCCAAATCTTTTCAGCCTCCTGAGGGGTAAGAGGCATTGCCGTGCTCTCTTCATGATTGTGTTGGTGTGTTTTACCATGATAGGTTCTTAGTGATGAGGAGGAATTTGAGGCTCTCTACTACAGCCCTGTCGATGTGAATGGGGGCGTACCCGGCCCTCCGTTTCCTGTACTCCATGATCAGCTCCTTTGTCTTGCTGACGTTGAGGGAGAGGATGTGGTCCTGGCACCACACTGCCAGCTCTCTGACCTCCGTCCTACAGTGGCTTGCGAAAGTATTCACCCCACTTGGCATTTTTCCTATTTTGTTGCCTTAGCAACCTGGAATTAAAATATATTTTTTGGGGGGGTTTGTATCAATTGATTTACACAACATGCCTACCACCGTGAAACAAACAAGAAATAAGACAAAAAAACTGAAAACCTGAGCGTGCATAACTATTCACCCACCCAAAGTCATTGCTGTGTAGAGCCACCTTTTAACAGCAATTACAGCTGCAAATCTCTTGGTGTATATCTCTATAAGCTTGCCACATCTAGCCACTGGGATTTTTGCCCATTCTTCAAGGCAAAACTGCTCCAGCTCTTTCAAGTTGGGGCAGCAGGTAGCCAAATGGTTAGAGCGTTGGATTTGTAACTGGAAGGTTGCAAGATCAAATCCCTGAGCTGGCAAGGTAAAAATCTGTCATTCTGCCCCTGAACAGGCAGTTAACCCACTGTTCCTAGACCTTCATTGAAAATAAGAATTTGTTCTTAACTGACTTGCCTAGTTAAATGAAGGTAAAATAAAAAAGTTCTGCTGGTTTACAGCAATCTTTAAGTCATATCACAGATTCTCAATTGGATTGAGGTCTGGGATTTGACTAGGCCATTCCAAGACATTTAAATGTTTACCCTTAAACCACTTGAGTGTTGCTACAGCAGTATGCTTAGGGTCATTGTCCTGCTGGAAGTTGAACCTCCATCCCAGTCTCAAATCTCTTGAAGACTGAAACAGGTTTCCCTCAAGAATGTCCCTGTATTTAGTGTCGTCATCCATTATTCCTTCAATTCTGACAAGTTTCCCAGTCCCTGCCGATGAAAAACATCCCCACAGCACGATGCTGCCACCACCATGCTTCACTGTAGGGATGGTGTTCTCAGGGTGATGAGAGGCGTTGTCCTTGATGGCCAAAAAGCTCAATTTTAGTCTCATCTGACCAGAGTACCTTCTTCCATATGTTTGGGGAGTCTCCCACATGCCTTTTGGCGAACACCAAACGTGTTCGCTTATTTTTTTCTTTAAGCAATCGCTTTTTTCTGGCCACTCTTCCGTAAAGTCCAGCTCTCTGGAGTGTACGGCTTAAAGTGGTTCTATGGACAGATACACCAATCTCCGCTGTGGAGCTTTGCAGCTCCTTCAGGGTTATCTTTGGTCTCTTTGTTGCCTCTCTGATTAATGCCCTCCTTGTCTGGTCCGTGAGTTTTGGTGGGCGGCACTCTCTTGACAGGTTTGTTGTGGTGCCATATTCATTCACATTTTTTATAATGGATTTAATGATGCTCCGTTGGATGTTCAAAGTTTCGGATATTTTTTTATAACCCAACCCTGATCTGTACTTCTCCACAACTTTGTCCCTGACCTGTTTGGAGAGCTCCTTGGTCTTCATGGTGCCACTTGCTTGGTGGTGCCCCTTGCTTAGTGGTGTTGCAGACTCTGGGGCCTTTCAGAACACGTGTATATATACTGAGATCATGTGACAGATCATGTGACACTTAAATAAAGTCCACCTGTGTGTAATCTAACTAATTATGTGACTTCTGAAGGTAATTGGTTGCACCAGATCTTATTTAGGGGCTTCGTAGCAAAGGGGGTGAATACTGTACATACTGTACATATTGAGCATGTCTGATACTTCCTGTTTGAGTTTTTGCTTGTAAGCAGGAATCAGGAGAATAATGTTATGTCAGATTATCCAACTGGAGGGAGAGCTTTGTATGCGTCTCTGTCTGTGAAGTAAAGGTGATCTAGAGTTCTTCCGCCGAAAACCGATTTCAGTTTTCCTTCAAAAGGACTGTTGCCTCTGGGTAACCATTTTCTTGTTTGCTTATGGCCCTATACAGCTCGTTGAGTATGGTCTTAGTGCCAGATGAAAAGCTTTCTTGGTAAATAGTCAGCTTATCATGAGGTATTCTAACTCAGGGGAGCAGAACCTCAAGACTTCCTTAATATTAGAGATCTCACCAGCTGTTGTTAACAAAGAGACACACAAAACCTCCCCTGGGTTTGCTTGACACTGCCTTTCTGTCCTGCCGATGTATAGAAAAACCATCTAGATGTATATTTTCCATGTCCTCGTTCAGCCACGACTCTATGTAGTGCACTTATTTTGACCAGGGCCCATAGGGGTCTGGCCAAAAGTAGTGCACTATTTAGGGCAGGGTTTCCCAAACTCGGACCTGGGGACCCCAAGGGGTGCACGTTTAGTTTTTTTTGTGCTAGCGTTACACAGCTGATTCAAATAATCAACGGATCATAAAGTTTGGTTATTTGAATCAGCTGTGTAGTACTAGGGCAAAAGTTTGGTTATTTGAATCAGCTGTGTAGTACTAGGGCAAAAGTTTGGTTATTTGAATCAGCTGTGTAGTACTAGGGCAAAAGTTTGGGGACCGAGTTGGGGAAACGCTGATGTAAGGAATATGGTGCCATTTGGGATGTGACCCTCGCTGAAGTCATGCAGAAAATTAATACAGTATATGTTAAAATCCATAAGTCTACCAGGAAAGATCCATAACGAAGCTGAATCTAAAAATCCATAACAGTAAACTGAGTTTTGATTACCTCATTATTTGCCATTATGAATATGTATGAGTTATTATATAGTATCTTTCCAAATGTATTAGCCTGTTTTCCGATACTCTATTATGGTGTCTATTTCTGTGTCTCAAATGGCACCCTATTCCCTTTATAGTGGACTACTTTTGACCAGAGCTGGTCAAAAGTAGTGCATTTTACACAGTAGGGAAGAGGGTGCCATTTGGGATACACCCTATGACTCATCTGAAGTGTCTAAAATATAATGGTGTTGTTGATAGACCCAAGTTGAAAATGTTGCTTAACAGTGCAGCCCCAAACACTACAGTAAAACCAATGAGGGGGAGGAATATAAATGACTGTTGCTCCTGCCAAAGCCCAAAGTGCAATCAATAGACGTGAACTGTCGTCATTAAAGGCCCAGTGCAGTCAAAATTCTGTTTCTCCTGTGTTTTATATCATATTTTACAACAACTGATTAAAAAAAAGGTCAGTGTTATCTCCTTATGGTTGCTGTTTGAAATACAATCTACACAGGACCTTCTAATCAGCAGGTTGGCATGGACGGGAGTTTCAACATGAGATAAATTGGTTAATAGACCAATAACAAAGAGTGTTTCAAATCTCTGCCAATAACAGCTAGTTTTCAGTTCCCCCCACTCAGACCACTCCCAGACAATTCTAGCAAAATTCATGCTTGAGAATAGTTTTTCAATTTTTTTTATTTTTGACCATTTTAATTACAGTAAGGTACTTAATTGTTACCCAGAAATGATTTGATATTGATATAAAAAATGACTGCAATGGACCTTTAAGGCAGCCTTCGAACCTGCATGATAGAGAGGGATTATTAGGGCCACAGCATTGTCTTCATTAGTCCCTGTCCCTCTATCTGCTATTTATCCAATTAGATGGCAATCTGATTCCAAGTACAACTGTTTGCTATTTACTGTGGTGGTTATACTAAGCAATATCTTCAGATACAGTACATCTTAACTACTCTATATCTTCAAAAAGGTTGACACATTGACCTGCAATCCTAATCTTTCCACATGTCACTGCCCGTGTTGTCAATAAAGGATTGTGAAAAATGCATTAAATGGATTATTGAGATTCTGTCTTTTTGAGGGACTGGTTCTCTCATGAAACCTCGCCAGTAGCATTTCCCAGTGGACTCTGGCTCCGGGAGTGTCTCTGGCTGCCCATCGTTACTGGTTGCCTTGATGCCCGGGATCACATAATTCCCCCTTGCCCTGCTGCCTGGTCCAGTGTGTGTGTGTGTGTGTGTGTGTGTGTGTGTGTGTGTGTGTGTGTGTGTGTGTGTGTGTGTGTGTGTGTGTGTGGACAGATACTGTAGATGAGTGGCCATGCGCTGCTTAGAGGGACATTCCATCATTTAAAGTGTGCCATTCCATCATCTAGGCCAGCTGAAGCATACAGACAGGCAGTGTCAGCAGCAGTTATATCTCACACACTTGATTGAGGCACTGGATATCTGGGGAGTAGCCGAGGAGAGGAGGCAAGAGAAAGCCCTTAAATCTGTTGGATGTTGCCTGGGTTTTATTGGACGGACAGGAGAATGGCTACAAAAGAGAGAGAGACAGAGGTAGAGAGAGAAAGAAAGATCTGTTTGACCTGGTTGTTTCTCTGTAGAATGCTTTGTAAACAAACACTGTTATGTTTTGATAAATGGCTTGAGTAGGATGCTTATGGACCACATCCGTCTTTCTCCAGAAACCTCCTGTGTTGCTTTTATATGCAGCTAGCTCTCTCGATACGCCTCTAAACCTGTGTCAATTGCAGAGTTGAAATAAATCTCTTGGCCCATTCCTCTAGGTAATAAGAAGGGGAGACAAACCAACAGGTGAGACATTACTGGAGAGAGGAGCTCCCTCCACAGAGACTTGTTTTTACAACGGGCAGTAAACTGTGATTGCATCCCAAATGGCACCCTTTTCCCTGGCACATAGGGCTCTGGTCAAAAGTAGTGCACTATATAGGGAAAAGGGTGCCATTTGGAACACACCCCGGGACTCACCGCGAGGAAGCCAGCGAATGGAGAAGATGGGAACAACACCATTTATGCCCTCTGACACAAAAAACATCTACTTTATTGTTTCTCTTCAGAAGATGTGACCTGATGAGAAGCTGGTAAAGGTAAAACGTTGGTACGAGGGTGGTAAATCTGAGACAAGTTGCTGAAACCAAGCACTTCATCAGGGTTGATTGAGGACATCTCAAAGTTGGGATCATGCTTCTGCCAGACATACAGTATCATGTGAATTGGAACAGTGAATCGTTTCAGCCTGTGTTCCCTTTACTAAGACAGTTTGGACAATACAAAACAATAAAGAGGCCTGTCCCAACTTCAGGCAAACCAGGAAATCGTTTGTTGTGAAATCCCTACATTACAAAAGTCTCAGTATACACTTTGCGATTTTCCAAACTGTACAAACACATTACCACAGATGGCTTGCTCAGTGTCCCTGAAGGAATTATGTCCGGAAAGTGCTTCTTCTTTGCATGAGGTTCGAACTCACACAGCAGCGTGGCCTTCCATGTGGCAGAGCATTTCCTTTGCAGGGTAGATATCGGTATGGGGGAGCCACTGTAGCGTGGGATGACCTTGGAATGGAAGGCATCGCATAATTTCCTCTACCGGTGAGATGAGGTGGCGTCCACCACCACTGGCCCTACCTACCATCTACAACTCTGGGCCTAATGCAACACACTGCAACCCCACAGTATAATGGCTTTATCAAAAAATAACCCTCCCTCTCTAAGTGAAGAGAACATTGAATTGATAAATAGAGTTTCAAAACTTCTGCAAATGCACACGGCCTATGATGGGGTGAGAGCTCACCCGTTAAACCTGTAGGGGAGTTTTCTGAGTACCTCTCAGCTCTCGCTGAACACTTACGGCTAATTGCTGCAGACCAATGGAAGGACAATCTCAACACGAGGTTAATTGCTTGATCTCAGCCGTATGTACAACCTGCCGTCATAAACCAACATAGTTTTCCCATATTCTATATTCGATACAGCCTGGTATCCAACACAGCCCACATGCTTGTGTTCAACAAGCTATAAGAAATGCTATAGTCTTTCTATAGAACTTCATTTACTGTAGTCTTAGAAAGGTATTGTTCCATTCAGTATGCCTGATTCTATTCTTTTGTAAAGAGATTGTGAAGCCTATATATATATATATATATATATATATATATATATGACAGGGTCATATATCATCATATCAGTTTAGGTAATATTACGCACACACACACACACGCACACGCACGCACATACGGGCGCACACAGACACACACACAAATAGCTTGTGGTTTGATGGAAAACAGCACATCCAGGGGGAGAGGACAGACATTACATGGATCATTAGGCCCAAATATAAGAAAGCGCATCGTCTGGCCTAATGACTCTTTGATAAGCTCTTTTCTGGAAGTAAACATAATCTGTTGACTTTCAATTCCTTTGTCACACATGCAATGCTATTTGAGGCAGAATGAATGGTTCTGCTGTAAACGAGTCGGTGTTGTGCACACAATATTTTCTGGTAATAGTATGAGTGAAATTCAACTATATATTTGTACATATGCACTCTCTAAATAGAGATCTCTCTTTCCTTCTCTCGCTCTCATTTCTGCCTCACCTGTAGCTGAGACATAATGAACATACGACGCAGGAACCACAACACCTATAGTTAATAAACCACATGTACACTATCGTTCAAAAGTTTGGGGTCACTTAGAAATGTCCTTGTTTTTGAAAGAAAAGCACATTTTTGGTCCATTAAAATAACGTCAAATTGATCAGAAATACAGTGTAGACACTGTTCATGTTGTAAATGACTATTGTAGCTGGAAACGGCTGATTTTAATGGAATATCTACATACTGTAGGTCGTACAGAGGCCCATTATCAGCAACCATCACTCTTGTGTTCCAATGGCACGTTGTGTTAGCTAATCCAAGTTTATCATTTGAAAAGGATAATTGATCATTAGAAAAACATTTTGCAATTATGTTAGCACGGCTGAAAACTGCTGTACTGATTAAAGAAGCAATAAAACTGGCCTTCTTTAGACTAGTTGAGTATCTGGAGCATCAGCACTTGTGGGTAACTACAATGCCTATAGTAAATAAACCACATATACATGTAACTACAATGCCTATAGTTAAGATTGTTCTCATTATAATTGACTCAAACTATTGGCTCAGTAAACCGAACAAACAATGTATCAGTCAATGCATACAGAGGATAACAGGCTATTGAATATATAACGGAGTCATATAATTGAAAAATTTTACTTCTGCATCCTCATGGAAGCATATGTTACCTCATCACTTACTGGCAGTTATTCAAAATACTAATCATGCTGAGAACAATTTGTTTGCGTCAGAAACCTCCTTGCGTCAAAGAGGATTTCCAAGAACGTCAAGTAAGGCTCCTTCTCGTTCCTCTCCTTTTGCTTGTTTAATCTTCCAAATCCTCCACAGCGTTTAAAAATGCTCCACGAGCAACGTTTACCTTTCACCAAACCGGAGAGCTTGGTAGACAGAAAACTCACAACTAGAACAGGCTTTCCTCTTATATACTGTATAGATATTCCTGTGATGAGCTATAAAGCCACAGCCGCCACGCTCTGCCATGTTCCACTGTGAACCTGGACCATGTTAACACTCCCCGAGACACATTGTGGCCTGATGACAACGTGACAAGTCCATCAATCTTATTTACCCGGGGACAGGCTGAGATATGAGGCGCCAATCAATAACCCTCACAATTAGTTACACTCCAGAGGGGTGTGCGGTCCCCGGCACAGCTGGACAGGAGCACCGAGGAGCATCGTGGAGCACCAAGTGCCTCTGCATCATGCCAACCGCATGTCCTGACATTAGCCACCTCCTCCTGGGACACACTGACATTTCCATAGGCCCTGCCAGCAGAGGACAGGAAAGAAGAAGGGAGGGGGAGAGGATGGGGGAAGGATGTTGGTTGGTTTTTCCCATGACTTGATGACCTGGAACTTCCGTCCCTCCCAAAGGGGGATAGATAGACGCATCGTAGAGCGGAGGTTGGTGGATCTATATCAAGCGGTAAAAATAGATAACTGTCATCTGTCATCACGGTGTCTTGGAGTTAACCATGACCAAAGTGGCCCAGCGGAGGGGGTCACTCCGGGAGCATACGAGTCCCAGCATGCAGCACTGCTGTTTGGCCGCTCTTTGGTGCTGTGACCTCAGACAGCAAAGGTTATGATCAGTTTAGCTTTTGTTTCATCTGAACGATGTCATCATTTCAACTTGATTAGATACTGTATATTCTACTTTCTACTTGTTACTATGACCTCAGGCAACAAAGGCTTACATGAAGACGCTGTTCCATTTTTTCATCTCAAGCATGTTGGTTCTACGTAATTTCATGAAATGACATGGAAACAACATTGATTCAAGGTAGAATATAATGAGTACTCTCAGAAAAAGTAAAACAATGTTATGGATGTTGTCGATTCTGGACAGTTTATGATATTTTGATGGTCTCTACGCTTTGTAACACCGTAGAACTCGTCAAAATGCTTATCTAGTAGTTAAGGCACATCAAAAAGCCACATGACCACTTGTATGTTCTTTTGAAATTATTAATGTCGCTAAACCATTTTAAGACACATTCAATTTCCCTAGAGGGCAGCAGAATTTATGCACAAGTAGTTATACTTATACATTTCTGCACCATTGTGAAAATGTACTACCTCAGCATTACAATAGAAAGCTAAACAAATATGAATTGTACTCCCTTTAATTTCTGAGATTTCAGCAAGAGAAACTGAAGAAAATCATTTTTCAAGGATTAAAGAAGTACTCCAGGCAAGTCTGCCAAATATACTGTTTCTGTGTGTTTGAAGCGAGCACTATCACTTATTTACAGGATCTACATTCACTGAGATCTACTGTTGAATATTATGCTTTTACTAACCACATTCTTTTCCTTTACTCCTCAAAAACTGTGTGAAGGTTTAAGTCTAAAATGTATTTCGGACCCCAAAATGAGCGATAGTAGATCTCCCTGTATTTTATCACACTGTCCTTGAAGATTAAGAGCAGCTTCACGCTAATGTTAAATCCTTCTCTGTCCATGTTAAACTTTGATCATGACAAATAATGGTGTTATCTTGTGAGCCAACGCATTGGACATCAATAAACTCAAATGGTTTGTCAAACCAATGAATGGATTACGGTAGAGAGCTCATTAAAAAAAACTATATCCCATCAGGCTTAAAGGGTCTAATGATCCCACAGTGTCTTGTAAAGTCACTACTGTATATGCCTCGCCTCTGATAGATATACATTCTTAGTCCACTTTATTTCATTAAAGAAGCCGAGGATGAAACAAGCTACAGTGGGGTCTGAAATTGACACCCTTGAATAAAGATGAGCAAAAATGACTATATAAAATAAATCATTCCAATTCTGAGCTATATTGTATGGAAACATTTTGAAATTATATTATTTCATACTAATATAATTGCTCAGAGAAAAATAGATTTTCTTTAACAAGATATAAATGTTTTTTCTCTAAGGTAGCGGTCAACGACTGTTATATATACAGTAGTGGTATTTTGTCCCATATTCCTAGCATGCAATGAATACATCAAGCTTGTGACTCGACACATTTGTTGGATGCATTTGCAGTTTGCTTTGGTTTGTGTTTGAGATTATTTTGCTCCCAATAGAAATTAATGGTAAATAATGTAATATGTTTCTAAACACTTCTACATTCGTGTGGATACTGCCATGATTATGGATAATCCTGAATTAATTGTGAATAATGATGAGTGAGAAAGTTACAGAGGGTGAAAGATCGTACCCCCAAGACATGCTACCCTCTCACCATTACCAATAACAGGGCAGGTTAGGTTATGTTTTGGGGGTATGATCTTTCACGCTCTGTAACTTCCTCACTCACTAAAACCCTCCCAGGACTCATCAGACATTCCACTGGGTGCACTGTCTGTTGCCATGTTATTATCCCAGGGACAAAACTGCCAGCCAGGACGTCTTTAGACGTGGTAAATGTTAGTGTTAATGAACAGAGGCGTGCCTTGATGGTGCTTAAGTACTTTAGCATTCCTACAGAGTAGTCCCTCCAGTCGGAGTTGTAAACATGATAGGTTCCCTGGTGCTCTATTCACAGGGTGGTGCGGAGAGCCCTGTTGATCCAGCCACTGATGTAAACTAATTATCCCCACCCCCACCCCCTCACTGTGCCACGCTCAAAGTCTTCCCCCCTCGTACTCATTATCAGAGAGGGAGCGAGCACTTTACTGTACCACTCTACTCTTTTATAGAGTTCCTCTCCAAATGCAGCTCAGTTATTATTCCACCCCTAGTACACCGCCTCCCCTAAATTCACTCTCTGATGCACACATAAACACACACACACACACAAGCATGTACAGTATGAGACCATAGTTTGACTATACGTTCTTATTTTCATTCTATCCACATTCTTCAGTTTGTTTGAAACCCTTTTGCCAATACTTGATATGTCATGCCACTACTGTTCATGCTGTAAGAAAACTGAATGTTTTTTCATTATGAAAGGGAAATATTGTCTAATAATTTGGTGTTATTGAAACCCTATCTTTACTGTCTGCCTGAAGGCTTAACCAAGTGAGCAGGTATACATTTTGTATCCATTGCAACAATGCAGCACCTAGACATGTCCTTTAGAGAAAATGATCAGACCTCTATTTGGCTGGTAGCTGTGTTGGGGACATGGAGGTGAAATCATTTTGGTGGAGCTGTTACAGAGAGGCCTTTCCCTCCCACCTCTGTAAGGCCAGTGTGTGATACAGCCTACCTGGAGCTATCTCTCAGAACAGCACAGCTAATCAGGTTCGCCCCAACGCTGCCTGCAGCCCCAGCATACACACGCACGCAGACAGACATGAACGCACGCACACAAACAGACACACACACAGACAGACAGACATGAACGCACGCACACAAACACAGCTCAGCTTTCAACACAATGGTCCCCTGCATCTCAAGGCCTTCGGTTTGAACACCTCACTCTGCAACTGGATCCTGGACTTCCTGACAGGCAGACCCCAGGTGGTGAGGGTAGGCAACAACACCTTCTTCACGCTGACTCTCAACACAGGGGCCTCCCAGTGGTGTGTGCTCAGCCCCATTATGTAATCCCTGTACACCCACAATTGCGTGGCCATATACGACTCCAACGCTATCATTAAATGGCCAGTATAATTCCCCTTTTCGAACTGAAAAACGGCTGCCAGAGCTTACCCACGATGTTGCCCGAGGATTTAAATCAGTGTCATAATTTTTGTCAAAGTATCATATATTTGGGCTTGAAGTGACAAATCCGAACTACCCACTTCGTGCAAGTCTGTGTGAATGCAGTGTATTTTCCTATGATATGACATACAAATCATTTTTAGTCTACATTTCGTTTCAGGGCTGGATTTTATTTTAAAGTTACCACCCAGCAGCATGGCATTGTTAATTAATCAGAAACAATTCCTCTTCGTGACTGAGACGAGCGAAAATGTCCTTGTGTCCACTTGACTGTCTGAGCCAATCAAAATACGGGGTGCAAACTTACGTTTCTGCAGCTCCACTTTTTTTTTACAGAGACCTTTCATAATCCATTGGATAATTTGTCAATTTTCACTTATTTTTTTGTTTGTCTGTATTAAAAATATACACTACCGTTCAAAAGTTTGGGGTCACTTAGAAATGTCCTGCACATTTTTTGTTCATTAAAATAACATAAAATTGATCATAAATACAGTGTAGACATTGTTAATGTTGTAAATGACTATTGTAGCTGGAAACGGCTGATTTTCAATGGGTTATCTACATAGGCGTTATCAGCAACCATCACTCCTTTGTTCGAATAGCACGTTGTGTTAGCTAATCCAAAATCATTTTAAAAGACTAATTGATCATTAGAAAACCCTTTTGCAATTATGTTAGCACAGCTGAAAACTGTTGTTCTGATTAAAGAAGCAATAAAACCCTGGCCTTCTTTAGACTGTGTTCTACTCCCTTCACAGAACAGCGCAAACTGGATCTAACCAGAATAGAAAGAGGAGTGCACAACTGAGCAAGAGGACAAGTACATTAGAGTGTCTAGTTTGAGAAACAGACGCCTCACAAGTCCTCAACTGGCAGCTTCATTAAATAGTACCCGCAAAACACCAGTCTCAACGTCAACTGTAATGTGTCCATTTTGAGCCTGTAATCAAAACCACAAATGCTGATGCTCCGGATACTCAACTAGTCTAAAGAAGGCCAGTTTTATTGCAAAACGGTTTTCAATTAGCCTTTTAAAATGATCAACTTGGATTAGCTAACACAACGTGCCATTGGAACACAGGAGTGATGGTTGCTGATAATGGGCCTCTGTACGACCTACAGTATGTAGATATTCCATTAAAAAATCTGCCGTTTCCAGCTACAACAGTCATTTACAACATTAACAATGTCTACACTGTATTTCGGATCAATTTGATATTATTTTAATGGATAAAAAATGTGCTTTTCTTTCAAAAACAAGGAAATTTTTAGGTGACCCCAAACTTTTGAACGGTAGTGTATTGTCAGAATGCGTGTGTAGTTGGTGGAAAAAGTCAGGCGCAGGACAGCAGAGATGAGCAAAACAACGTAGTTTACTCAAGAAATAACAAAAACGTAACAAACCAGGTCCACCAAATGGACTGACATAGATATGACCAATAACGCACACAAACATGGGGAAAACAGAGCGTTAAATAATGAACATGTAATTGGGGAATTGAAACCAGGTGTGTATAAAACAAAGACAAAACCAATGGAAAATGAAAAATGGATCTGCGATGGCTAGAAGGCCGGTGACGTCGACCGCCGAACGCCGCCCGAACAAGGAGAGGTGTATGTGTATGTGTATGTGTGTGTATGCATGTATTTATATATATATATATATATGTCAATATACTTGTTGTCAATGCTTTAGCGTCAATCTGGTGGCCGTTGTGAAAAAATTTGGAAGAGTTGCAGAGTTAATAGAAAATAATGCCATTGTTGATTAGGTACTTTTCATTAATTAGGCTTTTCTCTCTTGAACCATGTGGCCTACCTACTAGAAACTCCTGGACAATGTGGACACAGATATAAAACATGAATAGTATGTATGAATAATTATAATAATTAAAAGTTATTCAAGTATAAATTACCAAAGTTAAGATAGATTGCCGTAGATGTTCTGTTAGTTAGTCAAAGTCAAAGTCACCATTATTAGTCAGTTGTACAGCCGAATGCCTTCAACTGAAATGTGTCTTCCGCATTTAACCCAACCCCTCTGAATCAGAGAGGTGCAGGGGGCTGCCTTAATCGACATCCACGTCTTCGGCGCCCGGAGAACAATGGGTTAACTGCCTTGTTCAGGGGCAGAACGACAGATTTTGTACCTTGTCAGCTCGGGGATCCCTCCGGTTACAAGTCCAACGCTCTAACCACTAGGCTACCTGCCGCCCTTTATCAAAATTCCAGAAGATTCCTTTGTAACCCTAGCCACAGAATTCTTTCTCTTGGCTTTATAAGAGGCACGGAGAGGTCGTCATAGCTCATCTGAATAAATTGGCTGTTTAAGGGGGATATTTGATGAACTCGATGGCGGCTTCTACAACAGATAACACAATGGCATTCCCGTGCCTCATCATTTATCATTACATGCCTCTTTGTGACAGGACATATTCCTGGAAAAAAACAGATGCGCATTTGGAGATTAATGGAGAATTTATCTCGTAAGCACTGATATGAAATCCAACCAAAGGAAATTAAATGCTTGCATACATGCACCACTGGCCTTCAAATTGTTATGAATTTCCATCACATCTTATTGCACAATGGAGAGTTGCATTGACAACCTGTTTCATGAGTTGACAAACCCTCACGTTAAATCTTAAATCTATGATTATGTATTGAACTTCTGACAGTCTAGTCAAGACATGAAGAATAATAGTGAAATCAATACAGCATTAACCATTTATGATAGCTGAGCTGTCCACTGACGAGCCAGATATTAACACATTTACCAACTGTATCTACATGAACAATCTCAGCTATTTTTAGCATGCTGTGCGTAGAAGACAAGGATCTCTAATCTCCCTCTCATGTCTGTGTGAGACGCATTATTGATTATGTGATCAGTTCGGGCATTAGCCTGTGAATTCTGGGATTAATCAAATGGAGTGGATGAGAGTACCTGAGTGTCTGGTGGTGGTGGTGGTTTGTGTGTATGTGCCTTCCTTAAGTGCCTGCCTCATGGTAATGGCCGCCATGCTAACAGGAACAGACAGCCTGTAGCCCACTCAGCCTTGGTGCAGCCACACATCTCGCTCACCTCAAATGAGTCCTGTCAAGGGCCCGCACATCGGACGCCACCCTAATTGGCAGTGTATTAACAAGCTAATCATTCCAATTAGCAGGCGCAGAGTGATAAAGAATAATATTCTCTGTGTGATGGTGGGACGGCGGGGCTACCGCGCTCCGTCATTTGCATTTTCTAATTTCCTAGAAACAATAGCAAGTAAATTGGAGGATGGAAGCGGAGGAGGCACCGATGACAGAGAGATACTGTACCGTCAGCTAAGGATCCTCTCCTCCACATGGTAGGAGAGACTGTCTGTGGAGCTCTGGAGCACAGAGCAGCACCACCAGGAGAGGCTCTTGACTCTGTCTATTGTAGTCACTGCCTGGAGCAAAAGCCTAAACAGCCTCCACCATGACTACAATTACTGCTGTACCTGGTGTGACCCTTCGCTCTACAATTAATTATCCATGACAAACATCACCGCACACTAAAAAAATGATGGTTCTGATTAGCACCAGATAGGAGTTATTTGGCTTGTAACCATAGCAGAACCCTTATTTGAAGTTTCAGTAAGGAACCATGCTCATCAGGTTCTAAATGGAACCTGTATGGTGCTATAAAGAACCCTTTCATAAGGTTCTATATAACACCAAAAAGGGTTCCGCTATGGTTACAACCCTTTTTTTTAATTATTATTATTTTATTTCACCTTTATTTAACCAGGTCGGCCAGTTGAGAACAAGTTCTCATTTACAATTGCCACCTGGCCAAGATAAAGCAAAGCAATTCGACACATACAACAACACAGAGTTACACATAAACAAACGTACAGTCAATAATAACACAATAGAAAATTCTATATACATTGGGTGCAAATGAGGTAAGATTAGGGAGGTAAGGCAACAAATAGGTCATAGAGGTGAAATAATCACAAAAATAGCAGATCCGTACCACATTGGGTGAGGCGGGTTGCAGGAAAGTATATTCAGTTCGTAGATGGCTGTATACTGTAGAACTGTTTTTTTATTGTTCTTTACAGAACCTTTTGAAAAACCATACAGGGTTTTGTATTATTGTCAGCCATATTACATTGTTCAATTTCCATAGGTGTTATTTTTGAGTTAATTGAGAAGTTGAATCAAGTGTGCTACCTCTGGAACAGCTGGGGGTGCCTAAGAAGAGAATTGAGGACCACTGACTGATTCAATCAACTGTTCACAATGAACACAAGGTTATATGTGAGCCTATCACAAGATGCAGTCAAGACACAGTCACTGACCATAGGTGTAAACAATATGCAATGGTTTAACACAACAAATAGATTAACTGGAATGACACTCTCACTCACGGTTGCACAAAAATAGCTGTGCGCAAACCGCCGTTCTATATTTTAATGAGTGCCTCCCCCACATTTTAATTATCACTAAAAGAAGCAAAGAACCGTTTTGTGAACTGTGATGAATCATTGAAGAGCTCAAAGGGTTCTTTGAGTCATTATGGTTCCACATAAAACCATCACCCTTTCCAAAGAACCCTTGAGGAACCCACTTTTTTTAGTTTGCAGAAGTTATGGGAAGATTTAAGTCAAATTGAAATTTCACTTCTCCGTTAGGTACATCAAGTCGATCTGCCACCACTAGCCATATATATTTTGATCAAGTGTTGAGTAACCCTATGAGGGACAGTCTCTCTGTCTCCAAGGAGTTCGTTTGGTGTTGGATAAACCAGATTGGGAGTCCAGTGGCATTTGTCAGTTGAGACAATGGAGACCATATCATTGGTAATCTGAGCGCCGGCTCAAAGATGCCTGAGGAGATTGAGTAATGATGGGAGAGTAGAAGGAATGAAGGAGATGGGGTACAGTGTAATGGATTGTGTGTGTGTGTGTGTGTGTGTGTGTGTGTGTGTGTGTGTGTGTGTGTGTGTGTGTGTGTGTGTGTGTGTGTGTGTGTGTGTGTGTGTGTGTGTGTGTGTGTGTGTGTGTGTGTGTAACACTGTGCGCTATATTTTGGGCTGGCGTTAAGGTGGCTCTAGTGTCAAACGCACGTTAGTTTGCATTGTCGTCATGTAAAAACTGTCCCACTGGCATTTTCCAACCCTGACACCAGGTTTGGCAATGTACCTGTCTTATATCAGCTGGCTTGCACTCAGATGGGCAGGGCTGAAATATTTGAGGTGTGTCCTTAAAAACATGATCCAAAGTGCTAATTTCAGGCAGCCTATCCAGCCGTGGCGCACACTGCCCGTCTGCTCAGGGGACAAGAGTAGCCTAATGTGCTTTTGGGGCCTTTATACTTCGTATTTAGAAACATAAAAAACATATGTTTTTTCCCATTTTGTTTTATTCAGGTCTGGAGTGAACCAAGGGCTATATCTGTTCCTGGTTCTACATTTTTGGAATTGGGCATGCTTATTTAAGATGGTGAGGAAAGCACTTTTAAAGAATAACCAGGCATCCTCTACTGACAGAATGAGGTCAATATCCTGACCTCAAAACCAAGCCTCCCCTCCTCTCAATTAAGGCTTTTTTTTGTCTAACCAATGCAATCGTGAAGTAGTCAAGACTTTCGATAAAGGGTTTGGCTCCTGAGACCACTTAGAAAGAAATCTTAATCACCAAAGCTTTATTAAAATATCAAGTTTCAGAGGGGTAAAACAGTGAGCTGACAATTCTTTTTATCTATGCATTGTAGGCAGGCCCACATTATTTCAGCCATGCAGGTTCCGTTTTGGACGTGCGTAAAACCCCCCTCCTTGATGTAGGCTACGTGTCCATGTCCATCATGAAACAAGAGATGAGAAGCTAATACTGGTGAACCTCGTATTTAGAAGTTCTCTGTAACCTGTAAAGATTTGCTTTTGTTCCGTTTCATATGTTCAAAACCCAAGCCTTCCCTTTGGCCTACTATACACTAACTAAGGCCGGTTCAACAGCAATGTGTGTCTTTTTTATCCTGGCGGTTTTATGATGTCATTACATTTTACATTTATTTATTGTTGTTGATGTTATAAAAAAAAAAAAAAACGGATAACTTGTTTATCGTAAAATGTTATTCCAACCAAAGTTATTAGAATGATTCACCTTCCTGGTTTCACGGTGATAACGTCCGTGTTGCACTTGAAATGCACCTTCTGGAGATCTGATCTGTAAAATGGTTCCGATTAAGTTCATAAAACACAGGCCTATTTATGAGCAGTATAACAGTGAGTGGACATTCTCCCTTTCTCTTTATATTGGATCTTTGTCCAGCTACTGTGAAAAGTGTGCATGTGCAGAAAAAAACCCTCCATAGCCTGCGTCGTTTTAATATTATATTGCCCACAGTGAGAAATGACGGTGCCTGTAAGAGTGACGTCGCCTATATAAAACAAGTTGTTGTTTTGTTTAGAATATGATTAGAATTATTTGTTCTCTTTTTAGTCATTAACAATAATTAATTTAATCTTGCTTATTGAATATGTTTGGAATGTCCATTCTCAGCCATAATGCAATTTACAGTAGGCCTAGCCCCATATATCAGTGTGAATGCTATTGAAGCCATGCAATTACTTAGAACAAAGTGGACTGCAAATGGGTTCAAGTTAATGTATCTAGCAAAGATAGGTTTACATTTTTGTTATTTTGTTGTTTCTGTAAGCCATTTAACAATCTATAATGGACTAACATTGGAATTGGAGTTGATTCCAAGGCCATACATAAAAGTCTGTGAATACCCAATTTGAAGCAACAACATATTTAACCATGGAGCATGTTCTGATTGGCCAGTGAGGGGCCAAGCCTCGACACACCCACTACTTGTTTATTCATCAAAACCCAGCCCTTTGGCTCCAACACCAGCAAGTTACCAGCACCGATTATAGTGATAATAACAAAGATATTTCTGACACACCAATGAACCTACAGCGCTACCACCTGTGCTTAGATTTACCATAGCATTAGGTTTGTTAAAAAAAAAGAATTCAACCCATTTTAACTTGTTAGGGCTAGGGTCCTTTTTTCTGAATATCCGCCTGACTGACGTGCCCAAAGTAAACTGCCTGTTACTCAGGCCCAGAAGCCATGATATGCATATAATTGGTAGCATTGGATAGAAAACACTTTGACGTTTGTAGAAATGTTAAAATTATGTATGAGACTATAACACAATTGATATGGTAGGCAAAAATCCAAAGAAAAACCAAACATTTCTTTTTTTTTTTTTTGGTCCCAGGCTCTTATAATGGAAAGCTATGGGTCCTATGCAATTCTAGCTCCCAGATTGCAATTCCTATGGCTTCCACTAGATGTCAACAGTCTTGTTTCATTGTTTGAGGCTTGTTTCTTCCAAAACAAGGACGAATTTGGAGTTTTGGAACAAAGAGTCAAAGTGGAAAATCAGTCTGACGCCCGCCTGCTAATTTTACTTTTCTATTGAACATACATCTTTCCGTATTAAATATTATAGTTTATTTACATTTTAGGGTAACTGGGGATTAAATAGAAACGTAGTTTGACTTGAACAAAGTTTAGCGGTAGCTTTTTGGATTCCTTTGTCTGCATGTTGAACGAGTGGATTACTGAAATCGATGGCGCCAACTAAACAGACTTTTTGGGATATAAAGAAGGATTCTATCTAACAAAACAACCAATCATGTTGTAGCTGGGACCCTTTGGATTGAAAATTTAGGAAGACTTTCAAAAGTAAGTGATTTATTGAATCGCTATTTGTGATTTTATGAAGCCTGTGCTGGTTGAAAAATATGTTGATGTGGGGCGCCGTCCTCAAACAATCGCATGGTATGCTTTCGCTGTAAAGCCTATTGTAAATCGGACAATGCAATTAGATTAACACGAATTTCAGCTTTTAACTGATATAAGATACTTGTATGTTCATAAATGTTTATTATTACGATTATTTATTTGAATTGCGCGCCCTCAAATTTTACCGATGTTGTCGACAGGTGTCCCGCTAGCGGGATGCCTTTTAACCAGCATGGCTACCACAACATTCTGCAGCGATTCACCATCCTATCTGTTTTGGGCTTAGTGGGACTATCACTTGTTTTTCAAAAGGACAATTAACCAAAACACACCTCCAGGCTGTGTAAGGGCTATTTGACCAAGAAGGAGAGCGATGTAGTGCTGCATCAGATGACCTGGCCTCTACAATCACCCGACCTCAACCCAATTGAGATGGTTTGGGATGAGTTGGACCACAGAGTGAAGGAAAAGCAGCCAACAAGTGCTCAGCATATGTGGGAACTCATTCAAGACTGTTGGAAAAGCATTCCAGGTGAAGCTGGTTGAGAGAATGCGAAGAGTGTGCAAAGCTGTCATCAAGGCAAAGGGTGGCTACTTTGAAAAAATCTCAAATATAAAATGCATTTTGATTTGCTTATCACTTTTTTGGTTACTACATGATTCCATATGTGTAATTTCATAGTTTTGATGTCTTCACTATTATTCTACAATAGTAAAAATAAAGAATAACCCTTGAATGAGTAGGCGTGTCCAAACTGTTTACTGTTACTGTACATTGGTAGCTACATTCACAATTCACTTTGTCTGACATGATAATGGGATCAAACTCTCATCATTGTTTAATTGAAAGTTTGTAATGGAAAGCACTTTAATGAGCCAGTCAATGGAGGGCTTTCGTGATAAAGATAGATACTACACTTAACTCCATCATGCTTTAAGAATCCATATGGTCTCCCTGTCTCATCACATAATCACATATTAGTAGGCTAGCACATTGCCTGACCCATCCCAGCCTATCCCAGCTCAGCCCATGCAGCCCAGTTGAAAACACACAAGACATTCAAAATCCTTCATGTCAAATTATGAATGTTCTGTTCTCTGGCTGCCCCTATGAATTAAGCTGTCAGAAAAGTTCCATGAATCTCCGATCGATGCAGCCATGGCCCACTATGCATTTCAATGACATAATTTAATCAATTCATGAGATTATATAAATATAAATAGCGAGGCAAATGTCGATGGGTCACAGCAGGAAAATATATGAGATAGCATACTAAGAGACAAATACATATACTGTATGTAACTCTCAGACTGAACTATTCAAGGGTGAATTATTTATTAACTCAATGTAACTCTCAATTCAAATACATGTTATTGCTTTTACCTACTGGATATTATACAGTGCCTTCAGAAAGGAATTCACACCCCTTGGTACTTTTTCCACATTTTGTTGTGTTTCAGCTCCATCGCCACTCGTCTCACCTCTCTCCTCAAGGGTGGTCCCAGTAGGTTGGTGGGGAGTCCAGCAGCTGATGAGGCCTTCCGCCAACTTAAGGGACGTTTCACTTCCACCCAATTTCTCAAACACCTAGGTCCCACGATATCCTTTGTGGTGGAGGTGGCCGCTTCAAATCAAATCAAATTTTATTTGTCACGTACACATGGTTAGCAGATGTTAATGCGAGTGTAGCGAAATGCTTGTGCTTCTAGTTCCGACCATGCAGTAGTATCTAACAAGTAATCTAACAAATTCACAACAACTACCTTATACACACAAGAGTAAAGGAATGAAAAAAACGTTTCCTGAGAACGTGAAGCGAGGCTGCCATCTCTGTCGGCGCCGGAAGTAGAGAGGTGGGTGTGGGGGCAGTTCTGTCTCAATGACAAGGTAATCCACATAAATTGTATCTGTGTGCATATTACTCTAAGAAACTGTCCCCTGCAGAGAGGAATTACCACGTCGGTGACCGAGAGCTCCTGGCTGTGAAGTTGGCATTAGAGGAATGGAGACAGTGGCTGGAGGGCGCCAAGGACCAATTCGTCATCCTCACCGACCATCGGAACTTGGAGTACATACGAATCGTTGCCCCCGTGCTCTGGGACATATACGTGGACATAATTTGGCAGTTTGGTCATATAGCCTACCAATGTGCTGTTTTAATGCGGGAGTATCTCTACTCTCCACAGATACTCCTGTTTCCATTTACTATAACAGTCCTGCTTGATATTCCAACATTTTCTTTATCAACCCACACCCTTCCACTACATGGTAGATGTCATGCCAGGCATTCCTGGTCTCTGTGTGTTTCAGAGAAGCTCTGGTCTTTCTTGTAAATCAGCAGACAGACATAGGGAGGCTTAGAGCCTGAATCACTCAGGGATCTCTTCCTCCTTCTCAGCCTGCTGTCAGCCATAGGGCTCTGGTCAACAGTAGTGCACTAAATAGGGTGCCAGTTGGGACACATATACGACCGTGCCACATCAAATCACATCAGATCATTCTGCTAGTTAGCATTCATACTTTTGTGTCATGGGTGTATTGTGGTATTGTAGTAATGTTGTGTTGTATTGTAGTGCATTAGTAACCTAAGTCATCATTGGGAGGAGTAGCTGCCAGTGGCTGGAGGGCACCAAGGACCCACTGGTCATCTTCATCGGAACCTGGAAAACATACGGACAGCAAGGAGGCTGAATCCGCACCAAGCAAGGTGGGCCCTTTTCTTCACCAGATTTGACTTCATGCTGACCTATCGCCCAGGTTAAAAAACCACCAAAGCCGATGCCACTTTCCTGATTCGGGAGAGGGTCCTGTCCAGAATACACCCATAATCCCTTCCTTGTCACTGATCTCCCCTCCTCTGACGGTTTCACCACCATTTTGGTGGTTGTGGATAGATTTTCTAAATCCTGTCGTTTCATCTCTGGTCTCCCTACTGCTCTCCAGGTCGCTGAGGCACTCTTCCAGCAGGTCTTCCGGCATGATGGCCTTCCGAATGACATCGTCTCCGACTGTGGACCCCAATTTACATCACGGGTATGGAGCCAGCTCTGGCTCCGTGGACCCCAGTACAGACCGAAGCGCAGAAGAGGTGTAGAGCGAGGCTCACCTGTGCGCCATCCACCATCAGAAGGAGCAGGCAGACCGCAGTGAGACATCCTTGTGCTCTCTACCAGGAACCTCCCACTCTGCCTACCCTACAAGGTTTGTGGGGCCGTTCATGGTTCTCCGGAGGGTCAACGAGGTGACGTATAGTTTACAGCTTCCCAGTGACTTCCCAGTGACCCTTCTCAGGCTGGTGGTTCCTGGTCCCCTGGCTGATGTTGTCCCCCACAACACCCCTCTGCCCCCCCTGGACATCGAGGGAGCTCCCGCCTATGCCATCAGATCCCTACTGGACTCCTGACGTCTTGGGGGTGGGCTCCAGTACCTGGTGGACTGGGAGGGGTACGGTCCAGAGCAGCGGTGTTGGGTTCCGGTGGAGGACATTCTGGAAATCATCCGTGATTTCCATCTTCGCTGCCCGGACCGGCCCGCTCCTCATCCTCGGGGCCATCCCTCTGGCCGTTGTTGTCCTGCGGCTGGTACCGCACATCAGGTGTGGGGGTGGGGTACTGTCAAGGAAGTCAGGACAACAGGAAGTAAACAAATAGATGTTAGCTAGTAGTAGCAAAGATTTTTTATTACTAACCTATTGTTCTATGTGTGGTAGTAGTATTGGCACAGACAAAATGGGAAACCTATCTGGGCAAAATGAGCTGCATTGTAACCGGGAGCAATAACGCTCCTCAGACCCAAGACCAGCTCAGTTAATCCCTACCATTGTGACAATGAGTTGTCATAATGCTGCATTAAATGTACGTTATCCTAGGGACATTGGCAGACACAATGTAAGTAACTTAATTATGTCCCCCTGTATACCTTTGTTGATCCTACAGCTATTGGATGCAGTAATCATGAGCCTATGAACCAGAGTTACACTGTTAGCACTGAGGCGGTGTGCCCTAGTAGGAAGACCACTTTGTGCAGCTCACCTTGCACTATCAAGTCTACTTCTGATATGCTTCCCAGTAAAGCATTAAAAAGTCAAGCAACCCAGAAAAGTGCTAAAAAAAATCCCAGATGAACAAATGGAGCCTGAGAAACAAGGTCCATGAAGTCAATAACTTGCTTGTAACAGATGAGCTAAAGGGTAGAGCTGCCGCTTTCAAGGTGCGGGACTCTAACCCGGAAGCTTAAATAAGAAATCCTCAGACGAACCATCAAAAAGGCAAAGCGCCAATACAGGGCTAAGATTGAATCGTACTACACCGGCTCCAACGCTCGTCTTATGTGGCAGGGCTTGCAAACTATTACAGACTGCAAAGGGATGCACAGCCGCAAGCTGCCCAGTGACACAGCCTACCAGACGATCTAAATCACTTCTATGCTCGCAACACTGAGGCATGCATGAGAGCATCAGCTGTTCAGGACGACTGTGTGATCACGCTCTCCGTAGCCAACGTAAGAAAGATCTTTAAACAGGTGAACATTCACAAGGCCGTGGGGCCAGATGGATTACCAGGACGTGTGTTCCGGGCATGTGCTGACCAACTGGCAGGTGTCTTCACTGACATTTTCAACATGTCCCTGATTGAGTCTGTAATACCAACATGTTTCAAGCAGACCACCATAGTCCCTGTGCCCAAGAACACAAAGGCAACCTGCCTAAATGACTACAGACTCGTAGCACTCACGTCCGTAGCCATGAAGTGCTTTGAAAGGCTGGTAATGGCTCACATCAACACCATTATCCGAGAAACCCTAGACCCACTCCAACTTGCATACTGCCCAAACAGATCCACAGATGATGCAATCTCTATTGCACTCCACACTGCCCTTTTCCACCTGGACAAAAGGAACACCTACGTGAGAATGCTATTCATTGACTACAGCTCAGCGTTCAACACCATAGTACCCTCAACTCATCACTAAGCTAAGGATCCTGCAACTGGATCCTGGACTTCCTGACGGGCCGCCCCCAGGTGTTGATGGTAGGTAGCAACACACGCTGATCCTCAACACTGGAGCTCCTCAACACCTGCTGGTCTGTGGTGTATAATGTGCACTTGACACATTTATGAAATTGCTTATTCCAGTTACTAATAAGCATACACCCATTAAGAAAATGACTGTAAAAACTGTTAAATCCTTTTGGATTGATGAGGAATTAAAAAAATGGTATGGTTGAGAGGGATGAGGCAAAAGGTATGGCAAATAAGTCGGGCAGCCCAACTGAATGGCAAACATACTGCAAATTAAAAAATCATGTGACTAAGCTAAATAAAAAGAAACTATACTATGAAACAAAGTAACATTACATAAAGAATGATAGTAAAATGCTATGGAGCACCTTAAATGAGAACTTTGAAAAAAAAAAAGCCAACTTGGCTCCATCATTCATTGAATCAGATGGTTCGTTTATATAAAAAAACATGAATATTGCCAACTACTTTAATAACTTTATCATTGGCAAGTTAAACAAACTTAGGGATGACATGCCAGCAACAAATGCTGAATCTACATATCCAAGTATATTTGACCAAATTATGAAAGACAAGAATTGTACTTTGATTTCCGTAAAGTCAGTGTGGAAGAGGTGTAAAAATTATTGTTGTCTATCAACAACAAGCCACCAGGGTCTGACAAGCTGGATGGAAAATGACTGAGGATAATAGCGGACAATATTGCCACTCCTATTTGCCACAACTTCAATTTAAGCCTAATAGAAAGTGTGTGCCCTCAGGCCTGGAGGGAAGCTAAAGTCATTCCGCCATCCAAGAATAGTAAAGTCCCCTTTACTGGCTTAGTAAACGTATGGAAAAAATGGTGTTTGACCAGATACAATGCTATTTCACAATAAACAAATTGACAACAGACTTTCAGCGCGTATAGGGAAGGACACTCAACAAGCACTGCACTTACACAAACGACTGATGATTGGCTGAGAGAAATGTATGATAACATTATTGCGGGGGCTGTGTTGTTAGACTTCAGTGCAGCTTTTCACCTCATCAATCTTAGTCTGCTGCTGGAGAAACACGTGTTATGGCTTTACACCCCCTGCTATAATGTGGATAAAGAGTTTCTTGTCTAACAGAACACAGAGGGTGTTCTTTAATGGAAGCCTCTCAAACATAATCCAGGTAGAATCAGGAATTCCCCAGGGTAGCTGTTTAGGCCCCTTGCTTTTTTAAATCTTTACTAACGACATGCCAATGGCTTTGAGTAAGGCCAGTGTGTCTATGTGTGCAGATGACTCAACACTATACACATCAGCTACTACAGCAACTGAAATGACTGCAACACTTAACACAGAGCTGCAGTTAGTTTCAGAGTGGGTGGCAAGGAATAAGTTAGTCCTAAATATTTCCGAAACTAAAAGCATTGTGTTTGGGAAAAATCATTCACTAAACCCTAAACCTCAACTATATCTGTGGGGTGGGGTGTGGATTATGCTAATGTGTAAATATTAGAGGTGCTACCCTCAAACAATCAAATGTTGTGCTTTCGCCGTAAAGCCTTTTTGAAATCTGACAACGCTGTGATATTGCCAAGAATCAGAGCTTTTGATGACTATGCAACAATTGTATATTTATGAATGTTTAATAATTCAACTTTTGGATTTTGAATTTGGCGCCTCACATTTCACCGGGTAGTGTCGGGACGCCCTGGTGGTAGCTTCTACGGAATTGGTTTTGCTTCAGAGTATCGGCTTCATTTGTAGGGAGCACTTGGGCGTTCAGATTGAACACTGGAGGGAAACAAATACAAACAGATAAATGCTTTTATTTAGAGGTTTCTGGTACCCTGTCAGATACCCTGTGTGTGTAAATGTTTTGTTCAAATGAAGCGTTGTCAGTTAAGTCCTCCATTAACAAAGCCTACCACTTGTATGGACTGGAATGGTGCTGCGTTAACATTGATGGTACGGCTGTGGGGTGTGGAGACAGGCGGGAATGCAGAGGGAAAGGAGGATGGGGCGGGTGGCTGCTCAAACAACAGGGACATCGAAGCCTACTTTAGGGAGGGGGTGGGGAGACGGAGATGTGGTTTTCAATGATTTTCACAGAAACAATTCAGGACAGGCATGTAGGAAGAGTGTTAGCCATCTCTCACCGTCTGATACCAGCCAAGCACAGAGAAGCTCAACCACCCACCCACACACCTCCAGAAGGGTGGAGCAGAGGGCACCTGGGGGAGGAAGAGTTTATCTGGATATGGTCTGAGCCTTCTGTCTGTGGCTGGGGCTCTGCTGTGTGGGAGGGCTGTTGTGGAGGAGTAGACAGTTCTATTTCCATTTAAGCAATTGACTCAGGCAGGTTGTTCTAGATCAACACATAATTATGGTCAGAGCCACTTGTGTATCAACAGTTATGATAAAGAATATATATTTTTTTAAATAAACATTAAAAGCTAGACTGGCAATTGCAAACAACATTGTATACTTCTTACACTGTTTGATAATACACAATATTGATGATTTAGACCATGTTGTGAAGTGTGCATCCTATACATTCTATTTCTATGGCATACCCACTCGTTCTAGACACTTTTTACCTAGCCAGCATGTAGTCATTGTGAGACAAACTTGAAGGGGAGACTGCTAGGTAGCTATTAGCTATTCATTTGCATCTTAGAGGGTAATAATGAAATATTTACTTATTTCCATAACACTTACCATTCAGAGAGCTTCCCATCTGGGCCGTCAGCTGTGGCACGACACTTTGAAAAACGTTGCTTATAAGCTACATCTAAATACTCAAGCGATTGATCCAAAAACATTGTAGGGGGATAACAAATGGCCAGGCAAGTGTCATAAAGGGTCCAGAAGTGATTTGGGGTGAACTTCCCCTTTAAATATATACATGCAACCATTTCTACGATTTTACTGAGTTACAGTACATACAAGGAACTTAGTCAATTGAAATAAGGCCCTAATCTAGGGATTTAACATGACTGGGAATACAGATATGCATCTGTTGGTAACAGATACCATAAAAAAAGGTAGGGGTGTGGATCAGAAAACTAGTCAGTATCTGGTGTGACCATCATTTGCCTCATGCAGAGCGACACATCTCCTTCACATAGAGTTGATCTGGCTGTTGATTGTGTTCTGTGGAATGTTGTCCCACTCCTCATTAATGGCTGAGTGAAGTTGCTGGATATTGGCACGAAATGGAACACGCTGTGAATGGCACGGCAATGGGTCTCAGGATCTCGTCACGGTATTTCTGTGCATTCAAATTTCCATCGATATAATGCAACTGTGTTCGTTGTCCATATGCAGAAAATAAGGCACTTATTACTTTGATAGGATACACACATGATACACACATGTCCAAAGTTATTATTTGTAAGGAAATCAACAATTAAGGCAATGCGAGCAACCAGCCAGAAAATGTGCCAGGGGGAGAAAAAGATTGTGCAAGACTGCGCAAATGTCTGCATACATTGGGGAAGTGCTTGGACTCTCTTCGAAGAGAGAAGTTTGTCCAGCTCAGTAAAGCCTCAAACACAAATTGTCTATAACAGTGAAATGGCCAACTTCTATGTGAATTAACAAGGAGAGGAACACACCTAAATTCAAACTGTGGTTAGAAAATTAAACTTGTTAGAAAATAATTTGAACTTGACAAGTTAAAACATAGTCTATAGATAGGCGGAGTGGTGCCAGGAAAATAGCCTCTCCCTCAACGTCAACAAAACCAAGGAGCTGATCGTGGACTTCAGGAAACAGCAGAGAGAGCATTCCCCTATCCACATTGATGGGACCGCAGTGGGGAAGGTGAAAAGCTTTAAGTTCCTCAACGTACACATCTACAAAGATCTGAAATGGTCCACCCACACAGACAGTGTGGAGAAGAAGGCGCAACAGCGTTTCTTTAACTTGTTAGGGAGTGGCAGCTGAGGGGTCGGTTTTGGAGAGCCTGGCGTGCCCAAAGTAAAATGCCTCCCATTCAGGCCCAGAAAATAGGATATGCACATATTTAGTACCATTGGATATGAAACACTCGGAATTTTCCAAAAGTGTTAATCATTCGTCTGTGAGTGAAACAGAACGCATATGGCAGGCGAAACCCCGAGGAATTTCTGTCCTGGAAAAAGTGATTTTGACACATTGCTCATTTGGAACCCCTCCCTCATGAAAATGACCATATAAGGGCATATGAATGCAGTACCCATCGCTTCCTTTAGATGTCAACAGTCTCGAGACAGTGTAAATTTTCATTTGGGATGAATTAGACCAGAGAAGAAGAGCAAACCAGGAAGTGTACTTTTTATGTCAACAGTACCCAGTGCGCGTTCCCGACAAGGCGCGCAGTGTCTTTTTTACCGTCTTTATCGATCAGTTTATATTCGGTTGATTTATAATAGTAAATATACGTAAAGTGTTCCTAAGGATACCTTTAAAACTATGTTTGATTGTTCTTGGACAAGTTTATAGGTATAAGATGAACGAGTTTGCGTCATGTTTCAACGGAGGAGTGGAAGCTGTCGTTTCTGATTATAACGCGCGAACCAAATGGAGATTTTTTAGGATAAAATACATTACTTTTTCTAACAAAAGAACCATGGATTGTCTTCGTTGGACAATTAGGATGACCTCAGCAGAAGTTCTTCAACAGGTAATTGATTTGTTTTCGCTGTGAAATGTGTTATGTGTGTGCCGTGATGGCTAATCGATTCATGGCTATGGGAAAAATATGTGAGGTGCTACCCTCAAACAATCAAATGTGCTGCTTTCGCCGTAAAGCCTTTTTGAAATCTGACAACGCTGTGATATTGCCAAGAAACAGAGCTTTTGATGAGTATGGAACACTTGTATATTGGTGGATGTTTAATAATTCAACTTTTGGATTTTGAATTTGGCGCCTTACATTTCACCTGGTAGTGAAGCCTTACATTTCAGCGCTAGCGCCCCAGCAATCCCTGAGAGGTTAACCTCCGGAGACTGAAGAAATTTGGCTTTTACATATGCACAATTGAGAGCATCCTGTCAGGCTGTATCACCGCCTGTTACGGCAACTGCACCGCCCGTGTCACGACTTCAGCTGAAGTTGGTCCCTCCCCTGGTTCGAGCGTCTACCGGCGGTCGACGTCACCGGAGTTCTAGCCACCACCGATCTATTTCTCACTTTCTGTTTTGTCTTGTCATTAATTAGGAGTTTGACAACTGGCTTCCTGCGACTGTTTCCTTGGAGACCTGCTGTAGAGCCATAACAGCAGGACTCTCCAGAGGATGGTGCGGTCTGCCCAATGCATCACCGGGGGCACACTGCCTGCCCTCCAGGACACAGCACACGATGTCACATGAAGGCCAAAAAGATCATCAAGGACATCAACGGCCTGTTCACTCCGCTACCATCCAGAAGGCGAGATCTGTACAGGTGCATCAAAGCTGGGATCGAGAGACTGAAAAACAGCTTCTATCTCAAGGCCATCAGACTGTTAAACAGCCATCACTAACCGGCTACCACCCGGTTACTCAACCCTGCACCTTAGAGACATAGACATGGAATCACTGGCCACTTTAATAATGTTACATACTGCTTTACTCATTTCATACGTATATACTGTATTCTATTTTACTGTATTTTATTCAAAGCGACTCCAACATTGCTTGTCCTAATATTTATACATTTCTTAACTCCATTCTTTTACTTTAGATGTGTGTGTATTGTTGTGAACTGTTAGATATTACTGCACTGTTAGCGCTAAGAACACAAGCATTTTGCTACACCCTCAATAACATCTGCTAAATATGTGTATGTGACCAATACAATTTGATTTGATTAGCAGGAGGCGTGTCTTGGTTTGAGGGCAGTGTAAACTGTCCTGTTGTGTAACAATCACATTTGAAGCAGTGAGTGCATTCTGACATCACGCACGCATAAAAATAAAAATAAAAACTCATCCTGGTGCGACCATTACAGATATTTGGAACTCACACGTGAAAAGGTTAATCAGCTTCTTGACATGCCACACCTGTCAGGTTGATGGATTATCTTGGCAAAGGAGAAATGATCACTAACAGGGATGTAAACTAATTTGTGCACACAATTTGAGAGAAATAAGCTTTTCATGATTATGGAACATATCTGGGGTATTTTATTTCAGCTCATGAAACAGTATATGGCAAGACCAGGGCTTCTGAGTGGCGCAGAGGTCTAAGGCACTGCATCTCAGGGTGAGAGGCAGACCCCGGTTTGATCCCGGGCTGTATCACAACCAGCTGTGATTGGGAGTCCCATAGACCGGAAAATGGTTGTCTTGCAATGATCAACAACCAATTTGACAGAGGTTTAATAATTTTGAAATGAATAACGGGCAAATGTTGCACAATCCAGGTGTGGAAAGCTCTTAGAGACTCACAAAGACTTACAGCTGTAATCGTTTCCAAAGGTGCTTCTAATAAGTATTGACTCAGAGGTGTGAACACTTATGTAAATGAGACATTACTGTTTTTCATTTTCAAGAAATGTAGAAAAAAAAATGAAAACATGTTTTCAATTTGTCATTATGGGTTATTGTGTGTAGATGGGTGAGAAAAAAAACAAATTAATCAATTTTGAATTCAGGCTGTAACACAACTAAATGTGGAATAAGTCAAGGGGTATGAATACTTTCGGAAGGCACTGTATATATTGTCTATGTAACATAAGATTTATGTATGGAGACTTAACTCCAATATGTTTTCTCCTGTAGTCATACGATTCCTAGTCGTCGTCTTGTGACATTATCATACCCTCTAAAATGTAATAAAACGTTTTCATGCCATTAATACCTCAGTAGTAACCACAAAGCAGAGCGGCACACACACACACAGAGAGAGAGAGAGAGAGAGAGAGAGAGAGAGAGAGAGAGAGAGAGAGAGAGAGAGAGAGAGAGAGAGAGAGAGAGAGAGAGAGAGAGAGAGAGCGAAACAGACACATACACAGACACAATTGTGTTTGAACAAATGTGTTTACCACTGTTGATTCCGAGCACCTTCACCAGTCTGTGGCATCCTCCTAGGATCAATTATCTAGTGGAAGGTAATTGGACCCTGGTAACACAGCTGAGAGCAGATAGAACACTGAATACAATTAACTCCATGTAATTCCAATTAAAACACAATGAAAGGTAACACAATCTAATGTTGGTTAAGAATGCAGACACTCAATGAATACATTATATCGATATTAAACTGATTATGTCAGTAGGCAGAGGATTGTATTAGTCATGTAAACACTGATTTCAGATGTGTCCATGCAAACAGGATTATTAGGGATCTCGTTGATCTTGCAAAGCATGCAAACATTTGAATCAAACTATTATATTAATCTGAGTATTCACAATAATCGTATTATTGTTCACAACAATCATATAACAGTGTGAATGCACCCAATGTTTATCGTAATGAGGCAGGATTTTAACACAGAAAGAGAGAGAGAGAGAAGGGAAGCTCTTCATCACCCCCTAGTGGGGTTGGAGACTCTTGATTTGGGCAATTGAACCATACTGTGACTGTCTGCATGGTTTACAGGTTTTGGGAGCGACAACACAGAAAGCTGAGGAGAATCGTCAAAATTCTTAACAGTCAACAGCACATTTCCCCAATAGACAGGTAAACAATTATTGCTTTCTGCAGTTACACCTACCATGCATCATGTCCCACTTCAGAGATAGAGAGTAATAGAGTAATAGAGAAGGAGTAGCCTCACAGTGAGGTCTTGACATAGCTATACTGGAGAGTTATTTTAGTGGTTAGTGAATCAACTCCAACACATGTGATAGCCAACTACTCAAGTTGCTTGCAATTTGGCTACCATAAACTGCAGCTATTCTTTAGTACTATCTGGTCTTGGCCCCTGGCGTAGACTCTGGTTCCTCTCCTGTTGTTTACGGCCACTTCATCTGTTTGTCAACATGGTCTCGTCACAGACAGACCATTAGAGAGAGAGAGAGAGAGAGAGAGAGAGAGAGAGAGAGAGAGAGCTACCTGTCAATGAAGTGCAACCGCCTGTCCACCTGTTTAGTGTCCCACTGCCATATTTTCTAGCGTGAATGGTCACAGCCAGGTGATGTTAATCACAGAGATGCTGCCGTACGTGTCACCCCATGGCTACAGTCCCACTGCCACATCACACCGCGCTGCACTCTCTGTCACACACCTACAAGCACACTCACTCACACACACACACACATTTCCATTGCCAAAGATAAGGTGATAATCGTAGGAGAAATGTTCTCGAAGGAACAGAGCATGTCTGGGTCCCAAATGGGCCGCATGTTTTTTGTTTTTACGGCCTGAGGCATTGGCACGGTGCTTTCAAAGCATCTAGAGTGCAATAACGTTGTAATGATGTGGTGGCACTAGTCTTTACAGCATCGTTGTAAACATATCGTACGTGTGACTAAGTGAGGCGTGTTGTAATCTTTTTACAGATTAGATATGGTCAAAATAGAAAGAGTAAATAAATCCAAGAGAAGATGCGGTCAGCAGCATATTTACTGTAAATAGGCCTGTAATTCCCAGCATACCACCGGGATCAATCTTCTAATTGTGTTTCCTGGCTGTTGTGGTTTCAGAGCATAACTGCACAAGTTTCCCTATTGTTCTAATTGTCCACACAGAATACCCTTAGAGGAATAGAAAAACAGACCTTTAATAATCTGCTGCCGTCACAGATGATTTATTAGAGGTCTGGGAAACAGAAGCAGCCATTGGTCAGCGTATCAAAATGTCTAATTACAGAAGGTAACAACGTAGTTAAAATAATGCTGACTCAGTATCATCAAGGTCAGCTGACCAATCATCAACAGAGAGAGAGAGAGAGGGAGGTGAGGATGTTGGTAACCCCGTTGCAAAACAATACCAGGAGGTTACAAACGTTTCACATTTCATCAGTTTAATGAAGCAAGGGGAAGAGAGAGAACAAGAATAAGAACAAGAAAGAGAGGGAACGAGAATGAGAATGAGACGAGAGAAGAGGTACATCTGGGGGGCTGTGATTGTAGGAAGAGAGCAGCGGGGGATGGCATTAAATGAGGAGAGCAGCGGGAAGCTAATGGTATTCCAGACCTATAGTAGAGTAGGGTGGATGAAGCGCTGTGGACAACCAGCAGATGTTGGCAAAATCTAGCCCAGAAGGGACATAACACTTTACCTCCTCGGCAGATCACATCCCTGACTGAAAAGAGTTTATCGGCGCATGTCCCTCCACTTTAAATGGAAACTTCAGTTTTACTGCTGCTCTTGCCTGTGGGCCCTACAGTCCCTTTCCAATCTGCTGTGAATGTACCTCTGGCCTGAGAACGTTTTCATCTCTCAGCAAAGTGGCAGAGATTATCGATCATTTATCTACACGATATATACAAAAGTATGTGGACACCCCTTTTAAATGAGTGTATTCGGCTATTTAAGCCGCACCCGTTCTTGACAGGTGTACGAAACCGAGCACACAGCCATGCAATCTCCATAGACAAACACTGGAAATTAAAATGGCCTTACTGACTAGCTCAGTGACTTTCAATGTGGCACCATCATACTGTAGGATGCCACCTTTCCAACAAGTCAGTTCATCACATTTCTACCCTGCTAGAGCTGCCCCGGTCAACTGTAAGTGCTGCTATTATGAAGTGGAAACATCTCGGAGCACCAATGGCTCAGCCACGAAGTGGTAGGCCACACAAGTTCATAGAACGGGACCGCCAAGTACTAAAGCGCGTAGCGTGTAAAAATCGACTGTCACTACTGAGTTTGCAACTGCCTCTGGAGGCCACATCAGCACATGAACTGTTCCTCTGGAGTTTCATGAAATTGGTTTCCATGGCTGAGCAGCCGTACACAAGCCTAAGATCACCATGCACATTGACAAGCGTCGGCTGGAGTGGTTTAAAGCTCGCTGCCATTGAACTCTGGGGCAGTGGAAACGTGTTCTCTGGAGTGATGAATCACGCTTCACCATCTGGCAGTCCGACGGACAAATCTGGGTTTGGCAGATGTCAGGAGAATGCTACCTGCCCCAATGCATAGTGCCAACTGTAAAAAAAAACAGAAATACCTTATTTACATAAGTATTCAGACCTTTTGCTAAGAGACTCGAAATTGAGCCCAGCTGCATCCTGTTTCCACTGATAATCCTTGAGATGTTTTTACAACTTGATTGGAGTCCACCTGTGGTAAATTCAATTGTTTGGATGTGATTTGGAAAGGCACACACCTGTCTATTTAAGGTCCCACAGTTGACAGTGCAAGTCAGAGCAAAAACCAAGCCATGGGGTTAAAGGAATTTCCCTTAGAGCTCAGAGACAGGATTGTGTCGAGGAACAGATCTGGGGAAGGGTACCGAAAAATGTCTGCAGCATTGAAGGTCTCCAAGAACACAGTGGCCTCCATCATTCTTAAATGGAAGAAGTTTAGAACCACAAAGACTCTTCCTAGAGCTCTCTTCCCAGTCAAACTGAGCAATCGGGGGAGAAGGGCCTTGGTCAGGGAGGTGACCAAGAACCCAATGGTCACTCTGTCAAAGCTCCAGAGTTCCTCTGTGGAGATGGGAGAACCTTCCAGAAGTTCAACCATCTCTGCAGCACTCCACCAATCAGGCCTTTATGGTAGAGTGGCCAGACGGAAGCCACTGAGTAAAAGGCACATGACAGCCCGCTTGGAGTTTGCCAAAAGGCACCCAAAGACTCTCAGACCATGAGAAACCAGATTCTCTGGTCTGATGAAACCAAGATTGAACTCTTTAGCCTGAATGTCAAGCGTCACGTCTGGAGGAAACCTGGCACAATCCCTATGGTGAAGCATGGTGGTGCCAGCATCATGCTGTGGGGATGTTTGTCAGCGACAAGGACTGGGAGACTAGTCAGGATCGAGGGAGCCAAGTACAGAGAGATCCTTGATGAAAACCTGCTCCAGAGCACTCAGGACCTCAGACTGGGGCGAAGGTTCACCTTTCAACATCACAACTTCTCTAAGCACACAGCCAAGACAACGCAGGACTGGCTTCGGGACAAGTCTCTGAATGTCCTTGAGTGGCCCAGCCAGAGCCTGGACTTGAACCCGATCTAACATCTCTGGAAATACCTGAAAATAGCTGTGCAGTGACACTCCCCATCCAAACTGACCGAGCTTGAGAGGATCTGTAGAGAAGAATGTGAGAAACACCCCAAATACAGGTGTGCCAAGCTTGTAGCGTCATACCCAAGAAGACTCGAGGCTGTAATTAAGTACTGAGTAAAGGGTCTGAATGCTTCTTTTTTTTTATACATTTGCAACAACAAAAAAATCTACCTGTTTTTGCTTTGTCATTATTGGATATTGTGCGTAGATTGATGGGGGGAATAAGGCTGTAACGTAACAAAATGCGGAAAAAGTCAAGGGGTCTGAATACTTTCCCGAATGCACTGTATATGTAGTGACATTATATGGTGGATGGTGTATAGATAAGGCTTTGTGCTGTCTGTCAAGCTCACTTCCTCTCAGACTGTCCCAGTGACAGTTATCTCTTTTATGCAGTACACGATTTAGAGAGGCGGGATGACAAAATACAATAAAACTCTCAAGACATGAAATGCAGCCCCTAATAACAATTTATTCTCATGGGCGTTAATTCTGTGGAGGCAGAGGGAAATGCTTCACTGTGGTGTTTCTCAAAGAGTACATCCCAAATGGCATCCTATTCCATACGCTCTTAGAAGGGTTCCAAAAGGGTTCTTCGGCTGTTCCATATAGAACCCTCTGTGGAAAGGTTCCTACAAGGAACCCACATGGGTTCTACCTGAAGCCAAAATTATTCTACCTGGAACCAAAAAAGGGTTCTTGAAAGGGTTCAGCTATGAGGACAGTCAAATAACCCTTTTAGGTTCTAGATGGCACCTTTTTTATTAAGAGTTGTCATGACGTTGGCCTGTTGGTGATGTTTATGACCCCATAAATACCTTGCCCCCTTTTCTCTCTCTCTACTCTACAGAGGGACTATTGAAAATCTCTTTGTTAACATGGAGAGAGTATGGTAACGTCAAAAGGATGGGGAAAGGAATCATATTTCGGTAATCCAACCAGCTGAAAAGATGCGTTGGTACTCAGGGAATATGATGCCAGAACAGTTGGCATCTGGGACATTTTCACTAATGACAGGATGACATAAACTGTATCTCGGAATGTCTACACATTCTAGGTATCAGATTCACATGGTATTGTTGTGCAATTTAAATGTTAATTATGAAACTATTCTTGTGGAAAGATGAAATTTAATTTTAGCTGCTAAATAAAATAATTGGTTTTCATGAGTGAACTAGGCTCGACTCAGTGGCCCCGCCAATGTGAACAGACATGGGTTGTAAACTATGAAACATGCCCTCTCTCCTACCACTATATAAGCCCTTTACGAAAATGTAACTTTCTGTTCCAAGGACGCTAGGACGACGGTCCTCGACGTTAAAAAGGCTAAGACAATAACCTAACGAAATTAGCATCGAATTTCAACGTGAAGGTGACGATCTCCATGCAGGAAAGATGAATTTCGACTATACCAGCCGGAATATAGCATGAGCTTAAAAGTATGGCAACTTGGTATGAACTTTTTTACTCTCATTCACTCCAGAAGGGATATCTCCTAGCCGTTGAGTTAGCCGCAGCAAACGTGGGCTAGGAAAGGACGGACACACGACGACGATACTACAACGTATCCAGTTTACCACCAGAGACATTCTTCAGAGGATGGAGAGATCCCGCCTGGGCAATCCGGCCTTCCATCTACGACCATCTACGATCTATCGAAGCGCAGCTCAGAGTAAATATTCCTTGCATTTTCCTTTTCCAAATGGGCGGTTGTTTAGAATGCATGGGATTCTGTATTCATGATAGCATAGCTTCATAAGGTCCGATAGAGACCAAATCCCTTTGTTTTCCAGTCTTCCCGCGCTTTCATTCAAGCCCAACCCCCTCTCTTTGTGTAACCAGCCGTCAAATCGGTTCCGTCCACCAGGGCTGTTTTCTTGTATGACCTAATTACTATTCAATGTATGATCCTTTCTGTGTATATGTAATTCTGTGTGATTAGTTAGGTATTTAGTGAATAAATAATTCAACCCAATTTTGTATTGCTGATTCAACTTGGTAGCCAGGGTTCGTGAAGATAACCAAGAATTCTACGATGTTCAGATGAGACTGAAATAAGGTGGTGATTATTGATTGACGGCTACTGATGTAAAAGATTACCAGAGTTTATTCGGAAGATAACAGCTGTATAAACATTCTTTCGTGGTGCCCCGACTTTCTAGTTAATTAATATTACATGATTAGTTAATCAGGTAATATCAATTACAGAGAAATTATTTTATACAATAGCATGTCATATCACTTAATCCGGCATAGCCAAAGACACGACATAATGCACAGTATATAGTGCACTACTTTTAACCAGAGTCCTATAGTCCACTCGGGAAGCAGCTAGAGTGTTTTTTTAGGATGGATTGCAGGCAGTTTATTGATGGACAGGAAACTGGGTCCACTTTATCAAGAGTCAGTGCCACCCAGACTGAGGTCCAGTATATGAAAACAACACACACATTACAGGGATTCCAGAAGAGTTGTAAAACGTGTTTACAGCTTGGACCAGTAAAACTGCTAGCCAGTCAATACTTAACAAGAAGAAAGTTTTGTTTTACTATTTAAATAATTGTTTGATTAATTACACTAATAATAGGACTTTGAGATGTTGCAATATTGTCAGTGTCACTGTCAATGTCAAAAAACTTTCAAAAAGATCTGCAACGATTTGAACACTAACCTTTTCATTTTACCCAAAGTGTATATTTTCCCTTGAGCTCAGGAAGTGTGGATATTATCCACACACAATTTCATGGTCAGGGGAGGCCTTATCCCATATTAATATTTTATATTTCCAATTTTCATCCTATATCTTGGGCAGCTTTATTGAGGTTATTTCAGGTTAAGGGCATACTTTTCCACACTACTGCTTGGAATTTCAGGCTAGGAATGGAAGAATTAATCATTAGCACATTTTCTGTCAGTTGGTGAGATGGCCCATTAGAATAGTTTCATATTCATACACCACCAGTGATTTTAATGCAAACTGCACAAGCTGCTTCTGAATTAGGTCATGTCTGAATCCCGCTGTTGAAAGGGATATCATATATCATATCAGCAATCAAGTTGATTACTATACCTAGAGAGCTAACATGGACACCATGAGCATGATGGTTTTCAGTAATTACATAGCTGTTTCCTTGAACAGACTTGTTGAATGTACTGTAAGTCATCGAGAGGCAAAAATGCTGCTACTATGCTCAGAGACTTAGTAGATAAGAGAAAAATACATTTGATTTCAGTCCCAGGGGAAGAAGAGTGAATGCTCAAAATTGGATTAGACGTGAAAGCCTTAGAGCTGAGACTGAGATGATAGTCAGTGTCCCAAATGGCACCCTATTCCCTATAACGGGAATAAGGTGCAATTTGGGAAACAACCATATCTATTGCTCATTGGTCAGAGATGGGATCAAGTCACTATTATTTGAGTCACAAGCAAGTCTCAAGTCACAAGGTTAGAGTCCTAAATCGAGTGCCAAGTAGAAGTGGTTGAGTTTCGAGTCAATTCCAAGTCGTGCATTTTTTCAAGTCAAGTCTTAAATCAAGTTAAAAAAAATATCTGTATCCTACATGCAATGACTTGTTCAACTACACTCTTAGAAAAAAGGGTTCCAAAAGGGTTATTCCACTGTCCCCATAGGATAACCTTTTTGTTTCCAGGTACTACCCTTTTGGGTTCCAGGTAAAGCCCTTTTGAGTTCCATGTAGAACCCTCTGTGGAAAGGGTTTGACTTGGAATCCAAAAGAGTTATACGTTGAATATAAAAGGGTTTGTCAGGTTTCTCCTATGGGGACAGCCAAATTACCCTTTTCTAAAAGTGTACAAATCTTTGTCTACTTATTGAGGCTACCAGACATTCCTTAAAATGTTTTTGTCTACAACACATTTAGATTTTATGAACAAATTCCAAATGCACTTTTCTGTTGCCAGTTCGTCTTTGTCAGGTCTCACCGGCGTGTTTCCTGTTTCTCTGGTTCTTGTTTTCTAGTCTTCCAACCTTTCTGCCTGTCCTGACCCTGAGCGTGCCTGCCATTCTGTCCCTGATTGACTCTGCTGTGGATTACAAACCTCTGCCTGCCCTTTGCCTGCCCGAAAGTGATAATAAATATTCTGAGAACCGAACTATCCGCCTCCCGTGTCTGTATCGGGGTCATATCGTGAGTCTTGATGAAGACTAGTAGGCCTATGCTAGTATTTGTTGCTTGATGCCCCATTGCTGGTGAGCTTGCAAAGTAATCAGATGATATTCATAATCACCAAACAGTTTTAGAAGCTGCATATTTATTCATGGCAATCCTTTCTCCCTACACTTGTTGATGTTTGCGCTGCACCCGATCCTATAGCTGTAGGCCTACAGCAAATCTGTTCACTAGCGCAGTGGTTCTCAAACCTTTTGACCGGTGTCCCGCGACCCCCAAAAAGTTGTGGTTCAAAGCTTGCAACATGCACGCGCTCTGTGCAAATGTAGTCTGTCAATACAGCCATAAACGGTGATGCATTTTTCAAAACACTAGATACAGAAATAAACCGCATTTTTCACCTGCGTTTTGCGCTGAAAGTCATTCATGTTAGCAGTCAATATCAACTAGGGACATCCTGTCTCATTCCCACTTCTCTGGAGTCGGGAACAAGCAGGAATGTGGCCTACCTCTATTCAGCATAGGTTGCAGGATTGGATGGAAAGCGTGAACTTCCTCACAAACATCATTGTTAATTCCCCAGAATATGTTACATCTTTATCCCATAAGTCAAATCAAATCAAATTTTATTTGTCACATACACATGGTTAGCAGATGTTAATGCGAGTGTAGCGAAATGCTTGTGCTTCTAGTTCCGACCATGCAGTAGTATCTAACAAGTAATCTAACAAATTCACAACAACTACCTTATACACACAAGAGTAAAGGAATGAATACGAGTATGTACATATAAATATATGGATGAGCGATGGCTGACCGGCATAGGCAAGATGCAGTAGATGGTATGGAGTACAGTATATACACATATATATATATATGAGATGAGTAATGTAGGATATGTAAACATTATATAAATGGCATTGTTTAAAGTGGCTAGTGATTCATTATTTCATCCAGTTATAATTATTAAAGTGGCTAGAGATTTGGGTCGATGGCGAACGGCATAGGCAAGATACAGTAGATGGTTTAGAGTACAGTGTATACATTTGATATGAGTATGTCGGATACGTAAACATTATATACAAAATTGTTTAAAGTGGCTAGTGATACATTTGTTACATCCAATTCCTATGTTTAAAGTGGCTAGAGATTTAAGTCAGTATGTTGGCAGCAGCCACTCAATGTTAGTGATGGCTGTTTAACAGTCTGATGGCCTGGAGGTAGAAGCTGTTTTTCAGTCTCTCGGTCCCAGCTTTGATGCACCTGTACTGACCTCGCCTTCTGGATGATAGCGGGGTGAACAGGCAGTGGCTCGGGTGGTTGTTGTCCTTGATGATCTTTTTGGCCTTCCTGTGACATCGGGTGGTGTAGGTGTCCTGGAGGGCAGGTAGGTTTCCCCCGGTGATGCGCTGTGCAGTCCTCACTACCCTCTGGAGAGCCTTACGGTTGTGGGCGGAGCAGTTGCCGTACCAGGCGGTGATACAGCCCGACAGGTATTGAAGGTAGTGCGATGTTACAGCTATCTTTAGGCATACGGCCAGTACCCACCACTGAGGTAGGCCTATATACAGTAATTATAACCCAGCCAAACTAGGTCTATCTGAAAATGAAAAATATCAATGAAGTTACCAGGTAGCCTAATGTTCTGGCAAAGACACGTCCGTACCATATTGCTAAGGTGTATTGTATATGGATAGTATGAATGTAGGTAGGCAACTTTGTTTTTGCCAGGTAAAATCTTAGAAAATTAAACAAGTGCTTTCCGGTCACTAATCTGGATATGTGTACTCGCCAATGCTGATGACTGGTCATTGGTCAACAGTCAAGACGCTCAAAGACGCACTTTTGGTCAAGACGCACTTTTGGTTTTGAAGCACAGATGAGATGTTTTTCAAACAATAATTTGTTAGTGACCAGATCAATTAAGTAAATGTATAAGCATAAATACAAATCTTAGTCTATAATATTGCCTATTAAAATATGAATTAAAACACATATTCTTCCCATTCACTTTTACACTTGCGACCCCCCAAATCCTTCTCATTGCGCTAGCTCACCTGGCCTGTGTTGATTGACAATCAGAGGGCTGAGTGTCCGTTTCACTAGCCAATCTGTTTGTTTTATAAGTGTGATACTGTCTATGGCTGCATTCGGCTGGAGCAGGAGCAAAGCGTGCCCAATTATACCGGAGCGCAGAGCGAGAATCCCAAAGCAAAATTGAGAATCCCCAATTTTGCTCCAGTAGCGCTCACTTCATGAGTTCAGGGCAAGCCCGGCCCAGCATGTATTTGTAGGCTACTAGTGTGCTGCTATAGTCCATTGCTTTAGCTACTGTCATGGAGTTTGCTAAATATTTTCATAAAGAAACTGATAAAACATACTTGCAAAATTAAGGTGACTTGCAAAGATGAGGACCAAGAGAAAGAGAGGGAGTGCAGTGATATATCCACAACAAAATAATAATAGTGGAATCTGAAAAGACAAGTATCCTGAAAGCATGACGGTGTACTTACTATGTGCACATACTAAGTGTGTCATTGTAGGAAACAAAAAAATCTGATCTCTTAAAAGGTTCGCTCATTGTTGTTCTATTATCTACGCGACAAGCTTTAATTGATTTTGTCCCAATAGGCCTAGCATATTCCCAATTTCAAGGAGCTTTCCGTGTTGAGTGGGTTATTTTGCGTAAAAACCTTTAAGCCTACCTATAAAAAAATAAACACCTCTTCATCTCTGCCCAGCCTAGCAAGAGCAGCCAAAGGGGTGTTTAGCGTCCCCAGTGGCTCTGCAAGCACGGAGAGGATATTCTCCGCCTCTCCGCTGCTGGCCTGCTCTCCAGGCACCATCTCATGAGCCTGAAGCCACAGACTCTGGCCAAACCCGTGTTTCTAAAAATGTATTCAGGCACTGTAGACTGAGCCTAATAAGGCATTTTCTTTTTTTACAACAAAATGTTGTTTAAATGCTGAGCGCGTTATGTCCCTACCAGTCTATTGTGTCGCACTTGCAAATGCTTCACAATGTATTTCTTTGTAGACTATAGCCTGGAAATAATTGAAATAATATAGCCTAAATAATAAATTGTAGTTCCTTCTTAGGCTCCCTGTCTGGCTCATGACCTATTTAGAGTGTTTATCTGCTGTTTAATATGACATGTAGCCTATTTGAAATGATGAGGCTTCTTACAGTCACCTTTTCATGTGTATTAAAATACTTCTAATTCAAATCACATGGTTTGATTTCAATACTTCAAAACCAAGTGGTAGGTCCAGGTAGTCAGAAAAATAGATGGGTGTTGGTTAAATTGTGATTTTAATTAATGGAGCAGCAGTCCTCTGTGAAACGGTTTTAGTGGAGTGGTAAGAAAAGGAGATGGAGCACCAGAGAAGGTTTTCCCGACCGCTCAACTTAGCTCACATACACTGATGGAGAGTAAGCCATGCAGACTCTGTCACAAAATGAGTACACATTTTTTTTTTATCAAACCTGGCCAGATTATTTCAAGTCATCAGTTTCAAGCCTTGAAGCTGCAACCTGGTGCCAGAACATTTCCTATTATTCTTTACATAAATCCAAAACACTCCATGTAGTATTATACGTTGCCTGTCATATGGTATGTATTCACTTGGGGTTGTCCATCACCCATTTCGTATGATATGTTACAAATTACAATTTGTATTATATGTTATGAATTTGCTAAATGTTAGGGTTATGGGAAGGTATAGCTAAAAGGGTTAAGGTTAGCGTTAGGGGAAGTTTCTTCTTCCAAAAATGAATAAACAAGCACTGGTTAAGAAACGGACTGTTAAGGCTCCACGGATTGGTGAGGAATTGAAAAACTGTATGGTTGAAAGAGATGAGGCAGAAGGAGTGGCTAATAACTCTGGCTGCACATCTGACTGGCCACCTTACTGCCAATTGAGAAATGATGCGACTAAACTTAACAAAAAGAAGAAGAAACTGTATTATGAAGCCAAGGTGTCAATGACATAAAGAATGATGGGGGAAAAAACTTTGGAGTACTTTAAATGAAATTATGGGCAGAAAGACCAATTCAACTCCATCTTTCATTGAATCAGATGGCTTATTCATCACAAAACCATTTGATGTTGCCAATCTTTTTAGTGATTACTTTACTGGCAAAGTGGGCAAACTTAGGCAGGAAATGCCAACAACGAACACTGAGCCATCATATCATCATATATCCCAAAGCCGTAAACACGGGAACCCTCATAGATGTAATCCTAACTAACTTTCCCTCCAAATACACCCCTGCTGTTTTCAACCAAGATCTCAGCGATCCCTGCCTCATTGCCTGCATCCGTAATGGGTTTGCGGTCAAACGATCTCCCCTCATTACTGTTAAACGTTCCCTAAAACACTTCAGCGAGCAGGCCTTTCTAATTGACCTGGCCAGGGTATCCTGGAAGGATATTGACCTCATCCCGTCAGTAGAGGATGCCTGGTTATTCTTTAAAAGTGCCTTCCTCACCATCTTAAATAAGCATGCCCCATTCAAGAAATTTAGAACCAGGAATAGATATAGCCCTTGCTTCTCTCCAGACCTGACTGCCCTTGACCAGCGCAAAAACATCCTGTGGCGTTCTGCATTAGCATCGAACAGCCCCCGTGATATGCAACTTTTCAGGGAAGTCAGGAACCAATATACGCTGGCAGTTAGGAAAGCCAAGGCTAGCTTTTTCAAGCAGAAATTTGCCTCCTGTAACACAAACTCCAAAAAGTTCTGGGACACTGTTAAGTCCATGGAGAATAAGAGCACCTCCTCCCAGCTGCCCACTGCATTGAGGATAGGAAATACTGTCACCACCGATAAACCCACAATAATTGAGAATTTCAATAAGCATTTTTCTACGGCTGGCCATGCTTTCCACCTGGCTACCCCTACCCCGGTCAACAGCCCTGCACCCCCCCTCAGCAACTCGCCAAAGCCTTCCCCGCTTCTCCTTCTCCCAAATCCAGTCAGCTGATGTTCTAAAAGAGCTGCGAAATCTGGACCCCTACAAATCAGCCGGGCTAGACAATCTGGACCCTTTCTTTTTAAAATGATCTGCCGAAATTGTTGCAACCCCTATTACTAGCCTGTTTAACCTCTCAAGCATTCTCAATTACCAGTGGGTCGCTAGCGGGGCTCATCCCGACACTACCAGCGAAAATCTAAAGCGCCAAATTCTAAATCCGATAGTTGAATTATTAAACATCCAGCAATATACAAGTGTTCCATACTCATCAAAAGCTCTGTTTCTTGGCAATATCACAGCGTTGTCAGATTTCAAAAAGGCTTTACGGCGAAAGCAGCACATTCATTTGTTTGAGGCTAGCACCTCACATATTTTCCAATAGCCATGTATCGATTAGCCATCATGGCACACACATAACACATTTCACAGCGAATACAAATCAATTACCTGTTGAAGAACTTCTGCTGAGGTCATCCTAAGTGTCCAACGAAGACAATCCATGGTTCTTTTGTTAGAAAAAGTAACGTCTTTTATCTATAAATCCTCCATTTGGTTGGCGCATTATAATCAGAAACGACAGCCTCCACTCCTCCTTTGAAACGCGGCGCCAACTCGTTCAAATTATACCTATAAACTTGTCCAAAAACAATCAAACATAGTTTTAAATGTATCCTTAGGAACACTTTTACGTATATTTACTATTATAAATCAGCCGGAATATAAACTGAACGCTAAAGACGATAAATAAGGCACTGCGCGCTTTCTCGCGCGCCAAGAATCTGAAGAGTTTTCAGAACGTGGTGTCCCATTGCCATGCTGTTTATCAATGGTTGAAATTCATCCAAGATGGAGTAAAACACCGTGTCGTGGTTGATGACATCATAAGGAAGCGACGTGCACTGCGTTCATATGCCTATATATGGTCATTTTCGATAGGGAGGGGTTCCAAAATGAGCAATGTGTCAAAATGACTTTTTCCAGGACAGAGATTCCTCAGGGTTTTGCCTGCTATATGCGTTCTGATTGACCCACAGACAAATGGTTAACAGTTTTGGAAAATTCAGAGTGTTTCCAATGGTACTAAATATATGCATATCCCATTTTCTGGGCCTAAATGGGAGGCATTTTACTTTGGGCATGCCAGGCTCTCCAAAACAGTCACCTCTGCTGCTGGAGCTTGTGAGTTAACCTCTCTTTCGTGACGTCTGAGATTCCCAAAGACTGGAAAGCAGCTGCGGTCATCCCCCTCTTCAAAGGGGGAGACACTCTTGACCCAAACTGCTACAGACCTATATCCATCCTACCCTGCCTTTCTAAGGTCTTTGAAAGCCAAGTTAACAAACAAATTACCGACCATTTTGAATCCCACCGTACCTTTTCCGTGATGCAATCTGGCTTCAGGGCTGGTCATGGGTGCACCTCAGCCACGCTCAAGGTCCTAAATGACATCATAACCGCCATCGATAAGAGACATTATTGTGCAGCCGTTTTCATTGATCTGGCCAAGGCTTTTGACTCTGTCAATCACCTCATCCTTATCGGCAGACTCGACAGCCTTGGTTTCTCAAATGACTGCCTCGCATGATTCACCAACTACTTCTCTGATAGAGTTCAGTGTGTCAAATCGGAGGGCCTGTTGTCCGGACCTCTGGCAGTCTCTATGGGGGTGCCACAGGGTTCAATTCTTGGGCCGACTCTCTTCTCTGTATACATCAATGATGTTGCTCTTGCTGCAGGTGAGTCTCTGATTCACCTCTATGCAGACGACACCATTCTGTATACTTCTGGCCCCTCTTTGGACACTGTGTTAACTACCCTCCAGACGAGCTTCAATGCCATACAACTCTCCTTCCGTGGCCTACAACTGCTCTTAAACGCAAGTAAAACTAAATGCATGCTCTTCAACCAATCGCTGCCCGCACCTGTCCCCCCGTCCAGCATCACTACTCTGGACGGTTCTGTCTTAGATCATGTGGAAAACTACAAATACCTAGGTGTCTGGTTAGACTGTAAACTCTCCTTCCAGACTCACATCAAACATCTCCGATCTAAAATTAAATCTAGAATTGGCTTCCTATTTCGCAACAAAGCTTCCTTCACTCATGCTGCCAAACATACCCTCGTAAAACTGACCATCCTACCGATCCTCGACTTCGGTGATGTAATTTACAAAATAGCCTCCAATACTCTACTCAACAAACTGGATGCAGTCTATCACAGTGCCATCCGTTTTGTTACCAAAGCCCCATATACCACCCACCACTGCGACCTGTACGCTCTCGTAGGCTGGCCTTCGCTTTACACTTGTCGCCATATCCACTGGCTCCTGGTCATCTACAAGTCCCTGCTAGGTAAAGTCCCACCTTATCTCAGCTCGCTGGTCACCTTAGCAGCACCAACCCGTAGCACGCGCTCCATCTCACTGGCTCACTGGTCACCCCCAAAGCCAATTCCTCCTTTGGCCGACTCTCCTTCCAGTTCTCTGCTGCCAATCACTGGAACGAACTTCAAAAATCTCTGAAACTGGAGACACTTATCTCCCTCAACAGCTTTAAGCACCAGCTGTCAGAGCAGCTCACAGACCACTGTACTTGTTTATAGCCCATCTGTAAATAGCCCAACCAACTACCTCATCCCCTACCGTATTTATTTATTTATCTTGTTCCTTTGCACCCCAGTTTTTCTACATTGCACATTCATCACTGCACATTTTTACCATTCCAGTGTTAAAATGCTATATTGTAATTACTCTGCCACCATGGCCAATTTATTGTCTTACCTTCCTTATCCTACCTCATTTGCACTCTTTGTATATACAGTGGGGCAAAAAAAGTATTTAGTCAGCCACCAATTGTGCAAGTTCTCTCACTTAAAAAGATGAGAGAGGCCTGTAATTTTCATCATAGGTACACTTCAACTATGACAGACAAAATGAGGGGAAAAAAATCCAGAAAATCACATTGTAGGATTTTCTATGAATTTATTTGCAAATTATGGTGGAAAATAAGTATTTGGTCAATAACAAAAGTTTATCTCAATACTTTGTTATATACCCTTTGTTGGCAATGACAGAGGTCAAACGTTTTCTGTAAGTCTTCACAAGGTTTTCACACACTGTTGCTGGTATTTTGGCCCATTCCTCCATGCAGATCTCCTCTAGAGCAGTGATGTTTTGGGGCTGTCGCTGGGCAACACGGACTTTCAACTCCCTCCAAAGATTTTCTATGGTGTTGAGATCTGGAGACTGGCTAGGCCACTCCAGGACCTTGAAATGCTTCTTACAAAGCCACTCCTTCGTTGCCCGGGCGGTGTGTTTGGGATCATTGTCATGCTGAAAGACCCAGCCACGTTTCATCTTCAATGCCCTTGCTGATGGAAGGAGGTTTTCACTCAAAATCTCACGATACATGGCCCCATTCATTCTTCTTTCCTTTACACGGATCAGTCGTCCTGGTCCCTTTGCAGAAAAACAGCCCCAAAGCATGATGTTTCCACCCCCATGCTTCACAGTAGGTATGGTGTTCTTTGGATGCAACTCAGCATTCTTTGTCCTCCAAACCACGACGAGTTGAGTTTTTACCAAAAAGTTCTATTTTGGTTTCATCTGACCATATGACATTCTCCCAATCCTCATCTGGATCATCCAAATGCTCTCTAGCAAACTTCAGACGGGCCTGAACATGTACTGGCTTAAGCAGGGGGACACGTCTGGCACTGCAGGATTTGAGTCCCTGGCGGCGAGTGTGTTACTGATGGTAGGCTTTGTTACTTTGGTCCCAGCTCTCTGCAGGTCATTCACTAGGTCCCCGTGTGGTTCTGGGATTTTTGCTCACCGTTCTTGTGATCATTTTGACCCCACGGGTGAGATCTTGCGTGGAGCCCCAGATCGAGGAAGATTATCAGTGGTCTTGTATGTCTTCCATTTCCTAATAATTGCTCCCACAGTTGATTTCTTCAAACCAAGCTGCTTACCTATTGCAGATTCAGTCTTCCCAACCTGGTGCAGGTCTACAATTTTGTTTCTGGTGTCCTTTGACAGCTCTTTGGTCTTGGCCATAGTGGAGTTTGGAGTATGACTGTTTGAGGTTGTGGACAGGTGTCTTTTATACTGATAACAAGTTCAAACAGGTGCCATTAATACAGGTAACGAGTGGAGGACAGAGGAGCCTCTTAAAGAAGAAGTTACAGGTCTGTGAGAGCCAGAAATCCTGCTTGTTTGTATGTGACCAAATACTTATTTTCCACCATAATTTGCAAATAAATTCATTAAAAATCCTACAATGTGATTTTCTGGATTTTTATTCCTCATTTTGTCTGTCATAGTTGAAGTGTACCTATGATGAAAATTACAGGCCTCTCTCATCTTTTTAAGTGAGAGAACTTGCACAATTGGTGGCTGACTAAATACTTTTTTGCCCCACTGTAGATTAGTTTTTTTTCCTACTGTATTATTGACTGTATGTTTGTTTTACTCTATGTGTAACTCTGTGTTGTTGTATGTGTTGAACTGCTTTGCTTTATCTTGGCCAGGTTGCAGTTGTAAATGAGAACTTGTTCTCAACTTGCCTACCTGGTTAAATAAAGGTGAAATAAAATAAAAATTAAAAAAAATATTCATGCATAAAAAACAAATAATGAAAGAAACTTAAGTTAAGTTAAAATTCTGTAGTTAGTGTGGGAGAGGTGGAAAAATTGTTATCAATCAATAATGGCAAACCTCCTGACAACTTAGATGGAAAGCTTCAGACGATGGTAGCTGACTCTATGGCCACTCCTATCTGTCATATCTTTAATCTGAGTCTATGGGAAGGTGTTTGTCCTCAGGCCTGGAGGGAAGCCAAAATCATTCCGCGATCCAAGAGTGATTTACTGGTTCTAACAGCAGACCTATCAGCTTCCTGCCTGTTCTTAGCAAATTGTTGGGAAAATGGTGTTTGACCAAATACAATGCTTTTTCTCTGTAAACAAATTAACAACAGACTTTCAGCATGCTACCCAAGAGTGATAAAAGCAGCCTTTACTGGTTCTAACAGCAGACCTATCAGCTTACTGGTCATCTCTGTTGACCTGTCGCAAGACCCACTGGTAGATGCTTATTTATAAAACCCTCTTAGGCCTCACTCCCCCCTATCTGAGATATCGACTGCAGCCCTCATCCTCCACATACAACACCCGTTCTGCCAGTCACATTCTGATAAAGGTCCCCAAAGCACACATATCCTCTTTTCAGTTCGCTGCAGCTAGCAACTGGAACGAGCTGCAACAAACACTCAAACTGGACAGTTTTATCTCAATCTCTTCATTCAACGACTCAATCATGGACACTCTTACTGACAGTTGTGGCTGCTTTGCGTGATGTATTGTTGTCCCTACCTTCTTGCACTTTGTGCTGTTGTCTGTGCCCAATAATGTTTGTACCATGTTTTGTGCTTCTACAATGTTGTGTTGCTACCGTGTTGTTGTCATGTTGTGTTGCCACCATGCTGTGTTATCATGTGTTGCTGCCTTGCTATGTTGTCGTCTTAGGTCTCTCTTTATGTAGTGTTGTCTCTCTTGTCATGATGTGTGTTTTGTCCTATATTTATATATTTAAAATATATATATTGTGGTGGCCAGAAGGAAACCCAGTCCCTCACCACGCAGCACAGTCACCTGCAGCACCATGGAGAGCACCATCAGAGGACGACACAAGGTCTGGGCTAAACAGTGGTGTTCAGGACCAAGGACAGCTCTAACACAGGTGTGCACCATTTCCCCTCTGACAGGGAGCCTCAGCTGCAGACTGTTGGGCCCAATTAGTAGCCACATAAAGAGAACAAAGAAGCCACAGTAGAGGGAGGGAGAGGCAGGAGAAGAGAGCAGATACAGAGTGTTGGATCCATCCCAGCCCAGCCCAGCCCAGCCCAGCCCAGCCCAGCCCAGCCCAGCCCAGCCCTTGGACCAGTCGGAACCCAACCACCCTCTCGGAGATAGATGCCTAGTTAAGGACGTGAGTAAGATGAACCACCTTGACTAATCCTACACCTCTTCTGCCTCCCTTCCAGGAGTAAACTGATGCCACAAGGAGCAACCAGAAGAAGGAAGAGTTACCTAAGTTACAGTTTTCTCCCTTTCCCCTGCTTTATAATAAATAAAGAAACCTAAGTTTGCCCCACTGAAACTCTGCCCAGTGAGTGATTGGCTACGACCTCCAGAGTTAAAACCCTCCCAGTCTAGAAGGGAGAGGTTACAATATATATAATAATCCCAGCCCCCGTCCCTGCAGCAGGCCTTTTGCCTTTTGGTAGGCCATAATTGTAAATAAGAATTTGTTCTTAACTGACTTGCCTAGTTAAATAAAGGCTAAATAAAATAAATAAAAATACATGCTTATAGAGAAGGGCACTCAACATGTACTGCACTGACAAAAATGACTGATGATTGGTTTAAATAAATTGATAATAAGAAGATAGTGGGAGCTGTACTGTTAGATTTTAGTGCAGCCTTTGATATTATTGACCATAACCTGTTGTTGAGAAAATGTGTGTGATGGCTTTTCTGCCATATCTTGTATTCAGAGCTATCTATCTAATAGAACTCAAAGGGTTTTCTTTAATGGAAGCTTCTCTAATGTCAAACATGTAAAATGTGGTGCACCGCAGGGCTGTTCTCTAGGCCCTCTACTCTTTTCTATTTTTACCAATGACCTGTCACTATCATTAAACAAAGCCTGTGTGTCCATGTATGCTGATGACTCAACTGTATATGTGTCAGCAATCACAGCTAATGAAGTCACTGAAACCCTTAACAAGGAGTTGCAGTCAGTTTTGGAATGGGTGGCCAGTAATAAACTGGTCATGAACGTCTCTAAAACTAAGAGCATTGTATTTGGTACAAATCATTCCCCAAGCTCTAGACCTCAGAAGAATCTGGTAATAAATGGTGTGGCTGTTGAACAATTTGAGGAGACTAAATTACTCAGTGTTACCCTAGATTGTAAACTGTCATGGTCAAAACATATAGATGCAATGGTTGTAAAGATTGGGGAGAGGTATGTCCATAATAAAGAGATGCTCTGGGGTTTTTTGACACCACACTCCAAAAAGCAAGTCCTGCAGGCTCTAGTTTTATCTTATCTTGGTTATTGTCCAGCCATGTGGTCAAGTGCTGCAAAGAAAGACCTAGTTAAGCAGAAGCTGCTCCAGAACAGAGTGGCACATCTTGCTCTTCATTGTAATCAGAGGGATAATCTCTCTTGGCTAAGAGTTCAGGAGAGACTGACTGCATCACTTATTTTCATAAGAAACATTATTGTGATGAAAATTCCAAATTCTTTGCATAGTCAACTTACACACGGCTGAACAGGCCCCCATTAACATCAACGGGGCTGTAGTGGAGCGGGTCGAGAGTTCCAAGTTCCTTGGTGTCCACATCACCAACGAACTATCATGTTCCTAACACACCAAGACAGTCGTTAACAGGGCACGACAACAACTGTTCCCCCACAGGAGACTGAAAAGATTTGACATGGGTCCCCAGATCCTCAAAAAGTTCTACAGCTGAACCATCGAGAGCATCCTGACCGGTTGCATCACTGCCTGGTATGGCAACTTCTCGGCATCTGACAGTAAGGCGATGCGAAGTGTAGTGCATACGGCCCAGTACATCACTGGGGCCAAGCTTCCTGCCATCCAGGAGCTATATACTAGGCGGTGTCAGAGGATAGCCCAAAAAAATGGTCAGAGATTCCAGTCACCCAAGTCATAGACTGTTTTCTCTGCTACCGCACGGCAAGTGGTATCGGAGCGCCAAGTCTAGGACCAAAAGGCTCCTTAACAGCTTCTACCCCCAAGCCATAAGACTGCTGAACAATTAATCAAACGGCCACTGGACTATTACATTGTCCCCCCTCCCCCCCATGTGTTTTGTACATTGCTGCTACTTGCTATTTATTATCTATACATAGTCACTTCACCCCTACCTACATGTCCAAATTACCTCTAACCTGTACCCCTGCACACTGACTCCTATATACCCCCTGTATATAGCCTCGTTATTGTGTTTATTTGGGAAATATTTTGTTTACCAACAATGCAGTTCAAGAAATAGCGTTAAGAGCTTGTAAGTAAGCATTTCACGGTAAGGTCTCCACCTGTTGTATTCTGCGCATGTGACAAATACAGTTTGATTTACATCTCTCTCTGTGTGCTGTGGAGCACTTCAAATGTTTTATGGTGTGAAGTCGTCACCAAGGGGACTCCTCCTGCAGAGCTGTTCCTCCATTCCTACCACCTACATGTCAAAATTACCTCGACTAACCCGCACATTGACTCAGTACCGATACCTCCTGTCTATAACCTCGTTATTTTTATTTTATTTGGTAAATATTTTCTTAACTCTTTCTTGAACTGCATTGTTGGTTAAGGGCTTGTAAGTAAGCATTTCACGGTAAGGTCTACACATGTATTCGACGCATGTGACAAATATCGTTTGATTTTATTTGATTTTGATTTGACACACACACTTAACCCACCAGACATGTCACCAGGGGTCTTTTCACAGTCCACAAATACAGAAAACTTTCAAGAAACCGTACAGTATTATATAGAGCCATTCCATCTCATATTGCTCCAATGAACAGCAGACCTGGTTTCAAAAAACAGATAAAGCAACATCTCAGGGCACAACCCCTCTCCCCTATTTGACCTGGATATTTTGTGTGTATGTTTTGATAAGTAGGCTATGTGTGTCGTTTTCAAATGTATGTAGTTCTTTCCTTGAGCTGCTCTTGTTAATTAATGTCCTGTATTATGTGCTGTTTTATGTTTGTTGTGGACCCCAGGAATAGTAACTGCTGCTTTCGCAACAGCTAATGTGGATCCTAATAAAATACCCCAAAAATGTTGCTAAAATGGTAAAGTTGTCCCTGATGCGATCCGAACTCACAAACTTTGGGTATCTAGACATTTGTGTTCTACGCCCAACCAAAAACTCCTTTCGGCAAATCTGACCACTACTCCATTTTGCTCCTCCCTTCCTATAGGCAGAAACTCAAACAGATGTGCCCATGACAAGGACTATTCAACGCTGACCAATCGGAATCCACGCTTCAAGATTGTTTTGATCACGCGGACTGGGACATGTAGCCTTAGAGAATATTATTGATTTATATGCTGATTTGGTAAGAGTGAGTTTATAAGGAAGTGCATAGGAGATGTTGTACCCACTGTGACTATTAAAACCTACCCTAACCAGAAACTGTGGATAGACGGCGGAATTCGCGCAAAACTGAAAGCACGAACCCCCGCATTTAACCATGGAAAGGCAACTGGGAATATGGCTGAATACAAACAGTTTGGTTATTCCCTCCGCAAGGCAATCAAACAAGCGAAATGTCACTATAGGGACAAAGTGGAGTCGCAATTCAACGGCTCAGACACGAGACGTATGTGGCAGGATCTACAGACAATCACGGACTACAAAAAGAAAAAAAGAAAACCAGCCTTGTCCAGACAAACTAAACACCTTCTTCTTCTTTTTCTTCAGTGCCTCCGACGTGGCCCGCTACAAAGGACTGTGGGCTCTCCTTCTCCATGGTCGACGTGAGTAAGACATTTAAACGTGTTAACCCTCGAAAAGGCTGCTGGCCCAGACGACATCCCTAGCCGCATCCTCAGAGCATGCGCAGACCAACTGTCTGGTGTGTTTTCAATCTCTCCCTATCCCAGTCTGCTGTCCCCACATGCTTCAAGATGGCCACCATTGTTCCTGTACCCAAGAAGGCAAAGGTAACTGAAATAAATGACTATCGTCCCGTAGCACTCACTTCTGTCATCATGAAGTGCTTTGAGAGACTAGTCATGGATCATATCATCATGTCACCACAGACCCACTTCAATATGCATACAGCTCAAACAGGTCCACAGATGATGCAATCATCATCACACTGCATACATCCCTATCCCACATGGACAAGAGGAATACCTATGTAAGAATGCTGTTAATTGACTACAGCTCAGCATTCAACACCGTAGAACCCTCCAAGCTCTTCATTAAGCTTGAGGCCCAGGGTCTCAACCCCGCCCTGTACAATTTGGTCCTGGACCTCCTGACGGGCTGCCCCCAGGTGGTGAAAGTAGTAAACAACATCTCCACTTTGCTGAACCTCAACACCTCCCCACATGGGTGAGTGCTCAGCCCCCTCCTGTACTTCCTGCCAAAACTGTAATTTGTTAACAAGAAATTGGTCGGAAGTTTACATAACCTTAGGTTGGAGTCATTAAAACTCGTTTTTCAACCACTCCACAAATGTCTTATTAACATGACACTAGTAATTATTCCAACAATTGTTTACAGACAGATTATTTCACTCAGAATTCACTGTATCACAATTCCAGTGGGTCAGAAGTTTACATACACTAAGTTGACAGCTTGTAAAATTCCAGAAACGTCAGGCTTTAGAATCTTCTGATAGGCTAATTGACATAATTTGAGTAAATTGGAGGTGTACCTGTGGATGTATTTCAAGGCCTACCTTGCTTGACGTCATGGGAAATCAAAAGAAATTTGTAATTTCCGAATGCCTGAAGGTACCACGTTCATCTGTACAAACAATAGTACGCAAGTATAAACACCATGGGACCACGCAGCCGTCATGCCACTCAAGAGGAAGACGCGTTCTGTCTCCTTGAGATGAACGCACTTGCTGGAGAAAACAGGTACAGAAGTATCTATATCCACAGTAAAACGAGTGCTATATCGATATAACCTGAAAGGTCGCTCAGCAAGGAAGAAGCCACTGCTCCAAAACCGCCATAAAAAAGCCAGACTATGGTTTGCAACTGCACATGGGGACAAAGATCGTACTTTTTGGAGAAATGTCCTCTGGTCTGATGAAACAAAAATAGAACTGTTTGGCCATAATGACCATTGTTATGTTTGGAGAAAAAAGGGGAGGCTTGCAAGCCGAAAAACCCCATCCCAACCGTGAAGCACGGGGGTGGCAGCATCATGTTGTGGTGGTGCTTTGCTGCAGGAGGGACTGGTGCACTTCACAAAATAGATGGCATCATGAGGGAGGAAAATTATGTGGATATATTGAAGCAACATCTCAAGACATCAGTCAGGAAGTTAAAGCTTGGTCGCAAATGGGTCTTCCAAATGGACAATGACCACAAGCATACTTCCAAAGTTGTGGCAAATGGCTTAAGGACAACAAAGTCAAGGTATTGGAGTGGCCATCACAAAGCCCTGACCTAAATCCTATAGAAAATTTGTGGGCAGAACTGAAAAAGCGTGTGCGAGCAAGGAGGCCTACAAACCTGACTCAGTTACACCAGCTCTGTCAGGAGGAATGGGCCAAAATTCACCCAACTTATTGTGGGAAGCTTGTGGAAGGCTACCCAAAACGTTTGACCCAAGTTAAACAATTTAAATGCAATGCTACCAAATACTAAATGAGTGCATGTAGACTTCTGACCCACTGGGAATGTGATGAAAGAAATAAAAGCTGAAATAAATAATTCTCTCTACTATTATTCTGACATTTCACATTCTTAAAATAAAGTGGTGATCCTAACTGACCTAAGCCAGTGACTTTTTATTAGGATTAAATGTCAGCAATTGTGAAAAACTGAGTTTAAATGTATTTGGTATGTAAACTTCCGACTTCAACTGTATACTGTATTTCATACCATCTATTGCATCTTGACTATGCCGCTCGGTCATTGCTCATCCATATATTTATATGTATATATATTCTTATTTCATCCCTTTACTTAGATTTGTGTGTATTAGGTAGTTGTTGAGGAATTTTGATTACTTGTTAGATATTACTGCACTGTCGGAACTAGAAGCACAAGCATTTAGTTACACTCGCAATAACATCTGCTAACCATGTGTATGTGACCAATAAAATTTGAATTGATTTGATCAATATGACTTTGTTTTATTTTTTCAATTATAATTCAATAAATATGAGATGTGTATTTAAAACATTTACATTTTACATTTTGGTCATTTAGCAGATGCTCTTATCCAGAGCGATTTACAGTAAGCACATTCATCTTAAAAAACCTACAAACTTTCCATTCCAGCTAAATGATGGATATAGTTTAAAAAAAAACTAATTTTCATATACAGTACCAGTCAATAGTATGGACACGCCTACTCATTCAAGGGTTTTTCTTTATCTTTACTATTTTCTACATCGTAGAATAGTGAAGACATGAAAACTATGAAATAACACACATGGAATCATGTAGTAACCAAAAAAAGTGTTGAACAAATCAAAATATATTTGAGATTTTAGATTCTTCAAAGTAGCCACACTATGCCTTGATGACAGCTTTGCACACTCTGGTGGTTGTGGCGTCGACAGCAGTCTGTCCCAAGAAGTAGCAGTCTCCGGAAATTCTTCTTCTTCGGGATTGGGTTGGCGGATCGCATCGAATTTAAAGGTGCATACACTTCCACCTACTCTACTAAAGTGTCAGGCCAGTCACGGCCTACCTACATTAAATTATCTCATATACCAAAATACTTATCTGCAGCTGCCACCACAACATCTATTTTCTGTGATTTACTTTCCATTTCTGAGATATAGTTGATAACCATTGCTATAAACGCTAATAAGCCAACATTACTGATTCATAACTCACTCGTTACCCTATCCCTCTGTACTGGCACAAATCTACTACTCACTGGGATCCTCTCAGGATCCTTCACCCTTGACCCATCCTCCTCCACTTTCTTCATCCACCAACTACACAATCCTCCGTCCCGTGCCCTCCTGCACACTTCCCACATCTTGGAATCTCCCTCCTACACACTGCTGCACCACGACTATAACGTTGCATCTGAAACAGAGCAGTGGATTCTGCACAACAGCTCTAACAGGATAACTGATATATACTAACATGACTTTTGTCTAGTAGAGACTCTGACTCAAAACTCAAAAGGACAATGACTCATCTGTTTCACCACACTCCCCACCGGGTCTGCGTCACACCAAATGGCGGGCATCACAAACACCAGGAATGTTCAACTTCAATTGTTCCCCCTCCAAACTTAACGCTACTCCAGATATCATGGCCCTATTCCTAAGAGCAAAGCAAGAAACAGATCTTGACCCAAGTTGCGTGAGACGAAGCGCCTTCTGCCTCTGGTCAGAAGAAACACAAACAAATATCACAAGTCCACTACAGGTTACCTTCACTGATTCAACAACACCCAACTCCTTTCTCACCCACCCTGAAACCACAAATGCATCTGCCAAAAGGCAAAGGGTCCACTTTCTCCAGTCCACCTTCATCATGTCTGACACCATTCTTCCTCAACATCTTCCAACTACACTCGGCTCTTCTTCTTCCTCACTGTCCACGTCTATCTGTTCACCGCGCTCTTGCCGTGCCTTCATCCACTGCATTGCTTGCAAAGCACGCACCGAAGGCGTTTCTCCAAAACCCAACTTCTGTTACTTAGCCCACTGTACAAGTCTGGCTCTCTCTGATTTCTACATGCTTCCTCAGTCACTGGAAATATCTCTGAGCTCTCCTTTCAAGCGGTGCAGTGGCTCGTTAGGGTGAATCAACACAGGTGTGCCAATACAGGGAAGTGTCCATCTCCAAGGAGACCAGCCAAGGGGGATGGGACTGAACTAATAAACTAGGGAAAACGCACAGAAGGGAGAAAGACGCATCAAACCAATAAAAACATGCAAAACAAGCATAAAAGACACAGTTACTAAATGAATATCCACTGCAACTCAAATAAACACCATATTCACAAAATATGAGCTGGAAAATAATAACTGACTTGTGCCTGCGACATAGAAGCACTATTGCTAATGATTGCGCTCATCTGAATACGTATCATTAGGGTTATAACAATAAACAAAATAGTACTATTTTCCTGCAAAAGATCTTCCCATTGTACGTCCAACTAATTATGTCTGTTGGCACAATCGCAAAACCACTGCCACAATGTGTGTATGGGGGCCAAATTGACCTATCGGCAATCCCCTGTCCTCTGACGTGTGCTTACCTATGTTCATTGATGTGGCGGTGCATGTAGCGATATCCGGGTGCATTGAATTTGCATTTGAAATGAGGCCTGGGCTTGGGCTGTTCGATGGCAATATCCCAGGTGACTATTTTGTTGTTGTCGGTCACTGTCTGGGCCCTGCGAGGACTGTTTTATTTTCATTTCCCCTCTTATCTTGTAATTTCCGACAGCTCTACATGGCCTGTAGTGGTTCCTAGGAGGGCCAATCAATAGCCAGTTAATAAGTCACTTTGGAGGTGAATGAGGATTTTGTGTGCACATTGAGTCAGGGGCTTTAAGAAACATTGGTTGCATCTCAAATGGCACTCTATTGCCTATAACCCTATAGAGCACTACTGTTAACCAGGGCCCATAGAGCTCAGGTCAAAAGTAGTGCACTATATAGGGAATAGGGTGCCATTTGGGACACAGCTACCTACTGGGCACACACTGGTTGAAACAACGTTTTTTCCACTTCATTTCAATGAAATTACGTTGAACCAACGTGGAATACACGTTGAATTGATGTAGACTACAACAGTATGTGGACACCCCTTCAAATTAGTGGATTTGGCTATTTCACCCTCACCTGTTGCTGACAGGTGTACAAAATCGACAACACAGCCATGTAATCTCGACAAACATTGGCAGTAAAAATGGCCTTACTGAAGAGCTCAGTGACTTTCAACGTGCCACGGTCATAGGATGCTACCTTTCCAACAAGTCAGTTTGTCAAATTTCTGCCCTGCAAGAGCTTACCGGTCAACTGTAAGTGCTGTTACTGTGAAGTGAAAACGTCTAGGAGCAACAACAGCTCAGCTGCGAAGTGGTAGGCCACACAAGCTCACAGAAAAGGGCTGCCGAGTGATGATACGCATAGTGCGTAAAAAACGTCTGTCCTTGATTGCAACACTCACTACCGAGCTCCAAACTGCCTCTGGAAGCAACATCAGCACAATAACTGTTCATCGGGAGATTCATGAAATGTGTTTCCATGGCCGAGCAGCCGCACACAAGCCTAAGATCACCATGTGTAATGCCAAGCGTTGGCTGGAGTGGTGTAAAGCTTCGCTGCCATTGGAAACATTCTCTGAAGTGATGAATCACGCTTCACCATCGTTCCAACTGTAAAGTTTGGTGGAGGAGGAATAATGGTCTGTGGCTGTTTTCCATGGTTTGGGCTATGCCGCTGAGGTCCAGTGTAGGGAAATCTTAACGCTACAACATACAATGACATTCTAGACGATTCTGTGCTTCCAACTTTGTGGCAAAAGTTTGGGGAAGGCCCTTTCCTGTTTCAACATGACAACGCCACCGTGCACAGAGCGAGGCCCATACAGAATGGTTTATTGAGATCGGTGTGGAGGAACTTGACTGGCTTGCACAGAGCTCTGACCTTAACCCCATCGAACACCTTCTAGATTAATTGGAACGCTGAAAACGAGCCAGATCTATGGTATCAAAAATGGTACCAAAACATTTCTGCAGAATTGAAGGTCCCCAAGAGCACAGAGGCCTCCATCATTCTTAAATGGAAGAAGTTTGGAACCCCCAAGCTTATTCTTAGAGGTGGACACCCGGCCAAACTGAGCAATCGGGGGAGAAGGGCCTTGGCCAGAGAAGTGACCAAGAACCCGATGGTCACTCTGACAGAGCTCTAGAGTTCCTCTGTGGAGATGGGAGAACCTTCCAAAAGGACAACCATCTCTGCAGAACTAAAAACCTGTTTTTGATTTGTTATTATGGCGTATCGTGTGTAGATTTAAGAGGAAAAAAACTATTTAATAAATGTTAGAATAAGGTTAACAATAACAATAACATAACAAAAAGGGCCTGAATACTTTCCAAAGGCATAGTAAAGGCCACACAGGCTTTAGTGTCAGCTGTGTTTCACCTCACGTTTGTCTTCAAGCTATTTTTTTTATTTTTATTTAACCTTTATTTAACTAGGCAAGTCAGTTAAGAACAAATTCTTATTTACAATAACGGCCTACACCGGCCAAACTTGGACGACGCTGGGCCAATGGTGCGCCGCCCTATGGGACTCCCAATCACGGCCAGATGTGATACAATTTGCTTTTATACTTCCAGTATATAACTGATTAATCCACAATGAATGGTACAGCTCTGAATGTGAGCTAGTTACTAGTACTGAAGATAATGTAATGTGTTTTCAAGATTGATTAGAGCTAACGAATGCAGGCCATGCTTGTGCTTGAAGACCTCATCAAATACGCAATAAACAACGTTGCTAATGAAGCAATAGGTGCATTTTATTATAGTATTCTTGAGAAAAGAAATAGCGTTTTATAGAAAAACATACATTTATTACATGCATTACCTTGACTGCTCATGAAATGAAATGTGTTCTCCTGGTTGAAAAATAACCACAGTCATTGTCGAAACTGTGGAATTATCACTGTGGAATTATGTCGAACAAGATGTCTAGATTCCACACAACAGAAACTAAATTCTATTTTTTTTATTGCCTTCTATTAAAAAGTTTTTGTCTTGTGAGAGCTCAGATCCATTATGCATGAGACCTTGCTCTGTTATGTCCCTGTTATGTCTCTGTTATGTCTCTGTTATGTCCCTGTTATGTCCCTGTTATGTCTCTGTTATGTCTCTGTTATGTCTCTGTTATGTCTCTGTTATGTCCCTGTTATGTCTCTGTTATGTCTCTGTTATGTCCCTGTTATGTCTCTGTTATGTCCCTGTTATGTCCCTGTTATGTCCCTGTTATGTCTCTTATGTCTCTGTTATGTCCCTGTTATGTCTCTGTTATGTCCCTGTTATGTCTCTTATGTCTCTGTTATGTCCCTGTTATGTCTCTGTTATGTCTCTGTTATGTCCCTGTTATGTCTCTGTTATGTCCCTGTTATGTCCCTGTTATGTCCCTGTTATGTATCTTATGTCTCTGTTATGTCCCTGTTATGTCTCTGTTATGTCCCTGTTATGTCTCTTATGTCTCTGTTATGTCCCTGTTATGTCCCTGTTATGTCTCTGTTATGTCTCTTATGTCCTTGTTATGTCTCTGTTATGTCCCTGTTATGTCCCTGTTATGTCCCTGTTATGTCTCTGTTATGTCCCTGTTATGTCCCTGTTATGTCCCTGTTATGTCTCTGTTATGTCCCTGTTATGTCTCTGTTATGTCCCTGTTAGGTCTCTGTTATGTCTCTGTTATGTCCCTGTTATGTCTCTGTTATGTCTCTGTTATGTCCCTGGTATGTCTCTGTTATGTCTCTGTTATGTCTCTGTTTGTGTTGGAGGTCATCTTCAGTAGCCGTCTGAATTGCAGGCTAAGGAAAACATTGGCTCAAAGGGGCTTTCATTGGAAAGATGGACTACTATCCTGATATTCAATACAGAAGATGAATTTTATAGAACAAGGCCTATGATCCTGCTTTCACAGAACAACTCATCTTTCAAATGTTATTGTTCACTCTAAAATGGTGTGTGTGTGTGTGTGTGTGTGCTTAGGTGCCAGTGTTTTTTCCAAGGAGTAAATTCAATTAGAAATTAGAGATTGAATCCTTAAAGGGGCATGATCCCTTATTCACTCAATGTAGATGAAGGGGAAGAGACAGGTTAAAACCTCTTAAGGATCGGACCCTTTTTTAAAAAATTTGCCTAAAATGACATTTGAAAGGAAACAGATTTGACGTTTGTGGAAATGTGAAATTAATGTAGGAGAATTTAACACATTAGATCTGGTGAAAGATAATACAAAAACAAAAAAAAATAACATATTTTTTTGTATTTTTTTTGTTCCATCATCTTTGAAATGCAAGAGGAAGACCATTATCTGACTTAGGACTCTAGGTGCAATTTAGATTTTGGCCACTAGATGGCAGCAGTGTATGTGCAAAGTTTTAGACTGATCCAATGAACCATTGCATTTCTGTTCAAAATGTTCTATTAAGTCTGCCTAAATGTGCCTAATTGGTCAACATATACATTTTCAAGTACATAACTGTGCACTCTCCTCAAACAATAGCATGTTGTCACTGTAATAGCTACTGTAAATTGGACAGTGCAGTTAGATTAACAATAATTTAAGCTTACTGCCCATATAAGATATGTCTATGTCCTGGGAAATGTTCTTGTTACCTACAACGTCATGCTAATCACATTAGCGCACGTTAGCTCAACCTTCCAGAGGGTGGGACACCTATCTGTAGAGATCCTTAAGACGTTAAAGAAGCCTTGATTCGACTGAGACATGGATTGTGTTTGTGTGCCATTCAGAGGGTGAATTGGACAGACAAAAAATGCAAATGCCTTTGAATGGGGTATGAAATTAGGTGTCAGGCGCACCGGTTTATGTCAAGAACTGCAACGCTGCTGGGATTTTCGCGCTCAACAGTTTCCTGTGTGTATCAAGAATGGTCCACCACCCAAAGGACATACAGCCAACTCGACAACTGTGGGAAGCCTTGTAGTCAACATGGGCCAGCATCGCTGTGGAACTCTTTCGACACCTTGTTGAGTTCATGCCCGATGAAATGAGGCTGTTCTGAGCTTAGTTCGACTGTCGTACCCCATCAGAACCCAATATATAAGCTTGTTTTACTCCAATGTTTGTAAACAAAAAGAGGAAGTAAACGTAAACAAACGCTATATAGCTTTAAAACTATAATTTTGATATCATGGATAGTCAGTCCATGCATCTATAACTCTGTCTATGAATTTGAGAGCGCTTACATTTATTCAGACCCATCCGGTAGTGGGAAGGACGCTTTGTTATTGTTTCAAGTGCCAATTGCCGCTTTGATGGTTGAACTGCCATGTCCGTTTGCGATATTACAACGACAAAGAGGTTTACTGCAAACCACAATCGGGGTTTTGTTCCCTCTGACATTATTGCACACGCTACAGGAGAGCAGCATATGCACTGTAATGTTTTTTGTTTTTTATTTACTGCTATATTTTGGATTGGTTTGGCTGCTTGAACACTGCGGAGTTGTGTATAGTATTGCTTGAAATGCAATGTCAGTATGAGTTACAGAATAATTCGATTCATTCCATCGTGGGAATGATTGCCATTTGATGGCAGCCATTGTTCATATTCATGACTTGCAAACAGTTTTTGTTTGAAGACTTCCCAGCCGTCATTGCGCTCATGCTAATTCACTTTTGTACAAAATTAGCGTCTCTCTGCAATGGAATACACATTTATCAGCAAAATAGGCAAATGGTGGTTTCGGTTCATCCCCCCTGTGTTTTCCTTAATTTGTCTCTATTAGTGCAGCACGGTCTAGGAATTAGGCACACCGATAACGCTTCCCAGACACAGTCTTTATGCTTTATAAGCATATGGTGTTATGGCAAGCTTGGTGAGTAACTTCAAACATGCTCTCACATGTATTATTCATTATAATATGAATTGTCATTTGTAGCTTTTCCTGTGGCAATGGTCTATTTTGGTTTAATGTCTCACTATGGAACTATCTATCTGAGTTTGGAACTAGACACACCAGCCACACACATAAGGAAGTTCAGAAACCACATTCTACCGACGAACCCAGAGGTTGTCAGTGTGTCAACTGTGTCAATAGTGACTCAATCCCTTGTATAGATGTTGCACAGACACCATTCACATCCCAGTCCCGGCGTATTTAGAATATTTAGAAACATCCCTGTCAGAGAAGTCACCGACTTCGTTCTTCCCTCCCACTCAGCAGACTATAATCTTAACCTGACCCCCCACAACACACACACACAGTCCTCCCTGCAGTCTGCTGTTCTTCCTCCCATCCTGCTATCAGTCCGGTCCCTGGGATGGTGCTGCAGATAAAGCAGAGAACAGAAAGTAGGATATTATACCCTCAGCTGGTGGAGGCAGGCCAAGAACTCATGTATGCATGGATTTTTTTGCCTCTCAGATGGGGAATGTACTTGGTGATTAAAACACACAGGTTCATGCCTTCACCACCAAATGAATTGGGTAAACAGACACTGTGTTTTAGTGACGGGAATGGAGTGTTTTGAGTGTTTTGTCACTCTACAAAGATGATCTGGTGCTGTACCGTCGCAGTGGATATAGCAATGAGTAGGCAGACAAAGATATGATGTTTTACTGCCTGAGCTGAATGCTTTTATTTGCAAAGTGGAGAATAATAGCTGTAAAAAAAATACTCCAAATATTTACTAAATAATAAACAACGAAGAGCATTAAATGGACTGAAAACAATATCACCATGAGCAGCAGCAGGTATAGCCCAGCCTTCCCCTGTCTAGCCACAGCAGAAACTGAGGGGTTGAAATACCACTTTCCCATAATGCAATTCACCATGGAACATAGCATTGGCATTATACATTGATGATCAATTAACTTCAAAACTAAAGGTATAAACAAACTCTGGCAACAACCATACTGTACATATAACAAGAGCATCCATTTCAACAAAGGTACTAAATCATGCCTATAATCACATATTTAAGTGTTTAGCAAGTATTCTCCCCCTGGGACAATTAATAGGTTGGCGTAAACCACAATGAAGCTAAAGCCATTTGTTTGAAACAGAGAGAAGAAAGAGGGCAGAAGCTCTATTTGTTCTATTTGAAAGTGATGGCATGTCGATTTGGAGATGATAGTGAGAAGGAATGGATTACAGTGGCTAACAAGAGAGGTCAAGTGCTGGTGGGAATCTAGTAAATCCAAGAATAGTTCTGACTCTGTTTTTAGTCAGAGTGAGGGATTTGAACAAATGGTTACCTGTGAGATCCATTTGACGTCTTGGTGAAAAAGATGCATTGGATGAGGTGGCGTCAGTGAGAATAACAAGAAGTAGGCTATTTTAGTTTTGTTGTGTGCCCGCGGAGCAGAAGGAGCGTGCTTTGCACCTAAAAAAAGATATCGGATTGGAATGTCCCCAGGGTGCTGCAAATAGTGAGTACAAAAGATATACTGTAACTGAAGAAATAGATGGAGTGGTTGGTGCACACCTTCTGACCCGCATGGTGGATCCATTCTATTGTTCTTTGAAGAAGAGTCGCTCCCTTCTCCCTTCTCATTTTGGGGTTATATGAGATACCCTGTAAGAGCCTTCATGCCAAAAACGCATGCAGTTTGATACACTCGAAATAGCTGAGGTTAAATGCTTCAATTGTGGTAGCGAACATGCGCCCAAACTCCTGAAGTCTCCTGTTAGGGTGAAGAATAAGGGATGTCTAGTGTGTCTCCTATCCAGAGGTGGTGAGAAGAGTGGAAGATGTAACAGTGAAGAAACAATGGTAGTAGTAGTAGAGACATCAGTGAATATTCTTTGTCAACAGAGGGATCTTGACATGTTGCGTGTCAAAAAGGTGGACTTTGTATCTTTTATTGTGCAAGGGTGATTTACTGCACAATGCAAACAGAAAAATCTGAGAAAATAGGCAACATTGTGAGAGCGTCTGTTTCATGGGAATCAGGGATTTGACAGCAAAGGCCATACAAGGAATCCTGTCGACGAAGGTACCGCCCTCACAGGCCCCTGAGTCTGCAGGGATGTGACTTGGATTCGACTGTGACTGAAGAAGTGGTATGGTTGTGATTGACACCACAGACTATCCATTATATTGACCAGATACTCAAGTGACCGCTCTAACAATGAAAATAATGTCTTCAAGAATAGAAGGCAGTCGAGAGGAGGCAAGATCAGGTGGGATCATTCTAGCCAATGACAGGGCTATACGTGTGAGAACAACAGGCACAACTTCGACAAGTGTTTTTTCTCAAAGTTACTGGGATGTCATGTGTCCTACTTATATCAGTACACTAGAAACAACCTAAGCATTATGAAATTGATATTTGATCGAATAAGCCACAGGTAGCAAATAAGCCATTACATTTGTTGTTAACCAAATTTGACACTCTCATGGACCTCCATTCAAAAACTCCTCGATTGGTGAGCAAAACGCCACCTGCTGGAGAAGACCGATTTTGGGCCCAGTTATCCCTCTCGCATCGCCACTTTCTCTCTGACCACACACACCGCACCAAATGTAGATCTGCCGATCGTCTGACGCTCGTTCGCTTGCTGACTATGTGGTGTGTTTTGGGGACCACCCACCGATAGCACCTGACTGACGGCATTTGCTAGCTTTTCTACATATAGACTCAGTTTCCCTACGGCTAGAGACAGTTCTGCTCTGAGCCAATCAGAGAATGCGAGAAGAGAGCTGAAGTTCCAGAGGGCCAGCTCTGGCTCCAAGACATAGGAGACAAACTCCACTGCGGCTAGCTAGGGCCCTAACAAAGGATGACCCAGCCTGCCCAACGATGCCTCTCTACCAGACAAACTCAACGCATTTTCTGCACGCTTGACAATAACAACATCTTCCTGGGTGTGAGCGCCACCAGCGACTCAAAAGATTGGGTGATCTCGCTCTCCAAGGCCAGGATGAATAAAATCTTTAAATCAGATCTTAACCCGCAAGGCTGCAGGGCCCGATGGTGTTCTTCTTGTCCCAGTCTGTAATCCCCAGTCTGTAATCCCCACATGTTAAAGATGACCACCATCATTCCTGTTCCCAAGACCTCCAAAGCTTCATGCCACTGTAGCACCCACATCTGTAATGAAGAAGTTCTTTGAGAGGCTGGTTATGGCACACATCATCTCCATTTGTATTTATTAGGGATCCCCCTATCAGCTCTTCCTGAGGTCCAAACACATTAAGGTACTTACATCAGACATAAAACAAAATACTAAACAGTACATCATATAATATTATTACACCACCAGATATCTACAATACAGAATGTATAACACCACCATACAACAATATTTCAATGTACTGTTTGTGTGTGTAGAGTGCGTGTGCTAGTGCCTGTGTGCGTATATGCATGTGTCTGTACGTGTGTGTGTGTGTGTGTCTTCACAGTCCCCTCTGTTCCATAAGATGTTTTTTTTTGCCTGTTTTTTTTATCTGATTCTGCTGCTTACATCAGTTACCTAGACTGACTCCCAATTTCCATACCTCCCCAACAGATCCATAGACAACACAATCTCAATTGCACTCCACACTGCCCTCACAACACTAGATAAGGGGAATACCTACACTACCGTTCAAAAGTTTTGGGGTCACTTAGAAATGTCCTTGTTTTCGAAAGAAAAGCAAAAAAATTTGCTCATTAAAATAACATAAAATTGATCAGAAATACAGTGTAGACAGTGTTAATGTTGTAAATGACTATTGTAACTGGAAACGGCAGATTTTTTATGGAATTTCTACATAGGCGTACAGAGGCCCATTATCAGCAACCATCACTCCTGTGTTCCAATGGCACGTTGTGTTAGCTAATCCAAGTTTATCATTTTAAAAGGCTAATTGATCATTAGAAAACCCTTTTGTAATTATGTTAGCACAGCTGAAGAAATAGAAGAAATAGATGGAGTGGTTGGTGCACACCTTCTGACCCGCATGGTGGATCCATTCTATTGTTCTTTGAAGAAGAGTCTCTCCCTTCTTGTACTGATTAAAGAAGCAATAAAACTGGCCTTCTTTAGACTAGTTGAGTATCTGGAGCATCAGCATTTGTGGGTTTGATTACAGGCTCAAAATGGCCAGAAACAAAACTTTCTTCTGAAACTCGTCAGTCTATTCTTGTTTTGATAAATTAAGGCTATTCCATGCGAGAAATTGCCAAGAAACGGAAGATCTCGTACACCGCTGTGTTCTAATCCCTTCACAGAACAGCGCAAACTGGCTCTAACCAGAATAGAAAGAGGAGTGGGAGGCCCCGGTGCACAACTGAGCAAGAGGACAAGTACATTAGAGTGTCTAGTTTGAGAAACAGACGCCTCACAAGTCCTCAACTGGCAGCTTCATTAAATAGCACCCGCAAAACACCAGTCTCAACGTCAACAGTGAAGAGGTAACTCCAGGATGCTGGCCTTCTTGTCAGAGCTGCAAAGAAAAAGCCATATCTCAGACTAGCCAATAAAAATAAAAGATTAAGATGGGCTAAAGAACACAGGCACTGTACACTGTACTCTGCCTAGAAGGGCAGCATCCTGGAGTCGCCTCTTCACTGTTGATGTTGAGACAGAGTTTTGTAAGTAAGTTCGTCACGACTTACTGGAGGAGTGGTTATGGATTACTTACATGCCCACTTTTGCCAATGATGCCCAATTGCCCAGAGGCAACACTTTGTGGTCTTCCCCCAGCTGCCATGCGGACGTTTATTGTCAAGTCTGCATAAGCACAAAAAGCTTATTTCTCTCAAATATTGTGCAAAAATGTGTTTACATCCCTATTAGTGAGAATTTCTGCTTTACCAAGATAATCCATCCACCTGACAGGTGTGGAATATCAAGAAGCTGATTAAACAGCATGGTCGTTACAGAGGTGCATCTTGTGCTGGGAACAATAAAAGGCCACTCTAAAATGTGCAGTTTTGTCACACAACACAATGCCACAGATGTTTCAAGTTTTGAGGTTTTGCCAGATAATTGAATGTTAATAATAAACAAACTTCAATGTCGTTTTAGAGAATTTGGCAGAACGTACAACTGGCCTCACAACTGCAGACCATGTGTAACTACGCCAGCCCAGGACCTCCACATCCGGTTTCTTCACCTGAGGGATCATCTGAGACCAGCCACCCGGACAGCTGATGGAACTGAGGAGTATTTCTGTCTGTAATAAAGCCCTTTAGTGGGGAAAAACATTCTGATTGACTGAGCCTGGCTTCCCAGTGGTTGTGCCTATGCCCTCCCAGGACCACCCATGGCTGCGCCCCTGCCCAGTCGTGTGAAATCCATAGATAAGGGCCTAATTAAATTATTTCAATTGACTGATTTCCTTATATTAACTGTAACTCAGTAAAATCGTTGAAATTGTTGCAAGTTGCGTTTATAAACTTAACATGTGTAAATATTTGTATGAACATAACAAGATTCAACAACTGAGACATAAACTGAACAAGTTCCACAGACATGAACAGAAATTGAATAACGTGTCCCTGAACAAAGGGGGGGTCAAAATCAAAAGTAACAATCAGTATCTGGTGTGGCCACCAGCTGAATTAAGCACTGCAGTGCATCTCCTCCTCATGGACTGCACCAGATTTGCCAGTTCTTGCTGTGAGATGTTACCCCACTCATCCACCAAGGCACCTGGAAGTTGCCAGACATTTCTGGGGGGAATGGCCCTAGCCCTCGCCCTCCGATCCAACAGGTCCCAGACGTGCTCAATGGGATTGAGAACCGGGCTCTTCGATGGCCATGGCAGAACACTGACATTCCTGTCTTGCAGGAAATCACACACAGAACGAGCAGTATGGCTGGTAACATTGTCATGCTGGAGAGTCATGTCAGGATGAGCCTGCAGGAAGGGTACCACATGAGGGAGGAGGATGTCTTCCCTGTAACGCACAGCATTGAGATTGCCTGCAATGACAACAAGCTCAGTCCAATGATGCTGTGACACACCGCCCCAGACCATGACAGACCCTCCACCTCCAAATCGATCCTCCAAATCTCACCCCTGGTGAGACAAAACCACGACTCGTCAGTGAAGAGCACTTTTTGCCAGTCCTGTCTGGTCCAGCGACGGTGGGTTTGTGCCCATAGGCGACGTTGTTGCCGGTGATGTCTGGTGAGGACCTGCCTTACAACAGGCCTCCAAGCCCTCAGTCCAGCCTCTCTCAGCCTATTGAGGACAGTCTGAGATCTGATGGAGGGATTGTGCGTTCCTAGTGTAACTCTGGCAGTTATTGTTGCCATCCTGTACCTGTCCCGCAGGTGTGATGTTTGGATGTACCGATCCTGTGCAGGTGTTCTTACACGTGGTCTGCCACTGCGAGGACGATCAGCTGTCCGTCCTGTCTCCCTGTAGCGCTGTCTTAGGTGTCTCACAGTAAGGACATTGCAATTTATTGCCCTGGCCACATCTGCAGTCCTCATGCCTCCTTGCAGCATGCCTAAGGAGGCACGCAGATGAGCAGGGACCCTGGACATCTTTCTTTTGGTGTTTTTCAGAGTCAGTAGAAAGGCCTCTTTAGTGTTCTAAGTTTTCATAACTGTGACCTTACTTGCCTACCGTCTGTAAGCTGTTAGTGTCTTAACGACCATTCCACAGGTGCATGTTCATTAATTGTTTATGATTCATTGAACAAGCATGGGAAACAGTGTTTAAACCCTTTATAATGAAGATCTGTGAATTTATTTTTACGAATTTTCTTTGACGGGGTCCTGAAAAAGGGACGTGTTTTGCATCATTAGCACATTGTTATGGATGTATCCAAATGAATCTCAATAGAAAAACAGCTTAAACAAACACAAATGCAGCTACTTAGCTGTTATTCTGGCTGCGCTGTTTGACGTGACTTTAAGTTAGTCATAGTTGGCTAGCTAGCTAGCAACCAAGGGATAAGAATGTTGCCAGATTGTTCTAAATGTTAAATTTCCATACAAACGACTGGGTCGTATCCATGGATATAGAACAAAAAGACTTAACGACTGGGTCGCGTCTCTGGCAACAGAACCGCTAAAACAAACAACCAGCCAGCTTGGATAAAATCCTTAGATTTGTGTCGAGACTATATCTCGTGGAAGGATGAAATCGTATGATCACGGGCATTATCACTTAAATAAATAACTTCCAAACTAAAGAAAGTAATTTTTATCGCTAAATATTTATTGATTGATGATATTTTATTTCATTCACAGGCTACATATAAAACCTGGTGGATTTGGGACCCCTTTACCATATCAGTAGCTGTTTCAGAAGGCTAAGGCAGTGGCCAGACACCAGTCCCGTTTCAGAGTAATGGAGGAAACTTGAATCAGTTGGTCACAATTAATCTGGTCAATCATCAAAATTCTATCTGTCCTGGAATTCACCTAACCACCAATTAAAATGTAATCAGTGTTGTGTGTGTATATGTCTTGTACAGTGCATTTGGGAAAGTATTCAGACACCATGACTTTTTCCACAATTTGTTATGTTACAGCCTTATTCTAAAGTGGATTGAATCCGTTTTTTTTCATCAATCTACACACAATACCCCATAATGACAAAACAAAAACTGGTTTTAAGAAATGTTTGCAAATGTATTACAAATAAGAAATGGAAATACCACAATTACATAAGTATTCAGACCCTTTACTTAGTACTTTGTTGAAGCAACTTTGGCAGCGATTACAGCCACAAGTCTTCTTTGATATGACGCTACAAGCTTGGCATACCAGTATTTGGGGAGTTTCTCCCATTCTTCTCGACAGATCCTCTCGAGCTCTCAGGTTAGATGGGGAGCGTTGCTGCACAGCTATTTTCAGGTCTCTCCAGAGATGTTAAATCGGGTTCCCAGATCTGGCTGGGCCACTCAAGGACATTCAGAGACATGTCCCGAAGCCACTCCTGCGTTGTCTTGGCAGTGTACTTAGAGTCGTTGTCCTGTTGGAAGGTGTACCTTCGCCCCAGTCTGAGGTCCTTAAGCGCTCTGGAGCACGTTTTCATCAAGGATCTCTGTGTACTTTGCTCCGTTCATCTTTCCTTCGATCCTGACTAGTCTCCCAGTCCCTGACGTTGAAAAATATCCCCACAGCATGATGCTGCCACCACTATGCTTCACCGTAGGGAAGGTTTCCTCCAGACGCGACACTTGGCATTCAGGCCAAAGAGTTCAATCTTGGTTTCATCAGACAAGAAAATCTTGTTTCTCATGGTCTGAGAGTCTTTACTCCAAGCGGGCTGTCATGTGCCTTTTACTGAGGAATGGCTGCAGAGATGGTTGTCCTTCTGGAAGAGTGACCATCGGGTTCTTACCACAGATCAAGGCCCTTCTCCCCTGATTGCTCGGTTTGGCCGGTCGGCCAGCTCTAGGAGTCTTAGTGGTTTCAAGCTTCTTCCATTTAATTAAGAATGACAGAGGCCACTGTGTTCTTGGGGACCATCAATGCTGCAGAATTTTTTTGGTACCCTTCTTAAGATACAGTACCAATCAAAAGTTTGGACACACCGTCTAATTCAAGGACATTTCTTTATTTTTACTATTTTATACATTGTAGAAGACATCTAAGCTATGAAATAATACATATGGAATCTTGTAGTAACCAAAAGTGTTAAACAAATCAAAATATATTTTTATTTTTGAGATTCTTCAAAGTAGCCACCCTTTGCCTTGATGACAGCTTTGTACACTCTTAGCATTCTCTCAACCAGCTTCATGCGGTAGTCACCTGGAATGCATTTCAATTACAGTGTTCACCCCCATTGGCTTTTTTCCTATTTTGTTGCCTTACAACCTGGAATTAAAATAGATTTTTGGGGGGTTTGTATCATTTAAATTACACAACATGCCTACCACTTTGAAGATACAAAAGATTTATTTGTGAAACAAGCAAGAAATAAGATACAACAACAGAACTTGAGCGTGCATAACTATTCACCCCAACAAAGTCAATACTTTGTAGAGCCACCTTTTGCAGCAATTACAGCTGCAAGTCTCTTGGGGTATGTCTCTATAAGCTTGTCACATCTAGCCACTGGGATTTCTGCCAGTTCTTCAAGGCAAAACTGCTCCAGCTCCTTCAAGTTGGATGGGTTCCGCTGGTGTACAGCAATCTTTAAGTCATACCACAGATTCTCAATTGGATTTAGGTCTGGGCTTTGACTAGGCCATTCCAAGACATGTAAATGTTTCCCCTTAAACCACTAGAGTGTTGCTTTAGCAGTATGCTTAGGGTCATTGTCCTGCTGGAAGGTGAACCTCCGTCCCAGTCTCAAATCTCTGGAAGACGGAAACAGGTTTCCCTCAAGAATTACCCTGTGTTTAGGGCCATCCGTCATTCCTTCAATTCTGACCAGTTTCCCAGTCCCTGCCGATGAAAAACATCCTCACAGCATGATGCTGCCACCACCATGCTTCACTGTGGGGATGGTGTTCTCAGGATGATGAGAGGTGTTGGGTTTGTGCCAGACATAGCGTTTTCCTTGATGGACAAAAAGCTCAATTTTAGTTTCATCTGACCAGCGTACCGTCTTCCATATGTTTGGGGAGTCTCCCACATGCCTTTTGGCGAACACCAAACGTGTTTGCTTATTTTTTTGTTTAAGCAATGAAGGAGTGTACGGCTTAAAGTGGTCCTATGGACAGATACTCCAATCTCTGCTGTGGAGTTTTGCAGCTCCTTCAGGGTAATCTTTGGTCTCTTTGTTGCCTCTCTGATTAATCCCTCCTAGCCTGGTCCATGAGTTTTGGTGGGTGGCCCTCACTTGGCAGGTTTGTTGTGGTGCCATATTCTTTCAATTTTTTTATAATGGATTTAATGGTGTTCCTTGGGATGTTCAAAGTTTTAGATTTTTTTTTTTTTAGATATATATATTTTTTTCTTCTTGGTCTTCATGGTGCCGCTTGCTTGGTGGTGCCCCTTGGTTAGTGGTGCTACAGACTCTGGGGCCTTTCAGAACAGGTGTATATCTACTGAGATCAGATGTGACAGATCATATGACACTTAGATTGCACACAGGTGGACTTTATTTAACTAATTATGTGACTTTTGAAGGTAATTGGTTGCACAATATCTTATTTAGGGGCTTCATAGCAAAGGGGGTGAATACATATGCACGCACCACTTTTCCGGTTTTTGGGTGGGGATTTATTGAAACAAGTTATTTTTTACATTTCACTTCACCAATTTTGACTATTTTGTGTAAGTCCATTACATGAAATCCAAATAAAAATCTATTCAAATGACAGGTTGTAATGCAACTAAATAGGAAAAACTCCAACGGGGGTGAGTAGTTTTGCAAGGCTCTGTAACAGGTGTGCCTTGTTCAAAGTTAATTGTGAGAATTTCTTAATGCATTTGAGCCAAACAGTTGTGTTGTGACAAGGTAGGGGAGGTTTTCAGAAGATAGCCCTATTTGGTAAAAGACCATCTCCATATCATGGCAAGAACGGATCAAATAAGCAAAGAGAAACAACAGTCCATCATTACTTTAAGACGTAAATGTCAGTCAATCCGGAAAATTTCAAGAACTTTGAAAGTTTCTTCAAGTGCAGTCGCAAAAACCATGAAGCACTATGATGAAACTGGCTCTCATGAGGACCGCCACAGGGAAGGAAGACGCAGAGTTAACTCTGCTGCAGAGGATCAGATTGCAGCCCAAATAAATGCTTCACAGAGTTCAAGTAACAAACACATCACAACATCAACTGTTCAGAGGAGACTACATGAATCAGGCCTTCATGGTCGAGTTGCTGCAAAGAAACCACTACCAATAATAAGAAGAGACTTGCTTGGGCCAAGAAACACGAGCAATGGACTAATTTGAGATTTTTGGCTCCAACCACCGTGTCTTTGTTAGACGCAGAGTAGGTGAACAGATGATCGCCGCATGTGTTGTTCCACCGTGAAGCATGGAGCAAGAGGTGTGGTGTTCGGGTGCTTTGTTGGTGGTACTGTGATTTATTTAGAATTCAAGGCACACTTAACCAGCATGGCTACCACAGCATTCTGCAGCGATACGCCATTCCATCTGGTTTGCTCTTAGTGGGACATTCATTTGTTATTCAACAGGACAATGACCAAACACACCTCCAGGCTGACCAAGAAGGAGAGTGATGGAGTGTTGCATCAGATGACCTGGCCTCCACAATCACCTGACCTCAACCCAATTGAGATTGTTTGGGATGAGATGGACCGCAGAGCGAAGGAAAAGCAGCCAACAAGTGCTCAGCATATGTGAGAACTCCTTCAAGACTGTTGGAAAAGCATTCCAGGTGAAGCTGGTTGACAGAATGCCAAGAGTGTGCAAAGCTGTCATCAAGGCAAAGGGTGGCTACTTAGAAGAATTTCAAATATAAAATATATTTTTATTTGTTTAAAAAAAAAAATGGCTACTACATGATTAGTTTTGATGTATTCATTATTATTCTACAATGTAGAATATAGTAATAATAAAGAAAAACCCTTGAATTTTTATTCATATACGGTCCATAATGTATAAACATTATGGACCGTATATGAATAAAAAGCGTGTGTACAGCAGTAGTTATATAGGATTAACCATGATTAGAATACACATAAAAAGTGGGTAAAACAATATGTAAACATAACTAAAGTGTTCAATGACTCTATGTACATAGGACAGCAGTCTCTAATGTGCAGGGTAGAGTACCGGGCCGCAGGTAGCCAGCCTAGCGGTTAAGAGCATTGGGCCAGTAACTGAAATGTCGAGCCGACTAGATGAAAAATCGTCCGATGTTCCCTCGAGCAAGGCACTTAACCCTACTGGCTCCTTTAAGTCGCCATGGATAAGAGCATCTGTTAAATGACTACAATGTAACAAAAACATGAGCAAGGGAAGCGTAGAAATAGGGCACACACCACAGAGCTACCACGTCTTAGACTTTCTTTAAATGAGAATGAAAGATCTATAACACACATTTCTATGTGAATTTGGTTGGTGTTGTGTTCATCCCTGATTGTCTAGTATAGCATCCATGATTCGTATCATCGATTGGACAGTCTATTTTGTTTATGTTTTTTATTGGAAATCTCAGCTTCAACTGAGAAGTGTTTTTTATTTTTTATTTTTTACATAAATTCGGATCGCCCAAAAAGTTACATATAGCAGCATTAACGTAAAAAAAAAGATTGTTATCGTGATAATTCAGTCAATTTATCGTGATATGGATTTTTGTCCATATCACCCAGCTCTAACCAGAACGCATTTTCTCTCGAGTGCATACGGAGAGGAGAGTGGCTCGCTCATCACAGCAGAAGGCCCCAGCGAAACAGGCACAGCGGCAGGGCAGACGCCAGTTTCTTCATTGTAGCAGATGTTATAGTGGGTGCAGCAAAATGCTTGTGTTACTAGCTCCTAACCGTGCAGTAAAATGTCAAACAAGTACACAAATAATAAATCATCTAAAATAGAAACAATAATGTCAGAACAAATCCAATTAACAACTCAGTTAACACTGTATTAGTAATAGAAATTCAATCTATGCATATATACACCAACAATATATAGAAATAATGACATGTACAGTAGTGGGTATTTTACAGTGAGCTGAGCTATGTCAAGAATTCAGTATACAAATATGCAGTGTGTATAAACAGTGTAACAAAAATGCAATGTACAGTATGATTCTGCAATGTATGATTCATTACAGGAATTATGAGGATAGTGTATTTTAATATTTGACCAAATCATGGTTTTAGCTGCACCAAAAATAGGACATTTTGAGTGAGGTGACAATGTAGAATGTGTTCTTTCTATGTTTATAGGCACCCTTTCTGTTGTTTACGATCCATGATCTTGGCTGTCTAACTGATGACAGAGCCTTTTTGCTGATGTTGCGTTTGACTTTGATTGTGAGTTTGCGCGACCTCAGCTCAGCAAAACCGGACCGGGCCATCTTAGTAGGGGGGCCACTGATCAGCTCATTTTAGGTTAGCATAACAGACATTTTTCATTTTTTATATACAAAAAATATTTTTTTGTGTGTCATTTAGAGTCCTGCACGGACATTTATTTTAAGTCCTGCGACATTCAGGCCCTACCCTACCCAGGCCCAAATGTTTAAAGCTGGTCCCTGCCCTAAACCCGAAATCAGAAATAACTTCCTCCATTAGTAAATCCATTAGCAGCTCCTCTTTCTCTGTCACTCGCCACCTGCACATAGACAGCTCGCTCTGCATGCACTCTGCTCATGGTGGCTCTGAGTTGGTGAGTATCCATAGTAACGGCTCCGCTTGGGCTGCTCTGCTCGATGAGGAGACATTAGAGATCAGAGAGCTGTTAGCTACTTTTCGTCACTCTAAACTCCAACAAAACTCAAGGAACATTATTCTTTTCTATGAAATAATCTGTCCTGTCTTATATTTGATGAGGTTGAAGCACTTCTGACACCATGTTATGATTTCAGTCAGATATGACTGTACAGCATGGCGAAGCAAATGCCTCATCTTCATAATGTTATTGATCAATTTAGTAATGCATGAGCCCTATCCTTACCATAGTTATTGATGAAAAAACAGGCCTTACCCTGCCCGAACCCGATATATAATGTCGGGGCCCATCGGGCTCGGGTAGGGTAGCAGAGCTCTAGTGTCAATTTCGAACAGCCCAACAATTTAAAAAATGGTCCAGTCCATCAGGTATCTGCCAGAATTGCCAGATGGCCAATCAACCCCTGGCAAACATAAGGAGAGATGAGGCAAAACTAGCCAGTCATAGAATATTGTGTTGTAGGACAGCTGAGTTGACTTTAAGACCGGGCATTCAACTCGCAGTTTATATTTATTTACATGTCGTGATGAAACATTGAAACTAAATTGCAAGCTGTTGTAGAACGAGTGTCTTGCTGTCTTTCCATAATTAATTTGACAGAGAAATATCAGCTAGATAGGATAGCCAGTTGCAGCTATCACCAAGATATGCTAGCTGGGTTCTGTCAGCTGGGCTACACACAAGGTCAGCGCAGGCTTTAGCCTAAACTTAGAACGGAATTTGCTGACCATCTTGAGATGGCGAGTCAGTCAGGAGGGGAGAATTCCTCAACTTCAAAACTTTGTTCTCTCAATAGCAAAGCTAGCTTAGCTTACCTCGATGTACTCACTGCTCTTGTTTGTTGTGATTAAATGGCAAAGACACACCCAAGAAACACTCACATCAAACCACACCCCCAAGACAACTCTCATTGGCTTTCAGTCATGGCCGCTAACATTTCTTAATTAGTATTTATGTCGCCCTTCAAGATCTGCCTGGCTAGTCAGTCCTTTCAGATGAAGGGGGAACATGCCTAATTCGATCATAATACACATTGTAATCATAAGGCTGGTTAGCTATAATGAATTCAAGTTTAAATCTAGTTATCCTCTGCAGCAGAGGTAACTCTGGGTCTTCCTTTCATTTGTGTGCAAAGCTGTCATCAAGACAAAGGGTGGCTACTAAAGAGGGTTAAACCAAGGCCTTGTACCTTTTAAAGGGTTAATAAATGATGTTATGATAAACTGTGAGGTCTCCTCTTCGGGAGACCTGTGTGTGTGTGTGTGTGTGTTAAAACCTGTTTTGAGTGTTTGACATTCAGACACTATCAGAAGGCGTCTACATTCAGACTCCTCCTGTCTGGATCCCACCGTGGTTATCTGGTTTTCTGAGAACGCAAGGCTGCCACAGACCTGATGAAACCAGCCACCTGTCAGAGGATGCTTACACTCGTTCACCTTGTCATGACCCTATACTTGTGATGAAAGGTCAAGTTTCGGTCAAACTCACTTCTGAGTTTTTACTTGCTGATAAGATGGTTCCTGCTGTCAGGGGGAGGTTAGATTTATTCAAATGTTGTTGCTAGGGAAAGTTACATAAGGGGGATTGGGGAGGCTATATGAGTTACAAGATGTCTTAGACATGTTGCAGAACTTGGGGAGAACTATCATATACTGTTTGACTGTACTCTGTACCAACTTCTGCCTACAATTGTATTACTAAAATGAGTATTTTAATACTTAAACAAAGAGTCTGTGTTTCCTTTCCATAACTAATGTATGTTTGATAATTATATAGACCTGATCATTTGTTGAAGAAATTGACCAACACTACTTTGAACAATCTCAAATATAAAATATATTTTGACTTGTTTAACACTTTTTTTTTACTACATGATTCCATATGTGTTATTAAATTGTTTTGATGTCTTCACTATTATTCTACAATGTCAAAGATTAAGAATCAAATCAAATCAAATTGTAGTAGTCACATGCGCCGAATACAACATGTGTAGACCTTACAGTGAAACGCTTACTTACAAGCCCCTTTCCAACAATGCAGTTTTATAAAATATGGATGAGAATAAGAAATAAAAGTAACAAGTAGAAAAACCCTGGAATGAGTAGGTGTGACCAAACCTTTGACTGGTACTGTATATGAAAACACTTTTTTTAAGTTATTCAAATAGAAATGACCAAAGTTACCATAGATTGCCATAGGTTACCTGTTAATGACCAAAATTACAGAAGATTCCGGAAACGTTGGTACGGTAGCTTTGCAACCCTAGCTACAACATAGTTAGCTAGTTAGCTAGTTTCGCTAGCCTCTAAGCTACTTAGCCAGCTAACCTGACTAGCTAGCTATTATTATAGCTTATCCAACAAGTTCAGCAGCTTGTGTTGTCTTTTGAAAACTTTAACTTACCAAGAAGCGAAGTGTTATCGTGAGACGTTTTTACCTCACTCGTCTGTGTTCAGTTGTTTAGATATATTTTTTTCTTCCTCACTTCTCCTGGCATTTCAACATCTTCTGGTTTCCCCTTGGGAGTAAGAACGCAAGGCAACTGCCATCTACTGGTCCGGCATATTATTATTTCTAGAGCAGGCACAGAATGTATCGTCTACATGAGCTCTCTGCCGATAACTGCTATATGTGAACACGTACAAACCTCGTCCAGGACTCTGTTCAGAGGTGCTAAATACTCTTGGCTGGAAAACGGTAGACAATCCTATGTGTCCAACCCTTTAATTTTACAAACCCAATCTCCCCGCGTGATTGAGTAGGGCAATGCTTATATCCACCGGTCAATATCATATACCCGCTGGTGGTAAGTGATTGGCTTTTTCCCATGTAGATGCATGCCAAATTGAATGAGGGACAGGTTACGATTATGTGATAACATCCCAGCAAACATGACCACATTGGCCGCATGTGGGTATTCGATGGACAAGGTGGGCAAGGGCTAGCCCACAGACGGATTTCACGGATTACCAGGACGTGTACTCAGAGCATGCGCTGACCAACTGTCTTCACTGACATTTTCAACCTCTCCCTGACCAAGTCTGTAATACCTACATGTTTTAAGCAGACCACCATAGTCCCTGTGCCTAAGAAAGCGAAGATAACCTGCCTAAATGACTTCCGCCCCGCAGCACTCACGTCGGTAGCCATGAAGTGCTTTGAAAGGCTGGTCATGGCTCACATCAACACCATCATCCCGGAAACCCTAGACCCACTCCAATTTGCATACCTCCCCAACAGATCCACAGATGACGCAATCTCAATCACTCCACACTGCCCTTTCCCACCTGGACAAAAGGAACACCTATGTGAGACTGTTGTTCATTGACTACAGCTCAGTGTTCCCCACCATAGTGTCCACAAAGCTCATCACTAAGCTAAGGACCATGGGACAAAACACCTCCCTCTGCAACTGGATCCTGGACTTTCTAACGGGCTGCCCCCAGGTGGTAAGGGTAGGCAACAATACTTCTGTCACACTGATCCTCAACACGGGGCCTTTCAGGGGTGCGTGCTCAGTCCCCTCCTGTACTCCCTGTTCACCTACAACTGCGTGGCCGTGCACGACTCCAACACCCTCATTAAGTTTGCTGACAAACCAATGGTGGTAGGACTGATCACCGACAATGATGATACAGCCTATAGGGAGGAGGTCAGAGACCTGGCAGTGTAGTGCCAAGACAACAACCTCTCCCTCAACGTGAGCAAGACAAAGGAGATGATCGTGGACTACAGGAAAAGTAGGGCCGAATATGCCCCCATTCACATCGACGGGGCTTTGGTGGAGCAGGTCGTGAGTTTCAAGTTCCTTGGTGTCCACATCCCCAACAAACTATCATGGATCCAAACACATCAAGAAAGTTGAGAAGAGGGTATGACAAAACTTTTTCTCCCTCAAGAGACTGAAAAGATTTGGCATGAGTCCCCAGATCCTCAAAAAGTTCTACAACTGCACCATCGAGAGGATCCTGACCGGTTACATCCCACCTGGTATGGCAACTGCTCGGCATCCAACCATAATGCGCTACAGAGGGTAATGCGTACAGTCCAGTACATCACTGGGGCCAAGCTTCAATGACATCCAGGACGTATATACTAAGGAGTGTCAGAGGAAGGCCCAAAAAATGGTCAAAGAGTCATATTGTGCCATATTGTGTTTCTTACAGATTATAGAAAAGAGCAGAAGTGCTGAACTGTTCAGCTTCCAGTTGTACCTACAGGTAATGGAAAATATGGACTTTTAGTATTTTTCCAGTAGGTTTCATGAAGGAGAAAGTCTCTACTTCTATGTCAAAGATAATAAAAACAAAATCCAGTAAGTACTACAGTAATGTCTGCAAAAACACTACAGTAAATACTACAATATAGTACAGTCTGCAAAAACACTACAGGAAATACTACAATATAGTACAGTCTGCAAAAACACTACAGTAAATACTACAATATAGTACAGTCTGCAAAAACACTACAGGAAATACTACAGTATACTACAATCAGCAAAAACACTACATTAATTGCTATAATATATACTACAGTTCTTATATTACAGTATTTAGACAATAGTTAACTGTAAATACTACAGTATCATACAGTATACTACCGTAAATACTACAGTAAGGTCTGCAAAAACACTACAGTGAATACTATAGTATTTCTAACATAGTATACTATGATATTTTTTTATGTGACCAAGCCCGGGAAACGTGCTAGCCCTCACCAAAGCCTGCTAGAATATTGGAATATTTGGGTGTGTGTATTTTGCACACGGTTCTTTTGTGCAACTGCTACGGAGAGTGTCATTCCAGTTTAAGTGTTCTGTTTTGTGATGCCCAAATAAAAAAAAAAACGTATACACTCCCAATTATGAAGTCTTTAAAAGTGTATATGACATATGAGAACCTTAACAGTCCCTTAATTGTACCAATGTGGGCAAGTTTGCTGTAAAAATATGGGATTATCTTAGGCAAAGTGATGGTTGCCTTCACCAGATATGGGCTGCCCACACTGGGCAAATGTAGTCATTCAGCAGATGTTCTTATTCAGAGTCACTTACAGGAGCAATTGGGGTAAGTGCCTTGCTCAAGGGCACATTAACAGATTGTCACCTATGCTCAAACCTTACATCCCAACCTGAACACTCCATTCCGCCACCTCTGGTGATAAGGATTGTGATGTGTTGTCTCACCTAGCTATTACTAAGACGCACTAATTGTAAGTCACTCTGGCTAAATGACTAAAATGTCAAATGTAGTCAGCTCAGGGATTCAAATAACTTTTCAGTTATTGGCCCAATGTCCTTATAAACGCTAGGCTACCTGCCACCCTATGCCTTGGGGGCAACGTGGAGCTGATGAGCAAAGGCACATTGGCCCAATGTTGGATATGTTTGCTTGGCACAATAAAAGATTGAACAGGGTGTCTGTAGTAGTAGGGCTTGGTGGTGGTCGTGGAACTCCACAGGCAGGGGTCCTTGGAGAATGTCTCTCCAACAGATCATTGTGCTGTGACAATTTTGTGTCCCAAATGACACCCTATTCCCTATATACTGCACTACTTTTGACCAGAGTGCATAGGGTATAGGGTGTCATTTAGGACGAAAAACCAAAGTCAACAGGGGTGTAATTGTTGTTGTCCTTAATGGTGTGATTATGATGCTTTACCGCTCCTGCCCTCTATATAATCTCCTCTAGAGGCCTCTACCCGGAGGGCTGTGAAATGACAGGGGTGGCAGGTTTCCAGCTGAGAGAGGTGCCTCTCGACATGCCTGTCAGCAAAAACAATGGCTGCATGTCTGAAGGGGGACCATTACTGTGGTCACTGGGTAGGACACATGAACACACACATATACTCTTACTGCTGTCCTTTGGAAAGGTTAAAGGTCCCCTGTTACAGAATATGTTTTTTGTAACCTGATATTTATATTTGCAGTTATTTTTATTAACTTTTTTTATTTAACCTTTGTTTAACCTTTATTTAACCTTTGTTTAACCAGGTAGGACAGTTGACTGCGACCTGGCCAAGATAAAGCAAAGCAGTGCGACACAAACAACAGCACAAAGCTACACATAAACAAACGTACAATCAATAACACAATAGAAAAATATATATACAGTGTGTGCAAATGTAGTAAGATTAGGGAGGTAAGGCAATAAATAGGCCATAGAGGCGAAATAATTACAATTTAGCATTAACACTGGAGTGATAGATATGCAGATGATGATGTGCAAGTAGAGATACTGGGGTGCAAAAGAGCAAGAGGATAAATAACAATATGGGGATGAGGTAGTTACAGTGAGGGAAAAAAGTATTTGATCCCCTGCTGATTTTGTACGTTTGCCCACTGACAAAGAAATGATCAGTCTATAATTTTAATGGTAGGTTTATTTGAACAGTGAGAGACAGAATAACAACAAAAAAATCCAGAAAAACGCATGGGAAAAATGTTATAAATTGATTTGCATTTTAATGAGGGAAATAAGTATTTGACCCCTCTGCAAAACATGACTTAGTACTTGGTGGCAAAACCCTTGTTGGCAATCACAGAGGTCAGACGTTTCTTGTAGTTGGCCACCAGGTTTGCACACATCTCAGGAGGGATTTTGTCCCACTCCTCTTTGCAGATCTTCTCCAAGTCATTAAGGTTTCGAGGCTGACGTTTGGCAACTCGAACCTTCAGCTCCCTCCACAGATTTTCTATGGGATTAAGGTCTGGAGACTGGCTAGGCCACTCCAGGACCTTAACTTCTTTGGGAGCAGCGCACGAGGTGACGGTTTTGGAGAGCCTGGCGTGCCCAAAGTAAAATGCCTCCCATTCAGGCCCAGAAAATAGGATATGCACATATTTAGTACCATTGGATAGTAAACACTCTGAAGTTTCTAAAAGTGTTTTGTCTGTGAGTATAACAGAACGGATATGGCAGGCGAAAATCCGAGGAATTTCTGTCCTGGAAAAAGTGATTGACACATTGCCTCATTTGGAACCCCTCCCTTATGAAAATGCCCATATAAGGGCATATGAATGCAGTACCTATTGCTTCCTCTGGATGTCAACAGTCTCGAGAAAGTGTTTTGATTCTTTTTTAGCTGCTTTTAGATTGTAGAAGACGACGAATAAGGAAGTGGCCACACAGATGTCAATAGAAGAAAATGCGCGTTCCCGGCTGGCGTGCTCTGTGGTTTTTTCCTTTCTTTTTTGCCCAGTTTATATTCCGTTTGAAATATTATACTATAAACACACATAAACGTGTTCATAAGGATACATTTACAATTATGTTTGATTGTTCTTGGACAAGTTTATAAGTATAAGTTGAACAAGTCCTCTTCACGTTTCAATGGACTAGTGGAGGCTGTATTTTCTCATTATAACGCGCCAACCAAACGGAGATTTATGGATATAATACATTACTTTTTCTAACAAAAGAACCATGGATTGTCTTTGTTGGACACTTGGGAAGCCCTCAGCAGAAGTTATTCAAAAGGCAATTGATTTGTTTTCGCTGTGAAATGTGTTGTGTGAACCGTGATGGCTTATGAATTTATGGTAATGGAAAAAAATATGTGGGGTGCTATCCTCAAACAATCAAATGTGGTGCTTTCGCCGTAAAGCCTTTTTGAAATCTGACAACACTGTGATATTGCCAAGAAGCAGAGCTTTTGATGACTATGCAACACTTGTATATTGATGCATGTTTAATAATTCAACTTTGGGATTTTGAATTTGGCGCCTTGCACTAGCGCCCCACCGCTCCCCTAAGAAGTTAATATGCTTCTTCTTGAGCCACTCCTTTGTTGCCTTGGCCGTGTGTTTTGGGTCATTGTCATGCTGGAATATCCATCCACGACCCATTTTCAATGCCCTGGCTGAGGGAAGATTTGACGGTACATGGCCCCGTCCATCGTCCCTTTGATGCGGTGAAGTTGTCCTGTCCCCTTAGCAGAAAAACACCCCCAAAGCATAATGTTTCCACCTCCATGTTTGACGGTGGGGATGGTGTTCTTGGGGTCATAGGCAGCATTCCTCCTCCTCCAAACACGGCGAGTTGAGTTGATGCCAAAGAGCTCAATTTTGGTCTCATCTGACCACAACACACTGAGATCTTGCATGGAGCCCCAGTCCGAGGGAGATTAACAGTTATTTTGTGTTTCTTCCATTTGTGAATAATCGCACCAACTGTTGTCACCTTCTCACCAAGCTGCTTGGCGATGGTCTTGTAGCCCATTCCAGCCTTGTGTAGGTCTACAATCTTGTCCCTGACATCCTTGGAGAGCTCTTTGGTCTTGGCCATGGTGCAGAGTTTGGAATCTGATTGATTGATTGCTTCTGTGGACAGGTGTCTTTTATACAGGTAACAAGCTGAGATTAGGAGCACTCCCTTTAAGAGTGTGTTCCTAATCTCAGCTCGTTACCTGTATAAAAGACACCTGGGAGCCAGAAATCTTTCTGATTGAGAGGGGGTCAAATACTTATTTCCCTCATTAAAATGCAAATCAATTTATAACATTTTTCCCATGCGTTTTTCTGGATTTTTTTGTTGTTATTCTGTCTCTCACTGTTCAAATAAACCTACCATTAAAATTATAGACTGATCATTTCTTTGTCAGTGGGCAAACGTACAAAATCAGCAGGGGATCAAATACTTTTTTCCCTCACTGTAGGTGTGCTATTTACAGATTGTCTATGTACAGGTACAGTGATCGGTAAGATGCTCTGACAGCTGATGCTTAAAGTTAGAGAGGGAGATATAAGTCTCCAGCTTCAGTGATTTTTTTGCAAATAGGTTTTTAGACATTTTTAAGTATTCAGACCCTTTTCTCAGTACTTTGTTGAAGCAGCATTAGCAGCAATTACAGCCTCGAGTCTTCTTGAATATGACTCTACAAGCTTGGCACACCTGTATTTGGGGAGTTTCTGACATTCTTCTCTGCAGATCCTCTCAAGCTCTCTCAGGTTGGATGGGGAGCATTGCTGCACAGCTATTCTCAGGTCTCTCCAGAGATGATAGATCGGGTTCAAGTCCGGGCTCTGGCTGGGCCACTCAAGGACATTGAGATTTGTCCTGAAGTCACTCCTGCATTGTCTTGTCTGTCTGCTTAGGGTCGCTGTCCTGTTGGACCCCAGTCTGAGGTCCTGTGCGCTCTGGAGCAAGTTTTCATCAAGGATCTCTCTGTACTTTGCTCCGTTCATCTTTGCCTCGATCCTGACTAGTCTCCCAGTCCCTGCCACTGAAAAACATCCCCACAGCATGATGGCCGGGCGGCCAGCTATAGAAAGAGCCTTGGTGGTTCCAAACTTCTTCCATTTAAGAATGATAGAGACCATCGTGTTCTTGGGGACCTTCAATGCTGCAGATTTATTTTGGTACCCTTCCCCAGATCTATGCCTTGACCCAATCCTGTCTCTGAGCTCTACGGACAATTCTTTCAACCTCATGGCTTGGATTTTGCTCTGACATGCACTGTCAACTGTGGAACCTTATATAGACAGGTTTGTGCCTTTCCAAATCTTGTCCAATCAATTGAATTACCACAGGTGGTCTCCAATCAAGTTGTAGAAACATCTCAAGGATGATCAATGGAAACAGGATGCACCTGAGCTTAAGTTCGAATCTTATAGTAAAGGGTCTGAATACTTATGTAAATAAGGTAATTCTGTTTTACTTTTTTTTATACATTTGCAAAAATGTCTAAAAACCTGTTTTCGCGTTGTCATTATGGGATATTGTGATGTCATTATGGGGTATTGTGATGTCATTATGGGGTATTGTGATGTCATTATGGGGTATTGTGTGTAGATTGAGGATTTGTTTTATTTAATCAATTTTAGAATAAGGCTGTAACGTAACAAAATGTGGGAAAGGTCAAGGGGTCTGAATACTTTCCGGAGGCACTGTAAATACATTAAAGAACACACACTAAAGGCTAAAAAAATATACAAAATAGCAAAATACAGTTTTTTAGGCACAACTGCAAACTTCAAGAAGTAGGGCATTCAAGGAGTCTGATGGTAAATCTTGATGTCATAGGCCTTCACCTTGCTTGAGGAATAATATAGGAGCAATAGAGCCCTACAGTGGAGGTGTCATACCCATAAAACCTGGCAGTCAAACAGGAAAATGGTTCCAATTGTTTTTCTACCATTCATTTTCCCCATAGGGAATATTAGAAACACTTAAAATAAGGCATGACATTTTGATAACCATATAAATCTCTCTCGGACAAAGTGACTTTTATCAATATGTTCGGCTCTATTTACTCTCAGATTCTAACATGCTAATTATCATCAAAGTAAACATCAATCAAGGCTACAAATCCATGCAAGCTTCTGCATGTCATCTCTAGCTGACACATTTGTAAAGCGGGTGTTAAATGAGGTTGAAAAGGAGACTGGAGTGCCACTTTAATTAATTTATTGCATTGTGACGTCACCATGGAAGGCCAAAACTTCATCCCACCAAAACTGGCAGAAATTTATTTTCAAACAGCAGTTACACTAAATGAACATTAATATCATTGTCAAAATGTTACAGTATTACTCCACCAGTCTATTACCTGCTCCCTTCCAGCCTCTTCATATATTACCACATGAAGAGAGGAGAGAGAAGACAACCCAGCAGGGTTAATAGAAGTGCACCTTGGTAAATGAGTGTACAATGCGAAGACCTGACCCAGAACAGAGAGTTAAAAGAAGGGCGGGAATCAATGGGACAAACAGGGTGAAGGTGGGACCATTAACTATTAATGAGGCCCAAATTTGGCTGACGGGGGAGAGACAGAAGGAAAGCTAATCGCAGGCGAGGGTGGCAGACGCTTGGATCAGTGTGCTACACTGATGGGGATGTGATGAAGACAATTTGCCAGACAGCCTACAGGCACATGGGTGTATAGCGTTAAGAAATGATTCGCGGCAGTGAAGACGGGCAGGTATGCAACAAGGGCTTGCATCCCAAATGGCACCCTATTTCCTACTATGAACCCTGGTCAAAAGTAGTGCGCTATATAAGGAATAGGGTGCCATTCGGGAATGCAGACAAGGAAATGTGGGTCAGTGTAATGCATTTAGCATATGCTCAGTGTTGAAGTGGGCCATAGGATAGAGTGTCCAATCAAAAACGCATATTGTGACCAATAATCCACTAAGAAAACCAATGGTCCAAACGGCATGTCTCTATCATAATCCGTTCAAAAGTTGTTTTTACCCCTGTGCCAAAAATGTAGTTTACAAAAGTTCAATCAGTAAGGCTGGCCTGAATGGCTCGTCACTTTTATTAATCTAGTAAACTCATATAATTAACATCGCTTCCTATCTCCCTCATCAGCATAGCAGGTATTTATATGGTAGTGGTTATAATGTTACCTCATCAGCATAGCAGGTATTTATATGGTAGTGGTTATAATGTTACCTCATCAGCATGCAGGTATTTATATGGTAGTGGTTATAATGTTACCTCGTCAGCATAGCAGGTATTTATATGGTAGTGGTTATAATGTTACCTCATCAGCATAGCAGGTATTTATATGGTAGTGGTTATAATGTTACCTCGTCAGCATAGCAGGTATTTATATGGTAGTGGTTATAATGTTACCTCGTCAGCATAGTAGGTATTTACACTGAGTGCACAAAACATTAAGAACACCTGCTCTGTCCATGACATAGACTAACTAGGTGAGTCCAGGTGAAAGCTATGATCCCTTATTGATGTCACCTGTTAAATCCATTTCAACCAGTGTAGATGAAGGGAGGAGACCGGTTAAAGAAGGATTTTTAAGCCTTGAGAAAATTGAGACATGGATTGTGTATGTATGCAATTCAGAAGGTGAATGGGCAAGACAAAATATTTAAGTGCCTTTGAATGGGGGGTATGGTATGATAGTAGGTGCCAGGCGCACTGGTTTGAGTGTGTAAAGAACTGCAACGCTGCTGGGTTTATCACGCTCAACAGGTGCCCATGTGTGCCAAGAATGGTCCACCACCCGAAGGACATCCTTCCATTTTTACGCAACTGTGGGAAACATTGGAGTCAACCTGGGCCAGGTTGACTCCAATGCACATGGGGTGCAATTTAATATTAGTTAATGTTTTGTACACTCTGTGTATATGGTAGTGTCATAATGTTACCTCAGTTTGTTAACAAGGTCAGAAGTTTACATACAGTAAGTTGACTGTGCCTTTAAACAGCTTGGAAAATTCCAGAAAATTCCAGAAAATTATGTCATGGCTTTAGAAGCTAAGAAGCTTCTGATATCTGTGGATGTATTTCAAGGCCTACCTTCAAACTCAGTGGCTCTTTGCTTGACATCATGGGAAAATAAAAAGAAATCAGCCAAGACCTCCACGAGTCTGGTTCATTCTTCAGAGCAATTTCCAAAATCTTGAAGGTACCACGTTCATCTGTACAAACAATAGTATGCAAGTATAAACACCATGGGACCACGCAGCCATCATACTGCTCAGGAAGGAGACGCGTTCTGTCTCCTGAACGTACTTTGGTGCGAAAAGTGCAAATCAATCCCAGAACAACAGCAAAGGACCTTGTGAAGATGCTGGAGGAAACCAGTACAAAAATATCTATATCCACAGTAAAACGAGTACTATATCGACATAACCTGAAAGGTCGCTCAGCAAGGAAGAAGCCACTGCTCCAAAACCGCCATAAAAAAGCCAGACTACGGTTTGCAACTGCACATGGGGACAAAGATTGTACTTTTTGGAGAAATGTCCTCTGGTCTGATGAAACAAAAATAGAACTGTTTGGCCATAATGACCATCGATATGTTTGGAGGAAAAAGGGGGAGGCTTGCAAGCCAAAGAACACCATCCCAACCGTGAAGCACGGGGGGTGGCAGCATCATGTTGTGGGGATGCTTTGCTGCAGGAGGGACTGGTGCACTTCACAAAATAGATGGCATCATGAGGTAGGACAATTATGTGGATATATTGAAGCAACATCTCAAGACATCAGTCAGGAAGTTAAAGCTTGGTCGCAAATGGGTCTTCCAAATGGACAATGACCCCAAGCATACTTCCAAAGTTATAGCAAAATGGCTACAAGATTGCGCGCGCACGAGAAGGCGCGCAGTGCCTTATTTATCGTCTTTAGCGTTCAGTTTATATTCCGGCTGATTTATAATAGTAAATATACGTAAAAGTGTTCTTAAGGATACATTTAAAACTATGTTTGATTGTTTTTGGACAAGTTTATAGGTATAATTTGAACGAGTTGGCGCCGCGTTTCAATAGAGGAGTGGAGGCTGTCGTTTCTGATTATAACGTGCGAACCAAATGGAGGATTTATGGATAAAAGACGTTACTTTTTCTAACAAAAGAACCATGGATTGTCTTCGTTGGACACTTAGGATGACCTCAGCAGAAGTTCTTCAACAGGTAATTGATTTGTTTTCGCTGTGAAATGTGTTATGTGTGTGCCATGATGGCTAATCGATACATGGCTATTGGAAAATATGTGAGGTGCTAGCCTCAAACAAATGAATGTGCTGCTTTTGCCGTAAAGCCAATTTGAAATCTGACAACGCTGTGATATTGCAAGGAAACAGAGCTTTTGATGAGTATGGAACACTTGTATATTGCTGGATGTTTAATAATTCAACTATCGGATTTTGAATTTGGCGCTTTAGATTTTAGCTGGTAGTGTCGGGATGAGCCCGCTAGCGACCCACTGGTAATTGAGAATGCTTAAGAGGTTAAGGACAACAAAGTCAAGGTATTGGAGTGGCCATCACAAAACCCTGACCTCAATCCCATAGAAAATGTGTGGGCAGAACTGAAAAAGCGTGTGCGAGCAAAGAGTCCTACAATCCTGACTCAGTTACACCAGCTCTGTCAGGAGGAATGAGACAAAATTCACCCAACTTATTGTGGGAAGCTTGTGGAAGGCTACCCAAAACGTTTCACCCAAGTTAAACAATTTAAAGGGAATGCTACCAAATACTAATTGAGTGTATGTAAACTTCTGACCCACTGGGAATGTGATGAAAGAAATAAAAGCTGAAATAAATAATTCTCTCAACTATTATTTTGACATTTCACATTCTTAAAATAAAGCGGTGATCCTAACTGACCTAAAACAGGGAATTTTTACTCTGATTAAATGTCAGGAATTGTGAAAAACTGAATTTAAATGTATTTGGCTAAGGTGTATGTAAACTTCCGACTTCAACTGTATTTACTAAATAAACTTAAGTAACAATTTTTATAAAAGTAACACAATATAATAACAATAACGAGGCTATATACAGGGGGTACCGTTACTGAGTCAATGTGCGGGGGTACAGGTTAGTCGAGGTAATTTGTTCATGTAGGTAGGTGTAAAGTGACTATGTTTGTAATTAGCACAGCCAGGCAGAACACCACACGGGCATGATGAAAAACAAACATTTCCAAAAAAATGCCTAGAGAAGTTCTTAGATGACTGTGTTGGACGTTCGAAGTAAACAACGCCATCAACCAAGTGTGTGAGCACATCCCATCTACCTACTGGGTCGGTATCTGCATTCGCTATGAATGCTGACTTTGTGGTTCACTATGAGCAGACGAATACACAGCAAGTCGAAACTTCCAGATTCTACCAATGAAATGAAAATAAGCTTGTTCTAGCTTGTGGTTTGGATAATGTTGATGTAATGTTGTTAATATAGTAATGACTATATACTGTGGCAGGGTCAAGGTGAAATTCCCTTTTAAATGTATGGCTGATTTAAAACCATGTTATGGTCAACGTGTTACTCTAAAGTGTAAAAGATTAAAAAAGTTAATTAAATTGCACATTAGATTAAAAAATATATAAAAATATACCTTATGGAACAGCGGGGACTGTGAAGCAACACAAACATATGCATACACACACACACAATAACATACACACACATACAGATGGATTTTGTACTGTAGATATGTGGTAGTGGTGGAGTAGGGGCCTGCGGGCACACGGTGTCTTGTGAAATTTGTTACATGGTACAAACTGCCTTAATTTTGCTGGACCCCAGGAAGATTGTCTTTATATTTATTATGGATCAGCAGTCAAACGTGCTCTTTATGACAGAAGGAAAGAATTGGGTGCATTTTCTTTGTATCGTTACACATCTCAAAGGGTACCGAATTGGTGGAACGACCAATATTTCACTGTCTTTTGAGATGTGTGGATCATACGATACAGTATGGCTGAGCTGACCTCGCAACCCGACAGGCCTGACCACTAGGGGTGTGAACGTTAAAACGGTTCAATATGCAGAAATCGCTCCGCCATTTCCTGGTTGCTAAAATTCTAACAATGCCTAATTTCAGTTTATGTGACAAAACAAGCAATGTATATAGTGCAGAGAATAGGAGGTAGGGTGAAAATATAATGTTGGGGGGCAACTTTAGGAACCGGAGCTGAAATGCACAAGGGAAAGAGAAGCAGAGCAGCAGCTCAAGCAGGCAGCAGGGGAGGCGCCGTCTGTGAGGAAGCACGGAGGGGGAGAGAGACAGTGACGAAGTCGACTAGAATACTAACTTATTGCTAGTTATTTATCACCTCATCTCATTACATAGTAGGCTGCCTGTCTTGACTGCGTCAAACCAAGAGAAGTTAGCTAACTAGTCAGCTAGCTAAAGTTAGCTGTGCTAATTGAGACTAAATAATTTTAACTGTGTGATTTCTCCCCTTCCAACTACATTCATTCAGATTACTAAGTAGCAGCCTACTTGTTGGCTCTTGGTGTTGTAGCCTGGCCTCATTTAACTTTCAGTTCTGTCATTTCATTTCCATCTTCCATTGATTAGCCTAGATATCTCCTAATAATTTGCCACACGGAGGCTTTAGCTCTATGACTGTAGCCTAGTGCCGGTTTGATGACTTGTGATTGGACGGCAACAACAACAAGCTACACACGCCACTCTCGTAAAACGCGAGAGCAGCATAAATGATACAATGTGTTCTCTCTCTCTCTCTCTCTCTCTCTCTCTGGGACACGGAAACTTAGACCCTCTGCATTGTGAATTCATTTTGAATTTTATGAATATTTTTTATCGTTTTAACAGAAAACCGATAAAGAAATGGCTGTTTAAACCCCCCAAAATGTAAACAATTTGTAACATCCCTACTGACCACAGTTAAATCTAGCCACGTCTCTCTCGTCTCTCCTACCCTCTCTTTTACCTAGCTGATGGGGGTCACCATACGAGGGGATCCAGGGGGGTTTGGGGGGAGAGGGAGAACAGAGGGAGAGTACCAGTGCCCAGGTCAGCCTCCTCCCAGTATGGGGGAACCATTAGCAGCAGCTGTCTGAGACATCTGTCTGCTCCCATTACCGTCACAGCTGGATGACTCAGAGTGTGTGTGAAGCCTCGTTCACAATACCCATAAGCACTCCGTTACGTTGCTCTGGATGTCATGCATTTTAATGGGGACAATGGAGTGGAAACGCAACGGCCCCTTGCGGTTGAAAGCTACGTTGCGAGACGCATATTTTGACATTTTTCTAACTTTCTGTTGTCTTTAGTCCAGCCAGAGTCCGTTGAAGAACAGAAAGTTACCAAACCACAGAAGAAGAAGAAAATGTGGTTTTCGGCTTTATAGGATAGCTAGCAACACCCATTCCTATAAGTGACTATTTTAATAGTAATGTTAAATAATACACATTGGCTGGTAAGCCAATTATATTATGTGACTCTTGACGTTTAAGTTTATTATGATGATAATGTTTTTTTTAATGATAATTATTAGATAGAGGTCGCTAGTTACAATGGTATGTTCAATTTAGCCTAGCTTTTAACTAGCTAGCTGCTCTGCAGTTCTAGCTTGACGTGCTAAGTTAGAGAAACAATTTGAGCAAAAAGTTATTTTTAAATTGAAACGTTTTATTATCACCTGAAACAATATATTCATCCTGTTTTGCAATATCCCAAAATATTTGCAATCTCTAAGAGACAGGCTTTCCTTTTTTCTTGCGTTACAAACATTACACTTGTACATTCAGTAGCAGGGCAAGACTACATGAAGATGGCATGGCGTAATGAAATACGGCACTATGTGTACAGGGCATGAAGAGGAATAATAAAAATAGCAAATAGTCGTTACATTGCCTGATGATTGGTGTTACATTTTGCTGGGATTTCAATTAAAATCATATAACATTTTATTTGCCACGTGCCGTATACAACTGGTGTAGACCTTACGTGATATTCTTAATTACAAGCCCTTGACCAACAATGCAGTTCAATAAATAAATATTTACTAAATAAACTAAAGTAAAAAATAGAATAAAAAGTAACACAATAAAATAACAATAACGAAGCTGTATATAGAGGGTGGCGATACAGAGTCAATGTGCGGGGGTACAGGTTAGTCCGGCTGGCCATTTGATTAATTGTTCAGCAGTCTTATGGTTTGGGGGTAGAAGCTGTTAAGGAGCCTCTTGGACCTAGACTTGGCGCTCTGGTACCACTTGCCGTGCGGTAGCAGAGAGAACAGTCTATGACTTGGATGACTGGAGTCTTTGACAATTTTTGGGGCTTTCCTCTGACACCGCCTAGTATATAGCTCTTGGATGGCAAGAAGCTTGGTCCCAGTGATGTACTGGGCCGTACACACTACCCTCTGTAGCACCTTACGGTCTGATGCCGAGCGGTTGCCATACTAGATGGTCATGCAACCAGTCAGGAAGCTCTCAATGGTGCAGCTGTAGAACTTTTTGAGGATCTGGGGATCCATGCCAAATCTCCTGAGGGGAAAATGTGTTGTTGTGCCCTCTTCACGACTGTCCTGGTGTGTTTGGACTATGATAGTTTGTTGGTGATGTGGACACCAAAGTACTTGAAACTCTCGACCCGCTCCACTACAGCCCCGTCGATGTTAATGGGGGCCTGTTCGGCCCTCCTTTTCCTGTAGTCCATGATCAGCTCCTTCGTCTTGCTCACTTTGAGGGAGAGGTTGTTGTCCTGGCACCCCACTGCCAGGATTCTGACCTCCTCCCTATAGGCTGTCTCATCGTTGTCGGTGATCAGGCCTACCACTGTTGTGTCGTCAGCAAACTTAATGATGTTGTTGGAGTCGTGCTTGGCCACGCAGTCGTGGGTGAACAGGGAGTACAGGAGGGGACTAAGCACGCACCCCTGAGGGGCCCCAGTGTTGAAGATCTGCGTGGCAGATGTGTTGTTGCCTACCCTTACCACCTGGGGGTGGCCGTCAGGGAGTCCAGGTTCCAATTGCAAAGGGACGTGTTCATTCATGTGGATGAATGTCTTTATGAATAATTTGTTATCGCTCAATAATTGAGGAGTCTTCGGGAGAGATCCTATGAGGTGTTCTGCTTCGTTCAGGCACCAGAAGGCAACTTGTGCATGTGGTAAATGCATAATTGACTATAAGATCATTGCTGTTAATCGCATGCCTCCCAACTACTGACTCTCACGATCTGAGATTTCATCTGACAATTTCGACTGATCAATTAATTATTAAAAGCCTTTGATTTGCATTATGATCTGTTTTTGAATTATTATCATTATGATCATGCTGGGCTTTCAACACATATAGTTATTTAATGGTGTTACCAGTGTAGTACGAGTCCGGTCTCAAGACAACCTATTAAGTGTCTCGGTCTTGTGGTCTTGTCCCGGTGTCAGATACATTTGTACTCGGTCTTGACTCGGTCTCAGACAGTGAGGACTCATCATTTCTTCCCGAGACCAACCGAGACAATTGGAGTAAATAAACTCAGAATGATCAGCTTCCATTCTGTCTGTCACGATCTTCAGCGACGGACCAAGGCGCAGCGTGCCCGGGTTGAGTTAAACATGTTTATTTGTAAACTCACTCAAAACAAAACAACAAACGAAGATCATCTGGTGTAGCACCAACAGCACATACACGTCAACAGAGTAAACTTCCCACAACGAAAGGAGGAAAAAAAGGGCTACCAATGACTCCCAATCAGAGACAACGATGGACAGCTGTCCCTGATTGAGAGCCCTACCTGGCCAACAGCAAAGAAATAGAAAAACTAGAACAGAATGCCCACCCCAAATCACACCCTGACCAAACCAAAATGAGACATAAAAAGGCTCCTACAGGTCAGGGTGTGACACTGTCAGCTCATAAAACCGCTTCACCAGGCCAAATATATACACTCCTTTCTTGATACAGTAATACAGTATCTTAACAGCCTTTATATCTATTATAGTCATTGTTGGGGACTTAGACCATCACATTTTTTTTTAAAGTTTGATTTTGAGAGTGAAAATCGGAAGAACTATAGAGAAACTCATTAAAAAACCATAGGAAAACATAGGATTTTTCCCACAGGGTGCCTTAACTTCACTGGGTGGGCCGTTTGGGAACTTTCTGACAAAACGTGAATATACCCACTTCTCCAGGCACCACTGCACCACTGTTTAGGGCCGATGGAAAGACATCAGTCACACACAGCATGATGTTAAAGGATAAGCAGTCCATGAACTCTGACATAATAAGAATACAAAAGCACAACCATTAAGCATTATAACTATTACTTCCCATTGCAAATAACATTTCACGTTTAGCACACAAAGTAACCGGTGACCTAAAGTTTAAAGAGGAACTGACAGAGTTTGCAGGTATGAAACAAAAAGACAGTCATGATATATAAATTCCCAGTGTATGCTACAAAATGTATAGAATTCACCAATACATTTCTTGGTAGTCTCAAAAATATTGCTATCAGGTTGTAAATCAGAGCTGGCCTGGTACATTGTTTGCTGCCTCCATTCGGGATGCACTGTTTTAGTTTCAATGACTCAATGTTCTGTACAAAAATGGACTAAGGCTGGGAATGTCAATACTAATACTATTATTAAACTAATAATCACAAGTCAGTCATAACTTGGCTAATAAGCTAGCGTATCTATTTATGTAACAAGCTAAAAACACAGAGCCTAACATTAGCTAAATAGCTAGCTAGCTAGCTGCTAGGAAGATGTCATGTCATGCCATTGGAGGAGTGGGTGAGAGACAGATTCTTTTCCCTGCATTAATCTTTCAGTGGCTATACACAGCTAGAGATGCAGGTGTCAGTTAGGTTAGCTAGCAATAACTTGAATGACTGTTATCCAGTTAGCATATCTTTTGCGTTCACAAATTAACTTTGGCTATCTACTCCGATTCCACAGCACTCCCGTCTGAATGCTGAATATGACCGGTATCCGTAAAAATAGACAAAAAAGTAATAGTTAGTCAAGACCGCTCTAGATAACATGTAAACAGCCTAACCAGCTCTGCTATGGCGAGTAAAATGGTCAGAGAGAGGTGTTCTCTCATTTGTGTCTGGAAGTAGCTAGCTAGAAAGCTAGCCAACTTTAGCTAGTTAGCTTGGGTGCTTGGTTGGGACAAGCATGCATTGGTAGGGTAGCTGCAGAAGGACGAGGAGGCTACAATTCCACATCGTTTATCAGTGCAATTTTGATGGCCAACTAGCTGAAAAAGTTTGAGAGGGTTTATCTAATGTTCCTTCATTCGATTTTAGATCATCTTGCTCTGGCTAGCATTAGTTGTTGATCTAGTTGATGTGCATAACTGAGGGAGAGAGAGCCTACCTTGTTATGGTTGTTTGATCAATAGGACTATTGATCAAAATGTAAGACGACTCCTGTGGTGTTTACATATTTGCAGAAATCCATTCAAGTGTATTTTGTGGCTTTTGGCGAAAGTATTCTAATGATCTAAAGTAGCGCTGTTGCAACTGCCTGTAAACACACAGTCCAGTTCAAAGTGAATGATGGCAGGCCCTACTGCCTGTAAACACACAGTCCAGTTCAAAGTGAATGATGGCAGGCCCGTGTGGAAAATGGCTTGTTTGTATAAAGGCCTACCGTAGCTCTGATTGGCTATAGCGCACCGGTCTTTGTTTGTATTTCTATTTATTAGGGAGGCAGCAGCTGCTCTTCCTGGGGTCCAAACACATTAAGGTACTTACATCAAACATAAAACAAAATACTAAACAGTACATCATATAATATTATTACACCACTACATACAGTTGAAGTTGGAAGTTTACATACACCTTAGCCAAATACATTTAAACTCAGTTTTACACAATTCCTGACATTTAATCCTAGTTTAAATTCCCTGTCTTAGGTCAGTTAGGATCACCACTTTATTTTAAGAATGTAAAATGTCAGAATAATAGTAGAGAGAATGATTTATTTCAGCTTTTATTTCTTTCATCACATTCCCAATGGGTCAGAAGTTTACATACACTCAATTAGTATTTGGTAGCATTGCCTATAAATTGTTTAACTTGGGTCAAACATTTTGAGTAGCCTTCCACAAACTTCCCACAATAAGTTGGGTGAATTTTGGCCCATTCCTCCTGACAGAGCTGGTGTAACTGAGTCAGGTTTGTAGGCCTCCTTGCACGCACACGCTTTTTCAGTTCTGCCCACAAATTTTCTATGGGATTGAGGTCAGGGCTTTGTGATGGCCACTCCAATACCTTGACTTTGTTGTCCTTAAGCCATTTTGCCACAACTTTGGACGTATGCTTGGGGTCATTGTCCATTTGGAAGACCCATTTGAGACCAAGCTTTAACTTCCTGACTGATGTCTTGAGATGTTGCTTCAATATATCCACATAATTTTCCTTCCTCATGATGCCATCTATTTTGTGAAGTGCACCAGTCCCTCCTGCAGCAAAGCACCCCCACAACATGATGCTGCCACCCCCGTGCTTCACGGTTGGGATGGTGTTCTTCGGCTTGCAAACCTCCCCCTTTTTCCTCCAAACATATCGATGGTCATTATAGCCAAACAGTTCTATTTTTGTTTCAGCAGACCAGACATTTCTCCAAAAAGTACAATCTTTGTCCCCATGTGCAGTTGCAAACTGTAGTCTGGCTTTTTTGTGGTGGTTTTGGAGCAGTGGCTTCTTCCTTGCTGAGCGGCCTTTCAGGTTATGTCGATATAGTACTCGTTTTACTGTGGATATAGATACTTTTGTACCTGTTTCCTCCAGCATCTTCACAAGGTACTTTGCTATTGTTCTGGGATTAATTTGCACTTTTTGCACCAAGGAGACAGAATGCATCTCTAGGAGACAGAATGGGTCTCCTTCCTAAGCAGTATAACGGCTGCGTGGTCCCATGATGTTTATACTTGCGTACTATTGTTTGTCGGGATGAACGTGGTACCTTCAGGCGTTTGGAAATTGCTCCCAAGGATGAACCAGACTTGTGGTGGTTTTACAATGTTTAAAGAACACCCTCTGTGTTCTGTTATACAGGTAACTCTTTATCCACAATATAGCAGGGGGTGTAAAGCCATAACACATACATTTTTCCAGCAGCAGACTATGATCGATAATGTGAAAAGCTGCATTGAAGTCTAACAAAACAGCCCCCACAATCTTCTTGTCATCAATTTCTCTCAGCCAATAATTAGACATGTGTGTCAGTTCTGCGCTTGTTAAATTCCTTCCCTATAAGCGTCCTGAAAGTCTGTTGTCAATGTGTTTACTGTAAAATAGCATTGTATCTGGTCAAACACAATTTTTTCCAGAAGTTTACTAAGGGTTGGTAACATGCTGTTTGAGCCATTTAAGAGGGCTTTACTATTCTTGGGTAGCAGAATTACACACACTTTCTAGTAGGATTAAATTGAAGATATGGCAAAGAGTGGCAGTATCGTCCGCTATTATCCTGAGTAATTTTCCATCCAGATTGTCAGACCCTGGTGGCTTGTCATTGTTGATAGACAAAAAAAAAATCACCTCTTCCACACTAACCTTACAGAATTCAAAAGGTGCAATGCTTGACTTTCATAATTTGGTCAGATGTACTTGGATAAGTAGTGTCAGCTTTTCATGTCATGACTAAGTTTGCTTATCTTGCCAATGAAAAAGTAATTAAAGTAGTTGGCAATATCAGTGTGTTTTGTGATGAATGAGCCATCTGATTCAATGAATGATGGAGCCGAGTTTGCCTTTTTTCACAAAATGTGCTTTAAAATCCATTTTACTGAAGTTCCGAGCCCTCATGATGTTGTTTGACCACACATGGACTCCGACAGCGTCAGCTCCCGGCATCTGTCGTAGAACAGTCGGAAGCAGCCTTGTAATGTCTTGTACTCGTGCGTGCTCCTGGGTAAGCACAGCGTTTTTGCACTGGAACCGAGATGTTTCTCACCATAGAGCCGATGATGACAGCTGGTGAAACAGCCGGGGAGATCAGGCCGATCCTTCGCCTTGAGTGGTTTAAAAGACCCCTCGAGGACCGAAGGGCGGTAGGGCCTGATGGAACAGAGCCGGCTGTAGTATATGTGGTAGAGACCCCCTGGACTGGAGACAGGGTAGAGGATGAAGGAGCAGGAATCTCTTGAAGCAGGTGGGCGAAACTGTTGGTCAGCAGGGTGGGATCCCCCAAATCCATTTCAGACCCATTCATCAAGGACCGCTGCTTACGGTGTGTGACGTGCCTCCACTGGGATGCAGGGTCAATAACCGTGGCATCCTCCAGCTCCTCATCAATCGTCCTTGCTCCTTTATTCTCAGAGGGGGGTGTAGGGCCGGGATGGGAGGTCGGGGTAGGATGAGGAGGGCAGGTGAGATGGGAGGGGAGAGGAGAGGTGACTTTACTAGGGAGGGTTCTCTGCAGGGCAACTCTGGTCAGTCAGTCGGAGAGTGGCAACATGGTGGTGAGGCAGTGGCACGACGACCAGGCTGAGGAGTAGAAAAGGAAACAGTCTTAGACCTATCCAGGATACGCTGCAATGTCTCAATTTTCTTTCTCTGGACGTCCAGCTCAGATATATATCCCTCAATAAGCTGACAGTTTCCACATTGGAAATTTGGCCGGACATTTTTATCCCGGGAAAGTGAAAAATAGGTGCAGCTCCTACATGGGATGAAACGTTCACCGTAGTCTCTGAAGATTGCTGCCTAAACGCCAGTTTCCTCGTATGGCGGAAAGTGATAGACGCCATTTTGGAACAATTCTGTTAAAATCCACGCATATAAAATAGGTTGTCAAGGAATCCTCTAAAAGTCAATCAATCTACACAGTGTGATAGTCAGTTAGATTGAATCACACAGTTTGTAAGATCAACACAGTCATAGGCAGCAAGCTAGAACCCAACCACAGACTAGAAACCAGCCAGCACTCTGACCCACAATAAACACAACCAAGGCACAAAACTCGTCAGCATTAGAACAGCAAGGAGAGAGCGGTGACTTACCTAATGCGATTGAATTCTGGGGCCCATCAGCAAAGCAATGGAGGCTGTGTTACCAGTATGATAGCCAGGAGAGAATTACCTTGGAGGGGATGTAGTTTCCAGTACAGGTCGGTGGAACGACGGGAGGGTGACAAACTGTACACCGGGACACGGGAGAGTGAAAAAGAGTAAATCCAAGTGGAGTTCAAGTTTGGCAGTAGTCCAAAAACATCCAAGGCACAATGTCAAGTGGAAGGCACAATGTCAAGTGGAAGGTACAATGTCAAGTGGAAGGTACAATGTCAAGTGGAAGGATGAAAGCAGCAGTAGGAAGGAGTCTGCTCAGATACTGCCCCAGTGCAGAGTAGGATGCACAGGTAAAATATCAGTCAAAAGTTTGGACACACCTACTCATTCAATGGTTTTTCTTTATTTTTACTATGTTCTACATTAAATAGTGCAGACATCAAAATTATGAAATAACACATATGGAATCATGTAGTAACCAAAAAAGTGTTAAACAAATCTAAAAAAAAAATTGTATTTTAGATTCTTAGTAGCCACCCTTTGCCTTGATGACAGCTTTGCACACTCTTGGCATTCTCTAAACCAGCTTCGCCTGGAATGCTTTTCTAACATTTTTGAAGGAATTCCCACATATGCTGAGCACTTATTGGCTGCTTTTACTTCACTCTGCGGTCCAACTCATCCCAATCCACCTCAAATGGGTTGAGGTCGGGTGATTGTGGAGGCCAGGTCATCTAATGCAGCAATCTATCACTCTACTTCTTGATCAAATAGCCCTTACACAGCCTGGTTGTGTGTTGGGTCATTGTCCTGTTGAAAAAAAAATGATAGTCCTACTAAGCGCAAACCAGATGCGATGGCGTATCGCTGCAGAATGCACCGACAGTGTCACCATAAAAGCACCCACACACCATCACACCTCCTCCTCCATGCTTCACGGTGGGAACCTCACATGCGGAGATCATCCGTTCATCTACTCCGCGTCTTACAAAGACACGGTGGTTGGAACCAAAAATCTCAAATTTGGACTCATCAGACCAAACCACTGTCCTTTAGTAGTGGTTTCTTTGCAGAAATTCGACCATGAAGGCCTGATTCATTCAGTCTACTCTGAACAGTTGATGTTGAGATGTGTCTGCTACTTGAACTCTATGAACGATTTATTTGGGCTGCAATTTCTGAGGCTGGTAGCTCTAATTAACTTATTCTCTGCAGCGGAGGTAACTCTGGGTCTTCCTTTCCTTTGGCGGTCCTCATGAGAGCCAGTTTCATCATAGTTCTTGATGTTTTTTGCGACTAAACTTTAAGAAACGTTCAAAGTTCTTGACATTTTCTACATTGACTGACCTTCATGTCTTAAAGTAATGACGTACTGTAATTTCCCTTTGCTTATTTGAGCTGTTCTTGCCATAATATAGACTTGGCATTTTACCAAATAGGGCTATCTTCTGTATACCACCCCTACCTTGTCACAACACAACTGATTGGCTCAAGTGCATTAAGAAGGAAAGAAATTCCACAAATTAACTTTTAACAAGGCACACCTGTAATTGAAATGCATTCCAGGTGACTATCTCATGAAGCTGGTTGAGAGAATGCCAAGAGTGTGCAAAGCTGTCATCAAGGTAAAGAGTGGCTACTTTGAAGAATCTAAAATCTAAAATATATTTTGATTTGTTTAACACTTGTTTGGTTACTACATGATTCCATATGTGTTATTTCATAGTTTTGATGTCAGCACTATTATTCTACAATGTAGAAAATAGTTAAAATAAAGATAAGCCCTGGAATGAGTAGGTGTGTCCAAACCTTTGACTGGTACTGTATATCCCAGTAGGCCTGAAAAGTTTCAGCAGACCTGTTATGTATGTCTTCCTAAAAACTCTGTATGCAATACTGCACTATTGTCCAGTGTGTTCATAGCCATATGAAACAAAGGTAAATGGAGACAAAAATCCACCCCAAAAATTTCAGCTACAAACAATGATTATAAAAAACATTATTAAAAAAGACATTTGAAAAGTGAGTGTGTCTCAATTTTGTGTTGACCGGTACTGGTAAAGACATATGTTTTTATTTGTTTTTGTTTACTGCAGTGTTTTTTAATTGTCCAAACGCATGGCCGCTTTCACACTCTATATTGCTATAGAATTTTCACAAATGTTTTAGTACATGTAATTCACAAACATTCCAAGAATTTATGAAAATATAAAAAAATTACCTTATCTACAGTGATTTTGGGAACTATTCAGACCCTTTTACTTTTTCAACATTTTGTTACTTTACAGCCTTATTTAAAAATTTATCAAATCGTTTTTTTCCCCTCATCAATCTACACATAATACCCCATAATGACAAAGCAAAAACAGGTTTCTGGAAATATATAAAAAAAATAACTGACATATGACATTTACATAAGTATTCAGACCTTTTACTCAGTACTTTGTTGAAGCACCTTTGGCAGCGATGCCAGCATGGTGTCTTCTTGGGTATGATGCTACAAGCTTGGCACACCTGTATGTGGAGAGTTTCTACCATTCTTCTCTGCACATCCTCTCAAGCTATATCAGGTTGGATGGGGAGTGTTGCTGCACAGCTATTTTCAGGTCTCTCCAGAGATGTTCGATCTGGTTCAAGTTCGGGCTCTGGCTGGGCCAAAAAATAATATTCAGAGAATTGTCCCAAATCCACTCCTGTGTTGTCTTGGCTGTGAGCTTAGGGTCGTTGTCCTGTTAGAAGGTGAACCTTTGCCCCAGTCTGAGGTCCTGATGTACCTTTTGGCAATCTCCAAGCGGGTTGTCATGTGCATTTTACTGAGGAGTGTCTTCCGTCTGGCCACTCTACCATAAAGGCCTGATTGGTGGAGTGCTGCAGAGAGTGTTGTCTTTCTGGAAGGTTCTCCCATCTCCACAGAGGAACTCTGGCAGAGTGACCATCAGGTTCTTGGTCACCTCCCTGACCAGGGCCCTTCTCCCCCGATTGCTCAGTTTGGCCAGGCAACCAGCTCTAGGAAGAGTATTGGTGGTTCCAAACTTCTTCCATTTAAGAATGATGGAGGAAGCTATATTCTTGGGGACCTTCAATGCTGCAGAGATGTTTTGGTACCCTTCCCCAGATCTGTGCCTCGACAAAGTTCTGTCTCTCAGCTCTATGGACAATTCCTTCAACCTCATGGCTTGGTTTTTGCTCTGACATGCACTGTCAACTGTGGGACCTTATATAGGCAGTGTGCCTTTCCAAATCATGTCCAATCAATTGAATTTATCACAGGTGGCTTCCAATCAAGTTGTAGAAACATCTCACGGATGAACAATGAAAACAGGATGCACCTGAGCTCAATTTCGAGTCTCATAGCAAAGGGTCTGAATACTTATGTAAATAAGGGTTTTCTGATATTTAGATGTAATACGTTTTTAAACCTTTCTAAAAAACTGTTTTTACTTTGTCATTATGGGCTATTGTGTGTAGATTGATGAGGGAAAACAATGAATTTAATCCATTTCAGAGTAAGGCTGTAACATAACAATATGTGGAAAAAGGGTTCTGAATATTTTCCGAATGCACTTTAGTTTGTAGTTTGCGCTCAACACCTCAAGTCATTTAATCAATACATTTCTGAGGCAATTACTCTCTATTTGTCTTCACTTTCACTTGATCAAAATGTACTTGTATTTTATTAGATAAAGAGACAATAAACTGGATACACTAGTCAATAGTTGTGCACTATATAGGGAATAGGGTGCGAATTTAGGATGCATCCTCTGAGAGAAATCTCCCCACTGAGGCAGGGGTATAGTCACGGGTGGGCATGGACAGGCCCTGTCCCACGCACTGGGGAGCCAGGCCCGCCCATTCAGATTGAGCAAAAATGTTGTAGTAAAGCTCTACTTATTGGTGTTCCAAACGGGACATTATTTGTCTTTTTACCTCAACACAGTACTTGACTTGGGCAGGAGCTCACCTGAACTGAGTACCAGCACCTCAAATGTTCTTCTGCTTGAGTTCCTGCACCTCCTATAGAATATTAGCTCAAACGTATTGAGGAATTCATGCAACTAAATATAAATGATACCAGCACCCAAAATGAGTACCGGAAATGATTTCAGTCCAAGTGAAGCACTGGAACGTACGCCATCAGATAGAAGTCATATCAAGCAGTAGGGAAGGGGCGGGAAGAAACTTTAGAAACATTAGGTCTTAAGAAACATTAGAATATGATTTTTTTTTTTTAAATGGCACAACAACAGAATATCTACGAGTCATTTTCTAAATAACGGACATATTCTGGCACGTGTCACTCTGCACTGATACCATGTGCAGTAACAGTAGCTATCGCTGTGTAGGCTAGGCTACACTGTGTAGGCTAGTCATCGTTAGCTAGCTAGCTAAGACTCGCTTGCCAACTTGGCTAGCAAAAACAAGTGATAGAAGAGGATGTTAGAGCATATACAGTGAGGGAAAAAAGTATTTGATCCCCTGCTGATATTGTACGTTTGCCCACTGACAAAGAAATGATCAGTCTATAATTTTAATGGTAGGTTTATTTGAACAGTGAGAGACAGAATAACAACAAAAAAATCCTGAAAAACGCATGGGAAAAATGTTATAAATTGATTTGCATTTTAATGAGGGAAATAAGTATTTGACCCCCTCTCAATCAAAAAGATTTCTGGCTCCCAGGTGTCTTTTATACAGGTAACGAGCTGAGATTAGGAACACACTCTTAAAGGGAGTGCTCCTAATCTCAGCTTGTTACCTGTATAAAAGACACCTGTCCACAGAAGCAATCAATCAATCAGATTCCAAACTCACCACCATGGCCAAGACCAAAGAGCTCTCCAAGGATGTCAGGGACAAGATTGTAGACCTACACAAGGCTGGAATGGGCTACAAGACCATCGCCAAGCAGCTTGGTGAGAAGGTGACAACAGTTGGTGCGATTATTCACAAATGGAAGAAACACAAAATAACTGTCAATCTCCCTCGGACTGGGGCTCCATGCAAGATCTCACCTCGTGGAGTTGCAATGTTCATGAGAATGGTGAGGAATCAGCCCAGAACTACACGGGAGGATCTTGTCAATGATCTCAAGGCAGCTGGGACCATAGTCACCAATAAAACAATTGGTAACACACTACGCCATGAAGGACTGAAATCCTGCAGCGCCCGCAAGGTCCCCCTGCTCAAGAATGCACACATATGCTAAGGGAACAGGACAACTTCACCGCATCAAAGGGACAATGGACAGGGCCATGTACCATCAAATCTTGGGTGAGAACCTCCTTCCCTCAGCCAGGGCATTGAAAATGGGTCGTGGATGGGTATTCCAGCATGACAATGACCCAAAACACACGGCCAAGGCAACAAAGGAGTGGCTCAAGAAGAAGCACATTAAGGTCCTGGAGTGGCCTAGCCAGTCTCCAGACCTTAATCCTATAGAAAATCTGGGGAGGGAGCTGAAGGTTCGAGTTGTCAAACGTCAGCCTCGAAACCTTAATGACTTGGAGAAGATCTGCAAAGAGGAGTGGGACAAAATCCCTCCTGAGATGTGTGCAAACCTGGTGGCCAACTACAAGAAACGTCTGACCTCTGTGATTGCCAACAAGGGTTTTGCCACCAAGTACTAAGTCATGTTTTGCAGAGGGGTCAAATACTTATTTCCCTCATTAAAATGCAAATCAATTTATAAAATTTTTCCCATGCGTTTTTCTGGATTTTTTTGTTGTTATTCTGTCTCTCACTGTTCAAATAAACCTACCATTAAAATTATAGACTGATCATTTCTTTGTCAGTGGGCAAACGTACAAAATCAGCAGGGGATCAAATACTTTTTTCCCTCACTGTAGAAGAGGATGTTGGAGCATTTGATATCCATTATTTATTTGATATCCATGATTTCGCCACAAAGGGTCTCCAGTCCCCCTCTAAATCAATCACTGATTGCATCGATCTAATCGAGGGCCTTAAAGACAGTTTCAGTACATTCAGAGACAATTTTAGAGGTGATTTTGATAAAATCATTAAGCTTACAGATGATATGATGGTAAAAAAAATGAAATCCACAAATGGGATGTTAGCTGCCAGTTCCAAAAACAGAAAACTGCCAACCAGGTGTTCTCAAGTTACATCTACGATGCATTTACAGGCATTATGGACATATTGGACATTTTCAGAACGATTAATGCGGGATTATGGAGAAGGCCACAGCTGCCTACCTGCCCCCCGATAGGACTCATTTGGTCAAATGACAGCGATACAGCCACCCAGTACCCATTATGGCATTTCTGTGGAGGAGGCAGAACTAACTGTTTTTGTACAGCAGCTTGTAACTACAAGTACAAGAGGTTCGGTCGCCCAGCCAATCAGGCTGGCCATTTAAAAAATATACACCGTATATATTTTTATCTGTAGCCTATTTGTTTCTCACCCTGATTTGTTTCACCTGTCTTGTACTCGTCTCCACCCCCATTTGTCCCAATTATCTCCTGTGTTTTTATACCTGCGTTTTCTGTTTGTCTGTTCCCAGTTTGTCTTGTCCTGTCAAGTCCTACCAGCGTGTTTCTATGTTTCATGTGCTGTAGTTCCTGTTTTCTTAGTCTTCCCAGTTCTGGCCTGTCCTGACCCTGATCCTGCCCTCCGTCCTGTACCTGCCTAACTCTAATTTGGATTATGACTCTTTGCCTGCCTTGACTTACCTTTTGCCTGTCCCTTGTACTATAATAATTTCACCATGAGGCCAATGGTGACTTTAAAATAGTTACAGTTTAATGGCTGTGATAGGAGAAAACTGAGGATGGATCAACAACATTGTAGTTACTCCACAATACTAACATACTATACATGGTTATTGATTACTGCATTGCTGGGGTTAGAGCTTGCAAGAAAGGCATTTCACTGTACTTGTGCATGTGCCATTAAAACTTAAAACTAGCTAGCTAACTCTTTCAAATAAATATTATTATATGCCAAATTTAGCTATAGACCCAGCCTGACATGGTAGCTAATTGTTATTTTTATTTCAGTATTTCAGTGGGAATTCAATTGAGGGGACTATGTTTCATGCTGAAGCCATTAGAAGGCTGTTGTTGACTGAGAGGAGGTGTGTATAAAATGTTTATAATAAATGATCAATAATAAGTCTTCATGATTCAATAGCCTAGTTATAGTAATCATTACAGGACTTTTAACACACTATCTATGTTTTGCTCAGTCTGGCAGTAAACCAGAACTATCAGAGGCGGAGGATCTCTTTCAGGCTGCTGCTGACAACAACTGCATATAAGGTCTTCTACAATGTCTTCATTTTTTCCTCTTCTCTGGAACCAGTCAGGCAACAACCCATATTGCACTGGCAGTACGTAGCCGGCTAAGGAGTTGGACTTGTAGCAGAAGTTGGACCTATGGCCGAAAGGTGTCGAGTTCGAATCCCGGGCCAGAGCTGGAAAAAACATGCAGAATTGACAACTGGAGGGCTGCTGGGTTCATATCTTCAAAACATTCCCTTACCATTGGGCCCTTAAGCAAGGCCCTTATCCCCACAACATGCTCTTCATCCAGGGGCGCTGCACTGCAGCTTGAACCTGTGTTCGTCTCAACTCTATGTGTGAGGTCTGCTATTTGGGGGGGTTTTAGAACAGCTTAGAAGACACAGTTTTGTTGTTTGCTGTAACTAATGGACAGATTTTATTTGTATTGTAAAGAAGTGAGCCAGAGTTGACGTGGGCCATCATTCAAACAAAGAGATGCCTCCCTGGCCACCAGTGCATATTTCTATAACTATGTTTGCATATAATGGCAATAAATTCTAAAACCAATGCTGGTATTCTTTTGTCCATAATTTTATTGTTTATTAATTTGCAGTATCTTTTGAACGTCAACATTCTAACAGTCTAACAGATGCATTTCATGTATGTTATCGAAATAATAATTATAATTTGGTTGTTTATGAAGGTCTTAAGAAACATTAGAATATGAAGGAAAATGTATTTCAAAAAACATAATAGCATTTACATTAGTTTATGTAACTGCAGGCTATATGTACAAACGAAAAACCACCATAACACCACAATGTTAAAATCCATGAAATAAACACCCGCACAAAGATAAATCACTATGAGTGTTTATTTAATGAAAATAATTTCTAAATATATTTCGTATAATTTATTTCCCTGAGCCTCTTTAGTCCCTTGAAATGTTGTCTGATCATTAGGAAACAAATTTGAAGATATTTACATGCACAGCCCTGATTGGCTGATGGGTGGTCTAAAGCACACCTCCTTACCGAGATGAACAATCATTGGTCTATTATAGTGGTTCCCAAACTTTTATAGTCCCGTACCCCTTCAAACATTCAACCTCCAGCTGGGTACACCCTCTAGCACCAGGATCAGGGCACTCTCAATTGATTTTTTTTGCCATCATTGTAAGCCTGCCACACACACACACTATACAATACATTTATTAAACATAAGAATGAGTGAGTTTTTGTCACAACCCGGCTCGTGGGAAGTGACAAAGAGCTCTTATAGGACCAGGGTACAAATAATAATATCATAATAATCAATAATTCTGTTCTTTATTTAACCATCTTACATATAAAACGTATTTGTTCATAAAATAAAGGTGAATAACTCACCACAGGTTAATGAGAAGGATGTGCTTGCAAGGATGCACATAACTCTGCAATGTAGGGTTGTATTGGCAAGAGTCTCATTCTTAAGTCATTTCCCACACACAGTCTGTGCCTGTATTTAATTTTCGTGCTAGTGAGGCCGAGAATTCACTCTCACATTGGTACGTGGTTGCAAAGGGCATCAGTGTTTTAACAGCGTAATTTGCCAATGCAGGATACTCTGAGCACAGCCCAATCCAGAAATCTGGCAGTGGCTTCTGATTTTTTTTTTTTAATCACAGAACCGCTTGTTGCAATTTCGATGACGCTCTCTTGTTCAGATACTGGTAAGTGGACTGTAGGCAGGGCATGAAAGGGATAACGAATCCAGTTGTTTGTGTCGTCCGTTTCGGGAAAGTACCCGCGTAATTGCGCACCCAACTCACTCACATTTGACATTGTCCATAAGCTTGAGTTCATTTGCACACAAGAAATCATACAATGATGGAAAGACATGTGTGTTGTCCTTGTTAATGCAGACAGAGAAGAGCTCCACCTTCTTAATCATAGCCTCAATTTTGTCCCACACATTGAATATAGTTGCGGAGAGTCCCTGTAATTATCACTTTTCAGGTAAGACCCACATTTATTTTTTTACCTTTATTTTACTAGGGAAGACAGTTAAGAACAAATTCTTATTTTCAATGACGGCCTAGGAACAGTGGGTTAACTGCCTGTTCAGGGGCAGAACGACAGATTTGTACCTTGTCAGCTCGGGGATTTGAACTTGCAGCCTTACTAGTCCAACACTCTAACCACTAGCCTAGTGGACTGTGTTGAAGTAACAATGTTTATCACAGCAACAGGGGTAGGCAGGGGTCGACGACAGGTCAAGGCAGGCAGGGGTCAATAATCCAGAGTAGTGGGGCAAAGTTACAGGACGACAGGCAAGCTCAGGGTCAGGTCAGGCAGAAAAGGTCAAAACCGGGTAAACAGGAACAATCAATAGACAGGAACAGAGGGAAAACCGCTGGTAGGATTGACATAACAAAACGAACTGGCAACAGACAAACAGAGAACACAGGTTTAAGTACCCAGGGGATAATGGGGAAGATGGGCGACACCTGGAGGGGGGTGGAGACAAGCACAAAGACAGGTGAGACAGATCAGGGCGTGACAGTAATCCTAGATTCAGATCATTAAGGTGAGAGAAAACATCACCCATATAGGCCAGTCGTGTGAGAAACTCGTCATCATGCAAGTGGTCAGACAAGTGAAAATGATGTATGTTGTAAAAGCGTTACCATGGTTGCTGCCCATATCATTGCATAGTGCAGAAAATCCACGAGAGTTCAGGGGCCTTGCTTTAACAAAGTTAACCATTTTCACTGTAGTGTCCAAAACGTCTTTCAAGCTGTCAGGCATTCCCTTGGCTGCAAGAGCCTCTCGGTAGATGCTGCAGTGTACCCAAGTGGTGTTGGAGCAACTGCTTGCACATCAAATCAAATCAAATTGTATTTGTCACATACACATGGTTAGCAGATGTTAATGTGAGTGTAGCGAAATGCTTGCGCTTCTAGTTCCGACCATGCAGTAGTATCTAACAAGTAATCTAACAAATTCACAACAACTACCTTATACACACAAGAGTAAAGGAATGAATACGAGTATGTACATATAAATATATGGATGAGCGATGGCTGACCGGCATAGGCAAGATGCAGTAGTTAGTATGGAGTACAGTATATACATATGAAATGAGTAATGTAGGATATGTAAACATTATATACAAAATTGTTTAAAGTGGCTAGTGATACATTTATTTCATCCAATTATAATTATTAAAGTGGCTAGAGATTTGGGTCGATGGCCGAACGGCATAGGCACGATTCAGTAGATGGTTTAGAGTACAGTGTATACATTTGGTATGAGTAATGTCTGATATGTAAACATTATATACAAAATTGTTTAAAGTGGCTAGTGATACATTTGTTACATCCAATTCCTATGTTTTAAGTGGCTAGAGATTTAAGTCAGTATGCTGGCAGCAGCCACTCAATGTTAGTGATGGCTGTTTAACAGTCTGATGGCCTTGAGGTAGAAGCTGTTTTTCAGTCTCTCGGTCCCAGCTTTGATGCACCTGTACTGACCTGATAGCGGGGTGAACAGGCAGTGGCTCGGGTGGTTGTTGTCCTTGATGATCTTTTTGGCCATCCTGTGACATCGGGTGGTGTAGGTGTCCTGAAGGGCATGTAGTTTACCCATGGTGATGCGTTGTGCAGTCCTCACTACCCTCTGGAGAGCCTTACGGTTGTGGGCGGAGCAGTTGCCGTACCAGGCGGTGATACAGCCCGACAGGATGCTCTCGATTGTGCATCTGTAGAAGTTTGTGAGTGATTTTGGTGACAAGCCAAATTTCTTCAGCCTCCTGAGTTTGAAGAGGCGCTGTTGCGCCTTCTTCACCACGCTGTCTGTGTGGGTGGACCAATTTAGTTTGTCCGTGATGTGTACGCCGAGGAACTTAAAACTTTTCACCTTCTCCACTACTGTCCCCTCGATGTGGATAGGGGGGGGGTGCTCCCTCTCCTGTTTCCTGAAGTCCATGATCATCTCCTTTGTTTTGTTGACATTGAGTGAGAGGTTATTTTCCTGACACCACACTCCGAGGGCCCTCACCTCCTCCCTGTAGGCCGTCTCATCGTTGTTGGTAATCAAGCCTACCACTGTAGTATCGTCAGCAAACTTGATGATTGAGTTGGATGCGTGCTTGGCCACGCAGTCATGGGTAACAGGGAGTACAGGAGAGGGCTGGGAACGCACCCTTGTGGGGCCCCAGTGTTGAGGATCAGCGGGGTGGAGATGTTGTTTCCTACCCTCACCACTTGGGGCCGGCCCGTCAGGAAGTCCAGGACCCAGTTGCACAGGGCTGGGTCGAGACCTAGGGTCTCGAGCTTAATGACGAGCTTGGAGGGAACTATGGTGTTAAATGCTGAGCTGTAGTCGATGAACAGCATTCTTACATAAGTATTCCTCTTGTCCAGATGGGTTAGGGCAGTATGCAGTGTGATTGCGTTACCACTCCGCTATGTCTCCCCGTCATGTCTTTTGCGCCATCAATACAGTTACCAACATGAGCATCAGCTCCGTTTGGCTACATATGGACCGTTAGTGGAATTCCTGAGAAAATTCCAGAGAAAAAAACCTCACCCAAAAATGTATAGCCCCATTGGAAAATATATTATGGACAGTTTGAAAATGTACACAAAAAGGGCATTAACATCATTTACACAATGTCAGTGTTATTCCGACCTCATAGGGTGGAGATATCATCCTAAAAAACGTGAAAATCACTGTTTAACTGCACTGCCCCTTTAAAATGAAACGTTTTTGAAAAGAATGGCATATTTTGAGATTAAATATATTACTGTGCTTTGAATGTTGCAGCATGTAATAGCGGTAATTCTGCCCAAAATGTATATTTTGAAATAGAGCTCAAGGGGTCATTTTAAAGAGTTGTTTGGCAAGGATAGGTGATTTGGAAACTACAGAATCTGCTCTTTTGGATCCTATTTAAACATCCAAATGTCTTACCTGCTAGTGACTTTTTTGCACTCCATATACTTCCCCTGCCTCTGTGTCAATTCTAAGCTGATTCTTCATATACAATCTAATAATACTCTCACCCATCAGATTGTCAATTTAATCTTTAGTCTTTGCACTGACTCCATTATTATATGTGTGAAATTTGTTTTGATATAGTTTAGGTGTAGTTGCAATGGGCAAGGAGGAAAATGACATGTCCTCTTAAAACTGCTTATAATGAAAAAATGACATTAGTGATATTAAGATTCTAACAATGCCAGTTTGTTAGACTTATTTAGAAAAGTCAAGGACGGGGTTGGGGGGTAATTAAAAAATGGAGGAGTAATTTTAGTAATCTCCTGGTCGCTGAGCAAGTAATGTGATTATTACTGCTATATCAGGGCATTATGTTCTAGTCTTATAGTCTGTTAATTATAGGCCTATGTTTTACTATGTGTAGGTCTATATGAGTCACATGTTAAATGGAAGAGTCATGGATTTACGTAGGCCTGCAAACTATTGGTCTGTAATGCAAAATCACATATTTAATGGTTTGTTGTGTGCGATCAATTACAGTAGGGTATAAGGTAGGCTATGTTTTTATGATCGTTTAATGACGATTTGAGTGCCTACATTTTGGTCCATCAACATTTTAACTACCCCTGCCATCAACGTAATTCTGCTCTGACGACGTGAGCTGTTCCAAGAGATTAGCCTTCTTTAGACTGTGGTGCCACTGTTTTCAATGGAACAGGCCCAAAGGAGACAGGAGAAATAAGCAAAGCTGGTGTGGGCATCACACCCCCAACAAATAGACCTCATGAAATAAATCTATTAGATTCAGAGGGGCAGCATTCATTTTCATCTCTTTGCATGCACTGCACTGCACTGCGGCGGTGTGTAGGGGTGTTGGGCGAGAGGGAAAGAGGGCGGAGAGGAGGAGGAGAGGCTCGCTCATCCCTCAACATGCATTTTCTTTGTTTACACATTTTGCCTTCTCTGAGAAATCCATCTTAATCACTGATTGGGGAAGTATAATTGCATTTTTGGGTCAGACAGATGGTACCTTCGTTGAGGAGATTAATTGTTCTACCGGACAACATTAATAAAGCAAATATTGCCCAAGTGAGTGCATGGTCAGTGTAAACAGGTGAGAGTCTGCAGATAGCCTGAGGGTAGATCATAATTTATTCCCTTTGTTTATGAGAGCAGAGCTGGCCAGAGAGAGCATGGTGGCCAGGGAAAGGAATGGCTGTCCATGCACCTGGCTGGAACCAAAATGGGCAGCATATTTTTGCTTTGGACAGAAGAGACTGACTGCTAATTTTCTACATGTTGCATTTTTACAGAATCATTTTATTTTCAGGGTCTTAAAACAGCACAATCAGTGCATGTGTTGTGAAGTAATATTTGTTTACAGTGCATGCGGAAAGTATTCAGACCCCTTGAACTTTTTCAAATTTTTGTTATGTTTCAGCCTTATCATAAAATTAATTAAATTACATATTTCCTCATCAATACCCCATAACGACCCCATAAATACCCCATAATGACAAATCAAAAACGCGTTTTTAGAAATGTTTGCTAATTCATTAAAAATAAAAACTGAAACACCATCCTTAAATAAGAATTCAGACCCTTTGCTATGAGACTCGAAATTGAGCTCAGGTTCATCCTGTTTTCATTGATTATCCTTGAGATGTTTTTACAACTTGATTGAGAGAGCAAAAACCAAGACATGATGTCGAGGTCTGTAGAGCTCCAAGACAGGACTGTGTCCAGGCACAGATCTGGGGAAGGGTACCAAAAAATGTCTGCAGTATTGAAGGTCCCCAAGAACACAGTGGCATCTATCATTCTTAAATGAAAGAAGTTTGGAACCACCAAGACACTTCCTAGAGCTGGCCACCCGGCCAAACTGAGCATTCGAGGGAGAAGGGCTTTGGTCAGGGAGGTGACCAAGAACCCGATGGTCACTTTGACAGAGTTCCAGAGTTCCTCTGTGGAGATGGGAGAACCTTCCAGAAGTACAACCATCTCTGCAGCACTCCACCAATCAGGCCTTTATGGTAGAATGACCAGACTGAAGCCACTTCTCAGTAAAAGGCAAATGACAGCCCGTTTGGAGTTTGCCAAAAGGCACCTAAAGACTCTCAGACCTTGAGAAGCAAGATTTTCTGGTCTGATGAAACCAAGATTGAACTCATTGGCCTGAATGCCAAGCTTCATGTCTGGAGGAAACTCGGCACCATCCTTACAGTGAAGCATGATGGTGGCAGCATCATGCTGTGGGGATGTTTTTTAGTGGCAGGGACTGGGAGACTAGTCAGGATTGAGAGAAAGGTGAATAGATCAAAGTACAGAGAGATCCTTGATGAAAACCTGACCTCTGGACTGGACTGGACTGGACTGGAGCGAAGGTTCACCTTCCAACAGGAAAACGACTATAAGCACACAGCCAAGACAACGCAGGAGTGGCTTCGGGACTAGTCTTTGAATGTCTTTCAGTGGCCCAGCCAGAGCCAGGACATGATCCCGATCTAATATCTCTGGAGAGACCTGAAAATAGCTGTGCAGCATCACTCCCCATCTAACCTGACAGAGCTTGAGAGGTTCTGCAGAGAAGAATGGGAGAAACTACCCAAATTCAGGTGTGCCAAGCTTGTAGCGTCATACCCAAGAAGAATCGAGACTGTAATCGCTACCAAAGGTGCTTCAACAAAGTACTGAGTAAAGTGTCTGAATACTTATGTAAATGTGATATTTCAGTTTCTTCTTTTTAATCTTAATTTTTTATTTTTGCAAAAATGTCTAAAAACCTGTTTTTGCCTTATTATGGGGTATTGTGTGTTACGCCTGCTCCCACTCCCCCTCGCTGGCACTCGAGTGGCACAACATTACGCACACCTGTCACCATCGTTACGTTCATCAGCGCTACATTGGACTCACCTGGACTCCATCACTTATTGATTGCCTCCCTTATATCTGTCTGTTCCTCAGTTTCATCCCCGTGTCAGCATTAATGTTGTTTTGTTTCCCCTGTCCAGACGCTGTCCTTGTTTTGTTTCATGTCGGTTATTTATTAATATTCACTCTCTGTATTTGCTTCTCGTCTCCCAGTGTCTGTCCTCACATTGTTTGTAGATTGATGAGGAAAAATAACAATTTATTACATTTTAGAATAAGGCTGTAATGTAACAAAATTTGGAAAAAGTCAAGGGGTCTGAATACTTTCCGAATGCACTGTATGTACCTCACCTGCGACCCGTAATAAGACTATCTAATTTGTATATTAACAAAGTCCATTAAAATGTACAATGAGTATACAAAACATTATAGACTGACCAGGTGAATCCACATGAAAGCTATGATCCCTTATTGATATCACTTGATAATTGTAGATGATACATGGATTGTGTATGTGTGCCATTCAGAGGGTGAATGGTCAAGACAAAAGATGTCAGTGCCTTTGAACAGAACAGGGTATGGTAGTAGGTGCCAGGCACACCGGTTTGTGTCAAGAACTGCAACGCTGATGGGTTATTCACGCTCAACAGTTCCCCGTGTTTATCTAGAACCACCACCCAAAGGACATCCAGCCAATTGGACACAACTGTGGGAAGCATTGGTGTCAACATGGGCCAGCATCCCTGTGGAACACTTTTGACACCTTTTAGAGTCTGTTCCCCCTACGAATTGAAGTTGTTCTGAGGGCAAAACCGTGGTGCAACTCAATATTAGGAAGGTGTTCTTAATGTTTTGTATACTCAGTGTATATTATTAGACTGAGCAATGTACAAGCAGGACTATTGTTGAGTTACAGAAATAGATTATGAAGAAAGGTCTGAGAAATAAATATTAAACAAGTCCTTAATACCATGGTAAAATAAATGGATTCCATTATACAAGGTAAGTTACAGCATTACAAAATATTAATAAGCTAGGTATGATCCAAGAGGGAGAGAAAGATTGTCCATTGCAGAGACAATTAATCAAAGACCATTTTATAACGATTAGACCTGTTTGTATTTCAAATCTTGTTGACCGACAGAATACTGAAAAAGTGAACATAAAAAGTGAACAGCTATCAGACCTAGAGGACCAACAGACCAACAGCACCTCTGCCTCCCAGAGGTGTTGAGATAGGGGACTGGTGATACAGATAAGACAGAATTCCTGAGAAGACGACACTTGCAACTGGAACAAAAGGCAGCGAATTCAAAGGCCAGGGTAACATAAGCTTTAAAACAGCAAAATTCTCAGCCTCATCTCAATGTGAACAAAAGCATAAAATAGATTTTATTTTTGTCCCATGGCAAAAAGTGGCGAATTGCAGGGAATTAGCTTTAAAACTGCAAAATCGACTCTTATCCTTATGATAAAATGTATAGAATAGCATTATAAAACAGCAAAAAAAATTCTCTGCACCATGGCTAAATGTGTTGAAAAGCAGGAAGTTAGCCAATTCCCCCAAAATATATTCCGGAGGTCAGTGCCCCGTGGCCCCAAATGCGGTGACTGAGACAGCCATGGCATATGTGTCTTAATAGGGCGTTGGGCCACCACGAGCCAGAACAGCTTCAATGCACCTTGGAACTCTATTGGAGGGATGCGACGCCATTCTTCCATGAGAAATTACATAATTTGGTGTTCAGTTGATGGTGGTGGAAAACGCTGTCTCAGGCACCGCTCCAGAACCTCCCATAAGTGTTCCATTGGGTTGAGATCCCGTGACTGAGACAGCCATGGCATATGGTTTACATCGTTTTCATGCTCATCAAACCATTCAGTGACCGCTCATTCCCTGTGGATGGGGGCATTGCCATCCTATGGGGGCATAGCCATGGATGCCAAAATAATGGCCTGCCAAGCATCTTTCTACATGAACCTAAGCATGTTGGGATATTAATTGCTGTGTGGAAGCACCTACTTTCAATATACTTTGTATCCCTCATTTACTCGTGTTTACATTATTTTCTCAGTTTTACCTACAGTACCAGTCAAAGGTTTTCACACTTACTCTTTCAAGGGTTTTTCTTTATTTTTACTATTTTCTACATTGTAGAATAATAGTGAAGACATCAAAACTATGAAATAACACATATGGAATCATGTAGTAACCAAAAAGTGTTAAACAAATAAAAATATATTTTAGATTTTAGATTCTTCAAAGTAGCCACTTTTTGCCTTGATGACAGCTTGGCACACTCGTGGCATTCTCTAAACCAGCTTCATGAGGTAGTCACCTGGAATGCATATAAATTACAGGTGTGACTTGTTTAAAGTTAATTTGTAGAATTTCTTTCCTTCTTAATGCGTTTGAGCCAATCAGTTGTGTTGTGACAAGGTAAGGGTGGTATACAGAAGATAGCCCTATTTGGTAAAAGACCAAGTCCATATCATGGCAAGAAAAGCTCAAATAAGCGAAGAAAAATGACAGTCCATCATTACTTTAAGACATGAAGGTCAGTCAACACGGAACACTTCAAGAACTTGGAAAGTTTCTTCAAATGCAGTCGCAAAAACCATCAAGCGCTATGATGAAACTGGCTCTCATGAGGACCGCATAACAAATTACTAGCTAAACATTTTTGTGTTTGTAAATTCAATCTGGAGTGCCAGAGTGCGCTCTGGGCGTTCTTAAATTCAGGGTGAATGAGGGCGACAGGCTCAGATTCCCTCTCCCTCCTACGCTCTCGAATCCGCCCATTGATCCGGATGGTCAAGGCTATGAGGGAGTCAAGGTCCATGGGCGGCTCCCAGGCTACAAGCTCATCTTTGATCACCTCTGATAATCCGTGAAGGAACATGTCGAACAATGCTTCTGGGTTCTAGGAACTCTCAGCTGCCAACGTGCGAAAATCCACCACGTAGTCTATCACACTACGGGAGTCTTGACGTAGCTGAAGCAGCTTACGAGCAGCCTCTCTCCCAGACAACAGAGAATCAAACACCTTCCGAACTTCCTCCACAACTCCTCCAGACTGAGGCAGACGGCGGACTGTTGCTCCCACACCGCCGTGGCCCAGGCGAGTGCCCTCCCAGACATCAATGTTATGATGTACACTATCCTCGAGTGGTCCAAGGTGAACGAAGAAGGCTGCAGCTCGAAAATGAGGGAGCACTGGGAGAGAAATGCCCGGCAGGTTCCGGAATCTCCAGCGTAGCACTCCGGGGGAGGTAAGGACACCGGGTTCTTAGGACACTGAGGTAGGCTGGAAGATTACGGGTGTGACCCACTGCCCAGTGGGGAATCCGCAGAATTGCTCCAGCAATGTATCGAACGCCTGGTCATGGCGTTCTGCCAGGATATGGAGTTCCTCCATAAGACATTGCAGTAACTGCTCATGTCTTCCATTGGTGGCTCCTTGCAGGGAGACAGCATTGTGGAGCTGGTTTGAGTCTGCTGGGTCAGTCATGGCCAGTTCATACTATCAGAACTCAGGAGAAGACCCAGATGCAGACAGCTAGAGTCACAGATGTTTATTGACACAAACAGGGGTTAGGCAAAAGACAAGTCAAAGGCAGGCAGAGGTCCGTAATCCAGGGCAGAGTCAGCAGGCAGGCTTGAGGTCAGGACAGGTAGAGGTTCGTAAATGGGTCAGAGTCAGGCAGGTACAGAACAGCAGGCAGGCTCGGGGTCTGGGCAGGCAGAATGTCCAGAACCAGGGAAACTAGGAAACAGAACTTGAGAAAGCAGGGAGATGGGAAAACACACTGGTAAGACCTGACAAGACAAACAAATTGGCAACAGACAAACAGAGAACACAGGTATAAATACACAGGGGATAATGGGGAAGATGGGCGACACCTGGAGGGGGGTGGAGACAAGCACAAAGACAGGTGAGACAGATCAAGGTGTGACAGCATGTACAGTCTACTTGATTGGTTCCAAGTTTATCAGTTTGGCAAATTTGTCTGAGCAGACAGTGTTGAAATATACGTTTTATGAAAAATGTATAAGAATTGAAGGTGCCAACAAATGTTATACAGTGCATTCGGAAAGTATTCGGGCCCCTTCCCTTTTTCCACATTTTGTTACGTTACAGCCTTATTTTAAAATATATTCAATTACTTTTTTCTCTCATCAATCTACACACAATACCCCATAATGACAAAGAAAAAACAGGATTTTAGAAATGTTAGCAAATGTATAAAAAATGTATTTACATATGTTTTCAGACCTTTTGCTATGAGACTCAAAATTGAGCTCAGGTGCATCCTGTTTCCATTGATCATCCTTGAGATGTTTCTACAACTTGATTGGAGTCCACTTGTGGTAAATTCAATTGACTGGACATGATTTGGAAAGGCACACACCTGTCTGTATAAGGTCCCACAGTTGACAATCATGTCAGCGCAAAAACCAAGCCATGAGGTCGAGGGAATTGTCCGTAGAGCCCTGAGACAGGACTGTGTTGAGGCACAGATCTCGGAAGGGATACCAAAACATTTCTGCAGCATTGAATGTCCCCAAGAGCAAAGTGGCCTCTATCATTCTTAAATAGAAGAAGTTTGGAACCACCAAGACTCTTCCTAGAGCTGGCCGCCTGGCCAAACTGAGCAATCAGTAACCAAGAACCCGATGGACACTCTGACAGAGTTACAGAGTTCCTCTGTGGAGATGGGAAAACCTTCCAGAAGCACAACCATCTCTGCAGCACTCCACTAATCAGTTCTTTATGATAGGGTGGCCAGTCGGAAGCCACCCCTCAGTAAAAGGCACATGATAGCCAAAAGGTACCTAAAGGACTCTCAGACCAAGATAATGAATATTCTCTGGTCTGATGAAACCAAGATTGAACTCTTTAATCTGAATGCCAAGCGTCACTTCTGGACGAAACCTGGCACCATCCCTACGGTGAAGCATGGTGGTGGCAGCATCATGATGTGGCAATGTTTTTCAGAGGCAGGGACTGGGAGACTAGTCAGGATTGTGGGAAAGATGAACAGAGCAAAGTACTAAGAGATCCTTGATGAAAACCTGCTCCAGAGCGCTCAGTACCTCAGACTAGGGTGAAGGTTCACCTTCCAACAGGACAACAACCCTAAGCACACAGCCAAGACAACGCAGGAGTGGCTTTGGGATACATCTCTGAATGTCCTTGAGTGGCCCAGCCAGAGCCCAGACTTAAACCTGATCAAACATCTCCGTAGAGACCTGAAATTAGCTGTGCAGAGACGCTCCCCATCCAACCTGACAAGAGCTTGAGAGGATCTGCAGAGAAGAATAGGAGAAACAAGAAGCCAAGCTTGTAGCGTCAACCCAAGAAGACTCGGAGCTGTAGTCTCTGCCAAAGGTGCATTTTTTTATGTCTAAAAACCTGTTTTTGCTTTGTCATTATGGGGTATTGTGATGTCATTATGGGGTATTGTGATGTCATTATGGGGTATTGTGATGTCATTATGGGGTATTGTGATGTCATTATGGGGTATTGTGTGTAGATTGATTGAAACAATCCTTTTTAGAATAAGGCTGTAACATAACAAAATGTGGGAAAAGTCAAGGGGTCTGAATACTTTCCGAATGCACTGTAGTCATCATAAGAATGTCATATACAAAAAATGTGCTTCTCCCTTGATGGGGATCTTAGTACTGACAGAGCGCACTGCTGCACAGACAGAGCGCACCACCGGAAAGAGCGCACCGCTGGACAGAACACCCCGCTGCATAGAGCGCACCGCTGGACAGACAGAGCGCGCCGCCAGACAGAGCGCGCCGCCGGACAGAGCGCACCATGGACAGAGCGCACCGCTGGACAGAACGCACCGCTGGACAGAACGCACCGCTGGACAGAGCGCACCATGGACAGAGCGCACCGCTGGACAGAGCGCACCATGGACAGAGCGCACCGCTGGACAGAACGCACCGCTGGACAGAACGCACCGCTGGACAGAGCGCACCATGGACAGAGCGCACCGCTGGACAGAGCGCACCATGGACAGAGCGCACCGCTGGACAGAGCGCACCATGGACAGAGCGCGCCGCTGGACAGAGCGCCGCTGGACAGAGCGCGCCGCCGGACAGAGCGCACCGCCGGACAGAGCGCACCGCCGGACAGAGCGCACCGCCGGACAGAACGCACCGCCGGACAGAGCGCACCGCCGGACAGAGCGCACCGCCGGACAGAGCGCACCATGGACAGAGCGCACCGCTGGATAGAGCGCACCGCTGGACAGAGCGCACCATGGACAGAGCGCACCGCTGGACAGAACGCACCGCTGGACAGAACGCACCGGACAGAGCGCGCCGCCGGACAGAGCGCACCGCCGGACAGAGCGCACCGCCGGACAGAGCGCACCGCCGGACAGAGCGCACCGCCGGACAGAGCGCACCATGGACAGAGCGCACCATGGACAGAGCGCACCATGGACAGAGCGCACCGCTGTGTGTGTAAGTGGGCTATTGAAAGCCTTTGGGGCACAGGGATTCAGTTAGCCGGTAATTGCCAGCTTTTGGCCATAAAATAAATGAAAATCTGATAAATAAAATTGTAGCCGGCCAATTGTAAGAAAGAAATGAGAGAAAGAAAGCGAGCAAGGAGCCTTAGCCTAGGCTACTGTTGATTGCGAAGATGGAGGCCTTTTTCATTTCAGTAAAACAAAAGTTAGTGAGTATGCCTACAGTGAAAAGCCTACAAGGCAGACTCCTGTAATGAAAGTGTCTGCCTTTCTGCCCCTGTACCTGTTTCACTGGGGCCTGCTGATGTGTCGACAGAGCCAGAGACAGAGTCTCTCTCCTTCCCGAGGTAAAAAATGCTGGGAAACACTGGGAAACCAATCCTGTTGTTATTTCTCAACTCTCAATTATGAGCTCAATAGCAACTATTTTACAAATATATTTGATAGGGCTTTGAGATACAGACTGCGAAATGCTCATTGGCCATTGCGAGCGCATGGCCTCACTAGACGTTAGGCTACAACTGTAATGTTTTTTTGGACATTACATGTACTGTTAGTTTAATACATGGCTACTATGAGTAGGTATTATCTTTAGAGTTAGTGATCTAGCCCAATGTGTTTTGAGTTTCCAATTACTCCGGTGGTGAATTAGCCCCAAATAAATCAGCCTATGACATTAGAGCACAGAAAGATGCAGGCAAATCATTCTGGAGCCCTATTTTAACAGTAAAATATAACAATAATAGCATAAGCGTCTACCTAAATGCGTGACAATCACTGGATTAGGTTGCACATAAAAAATATTTAGAATTACAACATCACAAGACGATGAAATAACGTATTTCTTCAATACCATCTCATCTCGTCTTTTACACTTTTTAATAAAGCACTGGGACTTTATAATATGATAGGCTTACAAATAGTTTCTATTGCAGCGTGATGCTGCAAAATAAAAAAAAAGGTGGGACCAAATCATGGACTGATGCCACCAACTGAAACTTAGTGGCACCAGCGCCATCAGGACGAAGTGCTGGTGTGGAGCCCTGCTACAAAGGGAATGTCCTCATTATGGAAAAGTTGTGATTTTGTAGTGAACAAACATGAAAATAATGTTGGCATGGCCAGGCTATTGTGCAACACGCTATTCAGGTAGGATGCAATTTTGAAACTTTTATTTATACATTTTTTCGTATTTATAATCATTTGAGTTTATCATTATTATTATTGTAGGCCTATTTATTAATCCAAACCAGCTCTTTAAATATGTAAAACACGTTTTGTTTCATTCTGTTGAGACATTTTCATTATCAAAATGTATTTTCTTTAATTTATTTACTTTAGGATAGGTTATAAGTAGGCCTATTGTAAAATAAACATCATTAGCCTATTGCTGTCATGTGTTGGGTACAGTAGGCACTAGCCTTTCTTGGTAATTGCTCCAATATAGCCTGTTCAAACCCTTTATGAAGGTTTAAACCAGTTCACAAGTGTTTTGTTTCATTCTGTTGAGCCATTTTCTTTGGCCACATTAAGTTCCAACAGTAATGTTGTGTTTGCCTCAATATAATATCCTGCTCCTATGTTCCTTATGAACAATGGCTTGACTTACTTTTACTATGAATGAAGTGCACACAGGCGCTCCAAATGACTCTGACAGTTGAACTTGAGGTGTGGAAGAATGTTTTCCGCCTACCAGAGTTAATCCTATAATGGAACAATATGATGTTTATCTTTATAAAAAATATTCTAATTGAAAATGTATGAATTAGCCTCATGCTGTACTCCTGTATCTGTATAGCAGACACAGTAGCCTATCTGACAAGTATAAAGAATTATACAACGGGTGTGTCTAATCCTGAATGCTGATTGCTTAAAACCACATACCAGCCAGTGTCTGTTCCACAAGTTGCCACCGGCTAAATCTATGACGTTAAAATGCCTATTTACTCTGTTCCATCTGACTGCGCTATCAACTGTCTCATCAGCCCAGCCAGGCAACTTATTGTAATTGGAGAAACTCCACAAATACAGGTGGGCCAAGCTTGTAGCGTCATACCTAAGAACACTTGATGCTGTAATCGCTGCCAAAGGTGCTTCAACAAAGTACTTAATAAAGGGTCTGAATACTTATGTAAATATGATATTTCAGTTTTTTTTGGTTTGTTTATTTTAGAAGAAAAAAAACTGTTTTTGCTTTGTCATTATGGGGTATTGGGTGTAGATTGATGAGGGAAAAAGTCTTTAATAAATTTTAGAATAAGGCTGAAAATGTGGAAAATGTCAAGGGGTCTGAATACTTTCCGAAGGCACTGTACATGACTATCAAAAGGTCACAACCGGGTAAGCCTACACGAAACTCAGACCTTATATGAAGTAGTTCTAAAATTCCAGACACAAAAAAATGTGGGGAAAAAAGCGATTGGAACCATTACCAGGTTTTACCGCTAAGTTTTATGGGTATCATGCCGGTCTATTGGCATGGTTGCTAGCCAAGTGGACTGGCCCATTCCTTCTAAGCAAAAAAAGGTTGCTATGCAAGCTGGCTACTTCTCTTTTGCTTGCTAGCCAACTAAAGCTAACACACAATCACATCAAGCAGCTGAAATGACAGCAAACAATGTGTAATTTCGTCGGCTTTAGATTTGTTTCTATTGCCTTTTCTTTGGATATATCCATTATAATGATCCTGATAAATGAATTTGCCTGGCTCAGAGAAGCTGTCAGTCTCGTCCAGACACGTTCATTCTCTATGGCACAGTGAAGATCGCAAAAAAAAAAAAAAACTGCAAGCAGCAAGGTTTAGAAAAGAACAAAAACTGTTGCAAGCCAAAATGCTAAGCTAAAGGCGTGGGGAAATAATGGAGCTTTTTTCCAGGGAAGATTAAGCTTATGAATTGCCTGGCTGTGGCAAAGTGGATGCACATTAATTATTCAAATGAAACTGTTAACAGGCTTTACCCGGGGATTGTCTTAAATAACTCACTGCTATCAACCAATCAGCATCCAGGATCCAAACAACCATTTTATAATTAGTACCATAGCATAGTAATTGTATGAGTAGCAGACAAGCATTCCTCTTTTCAACGGAGTCATTTCTGTATAATGGCATAAAGACAAGGAGAGGGGAACAGAGCGGGGGAATTCTTCATGGATACACGCCAGCCAAATTGCCAGAGGAGGTTGGTAATTTTCCAAAATCCGAAACATAAAAGAAATAATAAAGAGACATCAACACCAGCTGTGCAGGAGAAGATCAAAGTTGTATGCTTTTAGGAAGATTTCACCAGAAGCTGTACATCTGGGTGGAGAGAGAGAGACATACTGCATTCCAAATGGCATCCCATTCCCTTCATAGTGCACTATGGGCCTTGGTCAATTGTAGTGCACTATGTAGGGAATACAGTGCCATTGGGACACACCCATTAACAAAAGGGTGCAGGACAGCTAGCAGCGTCAGGATAGGATCAATAGGGCCATTGATGATGAAAGGGCCTGTACTGTAGTCTGCATACATCAGGACTCTTCAACACTGTTCGTGGAGAGCTACCGTCCTGTAGGTTTTCACTCCAACCCTAATCTAGCACACCTGATTCTAATGATTACCTGGTTGAGAAACTGAATCAGGTTAGTTACAACTTGGGTTGGAGTGAAAACCTACAGGAGGGTAGGTCTCCAGGAACAGGGTTGAAGAGTCCTGGTATACATGGTAGGCAGTAGAACCAGAGCCTTCGATTACAATTGCAATAAAAGGCTCTGCACATCTGAGCAGAACCAAAACAGGGCAGGATGGAAGAAGAGATCAGAGGGAGCTGAGTGGTAAATGTCGGCATAAGTGCAGGAATTGCAGTGCATTTGGAAAGTATTCAGACCCCTTGACTTTTGTTTTTTACAGCCTTACACTAAAATGGGTGAAATTGTTTTTTCCCCTCATCAATCTACACACAATACCCCATAATGACAAAGCAAAAACAGGTTTTTAGAAATGTTTGCAAATGTATGTAAAAAAAACTGAAATATCACATTTACAAAAGAATTCAGACCCTTTACTCAGTACTTTGTTGAAGCACATTTGGCAGAGGCTACAGCCTTGAGTCTTCTTGGGTATGACGCTACAAGCTTGGCAAACCTGTATTTGGGGAGTTTCTCCCATTCGTCTCTGCAGATCAAGGTCTCTCAGGTTGGATGTCACTGCACAGCTATTTTCAGGTCTCTCAAGAGATGTTGGGCCACTCAAGGACATTCAGAGACTTATCCCAAAGCCACTCATGCATTGTCTTGGCTGTGTGCTTAGGGTCGTTGTCCTGTTGGAAGGTGACCCCAGTCTGAGATCCTGAGCGCTCTGGAGCAGGTTTTCATCAAGGATCTCTCAGTACTTTGCTCTGTTCATCTTCCCTCGATCCTGACTAGTCTCCCAGTCCCTGCCGCTGAAAAACATCCTGACAGCACGATGCTGCCACCGCCATGCTTCACCGTAGGGATGGTGCCAGGTTTCCTCCAGACGTGATTCTTGGTATTCAGGCCGAAGACTTCAATCTTGCTTTCATCAGACCATATCATTTTGTTTTTTATGGTCTGAGAGTCCTTTTGGCAAACTCGAAGCGGCTGTCCTGTGCCTTTTCCTGAGGAGTGGCTTCTGTCTGGTCACTCTACCATAAAGGCCTGATTGGTGGAGTGCTGCAGAGATGGTTGTCGGGTCTGAATACTTTCCGAATGCACTATATATCCACCGAATGTCCCTTCTCTGGTTCGTTCATTATTATGAGCAGTTGTGGAGATGATTGCAGTTGTCTGAGTAATAGATGAAAGGACAGTGAATAGCAGTCCATCTGAGTTGAAACTTTTGTTTCTGTATCTAATGACTACATTGAGGAATACCACCCATTATTAACCTACAATTTAATTTAGAAGCAACTTTTAAATGGCTTTACCTCATGATAAAACGTATTTAAACTTCGAAAATAGGGGGCGAAATCAGGTAAAAAAAAAAAAAACATTCCAATGATTACATACTCTGATTACATGAAAAACACCATATTTCAGAGACTTGGTTGGCAATTCATCAAGCTAATCTAAGAGGAGGTGTCTACTGCGCCTCCTGCTACGTCAAGGTAATACAGCTTGCTGTATTATTAGTCACCACATGACAGTGTTGATATTGTGTGCTGCATTGCTTGAGTTTCGGGCTGCCTAATTTTCAGAAACAAATGTGTAATGTGTAAGTCACCATGTCTGTCTCAAATAAAAAAAAATCACGAAATGCTAAAAACAATTATAATGAAATTAATACAATTAATAAAATAAAATACAAATGTATAATATACATAACTTCAAACTAAATATTCATTTATATTTATATTTGTTTATTTGTCCCCATTTAATTAAAACAACATTGAGCAGATTTGTTGTTCACTATTTCAGTCAGAGATCATGTTTTAATTAAAGAACTTCGATAACTAATTAAGATGAGATATACAATGTTTATAGAGATCATTAGCGAGAAGACAAGCCTGGATGTCCTTAAGGATGACATGGTCGATACAGCAGTTGCCATAGGGATGCACCTACCTCAGGCATTTAAAGAGTAAATTGTTTCCTGGGCAGTCAATGTGATGATGATGTACTTACTTACATCAGTGACTGACCACAAGGTCTGCATCCCAAATGGAACCCTATTCCCTATATTCTGCCATAGAGCTCTGGTCAAAAGTGGTGCACTACATAGGAAATAGGCTGCTATTTGGGACGGAACCAAGATGTGTCGGTATTGAACCCTATTAGTGCTGTGCTGTAAGCCGACATGATAGCTGCCCTTTTGTTTTGTACTGTATGTGGCCAGACAGTTAACTAAAAGCAGAACAGAAGAATTAGCCATCAAATAAAAATGTAGTGGTTTCTGCTTCAGGTGAGAACTCCCTTACAGCGCATTAGTTGCATTAAAACTGAAACGTACTATCAGAACTCAGGATAACAACCAGATGCAGACAGCTAGAGTCACATATGTTTATTGACCCAAACAGGGGCCAGGCAAAAGAAGTCAGAGGTCCGTAATCCAGGGCAGAGTCAATAAGGTACAGAACAGCATGCAGGCTCGGGGTCAGGACATGCAGAATGGTCAGAACCGGGGAAACTAGGAAACAGAACTTGAGAAAGCAGGGAGATGGGAAAACACGCTGGTAAGACCTGACAAGACCAGACAAACTGGCAACAGACAAACAGAGAAGACAGGTATAAATACACTGGGGATAATGAGGAAGATGGGCGACACCTGGAGGGGTTGGAGTCAAGCACAAAGAGAGGTGAAAAAGATCAGGGTGTGACAGCATGTACAGTATTCCCCTTAGCATGTGAATGGGAATTGAGTCTATTATGCACTCTTATCATTCTTTTTAAAGGGCTCTTATATGGCTCTTATATTGGTAAAGCGTGTTACAGAGAAAGTGGTTCCTGCTTAAATTACAAAAAAATGTACCATTATAAGTAATCACCGAATAATTACAATGCAGTAACATGTTATTACACTCACACTTTTCCTTAGTTATATAATTACAATAACTCAACACTGGTAAACAAAAAAAAAAGCAATCTGAATTAGCAGGTATAAAATCCTTTTCTCATGTTAAGCTCCTACAAGTACACTGTAACAAACGAGACTCCCGCGGTTCCTCCTGCTCACCACCAGAGGGAACCCTCTCCTGAATATTAAGCCCTGGACTACAACTCCCACATACCTGGTTCCAATCACCGTTGCACCTGTCTCCCATTAATAGACTATTTAGGCTCTCTCTCCCTTTCTCTCCTTGCGAAGTCTTGTATTCCCTGGTGATCAATTCTGAGCGTTTTCTCCCGTGTCTGTCATATCGTGGTTATACTTTGGACTGTTTTCCCGTTTTGATTCTTGCTGCCTGCCCTGGACTATATTCTTTACTGGACTGATTTTTGTAAGCTTGCTGCCTGCCCTGACCTCATGCCTGTACCTGGATTACGATTTGCCTTATCCCTGCTGTTGTGTTTGCTGGCGATTGACCCTGTTAAATGCGACCAAGATTGTAATAAAACTGCAAATGGATCCTCACTCTCAGGGTGCTTCATTACAGAAGACTTCGCCACTTCGCGATCCAGCAGCTCTGGTCCAAATGTCCACGGAGATCTCCACTCAAGCAAACCAGCTCGCCGTTCATCAACAGCAGCTAACCCATCTAACTACGGTAACGGAGGAACTCGTCCGACGCTACAGAGGTTACAGATGTCGCTTCGAACTCAGCCCTCTTCAGCCGAACGCAGGTATGGGCACCTCTCCACCACCGGCACCCACAGTTAACCCACGTCTGGCACTCCCTGATAAATTCGACGGTAACCCCACTAAGAGTAAGGGATTTCTACTGCAATGTTCATTATTCATTGATCAACAACCAGCGATGTATGTCACTGACACTAGCAAGATTTCCCTGGTATGTTCTCTCCTCACTGGCAGAGCGTTAGAGTGGGTAACAGCGGTTTGGAGAGAGGATGGCACGGCTTTTCCCTCGTTCGGTGCCTTTCTACAACGCTTCGGGAGGTATTTGAACACCCGGAGGGAGGCATGAGAGCTGGTGACCGACTACTCGCATTGAACCAGGGCGGAAATACTGCAGCAGAATATGCCTTGACATTTCGCACTCTGGCAGCTCAAACCGACTGGGTTGAGAGCACGCTTAAACTGCTCTTTCGCAGGGACTCAGCTTGGAATTACAGTCTGAACTGGCCTGCCGAGATGAGGGAGATCGCTGAATCAATTCATCGAACTCACCATACAGCTTGACAATCTGATTCGATCACGGCGCCCACTCAGAACGGGACCCACCAGCACACAATGTCCCGTGACTCTGCCTCCAACCGAACCCATGCAGCTCGGATATACTCACCTGACTCCGGAGGAACGTGAACGCCGCATACGCCAACATCTCTGCCTCTATTGTGGTCAACCTGGCCATCTAAGGGCGTTCTGCCCCACTAGACCACCTCCTCGTAATCCCTCTTCGGTGAGTCCGTGCATCCAAGCACACCACTCCAGTTCTTGTATCAAAGTGCCGATTGTATTATCTCTAGAGGACAATCATATAACCACATCAGCACTATTAGACTCCGGAGCAGCCGGCAACTTTATGTCTCATGAATTTGCCCAACAACAACAAATTCCATTAATCACCTGTGACTCTCAATTGGCAGTGGAGGCGCTAGATGGGCGACCTCTCGGCGATGGGAGGGTCCTGCACACCACCGTGGACCTCCGACTCCAGACCGGGACCCGCCACACGGAGGTAATTCGCTTCACGTCATCACATCACCCCATAACCCGGTAATCCTTGGGCTTCCTGGCTACGGCAACATAACCCGCTCATCTCATGGAGGGAGGGTCGTATCATCAAATGGGACCCGTCATGCCACTCCAACTGCTTAACGGGCAGCTCTTCACTCTCCATTCAGGCCGTTACGGTAAAGGACGAGCCAGCTCTTTCCCCACTCTACCCATTGAATACTCTGACCTCATCGGCTTTCCAGCAAGACCAAGGCGATGGAACTACCCCCTCACCGATCAAGCGACTGTGCCATCGAGCTGCTACCAGGTACAAAGCCACCCAAGGGCCGAATCTTTCCCCTATCTCAACCCGAATCAGAAGCCATGAAGAACTACATCGAGGAAGAACTATCGAAGGGGTTCATTAGAGCATCGACATCACCTGCAGCCGCGGCTTCTTCTTTGTTAAAAAGAAAGACGGTGGTTTACGCCCTGTATTGACTACCGGGTCTCAACGACATCACTGTCAAGTTTCGATATCCGTTACCGCTGGTTCCAGCTGCCCTAGAACAACTCCGCCAAGCCAAGTACTTCTCCAAACTGGACCTCCGCAGCGCCTACAACCTCATTCGCATCCGGGACGGTGATGAATGGATGACAGCCTTTTCTACCAGCACTGGGCACTATGAGTATCTGGTTATGCCTTTCGGGCTGTCTAATAGTCCCTCCGTGTTTCAATCATTTATCAATGACGTCTTTCGGGACATGCTGAATCGCTGGGTAATTGTGTACATTGATGACATTCTCATCTATTCCCACACCTATGAAGAACATGTGCAACATGTGAGAACAGTATTGCAACGACTCATAGATCACCAGCTATACGCCAAAGCAGAGAAGTGCGAATTTCACCAGACTTCCACATCCTTTTTGGGCTACATCATCAGCCAGGAGGGAGTCGCCATGGACGAGAAGAAGGTCAAGGCCGTTCTAGACTGGCCCCTGCCAGTAACCTTAAAGGAGTTACAGCGCTTCTTGGGATTTGCTAACTTTACCGGCGCTTCATCAGGAATTTCAGCTCGGTAGCCGCTCCTTAACCTCTATGACTAAAAGAAACTCATCACACCTCACCTGGTCAATTACAGCACAGGAGGCTTTCGCAGAACTCAAGGCACGTTTCACATCGGCTCCCATCCTCCACCACCCTAATCCTGAACTCCCGTTTACAGTTGAGGTAGACGCATCTAATACGGGCATTGGAGCTATTCTTTCACAGCGCACGGATCCCCACTCAAGCTCTACCCGTGCGCCTATTATTCCCGCAAACTTAGTCCAGCCGAGCAGAACTACGACGCCGGAAACCGGGAACTGTTGGCCATGAAAGCAGCTATGGAGGAGTGGCGTCATTGGCTGGAGGGAGCTAAACATCCCTTCGTGATTCTAACGGACCACAAGAACCTGGAATACTTGAGGTCTGCCAAGAGACTGAACCCCAGACAAGCGAGGTGGGCACTCTTCTTCACACGATTTGACTTCACTGTTACCTATCGTCCCGGTTCCAAGAACACCAAGGCAGACGCATTATCACGCCAACACGACGGTATAGCGCCCACTGAACCCAAGGAAACCCTGCTTCCTGAATCGTTAATCGTGGCCCCGATTCAGTGGGACATCATGACAGAGCTCACTCAAGCCAACTCACAAAGGACCCCTCCGCCCGAATGCCCTCCTAACAAAACGTTTGTACCTCAGGACCTCTGTCAGAAAGTGCTAAAGCAAGTTCACTCCGCACTCAGCTCCGGTCATCCGGGAATCGCGGCCACGGTTCACCTGCTTCAGAACAGCTTCTGGTGGCCAACCTTGCGGGCAGACGCAATAAAGTTCATTAACGACTGCACCATCTGTAACACAAATAAACATCTCAGACAACTACCATCGGGCCTACTGCAACCACTACCAGTTCCCCACCGACCATGGTCCCATCTCGCCATAGACTTCATTACCGATCTCCCCAAGTCCAATGGGAATACCACAATACTCACTGTCATAGATCGCTTCTCCAAGGCTTGCCGGTTGATTCCACTCCCCAAACTGCCTACAGCATTGGAAACTGCCGAACTCATGTGCAACCTGGTGTTCCGCTTCTATGGTCTGCCAGAGGACATCGTGGTCGGACCGAGGGCCCCAATTCACATCCAGAGTATGGTCAGCATTCTTCCAACAACTCAACATCAACATTAGCCTCACTTCTGGGTATCACCCACAATCTAACGGTCAAACAGAACGCCTCAATCAAGAAATCACCCGGTTTCTCAGATCCTACTGTCATCAGAACCAAGCAGACTGGAGTCGATTCCTCATGTGGGCGGAGTATGCACAGAACTCACTCCAGAAACCCTCCACCGGTTTAACCCCATTCCAGTGTGTAATGGGCTTCCAACCTCCCCTGTTTCCCTGGTCAGGGGAACCCACCGAGGTACCCTCTGTCAATGACTGGCTCCAGAGAAGCGAGGACATCTGGAGTCAGGCCCATACCCACTTACTACATGCAGTCAGGAGACAGAGGGTGCAGGCCAATCGCCACCGCCGCCCCAACCCGAATATACTCCAGGTCAATGGGTTTGGCTATCCACTCGAGACCTACGCCTCAAACTCCCTGCAAGAAACTCAGTCCCAGGTATGTGGGTCCTTTCCAAATAGTCAAACAAATCACACCAGTTTCCTTCCGTTTGGCATTACCCGCTAATTACCGTATCTCTCCTACTTTCCATGTATCTCTTCTCAAACCCGCTGGTGGTCCGAGAGCGGAGGAGGAGGAGCAGACCAGTGAGCAGGGCCCCCCACCCATCCTGGTGGACGGCGAGGAGGTATATCGGCTTCGAGATCTACTCGATTCCAGACGCCGGGGCAGGCTCCTCCAATATCTGGTAGATTGGGAGAGTGCGGACCGGAGGAGCGATCCTGGGTTAATGCAGAGGACATACTCAACCCCGCACTCATGACTGAGTTCCATAGGACGCACCCGGAGAAACCGGCCCCCCGACCTCGAGGAAGACCCCGGCGTCGTTCGCCTCGTCGCGTCAGGAGCCGCTCACAGGGGGGGGGCTCTGTAACAAACGAGACTCCCGCGGTTCCTCCTGCTCACCACCAGAGGGAACCCTCTCCTGAATATTAAGCCCTGGACTACAACTCCCACATACCTGGTTCCAATCACCGTTGCACCTGTCTCCCATTAATAGACTATTTAGGCTCTCTCTCCCTTTCTCTCCTTGCGAAGTCTTGTATTCCCTGGTGATCAATTCTGAGCGTTTTCTCCCGTGTCTGTCATATCGTGGTTATACTCTGGACTGTTTTCCCGTTTTGATTCTTGCTGCCTGCCCTGGACTATATTCTTTACTGGACTGATTTTTGTAAGCTTGCTGCCTGCCCTGACCTCATGCCTGTACCTGGATTACGATTTGCCTTATCCCTGCTGTTGTGTTTGCTGGCGATTGACCCTGTTCGTACGACCAAGATTGTAATAAAACTGCAAATGGATCCTCACTCTCAGGGTGCTTCATTACATACACCTGCGTGAGTAGCTAATTATCTCTTCAAGGTGACTTTGTGTCCCCAGTCCTCACCATGGTGCTCCTTCTCTCACACTGGGTCTGCAATCAGGAGTCTCCTCTTCCCTCCTCTCCTCTACTCTCTCTCTGGACAGCTGCATGCCGCCAGTCCAACACCCCAGGCTTTACAACCTCACTCTAATTAAAACCAATGTTTAAATTGGTGGCTAATCTATAGGCTATTGCAGTCCGATTCAACATCCATCATTGATTGGTCTGGCCATTTCAAAGACCCTGGGGAAGACAAACTAATGAAAAAAAATATTTGAATGGTGCCCTTTGTAGGAAGAGTTGTACGAATTCAGTCTTCGTGGTATACCTGACTATATGTTCTACCTGTCCATACAAACAACGTACTGTATATATGCAAGTATACATGTGATTCGTCACTCAAACGTTTACAGTGCATATAAGGAACACAAAAAAACATGGACTATTAGAAGTTGGTCAGCTCATCATAAAAGCCTCGTAGTTGTCATTGACACAAAAGAAGTACAAAAAAAATTAAGTGGAATTTCATGGAATATTTCATAGCTCAATGGAATGAGGAAAGAATGTTTCATGTGTGATGGAATTCCATATGTTGCAATCTATTGTAGATCAGATTACTCTTCATTTATGATAGGCCATGACAGATGGATATGGAAAAATACTGTATATACACTGTATAACCAGAGGTTGGAGGGAAGTATTGAGGTGTGGTCTTTCCAGTCACACCTCAGTTATAGCGAATTATTTGATTTAGTGGTAGCTGCTAGGAGAGATATTGCTTTTTTTCTCAATGGTTCTCCACAGCAAATTTAAGTCAGGCACACTCCTGGGACTCCTCTTTTGGGTCCCTGGCCTGCAGGGATCCACACAAAGCGTCAGCCATCATTGAGGCGGCTAGGTGGCTCAGTGCGGCCTCGGAAAATAAAGGAAAAACGAGAGAAACTATTGCCTCTTATATATTTTTTTCTTCCCTTGTCTCCTATTCCCTTGTGTGGCCATTGATCTAGTGGGTCTGATTCAGGCTCCGTATTAAATCACCTTCAGGGTCCTGAGTGAACATAGTGGAGAGCCTGTCTCACCTCCCCTTTGTTCAGCCCAACACCTGCGATAATAGAAAGCGTTCGTTTTTACACTGAGGGGACCAGGCCCCAATCTTGCCTTGGGTTCTTTACCTCTTCTTTTCTTTTTAAACCACATTGTGTCTGGCCTTTTGTGTGCTCTGATGGAAATAGCACTTTCCACACAAAGACTCCTCATTGTTGTACAGTGGCAACAAATGAGTCTTTTGTGAGTGGACTGAAGGTGCTCTTTCATTATGGTGAGAAGGGAAAGTTAATCCCTCCTTCTTGTTTCCTGGTGTGGTCCCAGCCAACCTCTAAGACCATGTTGATTTCGCTATGAGGCAGTGTGTGTCTATTGTCATGTTGATTTCGCTATGAGACAGTGTGTGTCTATTGTCATGTTGATTTCGCTATGAGGCAGTGTGTGTCTATTGTCATGTTGATTTCGCTATGAGGCAGTGTGTGTCTATTGTCATGTTGATTTCGCTATGAGGCAGTGTGTGTCTATTGTCATGTTGATTTCGCTATGAGGCAGTGTGTGTCTATTGTCATGTTGATTTCGCTATGAGGCAGTGTGTGTCTATTGTCATGTTGATTTCGCTATGAGACAGTGTGTGTCTATTGTCATGTTGATTTCGCTATGAGGCAGTGTGTGTCTATTTCCATGTTGATTTCGCTATGAGGCAGTGTGTGTCTATTGCCATGTTGATTTCGCTATGAGGCAGTGTGTGTCTATTGTCATGTTGATTTTGCTATGAGGCAGTGTGTGTCTATTGTCATGTTGATTTCGCTATGAGGCAGTGTGTGTCTATTGTCATGTTGATTTCGCTATGAGGCAGTGTGTGTCTATTTCCATGTTGATTTCGCTATGAGGCAGTGTGTGTCTATTGCCATGTTGATTTCGCTATGAGGCAGTGTGTGTCTATTGCCATGTTGATTTCGCTATGAGGCAGTGTGTGTCTATTGCCATGTTGATTTCGCTATGAGGCAGTGTGTGTCTATTGTCATGTTGATTTCGCTATGAGGCAGTGTGTGTCTATTGTCATGTTGATTTCGCTATGAGACAGTGTGTGTCTATTGTCATGTTGATTTCGCTATGAGGCAGTGTGTGTCTATTGCCATGTTGATTTCGCTATGAGACAGTGTGTGTCTATTGTCATGTTGATTTCGCTATGAGGTAGTGTGTGTCTATTGCTCCCATGTGTTTACATCAGGGATGAAAACAAATTGCTTGTGTAATCATAGCTTTGGTTAGATTGCGTAAGGCAATTAATCATAAACAGTCATTATGTAAGCTGTCATTATAGAATTGTGTGGCAGCACAACATACTGTATGGTTCAAGCTAAGTGCATATCTTAGGAACCACACTAGAGTACCACATCAGGGTATCAACTTCATAACTGAGAATACCCCTACTTTCCCCTCACTCATTTAGCAGACATCAGAATTGATCATGTCCACACTATAATTCTGCATGGAACTGGTGATAATACAGTGAAGGACATATCTTCTCTTCAGATCCAAACAGACCCTACAGCAGCCACACCAATAAACCATGGGAATAAAGGGCCTCAGGTGTTGACCGGCTAGAGCTATTTAGTGTGTTGGAAGCCCATAACTACAAAAGTCTGGGGGGAACACCTTCACAATGTCTCCACAAGTTAAAAGCTGAACTCTTTCAGACCTACACACCACCATAAATCTTTCTGGCAGGGTAGTAGATTGTATTTGAAGTGGGGCTCCAATTTGCCATGTGGCTTGTTGACTCCCTGATTACTGTTCCCAGGTAGAGGAATGTAGCAGAACATCCTTGGTAAGGGTTGACATTGAGCACAGTACACTCAGCTCTGGACTAGTCATTTGTCATGGATATTACCCACTGACAGCTGTCAGGCAGTGTTCTATGTCATGGGGGTATGCATGAACTTCCTTCTCAATGGCGATGCAATAGTTTCACCCAAAACCATTTCTGTAACTCTGCACAAATTATACCATCTCTGGTGGAGCTGTTTTGCTTGTTCTTCATATAAACATCTATTTCAACATGATATTGTTGATTTGAAGAATTCATGTGATGATCTTTACATGAAAAACCTAACAGTACACTTATTTGTCACTACTTGGCGGACAGCCGTCCGTCGTCTCCCACACTGTTTTGATTGGCCAGAAATCTCCTCCGAGCCGGGATCCGACAGAGCTTTGAGAGTGCAATCTGTGGTGTTGGTGGTGAAGGTCAGGGAGCGCTGCGACCTGTAGAGACATGATCCCGATGACTGTGGTCATTAATTTCCCTCCATCACACAGAGGCCATGCAGCCACTGCACGGCTCCAAGCTGGGAACGCCGGGCAGAGATAAGAGCATAGTTATTACCGCCCCTGTCCCTCCTCGCTCTCCCCCTCTCTCCTCCCCTCCCCCTTCTCCACATCCCTCTCCTCCTCTCCTCTCTGTGTGCATCCTAAATAGCACGCTAGCCCCTATATGGTGCGCTTCTTTTGACCAGAGCGAGCCCTATGGCCCTATAGGGAATAGGGTGCCATTTGGAACGCAGCCTCTCTCTCTGTGGATGTGTGTGTATGGTGAGTCCTTACACTCAGTTGTGACAGGCCAGACATCACTCTGACAGCCCCTCACTCTCCCTCTAATGGAGTCACTGGGAACGCAGCTCCTCAATTAGACATGTCCAGGGGATTAGCTGGGGTTGGTTCATTTGATGGAAGGTTGGTTTGCAATGGATATACTGAAATGTGTTTGGGAAGAATGTAGCCCAACACCTGTAATAGTGAATACAATGTTGCAGGTGAATCACAATTTCTTTTACGATAATCTTGCCACTTGGTCGACATTTTGGTTGACATGGTAGATGTGAGATTGAAACATGTGCACAGCCTGTGTTCTGTAGTAAGGTATGTTTTTAAGGTATCTCTGAGTAGCCCATGAATGAGTGAGAGAAGTTTGATGTTGGACGGAGATACGGGGGTTCTGTCAGTAACAGTGTCCTCTCTTTGACCTACTTCACAGACTGTGTCTGCGTCCCAAATGGCAACCATCGGGTGGAATAGGGTGCCATTTTGGGACGCAGTCAATGTCTGAGTCTGTACATAGCTGCCACGCTGTGGCTCTTTGTGATGCTCAACATCTAAATTGGACGATACAGAGAGAGGTGACAAGGTGGACAGCTGTGTCCCTGGGCCTGTTATGGCCTGACAGGATGTGACAGAGATGACCATCATAGCCGTGTCAGTCACTCTCTGGCTCCTTCAGCCCCATCACACGCTGCTTAGTGGCGGAAGAGAGGGATGGAATGAGTACAACGAAAGAGACATGGACAGCGAGAGAGAGAGAGAGAGAGAGGGAACGAGAGAGAGAAAACATGTGTTATCTGCAGGTGCACTCCGCAAGTCAAAAGGTGTTTTTGTCCCATGGACGTTCACCACTTCTCATCCGCAGTGGCTTTTAGTGCCCTCTCTGACCCAGCAAGAGAACCGTAGGTTCTGAACAGATTGTTGCAGTATATCTATGGCCATGCAGGAACTATTCCTGACCATGTGACCTGACTTTAAACATACCTGCATTCTCGTCTATCCTTTTTTCATCTTAGCCTCTACACCTGGATGGTCCAGAACATGAACGTTCCCGCAGGTAAGACTTTGGTATTTCATACTCAAACTAGTTAAAAAACCTTGCTTGTTAGCTAAGAAGACCTGTGATTTTCCTAACCTCAAAGACTCAATTGTTTTGAGAACTACAATTCTTTCTAAATGACTAGAAGGATGAAATGTATGGCCTGCTGGAGCTGTTGTTGTTTAGCCTTAAGAGGATTTATCCATTTTCCCCGATAGGTTCTGGCTCCAGCAGATACCTTCTCAGGACACAGACGCTGTGAGATATAGGAGCTCAGACAGATCTAATGGTGCCAGAGAGGATGGTGCCTTACCGCCACGGATGGTGAAATTACATTTCAAATTAGAAGCTAGGTACTAGCTAGTGCGTACTAGCTAGCTAGTGTATACTAGCTAGTGTGTAATAGCTACTGTAAAGTGTACTAGCTAGCTAGTGTGTACTATTTAGTGTGTACTAGCTAGCTAACTAGGGTGTACTAGCTAGCTAGTGTGTACTATCTAGTGTGTACTAGCTAGCTAACTAGGGTGTACTAGCTAGCTACATAGTGTGTACTAGCTAGCTAGTGCCCTTATGAAAAAATATTGCAGTCAGAGTGCAGTATAACTGTCATACACTGTTAGAGTATGCTGCAAATACTTCATTTTGGACACAGCTAGTGTGTACTAGCTAGCTGCACAAGCCACAGTGGTAAACATATTGCCCTTGACCAGAGAGAGTGCGCTGACTGGTTTGTGCGTAGCACACTGACGCCCTGGAACAAAGCACACTGACGCCCTGGAACAAAGCACACTGACGCCCTGGAACAAAGCACACTGATGACCCTGGAACAAAGCACACTGACGCCCTGGAACAAAGCACACTGATGACCCTGGAACAAAGCACACTGATGACCCTGGAACAAAGCACACTGACGCCCTGGAACAAAGCACACTGACACCCTGGAACAAAGCACACTGACACCCTGGAACAAAGCTACTGACGCCCTGGAACAAAGCACACTGACGCCCTGGAACAAAGCACACTGATGACCCTGGAACAAAGCACACTGATGACCCTGGAACAAAGCACACTGATGACCCTGGAACAAAGCACACTGATGACCCTGGAACAAAGCACACTGATGACCCTGGAACAAAGCACACTGACGCCCTGGAACAAAGCACACTGATGACCCTGGAACAAAGCACACTGATGACCCTGGAACAAAGCACACTGATGACCCTGGAACAAAGCACACTGACGCCCTGGAACAAAGCACACTGATGACCCTGGAACAAAGCACACTGACACCCTGGAACAAAGCTACTGACGCCCTGGAACAAAGCACACTGACGCCCTGGAACAAAGCACACTGATGACCCTGGAACAAAGCACACTGATGACCCTGGAACAAAGCACACTGACGCCCTGGAACAAAGCACACTGACACCCTGGAACAAAGCACACTGATGACCCTGGAACAAAGCACACTGACGCCCTGGAACAAAGCACACTGATGACCCTGGAACAAAGCACACTGACGCCCTGGAACAAAGCACACTGATGACCCTGGAACAAAGCACACTGATGACCCTGGAACAAAGCACACTGATGACCCTGGAACAAAGCACACTGACGCCTGGAACAAAGCACACTGACGCCCTGGAACAAAGCACACTGATGACCCTGGAACAAAGCACACTGACGCCCTGGAACAAAGCACACTGATGACCCTGGAACAAAGCACACTGACTCACACGATACACGTGACAACAAACATCTACAGGTTGCACGAACACATACCATCCATCTGTGATGCAAAAATACCCAAATTCCATCTGAGATACATGCGCTTTGAGGTTTGGCGACCAGGCGGTGTCAGCGTGAATAATCTGCAGCTGGATGCTTCTCATTTTTCCTGAGGATATGATTTATTTATTGTTGCAACATTACTGATATTTGCAGCGATATAAGGAACTGTCTTTGTTCTTGTATCTACAAGATTATGGACAAACTGCACAAACACTGCACAGGAGGATGTTTCCCTGTGAACGTACTCTCAAAGAGCTTTGTGAACTAAGAAGATTGGAGAAGAGAAAATGGCCTTCATTTCTGTCTCCCAGCATGATAAATCAAGATCGACCACATCAAATGTGCTTCAAGCTGTGTACGGTAGTGTTTGTTAATAAGGCATTCTCATTGAAGGACAAGAAGTGCATTACTCTTATTTCATTTCAAAGCACAATCAGCGCTTGCACAATCACTGTTTATTGTGACTGGAATTGAATATTTTATGATTTATACCCAAGATAGCGTAAAGAGGCCATTTGTTTTTATAAGAATCGCCTGCTGCCGGGAGACACAATAAATCCTAAGTTACAGCCTTGTTTGATACCGTCATATAAATCGATTTTCCATCGTACACATCTGGTACCAAGGAAATATTGTACAGCCTTCATAAACCCTTTTTCTGTCACTCCAGCTGCCTTGAATTACATAGAGAAACATTTTGAAATAACCCAAACCCTATACACAACGTAGGCCTACACGCACACACACGCACAGAGGTTTCTTTTAAGGCATTCCAGAAACCCACAACAGGGCTCCAGACTGTGACCATTTTGCGACCCTTTAACTTGGCTGTGCAGTCACTTTTTTAATTGGTTGCACTGGTGCGAGCTGCACATTCTGATTGTGTACCATTTCAAGATACAATTGCAGGGACAAAAACACATTGGAAGCAAGTAGTATATTACAGAAAGGAGGGTCTCAGCTTTCTGTAGGTATTATATTTTTTTTACGGAGCGTGCGAAATTGTGTAAAATGTTATTTACTGAGATTAATACATGGCTACTAGCAGTAGGTGTTATATTTAGAGTTAGAACAGTGGCGTCAGTTCAGCAAAATATACGGTATTGCGCAAAAATTCCACTTCCAAGGAATTTTGGGGGGAATTTGATGCTCATTGGATGCATTTCTTTAAAACTCTAAAATGCTATTTGGAGAACAGCAAAAACGAACAAAAATGACCCCAGCCATTATCATCGCAATATTAGGTTTAAAGGTCTGTGGAATGGTGTGTACAATGTCAACCGCTACTCAACCTCATCATAAATTAACTAATTTACTTGTGGAACGGCACGTACAGTGCAACATGAAATAGATGCATAATACACGATATTAAGTCACAACAAGGCTAACTTCAAATGCCAACATACATACCTGAGTGTCAAGTTTTATAAAGGTGCTAAAATAGCACCTTCATTATAAAGGATTGCATGCATCTATCATTGCATTTTCAGACTAATGTAATACAGGCTACTACTTCTTGTGTGATGAGTAGATTGCATAGTCATAATTTAGGCTAACGTTATCACTCAATCACTGTTAGGAAAACAGACAATTCTGAACAATGCATGCCTGAGCACGTTGTAAGGTTCTGCATTTATTTTCTTTGTCAACCTTGTGTTCTGTTTTGTTGTGTTCTTGAACGTTGTTCATTGATTTCACCTGTGTTAGTTACTCACCTGGTCTCATCAGCTCCTTTATTTAGTTCAGTTCATTCTGTTTGTGCCTTTGTGAGGTATTGTTCGTTTTGACTCTACTATGCCTTTTCCAAGCTCGTCTGTGAGAACCAGTTATAGCCTTCAGTCCTAGTTTTGATTCCCTGCCTGTTTGCCTACCTGTGTATGACCATTGCCTGCCTGTGACCACGATTCCTGCCTTCTGCAAAGGCGAAATAAACACCTGCCGTGCTCTGCGTGTGAATCTACACCTTTTTCTCACTGAGTATTCATTACACACGTATTGACATAGAGTTGGCCTAATCAGAAACCTTTCTTCTCTTCTTTGCACTCTGAAAAGTGTGGCCATTTAGAAACACATTTCATGCAATTCTACTACAATTTATGACTGGAGACATGAGCAACATATTTTTAAATACGACACAAACTAGTAGCCTACTCTGCTGACACTGACAAACAGATCGGTAAAAATAACCTTGTCTTGAATGCAACCATCTAATCTAGGCCTACGAAAAGGGGAGACAAATTGTACAACATGACTTCCATCTAGTCTGGAGGAGGAAATTATTGTTCCCCCAAAAAACCTTCCAGTGGTACTGCTCCAATGATAAAGACGGTGAATATGTGTGCACTCACCAGGGATATGTCCGATGCTCTCTGATGGTGCCAATAAGATAAACTACTGTTCGCTCTATTGGGAGTTGAGAACTTTCAGCAATAGCATTTGCTATCTAAAATGTGTTTTTCCTACGATTGTATTTTGAAATAATGCTATAGGCCTAGGCTTATTAAAAAGCTGCAACTCAACAATCAGCTGTTTGGTAGGCTATTTGCCTCACGCACTGCCCAAATTGTGAGCTTAAAACAATCCACAGCTTCTTTTTTTAAAGAAGGTAAGGATCCTCTGTGGCCAAATCATGCTCTCTGGTGTAGCTTTTTGAAATATTTTTATTTTTTATGTATACGCACGAGTAATTATATAGATCATTTTGGCAAATTTAATTCAATTTCATTTATGGGAAGCTTTTCTTCCCCTAGTCTATTGGACACGCCACCTTTGTCGAAATCAATGTAAAAGTAACCGGTGCATGAAGCAGCTGTACAAGAGATTTACAAGGCTAATGTCAACATCAAATTCTGCTGAACGGCAAAGCAAACTGTCTGGCAGAAAGGCCAGCTGGATGGCAGTTTCTCTCCGGGCGATGCTCCGCATTGTCCTAAAGCCAGCCGCATAGTACACTAAACAGCTGTTGCATTTTAATTAGGATAGGAGGGATTTTTGCCTACTTTTGCATTTTTTGGTCTTGTGCATACATTGCCACACCCAACTGACGCCCCAAAGTTAGAGATCTAGCTAATGTTTTTTGAGTTTTAAGTTTTGAATAAGGCCTATATATAATATTAGTGCGCATAAAAATGAAGGAATATTATTTTATATAGATTTGTTTTTAGGGGGTCCTATTTTGACTGTAAAATAATTTTGAAAATTGCTTAATTGTCAACACAAAATTCATGACAATTACTGGATAAGGAAATTATGGTTCTTAAATGGTTGTTCCTCAGCTCTTAAGGTTCCTTGGAGGACTCTTGCCTGATAAAGTGGACCATTTGAGAACAAGTTCTCATTTACAACTGCGACCTGGCCAAGATAAAGCAAAGCAGTGCAACAAAAACAACAACACAGAGTTACACATGGGATAAACAAATGTACAGTCAATAACACAATAGAAAAATCTATATACAGTGTGTGAAAATGTAGAAGAGTAGGGAGGTAAGGCAATAAATAGTCCATAGAGGCAAAATAATTACAATTTAGCATTAACACTAGAGTGATAGATGTGCAGATGATGATGTGCAAGTAGAGATACTGATTTGACACACTGAACTCTGTCTGAGAAGTAGTTGGTGAACCAGGCGAGGCAGTCATTTGAGAAGCCAAGGCTGTTGAGTCTGCCAATAAGAATGTGGTGATTGACAGAGTTGAAAGCTTTGGCCAGGTCGATGAATACAGCTGCACAGTACTGTCTTTTATCAATGGCGGTAACGATATTGTTTAGGACCTTGAGTGTGGCTGAGGTGCACCCATGACCAGCTCGGAAACCAGATTGCATAGTGGAGAAGGTACGGTGGGATTCGGAAATGGTCGGTGATCTGTTTGTTAACTTGGCTTTCAAAGATTTTAGAAAAGCAGGGCAGGATAGATATAGGTCTATAACAGTTTAGGTCTAAAGTGTCTCCCCCTTTGAAGAGGGGGGTGACCGCGGCAGTTTTCCAATCTTTGGGGATCTCAGAAGATACGAAAGAGAGGTTGAATAGGCTAGTAATAGGGGTTGCAACAACTTCCATACATTTCAAGGTACTTTTTCAGTGTAACATTTGTAGTGTTCATTCAGAAGTTATTGTAAAACATTGTAAACCCCAGTGTTGGTGTTAATAACCAGATTTGAACCAAAACCACACCCATTATTATCATATTTCCCAGCATGCTCTATTGCTGGTTGATTTTTAAAATGATTTGTGTCAATATCTACAGTTGAAGGCGGAAGTTTACATACGCCTTAGCAAAATACATTTAAACTCCGTTTTCACAATTCCTGACATTTAATCCTGTCTTAGGTCAGTTAGGATCACCACTTTATGTTAAGAATGTAAAATGTCAGAATAATAGTAGAGAGAATTATTTACTTCAGCTTTTATTTATTTCATCACGTTCACAGTGGGTCAGAAGTTTACATACACTCAATTAGTATTTGGTTGCATTGCCTTTAAATTGTTTAACTTGGGTCAAACGTTTCGGGTAGCCTTCCACAATAAGTTGGGTGAATTTTGGCCCATTCTTCCTGACAGAGCTCATGTAGCTGAGTCAGGTTTGTAGGCCTCCTTGCTCGCACACGCTTTTACAGTTCTGCCCACACAGGTTCTATGGGATTGAGATCAGGGCTTTGTGATGGCCACTCCAATACCTCTACTTTGTTGTCCTTAAGCCATTTTGACACAACTTTGGAAGTATGCTTGGGGTCATTGTCCATTTGGAAGACCCATTTGCGACCAAGCTTTAACTTCCTGACTGATGTCTTGAGATGTTGCTTCAATATATCCACATAATTGTCCTACCTCATGATGCCATCTATTTTGTGAAGTGCACCAGTCCCTCCTGCAGCAAAGCACCCCCACAACATGATGCTGCCACTCCTATGCTTCACGGTTGGGATGGTGTTCTTCGGCTTGCAAGTCTCCCCGTTTTTCCTCCAAACATAACGATGGTCATTATTGCCAAACAGTTCTATTTTTGTTTCATCAGACCAGAGGACATTTCTCCAAAAAGTACGATCTTTGTCCCCATGTGCAGTTGGAAACCGTAGTCTGACTTTTTTTATGGCGGTTTTGGAGCAGTGGCTTCTTCCTTGCTGAGTGGCCTTTCAGGTAATGTCGACATAGGACGCGTTTTACTGTGGATATAGATACTTTTGTACCTGTTTCCTCGAGCATCTTCACAAGGTCCTTTGCTGTTGTTCTGAGATTGATTTGCACTTTTTGCACAAAAGTACGTTCATCTCAAGGAGACAGAACGCGTCTCCTTCCTGAGCGGTATGACGGCTGCATGATCCCATGGTGTTTATACTTGCGTACTATTGTTTGTACAGGTGAACGTAGAACCTTCAGGCGTTTGGAAATTGCTCCCAAGGCTGAACCAGACTTGTGGAAGTCTACCATTTTTTTCTGAGGTCTTGGCTGATTTCTTTAGATTTTCCCATGATGTCAAGCAAAGAGGCACTGAGTTTGAAGGTAGGCCTTGAAATACATCCACAGGTACACCTCCAATTGACTCAAATGATGTCAATTAGCCTATCAGAAGCCATGACATCATTTTCTGGAATTTTCCAAGTTGTTTAAAGGCAAGGTCAACTTAGAGTATATAAACTTCTGATCCACTGGAATTGGTGATGCAGTGAATTATAAGTGAAATAATCTGTCTGTAAACAATTGTTGGAAAAATTACTTGTGTCATGCACAAAGTAGATGTCCTAACCGACTTGCCAAAACTATAGTTGTTAACAAGAAAGTGGTTGAAAAACTAGTTTTAATGACCTAAGTGTATGTAAACTTCCGACTTCAACTGTATGTTTTTGCATGTACATTGATTATTGAATTAATCGTATGCTATTTAAATATAAATAACATGTTTATAATGTCACGATCTTCTGTACGGACAGACCAAGGTATACTGGATGCGAGGCATCCAGTATACATGTTTATTTTGGAAAACGAAACTCACGTAACTGGGTAAAACAACAAAAGGTAAACGTAACGAAGATCGTGAAGATGAACTAACTAGACACAAAACAAGCTATGTTAAAAAAATAACCCACAAAACCTAAATGAAAACCCCAAACAATATATATGGTTCCCAATTAGAGACAACGACACACAGCTGCCTCTAATTGGGAACCATTACCCCAACATAGAAATAGAACACCTAGAACTCAAAAACCCCTACACCAAAACCAAAACAAAACACGCCAGCCTGTCTTTTCAGGCCTGGACGTGACAGTACCCAAAGCGCGGGCTCCGACCTCGCCAAAAAGTCCATGGGGGGGGTCTTCGGGTGGGTTTCTTAGTCCCAGGTGGCGGCTCCGGTGCCGGCCGTGCTGGTCCGAGGTCACGCACCGGAGGCCCTGGGCCATTAGCACGACTGGGGACCCTCTCTGGCGGCCCCGGGCTGGGGACCCTCTCTGGCGGCCCCGGGCTGGGGAACCTCTCTGGCGGCCCCGGGCTGGGGAACCTCTCTGGCGGCCCCGGGCTGGGGACCCTCACTGGCGGCTCAGGACTGGTGACCCTCACTGGCCCTCTGGTGCGGGAGCAGTTAACCGCCGCATTGGGCTCGTGACGCCGCACTCTGGTGCGGGAGCAGGAACCGGCCGCATTGGGCTCGTGGACGCCGCACTCTGGTGCGGGGAGCAGGAACCGGCCGTACTGGGCTCGTGACGGGCACTCTGGTTCGGGGAGCAGGAACCGGCCGTACTGGGCTCGTGACGGGCACTCTGGTGCGGGGAGCAGGAACCGGCCGTGCTGGGCTCGTGACGCCGCACTCTGGTGCGGGAGCAGGAACCGGCCGTACTGGGCTCGTGACGCCGCGCTTCTGGTGCGGGAGCAGGAACCGCCGTACTGGGCTCGTGACGGGCACTCTGGTTCGGGAGCAGGAACCGCCGTACTGGGCTCGTGACGGGCACTCTGGTGCGGGGGAGCAGGAACCGCCGCATTGGGCTCGTGACGCGCACTCTGGTGCGGGAGCAGGAACCGGCCGTACTGGGCTCGTGACGCGCACTCTGGTGCGGGGAGCAGGAACCGGCCGTACTGGGCTCGTGACGCGCACTCTGGTGCGGGGAGCAGGAACCAGCCGTACTGGGTTCCCGACGGGTACAGGAATCCTGGAGCGTGGAGCAGGGACAGGACGTGCTGAGTCCACGCCGAGCACAGGGATCCTGGAGCGTAGAACAGGGATCCTGGAGCGTGGAACAGGAATCCTGGAGCGTGGAGCAGGGACAGGACGTACTGGGCTGTGGATGCAAACCGGAGATTCTGCCCGTAGGACAGGTGCTGGATATCTTGGTCCTAGGAGACGCACTGGAGACCTAGCGTGCAGAGCTGGCACCACTCTACCAGGCTGCACACTCATCGTAGCCTGACAGATGAGTGGCGCTGGAACCTCTCGCACCGGCCTGTGAACGCGCACAGGAGAAACCGAGCGCAAAACTGAATAGCACGGTGTCCCTTCCGTGCGACGCTCTCCCAAAAAAGCACGAGGAGTTGGCTCAGGAGTCCCTCCTGAGCCGGCCAACCTCCTCGTGTGCCCCCCCCCAAAAAAAATTGGGGGCTGCCTTTCGGGCTTCCGTGCCAGGCGAGTTCCAAAACCTAAATGAAAACCCCTAACAATATATATGGTTCCCAATTAGAGACAACGACACACAGCTGCCTCTAATTGGGAACCATTACCCCAACATAGAAATAGAACACCTAGAACTCAAAAACCCCTACACCAAAACCAAAACAAAACACGCCAGCCTGTCTTTTCAGGCCTGGACGTGACATATAAACTATTTCAATCTGTTACTGTTGCACCGAGTGTGACTGGAATGGTTGTTCCAGTTGAGATGTTTAAGGTAGTCTCATATCTTTCCAACTATGGCAGTCATTTTAAATGCCGTTTGAGGGTAAATAAAAAGTCAAAATGTTGGATATACTCTGGCTGGATTCCAATATAAATTACACATCACTTTGCAAGCCATCATAATGTGACTTGCAGGCCTGATACGGCCTGTGAACTATGAGTTTCAGGCCACTGTATTCGGGTAAAACTCTCAAACATCCCATGTATGGTTCTTCAGAGACCAGGACCCTAAAATGTTTCCCCTATGTATGGCATCACTCTCAATAATCTGATTTGGTTTCCAACTTGCACCTTTATTTTTAAGTGTAGATGTAAAACGTATTTATTGAACACCATCTCATTAGTCTATTACACTTCTTAATAAAGCATTGTGAATTGCTTTATAATGACTTCATAAGATGATGACTCAAATGTATTCTTTTGTGTGATGCTGCGATGTTGATGTTGTTGAGGTGCCACCAAATCATGGACTGGTTCCACTAACTGAAACATTTAGTGACACCAGTGCTACCAGGGGAAAAAAGTTAGTCTGGATCCCTGTATATAAAAGAAATAGCCAGACTTCTCAGAAACAACACAGTCAATTTTGCAGTGTTAAATCAACACTTAATTCATTTTAACACTATCGCAGACTACATATGGTCCCACTCTACAGAGTGTAAAAAGTACTCTGATTATAGTGTTACATTTTGAGTGTTAATGTAACACAATGTTGTGTAACTAACACTGCATTACACTTGACAGGGTTACTAAAATGTTATACTATAGGATAATTAACACTTTATTTTAACAAACCTAAGGCAATGGTAAATCTAAGCACTGGCGGTAGCGCTATAGGTTCGGGGTTTGTCAGAAATATGTTTGCTATTTTCACAACAGGAATTATGGGCGCAGTAGTTGGCAGTGGTACGAAATGGCTTAGATGAATAAACAAGTTGTGGGTGTGTCGAGGCTTAACACGTCATTGGCCAATCAGAACATTCTCCATGGCTAAATAAGTGGTTGCCTTAAGTTGTGTATTTATGGTCTTTTATGTATTGTATTGTCATCATCTACAATTCAAATGTTAGTCCATATAGCCTAGTTCGTTAAATAGCCTGCCCCATATTTGCTGAATATGTGCCAGTGTTCTAATTGCACTACTTCAATATGAAAAATACATTGTTAAACATAGGTTATAGCATTCACACTGATATAAGGGCTAGGCCTAGTGTAAATTGCAGTCTGGACATGTCAAACATAGTCAATAAGCAAGATTCACTAGGCTATTGATAAGGGATTAAAATACAGTGTATTATTGTAATCAAATTCTAATAAAAAACGAATGTCTAAGTACAGTTACAGGCACCATAATTACTCCCCGTAGGCGTATAATACATACAAGGAAACTTAGACTATGAAGGGTTTTACAATCCAATATAAAGAGAAAGGGGGAATGTCCACACACCATTATACTGCTCCCAAATGTAAGGTTTTATCAACTTTATGGAGCCATCTTACACATCATATCTCCACTTCTCCAGAAATAGCGAAAGTGCATTGCATTCGAGCCATGTACGTTCTCACCATAAACCCATGGACGGTGAATCTTTCTAATTAGTTTGGTTTTAATCAAAACAATAAATCTGTTTTTTAAACCAACAACAATATTTTTAAATAGGATCGGGTCAGAAGCAGGATATCCTAAATCACATCTCTTGGCAATGTGTGCACATAGGCCTAAAGGCTCTTGGCAGGAGGAATGGATGTTTGTCCTAACCATTGAAGAGAAGTTTATTAAATAGTATACAGTAATCCTATTGGCCTAGTTATAACACAAATGTAGCCAATCTAGTTATTTTTTTATTGGCTTCAACATGGAAATATTTGTCTACACACATTGCATTTGCATTTCAAAAATGCACTGCAAGTTCGAGCCATGGTCAATTGGACATTGCCCAAACCTTAAAATAAGATTATCCCACCATCACTGTTGATATGGTCTGTTAGTGACGTTGCCACAGTAAATAAGAGGGTAGCAAATAGCCCAGTTCAAATCCCTGAGTTAACCATGTGAAAAATCTTTTGATGTGCCCTTGAACAAGACACAGTTGTTCTGGATAAGAGTGTCTGCTAAATGACTAAAATGTAAATACTGTATATCATAAGGCCTTACTTTGATGGCCTAGTTTTACCCTAACACAGTGGTGTTAGGAAACTCCTGGTTTACAGGCCACATTAGGCCTGCAAGTCACAATATGCTGATTTGCAAAGTGATTCCTATTGGAATCCAGACAGAGTTAGAATATCCAACAGTTGTAAGTTTTATTCTCCCGCAACCTACATTCAGAATGACAGTCAGGGTAGGACTTACCAAGACTACCTAAACCACAGAAACCAGAACAACCATTTCAATAACGGGTGCAATAAATCGAACTAACCGATTGGATTAGTGTAGGAAAATGTACCTTATTTATCTTTGTGTAGAATAAGATCAATCAATAAATCAGTGAACATGCAAAAACACAGATATGAAAAAAAAATCCCCAAAAATCTACCTGCAGTAGAGCATGCTGGGAAATTAGATAATGATGGGTGTGGTTTTGATGGGACTGTTTTACTCTCCATAGTGTAAAACATAAACTCTGGTTATTTTAAACCACTCATGTTAATTTCACTCTTGCAGAGTAAATTCAAATCCTGAATCAACACTAGAAATGTTACACTGAAAAATGAAAGCTTTTCACTCCTGCCAAGGTAGAGTGAGCATAGTCTCATAATGGGAAAAGAATTGAGGAGCAGCAACTGCACATTGTTGAAACTATTAAATTATCCCACTTTCACAGTGCACAATGAATGTGACATGGTGGAGTCACAGCATCCTATCTGGGAGGGCGGCTGTGTGAAACCATCCTACAGTTTGAACAGCTGTTGATGGCTGATAAAGATGGCTCTCATTGTGCAGGGGGAAAAAATATACAGTACAACACAAGCACTGATAACTACCGGGACCCTCCTCCTTCCCAATCCGCATATTACAGGGGAAGTGGCCAATCTCAGCAAACCTCAACATGAAAAGCAAGAAATATGCAAATGTCATGGTATATGAAATGGAGCAGGATGAAACATCTCACATTTAATTAGATTCACATTTAGCCAAAGTAATCGGCCAGAATCAGTTTAGGCCACAGAAACATATCTATTCCCAACAGCGTGTTGTGTAACACTTGTATTCTAAATCAGTGGGAGTCTACAGGTACCTGCCAAAATAAAGTAAACACTTGAGTAAATGAAGGACACTAAGTATATTGAAAGCAGATGCATCCACACAGGTGTTGAGCAATTAACATCCCATCATGCTTAGGCTCATGTATAAAAATGCAATTGCCATTTACTTTGGCTACCATGGCCAGCGGTGCCTGCCTTAGTGTTTTCCACCACCATCAGCAAAATACCAAATGATGGAATTTCTCATTGAAGAATGGTGTCACATCCCTCCAATAAAGTTCCAGACCCTTGTAGACTCTATGCCAAGGTGCATTGAAGCTGTTCTGGTGGCTCGTAGTGGCCCAACGCCCTATGAAGACACTGTGTTGGTGTTTCCTTCATTTTTGCAGTTACCTGTATATACAGTACGTATACTTTTCGTAAGTAGGTATCATATATCTATCCATCAGGATGAGTTTGCCCTTGCCTTTGTCGCTGGCAGTTGGCGCCCTGGTAAGTCCTTTATCAGCTTCTGTCAGGTGCTATTCCATTAGTATTCTGACTCCTTGCATCAGTCAGTCTGTGTAACTCTGCTGTGTGTTAGCTGTCATCTCCAGCCTCATCTCTCTCTATGCCAAACCTTCGCCCACCTGTCTGTTCCAGTCTCTCACGTCTTTCAGTTCTTCCCCGTCTAGGGATGAAAAGGGTAAGTGAGAATTGTCCCCTTGTGAAAATAGTCGCTTTGTCATTGTTGGTCCATGGCTGCTACCACACCCTCTATACAGCGTACTGTACCACACATACCACACCCTCTATACAGCGTACTGTACCACACCCTCTATACAGCGTACTGTACCACACATACCACACCCTCTATACAGCTTACTGTACCACACATACCACACCCTCTATACAGCGTACTGTACCACACCCTCTATACAGCGTACTGTACCACACATACCACACCCTCTATACAGCTTACTGTACCACACATACCACACCCTCTATACAGCGTACTGTACCACACATACCACACCCTCTATACAGCTTACTGTACCACACATACCACACCCTCTATACAGCGTACTGTACCACACCCTCTATACAGCGTACTGTACCACACATACCACACCCTCTATACAGCGTACTGTACCACACATACCACACCCTCTATACAGCGTACTGTACCACACCCTCTATACAGCGTACTGTACCACACATACCACACCCTCTATACAGCTTACTGTACCACACATACCACACCCTCTATACAGCGTACTGTACCACACCCTCTATACAGCGTACTGTACCACACATACCACACCTCTATACAGCGTACTGTACCACACATACCACACCCTCTATACAGCGTACTGTACCACACATACCACACCCTCTATACAGCGTACTGTACCACACATACCACACCCTCTATACAGCTTACTGTACCACACATACCACACCCTCTATACAGCGTACTGTACCACACCCTCTATACAGCGTACTGTACCACACATACCACACCCTCTATACAGCTTACTGTACCACACATACCACACCCTCTATACAGCGTACTGTACCACACATACCACACCCTCTATACAGCTTACTGTACCACACATACCACACCCTCTATACAGCGTGCACTGTACCACACACATACCACACCCTCTATACAGCTTACTGTACCACACATACCACACCCTCTATACAGCGTGCTGTACCACACCCTCTATACAGCGACTGTACCACACATACCACACCCTCTATACAGCGACTGTACCACACATACCACACCCTCTATACAGCGACTGTACCACACCCTCTATACAGCGTACTGTACCACACATACCACACCCTCTATACAGCGTACTGTACCACACATACCACACCCTCTATACAGCTTACTGTACCACACATACCACACCCTCTATACAGCGTACTGTACCACACCCTCTATACAGCTGCTGTACCACACATACCACACCCTCTATACAGCGTACTGTACCACACCCTCTATACAGCGTACTGTACCACACATACCACACCCTCTATACAGCTTACTGTACCACACCCTCTATACAGCGTACTGTACCACACATTCCACACCCTCTATACAGCGTACTGTACCACACATACCACACCCTCTATACAGCGTACTGTACCACACATACCACACCCTCTATACAGCGTACTGTACCACACATACCACACCCTCTATACAGCGTACTGTACCACACATACCACACCCTCTATACAGCGTACTGTACCACACATACCACACCCTCTATACAGCGTACTGTACCACACATACCACACCCTCTATACAGCGTACTGTACCACACATACCACACCCTCTATACTGCATACTGTACCACACATACCACACCCTCTATACTGCATACTGTACCACACATACCACACCCTCTATACAGCCTACTGTACCACACCCTCTATACAGCGTACAGTACCACACCCTCTATACAGCGTACTGTACCACACATACCACACCCTCTATACAGCGTACTGTACCACACCCTCTATACAGCGTACTGTACCACACATACCACACCCTCTATACAGCGTACTGTACCACACATACCACACCCTCTATACAGCGTACTGTACCACACATACCACACCCTCTATACAGCGTACTGTACCACACCCTCTATACAGCGTACTGTACCACACCCTCTATACATCGTACTGTACCACACATACCACACCTTCTATACAGCGTACTGTACCACACATACCACACCCTCTATACAGCGTAATGTACCACACCCTCTATACAGCGTACTGAACCACACATACCACACCCTCTATACAGCGTACTGTACCACACCCTCTATACAGCGTACTGTACCACACATACCACACCCTCTATACAGCTTACTGTACCACACCCTCTATACAGCGTACTGTACCACACATACCACACCTTCTATACAGCGTACTGTACCACACATACCACACCCTCTATACAGCGTAATGTACCACACCCTCTATACAGCGTACTGAACCACACATACCACTCCCTCTATACAGCATACTGTACCACACCCTCTATACAGACACATCTTGACCTGCTGAATTTGATGGACTTTGAATATCAGACTATATGCAGTATATATTAAGTATATATATGTGTATATATGGCCAAGACTATACATATATTTTATTTGTATTGCATAGAGACATAGTTACTGACCAATAACCTGCATTAAAGGGAACGACCACAATGGAGGCACCAATTAGGTGCAACAGTACAGGACAGATTCAGTACAGGACAGATTCAGTACAGGACAGATTCAGTACAGATTCAGTACAGGACAGATTCAGTACAGGACAGATTCAGTACAGGACAGATTCAGTACAGATTCAGTACAGGACAGATTCAGTACAGGACAGATTCAGTACAGGACAGATTCAGTACAGATTCAGTACAGGACAGATTCAGTACAGGACAGATTCAGTACAGGACAGATTCAGTACAGGACAGATTCAGTACAGATTCAGTACAGGACAGATTCAGTACAGGACAGATTCAGTACAGGACAGATTCAGTACAGGACAGATTCATGCGGGAAGCATGAATGGGGAAAAGGGAGGAGTAGTTTTGATTCGTTTTTTATTTCTTGTGAATACATGCCTACTAAGAAGACTGAGGATTGATCAACACTTTTTTAATTGTAGCTGTTTATGTAGTGTATCAATACCTTACGTAATGTATGGAGTCAATATGAGAGGAAAAAATACGTAAAGTCTCATCACAATATCACGTGTTGTGGATAGTACTTTAGATATGAATACGTAACATGTGTGACATGGAATGTCAATGGAATTGTGCAGCCAGCTAAAATAATTAAAGGTACTTTCTTATTTGAAAAAGTATAAAGCCAAAATCTTTTTTTTTTTTTACAAGAAACTCACCTATCAGCAATGTAACGGGAATATTATATGGTGAGGGGAGGAAAGAAATTCTAGGCAAGTCATCATCTGAACTATATCCTCTTCCTAACACGGCTAAGGTATTAAAGCACAACATCAAAGAGACGGTCTATGTGAACTGTGGAGATAGAAACATCCAACGGAAAGACAATACTCTTATTACTCTCACGTCCACAACTCATATTCAAGAATGGACTTTTCTGTTGTTTACTTTCTTTATTTGACTGTGTTTCTGAATGTACAGTGGCTACTGAAAGTATTCAGACACCCTGGACCTTTTCCACATTTTGCTACATTACAGCCTTATTGGAACATTTATGAAAATGGTTTTTAGACATTTTTGTTCATTTGTATATATTTTTTTTAACCTGAAATATAACATTTACATAAGTATTCAGACCCTTTACTCAGTACTTTGTTGAGGCTCTTTTGGCAGCGATTACAGCCTTGAGTCTTCTTGGGTATCACACTAAATGCTTGGAAAGCCTGTATTTGCAGGTAGCCTAGTGGTTAGAGCGTTGGGCCAGTAACCGAAAGGTTGCTAAATTGAATCCCCGAGCTGACAAGGTACAAATCTGTCGTTCTGCCCCTGAACAGGTAGTTAACCCACTGTTCCCCGCTAGGCCGTCATTGTAAATAAGAATTTGGTCTTAACTGACTTGCCTGGTTAAATAAAATAATACATTGGGGGAGTTTCTCCCAGTCTTCTCTGCATATCCTCTCAAACTCTGTCAGGTTGGATGGGGAACGTTGCTGCACATCTATTTTCAAGTCTCTCCATAGATGTTCGAGTCCGGGCTCTGGCTGGGACATTCAGAGACTTGTCCCGAAGCCACTCCTGCATTGGCTGTGTGCTTAGGGTCCGGAGCGCTCTGGAGCAGGTTTTTATTAAGGATCTCTCTGGCCTTTACTCCATTCATCTTTGCCTCGATCAAGACTAGTCTCCAAGTCCCAGATGCTGAAAGACATCCCCACAGCATAATGCTGCCACCACCATGCTCCACCGTAGGGATGGTGCCAGGTTTCCTCTGAACCAGAACATTCTCTGTCATTTATTTTACTACTGTTGGATGCTGTATCAAGTTCAAAGTGGAAGTGGGAGAAAACTTAAATAATGACAATTTCTAATTATGACTTCTCATGCTTAGAAATTACATTTAAGCAGAAATTGACAGACACATGTTAAATACCTGGGTGTACTGATACCTGCAATCTGGAGGAGGCCTATCAAATTAATTACTCTCCTTTAATAGATGAGATTGAATTCAATGTTCAGAGATGGAGATCTCTCCCTAGTTCTATGTTAGGTAGAGTCAATATAATAAAAATTAATATATTACCAAGGCTGATGTATTTATTCCAGGCCCTGACAGTCTCAACGTCTAGCCATCGATTGGAAAGCCTCATATCCACCATCAATAACAAACTGTAGGACTGAACTATCTAGCTACGTCTTATTAGACTCTATATATTACACAATTAAACATAAACCAGACACATATGACAGAATTTGGAAATCGTATGTTGACCATCTTAGAGAATATTTTGTATAGTGGGCGTTTTATTTGTTTTGTGTTGTGTTGTACACTGACTATAGAAAACATTAAGGACACCTGCTCTTTCATGACATAGACTGACCAGTTGAATCCAGGTGAAAGCTATGATTCATTTTTGATGTCACTTGTTAAATTCACTTCAATTGGTATAGATGAAGGGGAGGAGACAGGTTAATGAAGGATTTTTAAGCCTTGAGACAATTGAGACATGATTGCGTATGTGTGCCATTCAAAGGTTGAATGGGCAAGATACAATATTGAAGGGCCTTTGGTAGTAGGTGCCAGGTGCACTGGTTTGTGTCAAGAACTACAATGCTGCTGGGTTTCTCATGCTCAACAATTTTCCCGTGTGTATCAAGAACGGTCCACCACCCAAAGGACATCCAGCCAACTTGACACAACTGTGGGAAGCATTGGAGTCAACATGGGCCAGCATCCCCTGTGGAACGCTTTCGACACCTTGTAGAGTCCATGCCCTGATGAATTGAGGCTGTTCTGAGGGCGAAAGGGGGGGGGTTGCAACGCAATATTAGGAAGGTGGTCCCAATGTTTGATATACTAAATGTGTATGTATGAATATCAGACTTTAGATTATGGTCGGTTGGTCACTACTTCTAACTTCCTCTCCTGGCCCAGTTGTACCAGTCCATCCTTACTGGCTGACACTCCTCAGTAGTCCCTCAAGAGTGTCACGTCCAGGTTCTCCCGGTCACTCTCTCAGGGTGTCAGCCACTCTGAGCAGGGAGACAAGAGACAGAGAGACAGAGAGGAGCTCAGAAAAGGTTAATTGGTTTTGTTGACATCTGTTTCTTAAGCAAAGGGTTCCAAAAAGGGTTCTTCAGCTGTCTTTTTTTTTGTTTATTTTATTTCACCTTTATTTAACCAGGTAGTTCTATATGATGTCATAATACAGGTAGGCAAGTTGAGAACAAGTTCTCATTTACAACTGCGACCTGGCCAAGATAAAGCAAAGCAGTGCGACACAAACAACAACACAGAGTTACACATAAACAAACGTACAGTCAATAACACAAAAGAAAAAGAAACATAGAAAGATATATGTACAGTGTGTGCAAATGTAGAAGAGTAGGGAGGTAGGCAATAAATAGGCCATGTCTCAGCTCAGTAGGAGCTGAAGGACACACAGGTTTTCACAGGCACAGCTCTGCTCAGGGGAGTTACATTGCCACTGTTCATACCGGCCAAGTGCATTTCCGACCCTCTGTAACCTCTCTTCGTTCAGTTTGAAAGTGCACCTTGTTCACCTTGAGGTTCCACGTTGAACCCTTTTAGGTTCCATGTAGAAATGGTTCTACATGGTTACACAAAGGGGTTCTACTTGGAAGCAAAAGGGTTCTACCAGCAACCAAAAGGGTTATTCAAAGGGTAATCCTATGGGGACAGCCCGAATAACCCTTTTAGGTTCTAGATAGCACCTTATTTCTGAGAATGCAGAAGCAGAAGTTTAGCAAGGGCGGGTATAGCGTGAACAGGCCCTGCATTACAAACCGCCCAAATGAGGATGAAAGACATCGACAAGCTGGGTGAGTGGTAACCTGTACATTATGTTAATAGGGCACAAATTCAACTCACACTCATTGATTTTTGTCTCTCTCTTTCACATCTTTCTTTTTCGCAGCTATCGCTCGCTTTCTTTGACAGGTCTCTCTCCTTCCGTTTTATCTCTCCCTCTCACCTGCTATTGTGATTGCTCTCTCTTCTACTTCAGCTCCCAGTCTTCTATTTACCTTTTGACATTAGATTTTTCAACAGTTTAAATATTTGAATGAACCCGGCCTCTCCCCATAAAGCTGCATCTCTTTCTCTGTCTTTTTTCTTTTTTTATCTCTGTCTCTCTCACACTCTTTCGCTCTCTCTCCTTCTCTTGCTCACTCTCACGGGTCTCTCTCTTGCTAAACCTCAAGCGCTCTCTCTGTCTGCCTCCCCCTCTACTCTACTCTTGACTCCACCTCAAGGTGAACAAGGTGCACTTTCAAACTGAACGAAGAGAGGTTACAGAGGGTCGGAAATGCACTTGGCCGGTATGAACAGTGGCAATGTAACTCCCCTGAGCAGAGCTGTGCCTGTGAAAACCTGTGTGTCCTTCAGCTCCTACTGAGCTGAGAGTGAATGACTGCTTCTGAGTGCCATCTCTGATAGAGGGAGAGTGCAGTGAGACCTTCATGTCAAAGTGGCTTTCCTTTCATAGTTTCAAACAGAAGAGTGCATAAGTTGCACTCACACAGTATGTTGTCGATGTCCAATTTCATGATGAATGCATTGCATTTTCTCGCACTGTTTACTATTTCAATATTTTGAAAATCCAATATGCAAATTGTGTATGTAGGCGGAGTATAGATTTCCTTTCAGAATCATGTTGGTATGCTCCCTTGGTTTGCAAGGTTATGTTGTGAAATATAGAAAGTACGTTCACCACTTATAATCATTGGCATTTGAATTTCTTTCAAGGTACTGGTGCAATTACGTGGAAACTGTCTCGTAATTTACATCCTTAAACTGGACCATTGTCAATTTGAGAGTAAAATAAAGACTTTATTTTCAAACATCAGATCGACTTTATTACTTCACCATTCAATTCCCTGATGTTGATTTCTTTGGCAGGATATTTGTACAGTTTAACATTTCACTTTGCATATCATCCCCAGTAATACCTTCAATGCGTATTTTACAAAGTTTGAATGGGACAACTCCTTATTCTCACTCCAACTTCATACTTCAAAAAGAAAAGCACAACCTCTGTGCATGACAGCATTTAGCGTTAATATATTGTTGAACAGATAGTATTTAAGGGGAATTTTTTGGCCGAGACAAGAACACCCTAGTGAACACAGACGACAGGGGAGTTTAACTATTGTTTACAATCAGCTGAATTATTCACAAGTATAAAATAGTCACATTTCAATCACAAAGGCAGTGCTGTAAGGATGAAGGGAGAAAGGAAGTGGTTAAAACAACAACAAAAAGTCAAACAGGAGTTGAAGAACATTGTGAAAAGGCCAGGCAGAAGGGAGTGTTGAATTAGAAAGGAAGACAGAAAACATCCAATGCGTTTCATGAATCTTGTGTTCGAGACTTGAAGTGTGCTCATTTTATTGAAATACAACCTTTAATTAATAACAAAAGAATTCCCATAGTAGTTAAAGTAGGGTAAATGTATATTGTTTTTCAGAGATAGCACGAATGACATTTTAATCCAGGGATGTTCATAAGTCTTGTCCAGGTGTACTGTAAAAACACTAGCTAACTCTTAGAGCCTATTGCCAGCGATGTCTACTACATTTTACAACCCTTAGAGAAAGGAGAGCAATTAAAGGGATTTATTCATGTATGCTCTCGTATTCCACAGAAATCAATGAGGATTACATGAATGTTAACTACTTCCAATTGAATTGCATGCAGTAATGACGTTGGTTTCCAAGGTTTCCAAGGTAATTCTGCATGCTGAAATAAGATTCTCCACTTGCGTACGGACCTAGGCTACGGTATAGAAAACACCACGTTGGGTGTTAGGCAACAAATTGCAGTTGGTTGTGAATGCAATCGGTATTTGTAATACGCCGTCATGGATTACAGTCAATAATAATAATCAATAACACTGGGTCTCTTTTTTGCTGTGTGTGATCTGATCTGATCTGAACACCAGTTTACAGAGAGGCCAAACATCTGATGTGGCTACTCATATATGTTCACCTCCAGTGTTCCAGTAGCAGCCCTGTATGGTGGGATAGCAACTACCTTGGTCTGACTGAGCTCTGTGTTAAAGACATTGAGAAATGTGTCACTGGATTTGGTCGATTTCATAAGAAGTAGAGCATCTCTACAGTGAAATGATAGTCTCTCCCGTGTCCGTCCGTATTGCACCGCAGCCTTGTCAGAATGAGATGAGTAGATGAGTAGGTATATGGCTCCGGAGATTACTTTACAGCAAAGAAGGTCCCCATCATTAGTTGTGGCAATCTATTTAATGCACTTAGTATCAGGGGCAGAAAGGGAGTCAATAATTGCACTCAGGTATTGATTGTCAGTGCGGAAAATATACTGATATGCTGCATCTCAAGGCACTCTGTTCATCACATGTATTACAAAACCAGATGCCATTGGAATTGGTTATTTAGGACCCAGGAATTCCAGGGATGTTTTTTTATTTATTTATTTAACCCATTGAGACCCAGAGTCTCTTTTTTTCAAGGGAGACCTGGCCAAGAAGGCATCAACAATCAATACATGTTGATGGAAAAACATGTCTATATTTTACTATACTGTATCAACACTGTTTTTATCGACAAGATTATTTTCTTACACTGAGTATACCAAAGAGTAGGAACACCTTCCTAATATTGAGTTGGACCAAACAGTAGGAACACCTTCCTAATATTGAGTTGGACCAAACAGTAGGAACACCTTCCTAATATTGAGTTGGACCAAACAGTAGGAACACCTTCCTAATATTGAGTTGGACCAAACAGTAGGAACACCTTCCTAATATTGAGTTGGACCAAACAGTAGGAACACCTTCCTAATATTGAGTTGGACCAAACAGTAGGAACACCTTCCTAATATTGAGTTGGACCAAACAGTAGGAACACCTTCCTAATATTGAGTTGGACCAAACAGTAGGAACACCTTCCTAATATTGAGTTGGACCAAAGAGTAGGAACACCTTCCTAATATTGAGTTGGACCAAACAGTAGGAACACCTTCCTAATATTGAGTTGGACCAAACAGTAGGAACACCTTCCTAATATTGAGTTGGACCAAACAGTAGGAACACCTTCCTAATATTGAGTTGGACCAAACAGTAGGAACACCTTCCTAATATTGAGTTGGACCAAACAGTAGGAACACCTTCCTAATATTGAGTTGGACCAAACAGTAGGAACACCTTCCTAATATTGAGTTGGACCAAAGAGTAGGAACACCTTCCTAATATTGAGTTGGACCAAACAGTAGGAACACCTTCCTAATATTGAGTTGGACCAAACAGTAGGAACACCTTCCTAATATTGAGTTGGACCAAACAGTAGGAACACCTTCCTAATATTGAGTTGGACCAAACAGTAGGAACACCTTCCTAATATTGAGTTGGACCAAACAGTAGGAACACCTTCCTAATATTGAGTTGGACCAAACAGTAGGAACACCTTCCTATTCCTAATATTGAGTTGGACCCCCTCAGGTCTGCTGATTACAAACTTGAACCTTGTGAAATTTCTGTGCAACATCCGGGGTGCGTTTACTGTGAACCCCTCTGCTGTACCCTTTTTAATGTACTGTTTAAACAGTGGCCAAGTAGGCTTGACATTAACTTCTTAGGGAGCGGCAGCATAGGTGATGGTTTTGGAGAGTCTGGCGTGCACAAAGTAAAATGCCTGCCACTCAGGCCCAGAAAATAGGATATGCATATAATTAGTACTATTGGATAGATAGGAAACACTCTGAAGTTTCTAAAAGTGTTCAAATAATGTATGTGAGTATAACAGAACTGATATAGCAGGCGAAAACCCGAGGAAAATCCATCCAGATTTGCAGTTTTTTTTGTAAATGACCTTCTTCTCCAGGGTGCCTATTCATTTGTATTTTACCTAGGACTGAGACTGCAGTACCTATGGCTTTCACTAGAAAACGTCATTTATTATATCCATAAATCTCAGTTTGGTTGGCGCGTTATGATCATAAAATCCATCGTTGAGTCGCCCATTGAACCGTGAAGAGAACACGTTCAAATTATACCTATACCCTTTCTACAAACAAATCAAACATCATTTTTAATGTATCCTTAGGTATCCTTTTGGGTAAATTTGCTGTAATATTTCAACCGGACGATAACGTGAACGATAGGAAAATAAAATGATGCGCGTTCACAATCTCGCGCGCGTCAAACCTTGTTTACAAAAGTGGTCGCCTGACAATTTCCTCTCCCTATCCGTTCTGGTCACTGCTAGAATTCCCAGTCTTTGACTGTTGACTGTTGACATCTAGTGGAAGTCATAGGTACTGCAGTCTCAGTCCTACATAAAGTTGTATGCAATTGGCACAATGGAGAAGATGCTCATTTACAAAAAAACTGCAAATCCGGATGGATTTTCCTCGGGGTTTTCGCCTGCTATATCACTTCTGTTATACTCACATACATTATTTTAACAGTCTTAGAAACTTCAGAGTGTTTCCTATCCAATAGTACTAATTATGTGCATATCCTATTTTCTGGGCCTGAGTGGCATGCATTTTACTTTGGGCACGCCAGACTCTCCAAAACCGTCACCTCGGGACCCGCTCCCTAAGAAGTTAACTAAACAGGAACGCTCTAGAAAGTTGAATGAAGTTCAATCTCGTGCTTCTCTGTGCAGGGAGATTTGGGGGAGATGCGCACCATGTACACACGCAGCTTAGAGGGAACTGGATGTCCTTTGGGTGGTGGACCATTCTTGAGCAGCGTTGCAGTTCTTGACACAAACCGGTGCGCCTGGCACCTACTACCATACCCCGTTCAAAGGCACTTCAATAGTTTGTCTTGCCCATGTCTTAATTGTATCAATGCTTAAACATTCTTCTTTAACCTGTCTCCTACCCTTCATCTACACTGATTGTAGTGGATTTAACAAGTGACATCAAGAGCAGGTGTTCCTGATGTTTTGTACACTCAGTGTATATTGGTGTCAATCTGGATAGATAAAATACTTTGAGGTGGAGACACAAATTTGAATTCAGTTTGACCATTCACTACTTTTTTTATAACATGCAAAAGTATAGTCAAAAGATTCCTCATCCTACAGAAACAGATGTGCTCCTGCGCTATAGGTCGGACAAGGTTTACTATAGTCCAAAGAGTTTCCTCTGCAAACTTCATGTTGACTCGAGCATGAATGACAGAAGGTCAGGCGGTCAGCCACATATCCCAGAGTTCTATGCTCTGGGCGACCCTGCACAACTGCACTCTGAGGACAGTGGCGGTTGGTGCACCTGGCCCCTGGAGGAGGTACTGTAGGAGAGGGCTCAGTGATTTCTGCCTGGGCCCCAGGCCCAATGCTAGCAGCCTTTAAATGATGGCATCTCACACATTTAACTGACAGCTCACTGAGACTATTTTCAAACAACGCTCACTCCTCTGGGAGGAGCTCAGCCTCAGGAAGCTGACCACTCGAATGGTAAGAAATATTTCCCTTTTTCGTCAGACTATTTCCTTGGACTCTGCGGGCACGTTATTAAAGTTTAATAATCCACTTTGACAGAGGACAGTGCTTGGAAATGTGCTTGAAATGCCAGGTTCATATGGTTGATGATGACTCTGGGATTTTAAACATTCCTTATCAAATATAAATAATAGTGTGCCACCATTAAGGCCCACATCTGATTTAGATTAGCCTATTAAAAAGAAGCCTAATGAAGTGTCTTTTTCTGTTCCCCCAAGGTTCAACAATAAAGCTAAATGAGGAACAATTTCTTTCTGTCCATTACATTCAATTACTTCTGTCTGAAGGTTCAATGAGCTATTGGGAGACCCACATTAGAGCGTTATGGCTTTCAAGAGAATGAGTCTGAGCTGTTGCTGGATTTACAGGAGACAAGAAAAACAGGAGATAATTTATACGTGTTTTTTTTTTACGGTCTTCGGGGAAGTAAATGATTAATGTGATTATTGCTTTTATTGTCTACGAATAAAGTACTTCATCCACAGCCCATGTATCAAATAGTCTGGTAGCCTATTATATTAGCATCCATTTCTAGTTGAGTGTGATGGCATTAATATGATTGGAAGAATCTATGGGATATAATAATGTAATGAAATTTGGAGACAAGAGAAAATGCTTGGGATTAGCTGTGCCAACTAGGACCATAAAGTGACCCTGCTCTCTAGAAATAAAGTTGCATAAAACATTTAAACCTTCATTAATCAAGGACTTGTTTTGACAGATGAGGGCTGAGGGATATGTGAACCAGATACAGTTTAGAAAAGAGCTGGCATTATGCTTCAAGCCTTTCACGACTACACAAATTATAATCCAGAAACCATCCTGCATATCTGACACATTTTATCTCTGTGAGTGACCAGGAAAGACATTGGAGCATATATCTCCGGGGTTGTATGCTAAACAACATGACCCTGTCGTACCCTGCTGGGACAGCTGTCTCAGCATGGTTGCATCCCAAATGGCACCCTCTTCCATATATTTATATACAACACTACGTTTGACCAGAGCCCTATAGACTGGTGAGTCATGGCTCACATCAACACCCTTACCTCAATTACCTCGACTAACCGGTGCCCCCGCACATTGACCTTTTACCGGTACCCCCTGTATATAGCCTCGCTATTGTTATTTTACTGCTGCTCATTAATTATTTGTTTATTATTTTTTTGGGGTATTTTCTTAAAACTGCATTGTTGGTTAAGGGCTTGTAAGTAAGCATTTCACTGTAAGGTCTACACCTGTTGTATTTGGCACATGTGACAAATACAATTTGATTTGAGTTGAGTTGAGATGTTTTGCAAAAACTCTGATTGCTTTGGAGCAAAACAACTGGCAAGGATTATTGACAACATGCAAACTATATTTGGTTTCCAAATGTTTGTTGAAAAAATAAATACATTTGCACAATATGCACTTGTTGTCTCTCAAATACATCGCTACAGTTGTCGGTTAGCTATTTAGCAACATTATAAGTATATATATATATATATATATATATATATATATATATATATTTGCACCTTTATTTAACCAGATAGGCTAGTTGAGAACAAGTTCTCATTTACAACTGCGACCTGGCCAAGATAAAGCACAGCAGTGCGCCACAAACAACAACACAGAGTTACACATGGAGTAAACAAACGAACAGTCAATAATACAGTAGAAAAAGTATATTTACAGTGTGTGCAAATGAGGTAGGATAACGGAGGTAAGGCAATAAAATAGGTCACAGTGGCAAAATAATTACAATATAGCAATTAAACACTGGAGTGATAGATGTGCAGAAGATGAGTGTGCAAGTAGAGATACTGGTGTGCAAAGGAGCAAAAATAAATAAAATAGATAATAGTATGAGGATGAGGTAGTTGGATGGGCTATTTACAGATGGGCTATGTGCAGGTGCAGTGATCTGTGAGCTGGTGATTAAAAGCTAGTGAGGGAGATAGGAGTCTCCAGCTTCAGTGATTTTTGCAGTTTGTTACCAGTCATTGGCAGCAGAAAACTGGAGAAAAGGCGGCCGGAAGGAGGAATTGGCTTTGGGGGTGACCAGTGAAATATACCTGCTGGAGCGCGTGATATGGGTGGGTGCTGCTATGGTGACCAGTGAGCTGAGATAAGGCGGGGCTTTACCTAGCAAAGACTTATAGATGACCTGGAGCCAGTGGGTTTGGCGACGAATATGAAGAGAGGGCCAGCCAACGAGAGCATACAGGTCGCAGTGGTGGGTAGTATATGGGGCTTTGGTGACAAACAGATGGCACTGTGATAGACTGCATCCAATTTGCTGAGTAGAGTGTTGGAGGCTATTTTGTAAATGACATCGCCGAAATCAAGGATCGGTAGGATAGTCAGTTTTACGAGGGTATATTTGGCAGCATGAGTGAAGGATGCTTTGTTGCAAAATATATTTAATTTTGGATTGGAGATGCTTAATGTGAGTCTGGAAGGAGAGTTTACAGTCTAACCAGACACCTAGGTATTTGTAGTTGTCCACATATTCTAAGTCAGAACCGTCCAGAGTAGTGATGCTGGACGGGCGGTCAGGTGCGGGGCAGAGATCGGTTGAAGAGCATGCATTTAGTTTTACAGTAAGAGCAGTTGGAGGCCACGGAAGGAGAGTTGTATGGCTTTGAAGCTTGTATGGAGGTTAGTTAATACAGTGTCCAAAGAAGGGCCAGAAGTATACAGAATGGTGTCATCTACATAGAGGTGGATCAGAGAATCACCAGCAGCAAGAGTGACATCATTGATGTATACAGAGAAAAGAGTCGGCCCGAGGATTGAACCCTGTGGCACCCCCATAGAGACTGCCAGAGGTCCGGATCATTTTGGACCTTGAGCGTGGCTGAGGTGCACCCATGACCAGCTCGGAAACTTTTGCAGATTGCAGAGCGGAGAAGGTACGGTGGGATTCGAAATGGTCGGAAATCTGTTTGTTAACTTGGCTTTCGAAGACCTTAGAAAGGCAGGGTAGGATAGATATAGGTCTGTAGCAGTTTGGGTCTAGAGTGTCTCCCCTTTGAAGAGGGGGATGACCATGCAGCTTTCCAATCTTTGGGGATCTCAGACGATACGAAAGAGAAGTTGAACAGGCTAGTAATAGGGTTTGCAACAATTTCGGCAGATAATTTTAGAAAGCGAGGGTCCAGATTGTCTAGCCCAGCTGATTTGTAGGGGTCCAGATTTTGCAGCTCTTTCAGAACATCAGCTATATGGATTTGGGTGAAGGAGAAATGGGGGAGGCTTGGGGAAGTTGCTGTGGGGGCTGCAGGGCTGTTGACCGGGGTAGGGGTAGCCAGGTGGAAAGCATGGCCAGCCGTAGAAAAATGCTTATTCGCAATTATCGTGGATTTATCGGTGGTGACATAGATGTGACATAAGTCAAAACAACTCTAAACATGACATGGTATCAAGAACAAGATACAACCAGCTGACAAGCCACCTACGATTCCCCACATGGCAACTTCTTGTCATTGTTGCCAAATACCTGACTGTTCAGAATCGTAGCAACACGGCCTTCTGCCTCATCGATGCGCATGCACAATTTTGGTGACATTGTCAGGCAACTCATTATGGGCCCTGGGCAAAATCAGTGCACTACACTCTTAGAAAAAAAGGTGCTATCTAGAACCTCAAAGGGTTCTTCGGCTGTCCCCCATAGGGGAACCCTTTGAAGAACTAGTTTTGGTTCCAGGTGCATTAATAAACCAACCCCTGCTTGTGGAGAGACAGGATAATATTGGAGGAGCAGCGTCTTCTCTCTGTTCTGTCCGCTGCTGGAATCCGTGTGTGATTTGATGGTGGGGGGGAAGCTACTTTCTTCCAACTCACCTTTCAGGGCCCGGGAGTTCCTCTGATGATACGACCCAGTTGACTCAGGCAAGACAAAGGAAAGTGGGATAATGCGGGGAGGCGGCATTGGGTTCACACTCACACTGCGCGCGCTGCTAATGTATTCCAAAAGGCACCCCAAGGTTTAAGGAAGTGGTATTTAACACACAGACGTCAGTGCAGCTTATAATTAAGATAAATAGACTTCCTGCTCCATCGGAGAATACAGGTAAGCTGTTAAATAAAGAGGCATGGATAGAGGCCTCATGTTGTAAAGGACTTACAGAGTGGAAGTAACAGCTGTAGCAGGCCTACAATAGGGGTGTGTCCCACAAATCTAAACACATACCAGTCATTTATTTTCAAATCCATGAAGGGAAGTGAACAAGTTCACATTTTGGAAGGAAGTAAAGACAATTGGGACGTGGCCTAGGTGTGCACCAGAGAGGATAGGAAAGCACTGAGGTACTCAGACTGGAGTACTTACATCCAATAAATATACAGGACTCTGGGGAGGCAGTGGTGTATGTTAAACTAACATGAAGAATCAGTCTGATGAAAAAGCATGCAATACTAAGTTGTGTAAAAAGGCGATAAACATTGACCTACATTTGGCCCCGGATAAATGGATGCTCTCAAATTATTTTTAAAACTTTCTTCAAAGAGCTGTGGAATGATTTAATGAATTGCAGGGAAGATCATCTAGGGATGCCAATGTTGCCACAAAGGGGCAGGTCCCGGTTGACACGACGCCGTGGGGTGAACGCGAGGTGAATGTTTTGTTTGTATGTGTTCTAAATATTAATAACGATATGAGTAATCTCATTTTTTTTTAAGGGGGTTGTGAAGTAACACAGTTATTTATAATTAGCTTGAAGGCTGTCGTAGGCGTCTAGGGACTACAGCAGGATATATGTGATTATTTGACATTCAATAAGCTGAGAAGCCATAAACAGGCTTTGTGTAATCCAGGATTAATTTTCATGAATATCAGATCAAGCAGGATTTCAGACTCAAGTGTTCCAAATACTTACTGGAGAGATATTACAAAATACATAAACTCACAGGAGTTTACAATCTCCACTGGCATGTTGGTCTACTGCAGTCTGGTGCAGTCTACTGCAGTCTGGTGCAGTCTACTGCAGTCTGATGCAGTCTACTGCTTGCTCTGATTTGTAACTGCATGTGTCAGATACTGTCCAGTTGAAAGTTAAAGTAAACAAGTTGCCTTCGTTTTGATCTCACATGTTGTATTCTATTGTGTCTACTGTTGTATTCAAATGTTTTAAATGGACTTTCAATCAAATTGTATTTTATTTGATACAAATATGTGACTTTCCAAACTGAAGTTAAAGTAACAGTCCACTCAACGACAACAAAAAACAGAAGCAAGCAGTCATTTCACCCTCTCTAGGACAGAGGCATCACAGTGCTGCAAGCCACAGAACAGAAGCAAGCAGTCATTTCACCCTCTCTAGGACAGAGGCATCACATGCACTGTGAAGCCACAGAACAGAAGCAAGCAGTCATTTCACCCTCTCTAGGACAGAGGCATCACAGTGCAGCAAGCCACAGAACAGAAGCAAGCAGTCATTTCATCCTCTCTAGGACAGAGGCATCACATGCACTGTGAAGCCACAGAACAGAAGCAAGCAGTCATTTCACCCTCTCTAGGACAGAGGCATCACAGTGCAGCAAGCCACAGAACAGAAGCAAGCAGTCATTTCACCCTCTCTAGGACAGAGGCATCACAGTGCAGCAAGCCACAGAACAGAAGTGAAGAAAGGAAATAGATAGACTGGTGGGAGTGCCCCGGCCGCCACTGTCTGGTGATTTATCCTGTCGGCCCACTCTCTCCTGGCCAGGCCCTCGGAGGCAGGTTGGCTTCCCAGCATCCTCGGATAGATCATCATCATGTAATTTGTTTTAAATCAAGAGGAAGCCCCTTCTGCTCAGGGGGACCAGCTCAATCATAGAAATCAATGACAAAACACTAAGATAATGCCTCCCAAATGGGATTGTCCTCAGAGGAGGGGAGTGATGGAAGGGAGGATTTGTATTTCCTCTCTTGTGCCAGTGAGGAGGCTTTTTCACTCACATAATTGGTTTCTCCCACTTCTGGGCCTGTGATTTACAGAGGGATGCAATGTGGCATCCTGACTTTTTGGGAGAAATTGAGACACTTGTCACCTTATATTAACACATTGTGTCAAGACTGGTTCATGTACTGCACTGCTGATAACTGTGCTACAACTAGAGCCTAGAGTTTTTACAAACCATCCCAGCTAGCACATAATGTTCTGAGAACCATATGTTTCTTAGATCTTGGTGAGAGTGTTGTTGTCATATGGTTATTTTCCATACAACCTTCCCACAACGTTCTGGGAATGGTGCAGGATACCCAGCAAGCACATAACGTTCTGAGAACCATGTGTTTCTTAGGTGTACATTTCCAATAGTTCAGCATAACTTTTTCTGCAGGTTTCCTCATGATTCTATTTAAAGTCATGTTCTCAGAACATTAAGAAAACGTTAAATGAAAACAATAAGAAAACATAAGTAACATTTAAGGAACGTTCTAAGCGTGTTATTTAAAAACATGTAAATTCCGTTCTTTTTTTTTTAAGGAGTGGATCAGCTTTAATATTGCAAATAGATTGTGGCTTCTATCACTGTAATTGTCTGTATAATTTCAAATCCCCCATATATTTTTTAAATAAATATTTTATTTTAAATATATATATTTTTATATATTTTCTAATATTTGTTTCCCCTAACCCTACCACCCTTCCCCTAACTGGAATAAACTAATGGACAACAACACTTAGGCTTCTACTTCCATCTTATACATACTATATACATTTTACGGACACAGTATATTTTACATTAGTTATATTTTGCTTGTTTTTAGTCCCATCCTTCAGCTCCACTCAACCCGTCCCATCTATCTCTGAACACCATCTAGTTTCTATTTGCCATATCATTTTCAACAGGGCTGTGATGTTTCACAAAAGTTCGGAACCTTTCTATTCTCATAGTTTATACAGATTGTAAATTAAAGATAAACATTTTTGCTAAGAGTATTATTACATTATTGGTTGATTGACTATGACTTTTCATTTCACCCAGCAGTGCTATTTTCAAAGTTAACTCCAGGTACAGTAAATGTTGAAATTCAGCCATTCCTGAACCTGAGACCAAAACAAGCTACATATGGACAGTACCTAAACAAATGATCTGATGATTCTGTCTCGTTGCAGAGCTGGGATGGTTGTATCCCCCATATATATAACATTCTATTGGTTGCAAGGATTTTGTATAATAATTTAAATTGTACGTCTACGTTTTGTATCCAGTGTCCTTTTGTGTATCAGTTCATAAACCATCTGCCATGGAATTGGTACATCAAAAATGTATTTTGCAATCTGTATGGGACAGCTGTCAATTTTTGGGTCCTTAAATGAAACTGGTATATTTTTACATTATATTGTTATTTTGGATAGAGCAGACATTTCCATATATTTCTGTTAGCTGTATGTGTGACATAACTCCACCAGTCCTATTTATGATATCATTTACAAAGATTATATCGTTTAAAAATATATAATCATATTTATTTATTTTTTTAACCATATTTTCTGATATATTTGTTCTATCTTTTCTGGTGGATTAAACTGAATTTGCAACCAACTTTCTATGGCTTGTTTTAAAAATAGCAATATTGATAGGTTGTAATCCGATTAAAGAGAAAAAGGACATTCTTGAACACTATTCTTACTAATTTGCTAGAGAACCAGTTTGGATTTAAGTATAGCTGTAAGGACCGACACTGGAGAAGAGAACCAGGTACGGGGAGTTGAACTTTTAATGTGGAATGGACATGCAACAAGACAGGAACAGCGTCAGAACCAGGTAACAAAATGACAAACGAACATTAATCCTGCAGCTTGGGAACAGACTGATATAGGGGAGGAAATGACACAGGTGATTGAGTCCAGGTGAGTCCAATAATTGCTGATGCACATGACGGGGGGAAGGCAGGTGTGCGTAATGATTGTGGCAGGAGTGCATAATGCTGGAGAGCCTGGCGCCTTCGAGCGCCAGGGAGGGGGAGAGGGAGCAGGCGTGACAATAGCTTTTGTATGACTGAAGCCTTTAGTGAGAGGTCTAACGCTTTAATATTTAATCATTTCTCCCCACCAAATTCATACTCATTATATAAATAGGCCCATTTAATTTTGCCTGGCTTGCCATTCCAAATAAAATTTTATCTTTTTTGCTGATATAATAAAAAGTAAAAAAAGTTGTTAGGTGTAGGCAGGGCCATAAGCAAATAGGTAAACTGGGATATGACTAAAGAGTTAATCGCAGTGATTTTTTCCACAGATAGACAGCTATTTTCCTTTACATGGTAGCAAGATCTTGTCTATTTTTTCTAACTTTCTATTAAAATGTATTGTAGTGAGATCCTTTCTTTCTTTTGGGACATGCATACAGAGTCCACTTCACCGTCAGACCATTTTATTGTTAATCCACACGGTAATGTAAAAGTTGTATTTCTAGTGATCCAATACGTAATATAGTACACTTATCAGAATTTGGTTGTAATCCAGAGTGGTTAGAAAAAATATCTAGATCCTCTATGAGGCTATGATGGGATACAAATTGTGGATTTAAAAGAAAACATGCCCTGGATTAAGCCCTGGATTTCTAGCCCCTTGATATTATTGTTGGATCTGATTTTAACAGCTAACATTTCAATGGCCATAATAAATAGAAATGCCGATAGTGGACAACCTTGTTTCACTCATCTTGACAGTTTAATACTTTGAGAAGTATCCATTACTTACTATTTTACACCTATTTTATACATAACTTTAACCTTTGTATAAGAGATTCTCCAAATTTGAAATATTCTAGGGATTTATATATAAATTCCAGTCTGACTTTATCAAAAGCCTTTTCAAAGTCAGCTATGAATACCAGGCCTGGTTTGCTCAATTTTTTATCCATGTAAAAAAAACTGTCTGATTGGGATGAATAATATCCTGTGGAGGATATCCTGTGGAAAAATATAGTCTGGAGGGACAGCCTTGAATTGTACATCTTGTCACATACAATACTTGGTTCCTGTAGGTGGTGGGTAGAGATATGAGGGAGAAATGGTCATGACCCCCTCTTCAGACCTTTTGGCAGAACGCCCAGAACATGTTCTATAAATTAAGATAGGAGACGGTGCCAGTCACATGCAGGAACCAACCCTATGAACCATGCCTATGTAAGCAGTATATAAGATAACTAACGGGACTGCCCCTGTATAGCTCCTGACAGACATGTACTACTTGGTGCATTGAGGTTGTTGGAACCTCTCTAGCATGCTGATAATAAAGAACGATTCATTTAAGATTGACTTCAAGTGTCCTTGGGGGTAATTTCCATGGCAATCCGACAATACCTTTTTAATTCTATGCGCTACGCATTTTTCTAGAATTTTTGCATCACAACACTGAAGTGTAAGGGGCCTACAATTGTTTAAATAGACTGGATCTTTATATTTCCCACCTGGGTCCTGTTTCAGTAATAGGGAAATCAGACCTTGTTGAGTATCTGATAATCTACCATTTTTATAGGAGTGGTTATTATGAATAGAAAAAAAATCTTTATAATTAACTTCGGTTAGTGGAGATGGAAGAAACTAAAACATATTCTTAAAGTACTTTGCTTCCTCTTTCAAAATACAGTATGGTGAATATAGTTTGGTGATTCATGTGTCACAAATTTCAGCAAATTATTTTTGGTTGCATTTTTATGTTGAAGATGAAACAATTATTTGATGCATTTTTCCACATATTCCATCCAGCTCGCTTTATTTTTACAATACATTACACTTGATCTTTCTTGAATAATTTCCTACAGTTATTTTTGTTTTTCCTCAAACGTATTCTGTGCCTCTCTGGTACAGTTTTTATTGCTATCTATCTGTACTTGTAACGACGTACGAAGAGAGTTGTGAAGCGAGTTCAGGGAGTGAATCCATTTAATAAATAAACGAACAAAACAAGAAACACAAACAGCGCACCGACATGAAAGAGCAACAATGACGACTGGGGAAGAAACCAAAGGGAGTGACATATATAGGGCAGGTAATCAAGGAGGTGATGGAGTCCATTATGCGCGTAACGATGGTGACAGGTGTGCGCCATAACGAGCAGCATGGTGACCTAGAGGCCGGAGAGGGAGCACACGTGACAGTACTGTTAGTCCCTCTATATCCTTTCTTAATATTATCTCTTTTGATCTAAATTGCTTTTGTTTTAAAGATGAGTATTGAATTGCATGGCCTCTAAAGGCACATTTAAATGTGTCCCATACAATAAGGGGATCTGCTGTACCTATGTTATGTTGGAAAAAGTAAGTTATAAATTATTCTGTCCTGGTTAAAAACAACTTGTCATCCAGTATGCTTTGATTACATTTCCAATATCCTCGCCCACGTGGAAATTCTATAAGAGTAATATATATGCCAATTATGTGATCCGACTGCATTCTGTCCCCTATCAACATTTTTTTTAACTTTTGGTGCCAGAGAGAATGACATAAGTAGTCAAGTAGTCAGGACAGCTAACTTGATTGAGCCTCCACCATGTATACAGTGGGGGAAAAAAGTATTTAGTCAGCCACCAATTGTGCAAGTTCTCTCACTTAAAAAGATGAGAGAGGCTTGTAATTTTCATCATAGGTACACTTCAACTATGACAGACAAAATTAGGAAAAGAAATCCAGAAAATCACATTGTAGGATTTTTTATGAATTTATTTGCAAATTATGGTGGAAAATAAGTATTTGGTCACATACAAACAAGCAAGATTTCTGGCTCTCACAGACCTGTAACTTCTTCTTTAAGAGGCTCCTCTGTCCTCCACTCATTACCTGTATTAATGGCACCTGTTTGAACTTGTTATCAGTATAAAAGACACCTGTCCAAAACCTCAAACAGTCACACTCCAAACTCCACTATGGCCAAGACCAAAGAGCTGTCAAAGGACACCAGAAACAAAATTGTAGACCTGCACCAGGTTGGGAAGACTGAATCTGCAATAGGTAAGCAGCTTGGTTTGAAGAAATCAACTGTGGGAGCAATTATTAGGAAATGGAAGACATACAAGACCACTGATAATCTTCCTCGATCTGGGGCTCCACGCAAGATCTCACCCCGTGGGGTCAAAAGGATCACAAGAACGGTGAGCAAAAATCCCAGAACCACACGGGGACCTAGTGAATGACCTGCAGAGAGCTGGGACCAAAGTAACAAAGCCTACCATCAGTAACACACTACGCCGCCAGGGACTCAAATCCTGCAGTGCCAGACGTGTCCCCTGCTTAAGCCAGTACATGTTCAAGCCCGTCTAAAGTTTGCTAGAGAGCATTTGGATGATCCAGATGAGGATTGGGAGAATGTCAGATGAAACCAAAATAGAACTTTTTGGTAAAAACTCAACTCGTCGTGTTTGGAGGACAAAGAATGCTGAGTTGCATCCAAAGAACACCATACCTACTGTGAAGCATGGGGTGGAAACATCATGCTTTGGGGCTGTTTTTCTGCAAAGGGACCAGGACGACTGATCCGTGTAAAGGAAAGAATGAATGGGGCCATGTATCGTGAGATTTTGAGTGAAAACATCCTTCCATCAGCAAGGGCATTGAAGATGAAACGTGGCTGGGTCTTTCAGCATGACAATGATCCCAAACACACCGCCCGGGCAACGAAGGAGTGGCTTCGTAAGAAGCATTTCAAGGTCCTGGAGTGGCCTAGCCAGTCTCCAGATCTCAACCCCATAGAAAATCTTTGGAGGGAGTTGAAAGTCCGTGTTGCCCAGCGACAGCCCCAAAACATCACTGCTCTAGAGGAGATCTGCATGGAGGAATGGGCCAAAATACCAGCAACAGTGTGTGAAAACCTTGTGAAGACTTACAGAAAACATTTGACCTCTGTCATTGCCAACAAAGGGTATATAACAAAGTATTGAGATAAACTTTTGTTATTGACCAAATACTTATTTTCCACCATAATTTGCAAATAAATTCATAAAAAAATCCTACAATGTGATTTTCTGGATTTTTTTTCCTCATTTTGTCTGTCATAGTTGAAGTGTACCTATGATGAAAATTACAGGCCTCTCTCATCTTTTTAAGTGAGAGAACTTGCACAATTGGTGGCTGACTAAATACTTTTTTCCCCCACTGTATCTCACTAGGTCAGGATATTTAAGCCTCCATATATCCACTAGTTCCAATATATCCATGATATTTTTGATGTCCTTAAGTGCATGAGGGTGATAGTAATGTGATTCCATTCTCAGCGTCAACAAAACTCTCTCTATCCTCTATTCCTTTGAAATGGGGTCTGTTTGAATAGATTGAAATGAACAGCTTTGTATGAGTTAAGAACATGGCATGCTAGCTCCATCCTGGTGGCACAGTGGACTAATTCAATGAATAGAGAACAGAAGATCATAGGTTTGGATCTCACTGATAACGTTAAATTAAAAATAAATGTATTTGCATGATTAATGCCTAAGAAAAATGAATTTGCATGTGTCCTATCTGTGCTTGTAGTTTAAAACAGTTAACCCAACCTAGCTCACTACTTCCATGGAACCAAATGTGCTGTGAGGTCAAATGGTCGGGAAAAACTCCTGGCCCTCAGGTACTGAATTACATTCCCCACACAAACTGGTGAGTTGTAGCCAGTTCATCTTGGGTCACAGGTAAAAGGGTGGTGGCACAAAACATGGATTTATTCAAGTGGGCCAGTAGAATATTAAAAAGATTTCAGGTGAGTCACACTGTAGGAAAACAGTTTAGGAAGTATTTGGCTTAGAATGTCATATTGCTCTTGTTCTGTCACCTCGTCCATTTGAAGGTCTTGTGTGTGTGTGTGTGTGTGTGTGTGGGACTGGCCTTATATTTGCTCTGATTAGTGTGGGACCAGGTCCATATGCACAGGGACTCGCGGTTCCTTCCAGGTCATTTGCTGCTGATTGTCAGGGACCAGGTGAGGCATTAGAAGTGACACGTCAGGTTGAACAGCTGAGCACCACCAGATGTGCTGCTGACACTACAGTGTGGGAGACTTGAATCTTCTCAGACTGGACTCTATCATGATTAGGAACAGTTTTTCCCGACCGAGTCGTATGACCAGGAAAACTACTATGAATCTCATACAGTTATGAGGATCGTGTCCAACTCATAGCAATAGATATGTGTGATTAAATGGAGTAACACGCCATGTCTGACTGTAGTGGGAACAGACCTCAGGCTGCATGTTCAATTTTTAATCCATTTTAATGCTGCGCCGGGCTTATATAGGTCTATGAAGAAAAGCAATCAGGAATTGCCACCCGCACGCCTCTCCACACTGTTCCAGCGCCACCCAGGTCTCGTTAGTATCAGGTGTCAAGGTGATTAATTTGTTAACTGCAGGTTGTATTGGGTCTGCATATTTAACTGCATGGTTACATGTCAAATAATGATCAGTGTCTTTGGTAATGTTAGAGAGCATATACCATTCCGTTTTCATATGGCCTATGTGACTAACAGAGCAAGTGATTCACCGTAATCTTGGTTTCTCTTTAACCCTCAATGATAGGCCGTCATTGTAAATAGAATTTGTTCTTAACTGACTTGCCTAGTTAAATAAAGATTTAAAAAAGTGATTTAGAATTATACAAGCGATTTGGAATTATACTTCAGGTATTTACAATTGATCGCCCCTCTCATATCCTGTCCTTTAAACTGTTGAATCTATCATGGTAGATGAGAGGTGTGAACAACATTAGTGACAATTAGACAAACACGGACTCACAGACATTGCCATTGAGGGTGTCCATCATTTTAAAGTATTCAACCTGATGGGGATCCTATGGGTTGGTAAGGAGTGATCAGCCAACGATCAGAGAGCAATATCTTCTCCTTCAAATTGGGTTGCCCATGGTTTGTAAACCAAACACTAAGGTCTTGTCTGAAGTCATAAGCCAAGACCAACATTTATACCTGGACATTGGTCCCAAGATCCAGACTCAGTGAATTGAGTCCATGACGAGTTCAAGACGGAATTTATGTAGTCCACAAGATCTAGACAACTGTACTCTGGAGGGAATTTTCTTGGAAAATTCAGTCAAGATTTTTCATAACTCCTATAATAAACTCAGCAAAAAAAGGAAACGTCCCTTTTTCAGGACCCTGTCTTTCAAAGATAATTCATAAAAAAACAAATAACTTCACAGATCTTCATTGCAAAGGGTTTAAACTAAACAATTAATGAACATGCACCTGTGAAACAGTTGTTAAGACACTAACAGCTTACAGACGGTAGGCAAGTAAGGTCACAGTTATGAAAACTTAGGACACTAAAGAGGCCTTTCTACTGACTCTGAAAAAATACCAAAAGAAAGATGCCCAGGGTCCCTGCTCATCTGCGTGAACGTGCCTTAGGCATGCTGCAAGGAGGCATGAGGACTGCAGAGGTGGCCAGGGTAATAAATTGCATTGTCCGTACTGTGAGATGCCTAAGACAGTGCTACAGGGAGACAGGGCGGACAGCTGATCGTCCTCGCAGTGGCAGACCACGTGTAACAACACCTGCACAGGATCGGTACATCCGAACATCACACCTGCGGGACAGATACAAGATGGCAACAACAACTGCCCGAGTTACACCAGGAACACACAATCCCTCCATCAGTGCTCAGACTGTCCACAAGAGGCTGAGAGAGGCTGGACTGAGGGCTTGTAGGCCTGTTGTAAGACAGGTCCTCACCAGACATCACCGGCAACAACGTCGCCTATGGGCACAAAACCACCATCGCTGGACCAGACAGGACTGGCAAAAAGTGCTCTTCACTGACAAGTCACAGTTTTGTTTCACCAGGGTGATGGTCGAATTCGCGTTTATCGTCGAAGGAATGAGCGTTACACCGAGGCCTGTACTCTGGAGCGGGATCGATTTGGAGGTGGAGGGTCCGCCATGGTCAGGGGCGATGCGTCACAGCATCATCGGACTGAGCTTGTTGTCATTGCAGGCAATCTCAACGCTGTGCGTTACAGGGAAGACATCGTTCTCCCTTATGTGGTACCCTTCCTGCAGGCTCATCCTGACATGACCCTCCAGCATGACAATTCCACCAGCCATATTGCTCAATCTGTGCATGATTTTCTGCAAGACAGGAATGTCAGTGTTCTGCCATGGCCAGCAAAGAGCCCGGATCTCAATCTAATTGAACACGTCTGGGACCTGTTGGATCGGAGGGTGAGGGCTAGGGCCACACTTGCAGGTGCCTTGGTGGAAGAGTGGGGTAACATCTCACAGCAAGAACTGGCAAATCTGGTGCAGTCCATGAGGAGGAGATGCACTGCAGTACTTAATGCAGCTGGTGGCCACACCAGATACTGACTGTTACTTTTGATTTTGACCCCCCATTTCTGTTAGTCACATGTCTGTGGAACTTGTTCATTTTATGTCTCAGTTGTTGAATCTTGTTATGTTCATACAAATATTTACACATGTTAAGTTTGAAAATTAACGCAGTTGACAGTGAGAGGATGTTTATTTTTTTTGCTGAGTTTATAATCAGAGTACAACCATGACATCACACTAAGTTGCTGGTATAACTGTGGGGAGAGCAGAACTAACCACACCCACATACAATATTCCTGCCCAGTCCTCAATCATTTCCGGAACGAAGTATACAAAGTATTGGATGATACGATTGAATGCTCACTTTCTCTAAATCCAGAACACGTAATCCTGGTGAGAACCCCTCATGAACTCAAATACCTCTTCAGAATTTGGAGAATTACAACACTTAAAGGTCCATTGCAGCCGTTTTTATCTCAATATTAAATCATTTATGGCCAACAATGAAGTACCTTACTGTGATTGTTTTCAATTAAATAAGTCAAAAAGAAACAGAAAATAGCTCCTTAGCAAAGAGCCATTTCTCAAACAAGAATTTTGCCAGTACCACAGGGGAGGGGAAAACTGAAAACTAGCAGAGAGGTTTGGAACTCTCGCTCTTATTGGTCAATTAACTAATTTACCCCCTGGTGACATCACCAGGCAGCCCAAAACTCCATCCCACCAAAACTGGCAGAAATTTCTTTTCAAACAGCTCTTACACTAAATGGACATTATCCTCATTGTCAAAATGTTACAGTATCCAACCTTCTAGTGTATAAAACACAGGAAAATCACAGTTTTGACAGCACTCACTTAAACAGCTGGCACCACAAATTAAGCAATTGGAAATACATCTATATTTGAGATACAATGGGGGTAAACAATGTATGTGAGTGTAGGAGTGCACGTGTGTGCATTCATGAGTGTGTGTGTGTGTGTGTGTGTTCGGTGGATGCGTGGATGCGTGTGTGTGGGAATGGAGTGCAAGTGTGTGTATTCATGAGTGTGTGTGTGTGTTCCGGTGGATGCATGTGTGTGGGAATGGGCGTGTGTATGTGAGTGTAGGAGTGCACGTGTGTGTATTCATGAGTGTGTGTGCACGCAAAGACAGTGAAAACACAATGCAGATTGGGATGCCAGGATGCCAGGATGCCAGGATGCCAACACCACGCATATAACCAACAAAAAAGAAGTACATACATTACAACAACAGCACTTCAGATACAGAGCATTCTGTATGGATGCACAGAGCATTCTGTATGGATGCACAGGGCATTCTGTATGGATGCACAGAGCATTCTGTATGGATGTACAGAGCATTCTGTATGGTTGTACAGTGCATTCTGTATGGTTGTACAGAGCATTCTGTATGGATGTACTGAGCATTCTGTATGGTTGTACAGAGCATTCTGTATGGATGTACTGTGCATTCTGTATGGATGTACAGAGCATTCTGTATGGATGTACAGTGCATTCTGTATGGATGCACAGAGCATTCTGTATGGATGCACAGAGCATTCGGTATGGATGCACAGAGCATTCTGTATGGATGCACAGAGCATTCTGTATGGATGCACAGAGCATTCTGTATGGATGCACAGGGCATTCTGTATGGATGCACAGAGCATTCTGTATGGATGCACAGAGCATTCTGTATGGATGCACAGAGCATTCTGTATGGATGTACAGAGCATTCTGTATGGTTATACAGTGCATTCTGTATGGTTGTACAGAGCATTCTGTATGGATGTACAGAGCATTCTGTATGGATGTACTGTGCATTCTGTATGAATGTACAGAGCATTCTGTATGGATGTACAGAGCATTCTGTATGGATGTACAGAGCATTCTGTATGGATGTACTGTGCATTCTGTATGAATGTACAGAGCATTCTGTATGGATGTACAGAGCATTCTGTATGGATGTACAGAGCATTCTGTATGAATGTACAGAGAATTCTGTATGGATGTACAGAGCATTCTGTATGGATGTACAGAGCATTCTGTATGGATGTACAGTGCATTCAGTATGGATGTACAGAGCATTCTGTATTCAGACCCACTGACTTTTTCCACAATTTGTTACATTACAGCCTTATTCTAACATTGGGGAGTTTCTCCCATTCTTCTCTGCAGATTCTCTCAAGCTCTGTCAGGTTGGATGGGGAGCTTCGCTCCACAGCTATTTTCAGGTCTCTCCAGATATGTTCGTTCGGGTTCAAGTCCAGGCTCTGGCTGGGCCACTCAAGGACATTCAGACACTTGTCCCGAAGCCACTCCTGCGTTGTCTTGGCTGTGTGCTTAGGGTCGTTGTCCTGTTGGAAGGTACATTTTCGCCCCAGTCTGAGGTCCTGAGTGCTCTGGAGCAGGTTTTCATCAAGGATCTCTCTGTACGTTGCTCCGTTCATCTTTCCCTCGATCCTGACTAGTCTCCCAGTCCCTGCAGCTGAAAAACATCCCCACAGCACAATGCTGCCACCACCATGCTTCACCGTGGGGATGGTACCAGGTTTTCTCCAGATGTGACGCTTGGCATTCAGGCCAAAGAGTTCAATCTTGGTTTCATCAGACCAGAGAATCTTGTTTCTCATGGTCTGAGTCCTTTAGGTGCCTTTTGGCAAACTCCAAGCGGGATTTCATGTGCCTTTTGCTGAGGAGGGGCTTCCATCTGGCCACTCTACCATAAAGTGCTGCAGAGATGGTTGTCCTTCTGAAAGGTTCTCCCATCTCCACAGACGAACCCTGGAGCTCTGTCAGTGGCCACCGGGTTCTTGGTCACCTCCCTGACCAAGGCCCTTCTCCCCCGATTTCTCAATTTTGCCAGCCAACAAGCTCTAGGAAGAGTCTTGGTGGTTCCAAACTTCTCCCGTTTAAGAATGATGGAGGCCACTGAGTTTTTGGGGACCTTCAGTCCTGCAGACATTTTTTGGTATCCTTCCCCAGATCTGTGCCTCGACACAATCCTGTATCGATGCTCTACGGGCAATTTCTTCAACCTCATGGCTTGGTTTTTGCTCTGACATGCACTGTCAACTGTGGGACCTTATACAGACAGGTGTGTGCCTTTCCAAATCATGTCCAATCAATTGAATTTACCTCAGGTGGACTCCAATCAAGTTGTAGAAACATCTCAAGGATGATCAATGGAAAAAGGTTGGACCTGAGCTCAATTTCGAGTCTCATAGCAAAGGGTACGAATAATTATGTAAATAAGGTATTTCTATTTTTTATTTTAGATACATTTGCAAAAATGTCTAAAAATATGTTTTCGCTTGGTCATTATGGAGTATTGTGATGTCATTATGGGGTATTGTGATGTCATTATGGGGTATTGTGATGTCATTATGGGGTAATGTGTGTAGATTGATGAGGACAATGTTTTTGTTGCATCCATTTTAAAATAAGGCTGTAACGTAACAGCATGTGGAAAAGTCAAGGGGTCTGAATACTTTCAGTATTACATCTTTTGTGTTTTTTGTGTGTTATTTCTTACATTATTAGCCCAGAATCTGTGTTATTACATACAGCTGGAAATAACTTTTGGATATCAGAGCGGCGGTAACTCACCAGCATTACGACCAGGAATACAACATTCCCAAATAGGATCCTTTGTTCGGACCCTCCAGGGCAATTGAACTTATTCCAGAGGCTGCTCCAAGACGCCGCCGGCGGAGAAGAGGTATTTAGAGTGGACTTCTAGTCCGACTCAGGAGGCGTGCACACCATCCACCGCTTCCGAGTATATTACTCGCTAATGTTCAGTCTCTGGACAATAAAGTAGACAAGCTTAGGGCAAGAACCCTAGACTCACTTAAATTTGCTTACTGCCCCAATAGATCAACAGACGATGCAATCGCCATCACACCACACACTGCCTTATCCCATCTGGACAAGAGGAATACCTATGTAAGAATACTATTCATTGACTATAGCTCAGCATTCAACATCACAGTACCCTCCAAGCTCAACATTAACCTTGGTGCCCTGGGTCTGAACTCCGCCCTGTGCAACTGGGTCCTGGACTTTCTGACGAGCCGCTCCCCAGGTGGTGAATGTAGGAAACAACATCTCCACTTCGCTGATCCTCAACACAGCGGCCCCACAAGGGTGCGTGCTCAGCCCCCTCCTGTACTCCCTGTTCACCCATGACTGCGTGGCCATGTGTGCCAGTTTGCAGACGACACAACAGTTGTAGGCCTGATTACCAACAATGATGAGACAGCCTAAAGGGAGGAGGTGAGGGCCCTGGCAGAGTGGTGCCAGGAAAATATTCTCTCACTCAATGTCTACAAACAAAGGAGCTGATCGTGGACTTCAGCAAACAGCAGAAGGAGCACGCTCGTATCCACATCGACGGGATCGTAGGGTAGAAGGTGGAAAGCTTCAAGTTCCTCTGCATACACAGAGTGGTGAAGAAGGTGCAAAACCTCAGGAGGCTGAAGAAATTTGGCTTGGCCCCTAAAACCCTCACAAACTTTTACAGATGCCCAGCTTGACATCAATATACACTGAGTATACAAAACATTAAGAACACCTACTCTTTCCATGACACAGACTGACCAGGTGGATCCAGGTAAAATCTATAATCCCTTATTGATGTCACTTGTTAAATCCACTTCAATCAGTGTAGATGAAGGGGAGGAGACAGGTTATAGGATTTTGCTTTGAGACAATTGAGACATGGATTGTGTAAGTGTGCCATTCGGAGGGTGAATGGGCAAGACAAAATATTTAAGTGCCTTTGAACGAGGTATGGTAGGAGGTGCCAGGCGCACCGGTTTGTGTCAAGAACTGCAATGTTGCTGGGTTTTTCACACTCAACAGTTTACTGTGTGTATCAAGAATGGTCCACCACCCAAAGGACATCCAGCCATCTTGACACAACCGTAGGAAGCATTGGAGTCAACATGGTCCAGCATCCCTGTGGAACGCTTTCGACACCTTGCTATGCCCCAACGAATTGAGGCTGTTGTGAGGGTACAATTCAATATAAGGAATGTGTTCCTAATGTTTGCTTTATTCAGTGAATAAACAAAGACTTTGTACTCTATTAATTAAGCAACATGTTTGTTAATAAGAATAAATTATAATTAAATGTCCTAAGTTTGGAGAGGTAACTGTTTTTTTTTATTGTTATTTTGATGTGGGACAGCGATTTACACCACTTCTGTAGAATCACCCATATAGGGCTCTGGTTAGGGAATAGGGTGCCATTTGAGACACAAGCAGAGAGAAAGCGAGTGCGAGTAACAGCCACCTGTTGTGGCCAGTGCAGCAGTCCTGGAGATGAAATACTGCACAGGAACGGCAAATGAATTGTTCTGGAGGCAGCACTTTAATTTGTGTGCACACAGCACAAAGAGACTGGGGAGAATACAGTATCACAGCGAAAGCCAGTTATATTGTTAGGCACTGCAGCAGTGTTACGAGGCATAGGAGAGAGACCAAGGCTGTGTACCAAATGGCACCCTATTCCCTACACAATGCACTATTTTTGACCAGAACCGTATGTGGGCCTTGGTCAAAAGTAGTGCACTATATAGGGAATAGAGTGCCATTTGGGATGCAATTTCTGAAAACACTTAGCCCCGATTACAATCATCCCTTACATTGCAGTGGTTTCCCAGCTAGCAGATTTGGTTCCTTGGAAGTTGTGGGAACGTGTGTTTTTGGTTTTGGTTGTGGAAACGAAGCCATACATTTCCTGGCCTGTAAAACTTAACATCTTTTTAATATTCTGAGAACAGAATTGAACATTTTGCATGCTCTTGGAACGTTTATTTTTAGTTCGCAGGGAAATTCTGAGAATGTTTTATTCTGGTTTCTTGAACGTTTTCAGGGAAGTGTTATTAACCCTCTGAGAATGGAAATGGTAGGCCATTAGGAGGTTTTTAATAACTTCCTTTAAACTTTTTAAGACTTGTAATAACACTGCTAGCTTACTTTGGGTTAACATTGTGGACAACACACCTGAACACACTTAACAAAATAGAGGATAGAGAGAGTTTTGTTGATGCTAAGAATGGAGTGTGTATGCTTTTAAATAACATTCTTAGAACGTGCTCTGAACTTTACTAAAGTTTTCTTGTGGTTTTTATGGAAAGTATTCTTAACATTTTCTTAATGTTCTCTGAACAATTTGAGAACATGACTTTAAATAGAACCTTGAGGAAACCTGTCGAAAACGTTGCTGAAGTACTGAAATTCCCACAGAAGAAAATTGTTTCTTAATGTTTCCTGAACTTTTTGAGAATATTCCCAATGTCAAACTAATTGGAGAATGTCCCTAGAACATTACCAAAATGTAAATTGAACGTAACCATGTTTGAACTTTTAGGAAATGTTATATTAAAGTAATGAAATACCAAGAAAATAAATGTTTTTGTCAAGTTCCTTAAATGTGCTGAGAATGTGCCAAAGCCAAGAAATATCACGGGATATCAAATGAAAAATAAATATATATTTACCCTCAGTCCAAGCATTAAATTGATTCCATCAGCACATAAAAGGCTTGGGACTTTGTAGGTGATGGAACTATACCAAAATCAGTTGCTTTTAAATAATATTTCCATTTCCACTGCAGTCTCCTAGGATGGTGGAACCTTCTGTAAGAGATGACGGTACTTGATCAGGCATCTCTCTTTCTCTGTCTATCTGTGTCTCTTTCTATCTCTCTCCCTCTCCTTCTCCTTGTGTCTCGATACAGTGGATAAAGTGAGAGTGGCACTTTACTAAGAGCCTTCAGTAAAAAGTGTTTTGAATATGAAGTCCCAGCATCCTACCTGCACACACACAAACACACTTGCACAGGCACTAATGCACGCGCACATGCATACACAAACACTCCCCCCCCCAGTGTTAACCCCTCAGTGTCTCTTCTGTGACAGCTGTCTCTGGCTCCAGTGCGTTCCGTATCCCAAAATGCAGAGGGCCCCCCCCCCAACAACGCTGCTGCTGCCAGGAGAGATAGTGGAGCTACTCCATCCTCCATTTTACTTAATTTTTTTGTCATGAAAGCAAATTCTTGAAAATTCACACTTGCCGTAACGAGCATCTGTTTTGGCCATCTGCGGGATATGCAAATGCTGGACAATGAATATTCAGCCCCGACTTGGGTAGAGGCGTGATTCCTCAAGCTTGCTCACACTTGGTGGTGGGGCCCGTGCATCGTACGGAAGACGGTTGGGAATGCACATTTTACATTTCCGATATACCCCCTTTCATAGTTTAAGCAGATGTTAAACAAAACCTCTGCTAATTTGGAACAATTGATGAGCTGACGGTGTCGTCTCTTTTTAATCATTAGTTCAGAGCCAAACCTGATCGTCTCCCCTGTCACCCTCCCTTCCCCTCCTCTCTCTCTCTCTCTCTCTCTCTCTCTCTCTCTCTCTCTCTCTCTCTCTCTCTCTCTCTCTCTCTCTCTTTCTCTCTATATCTATCTGTGTCTCCTCCTCTCTCTCTCTCTCTCTCTCTCTCTCTCTCTCTCTCTCTATATATCTATCTATCTCTGTCTCCTCCTCTTTCTTTCTTTCTTTCTTTCTTTCTCTCTCTCTCTCTCTCTCTCTCTCTCTCTCTCTCTCTCTCTCTCTCTCTCTCTCTCTCTCTCTCTCTCTCTCTCTGTATCTCTGTCTCTTCCTCTCTCCCAGTCTCTCTCTCACTCTCTCTCACTCTCTCTATCTATCTATCTCTGTCTCCTCCTCTCTTTCTCTCTTTCTCTCTCTCTCTCTCTCTCTCTCTCTCTCTCTCTCTCTCTCTCTCTCTCTCTCTCTCTCTCTCTCTCTCTCTCTCTCTCTATCTATCTATCTCTGTCTCCTCCTCTCTTTCTTTCTTTCTCTCTCTCTCTCTCTCTCTCTCTCTCTCTCTCTCTCTCTCTCTCTCTCTCTCTGTATCTCTGTCTCTTCCTCTCTCCCAGTCTCTCTCTCCTCTCTCTATCTATCTATCTCTGTCTCCTCTCTCTCTCTCTCTCTCTCTCTCTCTCTCTCTCTCTCTCTCTCTCTCTCTCTCTCTCTCTCTCTCTCTCTCTCTCTCTCTCTCTCTCTCTCTCTCTCTCTCTCTCTCTCTCTCTCTCTCTCTCTCTCTCTCTCTCTCTCTATATCTGTCTCTCTCTTTCTTTCTTTTCTTTCTTTCTTTCTTTCTTTCTCTCTCTCTCTCTCTCTCTCTCTCTCTCTCTCTCTCTCTCTCTCTCTTTCTCTCTATATCTATCTATCTCTGTCTCCTCCTCTCTTTCTTTCTTTCTCTCTCTCTCCCTGTTTCTCTCCCACTCCCACTCTCTCTCTCTCACTCTCTCTCTATCTCTCTCTCTCTCTCTCTCACTCTCACGTATTTTCTTGTCTTTGCCTACAGTGATGGTATCCTATTAATAATGCAGCAGAAAGGTGGAATGATAATGGAAGATTAGAAGGATGGGCGGCTGTAATATCTGTCAGGAGCCACAAGGCCTCTTTATTTATATAAATTATGTCAATAACGTGACACTTGTGTTTAAAGTTGGAGAGTGAGAGCATGATGGGGGAATGATAACTGTTATGTCATTACCACTATCATTCAGTTGTATTTCCTTTGGAGGAAAATAATGGTGTTGAAGACTTCAGCCGCAGGCAATCTTTCACCTGCATTATCTCTGTTGTTTGCCTACCAGAGTTACCCACAAACAATACACTCACTGATGGGGATGTCACTGGAATCAGTCCTGACTACAACTTTCACAAACAATAGTATTTTGGGGTGAAATCTTCTATACTACAATATTTTTGGGCAGTTGTTGCTGAATTACAATGTGAATACTGTAGTTATATTTTTCACAACTACAGTCAAACAATAGATGCCAGCATTGTCCTTCACTACCCTGCTATACCCTTCCAAATGTGACAAAGAGAAAACGTCCCTGACTGTGTTACAAACCAAGGGAGATAAAGCTTCTTTATTCACTGCTTTGGCGTGCTATTGCTGCAATATTATGGTCCTTCAGGGCATCATTTAGCAAACTTACGGTCTAAGCCACGCAAATCCGTCCTGGGAGGACGTGAGCGGGAACTCAAGCAGCTGGTCACGGAAACTTTCACTTTTCTGGTCCTGCGTCCCTGTTGCAGCTGCCTGCAGAGAGGCAGAGAGAGAACCAAATAAACAGAAAGAGAGAGAGGCAGAGAGACGCTTTGCCACATGATTGGCCTGCTTCCCATTCTCCCAGTCAGCCCATCGGTGGAGTACTGGCATTGTCTTGCGGTGATGACATCACTCTGATTGTTGCAGAATACGTCTGTCTGTCTGTCTCTCTAGTTCTCTGACTCTTTTGCTCTTTATCGCTCTCTCTCTCTCTCTCTTTCTTTCTTTCTTTTTTTTTCTGTGCTCTCTCTCCTTCTCCCTCTCTGCCTCTCCCTCCCTCCTTATTGATAAAGTGAGAGTGGCACTTCACTGAGGGCCTTAACCCTCCCGTCGTCCTCGTATGGTGTGTAGAGCCCGCGTCCTCCGGGTCACCCTGTCCCGTCCTGACTAAAGGCCCAATGTGAGCAAGTGCGACAGTATGCGTGTGAGCAGCCTTTGCAGATGTATTTCTTACACCTGCAGCACACCGTGTGTGTCTTGGAGTCCTTCTTGGGCGGGCAGAGCTGACACCTCTTCCTCTTACTCGCCCCAGGGCCGAGAGGCATGGTCAGCGGCGGAGCTCCTGGCGCTGTTGATCAGGAGCCGCCGTAGCACTCCGTAGGACTTTGACAAGCGCCGACGGCCGGTCGCGGGGCAGATGCCGCCCGTCTTTGGATCAGCGGCTCGACAAGCGCCTTTCCCAGCTGCTCGAGGAACACCCTGCGCTTGTTGCGCTTCGAGGCATCCAGTCAGGCTTGGTCTCTCTCCATATGACAAAGGCGTTGTAGGAGGACACGCCGAGGATGTTGTGGAAGGCGACCAGGGGCCAGCGGGCAGTCATGCGCCTGCAGCTGTGCGTGCCGACCACCTTGTCTAGGTTGTCCACGCCGCCCTTGTTGCAGTTGTAGTCTAGGATGACGGCGGCTTCCTGTGGCGGCGATCGCTGACTTCGGCCTCTGTGTGCAGCGTGCTCAGAAGTAGCACGTTCTTGTTTTCTTCGCCAGGTAGGACACTAGAGTGGCGGTGGGTGAAGGCAAACCTGGAGGACAGGACCTGTCTGCCCTTGGACTCGAGCAGCCGGTGGCAGCTTCGGCCTTGTTCTTTCTCACCGTGCCCACCACGGTGAGGTTCCTTTCGAGAGCCGCTGGCCCAGTTCGTAGGAGGTGAAGAAGTTGTCACAGGTGACGTTGCGACCGCTCAGTCCCGTTGTCAGATCGAGGGCGACTCGCATCCCCTGGTTCTTCTCGGGGCCCCGTTGGTCGCCTTGCCGGTGTACACTTGCATCTTCCAAGCGTAGCTGGACTTGGCGTCGCAGGCCACCCAGGACTTGATGCCGATTTCGCTGGCTTGCTGGGAATGTACTGACGGAAAGGACAGCGGCCTGTTTGGAAAGGGGAGAAGAGATTAGCCTGTCGCCACTGTCTCATTGGGGCCAAGGGCCTTTTTCTATGTTACACACGCGCTGCTACTGCTGCTGCTGCTGCTGCTGCTGCTAGTCGGCCGCTACAGCTGCCACAGCTACTACCTCTCTATAGACATGTACGCCTTGCGCAGACGCCGCACACACCCGCACGCAGAGGCAAACACACACACACAAGCACTCCTTACCTCTGAACGGGACCAGTTGCTCGTCCCACCGTCCACGTCCAGGCCCCGGGTTGTAGAGGGCCGGAAGCCGCTCGGCCCAAAGGTCCCAGACGTCTCGTATGGCGGCGAGTTTGTCCGGCGAGTCTGGCGGGCCTCGACTGGCGATCGTCGAATCGCAGCATCCTCGAGTACCTGTGAAAGACCTTGAGCGGCATGGTGGCTCGGAACACGGTCCTGCCGCTCTCGGCGTCCCACAGGCTGGCCGCGCCTCGCCTCGGGACCTGTAGACGCCCGCCAGGATCAGCAGCCCCTCGTGGCGCGCGGGGTCCGTGGCGTCCATGGCTCGCCAGCCGTCGCCGTATTTTCTGGCCCGTGCAGGTTTGTCATTTCCAGAATTATCCTTTCTATCGCGGTGTCACAAACAGCTTGAAGGTGGACGCGATGTCGAGGGCGTGGGCGCGGCGTGGGCCGTGGGGCCGAGTCTCGTCCGCCCGGCGCGCCGATCACACGGGCCCCTCGGCGGCGGGCCGTGAGCCACGGGGACCATTCGATTTTGCCGTTTCGACAGCAACGTCTCCTTTGGCTGTCCGGAGCAGCCGAGGAGATGTCTTGGTCCACGCCTCGGTCCTCGCCGCGGTCCTCGAGCTCGTCCTCGGGGGCTTCCTCGGCGTCTTCCTCAGAGGAGGGAGAGGAAGCCCCGTCGACCTCGCGGCGCTCTGGGTTGTATTCCTCCCCATCTTCGTCTTCCGAAACCTCTTCCTCCTCCTCGGACTCAGAGTAGTCTTCTTGGTCCACGCTGGACAAGATCTGTTCTAGAACCTGCGCGGCCGTGAAACGGGCGGCCATGGTCGCTCGGGTCCGCCGATCGGATCCACCACTCAGCAGCGGGGAAGAGAGCACTTGGCAACGGTGGGGCTCCGGTCGCTTTGTGTTCCGCCGCTGACAATATTAGTATCCTCTCTACGGCCCGGCACCACGGCTTACGTGCAGGAGACCACAGACACCTGACAATGCACGAGGCTCGCGTGTAGCAGTCGACCCGGCCGAGCAACAGCGCAGAGCACAGAGCGGGAGCCCTGGAAACACAGGGCCTGGGTCGCTCTGTACCGACGAGCGCAGAGCACAGACACTTGCTCGCAGACTCTCTACGCTCAATAGTGTACGCCTCGACAGCGGCTGGCGCCTGGTTCGCTTCTGGACTTACGGCGCCAAAGCACAGAGCGGGAGCCCTGGAAACACAGGGCCTGGGTCGCTCTGACCCCACGAGCGCAGAGCGCAGACACTTGCTCGCAGACTCTCCACTCTCAATAGAATACACCTCGACAGCGGTTGGCGCCTGGTTCGCTTCTGACTTACGGCGCCAAAGCACAGAGCGGGAGCCCTGGAAACACAGGGCCTGGGTCGCTCTGGCCCCACGAGCGCAGAGCGCAGAGCACAGAGACTTGCTCGCAGACTCTCTACGCTCAACAGCGTACGCCTCGACAGTTGCTGAGGCCTGGGTCGCTCTGTACCGACGGCGCAGAGCACAGAGACTTGCTCGCAGACTCTCTACGCTCAACAGCGTGCGCCTCGACAGTTGCTGAGGCCTGGGTCGCTCTGTACCGACGAGCGCAGAGCACAGACACTTGCTCGCAGACTCTCTACGCTCAACAGCGTGACGCCTCGACAGTTGCTGAGGCCTGGGTCGCTCTGTACCGACGAGGCGCAGAGCGCAGAGCACAGACACTTGCTCGCAGACTCTCTACGCTCAACAGCGCACGCCTCGACAGTTGCTGAGGCCTGGGTCGCTCTGTACCGACGAGGCGAGAGCACAGACACTTGCTCGCAGACTCTCTACGCTCAATAGAGTACGCCTCGACAGCGGTTGGCGCCTGGGTCGCTCTGACCCACGAGCGCAAAGCACAGAGCGGGAGCCCTGGAAACACAGGGTCTGGGACGCTCTGACCCACGAGCGCAGAGCACAGACACTTGCTCGCAGACTCTCTACGCTCAATAGAGTACGCCTCGACAGCGGTTGGCGCCTGGGTCGCTCTGACCCACGAGCGCAAAGCACAGAGCGGAGCCCTGGAAACACAGGGTCTGGGACGCTCTGACCCACGAGCGCAGAGCGCAGACACTTGCTCGCAGACTCTCTACGCTCAATAGAGTACGCCTCGACAGCGGTTGGCGCCTGGGTCGCTCTGACCCACGAGCGCAAAGCACAGAGCGGGAGCCCTGGAAACACAGGGTCTGGGACGCTCCTGACCCACGAGCGCAGAGCGCAGACACTTGCTCTCTCAGACTCTCACGCTCAATAGCGTGCGCCTCGACAGTGGCTGGCGCCTGGGTCGCTCTGACCCACGAGCGCAAAGCACAGAGGGGGAGCCCTGGAAACACAGGGTCTGGGACGCTCTGACCTGGCGCAGAAGCGCGGACACTTGCTCTCAGACTCTCTACGCTCAATAGCGTACGCCTCGACAGTGGCTGGCGCCTGGTTCGCTCTGACCCACGAGCGCAAAGCACAGAGCGGAAGCCCTGGAAACACAGGGCCTGGGACGCTCTGACCCCACGAGCGCAGAGCGCAGAACGGGAGCCCTGGAATCACAGAGCCTGGGTCGCTCTGACCCACAAGTACAGAGCGCAGAGCACAGAACAGGAGCCCTGGAAACACTGGGGGAGAGTGCTGGAAATCACACTCCGGCCTGTCTGTGTCATGCCCCGAAAGTGCGTTTTCAGGCAGGGTCTCCCGCCACCGTCCACACGGGGGCGCAGTTGTGCAATATCAGTGAAATGTTTTTGTGCAATAAACAGCGGGGCATGTCTGGGCGTGTGTAGTGGCTGCAGCGGGGCATGTCTGGGCGTGTGTAGTGGCTGCCTGGGTCTCTCCTCCCGCCACTGTCCACACAGGGGCGGTTGTGCAATATCAGTGAAATGTGTTTGTGCAATAAACAGCGGGGGAGAGTGCTGGAAATCACACTCCGGCCTGTCTGTGTCATGCCCGAAGTGCGTTTTCAGGCAGGGTCTCCCGCCACCGTCCACACGGGGCGCAGTTGTGCAATATCGGTGAAATGTTTTTGTGCAATAAACAGCGGGGCATGTCTGGGCGTGTGTAGTGGCTGCCTGGGTCTCTGTGACCCTTGGCGCAGAGAGCGTAGAACAGGAGAGAGACCGCTGGACCTGGACATCACAGAGCCTGGGTCGCTGTGACCGACGAGAGCAGAGCGCAGAGCGCAGAACGGGAGCCCTGGAAACACAGGGGCAGTGTCATGCGGGGCTGTACAGTTGTGTGATATCGGTGGAAAATGTGTTTGTGTAATACAATAATAATATATAACGGCCATACCCAACGGCCCAACGCCCACAACCACTCGGGAAGCGTGGCGGAGCCCTGGAAACACAGGGGCAGTGTCCGCGCGGGGCTGTACAGTTGTATGATATCGGTGAAAATGTGTTTGTGTAATACAATAATAATATATAACGGCCATACCCAACGGCTGCGTCCACAACGGGCTGTACTGTTGTATGATATCAGTGACAATGTGTTTGTGTAATACAATAATAATATAACAGCCATACCCAACGGCACAACGTCCACAACCACTGGGAAAGTAGTGTAGGAGGGGCGTTAAATCCGATACCCAAACCCACACGGGGCCCAAGGGCCGGAGGGGGAGAGTGCTGGAAATCACACTCCGGCCTGTCTGTGTCATGCCCGAAAGTGCCAGGCAGGGTCTCCCGCCACCGCCCACACGGGGCGCAGTTGTGCAATATCAGTGAAATGTTTTGTGCAATAAACAGCGGGGCATGTCTGGGCGTGTGTAGTGGCTGCCTGGGTCTCTGTGACCCGCGAGCGGAGAGCGAGAACAGGAGAGACCGCTGGACCTGGACATCACAGAGCCTGGGTCGCTGTGACCGACGAGCAGAGCGCAGAACGGGAGCCCTGGAAACACAGGGGCAGTGTCCGCACGGGGCTGTACAGTTGTGTGATATCGATTGGAAAATGTGTTTGTGTAATACAATAATAATATATAACGGCCATACCCAACGGCCCAACGTCCCACAACGGGCTGTACTGTTGTATGATATCGGTGAAAAATGTGTTTGTGTAATACAATAATAATATATAACGCCATACCCAACGGCACAACGCCCACAACCACTGGGAAAGTAGTGTAGGAGGGGCGTTTTAAATCCGATACCCAAACCCACACGGGCCCAAGGGCCGGACGGGAGAGTGCTGAAATCACACTCCGGCCTGTCTGTGTCATGCCCCGAAAGTGCGTTTTCAGGCAGGGTCTCCGCCACCGTCCCACACGGGGCGCAGTTGTGCAATATCAGTGAAATGTTTTTGTGCAATAAACAGCGGGGCATGTCTGGACGTGTGTAGTGGCTGCCTGGGTCTCTGTGACCCGCGAGCGCAGAGCGTAGAACAGGGGAGAGACCGCTGGACCTGGACATCACAGAGCCTGGGTCGCTGTGACCGGCGAGCAGAGCGCAGAGCGCAGAACGGAGCCCTGGAAACACAGGGGCAGTGTCCGCACGGGCTGTACAGTTGTGTGATATCGGTGGAAAATGTGTTTGTGTAATACAATAATAATATATAACGGCCATACCCAACGGCCCAACGTCCACAACGGGCTGTACTGTTGTATGATATCGGTGAAAAATGTGTTTGTGTAATACAATAATAATATATAACGGCCATACCTAACGGCACAACGCCCACAACCACTGGGAAAGTAGTGTAGGAGGGGGCGTTAAATCCGATACCCAAACCCACACGGGGCCCAAGGGCCGGACGGGGGAGAGTGCTGAAATCACACTCGCCTGTCTGTGTCATGCCCCAAAGTGCGTTTTCAGGCAGGGTCTCCCGCCACCGCCCACACGGGGCGCAGTTGTGCAATATCAGTGAAATGTTTTTGTGCAATAAACAGCGGGGCATGTCTGGGCGTGTAGTGGCTGCCTGGGTCTCTGTGACCCGAGCGCAGAGCGAGAACAGGGAGAGACCGCTGGACCTGGACATCACAGAGCCTGGGTCGCTGTGACCGACGAGAGCAGAGCGCAGAGCGCAGAACGGGAGCCCTGGAAACACAGGGGCAGTGTCGCACGGGGCTGTACTGTTGTATGATATCGGTGAAAATGTGTTTGTGTAATACAATAATAATATATAACGGCCATACCCAACGGCCCAACGTCCACAACCACTCGGGGAACGTAGCGGGAGCCCTGGAAACACAGGGGCAGTGTCCGCACGGGGCTGTACAGTTGTATGATATCGGTGAAAATGTGTTTGTGTAATACAATAATAATATATAACGGCCATACCCAACGGCACAACGTCCACAACGGGCTGTACTGTTGTATGATATCAGTGACAATGTGTTTGTGTAATACAATAATAATATATAACAGCCATACCCAACGGCACAACGTCCACAACCACTCGGGGAAAGTAGTGTAGGAGGGGCGTTTAAATCCGATACCCAAACCCACACGGGGCCCAAGGGCCGGACGGGCCCAAGGGCCGTATCGCACACGGAGCAGGGAGCCTTGCTCAACCTCGCCACACTTCTCGCAGATTCTGTATGCTCTATAGCGTACGTACGCCTCAACAGTGGCTGGCGCCTGGGTCGCTGTGACCCACAAGCACAGAGCGCAGAGCGCAGACAGAGAGCCCTGGAAAACAGGGCCTGAGTCGCTCTGACCCGAGGACCACGGGAGGGTTAACATTTGCCATTCGGCCAAACAGCCCACCAGTTGACGCAACGCGGGTCAACAGACACTCGTCTCTGCGATTGTTTCACAGTAGTGACATCACCCTGACTGTTCCAGGCGAGGGTGTGCTAAGGCAGGCTGCTGTTCCTCAGAAGGTCTGGCCCAGCTGATGAAGAGAGGACATTACCTGCAGCCCCACTGTCAGAGAGTGCTGCAACATAAAGACCCAGAGGAAGAGGATCCCCGGACCCCATAACTAACTCTCCATGTCTGGCAGGCCCCATAAAGCCCTGGCCAACGTGACAGAGACCTGTGAGTCACCCTGATGATGCTGACCTGACTGCCTGGTGCTGCTCATAAAGAGACATGAGTGTCCTCATCTCTACCCCAGTCACATCACACAGCTTAGGAGCCAGGAGCATCTCCAATCCCTCCTCATGTTCCCACAGTAGGGTGTCCAATCAAAAACGCATCTTTTTGACCAATGGGTAAAATAAGAAAACCAATGGTCTGAACCTCATGTCTCTATCATAATCCTTCAAATATTATTCTAGTTTTTACCCTTGTAGGATGGCCAGAATTAGGGCGACTAAATCAATGGAGGCCAGAGAAAAAAAAGTGGTCAAAGAAATGGCATTGTGTCAGCTAGGCTGGATTCTAGGCTACTGGCTACCTGACAGGCTCACTTTCCCATTGAACTCGTCATCTTTCTTCTTGAATCCGCAGGACATAAAACATTATAGAGGTAAGATAGATAGCGGTTTTGAGACATGACATGTAGTATTTTCATATTTTAGTATACACTTTTCATATTAATTTGGAAGTCCTGTTATTGTTTTGAAGATTGCAGGTGATTCGCAGCCAGATCTCATAATTATAATTATGAATGTTACTGACAACAACAGATTAAACCAATTTTGGCCAAGGGATCCATGAAATAAGTTTAGAGGGTGTAATACAATACAATGTAATATTATTAATCTATAATTGATGTTCTTAACCCTGGGCAACATGGGCCTGGGAGGCTCACAGGGATATTGGTATCCACAGCACTCTACATTTTTCAACTCCATACTTCTTGTATTCCGCAAATTATATATATTTTTTTTTACATAATTGCACTGTAATTTAAGCTTTTAATGTTTTCTTCCTGTGTCATGGTAAAATGTGTAGATCTGCAGGATATTAGCTTTAAAGCTGCAACAACAAAAAATATCTCTGCCCCATGGCAAAATGTGTAGAATTGTAGGAAATTAGCTTGAAAACTGAAATGTTTTCTCTCTGATGCCAAGAGGCTGCCTTTAAAATGTTCCTTCCCGGGGCCCGAGACTTGGTTCGTCCAGCCATGCACTGCTGAAGTCATAGCGAAACTCCTTGCATGCTATTTTTAGTTGTGCTCTGATTATGAAGTTGTCCCTGATTAATTAGCTTTTATAAAAGGGGTTCCCCGGCCCCAGAAAGTTTGAGAACCCATGTCCTGTTTAGTGCACTACCACTGGTCAAAGTAGTGCACTATATGGGAATAGGGGGCATTTTGAGACGCAGCCTTAAAGAGGTCTGGGAATAAAACTAAATAATTTAGTCAGGTATTCCCTTCCACAATCATCAAACCTTTCATCAAAGAAGAAGATATTCTGGCCCGGATATACAGTGAGGGAAAAAAGTATTTGATCCCCTGCTGATTTTGTACGTTTGCCCACTGACAAAGAAATGATCAGTCTAGAATTTTAATGGTAGGTTTATTTGAACAGTGAGAGACAAAATAAAAACAAAAAAATCCAGAAAAACGCATGTGAAAAATGTTATAAAATGATTTGCATTTTAATGAGGGAAATAAGTATTTGACCCCTCTGCAAAACATGACTTAGTACTTGGTGGCAAAACCCTTGTTGGCAATCACAGAGGTCAGACGTTTCTTGTAGTTGGCCACCAGGTTTGCACACATCCTAGGAGGGATTTTGTCCCACTCCTCTTTGCAGATATTCTCCAAGTCATTAAGGTTTCGTGGCTGACGTTTGGCAACTCGAACCTTCAGCTCCCTTCACAGATTTTCTATGGGATTAAGGTCTGGAGACTGGCTAGACCACTCCAGGACCTTAATGTTCTTCTTCTTGAGCCACTCCTTTGTTGCCTTGGCCGTGTGTTTTGGGTCATTGTCATGCTGGAATACCCATCCACGACCCATTTTCAATGCCCTGGCTGAGGGAAGGAGGTTCTCACCCAAGATTTGACGATACATGGCCCCGGCCATCGTCCCTTTGATGCGGTGAAGTTGTCCTGTCCCCTTAGCAGAAAAACACCCCAAAAGCATGTTTCCACCTCCATGTTTGACGGTGGGGATGGTGTTCTTGGGGTCATAGGCAGCATTCCTCCTCCTCCAAACACGGCAAGTTGAGTTGATGCCAAAGAGCTCCATTTTGGTCTCATCTGACCACAACACTTTCACCCAGTTGTCCTCTGAATCATTCAGATGTTCATTGGCAAACTTCAGACATGTATATGTGCTTTCTTGAGCAGGGGGACCTTGCGGGTGCTGCAGGATTTCAGTCCTTCACGGCGTAGTGTGTTACCAATAGTTTTCTTGGTGACTATGGTCCCAGCTGCCTTGAGATCATTGACAAGATCCTCCCGTGTAGTTCTGGGCTGATTCCTCACCGTTCTCATGATCATTGCAACTCCACGAGGTGAGATCTTGCATGGAGCCCCAGGCCGAGGGAGATTGACAGTTCTTTTGTGCTTCTTTCATTTGCGAATAATCGCACCAACTGTTGTTACCTTCTCACCAAGCTGCTTGGCGATGGTCTTGTAGCCCATTCCAGCCTTGTGTAGGTCTACAATCTTGTCCCTGACATCCTTGGAGAGCTCTTTGGTCTTGGCCATGGTGGTGAGTTTGGAATCTGATTGATTGATTGCTTCTGTGGACAGGTGTCTTTTATACAGGTAACAAACTGAGATTAGGAGCACTCCCTTTAAGAGTGTGCTCCTAATCTCAGGTTGTTACCTGAATAAAAGACACCTTGGAGCCAGAAATCTTTCTGATTGAGAGGGGGTCAAATACGTATTTCCCTCATTAAAATGCAAATCAATTTATAACATTTTCCACATGCGTTTTTCTGAATTTGTTTGTTGTTATTCTGTCTCTCAATGTTCAAATAAACCTACCATTAAAATTATAGACTGATCATTTCTTTTGTCAGTGGGCAAACGTGCAAAATCAGAAGGGGATCAAATACTTTTTTCCCCTCACTGTAGATACATATTCATGGCTCATATGTGTGTTGATGCATGGCAATCGATGTGCCAAAAATAATTAATCTATTCAGCTCAAACATGGCCTTTTTAGTTTTATGGTCAGCGGCACAGATCAATTTTTTAAACAGTGGAAGCTGTGACAGAACAATCGGCTTATTACCGTTCTGAGGGTTATCATTCATCATTTGAAATCTTTTAAAGCATTTTGATGAATACAGACGATGATTCAGAGATGTGCTGGCGGTGCATTTTCCTCCACTTTAAACTTGTGTGAAATTGCTTGTGTCATAGGTCTCACTTCATGTTTTTAATGATTAAACATCATTAACACTTAGTGGTGTTTAAACTGATATTACAGAGCCCACGGCATTCTCAAAAATTAGATAAATATCCGGAACAGTAAGGCACTCCCTTCTCTCTCTCTCTCTCTCTCTCTCTCTCTCTCTCTCTCTCTCTCTCTCTCTCTCTCCATCTCTCTTTCTCACCCGTTCCCTCTCTTTCTCTCTCCCCCTCTCTCTCGCTCTCTTTCTCTCAACACTGCGGGACATGGCCCACACTCATATTTGCGGTGTGAAGGCTGCAGCCATTAGAGAGGTAATGCACGCACGTAGACATAAGAGGCCAGAGATTAACTCTGGGCAATTAAACCAGTGAAAATCCTTCCCAGCACTGTTTATTATCCTGGCTGCCGTCTTGTTTCTGACTGGGCCTGCTGGAAAAATATGCATGTACGTTCAATATTTAATACAGGGACATCATGGAAAACTTGAAAAGTGCTGTAATTTTCCCCTATCTCTCTCCCTTTTTTCCCAAGTATCAACTATCGTCAGGGCTGTTTTGAAACTGCGGGTGAGCATCGTGATAAAGCGCCCTCACATCTCCCATCAGAGAACTCATGAGTTGATACTGACTGCTGTTGAGGTCAGGAGGGGTAAAGACAGGGCAGCCCCTCCTCTATCTGAAATTCCTGTTGTGTGTGTGTGTGTGTGTGTGTGTGTGTGTGTGTGTGTGTGTCAGGGCTTCATTGGCAACCCATTCCCAGCAGGTTAAGAGATGCCTGTTATCATTCATCAGTAATCTAGTAATGGAGTAACAGGCTTCAGACAGCGCAGGATGGAGCTGGAGCAGGTGTGTTCTGCTATGTCGTTATGGGGCCGATTCCGACCCGAATTAAGAGTAAATGAAACCTAATTCCCTTCATGCACTTTTTATGCGCTATTCGTTCGGGTGGAGATCAAATAAAGGAAGGTGCGACGGAGGTGTGTCTACAGATACGCCGTATTCTCACCTTGATTTAATTCCCTAATTATTCCACTGCCTTTAAACACAAAGAAACCATGAATCTGGCGAACCAATCGGTTCCAAGTGGAAAAAGCATCTACTTAATTTACAACAAGATGAGCGCGATTGATAAGAGCAAGGTAAAATGAGTAATCCGTTTGGATAAGGGAATTGTAAATATAAATTACACTTGTTGTAGATCTATTTTACCTTATAATCGCTGGAGACAAATGTGAAACCAGCCATATGGCAGCATACTGAAGCATATCAGCAAATCATCTTTCCCACAGTAAAGTTTATGAAATGCTGTGCTATTATGCAGAATTTAAATTGTACAACCGTTCAACTTGCAGGAATGGGCACTCTCGAATATCTTATTTATAGGCTACCCCAACTTTCTCTGTGTCCTATTTCTATCAGTCACTATCAGAATCATCAGTAGGCCTAATAATCTCACATATTCAACTGCCAGTTTATTGTTAGTTCCCTTCAGTTGGTATAGCCTACGTTATCATTCCATTTAAAGACATTGCTTTGTTAACCTTCATTTGCTTCCTCTGTAAACGCTGTCACGGCCTTGTAGTTGCTGAGGATCATTAGTAACAGTTGATCACATAACAAGAAGACGTGTGAATTAAATCATTATGGAATGGAGCGCAGACCCCTCCATAAGAGTTTTAACATGACGCAATGGCGCAATACTCTGCCGTATCATCACACGGTTTCCATTATTAGTGTCAGAAGTCTCAGTATAGCAGGTAGGCAGAGTCAGCCGCAGGACAATGGAGATGAGTAAATCACGTATCTTTACTCAAATTACAAACTACCAAAATAGGTAGTAAAATCCAAGCTCACAATAAAAATAACATCTAACATATAACAAACATGCACAAAACCATGAGGGAAACAGAGTGTTTAAATAAGGAACAAATAATTAAGTGATTGGAAACCAGGTGTGCTTTCGACCGCCGAACTCCGCCCGAACAAGGAGAGGGACCAACTTCGGCTGAAGTCGTGACAGTACCCCCCCCTTGACGCGGCTCCAGCAGCGCGTCGACACCGGCCTCGGGATGACCCGGAGGACGAGGCGCAGGGCAATTCGGGTGGAGACAGTGAAACTCCAGCAGCAACGACAGTCCAATGCGGGGGGGGGGGGGGACCTCCGCACCTCAGATTCCTGGAGTGGACCAGCTACCACCGGCCTCAGGAGAGACACACGAGGAGCGAGGAGTTAATACGGTAAACTGGGGGAGCTGTAACTTATAACATACCTCGTTCAATCTCCTCAGGACTCTAAAGGGCCCCACAAACTGCGGGCCCAGCTTCCGGCAGGGCAGGCCGAGGGCCAGGTTCCGGGTCGAGAGCAAGACCCTGTCCCCCGGTGCCAACACCAGGGCCTCACTGCGGCGGCGGTCGGCGCTCGCCTTCTGCCGCCTCACGGCTCATTGTAGGTGCACATGGGCGGCCTCCCAGGTCTCCTCCAGGTGCCTAAACCATTCATCCACCGCAGGAGCCTCGATCTGGCTCTGATGCCACGGTGCCAGAACCGGCTGGTACCCTAGTACGCACTGGAAGGGGGAGAGGTTAGTGGAGGAGTGGCGGAGTGAGTTCTGGGCCATCTCTGCCCAGGGGATGAAACTCGCCCACCCCCCCGGCCGGTCCTGGCAATAGGACCACAGAAACCTACCCACATCCTGGTTGACTCTTTCCACCTGCCCGTTACTCTTGGGGTGAAAACCTGAGGTAAGGCTGACCGAGACCCCCAGACGTTCCATAAACGCCCTCCAAACCCTGGACGTGAACTGGGGACCCCGATCAGAAACTATGTCCTCAGGCACCCCGTAGTGCCGGAAGACGTGGGTGAACAGGGCCTCCTCAGTCTGTAGGGCCGTAGGGAGACCGGGCAATGGAAGGAGGTGGCAGGACTTAGAAAACCGATCCACAACGACCAGGATTGTGGTGTTTCCCTTTGACGGTGGAAGATCCGTCAGGAAATCCACAGACAGGTGTGACCATGGCCGTTGTGGAACGGGTAGGGGTTGTAATTTCCCTCTGGGCAGGTGCCTAGGCGCCTTGCCCTGGGCGCACACCGAGCAGGAGGAAACATAAACCCTCACGTCCTTAGCTAAGGTGGGCCACCAGTACTTCCCACTAAGGCAGCGTACTGTCCGACCGATGCCAGGATGACCAGAGGAGGGTGACGTGTGGGCCCAATAGATCAGACGGTCGTGGAGGGCAGACGGAACGTACAGACGTCCAGCTGGACACTGAATGGGAGTGGGCTCTGTACGTAACGCCTGCTCTATGTCCGCGTTCAGCACCCACACCACCGGTGCCACCAAGCAAGAGGCCAGAAGTATGGGACGGGGATCTATGGCCTGCTCCTCTGTGTCATACATCCGGGACAGAGCGTCTGCCTTAGTGTTCTGGGAACCTGGTCTGTAGGAAAGGGTGAAAACAAAACGGATAAAGAACATGGCCCACCTTGCCTGGCGAGGGTTCAGTCTCCTCGCCACCCGGATGTACTCCAGATTACGGTGGTCAGTTCAGATGAGAAAAGGGTGTTTAGCCCCCTCAAGCCAGTGTCTCCACGCCTTCAGAGCCCTGACGACAGCCAACAGCTCTCGGTACCCCACATCATAGTTTCGCTCCGGCGAGCTGAGCGTCTTGGAAAAGAAGACACAGCACAGCTCCTATCCCAGCTTCGGACGCCTCCACCTCAACTATGAATGCCAAAGAGGGATCTGGATGAGCCAGCATGGGAGCCGAGGTAAACAGAGCCTTCAGATGACTAAAAGACCTGTCCGCCTCAGCTGACCACTGCAGTCACACCGGTCCCCCCTTCAGCAGTGAAGTAATAGGAGCCGCTACCTGACCAAAGCCCCGGATAAACCTCCGGTAGTAGTTGGCAAACCCTAAGAACCGCTGCACTTCCTTTACCGTGGTTGGAGTCAGCCAATTACGCACAGCTGAAATGCGGTCATGCTCCATCTCCACCCCTGACGTGGAAATGCGGTACCCTAGGAAAGAGACGGACTGCTGGAAGAACAGACATTTCTCAGCCTTGACGTACAGGGTCATGCTCCAACAGTCTACCCAGCACCTTGCGAACCAGCGACACATGCTCGGCGCGTGTAGCGGAGTATATCAGAATGTCGTCGATATACACCACTACACCCTGCCCGTGCAGGTCCCGGAAAATCTTGTCTACAAATGCCTGGAAGACTGATGGAGCATTCAACCTGTACAGCATGACGAGATACTTGTAGTGCCCTGAGGTGGTACTAAATGCTGTCTTCCACTCATCCCCCTCCTGGATACGCACCAGATTGTACGCACTCCTGAGATCCAATTTGGTGAAGAAGCGCGCCCCGTGCATTGACTCGATCGCACTGGCTATGAGAGGTAGCAGGTAGCTGTACCTCACAGTGATCTGATTGATACCTCGATAGTCAATACACGGGCGCAGACCTCCATCCTTCTTCTTCACAAAAAAGAAATTCGAGGAGGCAGGTGAAGTGGAGGGCCGAATGTATCCCTGTCCCAGAGATTCTGAAACATATGTCTCCATAGCTGTCGTCTCCTCCTGTGACAGAGGATACACGTGACTCCTGGGAAGTGCTGCGTCTACCAGAAGATTTATCGCACAATCCCCCCGTCGATGGGGTGGTAACTTTTTACAGAAGGCGAGAGCCAAATCGGCATATTCTGAGGGGATGTGCACGGTGGAGACCGGGTCTGGACTCTCCACCGTAGTTGCACTGATGGAAACACCTGCACACCTCCCCAAGCACTTTCGTGACCATCCCTTTAGAGCCCTCTGTTGCCACGAAATAGTGGGGTCATGATAGGCCAACCAGGGTAGGCCCAGCACCACGGGAAACGCAGGAGAATCAATGAGGTAGAGACTAATCTTCTCCTCATGACCCCCCTGCGTCACCATACTCAGTGGAGCGGTAACCTCCCTAATCAGCCCCTAATGGTCGACTATCTAAGGCGTGCACAGGGAAGGGCATATCAACAGACACAATGGAGATCCCTAAACTACGGGCAAATGAACGGTCAATAAAGTTCCCAGCTTCACCTGAATCGACGAGCGCCTTATGCTGGGAACGCGGGGAAAACGAGTCTGGTGCTTACTCACCTGGGATGACACAATAGTGCCCTGCCTGCTGCCTCGACTCCCTGAGGTACCCCCCAGCACCGACCAGCAGTGTGCCCTCTGCGGCCACATAAGGTGCAGGGAGTGGCCCCCCCCAGTCCCTCTTAGCTCCATAGGTGTTGGATCAGAGGTGTTGGGGGATGGAACTAACAGGCCCTGATCCAGACATCGACGGATGGCCAGCAGGGTATCCAGCCTGATGGACATATCCACCAGCTGGTCGAAGGATAAGGTGGTGTCCCTGCAGGCCAGCTCCCGTCGGACGTCCTCGCGCAGACTGCATCTGTAATGGTCGATCAGGGCTCTGTCATTCCATTCCGCTCTGGCGGCCAGGGTGCGGAACTCCAGAGAAAAGTCCTGTGCGCTCCACGTCCCCTGCCTGAGGTGGAACAGGCGTTCACCTGCCGCTCTACCCTCAGTTGGATGGTCGGACACTGTCCTGAAGCAGCGGGTGAACTCTTAATGGTTCAACGCCGCTCCGTCCTCCCCCCATACAGCACAAAACCATGAGGGGAAACAGAGGGTTTAAATAAGGAACAAATAATTAAGTGATTGGAAACCAGGTGTGCATAATGAAGACAAAAACATAGAAAATGAAAAGTAGATCGGAGGTAGCTAAAAAAACGGTGTCGTCGAACGCTGAAAGCCGCTTGAACAAGGAGAGGGACCAACTTCGGCTGAAGTTGTGACAATTAGTGCAAGCAATAGACAAGGGTATAGCCTACTATTGCACACTATTCTCCCTATTATAATTCTAAGTACACTAATCTTCCAACATTACAGGGTGGCAGGGTAGCCTAGTGGTTAGAGCGTTGGACTAGTAACTGAAAGGTTTCAAGTTCAAATCCCTGAGCTGACAAGGTACGAATCTGTTGTTCTGCCCCTGAACAGGCAGTTAACCCACTGTTCCTAGGCTGTCATTGAAAATAAGAATTTGTTCTTAACTGACTTGCCTAGTAAAATAAAAAATTACCATGGGTTGAAGAACTGAATGAATCAAACCACTTTTTGTGCGTAAGGGCTCTGCAAACCATTTTTTTAACGATTTATAAATACTTTACTGAACCTAAATAATCTACAAGAGTATTTTTAAATTGACCAATTGGTGCTGAAACTGAGACTAATATGCATATGATTACTTTCTTTCATTGATCCCTAATATTCTGAACCTGTTATCTTCATATATTCTAGTGAGTCTGTTGACAAAATTCTAATTGAAATGTACACTGTATTTAAAGGGATGGCTTAAGATACATTTTCTGAAAACCCTATTGAATGAAAACTCCAGGAGAAAATCTTTTGGCCAGCAAGTGGGAGGGTTTTCAGCATTTTGAATGAAATTTATTCAGAGCGCGGAAGGTAAGCACACCTGCAGAGGGTGTTCGGAGACTGAATAAGGTAAGTCTGAATACCAAATACTGAGAAGTGTAGATTGTGTGTAGATTGATGAGGGACAAAAACAATGTAATCCATTTTAGAATAAGGCAGTAACGTAACAAAATAGGGAACAAGGGAAGGGCTCTGTATACTTTCCCTGTATCCACTGCAGTACATATCATTCTTAGTGGATCTTGTGAAAATGCCTCCAGTGTTTTTAGAAGGTATCCACCGGGATGGTGCACCATTTGCCCATTTTTCTTTAAAAATAAATTGTTCAAACTCTGTTAAATTGGTTGTTGATCAATGCTAGAAAACCATTTTCAGGTCTTGCCATAGATTTTCAAGTAGATTTAAGTCAAAATTGTAACTTGGCCATTAAATAAAAAAATGTATCCTGAAAAACTCCCCAGTCCTTAACAATTAGAAGCATGCACATAACATGATGCAGCCCCCACTATGCTTGAAAATATGGTACTCAGAGATGCGTTGTATTGGATTTGCCTCAAACATAACACTTTGTATTCAGGACAAAAAGTGAATTGCTTTGGAGCATTTTTTGTGGTATTACTTTAGTATCTTGTTGCAAACAGGATGATTGTTTTGGAATATTTGTATTCTGTACAGACTTCTTTCTATTCACTCTGTCAATTAGGTTAGTATTGTGGAGTAACTACAATGATGTTGAACTATCCTCAGTTTTCTCCTATCACAGCCATTAAAGTCTTAACTGTTTTAAAGTCACCATTGTCCTTATGGTGATATCCCTGAGCGGTTTCCTTCCTCTCTAGCAACTAAGTTAGGAAGGACACCTGTATCTGTGTAGTGACTGGGTGTATTGATGCTCCATCCAAAGTTTAATTAATAACTTCACCATGCTCAAAGGGATATTCAATGTCTGTTTGTTTTTTTGCCCATCTACCAATGGGAGCCCTTCTTTACAAGGCGTTGGAAAAACCTCCCTGGTCTTTGTGGTTGAATCTGTGTTTGAAAATCACTGCTCGACTGAGGGACCTTGCAGGTAATTGTATGTATGTGTGGGGTACAGAGATGAGGTAGTCATAAAGAAAATATTGTTAAACACTTAACACTATTATTGCAACTTATTATGTGACTTGTTAAGCACATTTTTACTTCTGAACTTATTGAGGCTTTCCATAAAAGGGTTGAATACTTATTGACTCAAGACATTTCAGCTTTTCGTTTTAAATTACTTTGTAAAAATTTCAAAAAACATAATTCCACTGACATTATTGTATTGTATGTAGGCCAGTGAAAAAAAATCGCAATTCAATCAATTTTCAATTCGGTCCGTAACACAACAAAATGTGGAAAAATCAAGGAGCGAGAATACAGTCTGGGGAACTATATCTATATCTGTACATAGAGATTGCATTTGGATTGCTGTTACAGTGCTATTTTGGTTGTTATTTGGTTTCATTCTGACATTTCTTGATTTATTTTCCTTGTATTTTCTTGCAAATGACTTGTGTACATGTTTTACATTTTACTGCAGGAGTTAGGAGCTAGTAACGTAATAATTTCACTGCACCCTCTATAACATCTGCTAAACTGTGTAAGCGACAAATAAACATTGATTGGATTTGAATCCTCTCTGGTCCTCTGATACAGATACGTTCATCTCTCAATGTGTGGCAGACCATAATACTACATTAGCAATCATAGCCATCTCTCTCTCTCTCTGCGGCGGATAGGATAGCTTTTGTGTCAGGTAGTGTACCCTCTGGGGTTGGATTTATCCCGACATTTATGGAGCCCAAAAAAGCGGGTGTGCCTAGTTTTAATCCCGTTTACACTAAAACCATACAACGATCTTCCCACAGCGAAGATTAACTTAATCTCATGTCATGATTGCAGTGTCTCTCCAAAGATTATTACAACAGCGGATTTAAAAAACAGTGGTATTTTTTATAATCTGAGTGGGACTGGTGATGTTCCCATGGGAATACGCGTAGAAAGACTTTCAGTGGGAATAGACGGCAGCTAGGGTGTGTGTGTGCTGTGTGGTGTGTCTGTTTGTGTCTCTTTTGTTCAGTGCCAAAACCACCCTCCACTTTACAAAATTTGCATTTAGATTCATACATGCCACTGGCACCAAAATCAGATAAGTGGCCACTGCTGCTGTAACGTACCACAGGCTGTCCATAAATATAATCTCCACAGCGTTGGGTAATGGGAAGGCATCAATGTCTCCGCTCAGATTAATGGTTAAAGACGACTCGCAAGCAAAGCGAAATCATCCCTCCTCTTCACTATACCTCCTTTCCTCTGCTCCTCTACTCCTCTCTTCCGTCTGCCTAAACTATCTCCTGCTAGCCATCTTCTGTGTCTCCTCCCGTTCCGGAATTCTGCCTTTTCAAACTCCATGATATCACAAGACAACAATCCATCACAGGGTGCGAGAGCCAACCAGTGAGGCGACCAAGGTTTTCATCAATCCATATGGGGATGTTCCCCCTCTGTTTAAAAAGTGTCCGAAAAACATTTTGTCCACCAAGTTGATCATGACATGACTGCAGATGAAGCCCACAGAGTGACCAGTCTTGCCATGTTGTTATTCACATCCCATCAAATAAGAGATTTGCATAAAAAAACATGAATAAATAAAATCTCCCATCTCTCTGAGCTTTGCCAAGAGATAGGTGTCGAATGGGCCTCGACTTGCTGACTCTGACGCATATGTTGAACACAGGTGTGCTTCAGTGGACATCTGTATCGCTTCGTTACATGACTTCCTGTGTCTAGGATCTCTTGAAGCATGACAACAATAGACAGGTGAGACACCAATAGAATGACAATGACAGGATTAAACGGCTAATGACGTTACAACACGTCGCTGAGTTGTGAGGTCGAAGTGGTGGCAAACAAGCTGGTTAGCGCTCTCCCCTTCCACTGGCTTATCACAAGAGCCCACCGCCGTCGGTCCGCCATAACACCGAAGATCTATTTCATTCCCTTTATAATTGCACTACTTTTCATCAGGGCCCATAGGGCTCTGGTCAAAAGTAGTGCAATATCTAGGGAATTTGGTGGCATTTGGAATAATGGATGGAGAACGGATGGAAACAATTACCCAACAACCCGTCTTTTTTTATAACAGATTGTTTAACAGATTGTTTAATCACTGCCCGCTCTGGCTACGGGAAAATAAGATGACAGGGATAAGGGAGGGGGGGGGATGGAGGAGAGGAGGAGAGGAGGAACATGACGGCAGTGCCTCAGAGAAGGGCCGAATGAAAGTCAGCGGCGCGTGGATCTTATCTCTACATCAGGCTGCGACATGTAACAGCTGCTTATGAGTGGGAAACCTCTCTCCGCCGTCTCATTAGAACAGCACCAGCATTCTGACTGAGAGAGACGCCAAAGAAGCTACGCTCTACACAGAACAAAAATATAAGCGCAGCATGCATAACTGAGTTACAGTTCATGTAAGGAAATCATGCTCTAATCTAGGGATTTCACATGACTGGGAATGCAGATATGCATCTGTTGGTCACAGATACCTTCAAAAAAAGGTAGGGATGTGGATCAGAAAACCAGGCAGTATCTGGTGTGACCACCATTTGCCTCATGCAGCGCGACACGTCTTCTTCGCATAGAGTTGATCCGGCTGTTGATTGTAGGCTGTGGAATGTTGTCCTCTTTCTTTTCAATAACTGCGTGAAGTTGCTGGATATTGGCGGGACCTGGAACACGCTTTCGTACACGTCAATCTGGATGATCCCAAACATGCTCAATGGGTGACATGTCTGGTGAGTATTCAGGCCATGGAAGAACTGGGACATTTTCAGCTTCCAGGAACTGTGTACAGATCCTTGCGACAAGGGGCCTTGCATTATCATGCTGAAACATGAGGTGATGGCGGAAGATGAATGGCACAATGGGCATCATGATCTCGTCACGGTATCTCTTTGCATTCAAATTGCCATTGATAAAATGCAATTGTGTTCGTTGTCCATAGCTTATGCCTGCCCATACCATAACCCCAACGCCACTATGGGGTACTCTGTTCACAACGTTGACATCAGCAAACCGCTCACCCATATACACTGTCTGCCATCTGCCCAGTACAGTTGAAACCGTGAAGAGCACACTTCTCCACTGTGCTTATGGCCATCAAAGGTGAGCATTTGCCCACTGAAGTAAGTTATGACACTGAACTGCATTCAGGTCAAGACCCACGTGAGGACGACGAGAGCAGAGATGAGCTCCCCCTGAGACCGTTTCTGAAATTCTTCATTTGTGCAAACCCACCGTTTCATCAGGTGGCTGGTCTCAGACGATCCAGCAGGTGAAAAAGTCGGATGTGGAGGTCCTGGGCTGGCGTGGTTACACGTGGTCTGCGGTTGTGAGGCCGGCTGGACGCACTGCCAAATTCTCTAAAATTACGTTGGAGGCGGCTTATGGTAGAGAAATGAACATTCAATTCTCTGGCAACAGCTCTGGTGGACATTCCTGCAGTCAGCATGCCAATTGCACGCTCCCTCAAAACTTGAGACATCTGTGGCATTGTGTTGGGTGACAAAACTGCACATTTTAGAGTGGCCTTTTATTGTCTCCAGCACAAGGTGCAACTGTGTAATGATCATTTTTTTTTAATCAGCTTCTTGATATGCCACACCTGTCAGGTGGATGGATTACCTTGGCAAAGGAGAAGTGTTCACTAACACGGATGTAAACAAACCTGAGGAGAGGTACACAAGCATTATGCATTTACACACAAACACAAACACACACACTCTCATGTCACAGAGATACAGTAGCTCTGTCACTGCAGTCCCAGCAGGGTTTGGCAGTGGCTAAGTCAAACACAGAGGTGGGTTGGTGTCTGTACCACAGTGCAGTCTCTCTCCGCTTCCTGTCCTCTCCTCTGTCTCCACAGAGCACAGGTCCAGACTGACTAACACTGTGCTGTCAGGGTCCCATGAGCAGATGGAGGGCCACCTCTATGACAACACCTGGCAGAGCAGAGTAAAGCACGTTGTCATGCCTGAGCTGTGGCAGCAGGCAGCAGCAGCTTCACGTTCCACACCGCAATTAAGTCTGAAGGATGGACAGAGGAGAGGAGTGGGTGGTGAGGGTAGTTATTGTGGTAGACAGTGAGATCTGTTGTTTTTATTAAAAGAGAAAGAGAAGCTGTTCAAACAGAAGCTGGGACTTTTTGTTACATAATTTATTGCTTTTTAGGGTAATCTTGAGGATGGTTTGAGAGCCCAAGGGACTGGAAGCCCAAGGGACTGGGTAAATGGTGGTCTCTGGCTATTGAATAACATTGCCACTGCAGGTTCATATTCATTGTGTTTTTGTCACCTTTTATAACATTTGACCATATAGAGCTTAGTGATTCATTTTCATGTTGTGTTGATTGAAATTTAACTCTAACCCTTTGCCTGTACTAATTTGTGTAAGTACATACACTACCGTTCCAAAGTTTTAGAACACCTACTCATTCAAGGGTTTTTCTATATTTTACTATTTTCTATATTGTAGAATAATAGTGAAGACATCAAAACTATGAAATAATACATATGTAATCATTTGGCTGGGACCGCGGATTGTCCCGGGTTTGTGGCTGTCTAGATCCCTGCTGTTTGTTGTTTTCAATTTTCCCCGTGACCTGTCCTGTCTAGAACTGCGAGGAGTAACAGCCTAACATACGTTGCTAGCTACCATGACAAAGACCAAAGCCGACGGGAGTACCAATGAGGACAGTGCCAGTGATGTCTCTCCATCCCACGTGAAGGATCTTTTAAACAAACAAAAAGAGACCTATAAGCAGTTGTTACAACAAGAAAATAGTTAAGTGTTTTGTCCAAATACTTGTGGATTCTACTAATAAAAGAATGGACGTCCTGACCAGTTGTATCAAGGGACAATCAAGGTGAATCAACATGGTTGTGGACGGAATTGCAGAATCTCCACATGAGACCTGGATGAAGTCTGAGGACAAAGTGAGGGAAATGATCTCTGAGAAATTGAAGATGGACCACAGGAAGATTGAGGTGGAGCGCGCCCACAGAACTGGATAACCCACCACCATCCCAAGTGATAGGCCCAGGCCGATAGTGGTCAAGTTCCTGAGGTTCAAGGACAAGGTAGCTGTTCTGGAAAGAGCCAAGAACTTGAGAGGAACGTATATCTTCCTCAACAAGGACTATCCTGAAGCTGTGCGCCAGAAGAGGAAAGAACTGATCCCAGCCATGAAAGCTGCCAGAGTGCGTGGGGACATTGCGTACATCCGCTACGACAGGCTCATTGTCCACCCTCCCTCCCAGAAGCCTGGAAGGGATGAGAGAGCCAAGCCTATGGGTTCATAGCCTCAACCCCGCAGCACACACCAATTGATTAATGGACTGCTGAATGTATATATTTTATATGTTGCTTTGTTTGCTCTTTTCCATATTATGTCTATCTCTGAAAGGGCTGAAAATAACCCATATTAATACATAGATAATTCATTTGATGATACATAAGTAGCAATACAACGTTATAACATCTATAGAAGAGATGTAAATTCGTATGGGGGAGGTGTTGCTGTATATATTCAGAGCCATATCTATCAGGGCACAAGGCGAGACCCAGATGCAGACACAGGAAGCAGATGGTTGGAGTCTTAGATGTTTATTTATCCAAAAAGGGGTAGGCAAGAGAACGGTCGTGGACAGGCAAAAGGTCAAAACCAGTTCAGAGTCCAGCAGGTACAGAGCGGCAGACAGGCTCGAGGTCAAGGCAGGCAGAATGGTCAGGCAGGCGGGTACAGAGTCCAGAAACAGGCAAGGGTTCAAACCGGGAGGACTAGCAAAAAGAGAATAGAAAAGGTAGGAGCACGGGAAAAACATGCTGGTTGACTTGGACCGCAGAGTGAAGGAAAACAAGTGCTCAACATATGTGGGAACTGTTGGAAAATCATTCCAGGTGAAGCTGGTTGAGAGAATGCCAAGCGTGTGGAAAGCTTTCATAAAGGAAAAGGGTGGCTACTTTGAAGAATCTCAAATATAAATATATTTTGATTTGTTTAACACTTTTTTGGTTACTACATGATTCCATATTCGTTATTTCATAGTTTTGATGTCTTCACTATTATTTTACAATGTAGAACAAAGTAAAAAAAAGAAAAACCCTTGAATGAGTAGGTGTTCTAAAACTTTTGATTGGGAGTGTATTCCTACACAAGGTTTAAGGTACTTTACTTCTTCAGTTCACCATGGTTGCGTCCCAAATGGGAACCTATTCCCTATACAGCGCAATACTTTTGACTATGGCCCATATGGCTCTAGTCAAAAGAGTACACTATAGGGAATTGGGTGCCATTTGGGACACAGCCCATGACTTCATAGAGTTGTGTCTTGCCAGCCCTGTCACACATGGAGGCACCACACTCTACAGTAATAAGCAGTAATACGCCTTTATTAATCCTCTGTCTGAAACCATTTAAAGGACGAAATTTAAGTGGCTTTAATGTACCTGTTCTGATGAACCTAATGTCCCACTTCATTCTCTATTCTGCCTGGTTTGCTCCTCCTCACAGAGCTCTGGCTGCATCCTGTCCACCACTGTGTTGTTTATTTTCTCGTTAGCATCTGTTAGGCACCTGTCTAAGGTAATGCCTGTCTCCACACACCACGGGAGCAGCTGCTGAAAAGGGGAAAAGTTAAGCACTCCGAAAACAGGGGGGGGGTCGAGTCCACCCTCCTCCACCCCTATCGATTCCATCAGCACTTACTTAATAACATATTTTTGGGGCAACTTTACCAGACAAAAGTACTATTGAGGACAACCACATAGGGACTTTGCGCGACAAGTGTTTATTGTTTGATGGAATGTGGACAAGGAGGCTATGTGAGGGGATTAACACCATGATAAGGATAGGGAACTTCTATTACCTTTCAACAAACGTCCGGTAGCAACAGACCAATCAGGTGAGACTTGGTGAGAAGCGGACCACACAGATTTCATTGTCTTGTGTTTCATTTCTACAGTTAGGGGCTTTGTCCCAAATGCCACCATTTGGGCCTTGTCAAAAGTAGTGCACTACACAGAGAATAGGGTACCATTTGGAACACTCCCTAGATGATGAAACCCATCATAGTGTTGTAATGGCCTTTTTTGGAGCTGAGCTGGAGGTTAAGGGACACAGGAGGGGTGGACTGTTTTATACAGTGTAGAGACGCTTTAGGTCTGATCACTGCCATTGCTTTTCCAATGGAGATGGTTAACCACTGTCTCGGATAATTAAAGATTTTTTTCTCCATCTTGGTCACGGCACGTCACAGACCCTTGCTAAATGTTTCCTTTTTTGAGTTTGTAAAGAGAACAAGACAATCAATAGAGAAGCATACCAGAGGACAAGACAGAGTGAAATCCTTACACATTTCTAGCTTTACATCAACAGGTAGAAATTCTAGGCAAGGTGAGCAAACTACTGATAGAGCTTCTTTCCCTTCTCCACATTATATTTCCCTTACTACTGCTGCTTGCAAATGATCAAATGGTTTCCTTGACAAGATCCCAGCATGGATAGCAGTTGTTTTAGTGTTGAGGTTTTAAGGGGGCTATAAAGCATTGCAGGATAACATATGTTGACAGTGAGCTATATTTAATCTGGCTGTCCCACTGCCAAATTACCTGCTGAATTTCAATTAAAACTGCGGAGGCTAACTAGAAGAGACTCCTGTATCAACTCATTCTGCCCCATAATCAAAGCAGCATCTTTATCAATATTACTGTCACGACTTCCGCCGAAGTCGGTCCCTCTACCAGTTCGGGCGGCGTTCGGCGGTCGACGTCACCGGTCTTCTAGCCATCGCCGATCCATTTTTCATTTTCCATTTGTTTTGTCCTTGTCTTACACACCTGGTTTCAATCCCCCAATTACTTGTTCAATATTTAACCCTCTGTTCCCCCCATGGTTGTTTGTGAGTGATTGTTTGTTTGTAATACGGTCCGTTATTGTGGGCTCGATTTATTGAGTTGTATTTGTGAATATTTGAGTAAAATAAGTTTATTACTCATATCTGCTGTCCTGTGCCTGACTCCTCAACATCAGCTACACACAGGCACTATTACAATTACAGAGGTGCTTAAACTTTTGGTGGGCCACGGGGTCAAACAAATAGACACTATCCATTAAGAAATATAAAGGTAAACAATAGCTTCTTTAAAACATAAATCAAATTGATACCTAACAACACATTCTGATTACTAGAATGGCAGAGTTGTTAGTTTGGCACTGTTGATCAGTACACATGTGGATCAAAATGCCAATAAGACAGGAGAAAGAGGATACTGGAATGTATTATGGATGTTAAACTGGGGAGTTTTTCTGATGCTAGCAAGCATGCGTTTGCACACTGCAATCCGTGCACAACAGAGCCAGAGGCGCTGTTGACGTTAGATTTCTCAGCAGTTTCAAGTTGTGTCCTGTCTGAAAGTGAATTGTGGCTAGCTCTTATTGTAGCCTGGACTACGGAGTAGCTAGCTAGTGTTGGAAAAGCCCATTGCATGCATACAGTAGTAAGTTAGCAGCGTGACAATGTGTCCCAAGGTTGGTGTTGAACTGATGTATGCATGGAAAATGTATGACTGGCATTTGGACATGAACTAGCTTTTGTTAGCTAGATTCAGCTGTTGTTGTCTGGCTCTAGCTAGCTAATGGCTGAAGTTTTGTGTCTCAACCCTTCCATAAATAAATCTAGCTAGCCCTCTTTCTTTGCCTGTTTGTTAGCTAACTAGATACAGAGGCAAGCTGTTGGACTGTGTACAGTGCTTCTCCAACTGCACTGCTTTCTGTTTGGGGTTTTAGGCTGGGTTTCTGTCCAGCACTCTGTGACATCTGCTGGTGTAAGAAGGGCTTTGATTTTGATTTAAATCAAGTTAACATTAGCTACAGTGGCTCACGTTAGCTAGATAGCTACCTAGCTAATCAAAATATCTGCTTGCATTTATTGATTAACCTCAGTGTGAATACCACCACATAGCTCTATCTACAGTAGCCTAGGTTTGTTGGCATACACCTCTGTCAGAAATGCTACAAAAATGTAGCAGATCGTTGTTTCTTAATGGATGGAAATGTGCTAAATATTGCGGAAAGATTGTTGCTTCCATCAATGTAATTGTTCATTTCCAAACCCCCATATATTTTTGGGGTAAATATATATATCCATATACATACACGTACATACCCATACATATGCATACATAAACATTCATACATTTACACATATATGCATACACCTACCTATATAGACATACATACTTTAGAATATGCCTTTATTATTCCCTGCAAACCCTACCACCCTTCCCCCAATTGGAGTAAACTAATAAACAACAACACTTGGGCTTCTACCTTCAGTTTATACATCTTATACACTTTTTACAGACACAATCTATTTTACAATAGTCATATTTTGTTTGTTTTTAGTCCTTCCTCTATTTCTGATGTCCATTCAGTTTGATTTCTATTTGTAACTGTGCTATTTCACAACATTTCTGAACCTATATACATTTTACAGACCCCGTATGTTTTACATTGGTTATCTTGTTGTTATTAGTCCCACCCTTCAGCTCCATTCAACCCCTCCCACCTATCTCTTAACACCATTCATTTTGGATTTCTATTTGCCATATATGTTTCAACTGTGCTGTGATGCTTCACAAAAGTACTGAACCTTTCTATTCTCATAGTTTCTACAGATTGTAAATTAATGATAAACATTTTTGCTAAAATTATTATTATATTATTGATTGATTGACTATAGCTTTTCAAATCACCCAGTATTGCTATCTGCAGCGTTAGTTCTAGGCAAATGTTGCATTTCTTCAGCCATTCCTGGACCTGTGACCAAAAACGAGCCACATATGGACAATACCAAAATAAATGATCTAATGACTCTGCCTCCTCACAGCAAAATCTGCAGAGCTGGGAAGATTGTATCCCCCATATATATAACATTCTATTGGTTGCATGAATTTTGTATAGTAAGTTAAATTGAAAGACTCAAAGTTTTGAATCCGGCGTTGTTTTGTGTGTCAATTCATAAACCATGTGCCGTGGAATGGGTACATCGAAAATCTCTTCCCAACTATTTTGCAATTTATATGGCACAGCTGTCAATATTTTGCTCCTTAAATGAAAGTGGTATATATGTTTATTTATCACACTTTTCTTTAACCATTTATGTTCTTTAATACAGGGCCGACAGACAAGTTCCTTACTTTTTCCCCTTCTACTTGCCTCTTCCATTGTTGTGGTAATGCTGCAATTAGTTGGTTGTAATTTTGGGTACAGCAGACATTTCCATATGTCTGTGTTAGCTGCATGTGTGACATAACTCCACCAGTCTTATTTATGACATCATTCACTTTATCAATTAGTATATTTGAGGTTAACCACAATATTTGTTGTATTATTTGTTCTCTCTTTCAGGTGGATTAAACTGAAATTGCAACCAACTTTCTAAGGCTTGTTTAAAAAATAACGATATTTTGTAGATTATTTCATTTTCAAACAACTGAAAGTGAGCCGTAGTAATCTGAATAAAGGGCAAAAGGCCATTCTTGAACATGGGGTGGGACATTCTTACAAATTTACTAGAGAACCAGTTTGGATTTAAGTATTACTTTTGTATGACTGATGCCTTTAGTGAGAGGTCTAATGCTTTAATATTTAATAATTTCTGCCCTCCAAATTCATATTCGTTATATTAATAGGCCCTTTTAATTTTGTCTGGCTTGCCATTCCAAATAAAATTGAATATTTTTTGTTCATATAATTTAAAAAGACGGTCACTAGGTGCGGGCAAAACCATGAGAAAATAGGTCAACTGTGATATGACTAAAGAGTTAATCAGGGTGATTTTTCCACAAATAGACAGGTATTTTCCTTTCCATGGTAGCAAGATCTTTTCTATTTTTGCTAACTTTCTATAAAAATGTATTGGAGTGAGATCCTTTCTTTCTTTTGGGATTTGTAGACCGTGTATGTCCACATCCCCGTCAGACCATTTTAGGTTTGCAAAAGTATCTAGATCCTCAATGAGGCCGTGGAGGGATTCTAATTGTGGTTTGAAAAGAAAACATGAATCATCAGCATACAAGGACACCTTTGTTTTAAGCCACAGATTTCTAATCCCTTAATATTATTGTTGGATCAAATTTTAACAGCTAACATTTCGATGGCAATAATAAATAGATATGCCGATAGTGGACAACCTTGTTTGCACCTACAAACCTAGTAAATTAATCTGACATCCATAATTTGAGCTAGGAAGCAGCAAGACATACTCATAAAAGTAAATTGTCATATTGGCGTAGATATGATGATAGGGAGATTTGAATTTAACACAGAGCTTCATCCAATTCCTATATAGACACGGCTATCATCAGATCTATAATATATCCTGAATGCCTTGTCACTTACCTCTACTTACATGTACATACTGTATTACCTCAACTACCTCGATATCCCTGCACACTGACTCGGTACTCCGTGTATATAGCCTCATTATTGTTTTTATTGTGTTACTCTCTTTTATGTTTTAGCAAATATTTGTCTTACTTTGCATTGTTGGGAACAGGCTCGTAAGTAATCCTTACACTGTAAAATCTATACCTGTTGCATTTGGCGCATGTGATCAATTTATTAAACATTTTGCAACCAGGTTTCTATGTTCATAAGGCTAATAACCTGAATATGTGCAGCATTTTGGGGGCCCTAAGAGAGATTTGGTTGACCCCTAGTGGTCCTGGTGTGCCAAACCAAACGTCATTGTGGGAACCAGTTTGGTCGGCCCTGATCAATAAGTATAGATCACCCATCTACGTATAAATCAGTTTTTCAATTTAAAATGTTGTACTCAATTAAAAACCTTAAAAGGCAGGCTAGATGAATGTATTTAGATTACCTTTGGTGTAATCACTGCAGCTACAGGAGAGGAAGTAGAAAACCAATATCGGGAGATTGGATGGTGGGACAGAGGGGGGTTCGCTTTTGACACAGCAGTGGTTCTTATTAAAGAAAATAAAAAGTTACACAGAACTCAAAATTGCGTTCAGGAACTATTTGTCCTGTAGAGTTCTTCAGTTCACATTATTCTGTTGTTGTTGTTGTTTTTTCTTAGAGCGTTAGTCCTTTGAGTGTGCACAATCAACACACCCATCAATAGCTCTCTCCCTCTCTCCAGAAAAGCAATTTCCTCGATCCCCGGAGCTCCATTGTACAACATGAATGAACTCATTATTTAAAGCAATGCAAAGGGCCTGTGGAGGGCTCAGAGCGAACGGTGTCCCCTGGTGCCCTCTCTGCCAGCCGCTGACAGCACCACCACCACTACACAATCATGTCAATGGGCCCCACTGTTCCAGGGCTGTCTAGACTGACCCGGGCCTCCCTCCTGACTGCCTGAATACAACTTATTCTACAATGCCAAGTCGAGTCATCCACTCAGACATACAGTACACTCCTGCTTAAGAGTCCTCCAAACACACTGCTTGTAGACACTGCTTGGAAATTCGCAGTAACGACTGGCCAGGGAGGAGGGCTTCTGTGTGATGATTGGTGGAGGTCCCTACCTCTGTTCATCTTCAATATACACACACACATTTTAAATGGATCGAAGTCTTTGATCAAGAGCTAAATCTTTGCTTTTCTGACCAGTTGTAAAAGGTTCCGATGGGCGAGTAAACAGTAGACATGGGCTGGGTGTCACAGTGAATTCAATAACCTTTATTTCTTCTAGGGAGAAGTAATATCAGCAAACCACAAAAGTTCATTCAACACATGGAAAGCAAGGAGATATCCTTTTTTTTACTCCCAAAATGCAATATAGTCAGAAACATTGAGGGCCCCCCCAAAAAAAATATCCCTCACCAAGCAAGGTCTGCATAATGTATATATCAGGATTTCATAGTGGCCATAAAACATTAATAGGGGCAATAATTTGGGATCATTGTGTTTGACCTGGTATGAGTGAAATTCTTGCTTACTCAGGCGTTGGTAATCGCTGTCACATTGAGAGCAGGTGGAGAGGTCGTCTGTGTGACAGCAGAACGCAGCAGAAATACTGTTACATGAGGGAACGTCCGGCGGCGGGGTGGGTGGAGAGGAGGGTGTGTAAGGGGCTTCCTTTGCTGAATATGCACCAGCTCAATGGGGGCATTACGGAGTCTGACATTGGAATTTACTTCATTCTTATTTCGCCGCAGCGTGTGACCTTTGCACACCTCCATCCATATATTGTTCTTCATTACTGTTGTTCCTCTGCAGCGTCGGCATGACCACGGGCCTTCGTACCTCCGTCCCCCATCCCACATGCTCAGCTGGATTTCCCCCTCTTTCTTATAGGAACTGTCTAAACCAAATGGAACTCCACAGAGTGAATGACTGGAATTTTAATGGTGTTCCTTTCAGCCTGGCCTCAGAGCCATATGAAATATACTTTACGTATTTCTGAACACCTCCAAGACGTATGATACCTACTAATGGTCCAGTTACTTTAGACAGAAACGAAAGTAGGGAGATTAGGCGAGAAGGATGGGTGGGCGTAATCCGTGACAGTCTAGCAATCAAAAGGTTGTGTTTGAGTATGTAGAATTTTAGCTAACCCTTCCCCTAACCTTTATTCTAAAATTAACCCAATTAACCTATCCTGCTGAGTAAATTCACCTACAGATGTAGGATCTTAATTTGATCACTCTTTTGTAGCAGAGAATCTTCCTGCACAGCAGAAATGCAAACTTCTAGTGTATTTGAGTTTTAAAAAGGCTTCTAAAGTTTTTCATTTCCACTTTGAAACTTCAGACTTCATTTGCCCTAATGGAAAATGTATCAACCCCTACGAAAATTTTCATTAATTATAATCCACATAATAATTCGCATTTCATGTTGCTGCAGGGTTATTTTCCTCCTGTAGCAAACTGGCTCAAATGAAAATCCTACATCTGTAACCTTCGTCATTGTAGTTTCCCAATGTAAATGATCCCTGTATTTTTCATTTGTTGTTACAGTACAACAAGCAACCTGTCCTCCAAATTGTATGTTAAGTTATGCCATCCAATTCGTATGCTATTGTACAACCGGGTAAGACGTATTATACTATGCATCTAATAATTTGTATGATATTGTACAACCGCTATTCCATTCATAATGTAACCTAACGTAACGTAATATATGATACTAAATGGAGTGTAACAGATTTACTTACAGGATAATATGAATTGCCCTGAGACCACGTTGTTCCTTCAGAATGCTGAGATTGCTCAGTGTTCTAGTCAGTGGTCATTGTCACGACTTCCGCTGAAGTCGGTTCCTCTCCTTGTTCGGGCGGTCTTCGGCGGTCGACGTGACCGGTCTACTAGCCGTCGCCGATCCACTTTTCATTTTCCATTTGTTTTGTCTTGTTTTCACACACACCTGGTTTTAATTTTCATCAAAACTGTTGGGTATTTAACCCTCTGGTTCCCCCATGTCTGTGTGGGGAATTGTTTGATGCATGTCGGTTTACGCCGGGTTGTATGTTTCACCCGTGCCTTTTGTTGGCTGGTATTATTGCGGTTTATTGTACTTCGTACTGCCTTACTTGTTTTGGGCATTTGTTTTATTTAACGCGGTTGCGTTATGTATTCTGCCTAGTAAAGTGCTTAGTCCACTCATCTCTGCTCTCCAGCGCCTGACTTCTTCACACCAGCTACACCCACCGTTTGACAGTCATGCCTGAGCCTGTTAATCAGGTGTTTTATTGCCCGGGTGACAGAGGGTCACGCATGTCCATGTTGTTGTGGCTGACAAGGGACAAACAATGTGTTTGGAAAGAAGTCATAATGTCCAGGCCATGACTCCCCTAATAAATTCAGCCTGCCTCGTCACAAGGTGATCCCATGGATTTAAAATGGGAGGCACGAGATGTTGAGGGAACTGCAGATGGTGTCAGTGAGAAATCTCCCTGCAATTGATGCATAGACATACCTATAAATACACAGACACAAAAACTGCACCTCATCATCAGAGACTGAAGGGAAGATCAAAGTAGCATAGTAGCATCATTTCTTTTTTTAAATGTAATCTAAATAATATTTGGGTGTGAAAAAGCAGTGAAGAAACGTTTTATAGGTGAAGACGGTAGGCTATACCATGACACGCTATACAAACTTGTAGTTCTCCACAAGAACAAGCTAGTCTGAGAGATTTGGACAGAGCTAAGAATATAGATCCAAAGTGAATGAGAGAGATATATGGATCCTGCAGGACTCTGAAGACACTACTGGTAGAGAGATTAGAAAGGATTTTGAATAGCCCATGCAGAGTTGACAGATAGCGTAGACTAACTTACTCCTACAAGAGAGAAAGGGAAGAGGAGATATAAGGCAAACAACAACAGCTAATACACTATTCTGAGAGGACGGAAGGAGAAAAGTACATTGGGGAGATGCTGACAATGAAGTTAAGGCATGAAGCATGAAGCAGCTAACATAGTAGGTCTGACAGAACCAAGCAGCCAGACACTGTATGGCTTAGCATGGGAAGGTAGGTGGAGGCAGGGAAGAAGGACACACACAGATATGTATTCCATTCCAGCCATTGCAATGAGCTTGTCCTCCTATAGCTCCTCCCACCAGCCTCCTCTGGCCTCCACCAACCATCCCAAGCTAAGCCATACAGCAGGGATCATCAACTAGTTTCAGTTGCAGGCTGATTTTTTCTTGAGCGAGGAGAAGCACACACACACACAAACACGATGGATGCTTAACAGCAATCAGCTGAGAGCAGAACTGGAGGCAGCCGGACCATGCTAATTAAGACTCCGAAGGTTACATTTAAACGTTTTTTTTTTTACAGGATGATAAACTTTTCATCATCTCAAATCAACAAACCAATGACAACCTCTGAGCTAACAGTTTGTTAGAGAAGGAGGAGGAGGGTTTTAAGGAAGGGAGGTGCTTTGATGGTGAGTGAGTAATGAAGGGGAGGATGACAACATAATGAGAGAAGCTAGGGAGGCTCCAGGGGAACGGGCCCCTCAGAGAAGAAGACAGGCAGTCTTCATTACAGCAAAGAAGACATATGGTGTGGTGTTTATAAACAAGAGGTAATCCAAGAGTCAACACTGTACACTGTGTAGGCTTTTCCAGACAGAATCTCGGGACAGTAAAGCTATAGTCAACATTAAAACCACACACCCAGATAAAATAGGGCCAACAGGACTAGACAGTCTCCAGACTAGACAACTAGATTCCGCCATGGGCTGATTCTTTCTTGATTGGATGGTCAGGAGGCAGGAACATAATAAAAAAATAATTTGTAGACTGCAAATTGACCGCAAGAAGCCCAAACAGATATATTTGAGTAAAACATAATCATTTCAAACCTTGCTTACATTTATACAACGAGTGGGTCTAATCCTGAATGCTGATTGGTTAAAACCGCATTCCAGCAGGTGTCTATTCCACAAGTTACCACCGGCTAAATCTATGATGTTAAAATGCCTATTTACTGTCACATCAGCCCAGCCAGGCAATTTATAAACTTGATCTCCACTATAAAAAAGCATCTAGACATTATCCCACATTTCTTTTAGACTAACATTTAGTTTTCAACAGCAGATATTTGTATAAACCTTGCTGTCTGTCTCTCCAACATAAGCAACATTGTTTCAATATTCAAATTCGATCTCCAGCTGTCCCATAGTAATGAACGTGTCGGGACTCGGGATGAGACAGACAGACAGGCAGACAGGCAGCTTTTCGCAACCAGTCGAAATCATGAATCAGCTTCCAGGTTCAGCTTCCAACAGGACAACGGCAACGCTCCCCATCCAAGCTGACGGAGCTTGAGAGGATCTGCAGAGAAGAAAACTTGGGGGACCCCAAAAAATTATCTGCGGCCTGCCGGCTGGTGAAAAGTACAGTATATGCCGTCCAGGTGATTTTTAGTTTGAAAGCAACAGGGACAGGACATTTTAAGTCTCAGTGAAGTAATTAGAGGGTAGAGGAGATCAGAGATATTCATCTTACTGCATACTACTGACAATTGTCACATTTTGTGGTAGGGCTACTTGGCTATGTTAATTTCTAAAATTAAGGTAAATGGCACTTCCTGTGGAGCATCAACCACGTTAACGTTTGACATTTTAGTCACTTAGCAGAAGCTCTTATCCAGAGTGACTTACCGTAGTGAGTGCAGAAATGTTCATATATTTTTTGTACTAGTTCCTCCGTGGAACCAAGTCTCACACAATATGAAAATCCATTACGAAGAATTTGAATTAAAAACAATCCATAGATTACCCAGGCCTCTGTGAACTGAAACAACATTTTGAGGACATGAAGAAAGGGGATGTTTTTCTGCATTAACACATTGCATTCACCCATGTGCGCACACATTTGTCCACAAATGTCCTCTTTGAAACATACAGCACCTATGAAAATACCATAAATCCCAACTATTTCCGTCAACAGCAACCTTTCGCAAACAGGCCCTAACACAGAGATAGTTGTCAACGAGCACACCTAGACCTCCCTCTGAAGATAAAGCAACAGCCAGAACATATCGAATAGGTATGCTTTGATAAGTATTTGCTTTATTCCAGGTTTTTTATCTGCTTAGGAGGCCCCCCCCCCAGTTTCCAGTCCATATAGCGACTTGTCAGCACCGGGAGCCCTCGTGGCATCTGTTCTGCCAAAATATCCAGGTTTAATGAGAGCATTTAGTGATATATATACACTGCTCAAAAAAATAAAGGGAACACTAAAATAACACATCATAGATCTGAATGAATGAAATAATCTTATTAAATACTTTTTTCTTTACATAGTTGAATGTGCTGACAACAAAATCACACAAAAATGATCAATGGAAATCAAATTTATCAACCCATGGAGGTCTGGATTTGGAGTCACACTCAAAATTAAAGTGGAAAACCACACTACAGGCTGTTCCAACTTTGATGTAATGTCCTTAAAACAAGTCAAAATGAGGCTCAGTAGTGTGTGTGGCCTCCACGTGCCTGAATGACCTCCCTACAACGCCTGGGCATGCTCCTGATGAGGTGGCGGATGGTCTCCTGAGGGATCTCCTCCAAGACCTGGGCTAAAGCATCCGCCAACTCCTGGACAGTCTGTGGTGCAACGTGGCGTTGGTGGATGGAGCGAGACATGATGTCCCAGATGTGCTCAATTGGATTCAGGTCTGGGGAACGGGCGGGCCAGTCCTTAGCATCAATGCCTTCCTCTTGCAGGAACTGCTGACACACTCCAGCCACATGAGGTCTAGCATTGTCTTGCATTAGGAGGAACCCAGGGCCAACCGCACCAGCATATGGTCTCACAAGGGGTCTGAGGATCTCATCTCGGTACCTAATGGCAGTCAGGCTACCTCTGGCGAGCACATGGAGGGCTGTGCGGCCCCCAAAGAAATGCCACCCCACACCATGACTGACCCACCGCCAAACCGGTCATGCTGGAGGATGTTGCAGGCAGCAGAACGTTCTCCACGGCGTCTCCAGACTCTGTCACGTCTGTCACGTGCTCAGTGTGAACCTGCTTTCATCTGTGAAGAGCACAGGGCGCCAGTGGCGAATTTGCCAATCTTGGTGTTCTCTGGCAAATGCCAAACGTACTGCACGGTGTTGGGCTGTAAGCACAACCCCCACCTGTGGACGTTGGGCCCTCATACCACCCTCATGGAGTCTGTTTCTGACCGTTTGAGCAGACACATGCACATTTGTGGCCTGCTGGAGGTCATTTTGCAGGGCTCTGGCAGTGCTCCTCCTTGCACAAAGGCGGAGGTAGTGGTCCTGCCGCTGGGTTGTTGCCCTCCTACGGCCTCCTCCACGTCTCCTGATGTACTGGCCTGTCTCATGGTAGCGCCTCAATGCTCTGGACACTACGCTGACAGACACAGCAAACCTTCTTGCCACAGCTCGCATTGATGTGCCATCCTGGTTGAGCTGCACTACCTGAGCCACTTGTGTGGGTTGTAGACTCCGTCTCATGCTACCACTAGAGTGAAAGCACCGCCAGCATTCAAAAGTGACCAAAACATCAGCCAGGAAGCATAGGAACTGAGAAGTGGTCTGTGGTCACCACCTTCAGAACCACTCCTTTATTGGGGGTGTCTTGCTAATTGCCTATAATTTCCACCTGTTGTCTATTCCATTTGCACAACAGCATGTGAAATTTATTGTCAATCAGTGTTGCTTCCTAAGTGGACAGTTTGATTTCACAGAAGTGTGATTGACTTGGAGTTACATTGTGTTGTTTAAGTGTTCCCTTTATTTTTTTGAGCAGTGTATTTTAAGGAGCAATCCAGAAGGATGGCGGAAGTTGATGTGGACTTGAATCGGAATGCGGTGGAAGTGGGGATGAATGGCCATTGGCCAAGGAGCAAAGTGTTGTAACTATGGTGGAGAACATAGGGTGAAATCCTTGGAATGCCTGAGTAGGGTGAAAGAAACTGAAGTTGCCAAAATCAGGGCAGTTGAGAGCGTCTTCAATGCAGAGGCTGTCAAAAGGGTAGAGAGTCTTTTATAGCGATGGTGGTAAACTGGACAAGTTGAAAAGAAGTCAAGAAAGATCGACTTCATTGTTTATGCAGCTGAGTTACAGTTGAAGTCAGAAGTTTACATACACTTAGGTTGGAGTCATTAAAACTCGTTTTTCAACCACTCCACAAGTTTCTTGTTAACTAACTATAGTTTTGGCAAGTCGGTAGGGACATCTACTTTGTGCATGACACAAGTAATTTTTCCAACAATTGTATACAGACAGATTATTTCACTTATAACTCACTGTATCACAATTCTAGTGGGTCAGAAGTTGACATACATTAAGTTGATGTGCCTTTAAACAGCTTGGAAAATTCCAGAAAATGATGTCATGGCTTTAGAAGCTTCTGATAGCCTAATTGACATCATTTGAGTCAATTGGAGGTGTACCTGTGGATGTATTTCAAGGCCTACCTTCAAACACAGTGCCTCTGCTTGACATCATGGGAAAATCAAAAAGAAATCAGCCAAGACCTCAGAAAAAAAATGTAGACCTCCACAAGTCTGGTTCATCCTTGGAAGTAATTTCCAAATGCCTGAAGGTACCACATTCATCTGTACAAACAATAGTAAGCGAGTATAAACACCATTGGACCACGCAGCCATCATACAGCTCAGGAAGGAGACGCATCTGTCTCCTACAGATGAACATACTTTGATGTGAAAGGTGCAAATCAATCCCAGAACAACAGCAAAGGACCTTGTGAAGATGCTGGAGGAAACAGGTACAAAAGTATCTATATCCACAGTAAAATGAGTCCTATATCGACATAACTGCTCCAAAACCGCCAGACTACAGTTTGCAACTGCACATGGGGACAAAGATCATACTTTTTGGAGAAATGTCCTCTGGTCTGATGAAACAAAAATAGAACTGTTTGGCCATAATGACCATCATTATGTTTGGAAGAAAAAGGGAGGCTTGCAAGCCGAAGAACACCATCCCAACCCGTGAAGCACGGGGGTGGCAGCATCATGTTGTGGGGGTGCTTTGCTGCAGGAGGGACTGGTGCACTTCACAAAATAGATCACCAGGAAGGAAAATGATGTGGATATATTGAAGCAACATCTCAAGACATCAGTCAGGAAGTTAAAGCTTGGTCGCAAATGGGTCTTCCAAATGGACAATGACCCCAAGCATACTTGCAAAGTTGTGGCAAAATGGCTTAAGGACAACAAAGTCAAGGTATTGGAGTGGCCATCACTAAGCCCTCACCTCAATCCTACAGAAGATTTGTGGGCAGAACTGAAAAAGCATGTCCGAGCAAGGAGGCCTACAAACCTGACTCAGTTACACCAGCTCTGTCAGGAGGAATGGGCCAAAATTCACCCAACTTATTGTGGGAAGCTTGTGGAAGGCTACCCGAAACGTTTGACCCAAGTTAAACAATTTAAAGGCATTGCTACCAAATACTAATTGAGCGTATGTCAACTTCTGACCCACTGAAATAAATCATTCTCTCTACTATTATTCTGACATTTCCAATTGTTGGTTATCCTAACTGACCTAAGACAGGGAATTTTTACTCTGATTAAATGTCAGGAATTGTGAAAAACTGAGTTTAAATGTATTTAGCTAAGGTGTATGTAAACTTCTGACTTCAACTGTATATGGAGTACTGTCTTGTGCGGTCCCACCCTCTCAGGCGCTAGAGCCTGAGCAGGGTATGTGAGTATATATATATTTGTTATCATTGTTAATTCCTTTTTTTGTAGTTTGTGTGGATCGTTTTTTTTGTAGGCACTAACGGGGGTTGACTCCGCCATGGCTCGTTGGCCAAAGCCTATGGGCCTATGGGGAAATTAATAGGGGTTTTGGATAAACATAAATGCCAAAAATAAGGTCTGTGGGAAACAGGCTTAAGAGATCTTATACATTTTGTTCTATGAGATAATCTTCATCAGCCAAAGTAACTTCTTGTGAATTTATGTAATCAAAATAAGTCCATAAAGCACATACAGGCTTCATAATTCTTAAAGGCCATGTTAACGGGCTGATATTACCTCATAGAACAATACATTTAAGATCTAAGCCAGTGTTAACCTCCGACCGTTCTTTCCCCCCCATTAGAAAGGCTGAACGAACCAGTTTCATTTCCGTTTTTAGGACTGCAAACTGGCAAGCTCTATATGCCCAATATCAGCCAGAATCCAACCACCCTGCATAACCTTGACAGCCCATTTGTTTTCAGTATCACTTGCAGATGTTTGTCATTTACCCACTATCTCGTGCTTTCATGTATAAATAGTTAAATTGCCAGTGCTTGAGGTTCATGAAATCAACCATGTAAATACGTTATTTATTTTGTATTTAACTACATAATGTTCTACTTGCTTACACGGTTAATAACATACCAAGTTGTAGGATGATGGAATAACCGTTCAAGCTAAAAACAGTCTTGTACTCAAGCTGGAAGTGCCTTTCTGAATGTTCTCTTGAATGGTTGAGCTGCTGTTCACCGCCGACTTGCAGGTCTCTACTGCCATCCAAGGGTGCTAGGACTAGCTGCAGCCTCACCTGTAGTACAGGCCCTTTGGTATGCGCCTCCTTCAAGAACACCCCACAGGACCCATCTCATATCAACCTCGCTGAATAACATACAATCAACAGACAGCTTCTAAAACGCAGAACCACCATGCAAGATTGACACTGCTTGGGATTCAGGATTACTCACTGGGGTGCTTGGATGGATCAACAACATTAGCAATGGAATGTTTGAGTGGATAGGGTAGAGTCGTGTGGTCACGACAGGCTCATTTCCAAGGACATGCATTCAATACTCATGACGAACAGTTTTTCGATGACTCTTAAAACCTGGTGTGGACGTTATATTAAATTTACGAGAGACAGACGTTTCAAAATGTAGTCCCTCCCCCACAAATGAAGCATTAGCAAGAGGAAAAACAAAAAGGGGTCCCAAATACAATTGTGCTTTATTGACAAATACAATTGTGCTTTAAATCGGCAAACGATTGTACAATCTCTACAGTTGATTGCAAAAGGCAGTGTCCATCCACCAAATGCAATACGAAAGATACACAATATACGTCCTGTTCCATGCATGACAAAACCTCCCTTCCATGCTTTAGCTATTGTCGTGGCACTCAGATTACAATGCTTTTCCACGGTCTTGAAAAGCTGGAAAAGTATTGGGGATTGTTAAGTGCATGAGAATGGATTGATTCTGGATTCACGTCACAGGATATGGCATTTTGAATTGAAGACTCGTTAAGGTAATGACGAGTGAGCGACGGTGGTTGTTATCGTTTCCTCTAGACTGAGGATGCGTCCCAAATGGTACCATATTCCCTATATCTACAGTGCGTCCCAAATGGTACCATATTCCCTATATCTATAGTGCACTACTTTTGACCCAGAGCCCTAGTGCCCTGTTCAAAAGTAGTGCACTGCATAAGGAATATGGTACGTCCCCAGATTCGACAATCAGTTCCCTGTCCCCTAAAGTAATCTGTGTTGAAGTAGTGCTTTACATGCACATTAGGCCGCGTGAAGAAAAAAAGTCCTACAGAAAGAGAACGCTCCGATCGAGTCCATATGGTTCAAAGTCATTGAGAAAACGAATTGAGAAATCTCAGTGAGGAATCTTTACCATACATCTGTGAGACTTCATCAAAGTCATTAAACAAATACAAAAGGGGGGGGCAGCACTGGGATTAGCACAATCTGACCAACATGCTAATAAGAAAACCAGTAAAATCCCGGATTATGGAAAAATACAATTTCAGGCAAGGGAATTACTGTCACCATATCACAATGTGGTGGGCTCTATCATGTCAAATGTCCTCACTCGTCTAATGGATTTAGCGTACGAAATAACCACAAGTTCTGAACATAAATGTATATTGTGCAGTACGCTACATACGTACAATATTAACTTTTACAACTGCAAATGCTTTGTGGATTGAGGGCTTTGAGGTTAACCACTACAGATAGACTTCATTCATTGCAGGCAGATTAGTGACTAGCAAGTAAAGTACAGTATCATTGGTTATTAATCTTGGTATTGATTGACAATATTTACATTCCAATTTTCTGAGTGTGTAATCTGCAATCAGCACAAACACTTGTGTGCAAAACAATATTTTAAGTGTAGAAGGACAGTAAAGCTTAAACATGGAGAGAACATATTTCATTCATATAGACCAGTATAGGCCACCCAAATAAATCAAATCATAATTAATTTAAAACAGGGACTATGGTTAACAAAACAGAAAATAATATTTCCAGCACACGTGGGCAAACATTGAAAACGTGTATCAATTAGAGTGGTAGTACCATCAAACTCCCTCCTGCCCAGGTTTTTCCTGAAGCAAGGAAAAGTGGGGCAAGCTTGTGGGCAAGCAAGCGTTTCAACAACGCAACTGGAAAAAGGGCTTGTTTAGTTCTTTCAACTTCCTTCTCTACTCAGAAGATGTAATCTTGAGTCATCTTGAGGGAAGGCATGGCCTCGTTGACATTCTGGTCCAGCCGATGATACTCCACATTGTTGCGAGAGCACAGGCCGTCCCTCCAGCGCCGACTCTGGGCTAGCAGGAAGATCTGGATAGAGGGGAGAGTGGATATTCAAGTTAACCTTTTTATTGAATACTGGGCTGTCCATTCATAAAGCGTCTCAGAGTAGTAGTGCTGATCTAGGATCAGGTCCCCACTGCCCGTGTAATCCTATTCAATATGATCTAAAAAGGGCAAATCCTAAATCCTCATTCTTACTCAGATGCTGGATACATACGGACCCAAAAGTAATTAAAATAAGCGCCATCCGGATGATATTCAAAGGAACACAAAAAGGGCAATGAATGGGGATTACCCACGCTAACAATGTAGCTAGGAAACCTAAAAGCGAAGTAAATATTCTCTCAATAACAAAAGTTAACTCAATATGCATTTCTGCATAACGTTAATATTTATGATGACTAAAGTTCATATTTAAATTGGGCTACTTTGATGGGGACGGCAGGGTGGCCAGAGCGTTGGACTAGTAACCCGAAAGGTTGCAAGTTCAATTCCCCGAGCTGACAAGGTACAAATCTGTCATTCTGCCCCTGAACAGGGCAGTTAACCCACTGTTCCTAGGCCGTCATTAACTGACTTGCCTAGTTAAATAAAGGTAAAATAAAACATTGTGGTGGGGCCCACAAAGAAATCTGGCTCGCGGGACTGTGTACCCACATCCATACACACACATGCAGTCAGAGCCGGCCCTAACCTTTTGGGGACACAAAAATAAATTTTGTTTTAAAGTAAATATGCTTCAATTATTAACATTTTGCCATGGGTGCAGAGAATATTTAGCAATTTTACAAATTTTGCCATGGGGCAGAGATCATTTTTTCCCAGTTGTACAGCTAATTTCTTGAAATTCTACACATTTTGACATAGATAGAGAAATGTTTGCAGTTTTTAATATGATATCTGAATGAGAGTGACAACAACAAAAATCTAATGGGGGGGGCAGTCTAGACTAACTTGAAAAATAAATGTTAGCTGATTAAGTGACTGTCAGTGGCTGATGCGACTAATGATGGCCGTTGTGCCCTTGGCCCGGAGTGCTGCGTTGGGCCCTTCTTCCTGAGTGCTGCGCGCTCCGAAGCACCTCTCACTCAGATGGCTCTCCATCATGTGATCAGGTCTTTCCTCACAGGCTACAAGTGAAGACAGACACATCTGGGGACGCATTTGCGCGCGTCCTTATCCAATTCCGAGGTGCATATTGAAGATATTGGAAAAACTGTCCACATTTACTTTTCGTCAGCCAACAAGTAGGTCAAACAAACAGCAAAAACACAAGCCTAAGTCAATCTACTATCCCCCATAGTAAAAAATACAATTCAAATAAAAAAACAGATCTATTGTGTGCGAGAAATAAATACTCCTAACAGTCTGGGACAGTTGTGGGATGCGATAGATCCCAAATGAATACAACCACTAGCATCAACAAAAATTATACAGAACGTATAACAGATCAGAACGTATAACAGATCAGAACGTTTAGCATTAAATGTTGATAGACATATTATTAGTGGGAAAACTCCATTATCAAAAGTGACCACAAATGCAATTATGTATGTAATGCTTTTAGTATAAAGGTGCAAACTTGAAACTTACGTGCTGCTTATGCATGCCAGTTAGGCTCTACACCCCTTGTAAAGCGGATTAATGTGCTTCATTTTAAGAAGTTATTTGGCCACTTTAGTTGTGATACAAACCTTATCAAAACATATAGGCCTACGGGCCAGGCTACATGAGGTGTGCGACTATGATTAGAAAAAAATGCATTTTTCCTTGCGTTATGCTGGGCATCATTCACAAGTGAAAATATATAATTCACAAGTGATAGGCTAATATTGTCACCCATCAGACTATTCTTGATTTAATCTGGTCTGTCATATACATGTCTGTCATATACACACACACACACACACGTATGTGTACACACACTCACTCATAAGTTGACACACCTAATCATTCTAGGGTTTTTCCTTATTTTTACAATTTTCTACATTGTAAAATACTAGTGAAGACATCAAAACTAAGAAATAACACACATGGAAACATGTAACATAGCCTAGGCCAGGTGTTTCCCCAACTGCTCAAGTACCCACAACAGTACACATTTGTGTGTGTATTTTGAAGGGGGTTCGGTACAGCAGAAAAACAAACAAACAGTCCCGTCTGGATTAATAAAGTATTCCTGCTCTGCTTACCTTCCTCTTGTTGTGGTAGGTGATGTATACAATGGCCACCAGGAAGGCCAGGATGACCAGGTGGAAGAAGAAGTGCGAGTCCTCGTCCTGGGCGGTGTAGATGTTGGTGTCCTTCATACGTACGTCTATCTTCCCAGCACTCTTTGCTGGGCTGAGCGCCCCCTGGTCGTTGTCTGCGTCCACCATGTTGTCGTCTTTCTCCTCGTTGAGGTATTGGCTGCCAAAGTTCTGGTTCTGGTCCAGAGGGGGCTTAACAGCTCGCCCCAGGCCATAGTCTTCGTCAACACCATCGTCTTCCTCATTTTCTCTGCTGTACATGTCTGTCTCTGTCTGGGGCTCCATGGTGTTGACAGGCCCTAGATCGCCCTCTGTAGGGTCCATGGGGCCGACAAGCTTGGTGTTGGCGGCAGGGCTTGGTTTCTCCAGGATGGGCTTGGCAGGCTCTGGGGCTTTGACTGTGGTGGTGCTGGTGGCCGGAGCTGCAGGCATGGTAGGGGCAGCATCAGCATCTGAATCAGCAGGTTTGGGAGGTAGTTTTTCAGGAGTCAGTCCTGCTTCTTGATCGAATTTGGTTTTGTAATTGTCTGCCGTTATTGCATACTTGCCAACGGTTGTTTCAGCAATACCGGCAGTGGGTTCAGCCACTTCCTCCCCTTTGGTGTGTGGTGCATCATCACGTGCTGTTACACCATCGATAGGTGTGTCCTTGATGGGTGTGGTAGAATCCTTGATGGGTGTGGTAGAATCCTTGATGGGTGTGGTAGCGCCCTCACTGGGTGTAGCAGCAGCGTCCTTTGCGTCTGCTGTTACAGCCTTAATTACTGTTGTATTAGCAGTTGTCGCATTGTCACTGGTTACGGTGTCTGCTTTGCCGTCTGTTGTACCAGGGCTGATGGCTGCATTTGCAGCCTTGCTGGCTGGTGTCAAAGGCAAGGAGGGTTCTAAACCATCAACTCCTGAATCCAGAGAAGCTGAAAATTAGAGGAGGTAGGAATTGAAAACAGTCACCACACTCATTTGAACATCTGTTCACATTCTACACTTTACAAAACAAGCCCATGGGGTTTAATCGTTTTGTAGCCTACAGGGGATTTGAAAATAAGCGTGGTAAAATCTTTAGTGGAAAAATGTAGCCAAGTTATAAAGCCTAGGCTTAATCATCAAATTGTACATGATACACATATCTTCTCATTCTACAGGTGACCTGTAATGGTTGTCATAGCGACATCCCTTTGAATGTCCAATCACAAATAAATAAATGTGTACCAATGGTCCAAACCTCATAATCCGTTAACAAGTTGTTGGAGTTTTCCCCCCTCGTAAGATGGCCAAAAGCATGGTGACTAAATTAAAAGGAGGCCAGAGAAAAAGCGAAGAAAAAATATATAAAAAATGATCAGGAAATGAGCATCCCGTCAGCTAGGCTGGATTCTGTGCAAGAATTAAGGTTACTTGCTACCTGACAGGCTCACTTTCCCGTTGAACACATCTTCTCGAATCCGCAGGACATTCAACACCATAGACGTATGATGGGATATCGATTGTGACATGACATGTAGCACTTTAGTATATGCTTTTCATATTAAATTGAAATCCCTGTTATTTTCGAAGATTTCTCAAAAACATGAGTCTCTCTGCAATGTCAACTGGGATATACTAAGCTTTTTATTTTCAAAACCTATTACATTTCATTCAGCTCGTGTCATGCTAATTTAGCTTTTTCCGAACCGCGGGAACAACTGACGACAACGGACACAAAATGTAAAATCCTTAAAAGTTATGAGAAACCTGCACACCTACAGTACCAGTCAAAGTTTGGACATACCCCTTTCAAGGGTTTTTCTTAATTTTTATTATTTTCTACATTGTAGAATAATAGTGAAGACATCAACACTATGAAATAACACATGAAATCCTGTAGTAAACAAAAAAGGTGTTGAATCAAAATAGATTCTACAGTGAGGGGAAAAAAGTATTTGATCCCCTGCAGATTTTGTACGTTTGCCCACTGACAAAGAAATGATCAGTCTATAATTTTAATGGTAGGTTTATTTGAACAGTGAGAGACAGAATAACAAAGAAATCCAGAAAAACGCATGTGAAAAGCGTTATAAAATGATTTGCATTTTAAATTAGGGAAATAAGTATTTGACCCCTCTGCAAAACATGACTTAGTACTTGGTGGCAAAACCCTTGTTGGCAATCACAGAGGTCAGACGTTTCTTGTAGTTGGCCACCAGGTTTGCACACATCTCAGGAGGGAATTTTGTCCCACTCCTCTTTGCAGATCTTCTCCAAGTCATTAAAGGTTGAGGGTGACTTTTGGAACTCAAACCTTCAGCTCCCTCCACAAACTTTCTATGGGATTAAGGTCTGGAGACTGGCTAGGTCACTCCAGGACCTTAACTTCTTAGGGAGCAGCTCCCGAGGTGACGGTTTTGGAGAGCCTGGCGTGCCCAAAGTAAAATGCCTCCCACTCAGGCCCAGAAAATAGGATATGCACATATTTAGTACCATTGGATAGGAAACACTCTGAAGTTTCTGAAAGTGTTAACATTTTGTCTGAGTATAACAGAACGGATATGGCAGGCGAAAATCCGAGGAATTTCTGTCCTGAAAAAAGTGATTGACATTGCCTCATTTGGAACCCCTCCCTTATGAAAATGCCCATATAAGGGCATATGAATGCAGTACCTATTGCTTCCTCTGGATGTCAACAGTCTCGAGAAAGTGTTTTGATTCTTCTTAGCTGCTTTTAGATTGTAGAAGACGAATAAGGAAGTGGCAACACAGATGTCAATAGAAGAAAATGCGCGTTCCCGGCTGGCGCGCTCTGTGGTTTTTTCCTTTTTTATCGCCCAGTTCATATTCGCCCAGAAATATTATACTATATATATATATATACACACACACACACACACACACACACACACACACACACACACATAAAAGTGTTCCTAAGGATACATTATCAATTATGTTTGATTGTTCTTGGACAAGTTTATAGGTATAAGTTGAACGAGTCCTCTTCACGTTTCAATGGACTAGTGGAGGCTGTATTTTCTCATTATAACGCGCCAACCAAACGGAGATTTATGGATATAACACATTACTTTTTCTAACAAAAGAACAATGGATTGTCTTCGTTGGACACTTGGGAAGCCCTCAGCAGAAGTTCTTCAAAAGGTAATTGAATTGTTTTCGCTGTGAAATGTGTTGTGTGAACCGTGATGGCTTATGAATTTATGATAATGGAAAAATATGTGGGGTGCTATCCTCAAACAATCAAATGTGGTGCTTTCGCCGTAAAGCCTTTTTGAAATCTGACAATATTGCCAAGAAGCAGAGCTTTTGATGACTATGCAACACTTGTATATTGATGCATGTTTAATAATTCAACTTTTGGATTTTGAATTTGGCGCCTTGCACTAGCGCCCCACCGCTCCCTAAGAAGTTAATATGCTTCTTCTTGAGCCACTCCTTTGTTGCCTTGGCCGTGTGTTTTGGGTCATTGTCATGCTGGAATACCCATCCACGACCCATTTTCAATGCCTGAGGGAAGATTTGACGGTACATGGCCCCGTCCATTGTCCCTTTAATGCAGTGAAGTTGTCCTGTCCCCTTAGCAGAAAAACACCCCCAAAGCATAATGTTTCCACCTCCATGTTTGACGGTGGGGATGGTGTTCTTGGGGTCATAGGCAGCATTCCTCCTCCAAACACGGCGAGTTGAGTTGATGCCAAAGAGCTCCATTTTGGTCTCATCTGACCACAACACTGTCACCCAGTTGTCCTCTGAATCATTCAGATGTTCATTGGCAAACTTCAGACGGGCATGTATATGTGCTTTCTTGAGCAGGGGGACCTTGCGGGCGCTGCAGGATTTCAGTCCTTCACGGCGTAGTGTGTTACCAATTGTTTTCTTGGTGACTATGGTCCCAGCTGCCTTGAGATCATTGACAAGATCCTCCCGTGTAGTTCTGGGCTGATTCCTCACCGTTCTCATGATCATTGCAACTCCACAAGGTGAGATCTTGCATGGAGAGATTTACAGTTCTTTTGTGTTTCTTCCATTTGCGAATAATCACACCAACTGTTGTCACCTTCTCACCAAGCTGCTTGGCGATGGTCTTGTAGCCCATTCCAGCCTTGTGTAGGTCTACAATCTTGTCCCTGACATCCATGGAGAGCTCTTTGGTCTTGGCCATAGTGGAGAGTTTGGAATTTGATTGCTTCTGTGGACAGGTGCCTTTTATACAGGTAACAAGCTGAGATTAGGAGCACTCCCTTTAAGAGTGTGCTCCTAATCTCAGCTCGTTACCTGTATAAAAGACACCTGGGAGCCAGAAATCTTTCTGATTGAGAGGGGGTCAAATACTTATTTCCCTCATTAAAATGCTAATCAATTTATAAATTTTTCACATGAGTTTTTCTGGATTTTTTTGTTGTTATTCTGTCTCTCAATGTTCAAATAAACCTACCATTAAAATTATAGACTGATCATTTCGTTGTCAGTGGGCAAACGTACAAAATCAGCAGGGGATCAAATACTTTTTTCCCCTCACTGTATATTTGAGATTCTTCAAAGTAGCCACCATTTGTCTTGATGACAGCTTTGCACACTATTGGCATTCTCTCAACCAACTTCACCTGGAATGCTTTTCCAACAGTCTGGAAGTTCCCACATATGCGGAGCACTTGTTGGCTGCTTTTCCTTCACTCTGCGGTCTACTCATCCCAAAACATCTCAATTTGGTTGAGGTCAGGGGATTGTGGAGACCATTTCATGTGATACAGTTGGTGTTCTTTAGTAGTGGTTTCTTTGCAGCAATCTGACCATGAAGGCTTGATTCACGCAGTCTCCTTTGAACAGTGGATGTTGAGATGTGTCTGTTACTTGAACTCTGTGAAGCATTTATTTGGGCTGTAATTTCTGAGGCTGGTAACTCTAATGAACTTATCCTCAACAGCAGAGGTAACTCTGGGTCTTCCAGTCATGTGGCGGCCCTCATGAGAGGCAGTTTCATCATAGCACTTGATGGCTTTTGCGACTGCACTTGGAAGAAACTTTCAAAGTTCTTGACATTTTCTGCATTGACTGACCTTCATGTCTTAAAGTAATGATGGACTGTCAATTATTTTTGCTTATTTGAGCTGTTCGTGCAATAATATGGACTTGGTCTTTTACCAAATAGGGCTATCTTCTGTATACCACCCCTACCTTGTCACAACACAACTGATTGGCTCAAACGCATTAAGAAGGAAAGAAATTCCAAAAATGAACTTTGAAGAAGGCACACCTGTTAATTGAAATGCATTCCAGGTGACAACCTCATGAAGCTGGTTGAGATAATGCCAAGATTGTGAAAAGCTGTCAAGGCATAAGGTGGCTACTTTGAAGAATCTCAAATATAAAATATTTTTGATTTGTTTAACTTTTGGTTACTACATGATTCCATGGGTGTTATTTCATAGTTTTGAGGTCTTCACTGTTATTCTACAATGTAGACAATAGGAAAAATAAGGAAAACCTTGACTGTACTGTATGTCAGAGCTCGGTGCTTATCATCGGATGTATTAGGTTATGAAATCTGAACTTTTGGATATAATGTTAATGATATGTTAGAAAAATACCCAACTGAGCAATTCAGAACATGAATAATCATATTTGTCTTAGTCAAATTTGTTTTTATAAAATAAGGAAGTTACATTTCATCACCAAAGCGCATTTCCACCCACGCTGGGCAGAGTGGGTGGACACCTTAGTCTGAGTTTATCAGTATACACTTCTCACTGTAGATATGTGCAGTGTACTGTACAGTAAATATAAACTTCATTCATATGCATTCTGTAACTGTACAAAACATTCAGTCAGGCATCCAATGAGAGGGATGTTTGTTCTAGCTCCTGCCATCTCATGCCTTTCAATGACTCGATTCAGAGAGTCAACATGATTTTATACTCATGGGACTTCTATAGGCATCGGCCAAGCTGTGGGTTAAGACGGGCTGGGGAAACTGAGGAATTGAGGCCATGTTAGCAGTCTCCACAAAGAATGGGAGTATTCATTCCTGGAAGCTACTGCCAGCATCAACATTGAATAAGAAGAGGCATGGCCGTCAGAAGATGATTAGGGATGGGAGTGGGTTAGGATAATTATTTCTCCGCATCTGCAGACGGCTATTTCGATCCGCTGAAACAGTAGTAAAGGCCCAGAGCACTACTTTTGTGGGAAAAATATATATAAATGTGTCTATATTTTTTTATCAAGTAGTGCTGCAGCACGCTCAGCAACCCTACTTCCCGTTGCTATGGAAAGAGGGGTGTGAGACAAAACATACTCTTTAAATAGCCAAGTAAATGACTGGAAAGTATGGCCCATCTGCTCTGTGTAGGGACATCAAGACATCACGCAACACTTTGCCTAGTCAATATCCTGAAGTGGGATGATTTCTTCCCTCTTGCAATCTCAGTCATTGCATTGCATTCTCTGTACCTAGTCTAGTGTTGCATACCAAAACATGAAAAACGGTTCGGAAGTAGAATTGTTTTTGTCACGGATCAAGTCTATCAGCGCAGCCAATGTCCCCCCTTATAGTTGGAGCGCGCAACATGCCTGCTCCACTTACATCTCGATCACACCGACAGCGTCATTGCATTTTGGTACGCCAGAAGTACATTCATTTCCAATGGAACGCTGCGTTTTCCTTGCGTTGCAGTGCGTTCTGTGTGGTGCATACAGTATGTTGGATTTATCTAAAGTATGCCTCAAACTGTATGCAGACTGCTTGACAGTAACGGTAGAAGGCGAATGTTGAACTTTTGTTGCACACATATCCAGATGATGCTGTGTACCATCGAAGCGTTAGCCTGCACTGGGAGACTGGGCTGCATATTTATCGCGGGGGGAAAGAGCCAATAACATGTTGTTATTACCAACACCTGACTCGCATCTGCAAGACACTGTTGTCTTAAAAACTAGCATTGAGCTATATTGTTAAATCTGCAGGCTATTATAATACAGTAAGCCTCAACTGCGGGAGGGTCTACTCATACAATTTTGACAGGGGTGTAAAGTACTTAAGTAAAAATACTTTGTTTTTTGGGGTATCTGTATTTAAATTTTTGACTACATTTACTTCACTACATTCCTAAAGACAATTACGTACTTTTTACTCCATACATTTTCCCAGACACCCAAAAGTACTAGTTACAATTTGAATGCTTAGCAGGACAGGACAAAAAGGTCAAATTCACACACTTATCAAGAGAAGGTCCCTGGTCATCCCTACTGCCACTGATCTGCTGGACTCGCTAAACATAAATGCTTCCATCGTAAAAGATATCTGAGTGTTGGAGTGTGCCCCTGGCTGTCAAAAAAAAAAAGGAATAAAAAAGGAAATTGTGCCGTCTGGTTTGCTAAATATAAGGAATTTGATGTTTAGCATTTACTTTGTACTTTTACTCAAGTATGACATTTGAGTACTTTTTCAACCACTGTATTTAAGTACATTTAAAAATCTGATACTTTTAGACTTACTCAAGTAGTATTTTACTGGGTGACTTCCACTTTTACTTCAGTCATTTTCTATTAAGGTATCTTTACTTTTACTTAACTTGTTAGGGTGACCGTTTTGAGGTGACCGTTTTGGAGAGCCTGGCGTGCCCAAAGTAAAATGCCTCCCATTCAGGCTCAGAAAATAGGATATGCACATATTTAGTACTATTGGATAGGAAACACACTGAATTTTCCAAAAGTGTTAACCATTTGTCTGTGAGTAAAACAGAACGCATATGGCAGGTGAAACCCCGAGGAATTTCTGTCCTGGAAAAAGTGATTTTGACACATTGCTCATTTGGAACCCCTCCCTCATGAAAATGACCATATAGGGGCATATGAATGCAGTACCCATCGCTTCCTCTGGATGTCAACAGTCTCGAGACAGTTTAAATTTTCAATTTGGATGATTTAGACCAGAGAATAAGAGCAAACCAGGAAGTGTACTTTTTATGTCAACAGTACCCAGTGCTGCTCCGACAAGGCACGCAGTGTCTTTTTACCGTCTTTATCGATCAGTTTATATTCCGGTTGATTTATAATAGTAAATATACGTAAAAGTGTTCTTAAGGATACATTTAAAACTATTTTTGATTGTTCTTGGACAAGTTTATAGGTATAAGATGAACGAGTTCTCGTCACGTTTCAATGGAGGAGTGGAGGCTGTCGTTTCTGATAACGCGCGAACCAAATGGAGATTTATGGATATAATACATTACTTTTTCTAACAAAAGAACCATGGATTGTCTTCGTTGGACACTTAGGATGACCTCAGCAGAAGTTCTTCAACAGGTAATTGATTTGTTTTCGCTGTGAAATGTGTTGTGTGTGCCATGATGGCTAATGGATTCATGGCTATGGGAAAAATATGTGAGGTGCTACCCTCAAACAAACAATCAAAATGTGCTGCTTTCGCCGTAAAGCCTTTTTGAAATCTGACAACGCTGTGATATTGCCAAGAAACAGAGCTTTTGATGTGTATGGAACACTTGTATATTGGTGGATGTTTAATAATTCAACTTTTGGATCTTGAATTTGGCGCCTTACATTTCCCCGGGTAGTGTCGGGAGTGGCCCGCTAGCGTAGTAGTTAAGGCAAAAACAAAAGGAGTGTGCATGGGTGAACAGAGATAGTACACAAATTGTGATTGGTTTACAGTTTAGTACACAGCGGTGTTTGCCTGTCCAGCTAGCGAACATACAGTACCAGTCAAAAGTTTGGACACACCTACTCATTCAAGGGTTTCTTTATTTTGTTCTACATTGCAGAATAAGAGTGAAGATATTAAAACTATGAAATAACACATATGGAATCATGTAGGAACATAAAAAAAGTGTTATTTATAAAATGCTTTGATGTTTGAGATTCTTTAAAGTAGCCACCCTTTGCCTTGATGGCAGCTTTGCACTCTTTGCATTCTCTCAACCAGTTTCATTAGGAAGTAACATGGAATGCATTTCAATTAACAGGTGTGCCTCGTCACTATTATTCTACAATGTAGAAATTAGTCAAAATAAAGAAAAACCCTAGAATGAGTAGGTGTGTCCAAACTTTTGACTGGTACTGTGTGTGTGTGTGTGTGTGTGTGTGTATATATATATATATATATATAAACGTAGCTTTCCTCTCTGTGTGTTTCATCATTTTCCTTCAATTCACAAGAGGCTGAATGCATCTCACGGGAGAACGCATCCGAGCGAGTGAAACAGCGCCCCTCTGTTTCTCTACGCGTAGGCCATTATCTGATGCTGTCTGGTCCAAACAAGTATGACATTGTTGCCGCCCGTAGCATTGAAGGCAAGGGAAGACACGGAGCATCTGGCCTCCCTTGACAAAAAAAAAAGATTAAAAAATGTGCCAATCAGCGTTGAGCTAAACTGAGTGAGATCAACTGTGAATGGTCCTGACGCACCAACAACAACAAAAAAGTGTCAAGGGAAGCCAGCTTGGATTTGGCACTCCCAACTAATCCTAGTGAGAGCATACGTCATTGAGAGAAAAACTTGAATTGCTGAATCTCATTGTGTTGTTGTCCTCCAGTGGCTAGCTAGCTAAAGTTGGCGCTTTCCTAAATTAGCCATGGATGGAGATAGGGACTTCTGGTTTTACTTAATTCTCTATACTGGCCAATGATTATAACAGCGATTCTGATCCAACCATAAGTTCATACATTGTGCCACCGGTCTGAGAGGATGGAAGTTCAATATGTAGCTAGATGTAGAAGGCTAATGTTAACTAGCTAACGTTGCCCATGAATATAAGTTAGGCTAGTGAGCAAGCATTTTAGCCAGGTAGCCAAAGGACAACAAAAAAATGTAAGCGTGTACAGTATGACAGACTTTCAACATGAAAGAGAGGAGGATGGCGTTGGCGTTTCTCTACAAGTAGGGTGAGTCAACATGGTTTTTCTACTTCAGAGAAGGCCTACCTTCAAGGCCTACCTTCAAACGCAGTGCCTCTTTGCCTGACTTCATGGGAAAATAAAAATAAAATCAGCCAAGACCTCAGAAAAGAAATTATAGACCTCCACAAGTTTTGTTCATCCTTGGGAGCAATTCCAAATGCCTGAAGGTACCATGTTCTTCTGTACAAACAATAGTAAGCAAGTATAAACACCATGGGACCACGCAGCCGTCATACAGCTCAGGAAGGAGACGCGTTCTGTCTCCTAGGGATGAATGGTGCGAAAAGTCCAAATCAATCCCAGAACAACAGCAACGGACCTTGTGAAGATGCTGGAGGAAACCAGTACAAAAGTATCTATATCCACAGTAAAACGAGTCCTATATCGACATAACCTGAAAGGCCGCTCAGCAAGGAAGCTCCACTGCTCCAAAACTGCCATAAAAAAGCCAGACTACGGTTTGCAACTGCACATGGGGACAAAGATCGTACTTTTTGGAGAAATGTCCTCTGTTCTGATGAAACAAAAATAGAACTGTTTGGCCATAATGACCATCGTTATGTTTTGAGGAAAAAAGGGGGAGGCTTGCAAGCCGAAGAACACCATCCCAACCGTGAAGCACGGGGGTGGAGGCATCATGTTATGGGGGTGCTTTACTGCAGGAAGGACTGGTGCACTTCACAAAATAGATGGCATCATGAGGTAGGAAAATTATACGGATATATTGAAGCAACATCTCAAGATATCAGTCAGGAAGTTAAAGTTTGGTCACAAATGGGTCTTCGAAATGAACAATGACCCCAAGCATACTTCCAAAGTTGTAGCAAAATGGCTTAAGGACAACAAAGTCAAGGTATTGGAGTGGCCATCACAAAGCTCTGACCTCGATCCCATAGAAAATATGTGGGCAGAACTGAAAAAGTGTGTACAAGCAAGGAGGCCTACAAACCTGACTCAGTTACACCAGCTCTGTCAGGAGGAATGGGCCAAAATTCACCCAACTTATTGTGGGAAGCTTGTGGAAGGCTACTCGAAACGTTTAACCCAAGTTAAACAATTTAAAGGCAATGCTACCAAATAATAATTGAGTGTATGTAAACTTCTGACCCACTGGGAATATGATGAAAGAAATAAAAGCTGAAATAAATAATTCTCTCTACTATTATTCTGACATTTCACATTCTTAAAATAAAGTGGTGATCCTAACTGATCTAAGACAGGGAATGTTTACTCTGATTAAATGTTAGTTATTGTGAAAAACTGAGTTTAAATATAATTGGCTTAGGTGTATGTAAACTTCCGACTTCAACTGTAGATATCACAGTCGCAAGGCATTTGAATCAACATCTTGGCTTCCCCAGTGATTTTACCCACGACCTGCTACTGATAATAATGTGGCCAATTGCCACACAGTGGCAAGAAAATGTATGTGAACCCTTTGGAAATACCTGGATTTCTGCATAAATTGGTCATAAAATTTGATCTGATCTTCGTCTAGGTCACAACAAACAGTCTGCTTAAACGAATAACACAAACAATTATACGTTTTCATGTCTTTATTGAACATACCGTGTAAGAATTCACAATGCAAGGTGGGAAAAGTATTTGAACCCTTGGATTTAATAACCGGTTGACCCTCCTTTGGCACCAATAACCTCAACAACTCTTTCTGTAGTTGCGGATCAGACCTGTACAACGGTCAGGGGGAATTTTTGACCATTCCTCTTTATGGAACTGTTCCAGTTCAGCAATATTCTTGGGATGTCTGGTGCACTTTTGCAAACTTCAGACGTGCAGCAATGTTTTTTTCAACAGCAGTGGCTTCTTCTGTGGTGTCCTCCCATTAACACCATTCTACTTTAGTGTTTTAAGTATTGTAGACTCGTCAACAGAGATGTTAGCATGTTCCAGAGATTTCTGTAAGTCTTTAGCTGACACTCTAGGATTCTTATTAATCTCATTGAGCATTCTGGAAGTGCTCTTGCAGTCATCTTTGCAGGACGGCCGCTCTTAGGGAGAGTAGCAACAGTGCTGATCTTTCTTCATTTATAGACAATTTGTCTTACCGTGGACTGATGAACATCAAGGCTTTTAGAGATACTTTTGTAACCCTTTCCAGCTTTATGCAAGTCAACAATTCTTAATCTTAGGTCTTCTGAGATCTCTTTTGCTCAGGGCGTGGTTCACATCAGGCAATGCTTCTTGTGAATAGCAAACTCAAATTTTGTGAGGGTTTTTTATAGGGCAAGGCAGCTTAAACCAACATCTCCAATCTCATCTCATTGATTGGACTCCAGGTTAGCTGACTCCTGACTTCAATGGAGAAGTCATTAGCCTAGGGGTTCACATACTTTTTCCAACAAACACTGTGAATGTTTAAATTATGTATTCAATATAGGCAAGAAAAATACAATTTGTGTGTTATTAGTTTTAGCACACTATATTTGTCTGTTGTGACTTAGATGAAGATCAGATCAAATTTGATGACCAATTGATGCAGAAATCCAGGTAATTCCAAAGGGTTCAGATACTTTCTTGCCACTGTATGCTCCCAGCAGGGCCAGTTATTCAGGAAAGCTTGCTCTGCTTTTCCGTTCCGACCAGCTATTCATTGCGCGCATCTTGAACTCAAAACTCTTCAATAGCATAGCCTAAGTATTTGTCATTTAACTTTTAAAATGTATTTCCAGTCAAAGTTTTAATCTGATTAGGCTAGCTCAAAAGTCTCCTGTAGGCTGCCTGCGCACGTTCGTCCAAAATACACAACATCTAAAGTGTTTGTCCCATGTTTCATGAGCTGGAATAAAAAGATCCAGGAAATTTGCCATAAGCACAAAAAGCTTATTTCTCTCGAATTTTGAGCACAAATTTGTTTAGATCCCTGTTAGTGAGCACTTCTTCTTTGCCAAGATAATCCATCCATCTGACAGGTGTTGCTGAATCTGATTTCCACCTAGCTGGTCATTGTCTGCAGCCGGCTCTGATTGTATTGTAGGTCTAATGAAACAGGCAGGGAGAGTTAGCTCATCCGTAGTGGTCTGCGAACCCTCAACCTTCTGGCCCGTAGTCCTTCTGTCGACAGTGCCATAAAAGCATTCTGAAGTGGCAAAGTCAATATCCACGTTTATAAACACAGGGTCACTACAGTTATTGTTATTTGTGGTCATAAAATGTTGAACTGTCCCATAGGTGACTTGGTGAGAGGTATCAGTAGTTTAATTAGTTGAAACTTAATTACTGTTCGCAAAACAATGTCCATACAGGCTAGAACACTTTAGAACGCAATAAGATACCAGTAGCTTCCAGCTTTGTAGGCTAACTTTCCTTGCTATGCTAGCTGACAGCTAAAACTAACATCAATTGACTAGCCTAATACTTTCTTTGTGATAATTTGTAAACCATAATGTAAAATATGCCGATTTCAAAGATGATTAAATTAATTCACTTAAAATCGGTCTCTTTCTCACATCTCTCTAAGATGATCTACTGGTTCAGCTAACTGACTTTAGGGCTCAGATGGGCAGATTTGGATACAAGGGATCTCAGAATTTACTTTTCGTAGCAGGTTACGAGAATTTACACAGCAGGTTAGAAGAATTAACGTAGCAGGTTAGGAGAATGTTGTATTTATTTTTCATTTAACTAGGCTCCTCCTCGGACACCTTGGCAAGTCACCAGGCGGCACCCATATACCTCAGTCGGCTAGCTACTGTAGCTAGCTGAAAGCTGATACTGGACCGGGTGAAAAGCTAGCTACTGTAGCTAGGTGAAAGCTGATACTGGTTCAGGTGAAAAGCTAGCTACTGTAGCTAGGTGAAAGCTGATACTGGTTCAGGTGAAAAGCTAGCTACTGTAGCTAGGTGAAAGCTGATACTGGTTCAGGTGAAAAGCTAGCTACTGTAGCTAGGTGAAAGCTGATACTGGTTCAGGTGAAAAGCTGGCTACTGTAGCTAGGTGAAAGCTGATACTGGTTCAGGTGAAAAGCTAGCTACTGTAGCTAGGTGAAAGCTGATACTGGTTCAGGTGAAAAGCTAGCTACTGTAGCTAGGTGAAAGCTGATACTGGTTCAGGTGAAAAGCTAGCTACTGTAGCTAGGTGAAAGCTGATACTGGACCGGGTGAAAAGCTAGCTACTGTAGCTAGGTAAAAGCTGATACTGGTTCAGGTGAAAAGCTGGCTACTGTAGCTGGGTGAAAGCTGATACTGGTTCAGGTGAAAAGCTAGCTACTGTAGCTAGGTGAAAGCTGATACTGGACCGGGTGAAAAGCTAGCTACTGTAGCTAGGTGAAAGCTGATACTGGTTCAGGTGAAAAGCTAGCTACTGTAGCTAGGTGAAAGCTGATACTGGACCGGGTGAAAAGCTAGCTACTGTAGCTAGGTGAAAGCTGATACTGGACCGGGTGAAAAGCTAGCTACTGTAGCTAGGTGAAAGCTGATACTGGTTCAGGTGAAAAGCTAGCTACTGTAGCTAGGTGGCTGATACTGGTCCGGGTGAAAAGCTAGCTACTGTAGCTAGGTGAAAGCTGATACTGGACCGGGTGAAAAGCTAGCTACTGTAGCTAGGTGAAAGCTGATACTGGACCGGGTGAAAAGCTAGCTACTGTAGCTAGGTGAAAGCTGATACTGGACCGGGTGAAAAGCTAGCTACTGTAGCTAGCTGATACTGGTTCAGGTGAAAAGCTAGCTACTGTAGCTAGGTGAAAGCTGATACTGGACCGGGTGAAAAGCTAGCTACTGTAGCTAGCTGATACTGGTTCAGGTGAAAAGCTAGCTACTGTAGCTAGGTGAAAGCTGATACTGGTCCGGGTGAAAAGCTAGCTACTGTAGCTAGGTGAAAGCTGATACTGGTCCGGGTGAAAAGCTAGCTACTGTAGCTAGGTGAAAGCTGATACTGGACCGGGTGAAAAGCTAGCTACTGTAGCTAGGTGAAAGCTGATACTGGACCGGGTGAAAAGCTAGCTACGTTAGCTCATCTAGCTACAGGCTCTCGACATAAAACTAACCAAAATCCATGGTAACTTCGTTTTGAATATTAAACATACCGTTTTGGGACACCAGCGGAGCCGCAATACAGTTGAGAGGAGACAGTTGTAACAGGATAAACACGAACATTGTAACTTTCCAGCTAGGTCCCATCTTCCTGCGAGGCGCCGTCGTGTTTGTGAGTGATTAGTGAGGGGCCTGGTTACGTTGTAAAAGGGTGACGTGGAAGAGGGAACAGAAACCTGAACGGTCCTTTGTATTCCGACACCTGACTGGGGCGGAGGACCGTCTGATCACGTTTGGAAAGCTTTATGTGTACTAAACAAAACTATAAACGCAACATCAACAATTTTACTGAGTTACAGTTCATATAAGGAAATTAGTCAATTTAAATACATTCATTAGGCCCTTATCTATGGATTTCACTACTGGGCAGGGGCGCAGCCATGGGAGGGCATGGGCCCACTCACCGGGGAGCCAGGCCCAGCCAATCAGAATTAGTTTTTCCCAGACGAAAGGGCTTTAATTACAGACAGAAATACTCCTCAGTTTCATCAGCTGTCCAGGTGGCCGGTCTCAGACGATCCCGCAGGTGAAGAAACCAGATGTGGAGGTCCTTGGATGGCGTGGTCACACGTGGTCTGCCGTTGTAAAGCCGGTTGGACGTACAGCCAAATTCTCTATAATGATGTCGGAGGCATCTTATGGTAGAGAAATTAACAGTTATAATCTAAGGTAGATATGAATATAGGCCTACAGCAAATCCAAGGCTTTTATTGCCATTATCATTGCATTATGGGTGAAAAAAAAACAGGCATTCTCAAGATGTTGTTCTTTATTTAACAGGGAGTAACAGCATCAGGTTCCAACATCAGGAAGACTACCATTCCTTGTAAAATAATTTGTATTAAGAGGGATGTTGAATAGTGTGCAGGACAGGTTACCTTTCTCTTTAGGAACAATTGAGGTTTGCCTTAAACGTCACAGGCAGGCTAAGTATTCAAGAACATTGTTAATGTAATATTTTTGCTATATGTAATAAAAGATAATTCACACCAAATGCAGAGACAGACGAGTCAAAAACAGATGTTATCCTAAATGGCACCATATTCCCAAAAAAGTAGTGCCCTATTTAGTGCCTCAGAGCGAATGCTGCTTAAGTGAAGGACCACTTACCCATCCCATAATAATATAATATCTTAGACAGACACTTCCCTTCTTTGTCAGAGGGTTTACAAGGAGAGAACTCTCCAATACAGAGGAATATTTCACCTTGGCCAAGGAATGTTTATGTTGTAATCCAGTACCAGTGATCTGATCAATGCAGCAGCCCCACTATGTGGACAGAAAGTAAACTGTATGTTTACCAAATCCTGCAAAAATCCTTTTATCAACAGTATCTTATTTTCTCTTATCCACTTTGGAAAAAAACTAATAAAATGAGTGTTTACATGATTGTAGTGAAATACAAATGCATAAGACCTTAACAGAACATTTTCATTTTTACGTTTTGCCAACCTTTAAAACATCTTATAGTTTTATCCTAAACTGGGCCCTGTATTCCAAAATATTTTATCTGAAATGGTCCTGTAAAAGTGGAATATCAACTGTAGTGTGATTTGACCACGTGTGCCGCCTCACCTCAACCAAAGCACATCTACTGTAAGGGAAACAAGGTTGTGAGGATAGCTATTTCAATAAAACATTTGGGAGGTTTGGGGTTGTTGTTGTGTCCCTTGCCTTCTTATGCCTCAAACTCTAGGCCGAGACCGAGCTTGTGGCCACCGGTGTTAATGTTTTTCCCATCCAGGAGAGCAGAAAGGGTCAGCTTAATGCCTGTAGACAGAGACACAGAGACAATACATCAACAAGGGGGAGTAACAAGTACGGCTGTGGCGATCACATTTCATCAGCCGGTGATTGTCAAGTTAATGTGAATTAACATTTAGCATCTCCTGGCTTCCATACCTTTGGAACATCTACGTTTGAAAAAGTCTAATAAATCCATGTCATATAGCCTACACCTTCACAATAAACACATTATTTATTTTATACAGGTCTAAAGAAGCATGATATGAAGAAAATGTAGTCTATTTCAGAAGAACAGAATAGCACACTCTGATACTCTGAGTTGTCCTTATGTTAGGTCCTGATCTGGCTATGCCCAAATGGCTATAGGCTACACTATTTCATTTAGCAGACAAGATTTGCTAAGAATTCCGTGGCATTATTTTATAGTATGAAAAATACAATTTGAATAAAATAGAAATTATATATTTTCTCCAAACGATTTGATGGAGTGCGCACACACAGCTATTCTGTGTTCAGCGGTTAACAAAGAAATAGGTATTCCTATATGCTTAATTTTGAGTTATTAATGTAACTTTAGTTGTTCTACAAACATTGGGCTATATGTTGGATTTTTAATACATTGTAAGGCTGCATGATGCGACTAATGATGATTTGAAAAAAGTAGCTTGAAAGGCATGAGCTCTGCCTTGTTTTTTTGCACAGGCTGTACACACTACATCAGTCACTCATTCACAATTTGACAAGCACTTGATAATGCCTAGAATTTCAGGGCGGCATCCCCTTTCGTGTGGCCATAATGCACCCTAAAACAATCCATGCTGTTTGTGGCCAGTGGCCGTTGTGCCCTTGGCCCGGAGTGCTGCGTTGGGCCCTTCTTCCTGAGTGCTGCGTGCCCCCCGAAGCACCTCTCACTCAGATGGCTCTCCATCACGTGATCGGGTCTTTCTCACAGGCTACAAGTGAAGACAGACTTATGAATAAATTCAAATGATTTATGTTTAATGACTAAATTATTCTATGTTTAAAATAATATGTTTAAGTAATTACTAAGAATATTAAATCCTGAAAATATATGTAATAGGTGTTAGAGGAATAGGTTTAGAACTTTTCAAAAGACTAAGACATCGTGTTACTATTTTGCAACCTAAGCAGGATGGAGTTGAGATAACAGGAACAGGAGAACTGTCGACAGACGGTTTATAACTGGACCATATAACAGGAAAACGGTTTCTTCACCCAGGGAGGGGAGAAACGGTTAGAAAGCTGTTAGAAGTGATTAGATGTTATATGTAAAACACAGCCCGTCTAAAGCGGGGTGGAGTTAAATTGTATGTACATATAAAGGACTGTGTTCTTATTGTGATTGGAGAGCTCTCGCGTGAAAAAACCTTTGACATATGATCTCTGCAGCCGGGTCTCTGTCTGTTTCATCTTAACCAAAGCTTTATGACCTTTGGGTTACAGACAGAGTAGGTTAATAGAAGTTCATTTTAGAACATTGAGTACAAAATTTCCATAACACAGACACAAATGCACGTGTCCTTATCCAATTCCGAGGTGCATATTTAAGATATTGGAAGAACTGTCCACATTTACTTTTCGTCAGCCAACAAGATGAGTAGGCCTAACAAACAGCAAAAGCACTAGCCAATGTCAATATACTATCCCCCATTGTACAAAGTTTGACCTATTATATTCTAAGCGAGAAATAAATATTCCAAACATAGTCTGGGACAGTTGAGGGATGCGATAGATCCCAAATTAATACAACCACTAGCATAAAAAAAAACTATTTTACGCAATGTGGCTGACGCAACAGATCAGAACATTTAGCTTTAAATGATGATAAACTATTAGGCTATTTCTTCACATTATAAGTGCAGCAATAGGCACATGGTAGTAGGCTATAAGCGCAAATGTTCCATTAACAGAAAACACCATTATCAAAAGTGACCACAAATGCAATTATGCATGTAATGCTTTTAGTATAAAGGTGCAAATCTATGCACTTAAATAGCGAATGGAGGACGCTTTTCCCTGTGGATTATTTTCATGCCAGCTAGGTAGGCTATACTCCTGTTGTAAATATAAACAATGTGCTTAATATTAGGGAAGTTGAGAAATAAATATAATAGGCCTGGCCTATAGAAAGCTGATGCTCCTCTTTTTAGTAGAGGCCATCACTCTGTTTTCTCAGGCAATTGCATAACCTATTGAAATGTTGCGCAACATGAGCTCATTGGCTCTCATGAAGTGTTTGATTCGATTTTCGAATACATTTGCATTGATGTCAGAGTGATTAAAGGGACAATAGAGTGCTGAGGATGAGGCAGTTAACCAGTTTGGTAGGCTACTAATGACCAGCTTCAGAGCTTGGAGAAGCCTAATTACCGTGACTAAACAGTCACGTGGAATTTGCCTGCCTTCATTACTCGTGACCGCCGGTGTGGTGGTAATACGGTCACCGCAACAGCCCTAGTGACCAGTGACAAGATCAGGGCTCATTGACTGGCTGAGGAGGTCAAAGATCAAGTGCCTGCTGCTGTTCTGTCATTTCTTCCCTAAATACAGTAGAAAGGTATTTCATCTGCACATTTAATCTACACTGGCATGGAGAAAAATAATATTTTGCAAAACATTTTAATAAAACTTTTGGAAATTACTAACCAGGCTTCAGAGTCTGAGTGTATCCCAGGCCCACAAGGCTAGAGTTGTTCACTCTGGCCTGATGGAGAAATGTATAGATTAGAAACATGATCATGATAGGATAAAACATTTTTTTTTTATATAGGACTCAAATGTACTCAACAATACAACAACGCTTCAAGAGATCATTTAAAACTTATTAGCCTAGTAACTCTGTGATCCCAGGCGGAGGTCACGTCTCAACCAGTAAGAGGACTAGCTAGTGGCCGCTTACCGAGAAAGAGGCGTCGGCATCGATCTGGTACTTGGCTGCAATGCCAAAGTGGGTGTTGCTGTTGCCAGCGGTCCAGGCCAGGTCAACTGCTGTCTCCAGCTGGTCGTTCACCTTCTGATAGATGGAGCCCCCGAACTCGGTGCAGTCATTTCTGTCATGGAAAAAAAAAACGGTTGGTCATTATTACTATGAGAATGATACTTTGAATACACAAGGCTGTGGGAACTAACATGTATGCAAGTATATTGCAACATCAAAATCCATTCCTGTATCATGTTCAATAAAATTGTTACAACTACCTAACATCACATGAATTGCAATCAGAAGATCAATATTCACAGTCTAAACTATCAAACTGAGTGTACAAAACATTAGGAACACGTTTCTAATATCTAATATACACCCCCTTTTGCCCTCAGAACAGTCTCAATTAGTTGGGGCATGGACTCTTCAAGGTGTCGAAAGCGTTCCACAGGGATGCTGGCCCATGTTGACATCGATTCCTCCCACAGTTGTGTCAGGTTGGCTGGATGTCCTTTGGGAGGTGGACCATTCTTGATACACACGGGAAACTGTTGAGCGTGAAAAACCCAGCAGCGTTGCAGTTCTTGACACACTCAAACCGGTGCGCCTGGCACCTACTACCATACCCTGTTCAAAGACACTTAAATATTTTGTCTTTCCCATTCACCCTCTGAACAGCACACATACACAGTCCATAGCAGTGTTCGTATATGCTTATTGGTCATAGTATGGATATAGTTAGCATGCCAAAAGTTCCCAGATGTCGTACTACATTTGCCAAAATACAAAGTATACAAGCAATGGATACTTTTCCCCGTGCTTTTCAGGTCCATAATGCAATTCTTCAGAAAATAGGCATTGCTTCAACAACGTTTTCAGATGAGGAAAATATACAGCCGAAGTCTGATGAAAGCGGATACAAATTTGTTGCTTTAACAAATTATGACAAATATTAAGAAAATGTTGAGCAATGTAATAAAGTAATTACTTTTCAAATTATTTACGTTCTACGTTGGCTGACAATTTGCTAGCTACGCTATCCTTACGAACCGCATTCCCGGTACATACTGTTGTAATGATATGCTATGTTAGCTACCTACTGTAACGTCAGTTGGCTACTAATACATCGGACTGGCCAGTATATTTACTTCATGCTATCTAACTACCCAACATTTATTAACCTTCATTATTCACGTCATTTATAGCTTAGCGAAGTGGTAAAGTGGTTTGGGTGTGTTTGTAAATTTGCTCTGGCTACCTACTCCGATTTCAGAGCACTCGACTGACTGTGCCAGAGCGCAGAATAACTGATGAATTTACGAACGCTCAACACCCGTTTAACGTGGCCGGTGTCAGTAAAAAAAAAAGTGTAATAAATTGTTGCCAGCAGCAACCATTACAGTCACCAACTGTCAGGATCACATGAAAACAGCCTAACCATGTCTGCTAGGGCGAGTACAGTGGTCAGAGTGAGGTGTTCTCTGCGCACTCTGACACTCCAGATTGAATTTTCGAACACACCTGAAGTCCAGCTAGTAATTTGTTATGCTAACAAGCTAGCAAGAGGTTGCATAGCAACAGCATCAACTTCCGGTAGACCGAGTACGCTCAAATGAAAGGATACCGTTCCTTTACAGTATACTAAAATGAACTAATAGTATATAGTAAGTAGTATATACTCATTATGTAGTATACAGTATGTTCCTATGGGTATCCGAACACAGCTCAAGTCTCAATTGTCTCAGAAAATCCTTCTTTAACCTGTCTCCTCCTCTCCATCTAGATAAGTGGATTTAACAGGTGACATCAATAAGGGATCACAGCTTTCACCTGGTCAGTCTATGTCATGGAAAGAGCAGGTGTTCATAATGTTTTGTACACTCCGTGTATATCAAGGATGAGCTGTCGAAGGATTAAATAGCCATGTCTCAGAGTTAATTGACCTTGTCAAAACAAGTGATCATGAATGGGAGGCCAGGTTTGCAGCAGGAGGCTAGCTTACTATCCTATACTATCCTACCAACAAAGCCCTTTGACAAATCCCATCACTGTGGGATACATAAAATAACTGCCAGACTGCATCTGAGGGTGCCAGATAGACAGCAAGTGCTTAGGGCTGCTAGTGTCCAGACAACGTCAGCTCTCATAGTTCAGAGCTGGAAACAAAATGTTAGTGACTGGTGGTACAGACAGCTCAGTCGGTTGGAGCATGGTGCTTGCAACAGCGTAGGGGGTGTGCCAAACATACACACCACTTCATCACTGTAAATTATTTTAAATAAGTGTCTTAAAGACCATATATATGGTCCCTTAGCCCCATCCCTGGCTTACTGTCAGTGTTGTTGAGCCCCATCCCTGGCTTACTGTCAGTGTCGTTGAGCCCCATCCCTGGCTTACTGTCAGTGTCGTTGAGCCCCATCCTGGCTTACTGTCAGTGTCGTTGAGCCCCATCCTGGCTTACTGTCAGTGTCGTTGAGCCCCATCCCTGGCTTACTGTCAGTGTCGTTGAGCCCCATCCTGGCTTACTGTCAGTGTCGTTGAGCCCCATCCTGGCTTACTGTCAGTGTCGTTGAGCCCCATCCCTGGCTTACTGTCAGTGTCGTTGAGCCCCATCCCTGGCTTACTGTCAGTGTCGTTGAGCCCCATCCCTGGCTTACTGTCAGTGTCGTTGAGCCCCATCCCTGGCTTACTGTCAGTGTCGTTGAGCCCCATCCTGGCTTACTGTCAGTGTCGTTGAGCCCCATCCTGGGCTTACTGTCAGTGTCGTTGAGCCCCATCCCTGGCTTACTGTCAGTGTCGTTGAGCCCCATCCCTGGCTTACTGTCAGTGTCGTTGAGCCCCATCCCTGGCTTACTGTCAGTGTCGTTGAGCCCCATCCCTGGCTTACTGTCAGTGTCGTTGAGCCCCATCCTGGCTTACTGTCAGTGTCGTTGAGCCCCATCCTGGCTTACTGTCAGTGTCGTTGAGCCCCATCCTGGCTTACTGTCAGTGTCGTTGAGCCCCATCCTGGCTTACTGTCAGTGTCGTTGAGCCCCATCCTGGCTTACTGTCAGTGTCGTTGAGCCCCATCCCTGGCTTACTGTCAGTGTCGTTGAGCCCCATCCTGGCTTACTGTCAGTGTCGTTGAGCCCCATCCTGGCTTACTGTCAGTGTCGTTGAGCCCCATCCCTGGCTTACTGTCAGTGTCGTTGAGCCCCATCCTGGCTTACTGTCAGTGTCGTTGAGCCCCATCCTGGCTTACTGTCAGTGTCGTTGAGCCCCATCCCTGGCTTACTGTCAGTGTCGTTGAGCCCCATCCCTGGCTTACTGTCAGTGTCGTTGAGCCCCATCCCTGGCTTACTGTCAGTGTCGTTGAGCCCCATCCCTGGCTTACTGTCAGTGTCGTTGAGCCCCATCCTGGCTTAGTGTCAGTGTCGTTGAGCCCCATCCCTGGCTTAGTGTCAGTGTCGTTGAGCCCCATCCTGGCTTAGTGTCAGTGTCGTTGAGCCCCATCCTGGCTTAGTGTCAGTGTCGTTGAGCCCCATCCCTGGCTTAGTGTCAGTGTCGTTGAGCCCCATCCCTGGCTTAGTGTCAGTGTCGTTGAGCCCCATCCTGGCTTAGTGTCAGTGTCGTTGAGCCCCATCCCTGGCTTAGTGTCAGTGTCGTTGAGCCCCATCCCTGGCTTACTGTCAGTGTCGTTGAGCCCCATCCCTGGCTTACTGTCAGTGTCGTTGAGCCCCATCCCTGGCTTACTGTCAGTGTCGTTGAGCCCCATCCTGGCTTAGTGTCAGTGTCGTTGAGCCCCATCCTGGCTTAGTGTCAGTGTCGTTGAGCCCCATCCCTGGCTTAGTGTCAGTGTCGTTGAGCCCCATCCTGGCTTAGTGTCAGTGTCGTTGAGCCCCATCCTGGCTTACTGTCAGTGTCGTTGAGCCCCATCCCTGGCTTACTGTCAGTGTCGTTGAGCCCCATCCCTGGCTTAGTGTCAGTGTCGTTGAGCCCCATCCCTGGCTTAGTGTCAGTGTCGTTGAGCCCCATCCCTGGCTTACTGTCAGTGTCGTTGAGCCCCATCCCTGGCTTAGTGTCAGTGTCGTTGAGCCCCATCCCTGGCTTAGTGTCAGTGTTGTTGAGCCCCATCCCTGGCTTAGTGTCAGTGTTGTTGAGCCCCATCCCTGGCTTAGTGTCAGTGTTGTTGAGCCCCATCCCTGGCTTACTGTCAGTGTTGTTGAGCACCCTTCTTACTTCCATTGTTTGCTGAAGCGCAGAGGTCTATCTGAACCATATTTATGTATCTATACAATGACGGGGTAGGCCGTCATTGTAAATAATAATTTGTTGTTATCTGACTTGCCTAGTTAAATAAATATATCTATCTACTTACACATTGGTGTGGAGCTGGAACTCGTCGGTCTTGTAGCCCACGGCGAAGTTGCTCTGGGTGACCCTGTTCTTCCCGGCCTCGAAGGTCATCTGGTAGCCGGCCAGCCAGCCCTCGTAGCCCACCACCGCCATGCCGTGCACAGCCGTCCCGTTAATGTCATAGTCCACATCGCACCCCAGGTTGATGTGCTCCCTCTTGTAGCCAGTCTTGATCTTACCACTCTTCTTGCTGGAGGTGGGGATATGTGACGAATGGAAGGAAGGAAAAACTTGTGTATGAGGTAATATAGGAATCACAGTGACAGAATGGCAAATACATCCAATAATCTACATTGAGCTGAGCAGGACAAAAAAAAACATGTCAACATGTATTGTGTGATGACATTTATTGCAATGAATTAACATTGTGAAACAATTAAACGCAATCTTCACTGAATTAATTGGATGGCCACTTCTTACCCAGTGTTTGGCGAGAAAGAGGAATCAAACGTCAGTTTAAGCCCTTTGGCCAACTGAAGGGAGAAGGTGAGAGAAAGATGGAGAGGTTAAGAAAGCGTGAAGAAAGCGTGAATGATTCATAAGTAAATTAATTTCCCGAGACAGATGGAAAGATCTATTAAGAAAGCAATATACCTTTTAATTACGGAACAATGCTATGAGCATTTCACCGCTTAATAGGGTGGGGGCCCATAGGGAACTGAGACTCCCACACGAAGAAGACTAAACATGTAAAGTTATGTATATATTGCCTTAAAATATATAATAAATCAAATGAAACAAGTCAGTGAGTGCTGGTATTTTTTATATTTACACGAAGGGATTACTCATTAGCTTATAGCACCCTTCTAACAATTGCAGATTGAAGAAAACAGAGTAGAGTACACCCTGATCTAAAGAACACATAGTCCTGACCTGGTCCTCCAGAGTGATCTCAGTGCCCAGAGTGTTGTCAGTGTTCCACTTCTCAGTGAAGGTCAGTCCGTGCTCGGCCCACTTGTACTTGGTCTCCAGGGCGCCGGCCACTTTGCTCGTCTCTGTGTTGGCAGAGCCCGTGCTGGTGAACTCCTGGGATGGGGGTCAAACAGAGGTCAGTGGTGAGATGTGATCATGTTATTATAGCATCAGACATTATTAGTGAGGATTTGGATGGCTGAGGACCACATTGGCACGTCACAAGTGACGCGGACAATCCGAGAGGTCTTTCACAGGTGTCAATGAGTCAGATAACTAAACAACATGTAAAGTAAAGTGTGTTGTGAAGCACTCATGAAGTGCTTCATGAGCCAAAATAAAAAAAAAAATACCAGAAATTCGCTATACGCACAAAACGCTTATTTCTCTCAAATTTTGTGCACAAATTTGTTTACATCCCTGTTAGTGAGCATTTCTCCTTTGCCAAGATAATCCATCCACCTGACAGGTGTGGTATATCAAGAAGCTGATTAAACCGCATGATCATTACACAGATGCACCTTGTGCTTGGGACAATAAAAGGCCACTCTAAAATGTGCAGTTTTGTCACAACACAATGCCACAGATGTCTCAAGTTTCGAGTGTGCAATTGGCATGCTGACTGAAGGAATGTCCACCAGAGCATTTGCCAGAGAATTTTATGTTAATTTATCTACCATAAGCCACCCCCAACGTCATTTTAGAGAATCTGGCAGTACGTCCAACCGGCCTCACAACTGCAGACCACGTGTACGGCGTCGTGTGGGCGAGAAGTTTGCTGATGTCAATTTTGTGAACAGAGTGCCCCATGGTGGCGGAAGGGGTTATGGTAGGGGCAGTCATAAGCTACGGACAACTAACACAATTGCATTTTATCAATTTCAATGCACAGAAATACCGTGACGAGATCCTGAAGCCCATTGTGAAGCCCATTTTTTTTTTTAAAGGTATCTGTGACCAACAGATGCATATCTGTATTCCCAGTCATGTGAAATCCATTGATTAGGGCATAATACATTTATTTCAATTGACTGATTTCTCATAACTGTAACTCAGTAAAATCTTTGAAATTGTTGCATGTTGCGTTTATATTTTTGTTCATATTTTTGATATGACGGACATATCAAGACTGTTTCAAGGACAGCTTTTTTTCCATCTACGTAACATTGCAAAAATCTGAAACTTTCTGTCCAAAAATGATGCTGAAAAATGTATCTGTGCTTTTGTCACTTCTAGATTAGACTACTGCAATGCTCTACTTTCTGGCTACCTGGATAAAGCACTAAATAAACTTCAGTTAGTGCTAAACACGGCTGCTACAATCTTGACTACAAAAAGCCCAGAGGACCTGAGCCCTAGGACCATTCCTCAGGACTTTTTTTTTTTCTTATGATTTTTAATTTTTTTACAGATAATGGCCATTCCTCCTAGCCTGATGACTCCTTGCTGTCCCCAGTCCACCTGGCCGTGCTGCTGCTCCAGTTTCAACTGTTCTGCCCGCGGCTATGGAACCCTGACCTGTTCACCGGACGTGCTATCTGTCCCAGACCTGCTGTTTTCAACTCTCTAGAGACAGCAGGAGAGATACTAGTAGATAGTAGAGATACTCTGAATGATCGGCTATGAAAAGCCAACTGACATTTACTCCTGAGGTGCTGACCTGTTGCAACCTCTACAACCACTGTGATTATTATTATCTGACCCTGCTGGTCATCTATGAACAGTTGAACATCTTGTCCATGTTCAGTTATAATCTCCACCCGGCACAGCCAGAAGAGGACTGGCCACCCCTAATAGCCTGGTTCCTCTCTAAGTTTCTTCCTAGGTTCCGGCCTTTCTAGGGAGTTTTTCCTAGCCAACGTGCTTCTACACCTGCATTGCTTGCTGTTTGGGGTTTTAGGCTGGGTTTCTGTACAGCTCTCTGTGACATCAGCTGATGTAAGAAGGGCTTTATAAATACATTTGATTGAGTCAGTATACATTTTATGGTGACAGAGGGCTGGATAACAACCTAATTACCAGTCATATAGCAATCAGTCAAGTACCTCTTTTGGCTCCAAGGGTTATACGGACTGCAGTGGAACTTACCAGTCCATTCTCTGACTTTGTTTTCAAGTCCAGCTTGATGAGACCAAAACCTGAAACAAAATTAAATCAAACTGTTGTAATTCCAATATATTCTATGGGTGCTTTTTAAACTGATGATATATTCCTGTTCAGTTCATTATTTCCACTAACATTCCTAGCAATCCGTTAACGCGTGGCTTATATAGTTTTCAGAATAAGCATGCATGTCTTTCCCAGACTTATTTTATCACTTCATAAACACATAGTGCATTTAGAAAGTATTCAGACCCCTTTCTCCATATTTTGCTCCAATAGACTTATTCTAAAATTTCCCCCCTCAATCTACACACAATACCCCATAATGACATCACAATAGCCCATAATGACAAAGCAAAAACAGTTTTTTTTAAATGTTTGCTAATTTATTACATCACATTTACATAAGTATTCAGACCCTTTACTCAGTACTTTGTTGAAGCACCTTTGGCAGCGATTACAACCGTAGTCTTCTTGGGTATGACGCTACAAGCTTGGCACACCAGTATTTGGGGAGTTTCTCCCATTCTTCTCAAGCTCTGTCAGGTTGGATGGGGAGCATCGCTGCACAGCTGTTTTCAGGTCTCTCCAGAGATGTTAGATCGGGTTCAAGTCCAGGCTCTGGCTGGGCCACTCAAGCACATTCAGAGAATTGTCCCGAAGGCACCTCAGCAATGTTTTGCCTGTGTGCTTAGGGTCGTTGTCCAGACGTGTTTTGGTACCCTTCCCCAGATCTGTGCCTCGACACAATCCTGTCTCGGAGCTCTACGGACAATTCCTTCGACGTCATGTCTTGGTTTTTGCTCTGACATGCACTGTCAACTGTGTGACCAAATGACGTCCAATCAATTGAATTTACCACAGGTGGACTCCTATCAAGTTGCAGAAACATCTCAAGGATGATCAATGGAAACAGGATGCACCTGAGCTCAATTTCAAGTCTCATATCAAAAGGTCTGAATAATTATGTAAATAAGGTATCTGTTTTATATTTGTAATAAATGTGCAAACATATCTAAAAACCTGTTTCCGCTTTGTCATTATGGGTATTGTGATGTCATTATGGGTATTGTGTATAGATTAATGAGGATTATTTAATCCATTTCAGCATAAGGCTGTAACGTAATAAAATGTGGAAAAAGTCAAGGGGTCTGAATACTTTCCGAATGCACTGTATTCCACTGTTCAATAAATCCCTCCCTGAGAAATACCAGTTTAGCCTATCACCCATCCACTACATAACATTGAGAAATACCAGTTTAGCCTATCACCCATCCACTACATAACATTGAGAAATACCAGTTTAGCCTATCACCCATCCAGTACATAACATTGACAGATTGAGTTTATTGATTTGATGTGGTTTCTACTAGGGCTGTGACGATACCAGTATCACAATATTTTTTTTTACATAAGTGTGACTCAGGATGACAACGTAACGATGCTTTGGTTTCCAACATCAGGGCTGTTTTCCTAAAGAAGTTAAATCTTTGTTTCCTTGCCACGATACTAATGAGTATTGCGATACTGGTATCTTCCCGGCCATAGTTTCTACTACACTAGAGTACATTGTCACTTCAGGCACGGTTCACCGCCCCAGCTTCCTTCCCATCCATCTCTGGGAGGAAGTGTGCTGGTTGTCCCACCCTCGCCTGGGGGAATTTACCTGGGAATCCCCATAATAAGGCCTAGGCCTCAATAGCTCTGTACAGCTGTGTGTCTCTCAGTCAATAAACTGCCTAAGGACAGCCATTCTAAACTAGAGAGCTTACCAAATGGCTATAACACTAGGGCTAGGACGACTACAGTCCACTCCTGATTCTCTGCAGGACAGGAGCAAAGGCTGAGTTGAAGAATGATCTAGAAAATAGTGGGTAGTAAGTAGTACTGCTCAGTGCTCACCGTATCCCTTGGTAAAGACATCCTTGGCAGACTTGCCAAGGTCAACATAGGTAGGAGGAACGGCCATTATCTGTAAAAAAAAAAAAAAGAAATCATAAGAAAAAAAAAGGAGACAGCTTTGTGTTAGGCTACTGCTTAGCACAAAGCTCTGCGAGATGGGGCAATGGCATACATAAAGCATTATCAGTGTGCTGGGCCTTCACTGACACAGCAACTGAGGAGAGAACACTGTGTGTGGGAGAGGAGAGGATTGAGGTCATTGATGGATGGGGTGGGCCGGTAGGGGGAGGGGCAGGCAGACATGCCTGACACATCTGCCTGAACGGACTAACCTGTTTGCTCTGACTCATCAGAAAAACAGAGCTGTGCTTGCCTTGCCGGGCTAGAGATTCCACTACAGCAGCCAAACCTAATGCACTGGACTGACAGCCAAATTAAAATGCAAAACACAGAAGGGCCAGCTGATGAATCAATGAGTGATTTCTGAACGGAAAGGCCCATGTGTTGTTGTATTTGTTAGATGACCTCAACTCCACTCCTGCTATAAGAGACTCTGAGGGCAGAGACTTCAATGTTGAGTAACAGGAGGGGAAAAATCTGCTTGTTGCAGATTCCAAGTAGTATGTCGGCATTGATTGTGCTTTTTAGTCCAAGACTAGGCTTAAACTGGAACACTTGCCCTCTACACACGTGTGCACAATGCTAATTTGCTAATGGCTATTTTGTACATCAGCGCACGCCACATAGCCTACAGCCTCGATCACTTCCATTCAAACACTATTTAATAGAATATTAATGATAATGAAAACACCTTTCACCCTGTCGTACACTGAACAAAAATATAAATGCAACATGCAACAATTTCAAAGATTTTACTGAGTTACAGTAATTAGTCAATTTAAATAATTTCATTAGGCCCTTATCCATGGATTTCACATGACTGGGAATAAAGACATTAGTTGGTCACAGATACCTTAAAATAAAGAGGTAGGAGAGTGGATCAGAAAACCAGTCAGTATGTGGTGTGACCACCATTTGCCTCATGCAGCTCAACACATCTCCTTCGCATAGAGTTGATCAGGCTGTTGACTGTGGCCTGTGAAAAGTTGTCCCATTCCTATTCAATGGCTGTGCGAAGTCGTTGGATATTGGCGGGAACTTGAACACGCTGTCGTACACATCGATTCAGAGCATCCCAAACGTGCTCAATGGGTGACATGTCTGGTGAGTATGCAGGCCATGGAAGAACTGGGACGTTTTCAGCTTCCAGGAATGTTGTATACAGATCCTTGCGCTATAGGTCCGTGCATTATAATGCTGAAACATGAGGTGATGGCAGCGGATGAATTCACGACAATGGGCTTCAGGTACTCGTCACAATATCTCTGTGCATTCAAATTGACATCGATACAATCCAATTGTGTTCGTTGTCCGTAGCTTAATCTGTTCACAACGTTGACATTAGCAAACCGGTCGCCCACACGACGCAATGCACGCTGTCTGCCATCTGCCTGGTACAGTTGAAATCGGGATTCATCAGTGGCCATCGATGGTGAGCATTTGCCCACTGAAGTCGGTTACAACGCAGAACTGCAGTCAGGTCAAGACCCTGATGAGGATGACGAGCATGCAGATGAGCTCCCCTGAGAAGGTTTCTGTAAAACGATGTTGGAGGTGGCTCATGTTAGAGAAATTAACATTAAATTCTCTGGCAATAGCATACCGAACGGCACGCTCACTCGAAACTTGAGACATCTGTGGCATTGTGTTGTGACAAAACTGCACATTTTAGAGTGGCCTTTTATTGTCCCCAGCACAAGGTGCATCTGTGTAATGATCATGCTGTTTAATCATCTTCTTGATATGCCACACCTGTCAGGTGGATGGATTATCTTGGTAAACGAGAAATGCTCACTAGCAGTGACGTAAACAATTTGTGCACAAAATGAGAAATAAAATATAATAATGTGCGTATGGAACATTTCATTTCAGCTCATGAAACATAGGACCAACACTTTACATGTTGCGTGTATATTTTAGTTCAGTGTAAATGCATGGTTTAGTGACACCCAAAACGAATTATTACACATCTCTCATTTCTACACGCTTTGAAATTCAGTGGGGCGGCAGGTAGCCTAGTGGTTAGAGCATTGGGCCAGTAACCGAAAGGTTTCTGGATCAAATCCCAGAGCTGACAAGGTATAAATCTGTCGTTCTGCCCCTGAGCAAGGCAGAACGACAGATTGTTCCACGGGCGCCGAAGACGTGGATGTCGATTAAGGCAGCCCCCCGCACCTCTCTGATTCAGAGAGGTTGGGTTAAATGCGGAAGACACATTTCAGTTGAATGCGTTCAGTTTTTAATACGAGCCATCTTCAGTGACCAAGAGGCACTCGCTCGAAAGGAACCACAGGAGGGGACAGGAAGTGTCAGGCATTCCAGAATACAAATACACAAAGATTACACAAATACACACAGATTACACAAATACACACACAGGATGGAGCACTGAACCTTTCAGGATCATTATTGATGGGAGAGGTTAGAATATTAGGTCATCCAGAGATGAATGTCAGTGGAGTCTTGAGGAATGTACTAGCTAGTCTACATAACAGGGTCTTCAAGGAAAGCCACACAATGTGTCCTTCTGGTCCCTCTTGGGATAGAAATACTCCATTGCACAAAGTCAATGAAATCTCATCAGACGATAGCTTTTACTATAGCTCGATTTTTTTGGGGGGGGTTTGTTGCGTTACTTCATTTTCAAATAAGCATATCTGAACAGAAATACCAAGGGAACACCGAGTGACAGGACCTTGAGATAGGAGAATGATCATGCAGTCAATTGAGAGCGTTAGCATGGATGCATTAGACCCGTTCCACATGCACTAGAGATGGAAATGCAATGGAAATGTTTTCCCCCCCAGACAGCTGTCACAGAATCTGCAACCTGCTGCCTGGTACGAGCAGTCCCTCTGCCTGCCTGATGTCCAAAGGGTTATGCAACAAGGCGGCAGAAACATCACTGCTTGTGCTTTAACATCAGTAGCTTACTTGCTAACTAAGTAGCAGACCAGATAGCTGCTGAGGCAATTTGGTGGACCCAGCCGGGGACAAGCGCATACACGGCACATTTACTAGCTATAGCCAGCGGTGCTTGACTCAAACTGCAGAGAACAGTACCTAAACTCATGCAATCCAAATAATAACGCGTCGGGGTTATGGGATAGTTACCCGTGGCTAGCTAGCCAGATAGCTGTCTGATCAGGCCAGCTAGCTGTATGCTGATCACCGTTTCTCCTCCGGGGACTGAATCTAACGCAACGTTTACCGATTTGCGTTGGCGGATGGTCTACCGACTCAAGCCAAGAGGTCAATGTCTTTCACAATTAGGTGACCCCCCCCATCGCACGCCACACTATTAGCTACATGTCAACATACCTCTCTGTCGGTGCTTTCCAATCGTGCCTGGGGAGATTCCTGTCCACTAGACACCGGGAGGGGGCGAGAGGAGGTGCCACCGCGTTAAAACACGCTAGAAGTCAAGCAAGTGCATTGGGTGGGGTGGGGAGAGGCATGACTCATTTGACGTCGGCATAGCGCATCATCGGTAAGACGTTAAAACCCCGCCGCCGTTAACAACCGATCTGGAATCAGCTCGTCCCCACCCGCGTCCCGCATTATCTGTATCCCCGGCAGATCCTGTCTGTTTCACACAGTTTATACCATTCAAATGGTGCATATTGTGAAGGCTTTTTTTTTCTGTGGAAGTCTTATCATGCTGTTGATATTTTGAACTTGTTTTGTTGTTGTCATATACAAATCACCTCAGTGCCAGTTTTCATGCGGTTTTCTGCACTCTTGTGAGCCTTATGAGTGTAGTGTATGGCAGCATGGGTGCAAAGCTTTTTTTTGTGTGAAATAGTGTGTAACTTGTTTTCACAGAATAGCGTGGAAGTGGTTGCGTGGAACCCTGCCAAACCCCATGACTTCCTGTCATAGTTAGGGTGCAGCTGGCAGCACATACCTCCAGGTATTATCTAGTGAAAATAACTACACTGTGATACCGTCTACAGCAGATCATTTTTTATGTCCGATTAGTTCTATTATGCTCAAGATAACATATTTATATGTTTATATATATATATAAATTAAATCACTGGTTAGAGTACGTGTCTATAGGCACACAGGTGACCCAGGAAGTAGAAATGCACAGCTAGGCCAATGGAGAGCATATAGTCCCCATATATGTCTCCCTTTATCGAATTATGTTCTTATGCTGCTGCGAAATAGGCAAAATACCCTACAAATAAAGACATTTGGAAAGCTGTTTGTTTTGCAAGCATTTATGAACATTTGCAATCTCAGCCAGATGTGCTAGAGTGGCTTCTAGGAAGCTTAGTAGCACTACAATAATACAATACAATACACACACTTCAGAGGACAAAAGGGACCATGAAACTGCCTAATCAAAGAACCAAAGGAGAGGCCCACACACTGAATGAGGGCATGGGAGAAGCTTTGAGCTGTTTTGGCCAGTAGGTGTCAGTGTAATCAATGTAATGTGACTCCTCTCTGTTTCCAGAAAGCACAGTGAAAGTCTCCTCAGAATACAACAAAAAGGGCAACTAAGAACTTAAAATTAATTTTGTTCTCTGGTGTAAGCTGTCCATCGTGACAGAAGTACTGGATCTACAATTCGTTTTTTCACATATTTTGATATCTGAATATTTTGGGCAATGCTGCTTATGCTATGAAGGATTCTTCAGTACTGTTCCTGTGGTTTGTTTCTCTGATAATTTGATATGTTGTGGTAGTCAGACACTCTCGAAATATTCATATAGTTATTTGATTGATTAGAAAATGTTAGTTACTGTATGACCTTAAACAATTTGTTTTTCATTTTTTTTTCTTCTCCAATTTGATTTCAATATTAATCATAAGATGAATATACTGCTAAAAATAACATATACTGTTGGGTTTTAGCTCAGTTGAAAAGAGTAAGGAAAATGTATTTCTCTGACTAATAAACACACTAATATCACATAAAATAGCAACACCTCAAATTAAATAAAAAGCCTCAGCATTTTGAAATAATTTATGTTAACATTCTTATACTGTCAGTCAGAAAACAACAACTACTATGAAAATGATTTAAGTGCTTATGTAGCTACATAACTATCTGATAAATTCTTTAAATTTGCCTTCATCTTAATAGCAACATTTCAATTGTTATTTTAATTGATAATACCTTAAGTGGCATTTATGTTATTTCTTTTGAGCTAATTATTAGAAGTAAACAGGAGCTGTTTTTTGTCATTTAATTGATGTTATAATTGACTAATTCCAAGATAATATCCTGCAGTGTTTGAGGCAGTTCTTTTGTGATTCTTCTTTTCCTTAAGATGGCTTGAAGTAAGTCATGTCAGTAAACAATAATTATTTATGTTAATTATAACAGCAGAGCAGCTATAAAGCGCATGATTTATAACTAACAAACAGTCTGTCATTGACGCAGAGACTATATTTATTTATTTACCAACAGTGACTGATTGTTTTAATCAATTCAAGTTAAAGCTACAATCCTTAGTTGCTACATACATTTTTGGACTTATAAATATACATATATATATCCATTGATTCTTGAAGAATATAACTTATAAATGTCTCATGAGCTTAGTTCAACTGTCGTACCCCATCAGAACCCACAATATAAGCTTGTTTTACTCCAATGTTTGTAAACATTGTGAATGTAAACAAACACTGTATAGCCTCAAAACATGGTTTAAACTCAAATTATTATATCATGGATAGTTAGTCATTGCATCCATAGCTCTGGCTATGAATTTAAGAGTGGTTGCATTTCTTAGTTTTTTACCAAAACAGAAGTGGTTTTGTTATTGCTAATATTAAGGATTAGGGCTTTTAGGTATTTCCTTAAATTCTTGATCTGCTCATTTGTCTCGAACAATGCATAATTGCATGTTGTTGTTCTTGTGTCATTGTATCCTGAATCACATTTTACCAACAATTTATCATTTGTCGCCTTTCAGTCGCCTGCAGATGAAGCCAAATTCATTTAAAAATTATCCTCAAGTAATATCTGGATTCTCCTTTCATCCCCACGCATCAAAGCCAACCAATTCAAACAGCCATCACCAACTGCCAATCACGTGTCTAAAGATGACAAACACAACAGAAAATACTAATCAACCCAGGACCCGCATCTACAAAGTAAATAAAGAAATTATAAACAGATGCCATAATTTACAACATATGGATAAATAAAGCACTATGTCCTGTTTTTCAAAACAGCGGTTGAAGCGATGTCCAAAACCCTCCCATCCAACCAAGCCTCTCATGAGTCAATGACTTCACTGGAGGCTGATGTATGTCGATGCTTTTTCCATTTTGCACCCAGACTCTGGTTATGGTTGTATAAATCATTTTATTTTCCCCAAGTTCCTACTCAAACAGCCGCTCTCCAAAGACCTTCTGACTTTCAGAAACGATGGGCAATGATTGAATATGGTAACTGACGTTTCTGAAGATGCGATGGTTTATTGTCTCCACTTTTCTAAAGTAAAACATCATTTCTATCAATGATTGAATATGGTAACTGACGTTTCTGAAGATGCGATGGTTTATTGTCTCCACTTTTCTAAAGTAAAACATCATTTCTATCAATGATTGGAAATGGTTTTTTTAGAGAGGGGGTGACACAGAATACAATAAGTAGTTATTAGGAGATTCAGTCAATCTTTTCTGGACTTCTTGGCTTTTTGAAATCCCATCGTCCACTGTTGGCTGCCCTGCCCTAAGCACATAAAGTTAGTGATGCCAAAGATGAGCTACAACAATCTGAAAGGTGTACTTTGAAAGGCTTCGTTTTTTTTCTTCAGTTCAACGTCACAGAAGTTGTTAACATTACAGGGGGGGGAAAGATACGTGTGTTTCCTGGCTGAACTTTGGTAGAAGGTACGAGATGTCAAGGCTTGACTGTGGTCGAAGCTGATCTCGCATATGTACAAACACACACACACATTTGAGCCTTGAGTCACTCTTGCTATGCCTGCTTTGTTTTGTTTTGTTTTGTTCTAAGTGTGAGAGTCTGAGATCTTTATCTAGCTACCATGCACTGTAGTCCAAGGAATGCAGTAAGATGGGTAACAGACATGTTTCACAGTAGTGGAGAGATCTGTGCTGATAATTGGGTATGCTCAGATGCACCTTTTGCCAGTATAGAACAAGCTTTGTTGTGGGAACAAAAGTATTTCTGCAATCGCCCACTTTCTATTTCCCAAAATCACCTGGCAGTGTAACACTGTGGTAATAATTCCATAGATATGTTATCAATCTTTCTGTTTACTACTAGAAACATATGAAGGGCCAATGTGTCTAGATGAATATTTTCAACACGAATCTGTGCTTTTGATCAACTGATCATTCAAACAATTATGCCATTGATAATAACACCACAGGTTTGGCTGAGAAAAGGGAGAGATGTTCAGCATTGAAGTTACTGAACAACCGCTATAAAGTTTATCAGCGAGGCCTGCACCTCACTGCACCCAACATCAACATGTGTACTGAATATGTGATCATCTAATCAACAGATTCTCCATACTCTCCCCCCCAGGTGTCTGCACATCAAAGGGGCAAACGATGGAATGGTATCTCTATGCCTGCACTTACTACTGTGAACAAGCCTGCTTTTAACCTCCTAGACATGGCCAAGAAGAAACCTAGGAAATTGAATTCCATTACTCTACCGCTGCCTGGTTGATGTGTTGGTACCATTTGCAACCTTTAGGTAAGGTTGGACCACAAATTAAATAAAGAAACAAAGAAACAAAGCCCTAATTAAGATTCATTATCAAGTAAATACTACAATACTTTGACGAGATGTAGCACAGAGAAAGAACAATATTAATAAATCACACTCAACCCTTTTGAAATTAACATATTTTCAAACACAGCCAACAGCAAGCGAGAGGCCGTAATGGATGATAACTTCCAGACTGTTATGCAGTGGAAACAAGCGTTTTGCTTGTTGTGTAACACCTTCCTGAGACATGTGCAGCTCCTTGATCTAAAGTGTAAAGAAATCAGACAGCAAAAAAGGAGATGTCTACTCCAAGGCTTGGCATATGTGCTAGCTTTGAGGAGATAGACAGGAAACCTTAAATGCCAGGCTTGCGTCTCTGAATAACCAACATACAGTACATCCTCAGACCGTCTTGTCACATCCAAGCAACCCTAAATATAAACACTTCTTATAAACATGCATCATTGCTTTTCCCCTCAGTATGAGAAATATCACTCTCAGTCCATCATCTCTTATAGTTCTGAGGAGGAGACGAAGTGTTCCCCAAAGGCCCCAATAGATCCCCTTTATTAATTCTGGTCCTGGATAACGAAATGATATACATTTTTTAACATGATGTATTTTTGTCTTTGTTGTTCGAGTCACTATGGACTGTAAAAGCCAACTTTATTGTTGGTGCATCTTTGGCTTGCTCAGTGTGAGAATAGCACATTTACAAAACTCTACATAGTTATCTCTTCCCCCCCAAAAACTGTAACTGCTCAGCCCTGACAAAATATATTTTTTAAACTGCACTTTGGAGCAAATGCGTGAAAACCAAGAGTCCGCAAACACCGTGCAACTACAACCACTTCTCCACCAACCACCATTCAAGACCAATACATCATATCAGTAGTAAAGATAAGAGATCTATCTAGCCTCAATTAATGTTTTCAGTTGTTCCAGTTTAGAAAATCAAGAGAAATAACATGTGTGGTGAATCTTTTTGCTGCCGTTGCCAGAGCAACCCTGTAATCTAGCCCATCATAAAACCAAGACTGATTTGGTTTAGCGCTTCCAGGGTGCCATCGCTTTAAATTACATTCAGCCAATCAGAAGGCCTGGGAGAATAACGTTTGTTCCCAAGACTGACTCACAACTAGATGATATACTGTGAGAAGCAGCCCATTCAAATCTATTTCTCACACATATGCAGACAAACTCTCACCAAACTCTCACTCTCCCAAATACAGGGTTGACTTTCCCCTGTCATTACAGGGAGTAGGTTAGTTGACCATGAATCACACTCTTCAAGGGTCATTGTTTCTTTTCTGCAAGGATATAACTACCACACTATCATCGCAACATCATCCTCCAGCTTCCTGTGTAACACAGTCATAGATTTGCCTCCTGATAGTAGTTCCATGTAGTAACATCCCAGATTAAAGAAAATCTCAGCTACATGAACCCCGGACATCATAAAAATGAGAATAGAGTGTGAGCATTTGCATTTTAATGAGTTGCTAAAAGATGTGTCAATCATTCAATAGGCATCAGTGTACATTACCTTTTTTTCAAATCAGTTCAGCACCAGTTTGGACATCCAATCTCTGTTCTCAGTCTCTGAATCAAGTCAAAAACATCAAAGCCTGAAGTTTAGGAATCTAAAGTCGTTTCAATCTCAGAACGTTTCCCGCAGCCTTTCATAGGTTGCCAAACATTTATTTGTTTTGGATTAGTTGAATTAACCCCGCCTTTCCCAGTGTCACACAGAATAGCCCCAGTCGCGGCGAAAAGATTACAAGGCCCTCCCCTCGTATATCCAGCTCAACGACCGTATTGTACCGTACACAGCGGCAAAATATTTAATATCACTGGATAATATTTCGTTTTTGTTTGACAAGTAAATGGCCCTCTGAGCTGACAGTTCCCATGAGCACAGACCTGTACCCTTAGTGTCACCGTGGCAAAATGTTCATGCTATCTTGACTTTACTGTACTTAAAGCTCTACGATATAATGTGTAAGGGCACCAAAGAAACTGTTAAGTATTTTGAGTCCCAAGGCATTGAGTAGATTGGGCTGTTATCATTCAATGTAAAATAAATTAGAGATGATTAAATTATGAATTATAGATATATATTTTTTTTGAGGGGGAAATTTGGAGATGATTTCTATAAGTGTCTTGGTAATTAACATATAATCAAACGCCCCAATGGGTGTCATAGCATTATTGTATTGGAAAGTGGTTCGCTATCGAGGAAAAAAGGTTGGGGGATTAAAAGAAAACACAAAGGCAGACTCATCACTTGAGGCATAATTCTTTTGGCGTCAATATCTTTTCACATGACAAAAGTCATGATGAAAATGATGTGTGAGTATGTAATGTATTAGTGTTCCAACTATCCAATTGTTTTTATAGCTATATCTCTTTCCATGGGTAAGAAAAATATATCTGTTGCAGGGAATTGGGATCAATCCCAGATGGGACCAAATCATTTTTCAAAATGTGGTAAAAATGAATCCCTTGGCTTCTAATATATCACTATAGCACATGCAAGTTTAGTTTGAGAGAACTTTCCTTAGAATGCTCACGCAGAGACACAGACAAGAACAATGATTAAGACTTTAAAGCACTGTTCCTAATTAATCATATCACACCAAAAACAGAACAAATCACATATTTTCTTTTGTTGAAATTCGAAAGTTGGCATTGTGCTCTCTGAGCATGAGCTGTGATTTTTACGGTCATACAACGGGGGCAAAAATCAAGTGTTTGTCCATCGATAGACAAGACCAGGTTGGTAATGTACAACCAGTTCCCACTAATTCCCTTCTTGTTCCTCAAGGGGTCAGCCTTATTCATTTTGCTGAGTCCTTGGTCCTGTCACTTATGAAGTATCTCACTGACCAGTTCCACACAGCACATTGGTAAAACAAACATGTTCTGCAGTTGACATGTTCACTACTTTGTGCCAATGGCGCAAATCCATGTAAATAATATGGAACACAAAAGAGCTCTCGTCAGCCTACATGGATTAGCACCACTGGCACAGCCATGTACAGTATATGTAGCTACGGTGGTTTCGTTCCATCACACGTCTCATCGTCATTTACTTAGCCTTCACACCACTAATTCTGTCCCTGAGTGAGAAGGCAAGTCTGATCCTCGGCTTGCACCACTCCTCAGGCAGCCAATTAGCAACAGCTCTCTTAGTATTTTCCTTGTGTTTCCACGGCTTTTGCCGGCTGGTTAAATAAATCTGGGACGTTTTCTTTCTTTCTTTTTCTTCTTCTGTGCGACACTCCCCACTTCTGACCTTGGCTTCAGAGAGGATGCTTGGAGCCCAGTCTCTCATAATGCTTGGAAATGAACACGAACACACAGAGGAGAATGCAGTGTGTTCTTTATGATCCTGCGCTTGTAATAATCTCCCCACACTTTCAATCTATTCACTTGTAAACACTACTGGTGCTGGCAGGATAAAGAGCTGAAAGCCCACTCCTTTGTTCATCTTCATGCTATTATTATTTTATGAATGGCTCGTATCAATTGCTTCTTGGGTCAGACAAAAAAACTGTGCAGAGCACAAGGGGGACAAGTTATAACTTTTTCTCTATTCCTTTTCATGTTGATTGCTACTCATGTAGGATCTTTGTGGATGTCTTGTCTTGAAGTGAGACCCTGTGAACAGGAGTTTAATGGGGAGGTCCGGTCCCCCCTGAGGATCGGCCATGCGGTCTGCCAAGTCATCTCATTAGCCTAAAGAAGGAATAACAGCGCTCAGAGCACACAAACAATTGGTACCCAGATCATTGGCGTGTGCGTGTGCGTGTGCCTACATGCGTGTGCGTGTGTGTGAGACTAAGCATGTATTCCCTTGATCGATGTATACATCCTCTGCTTTGCCACATCAGTCCACTAACAGCGGAAAAAAACCCATCCTGGAATCTGCTGTTAACCGTCAACTCCAAAGATCCAACCCGCCCACTCACCACTAGAAGGCGACCACCGTGAACTCACACATTTAATAGCTGTGCCATAAGTCCTGTGAAAGGCCACTCGGATCTTTTTCTATCTATGACATTCATTTTTTTTTTCTTCACTCTCCAAACCAAGAAAAAGAAACAATGCAATTGCGGAATTATAACTGTAATTATTTCATTGGTTGTGATGTTCGACGCTGTAGCGAGATGGCTTATTTAGGTGGCTTTCTAAGGGACGCCATCTCCATGCACTTTCAGAAGCTGAAGTAGTAACAAAAGTAAATCACCAGTGTGCGCAGGTGTGCGTGGCGCGTCTGATTTGTGCAGCGATATAATACGCCACTTAACTACACTGTAATAACTATACAGTTAAAAAGTGGTCCCGTATCTTCTTGTTAGTTGTTCTCACTGTACCACTGTTGCCACTCCACTAACGTGCTGAAGTACATTCATTCCTATTGGGTTTCCTGACGTCCCGCTGATGCTTGAGGCCCCCCTGACTTCCATTAATGGTTTGACTGGGGAAGGGAGTCAGGGGGGCCTCGGGCATCAGCCTTCAGCTGCCCGCCTCTGTGGTCAGAGCCTGCTGCTGGCCCACCAGGGCTCTCACGCTAGTCCTTTACCTCTAAAGGGGCACAAGCCCCAGAGCCCTGGCCACACACACACACAAAGTCATACACACACACACAAGGTGATATATACTGTACATAAACACATACACATATGACACATGGTGATACATACAGACACACACACATACAGATTCAAGTACACGCAAATACACATGTAGGAGCTTTATGCTCACACAAGCACGTAGAGCACACACATTTTCATACATTCATACACAAGTGTTTCTTTTCAATGTAAAATGTGACCTAAATCCTGAGGGACAGACTGTAAAGAGAACATATCAAAACCAAATCAGATGTGACTTTGAAGATTGATTAGCAATTGAATGAAGCTCATCTGAGTCAATGACACTCAAGCAACAATCCAGAGTGTTTATTAGCAGAGACTGATGAGGTTAAATTAGGGCTTTCATGGTATCTGTGATGTAGTTAGATGGTGCCTGGGTAAAAAAAACGTAATCAGGAAGAGTTATTTAACCACCCACAGCAGACCTTTCTCGACTGTGGTAACAAGACAAACCGTTAATATCATGTTAGGTACAGAGGCAAGGCTGATTCATGATTCTAATATCATGTTAGGTACAGAGGCAAGGCTGGGATGATTCATGATTCTAATATCATGTTAGGTACAGAGGCATGGCTGGGATGATTCATGATTCTAATATCATGTTAGGTACAGAGGCAAGGCTGGGCTGATTCATGATTCTAATATCATGTTAGGTACAGAGGCAAGGCATGGCTGATTCATGATTCTAATATCATGTTAGGTACAGAGGCAAGGCAAGGCTGATTCATGATTCTAATATCATGTTAGGTACGGAGGCAAGGCTGGGCTGATTCATGATTCTAATATCATGTTAGGTACAGAGGCAAGGCATGGCTGATTCATGATTCTAATATCATGTTAGGTACAGAGGCAAGGCTGGGCTGATTCATGATTCTAATATCATGTTAGGTACAGAGGCATGGCTGATTCATGATTCTAATATCATGTTAGGTACAGAGGCAAGGCTGGGCTGATTCATGATTCTAATATCATGTTAGGTACAGAGGCAAGGCTGATTCATGATTCTAATATCATGTTAGGTACAGAGACAAGGCTGGGCTGATTCATGATTCTAATATCATGTTACGTACAGAGGCAAGGCATGGCTGATTCATGATTCTAATATCATGTTAGGTACAGAGGCAAGGCATGGCTGATTCATGATTCTAATATCATGTTAGGTACAGAGGCAAGGCTGGGCTGATTCATGATTCTAATATCATGTTAGGTACAGAGGCAAGGCTGATTCATGATTCTAATATCATGTTAGGTACAGAGGCAAGGCATGGCTGATTCATGATTCTAATATCATGTTAGGTACAGAGGCAAGGCAAGGCTGATTCATGATTCTAATATCATGTTAGGTACAGAGGCAAGGCTGGGCTGATTCATGATTCTAATATCATGTTAGGTACAGAGGCAAGGCTGATTCATGATTCTAATATCATGTTAGGTACAGAGGCAAGGCATGGCTGATTCATGATTCTAATATCATGTTAGGTACAGATTCAAGGCAAGGCTGATTCATGATTCTAATATCATGTTAGGTACAGAGGCATGGCTGATTCATGATTCTAATATCATGTTAGGTACAGAGGCATGGCTGATTCATGATTCTAATATCATGTTAGGTACAGAGGCAAGGCAAGGCTGATTCATGATTCTAATATCATGTTAGGTACAGAGGCAAGGCTGGGCTGATTCATGATTCTAATATCATGTTAGGTACAGAGGCAAGGCTGGGCTGATTCATGATTCTAATATCATGTTAGGTACAGAGGCAAGGCAAGGCATGGCTGATTCATGATTCTAATATCATGTCAGGTACAGAGGCAAGGCAAGGCTGATTCATGATTCTAATATCATGTTAGGTACAGAGGCAAGGCAAGGCTGATTCACACACTTTAGCGCAAATCAAATCTACAATTTTGTTAATTAAAATCTCTGAAATTAAAGCTATGCATGTCAGTGATCTTAGTGTACTGTTGTGAAGTTGTGTGGAGGTGCCCAAAAAAGCTGCACTTAAAATATTTCTTTTTTAAATAGAATTGCAACATTGGCATGTTGGCACAAGTTCAACAAGTAACGGAATAAATTCAACGAGGGGAAAAGGTGCTGTAGAAAAAGTACCTTTCCACTGAAGCAAAGATTGTGCCACATCTTTGTACAAACGTACATCGTTGTTTCAATCTAGTGTATCTTTAAATAGCAGTGTGTGTGTGTGTGTGTGTGTGTGTGTGTGTGTGTGTGTGTGTGTGTGTGTGTGTGTGTGTGTGTGTGTGTGTGTGTGTGTGTGTGTGTGTGTGTGTGTGTGTGTGTGTGTGTGTGTGTGTGTGTGTGTGTGTGTGTGTGAGTACGTGTATATGTGTGTGCACGCACGCACGCCTGTGTGTGTGGAAGGAGCGAGGAGTGAATGGCTTGGCTCCACATCAAAGGCCCCTGCAAGACTCTGCATTAACGAGGCCCTTTGTTTCCTGCCTCACAGATTACAACAGGTTTCCCCCTCCACTGCAATGGTTCAGGCTCTGCTAAGGAGAGCACAGTAACCTCAGGACCAAGGCCCTTTCCTCAGTAACAGCCAACACTACAGCCCTGTAGAGTAGGGGAGGGTCAGGGTAGAACAGTCATCACAATACCCTACTCATAGAAATGAATAAGGATCCTTGTGATCCAACTACTATCCCTACATCTGGTCCATAGCAGATTCACCCATCCATAAACCTTCCCTATCCCTCATTAACTCTGCAAACAGCAAATGGCTGCTCCTTCAGCAAACGTTGTGTGATGTGAGACAGTTTGGGATGCGTCCCAAGTGACACCCTATTCCTTATACAGCGTACTACTTTTGACCAAAGCCCTATGGGCCCTGGTCAGAAGTAGCGCACTATATAGGGAATAGAACGCCATTTGGAACATAGAGGTATGGTAGGTCCCATCAGAGAGCATTTTTAATGAGCCAGTCCAGCTCTTTTTAACTGTAACATATTTAGAAGCGCGTGAGCCAAAGCAAGAACCTCTCCAATAATGGTTCGCTGCTTTCTTCTCCTCAAAAGAAGTCCTCCCTTAACTCAAAACCAGGCAGAAGGTTAGCTTACTTTTTACATAGCATTTTACCTGCCTTCTAAAACTTTTTGTGAAATGATTGGTCCAGCGTTTAAAGTAACAGTCCTTTATTTTAGCACATTGCGTAAGTCACTGTTACGTTCCTTATGGCTCCTCTTCTGTGTTAATTATCTTCAGTTTGGCTCGGCCTTCACAGCGTACTCAGAGGGGACATATGCTGTATCAATAATGTAGACTTCGGAGATGTATTCAAATAGCGTTTGTGTAAAAGTCCTAGATATAACGTCTAAAAACTGTCCTGCATTCTGGAGGAGATGAACAGACAGACACGCCTTTTTCATCAAACTCCAGTTTAGAAAAAGAGAGAGAACTGACCAGGTCACAGTGACAATGTAGTAACCATGTACACATCCCAAATGGCACCCTATTCCCTATATAGTGCACTATCTTGACCAGGCACCCTATTCCCTATATAGTGCACTACCTTGGCCAGGCACCCTATTCCCTATATAGTGCACTACCTTGACCAGGCACCCTATTCCCTATATAGTGCACTACCTTGACCAGGCACCCTATTCCCTATATAGTGCACTACCTTGGCCAGGCACCCTATTCCCTATATAGTGCACTACCTTGGCCAGGCACCCTATTCCCTATATAGTGCACTACCTTGACCAGGCACCCTATTCCCTATATAGTGCACTACCTTGACCAGGCACCCTATTCCCTATATAGTGCACTACCTTGACCAGGCACCCTATTCCCTATATAGTGCACTACCTTGACCAGGCACCCTATTCCCTATATAGTGCACTACCTTGACCAGGCACCCTATTCCCTATATAGTGCACTACACACAGTAGGAAATATGGTATTTTTTGGGATGCATACAATTTATATGAACAATTATTCACTCGTCCAATTGAATTATGGTCATTTACGGGGTTTCACATTCAAAGGGTGCTTCATACTTCCTTCATACTTGTGTTGAAGGGTGGAATATTTAATGGGGGAAAACCTATATGAAAATGTAGACTGTCGAAAAGATTTGCTAAGGTTCAGTTTTGCACGTTGAATGTCGCTGGAGAGAACATGGAGGGAGACCAATAAAGCGCACACAAGTGGCTACAGTTAAGAACAGTTTCCTTCGATGTGGCCTAACCTCAATGAGAGGATGTGATTTAATTAGTTTGCTGCTTTAATGTGCCTGAAGTTTATTTAGAAAGCAGAGTATATACCCTTTTTTTTTGTAGGAACTGCAATTTATCCTTTGTGCCGTAAAGATCTGTGCAAAAAGAGAATGGTTTTCCCTTGCAAACGATTAAGAAATGGAAAAGGGATTACTCATATCCAAGTTTTCACTTGAATTCATTCCATGATTCCAAATTGTTTGAGCTTACTGATATCTGAGAAGGGAAAATGGAAGAACTTTGGATATTTTTGTTTGGTATTCCTCTTCTCTATCTAATTTCCCTCTCTGTTCAATGGACTCTATGTATTTCAGATGATGTTCAAAGCTTCTTTCCGACTTAGACAAAAGTATTAAATGAGTGGTTTAAAACATGACTTAAGTGTACAGAAGACTGCTCACACAACCTTTGACTTGTGTGTAGGGTAGGAGGAGTTTGCACATTTGGGACTATTCCATTGCTTCAATAGTACCAGTCAAGCTAAATCAAGCGCACCTGAAGCATTTGATAAATATATTTGACTCGTGTCTGCCCTGCTCAATGACTAAATGTAAATGAAATGTCACTTGATATGTCAATGTTGTTCACAATTTAACCCCTAAACATTCAAGTGACACATTTTTGTGCCATTAATATTTGCATTGAGTTTCCATAAACTGTCGCCTGAAGCAACATTACCAATTGTACATATTTACCTCTCGACATGAAGTGCTAGTGTCAGCAGCCGGTGATTTTTGTTGTCTGTTTTCTTTCCTTTTTTGGTGTTTCCTGCCCCTAAAGCAGAGCAGAGAGTAGAATTTACTGCCCATCTGACGTCATGTCTCCAATTCCCACAGCGGAGATAAGAGATGGGGATACAGAGGCCGGTGTGTAAGTGAGTGATGCACACACAAAGACTGATAAGGAACGATTTGGAGTCCGACAAAGATAGATCTAGTATATTAATCAAATCCAAAACTCACACACAGTCAAGTCCAACAAAGGAACGAGTGCACACGCCACCTCAAGGATTATTGGAAACCAATGTGAGCACGTCGAGAAAACATACACAAAAAAGTGCCAAAGAATCAAGAACTTGTGAAGTAAGCCACATAGTGAAACTGGTTCTATGAAAAACAGCTGTGTAAATTATAATCAAAGCAAATAAACAAGGAGTTTAAACAACTCATTTATAATTTAGATTTGCATACATTAAACAGCTCATTTCAATCTTTTTATTCATATGCATGGCCGATATTGTATAAATATGCAGCTTTATGCAAATACTAGACACATTTTCTGTTTGTATTTAATTCTATTTCCCAGTTGTGGTTCATCATTTTCATTCAAGGCAACAGATTAAGCCAAATATTAAGTCACAGCGTGGGAGCGTATAAATATTCCTCAATTAAAACTCAGAAGACCATGCTACTGTATCAGCATAAAAAATGCATTGATGTGAAAAAATGGAAAAGACAGACAGTTGTTAGACAAGACACCAGACTCCTAGTCTACATCTTTTTTTCTTCCATCAATCAAATAGTTTCATTTTAGACCGTCGCTGGGAGATTACAACAAAATCCAAGCGCTGTAGAGACTAGCGAGCCATGTCTCCTTTATTGATGAGGTCTTTTTCCTGATGCTTTACAGGGGATATCCTACATGTCCCTGATGTTCTCACTACACCAATACAAATGTCCTATTAAATATTTCTACAACTTTACAAATGTTGGGGTAAAATGGTTTTAGGTTTTGTATCTAAATACGTACTGCATATGAAGGAATCATGTTTTACACTCTACATCCCCGACCTCTGTGTGCGTGTGTGTGTGTGTGTGTGTGTGTATTTATACATAACAATATATAACAATGTTATAACAATGGTACACGTTAGATAACGTCGTGGGAAATATCTACCAATGCACAATAATCTGAAAGATTCCAAAGTGTCCCCTTTGTTAAGAACAAGTAACTCTGTCCTTGATGAGGTGTTGCAGGTCATGAATGGGCTAATGTCCAGCAGGCTCTGAGGTGATGTCTCTTTAAGGACTGGACCCTCTGTGGGAACAATGGTACAACCCCCAACAAGTCATTGAATCTGTCAATCACCGATCGGCGCTCTTTGATGTCGGGAGTCCTCCTCTTGTCTGGAGCTCAAATGCGCTATTTGTTGCTGCCTGGCTACATTACAGTCGACGTGCAGGACCGCTCCACAGCACAGTAACTTCTGTTTACTTTTATACTTTGGCCCTATCCGAGTGCAACACACTTGGGAGGTTTAGGTTAATAGAAAGTTTCGTCTCTTTTTTTTTTCTAAGGAGCGCACGGCTGATTAGGCAAGGAGAAGGTTTTGTCTTTTCAAAGCAACATGCCTCAGCTCAGTAGTGGCGGAGGAGATGATCTCGGAGCGAACGATGAAATGATATCCTTTAAGGACGAAGGCGATCAAGATGAGAAAATTCAAGAAAACGCTTTCACGGAAAGGGACTTAGCTGACCTCAAGTCGTCTCTGGTGAATGAATCCGAGACAAATCAAAGTCCGATCGCAGCGGTAGGTACAAGAGAGAGAGAAGTTCTTCTGCGCTGCTGGGAAGGTTGAATGGGGTTGTTAATTAAGGGGTCTTGGTATGGAACTTCTGTCGCCTGGCCTGTTCAAAGTTATTCTCAGGTTACTAATCTATGTTTACTGTCATTGCTTTGGACACTTTCAGGCGGTCAGACGGGGACAGCAAAACGAACACAGAGGTTATCAAGAGAAACACCGGGAGCATCTCGACGGCGGTAAGAACTCACAAGCTCCGGTATTCTCAGACAGCAGCTGAACCAGGCAAATTGTATCGCAGTGACCATGCATTCCCTGGGCTACATAGGTTATGACATAATCATGTTTAATAATGCTAATGTTTATGTAATATTGTTTCAACTAACTTCGTTCTGAAAGACATAACGAAAACCAAAAGCATAAAGTAGGCATAAGCTTTACATTAGGTTTATTATTTGACCCCTATATGGAGCCAATTCTGTCAAAAACACAAATAGATTTTTGGCTGCGCTCAACCTCACATTTCAGGGCTGTTTAAGTTAAACTTTATTTAAAGTTTATCATGCGCTCTAGTTCAGTAGAAATGTTTGAATATGATAAATCACAAAGATTTGTCCTCTCACGCAATTACCTAAAAGGTAGTTGAAAACATCCATGTGGATCAATTACCTTCCTTTTTCTTTGGACAGCCTGTAAAGATGCATCACACTTTTCTTTGTTACCATCAACAGTCAAGACTTGAGAGATCAGTGGTTAGCCCACTGTGGTGAGTAACAAACAACAACATCAACAACAACAGCAAGGGCTTGTTGTTTGGCTGTTTTGTTTGTGATGCAAGATGTGGGCTGCCACTACTGTCACACAAATATGTGACAGTAGTAAAACAAGTCTAACCTAGAATCTGTCAAAGAACTCTCTATCATTATTTGTTTAAAATACTTTTGCTTATTATACCAGTTTTAACTACTGTAGGCATAAAAAAAATAATAATAATAATTTGGAAGGTAAGTGAACATGAGAAAACATGTTGTCTCACATTTTTGTCTCTCCGCAGTTTCCAAACATCAAGATGGAGGAATGTATAAAACAGCGTATCCAGGGTACCCGTTTCTCATGCTGCCTGACCCGTACATCCCCAACGGATCAGTGTCACCATCTGTAAGTCCACGTCACGCTACCTTCCACATCGCAATGTAGACCTGATCACTCGATCGCCTTATTATTATTGATTATTATTATAGGTCTCAGAATGAATCAATTTGTGATAACAGGTGCACGATCAGTTAAACGTCTGGACTTGAAAGTCAAATGCCAGGACAATCAACTGTAAGGAAATGAGAAAGTCTAGAAGAAATCGATTAAAAGCCTTGTGTACACCAGTAGATTTTCATTTCTGTATTACTCTGATATGAAATAGACATCCGCACCCTCATACAAGTTTGAGTATGGCCTGAATCAGTGGCACATCCAAAAACAACACTTATTATGCTCACACTTTTGTGTATTGGTAGCTTATAAGGAACTACGCATCTTTGATTAGGTGAAGCACATTCTGTTAAATCGGCGAAAGCAGGAAAAAAAACCCTCTAATATCAGGCATGGTGTTTTAAAAAAGCATGCTTTTCGGTCTTCTTTTCGGGTCATAAGTTTCTGTCATCAAGTGTACTGAAAGAAACGCTAGCACAATCAGAAGCTCAGGTTTAAACGGGGTCGGATATGAGGCCTAGTCATTTTGCCACTCAAATTACCTAAACGTGTCAAGTGTGTGTGTCTGTGTGTGTGTGTGAGACACCAATTGTATACAGACCAAAAAGAGTCTTCCATTTGTTAGGCCCTACGTAGTGGCTTTATATGCCTCCAAATGCATCAGATCATTTATAAAATAATTAACACATTTATTTTATTGTCATTACAAAGTAAACACAATACTCTGAATTATGTTCAGTGTTATGCCCAGAAACTAATGTGTCACTACTTCTTTCTTCTTATAAATTAATTCCCCCGTGTTATCCTTAAATGCCCCGCAGTGCAAAGCACAGAGGTTCTAAAGATTGTTATGGGAATAAAGAGCACTTTCTTCCTTGTGTGGGTGTGTGTGTCTGTGTGTGTCTGTGTGTGTGTGTGTGCGTGCGTGCGTGTGTGTGTCTCCACGGCTCCACACAATGCTCACTTGTTGCTTCCCTTGTAATTACCCGGCAGCAATAGCAGCACTGTAGCTGCAGATCTATCTACCTGCCACTTGAAAGGAAGGGAGGATGGTGTAGATGGTGATTATAGCATGGGACATGGCAGTGGGGCGCGAGGGGAAACAGGGCTGTGGATCCCCTCCTGTTGGCTGTACCAGTTCTAATGTTTACATTGAACAAGGTGATGCCTGTCCTTACCTCTCCTCGCCCAGAGGCAGATGCTCTATCACCTCATCCGTTTAGCTGGGTTCATTTGTTGTCCGTTTTGACTTGGTCGATGTCTATCTTTGTTATTTGTTTTGGTTGCAATTTGTGAATTTACCTCCCGGAAACTATAAAAGAAATATTCTCTTTTTTTAAAATTTTGTCTGGTGAACATTTGTTTAGGCATGTCAAATGTCCTTGTAAAAACTCTAGACTACCCACAGGCTAACAATTAATTTTGTTAAAATATACAAGACTATTATAAGACTAGTATTCGACTATTGAAAGGAGAATTTGAAACCGTTTTGTTACGAAATATGTAAATTTCTTCAATTGGTTGAAAGGCCTCACTAACAGATTGTCTAATTGTCTGATTCTTCCCCCAGAGAGTTGAATCACACTCCTTATTATTTTAGAACTAATGTAATTAACTCTTCAAAAGAATTATTCACAAAAAAATCTACTCTCTTTACAGAAATCATTTTACAACGTCTCAAAAGAAAACACATGAGGCTGGAAAGCGTCTTCCTTCTAAGCCGAACGGGCCCTAATACAATTATTACAGCGGTGTTTCATGGGACATGCCAGGGAATTATGTTCTGGCTGTAACATTAATGTAGATATCAGTTGTCCTTCCAGAGACAGTGTCGAAAGAAGGCGATTTGAGACAATCCCATGATGCTTTACTAGATTTCCCTAGCTTTTCTCTGAACAAAGCGTCCTCCTGAGTGTGTAGCTGTGACGCGAGGAGGGTTAGGGTGTGTGTAATGCTGTGGATTACCAGAAGACATTGTTTCATTTGAGGGGATCAGTAGAAGAGGGTTGTCTGAAGGAACCTAACCCCTGCGGATGAAGGGTTCTAAATGAGAGTCACCAGAATGCACTCCTCCTGAGCTGTCTGTTTCTCTCCTCTCTCTCTCCCTCTTCATGGTATCCTCACCATAATACACTCCTCCTGAGCTGTCTGTTTCTCTCCTCTCTCTCTCCCTCTTCATGGTATCCTCACCATAATACACTCCTCCTGATCTGTCTGTTTCTCTCCTCTCTCTCTCCCTCTTCATGGTATCCTCACCATAATACACTCCTCCTGATCTGTCTGTTTCTCTCCTCTCTCTCTCCCTCTTCATGGTATCCTCACCATAATACACTCCTCCTGATCTGTCTGTTTCTCTCCTCTCTCTCTCCCTCTTCATGGTATCCTCACCATAATACACTCCTCCTGAGCTGTCTGTTTCTCTCCTCTCTCTCTCCCTCTTCATGGTATCCTCACCATAATGCACTCCTCCTGATCTCCCCACCCCTCTCCTTCTCTTCCTTACCTTCTGTCTCGCTTCCATAAATACACTTGTTTTCTCTCCCCTCTTCTTCATTCCCTCTCCTCTTCTCCTTCTGCTCTCTATCCTCTTTCCTCTCTCCTCCCCGTGTCACTGTCCTCTTTATCTGCCCTCCTCTTTCCTCTCCTCTCTATCTCCTCTCTTTCTCTCCCTCTTCTCTCTGACGGCCTTGCATCCCAGCGGGTGGTGAGGCCCCGGGAGGAGGATGTTTGCGGTGGGCTGTGCTCATGGAGGGCTAGACACTCAGGACAATCATCAGAGCCCAGAGAGCCTGTGATGTGGAAGAGGTGGTTCACTGTGTGGATCACAGGTGCTAACTTGTCTAGCGGACAGGCTTGGGCGGCTGTAAGTCATATCCCACTTACCCTGTTCAATTAGAGCGTAACGGACAGTTCATCGCGGATGTGTTCACGTTGTTTCTTCATTGTATTGAATGTTGAGCAAGTGAACATTATTAAAAGGCCAGCTCGTTGTTTCAAATATTTGTGAATTTTCACGAATACTCTGAACTGAGCTTTTTGGTGCTCCACTTAAATTCCGTCAGTCAACTTTTTGAGTATCGTCATACAGGAAACAGGATACAATCTTAAAAAAAAAAATACTTTACCAGTTCAGCCCTCCCTCTCCGTTATCGCTCCCTCTTTCTGTCTGTGGGTGTGCCTCTGCGTTGCGTCTATGCTGAACTATCTGTGCCTTATGTGTTCGTCCTTCCCCAGATCAAGGGATTCATTACAAGCAAAGCCCAGGATCGCACGTCCCTAGATCACACATCCTTGTCTGGCATTGTGAAGTGCTGTTTACACTGGCTTGTTCAACTAGCCCCTAGTCCCTAGGTAAACAATAGCAGGAACACTGACTTAGGCAGTGTAATCCTTGCATACAAGCCCATGGGCTGGGGCTCTGTGCCTCTGACTGACAACGATAAGAAACAGTGGTGCTGGATTATGCTCCGCTAAAGAAAAGCAGCTTTTCCATCCGCATCTGTGTGTGTGTGTGTATGTGTGCGTCTGTGTGTGTGTGTGTATGTGTGCGTCTGTGTGTGTGTGTGTATGTGTGCGTCTGTGTGTGTGTGTGTATGTGTGCGTCTGCGTGTGTGTGTGTGTGTGCGCTAACAAACTACTTGGAAATTTGTGACTGCCCCAAAAACGGTTCCTTATTATGTCATTTAACATGTAAGCAAGAGATTATTGAAATGAACAAGGATGATGGTGGCGGCGTGGCAGAGTAGCCGAATCAAATCAAACTTTATTTTGTCACGTGCGCCGAATACAACAGGTATAGACCTTACCGTGAAATGCATTACTGACGAGCCCTTAACCGACAGTCCTAGTAGATGTACGTAGTGGAACATTCAGAGAAAGCCGCGTCAGTCAGAGGATGTTTATCCTGTACATTATGTTCTGACCTTTGACTTTGAGACCAACTAAAAGCCTCCTGGTAGGCAACGTGTGGTGATGTTGACAGTGGAATGCTGCAGTGCTGTATAGTAAGGGTGGGACAGGCCAGGCTGTATGTGTGAGGGAGTGACTGTGTCCCATATGTCAACCTATTCCCTATTTAGTGCACTACTTTTGGCCAGGGCTATACAGGAAATAGTGTGCAGGGGGGAGGCAGGGGGTGAGACCACACTCTCTCTCTTTCTCTGAGCCTCAGGTGAGAGTGAGCAAGTGCTTTAAAGGTCCATTTTTTTTATATCTCAAATACCAAATCATTTCTAGTTTCTGGGTAGCAATGAAGTACCTTACTGTGATTGTTTTCAATTAAAATGGTCAAAAAGAAACAAAAAATAGCTCCTTAGCAAAGAGCAATTTCTCAAGCGAGAATTTTGCCAGGTTCCGTCGGGGAGTGGCCTCAGTGGGGAGGGGAAAACTGCTTGGTATTGGTCGATTAACTCCATCCCACCAAAACAAGCTGAAATTCCAGGCTCTCTTTTCAAACAGCTCTTACATTATAAGGGCATCATTTTCACAAGTTCACAGTATTATTCCAACCTCGTAGTGTGGAAATATATATAAAACACAGAAAAATCTAGTTTTTGACTGCACGGGGCCTTTAAGAAGGGACAGCAGGAAATGACAGAGAGGCTGCAGATTTAAATACAAATGATGATAAGGGCCCTCATCCTCGGCGCTTTGAAGTGGATGGCTATAAAGAAGCCTCAAGAGAAAATATGTACAAGCCTATTTTAAGAGGCGGAAACATTTAGAAAATATAAGAAACCTGTTGAATCCCCTGAGGTGTTTATAGCTGTAATTATTCATACACTTATTTCCTTGTTCCTCCCCACCCCCCGATTTTGAGTCCATTAAAGAGCTCTCCTGAAAGGTGGATGGTCCAGCATCTGCTGCAGAGCTTTCTCTTTTAATAGTCTTCGACTCAGAATCACAGGTTCAATGACTAACGTGTTTTACAACTTTTTACAAGAGTTGCTACTCACGAATCTGAGAGCGTCTCAGTTGGGAAGTGAGCGTCTCTGACAAACCCTCCTCTCCAGTCTACTAGATGCTTCCGCCAGGAGCCGCTCGGTCCTTCTTTGGGTCCCTGTTTTGTATTTGTCTGCGAGGTCTTTACAGGTGGTGTGGGGGGAGGGTGCTGCACCCAGGTGACTCACTGGCTGACGGGGGCAAACCAAACGGAGGCTCAATCGCTGTTGTTGACAGCCCAGATGCTCAGCTTCTCAGACTGTAGTTAATAAACTACAGGAAGATGATCATCACACAGGCACAGGGGGGGTTTAAATAGAACGGCTTCCGTCCTAGTCTCCACCTTGCAAGCAGGGCTAAATATAGGCCTCGGGAACATGCAGTAACCTGCTTTGTACACCTTTGATGTGTAATTATCGAATCGTTGACTTTTCCAAATTCCAATCCTGGGCTGAGGTACAAGGGTGTCGGATAGGTAGCTAGTAGGTTAAAGCCCATGTGACATGTAGGAAGCAGGTTTTGTATCATTTCTTGTTACTGTACTTCATTGTGCCGTCACATGGCACTTTGATACAGCATCACCTCCCCCAGATGAATCAGATGTTAAGTATATACACACAGGCTGTACTTTTTCATAAAGAGAGAGAGAGAGAGAGAGAGAGAGAGAGAGAGAGAGAGAGAGAGAGAGAGAGAGAGAGAGAGAGAGAGAGAGAGAGAGAGAGAGAGAGAGAGAGAGAGAGAGAGAGAGAGAGAGAGAGAGAGAGAGAGAGAAAATCCCCCGGCTTATATAACCATAACTTAGATTCTTGATGTCAGAGGGTGGTATCACTTTGATGTTTCAGGATGATGTTTCTGTAAAAGAGTGATTGCTGGGGAGGAAAAGAAAGGGGAAAGAAGATGAAGGTGGCTGAACAAAACATGCGGGTACCTTTTGAGTTGGCTGAGCTCTGTGCTATAGGGGACTGGAGATAAACAATTAAGATGGCTAGCTAGATAGGGAGGAGACGGTTCGCGTCTGGGATGGGACTCTATGGAGCTGCGATGTCCAGGCTGGGGACACTGTATCCTGCGTAGAGTGAGTGACAGCCTCCTGGGCCACAGCTGTCTCATTCTCACCCTGTAGTGTCTGTGTCCCTGGCCAATTGATATTTGTCAGGCTGGGGTGAGAACTCAGCAGCGTAACCCACCACTGATGGAGGGCCAGAGGGAGATGGAGGAGGGTGGTGCCTGGTGGGGGTGATGGTGGGAAGCTAGGCACTGGAGGGAGGGGTGGCGGAGTTCACCCCGTCAGAGGTGTTAAGTGCAGGCAGGTTACCATTGTTTTCATGGGCGCTAGCTAGTAGAACACGAGTGACTGAGGCCTCCATTGTGAATGAAGCCGTTGTTCTTGGCCCGTCCACTGTGATGTCATCGGAAATCAGTCTTCTGTTTTTCCAACTATGAATGTGATGGGGTGTGTCTGTTCAGAGAGAGAGAGAGAGAGAGAGAGAGAGAGAGAGAGAGAGAGAGAGAGAGAGAGAGAGAGAGAGAGAGAGAGAGAGAGAGAGAGAGAGAGAGAGAGAGAGAGAGAGAGAGAGAGAGAGAGAGAGAGAGAGAGAGAGAGAGAGATTATTGTGGGGTTTGTTGTCTTCTCTCAATCAATCACATTTATTTATAAAGCCCTTTTTACATCAGCAGTCAGAGAAACCCAGCCTAAAGCCCTAAAGATCAAGCAATGCAGATGTAGAAGCACGGTGGCTAGGAAAAACTCCAGGAAAGGCAGGAACCTAGGAAGAAACCTAGAGAGGAACCAGGCTCCGAGGGCTGGCCAGTCCTCTTCTCTCTTGTTGACAGGCATTTTACAGACGGGTGGCTGAATGGTGTGTGCATGGCCCTAGATGACAGTTTGCCATGTGCTCTCTCTTTTATCTGGCTCTGTAAGGAATTTTACGACCTGTTTGCGCTTGTGAGTCTTCTGTCTTGCATCCAAACTACCATGTGTGCTCAGAGACGAGTAGAACTTTCGTCTTGATGTGGTTTGTTTGTGCAAGGCCTGCTCGGGTGGAATTCTTCCCCAACCACATGAAAACCCGGGTCCATTATTACTGTTGTCCCAATCACCATCATTTCACAGATAGCCATAGCATCACACCGTGAAGCATGCGACTGAATGCTGTTCCATGTTTCGTCTGAATAGGCCGGGAGGAAAGACTTAGTGGGTTGAGCTGTGTTCGGGACACACACATAATACTGTGCTGCTTCTACCCATCCAATGTGGATGAGGCCTGTGAGAAAATAGTGTGTTATGGACGTCATTCACAGTATTACAGTGATGTGTTTGGGTGTAGGGCCTATCTTATTCTAAATGGTTATAGTAATAACATATGACTAGAAATGCTTATTTTACATAAACTAATTCTGTAACATGATTATAAATCAATGTAAATTATTACAAGCTGTGTTGGTGCCTTTCAAGAGACCACACAGGAACTCAGCCCTCTGTCACAGGTTGTTCTGCCCACTTCTGCTGTGGTCATGTGACGTGCGTCCCCTGCTGGGACAGGCCCGGGCCGTGGCGGAGCAGAGCTGCAGAACCACACAGCAGCAGGAGAGAACCAGACCAGAGCAGAGCGGTGGTGGTGGTGGTGGGTGGGTGGGTGGGGCTGTGGCTGGAGCTGGAGCTGCTTGTAGATGGGTATCAGATGGGGCAGGATTAGGCCACTGTGATCGCACCCATGTGTGCCTGCCCCATGCGGCTGGGGTGGCTCCACCGGGTCTGGGGCTGGGCACTGGCTCATTCAGGGTGCGGGGCCCGGCCTGGTGGATGGGTGGGGGAGGGCAACTGGGCAGTGCTGCTGGTGGTGGGCCGTGGCTTTACTCCAGCAGAGGGAGGTTCAGCCCAATGCCTTGTGGGACCACTCATTTTCTGCATCCCAAATGGCACCCTATTCCCCTATATAGTTTCTACTTTCCACCAGGCTATATAGGGAATAGGGTGGGCGTTTGGGACACACTTCTTGTCCCAGAGCTGCACTGGCATTGGAAGTTGAAAAATGGAATGGTCTACTTTCAGAGTTGCGTGTTGACCTGTATTGTGTTGAAGGGGAGGTGGGAAGTGAAATCTGTGGTGACATGCAAGGCTGGTGGATTTCGTGGGTTCAGCCTAGCCATCCAAGAAAGAATAGACATGTTAAAGTATGTATCAGTAGCATCTAATCAGATCAAGACAGAATAGGCATGTTAGAGTATGTATCAGTAGCATCTAATCAGATCAAATCCAATCACATTTTATTTGTCAAATGCACGGAATGCAACAGGTGTAGACCTTACAGTGAATGCTTACTTACAAGCCCTTAACCAACAATGGAGTTTTAATAAAAATAAGTATTAATTGAAAAAAATTTATAAGTAAAAAATACAAATAATTAAAGAGCAGCAGTAAAATAACAATAGTGAGTCTATACACAGGGGGTACCGGTACAGAGTTAATGTGCAGGGGCACCGGTTAGTCGAGGTAATTGAGGTAATATGTACATGTAGGTAGAGTTATTAAAGTGACTATGCATAGATAATAAACAGAGAGTAGCAGCAGCGTAGAAGAGGGAGGGGAGGGGAACACAATGCAAATAGTCTGGGTAGCCATTTGATTAGCTGTTCAGGAGTCGTATGGCTTGGGGGGTAGAAGCTGTTAATAAGAAGCCTCTTGGACCTAGACTTGGCGCTCCGGTACCGCTTGCTGTGCGGTAGAGAAAAGTCTATGACTTGGGTGGCTGGAGTCTTTGACAGTTTTTCGGGCCTTCCTCTGACACTGCATGGTATAGAGGACCTGGATGGCAGGAAGCTTGGCCCCAGTGATGTACTGGGCCGTACGCACTACCCTCTGTAGTGCCTTGCGGTCTGAGGCCGGGCAGTGATGCCACGAGTCAGGATGCCTTCGATGGTGCAGCTGGGAACTTTTTGAGGATCTGAGGACCCATGCCAAATGTCTCCTGTGGGGGAATAGGCTTTGTCGTGCACTCTTCACGACTGTCTTGGTGTGTTTGGACCATGATAGTTTGTTGTTGATGTGGACACCAAGGAACTTGAAGCTCTCAACCTGCTCCACTACAGCCCCGTCGATGAGAATGGGGGCGTGCTCGGCCCTCTGTTTTCTGTAGTCCACAATCATCTCCTTTGTCTTGATCACATTGAGGGAGAGGTTGTTGTCCTGGCACCACACTGCCAGGTCTCTGACCTCATCCCTATAGGCTGTCTCATCGTTGTCGGTGATCAGGCCTACATGTACCACTGTTGTGTCGTGGCAAACTTAATGATGGTGTTGGAGTCGTGCCTGGCCATGCAGTCATTAATGAACAGGGAGTACAGGTGGGGACTGAGCACGCACCCCCTGAGAGGCCCCCATGTTGAGGATCAGTGTGGCAGACGTGTTGTTACCTACCCTTACCACCTGGGGGCGGCGGCCCGTCAGGAAGTCCAGGATCCAGTTGCAAAGGGAGGTGTTTAGTCCCAGGGTCCTTAGCTTAGTGATGAGTTTTGAGGGCACTATGGTGTTGAACGCTGAGCTATAGTCAATGAATAGCATTCTCACATAGGTGTTCCTTTTGTCCAGGTGGGAAAGGGCAGTGTGGAGTGCAATAGAGATTGCATCATCTGTGGATCTGTTGGGGCGGTATTCAAATTGGAGTGGGTCTAGGGTTTCTGGGATAATGGTGTTGATGTGAGCCATGACCAGACATTCAAAGAACTTCATGACTACAGACGTGAGTGCTATGGGCCTGTAGTCATTTAGGCAGGTTACCTTATTGTTCTTGGGCACAGGGACTATGGTGGTCTGCTTGAAACATGTTGGTATTACAGACTCGTGAAACATGTTGGTATTACAGACTCGGTCAAGGAGAGGTTGAAAATGTCAGTGAAGACACTTGCCAGTTGGTCAGCGCATGCTCGGAGTACACTTCCTGGTAATCCGTCTGGCCCTGCAGCCTTGTGAATGTTGACCTGTTTAAAGTACTTACTCACATCGGCTGCGGAGAGCGTGATCACACAGTCGTCCGGAACAGCTGATGCTCTCATGCATGTTTCAGTGTTTCTTGCCTTGAACCGAGCATAGAAGTAATTTAGCTCGTCTGGTAGGCTCGTGTCACTGGGCAGCTCACAGCTATGCTTCCCTTTGTAGTCTGTAATAGTTTGCAAGCCCTGCCATGTCCGACGAGCGTCGGAGCCGGTGTAGTACGATTCAATCTTAGTCCTGTATTGACGCTTGCCCGATTGATGGTTCGGAGGGCACGATTTCTTATAAGTTTCCGGTTTAGAGTACCCACCTTGAAAGCGGCAGCTCTACCCTTTAGCTCAGTGCGAATGTTGCCTGTAATCCATGGTTTCTGGTTGGGGTATGTACGTACAGTCACTGTGGGGATGACGTCATCAATGCACTTATTGATGAAGCCAATGACTGATGTGGTGTACTCCTCAATGCCATCGAAAGAATCCCAGAACATGTTCCAGTCTGTGTTAGCAAAACAGTGCTGTAGTTTAGCTTCTGCTTCATCTGACCACTTCTTTTTGACCAAGTCACTGGTGCTTTCAACTTTAGGTTTTGCTTGTAAGCAGGAATCAGGAGGATAGAATTATGGTCAGATTTGCCAAATGGAGGGCGAGGGAGAGCTTTGTACGTGTCACTGTGTGTGGAGTAAAGGTGGTCTAGAGTTTTTTTCCCTCTGGTTGCACATGTGACATGCTGGTAGAAATGAGGAAAAATTGATTTAAGTTTCCCTGCATTAAAGTCCCCGGCCACTAGGAGCGCCACCTCTGGATGAGCGTTTTCCTGTTCGCTTATGGCGGTATGCAGCTCGTTGAGTGCGGTCTTAGTGCCAGCATCGGTCTGTGGCGGTAAATAGGCAGCTACGATAAATATAGATGAAAACTCTCTTGGTAGATAGTGTGGTCTACAGCTTATCATGAGATACTCTACCTCAGGCGAGCAAAACCTCGAGACTTCCTTCCTATTAGATTTCGTGCACCAGCTGTTGTTTACAAATATACACAGACCTCCACCCATTGTCTTACCGGAGGCGGCTGTTCTATCTTGCCGATGCGGCGTAAACCCCGCCAGCTGTATGTTATTCATGTCGTCATTCAGCTATGACTCGGTGAAACATAAGATATTACAGTTTTTAATGTCCCGTTGGTAGGATATTCGTGATCATAGTTTGTCTATTTTATTATCCAATGATTGTACGTTGGCTAATAGTACTGATGGAAGAGGCAGATTTCCCACTCGCCATCGGATCCTTAGAAGGCTCCTCGATATCACCGTCTCTTCCTCCTGCGAATCACGGGGATTTGGGCCTTGTCGGGTGTCTGGATTAAATCCTTTGCGTCCGACTTGTTAAAGAAAAAATCTTAATCCAGTACGAGGTGAAAAATCGCTGTCCTGATATCTAGAAGCTCTTTTCGGTCATAAGAGACGGTAGCAGCAACATTATGTATTTAATAAGTTACAAATAACGCAAAAAACAAAACACACACAATAGCACAATTGTTTGGGAGACCATAAAACGGCAGCCATCTCCTCCGGTGCCATTGCACTAAAGCCATAAGGCCATATGTTTGTGCTTGGCTATGTGTGGGTTCTGGTAGAGAGCAGGCTGGGGACAGTCGGCCCCATACTTACCAACATTAAAATAACTTTATTTGAAAGGTATTTTAGATTCATTTTCATTGAATTATAAACGTTTTCGTGTTTGGAAGAGCATGTGACTCTGCCCTGTAAATCTTATGGAACAAAATCCCAAAGAGAGAGAAAGAGTAAAAGATTCCCGTGCAGGCAGAGCATTTAACCCGTTTTCCAACTCCAATCACAACATGGAGGCCTGTTGTTCTTTCATGGATGGAATTCATTTGTTTGTTTATTTTTCCATAATTGACTCCAAAAGGGGAACTCAGCCAGTCTTTGTTCAACATTAAGAGCAATGCCCACCAACAATTTTTCTTCTCTTAACGATCTGATATTCATTACCATGTTCATTTCAAAACCGTTTTTTTAGTCATCACAATGTTTCTGAAACATTGTTTAGTTGGGGAAAGAGGACAATGAAATGAGTGACTGGCTGGATTGTTAGACGCTGGTTTGTTTGAAGCGTTGAGCTGTATCATTACCGTAGGTCTCAGTCTCTGACATTCCCTGAAAAGTAAGCTGATATGTTTTGTCAGAGCCGATTCCTCGTGTGTGTGTGTACTCATCCCTGAGACAGAGGCCCTGAGATAATGATACACTGCCTACTACAGGCAGGGAGGGCTGTCAAATACACAGCCGTCAAACAACAGGTGAGTGAAAGAGAAAGAAAGAGAAACAGAGAGAGAGAGAGAAATAAAGAGATAAATTACATAACCAAGTTCATTTCTACTCTTTTACTTTTCTTCGATGGGAAAGCACACATGGCCCCATAAATAATGAGACATTTGGATCAACATATGTTTTGCTGCTTTCCATGTGGTCTGTTGTCTGTAGCTTGTGAGGTGTGGAAACACTGTTGCTTTTATGGATTTTGTCTTGTTGCTTTTTGTGCTATGTTGCTCTGTCTGCATGCTATGTCTTGCTTGTCCTATGTTGCTCTGCGTGTGCTCATTGATTGTCTGTATTGTAATTGTTTTTAATAACCTGCCCAGGGACTGCGGTTGAAAATTAACCGGCTGGTTAAAACCGCCACTTTTACTGAAACGTTGATTAATGTGCACTGTCCCTGTAAAAATAAAAATGAACTCGAACTCAAACTCAAACATTCCAAAATGTTTAAAGTGAATATATGCAAATGAAAGACATTGGAAAGTCAAATTCAAGGACTTTCGGGGACTTTTTCAAGCACTTCATTGTAATTTTCAAGGATGTCAATGTCAATTGTATAATTGATATAATTGTACATTTAGGGCCTTATATAGAACCCCCTCCTCCCAAAATGCATTGCAAAAAGTGTCAAACAAAAAAAAGTAGGCCATTAAGCCTTGCCAATACACTGCTATTTAAATTACATTCTAAAATATGTGAGAATAATGTGGACATTGCCTGACTAAATAGTTTGGATGCATGGAGATTTTTCTGCCTACGTGGCTGATGCAGGGTCACATAATAAAGCTGTGAATAGCGGCAGCATCCATCTCACCATTTGAATCTCAACATCGCTGTTTTTCTAATGAGAAAGTGACCCAAAAAAACAGCTTCCCTTCTGTTAACGGAAGGATTTGTATGGAAAGTCAAGTTGAAGCCAACAGACGTCCTCATAAAAGACGCTGCATGGTCAAGCCGACATCTGCATTGGCCCGTACAGTATTTACTGCGATGCAGGCCTCCGCAGAAGTCCGAGAATTCATACGTCTTGCGCTTCTGGGAGCTGTCATATCCATCCAATAAATTGGTCTGGTCTGCCCCACTCGGAAGTGATTCAGGGTTAATCTCTATACCAACCATGATAAAGGGTTAAACATAGGTTTCAAATCAACATGCGAATTCTATTGAATATAGCTATGGTCCCCCTTATATCATAATGTAATGACATAAAAAAAAAAACTATGGCAGATTATTATCAATGACTTATCAACAGCTGTAACAAGTTGTCCAGTGTAGGAAATCCTCACTGGTGCCCTAGTTTCTAGAAAGACCCACATAGTAGACTAACAGTGAAATGCTTACTTACGGGCCCCGGAGAGAGAGAGAAATGGAAATAATAGACAAATAACAACACGAGTGAGTGAATGAGTGAGCGGTGGGTGTGGTGGTAATTACTGAGGCGATGCTGTACCCCAGCGTTGTGAGTGAGGATGTAAAAGCCATTTAATCTCAGAGCTCGAGCCTCTGTTGCTCCTCAGAACTCCACTAGTTAAAACAAGAGGCATCCCAGTTCCGCCAAGCTACTCGCTGCCTTTCAAATGTTATAGAATGTGGTTTTCTCTGTGGTTTTCCCCCTATGATCGTCTGGAGCCAACTGGAAACCATTCCCCGTCTTAAAATAGGGCTTTTGCTTTTGGGATCGAGAGCAAGGTCTTTGTAGATATCAAACAAGCTGGTGGCGGGTAGAAGAAAAAAAGAACATCTTGCTTCGAAAAATAGCACCAGGATTTTTAATGGTGGACATGAAAGTTATTAACGTAACGCTCCCCCCATTTCAGCTGGAACCGCAGCTCTCTGTGCCGCCGAGATGTGCCTTAGTGCCTGAGCATAAAGGGAGGTTTTAAGGGAACTACTGTGTGTAGTGGATACAGAAGGTATGCGTCCCAATTGGCACCCTCTTCCCTACATAGTGCACTACTTTTTGACCAGAGCCTCTGGGATTGGGATGCCGGCTGTGTGCTGTGGATACAGAGGGAGACCCTTTCTGCCTCAGATGTGATGACGCCTGTTTGAAGTCCCTCCCACCCACCTCTGTCACACCTCTGCTTGTTGCAGTCTGAGTTAAGAAACATTTTGGTTCACTGTTAGGCTGTCACACCTAGTTCACATATCACTGTAGTTTGGGTTTCATAGCATGTACGTGTGTGTGCATGTGTTCATTTGTGTGTGTGTGTGTGTGTGTGTGTGTGTGTGTGTGTGTGTGTGTGTGTGTGTGTGTGTGTGTGTGTGTGTGTGTGTGTGTGTGTGTGGGCGTGCATGTGTGCATGAGGCATTGTGGTGGCTGGGTTTCTGACATGCATCCTGTATATCAAGGCCAAGGCGAAGAGCTTGTGTGAACACAGTGATGGTGATGTGTAGTGTGGTAAGGCAGCTTGCCTCCTCTTTGTTTTAGTATGCGGGAAACACGCGACATAGACAGTGAGAGAGGTAGGATAAATACCACGTAAAACAAGCCTCTTTCTCCTCTCTCTCATGACCTTATCTGATTTATAGAAGGGGGTAGAGGGGGAGTAAATGGAGAGAGAGAGAGGGAGAGAAAACAGAGCGCTTAGCGGAAGGGAGTTAGCAGTAAACATTGTAGAAGCAGGTAACCGCGCATGCACCTGGTACACCTCACCGCAAACGACTTCAAACAGTCAGAGGCACTTTCGCAGCACCTTAACCATTTCACAGCCAATCCACGGCAGGCGGCATTCAAGGAACGGCGCCAACAATGAACACCTTGATGCCTTAATCAGTTAAGGCAGGGCCACAGCAAAACTTCCTTGTCAGACACTCCCTAACTAACTATCCTACAGGCCTATACAGAGCCCTGCGCAGTCCAGCCCTGCACAGTTCAGCCTTACACAGTTCAGCCTTACACAGTCCAGCCCTGCACAGTTCAGCCTTACACAGTTCAGCCTTACACAGTCCAGCCCTGCACAGTCCAGCTCTGCACAGTCCAGCCCTGCACAGTCCTGCCCTGCACAGTCCAGCCCTGCACAGTTCAGCCCTGCACAGTCCAGCCCTGCACAGTCCAGCCCTGCACAGTCCAGCCTTACACAGTCTAGCCCTGCACAGTCCAGCCCTGCACAGTCCAGCCCTACACAGTCCAGCCCTGCACAGTCCAGCCCTGCACAGTCTAGCCCTGCACAGTCCAGCCCTGCACAGTTCAGCCCTGCACAGTCCAGCCCTGCACAGTCCAGCCCTGCACAGTCTAGCCCTGCACAGTCTAGCCCTGCACAGTCCAGCCCTGCACAGTCCAGCCCTGCACAGTCCAGCCTTACACAGTCTAGCCCTGCACAGTCTAGCCCTGCACAGTCCAGCCCTGCACAGTCCAGCCCTACACAGTCCAGCCCTACACAGAGAAAGAAAACACTCATCACTCCCCCTAAGAGGAGCAGCAGATGCCCTGGTGACTAAGAGAAATAGCACTCTGTTGTGTTCCTGGAGGCTTAGGCCACTCACTGCAGTTGGTTGTTTTTTCTGACAGAACCACTGTCAACACTGGGTTACACTCCTCCAGGCCCGGGCCACTTGGCTGGGACACCACCCTCCGCCCCAGGTTCTCTAGAGAACAAGGTTGCCAGCAGGTTCTCGGGACACCGCCAAGCTGCCGGGCAAAAGGGTGGCATTGAGCGATCTATAATCAGTACAAATAACATAGTAAGCCTCCTCACTTTATCAAGTCAAACTGACTGGGAGCACAGAAGTCAGTTGCGTCCCAAATGGCAACCTGTTCCCCACATAGGGTGCTGTTTAGGACGCATCGACGCCTCCCCCGGCGTTTTATGCTCCGCTTTCTCCATCTCCTTTCCCGAACGTGTCCAACCCGGGAGATTTACAGCAGCTAGTCGTATTAGAATGAAATCATTGTGACTGAGGACCCAGAGCCCCCTCCCCTCTCTCCTCTCTCTGCGGTCCAAGTCTCAAAGGGACGCCATCGTCGTCCACCTCCTCCCATCCATCCCGGGGGGGTGGAAAGAGGGCTCCAAGTTACTGTGTGGAATTAGACGTTGCCACTTTGTCTTCATTAAAAGCAGATCCCAGCCCAAGTAGATTTCCCTCCTCATTAATTCAAGCCAACCCAGGGAATACTGTTTTCAATTATACATTCATTAACAAAACATTATGTCAATGTGATACATTTTGGATGAGGGGAAACAAGGGAGATGACTGTTGATGTTTTTTAGGGTAATTTTACCACAGGGAAGGAAGAAAGTCCCCCGAAAGTCCCTTATGCCCGCAGTACGCTCTGCTTCTAATGCAAAGTTCAGAAGTGGATATAACATGTATAGGGAGTGTAATGTCATTTAACTTTAAGTGGTATAATAAACTCATGTTCATTATTAGCACTTTAAACAGCCTGATAACTTTTGTAGTGTTTGTTTCAGGCCACATGTTCTTAGATTCTGGGTTAGTTCTTTAGTCACCTTACCAGAGAGAGCTGCCTTCGAGGGAATAGCGACACGGAGGAGGACATAGTCAAAGTCCTGCCGTCAAACACAGCACATTTTAAACTGATTGTGAAAAATATCCCTTGCAGACTCACTGTTCCGTGGCTGCTGTGTGACAGTATTGTTCAGAATGTGCACGTAGCATAGGGCCGGTCCAAGAGGTTGTCTGCTTTCCAAATGTGGGATTGTGATCTCTGGTCTTTGTATTACCCAGTGAACGTTACCTTTCGAATGTACAGAATACTGTGCTCGTTTAGGTGTCGTTACTTGGAAGTTGCGTAAAGATTCCAGGTAGTTGGTTTTGCCTGCAGCTTGTCTGTGCGTCTCGCTCATCTCATCGTTTACAGTTGTGTGAGGTTAAACCTGTTGTGGTTTACCATGGAAAATAAAGCCCAGGTCTGTCACTGAGTGTCACGTGAGCAACACAACACAGCAGCTCCTCGACCGGGGCCACAGTGCGATGGGAAACCTGACAACAGTCCGAACCGCTCTTCGTCTCAGCTGCATTTCCACTTCCCAAATGTCACAAATGGAGCAAAATGTGCAAATACCTATTTTCTTTTACTTTGACAGGTGGTTGTGTTATTTTAAACCCAGTTTTCAGGTACTTTATCTTATCTTCGACCTTGCACCCGTGGCCCCTCAGCTCGGAATGAAGAACTGAACTATATGCAGTGGATAAAAAAATACTCCCTTCCCCAGAAGGGACAGCACTAACTCCATGTATAAGAAGGGAACAATGTCAGATGTTGGCATTGTGGTCATGGTTTGTTTTGCAGCAGTGGGGGGTCTTCAGTTGCGTCATGGATCATGTGACGTGAGGAGTGAGTGATGGGTCTGGGTCAGCAGTCAGCACCATCCCCACTCACAGCATATCCCAGGTCCCAGGCGCTGTAGCAGGGAGGGAAGCTTGACCGGCGCTGTAAAGGCAAACACACCCGTCTTTTCCATGTTTCTATTGGAGCGTGATGAAACAAGGCCGATGGACTTATCTCGGCTGCATCTGAGGACCACACTGTGGCCTTAAAGCTGACAAGCTGCTCCTGGTTACCGTCTTGTCTCCCCGACGAGCCCCGCGCTAGAAGACGAGAGTCAGGGAGCAATTATGGGATGCAGCAGAGGCAGGGAGGCGGCGCTGTGGGTCCCAGGCAGGGAGGCGGCACTGTGGGTCCCAGGCAGGGAGGCAGCAGCCGGGGGGAGCTCACTGGGAGGGAGCGGTTTTCACATGTGCAACCGTACATGAACATTACAAATCTTCGGGAAAAAATTCATACGACTGTAGCACAAATAAGGCCCATTGTTTTAGCGGGGATGGAGAGAGAGCACAGAGTTGTGCCAGACCATGTTCAAACAGGCCCTCTCAGCAACTTTTTGAGAGAGAGAGAGAGAGAGAGAGAGAGAGAGAGAGAGAGAGAGAGAGAGAGAGAGAGAGAGAGAGAGAGAGAGAGAGAGAGAGAGAGAGAGAGAGAGAGAGAGAGAGAGAGAGAGAGAGAGAGAGAGGGACCTGTATGAAACTTTATTCTGGGGGTGAAATGACACAGTGAGGAGGGTTACTATGTTATTTGTACTGATTATCGATCGCTCAATGCCACCCGTTTGCCCGGCAACTTGGCAGTGTCCCGAGAACCGCTGGCAACCTTGTTCTCTAGAGAACCCGGGGCGGAGGGTAGTGTCCCAGCCAAGCGGCCCGGGCCTGGAGGAGTGTAACCCAGTGATGACAGTGGTTCTCTGTGATGCTGGACCACAGGGGGGGCCCCCTGGGGCTGGGAGTGCTGCTCTGTGGTTGTGCCCTCGTTGGGTTGGCTCGCTGCCGGCTCCTGGAAGATCGACTGCTCCTGGAGAAGCTGACTCTGCTTTTAGAAAGGGCCAGTCAGAAAAGTAGGGCACTAAATAGGGAATAGGGTGCCATTTAGGATGCACCCGGTGTGAGTCACTCCTTCTACACAGAACTCAGGGGAGAAGCTGCCCTTTCTGCCTTCAGTCACTGGGCCAGGCTGAGGTTTCCCCCTTGCATAGCCGTGACTAGCGAAGTTCCTGAGCTGCTCACGAGCAAAACGTTGCCCATCTAACTCTGTCTCGTCCACAGTGTCTTAGCATCTGTGACTGATCCACTGCTCTTCGTCTGTGAGTCCCCACCAGTTTCTAAATCAGTGAGGATCCTCAGCAGCGTCTCTCTCTGAGGACGGAGGGTAGATGGGATAGATGTAGGTTGTCCTCTAATGCAACATAGACCAGGGTTCAAGACCAACTTGCTGGGGATGGGGATGGCTCTCCTCTTTGCGTTTCAGTTGCCCCTAGATAAAAGGGAGAGCTCAAACATTTCCTGAAGATTAAAGACACACAGAGATTGAGTGACTAATAGTGTACAAAGGCAGGCAAATGGAAAGGCTTTTTTTAATTGATGTGTGTGTGGGGACAGACACACACTCACACACAGACCCTTGTGACAAGCAGCGAACCCTCAAAAATGAGCTGTGTGTCCGGTCGGTGTGTCTCAGTGCCATTGATCTCTTTAATCAATTGATCTGGCTCTCGTTCTCCACTCAAAATGCATGAAGGTGCCACTCCATGTACCTTAATAGCTCGGGTTTGGTTGGTGGCCTGTTTTGATGCTATTGTTTGGTATCAAAATGATGAGGATTTTCCGAGGGCTCATAGAGTACCTGCAGTGTGTGGACTGTCTTAGTGATACACCAATATGACATTTTCATTGCCAAAAAGACGATACCGATATGTAACATTTTAGCGGCCTTTTAAGCATTCTAGTCCAGTTAAATAGTTAACACGCACACACATGGACGCAGCGGTCTAAGGCACTGCATCTCAGTGCAAGAGGCGTCACTACAGTCCCTGGTTCGAATCCAGGCTGTATCACATCCGGCCGTGAATTGGGAGTCCCATATGGCGGGGGCACAATTGGCCCAGCGTCGTCTGGTTTTGGTCGGGGTAGGCCGTCATTGTAAATAAGAATTTGTTCTTAACTGACTTGGCTAGTTAAATAAAGGTTACTCACACACAAACCACACTGACCAAAAAGTTATTTTGTTGGCATTTACGTATGTCCCCATTACCAGTAAAACATAAACAAAACCTATTTCTTTCACTTACTTGCTGTGCTGTTTCGTTGTTCATTTGTTCAGTCGTTTCATTCTCAACCAGGATTTCATCACACATGTCAAGCAGTGAAGTTTCAGCTCTGTCTGTCCGTGGGCTCTCTTCCTCGGTGCGCACGGTCACTGTGTCCGTTTACATCTTGTCCAGCTGTGTCTGTAACATTTCACGTAAACCCTGTTTCTTGTCTGCAACGAAGTAGCGATCCTTGTACATAGCATCGAGCATGGTGGCGACACAGTATAGAGAGAACGCCACCGAATCGCTTGTTCACTGCCTGTGTGGGCAGTTTTGTTGCCGGGTTCAAACTGTTGTCTAGGGCAACTGTTTCATTCGCCAATGTGGGCCAGTAAAAACATCCCCCTCGTCGGGAAAAGAGGCCATCTTCACTCCATAGAAACTAGTCAGCACTAACGTTGCACACTAGCTGCTAGCTAACTGTTCAGCTTAACATTGACGAAGTCAGAATGGGCAATGCGCACTCCACTGTCATGTGACAGAATCGGTGGCGTTAGAATTAGGAATTAGAATACGAATACTGCACTGAAGGAAAATATAAACGCAACATGTAAAATGTTTGTCCCATGTTTCATGAGCTGAACTCCCCCCCCCAAAAAAATGTTTTCCATACGCACATAAAGCTTATCTCAAATTTTGTGCACATTTGCTTACATCCCTGTCAGTTTTGTTGAGCAGGCTTTTCAATGCCATGACAGAGGGCATCACGTCTGCTGCAGACACAGTTGATGAGCTTATTTCTCCAGTCAGTTGTTCGAATGGACCTAGGAGTGTGTTCATGTTTCCATGTTCTCAAATGCCATTGAAATGGCAGCAGCGGTATGACAACCAGCACATTCTTGAGCAATACGGCTTTCCTCAGTAGGAAATCCTCATCGACCCACTGTGCTGTCCGACTCAGCATGCTCATGGGGCTGATATCGCTGGTCCAAATGTCAGTCGTGAAACTAATAGCAGTGACGCTATCACTGTGCAACTCCGGTAGGGCAACTTCTGAAAAATTGTTTCAAAAAGTGTACCGGTGCTCAACCAGTCGGCGAAAGCCAACATCATCCACGACAGAGAACGGTTGATTGTCAAGGGCAATGAATTCCATTATCTCGGCGTTTAATGGATTTCGCCTTTGAGGTGTCTCGCTGAAATGTTCTTACTCGTTCAAATGACTGATCGACTTGACTGCTCGTTCCACACAGCAGACATTGTGGGCTAGGTTAGGAATTCTGTGTTGCACGTGTAGCGCAACATTTTACGTGGCGTCATTACGTCATGTACCTGCGTTATACAGGTATGCACGGTAGCTTTGACATCGGTTTTGCACATCGACGTTAAACTAGACATCGGGCCGATACCGATGTTGCAATTTTTAGCTAATATCGGCCGTTCTGATATGTTCACCGATATATCGTGCATACCTAGATTTTCTATTACAAATTAGATTTTGTAGTAGGAATGGTTGGTTATGAGACGTGGCGAAGAAGAAAAATAGGCTACTTGATTTTGAATCCTGCCTTCTTCATAGCCCAGGCCAGCTGTAGATGTTGACAGCATCTTGTTTATTCATGTTTATTTCCCGCTGTAACTAACTTTCATGGCGCGTCAAATACATTTGTCGATTTAGTAACGGAAACGAGAGACGACATTCTTTATCTCGACTAAATTCCAAAATTATTTTGAATTTCAAAGCCAGAGAATTTAGAATCTAGTCAAGATTTTAAAAAAAATGACTGGCTCATGTGCTCACCGGATAGAACAGAGACATCAAATGACAAGGAGATGTATGAACTAAGAATGTATAGTTTGTATGTAGTGTCACCTCTACTCTGTGTGTGTGGTCTGGCTCTTGTCTGTGTTGCTCTGAAGTCTGCTCAATCTCATCACAGTTGTTGCTTTGTGTGAAACACCAAGAACAGAACGGTCTTACCAAATCCCTTGATAATATGGACTGTTTGATGTCGTGGTCCGGGAATTTCAAGAGATCATATTTTTTCACAATTAAAATCTCATATACTGAAGGCCTGGCTGTGTCATGTCATTCTCCCACACTGTGTCTTTTCTCCTGTATTGTGCTGGATACAGCTTGTATTGCAGCCCTGGAGGAGTGATTGTCTGAAAGGCCTCGGTTGGTTTCTAATGTCTTCACTTCTGCCCCATGTCTTCACTTAACTGAATGCATTGAAGGTGGAGATGCTCGCCTGACAGATCTCAAAAGTTTTTTTTTTATGGTGCCCAATGCAATTGTTTAGGGGCTTTCCCTGCACTCAACATAGCTCCTAAATCCAAACCGACACTGGTTATCTTAGCACGAAAGACACTCTAGGCTGTTGCCAAACTCTCTGTCCCTTGAAGGAAAACCGTTGAAATACTGTACCCATCACTTTGACTAACTTGTCATAAATACTCACCACCATATTCCTCATCTGGAGTGATGTCAGGCGATGCTAGTTTTTTTAAATATGAAAAGCCATTGGTAAAATGGGAACAGCATGTTGGTCCCAGCTAGGGGGAGTTCTGGTTTGCAAATATACAAGCGATTCCAAAATATTATTTCATAGACGGAACCCACAGGACAAGGCTCCTTCGAGCCGTCTTCTTCTTGGTTGAGTTCCAATGATATCTGTGGCCACATCAGAGCGTTGGGCCCTGTGATATCTGAGCCTGGTGGCTTAAATTGGAATGGTTTGGTGGACTTAAAGCCTACCATGAGGTCCAGCTCTGGGAGACTGGTCAATGATGTAACGCTCATTCAATAACAAACCATTCGTTTTCCAGGCAGGCACACAACATATTTTTTTATGGTCCCGTTTCCACGGGGGGAACGGGCTCTTTCCTTTCTTTCTTTCTCTCTCTCTCTTTCTTTCCATCTCGCTCTCTGTGTTTCTTGACTCGTCACCGTTCTCTCCTCACTCAAAGGCTTGAACAAACAAACAAACACACAGCAGGGGGTTGAGTCTCAAATCTATAATTCAAACCAGTCAACTACTGTGATGATGTTTCCTAGCAAACCGTCAAGATGCTTCTCGGGATTTGAGTTAAAATCAAGGAACGGCATGTTCAAAACCTTTTAGGTTTTTCCTTATAAGTTTTAAACCTTCAATCAATGTTTATGCAATTCATCTCGCATCAACTATAGGGTTTGATTATATTTGTAGGCAGAGGTTTAGTGCTATTTTTTAGGTGCGGGAGTTCAACAAAAATAATTAATGATGTCATAATTTCTCAATCAAAGTTTGTACCGACAGACTATTTGAATATCATTCTAGAATATGCATGAAATGCATCCTCCAGTTGCAAAGTCTGCCTACGCCCACACACATTTTTCATCTTTTTAATACCCTCAAACACAAAGTTAGCCATACCTAATTTCAAAATGGGCCATCATCACTGTCAATAAATGTTCACGTTTTTTCCGGTGAAGTTTCATGGGAATATGCATTGAGATGTTATTGAATTACTGTTTTGTGATATAAAGCTGATGGTGATAAACAAACTACAAGCCTTTCTTGTACGCCCGTTTTGTTTCAATCAAAGCTTATATCCTGCCTAGCGGTGCGCGCTGTTGAGTTTTGGCCGCATGACGAATTTCTGGGGACTATTCAGCTTTCAGAAGTGACTGAGGTGTTTTCGGTGTATTTTCCATTCTCCAATTGAGCAAAGTGAGGGAGAGGCGCTGTCCGCGCTACAGCAGCACTACATCCCTGTTGGTAGGGCCACTAATATATTTTTGGGGGACAGTGACGCAGCAGTCTAAGGCGTCACTACAGTCCCGGGTTCGGTCCCAGGCTGTATCACAACCGGATGTGATCGGGAGTCCCATAGGGCGATTGACCCCGGGTTAGGGGAGGGTTTGGACGTCATTGTAAATAGACTTTGTTCTTAACTGACTTGCCTAGTTAGATAAAGGTTCAGTAAAATAAATAGATACGTCCATGTTCTAACTCCAGGTGAATCAAGGGGCTTAGGATGTGTCTCAACAGGGGGGTTCCTCGCAGGCTTAAGTTGATGTTTATTTAAGTCACATTCAGCTATGACTTAGCAGAACACACACCATCCGCATCTCGTCACCTCTGTCTGTCTGTCCGGCAGCAGCAGACCTGCCTCAGGGGTTTGGCTCTCACTCTCTCTCACACACACACATAGGGCTGAGAGGAGTGAGTCGGCACAGATTTCCGCAGAGCGGGCCTCGCAGCCTACCTGCGGACGGCACACACAGTGCAGGGACGGTAACCATGGAAACGGTATGCCTTGTTCCAGGCGGCCGTAGAGAGGGCCCAGCCCAGCAGGTGGGCTCTGAGATAGGAGAGAGAGGAGCAGCTCGGGGCTGTGTGGAAGAGGGTAGGAGGGAGGGAAGAGGAGGAGGAAGGAGAAGGGGAGGGCATATCCACTGGAATCACTTCAGCCACAGGGGCAAAGAGAATTAATCAGACAGAATAAATTATGACATGAAAGAAGATCATCCCCCTTCTCTGTGCATGCATTAAGCAGCCATGTTCCCCTAATCTACACTATTTACTACTGCGTCTAACTGTGGATGGATAGGGATGATGCATGCGGGTATGGATAGATAGAGGATTTACTACTGCATCTAACTGTGGATGGATAGGGATGATGCATGCGGTTATGGATAGATAGATAGATAGAGGATTTACTACTGCATCTAACTGTGGATGGATAGGGATGATGCATGCGGGTATGGATAGATAGAGGATTTACTACTGCATCTAACTGTGGATGGATAGGGATGATGCATGCGGGTATGGATAGATAGAGGATTTACTACTGCATCTAACTGTGGATGGATAAGGATGATGCATGCGGTTATGGATAGATAGATAGATAGATAGAGGATTTACTACTGCATCTAACTGTGGATGGATAGGGATGATGCATGCGGTTATGGATAGATAGATAGAGGATTTACTACTGCATCTAACTGTGGATGGATAGGGATGATGCATGCGGGTATGGATAGATAGAGGATTTACTACTGCATCTAACTGTGGATGGATAGGGATGATGCATGCGGTTATGGATAGATAGAGGATTTACTACTGCGTCTAACTGTGGATGGATAGGGATGATGCATGCGGTTATGGATAGATAGATAGAGGATTTACTACTGCATCTAACTGTGGATGGATAGGGATGATGCATGCGGTTATGGATAGATAGATAGATAGATAGATAGATAGATAGATAGATAGATAGATAGATAGATAGATAGATAGATAGATAGATAGATAGATAGATAGATAGATAGATAGATAGATAGATAGATAGATAGAGGATTTACTACTGCATCTAACTGTGGATGGATAGGGATGATGCATGCGGTTATAGATAGATAGATAGATAGATAGATAGATAGATAGATAGATAGATAGATAGATAGATAGATAGATAGATAGATAGATAGATAGATAGATAGATAGAGGATTTACTACTGCATCTAACTGTGGATGGATAGGGATGATGCATGCGGTATGGATAGATAGAGGATTTACTACTGCATCTAACTGTGGATGGATAGGGATGATGCATGCGGGTATGGATAGATAGAGGATTTACTACTGCATCTAACTGTGGATGGATAGGGATGATGCATGCGGGTATGGATAGATAGAGGATTTACTACTGCATCTAACTGTGGATGGATAGGGATGATGCATGCGGTTATGGATAGATAGATAGATAGATAGATAGATAGATAGATAGATAGATAGATAGATAGATAGATAGATAGATAGATAGATAGATAGATAGATAGATAGATAGATGATTTACTACTGCATCTAACTGTGGATGGATAGGGATGATGCATGCGGGTATGGATAGATAGAGGATTTACTACTGCATCTAACTGTGGATGGATAGGGATGATGCATGCGGGTATGGATAGATAGAGGATTTACTACTGCATCTAACTGTGGATGGATAGGGATGATGCATGCGGGTATGGATAGATAGAGGATTTACTACTGCATCTAACTGTGGATGGATAGGGATGATGCATGCGGGTATGGATAGATAGAGGATTTACTACTGCATCTAACTGTGGATGGATAGGGATGATGCATGCGGTTATGGATAGATAGATAGATAGATAGATAGATAGATAGATAGATAGATAGATAGATAGATAGATAGATAGATAGATAGATAGATAGATAGATAGATAGATAGATAGATAGAGGATTTACTACTGCATCTAACTGTGGATGGATAGGGATGATGCATGCGGGTATGGATAGATAGAGGATTTACTACTGCATCTAACTGTGGATGGATAGGGATGATGCATGCGGTTATGGATAGATAGAGGATTTGGGTGTGAATGGATTGATCCATTTCTCCTGTGTTGAGTTTACCGATAGCCATCGAACTGAGCAGATGGAAAGAAGAATCAGGGACAGCGTAGACTTCATCAGTGCCATGTCAGGGGCGATGGGTCTTGTCAGCACTAGTTTGTTGTGCTATGAAGAACAGGGAGTTCAGGGCCTAGTTAGACAGCTAGACAGACAGGGTTCACCTTCCTCAACAGTAGGTGCAGGGTGTTGAGAGCTACACTGTAATAAGTAAATCGATAAGAAGTATGTTTTGTATTGTTGATAAACGATTTAAATCAAATCTAAAAAAGACAGAAAGAAAGATCTCTCCAGATCTTTCAGACCCGATGCCGGAGCAATGTTCTGATTGGTCAGTTGCCTCACGCCTGTTTTGTCCACCAATGATTGGTTCATTTCCACTGGGTAGATGTCCAGGCTGGGGAGAACATTCCTCTCTTTCTTCCTTCTTTTCCTCTACCATCCTCCCCTCGGGAGGAAGAGGGCCATCTCTAAGGTCAAAGTAGAGGGATAGCTCCTCTCAGACGAGATAGATAGATATCCAAGGCATTGTCTCCGTCCCATATGCCGCCCTTTATAGTGGCATTAGGTTATACATTAACATTGCTTTGTTTGTAAACACGGGAAAGCAGAAATGACCATTTACACTTCATAGACTGATTGATGGCACGGGAACTTGGGGTGAGGTTTACACAGTTGGGTCGTCGTTCCGTTCTCTGGGGAGGCGTTGAGATGTCTGAACTACCATTCTTATTTGCAACATCTTCTATACACACACACACACACACACTGTATACCCCATTAGTGGTCTACATGTGTAGTATACATGCAGGTATTCTATCCAAATGTAGTCCATAGTTCAGAGTGTCTTTGAAGCACTCCCCCCCCCATCAGAGACACTCCTCTCTTCTCCCAGTCCTTTGACGTTCCCACCATTGAACCCATAAGAGTCTAAGCCCTATCTAAGCTGGGGAGGGGGGGTTCTACTAAGCTATATTGAATTGTTTTAAGAAGGTCATACCAAGGATCATTTAGCTATTTGATTTTTAATTTTAAGACCCCTTGAAGTATTAAAAAGTAGTATACTGCTATTAGTCCATACAAACACATTGAATAACAGATTCACTACATGGAACAACAGATAGTCCCCTCAAAAAAAACATCAAACGGAAGTTTGTTGTGAAGTGTCTGTCCTATGTCTGAGAGATACACAACACGACTAAAAGTATGTGGACACCTGCTCGTTGAACATCTCATTCCAAAGTCATGGGCATTAATATGGAGTTGGTCCCACCTTTGCGGCTATAACAGCCTCCACTCATCTGGGAAGGCTTTCCACTAGATGTTGGAACATTGCTGTGGGGACTTGCTTCCATTCAGCCACAAGAGCATTAGTGAGGTCGGGCTCTGATGTTAGGCGATTAGGCCTAGATCACAGTTGGCGTGCCTGGCTCGCAGTCGGCGTTTCAATTCATCCCAAAGGTGTTCGATGGGGTTGAGGTCAGGGCTCTGTGCAGGCCAGTCAAGTTCTTCCACACCGATCTCAACAAGCCTTTTCAGTATGGACCTAGCTTTGTGCACAGGGGCATTGTCATGCTGAAACAGAAAAAGGCCTTCCCCAAACTGTTGCCACAAAGTTGGAAGCACAGAATTGTCTAGAATGTCATTGTATGCTGTAGCGTTAAGATTTCCCTTTACTGGAACTAAGGGGCCTGAACCATGAAAAACAGCCCCAGACCATTATTCTTCCTCCACCAAACTTTACAGTTGGCACTATGCATTGGGGCAGGTAGCATTCTACTGGCATCTGCCAAACCCAGAATCGTCCGTTGGACTGCCAGATGGTGAAGCGTGATTCATCACTCCAGAGAATGCGTTTCCACTGCTCCAGAGTCCAATGGCGGTGTGGTGATCTTAGGCTTGTGTGCGGCTGCTTGGCCATGGAAACACATTTCATGAAGCTCCAAATTAACAGTTCTTGTGCTGACCTTGCTTCCAGAGGCAGTTTGGAACTTGGTAGTGTGTTGCAACCGAGGACAGATAATTTTTACGCACCTAGCGCTTCAGCACTCGGCGGTCCTGTTCTGTGAGCTTGTGTGGCATAACACTTTGCGGCTGAGCCGTTCTTGCTCCTAGACGTTTCCACTTCACAATAATAGCACTTACAGTTGACCGGGGCAGCTCTAGCAGGGCAGAAATTTAACGAACTGACTTGTTGGAAAGGTGGCATCCTATGACGGTGCCATGTTGAAAGTCACTGAGCTCTTCAGTAAAGTTCTACTGCCAATGTTTGTCTATGAAGATTGCATGGCTGTGTGCTCGATTGTATACACCTGTCAGCAACGGGTGGGGCTTAAATAACCAAATCCACTCATTTGAAGGGGTGTCCACTACATTCTGAAAGTATTCAGACCCCTGATCTTTTTCCACATTTTGTAACGTTACAGCCTTATTCTAAAATATATTCAATTGTTTATTTCACTCATCAATCTACACACAATACCCCATAATGATGAAGCAAAAACAGTTTTTTGCAAATGTAAAAAAATATATAATAATTACATTTACATAAGTATTCAGACCCTTTACTCAGTACTTTGTTGAAGCACCTTTGGCAGCGATTACAGCCTTGAGTCTTCTTGGGTATGACGCTACAAGCTTGGCACACCTGTATTTGGGGAGTTTCTCCCATTATTCTCTGCATATCTTCTCAAGCTCTGTCAGGTTGGATGGGGAGCATCGCTGCAAGCCACTCCTGCTTTGTCTTGGCTGTCTGCTTAGGGTCGTTGTCCTGTTAGAAGGTGAGCCTTCGTCCCAGTCTGAGGTCCTGAGCAGGTTTTCATAAAAGATGTCTCTGTACTTTGCTCCGTTAATCTTTCCCTCGATCCTGACTAGTCTCCCAGCCCCTGCCACTGAAAAACATCCCCACAGCATGATGCTGCCACCACCATGCTTCACCGTAGGGATGGTACCAGGTTTCCTCCAGACGTGATGCTTGGCATTCAGGCCAAAGAGTTAAATGTTGGTTTCATCAGACCAGAGAATCTTGTTTTTCATGGTCTGAGAGTTCTTTAGGTGCCTTTTAGCAAACTCCAAGCGGGCTGTCATGTGCCTTTTACTGAGGAGTGGCTTCCGTCTGGCCACTCTAGCATAAAGGCCTGCTTGGTGGAGTGCTGCAGAGATGGTTATCCTTCTGGAAGGTTCTCCCATCTCCACAGAGGAACTCTAGAGCTCTATCAGAGTGACCATCTGGTTCTTGATCACCTCCCTGACCAAGGCCCTTCTCCCCCGATTGCTCAGTATGGCCGGGCGGACAGCTCTAGGAAGAGTCTTGGTGGTTCCAAACTTCTTCCATTTAAGAATGATAGAGGCCACTGTGTTCTTGGTACTCTTCCCCAGATCTGTGCCTCGACACAATCCTGTCTCAGAGCTCTATGGACAATTCCTTTGACCTCATGGCTTGGTTTTTGTTCCTGACATGCACTGTCAACTGTGGGACCTTATATAGACAGGTGTGTGCCTTTCAAAATCATGTCCAATCAATTGAATTTACCACAGGTGGACTCCAATCAAGTTGTAGAAACATCTCAAGGATGATCAATGGAAACAAGAGGCACCTGAGCTCAATTTCGAGTCTCATAGCAAAGGGTCTGAATACTTATGTAAATAAGGTATTATTTTTATTCATTTTTATTATAAATTTGCAACAAGAAAAATGTGCTTCGTCATTATGGGGTATTGTGTGTAGATTGATGAGGAAAACATTGAATTGAATCCATTTCAGAATAAGGATGTAATGTAACAACATGTGCAAAAAGGCAAAGAGGTCTGAATACTTTCCGAATGCACTGTACAGATGTTAATTCCCTTTGCCCCTGTGGCTGAAGTATATTTAGTGTATAAGAAAGACACTAAACAGTCTCCATATATACAGTACTTCCATTAATTTTATCAACTGGTACCGGGGGACCGTCAGAGTGTGAGGCCTGTGGGTGTCCTAGAGCAAAACAACCAACGTCTGTGTTTGTGGGAGTCTCACCTTTCCACAGAGGGTGAAATTATGTGTAAACCCAAACTATTCGGGCGCTACAGAAAGGAGTTGGCAAATCGTCTGTACCAACTTCAGACAAGTCCCAAGATGCTTGTGGGGGCCGTAAAGCAAAACAGAGAAAACCATCATGTTCGCGAGAGTCTCATCTTTCCATAGAGGGGTAATAGTACCGTTTGTAGGCCAAACCGTTTGTAAACCGTTTGTACGCCACAGATGGGAATGTGAGAAGACCGATTTTCGGGATGCCTCATGGTCTGACAAACACTACTGTGTGACATAGGCGGAGATGGTGGATTGAGACGCATCCAATCAAGAAAGTGGATATCTCAGACAGATTTTAATTGGAATTTTTGTATTATGCTAATTGGATTTCAGCGGGGCACAGGGATCAATTTTAGGGGATTAACAGGGCAACAGTAAACATTTCGGCCCCAACAAATGATGCACCAATTGAGATATCGCATGTGACTAACACATTTCAATTAATTACTATAGGTCCCTCCTTGGGCCAATCATTGTAATGCTGTAAATGACGCATCTCTATGGCAACACGCATCCCCCCAAGTTTTGTCCCAGTGCTGTCTGAGATGGAGACTGATCCACAGTCCCCTCTCCGATATCTTTGTGGGGGACATTAAAGAGTCTACTAAGTGTGTAGAGTTGAGAACACCCACTCTGGCAGGGCAGGGCCACACCCCACCTCTGGCAGTGGGATGCAGCTGACTAGTAGCTATGCTGAGGGAAGGTATGCCTGTCCTGATCAACCTAACTCTCAAATATCAGGCATAGGACTTGTGCCTAAAGGCGTCTGCAGGCTTTCCAACCGAAACAGTTTGGGAAGAGTTCGTGCATATATTATGATGACATTTTGTTAGTTTTTTGTTAGTTTTGGACTTTGGTTAGGGTTTTGCAGGCTGCAAAAACAACAACAAATCTCAAGGCCAGCCGAAGTTCGGGAGCCGAAGTCTACGCCCCTTTTGTCGGTGATTGGTGAACAGTAGGGATTCTTCAATAAAGACTATGTTGTCCTGGGAAAAAGTTACGACTTGTTTTCAAGCAAATTTTATCATTGAGAAATACTGCACCAAACATCTTAGTGAGATGTAAAATCTCGGGAAAAAACGTCAAAATTAATGATCGATTTCCTGAGTGATCTTAGATTAATTCGGACAATTTTGAGGAAGTTATTTTGCCACTTTTTTCTCGTTCGTCAAGCCAAGGTCTTTTAAGGGAGTAGGCGAGCACACTCGTTCGGTTCGCTTAGGCGACATCGGCTAGCCGCCAGCCGAACTGAAGCATGCAGACGCCGCCTTAACCCACCATACCTTATCCATAGAAATGGATCGATCCACGGATTCCATTTCTATGACCTTATCTCTGCATATTATCTCACCTTGTTAGAGATCACCCATCTCGCTGTCTTTTCTTTTTCTCCCTCCCCTCTCTCCTCTGCTGTCTTTCCCTCGCTCCTCATCCCCCTTTCTTTTTCTATTGTCTCTCCTCCAGCACTCTAATGCCAGAGCTTTCTTGTATTCATCTAGAACAGGGATGACAGTAACCAAGTTTCCATCCAGCCTTTTATATGCGAGTAAAGTACACGTCGGATAAAATGTATAATGACAGGCCTGATGGAAACAGAACATTTTGTCAGGAAACTTTCCAAATGTCGACAAAACAAAATAAGCTAGGATCTTTTTGTGTCTGTAAAATTTATTATTCAAGAAATGTCGGTGGAAACTCTTTTATACGCAAATATTGATGTAATAACCATCATATTGAAGTAAACTTGGAGTCATGCGATGATATGTTGTGTGGTCCTCCCACTACGACTCGGGAAAGCATGTAGTTTATTAGGCTACAGATGAAATGAGTTATGATAAACTTCACAGGGTGGTTAAAGTGCACGGTGATGAGCTCGATGCTGCTTTCCAATAAATATTCAGGGTCTTATTCTGGTGACATGATCGTCGATGCTTGGCTGCCATTTGACTAATACAAATGATGTCGCTCTTTTGTCTATAATAATCTCATCAAGTAGGCTATGCCCGCGCTGTATCTGCTAGCTGTTGGCTAGAGCGCACGTACCAGTGTGCACACTCGCTATATAATGACACATTTTCTTGTGAGAAAACCATCCGTATTCGGTACATGGGAATTTAACCTAAAAATATATTTTTATGTGCATTATGTGCATTATTTATGTGCATCATCACGCACAGCATTTTATCCCCCAAAAATATATTTGATGGAAACACATCTCTGGTGGGGATGCATATTTTTTAATATTCGCATGAAAATATGTCGCCAACCTAGCTAGTGATACAGTATAGAGGGGGATTTCATTGACAAGGGAAGCTGTGATCCGTTTGGGAAATCAATAAGTCTGTTGTGTCATCGACCACAACATCAAGCCAGATGGGAGGGTTTTTTGATGTGCTGTGGTATTTTCCAGGGGGGGGGCGCCAGGTCTGTTTTCCAAAACCACCTGTGAGTGAAAACTGTCCCAGCCGCCGTAAAGGACAGGTTTCACTATGATTCGCACAGTGCTGAATGTATTGTCTGATCAGCATAATTACTGTCAGACCATTCAACCACTGACTGAAGGGATTTGATTCAAGGTCGATCTTTCAAGAACATTTAGACGGGGTCTTGTCCTGCCGTGTACAGGTCATGTGGGTTGTAAGGGACGAGGGTCGCGTCTCAATCCCCATTCCCTACCATAGCACCCGACAAGGTCAGAGAGCACAGATGGAGGATCTTAATTTGATCATTCGTTTGTTGCTGACTTGTAGTGTATTTGAGTTTTCAATATGTAACTTTTTGAGCGACCTGACCAAATTCACAAAGAAATGTGTGTTATAGATCTGTCATTCTCATTGAAAGCAAGTCTAAAAAGCGGTAGATCTGTTCTATGTCCGCTATCTCTATGCATCCCATTCTTAAATTTCGTTTCGCTTTTACTTTTGGTTTTGTATGCCAGTGTCAAACAGCTGATAATACAATATTTTGGTTATGGAAAATATATTTCACATCAATTTAGATGGTACAATGATTCTCTACACTACACTTGCTTGTTTTGCCACATAAACTGAAACTATTAACATTTATGCAACCAGGAAATGAGGGTGCATTAATAATAATCCACATAATAATCCATCACATTTCCTGTCGCTGCAGGATTATTTTCCTGCTGTAGCAAACTGGCTCAAATGAAAATCCTACATCTGTATAAGTCTTGGCATTTCAAACAAACAATCAACACCCAAGAATAACCACACACGGCATACTTCTGACTTTCGAGACACTTTCACCGCTTACGGTCTGGGTCTGTGTACAGAACTCCACTAGACAAACAAATATGTCTGGGTCTGTGTACAGAACTCCACTAGACAAACAAATATGTCTGGGTCTGTGTACAGAACTCCACTAGACAAACAAATATGTCTGGGTCTGTGTACAGAACTCCACTAGACAAACAAATATGTCTGGGTCTGTGTACAGAACTCCACTAGACAAACAATTACAGTGGGGAAAAAAAGTATTTAGTCAGCCACCAATTGTGCAAGTTCTCTCACTTAAAAAGATGAGAGAGGCCTGTAATTTTCATCATAGGTACACTTCAACTATGACAGACAAAATGAGGAAACAAAAATCCAGAAAATCACATTGTAGGATTTTTTATGAATTTATTTGCAAATTATGGTGGAAAATAAGTATTTGGTCACATACAAACAAGCAAGATTTCTGGCTCTACTTGCAGACCTGTAACTTCTTCTTTAAGAGGTTCCTCTGTCCTCCACTCATTACCTGTATTAATGGCACCTGTTTGAACTTGTTATCAGTATAAAGACACCTGTCCACAACCTCAAACAGTCACACTCCAAACTCCACTATGGCCAAGACCAAAGAGCTGTCAAAGGACACCAGAAACAAAATTGTAGACCTGCACCAGGTTGGGAAGACTGAATCTGCAATAGGTAAGCAGCTTGGTTTGAAGAAATCAACTGTGGGAGCAATTATTAGGAAATGGAAGACATACAAGACCACTGATAATCTTCCTCGATCTGGGGCTCCACGCAAGATCTCACCCCGTGGGGTCAAAATGATCACAAGAACGGTGAGCAAAAATCCCAGAACCACACGGGGACCTAGTGAATGACCTGCAGAGAGCTGGGACCAAAGTAACAAAGCCTACCATCAGTAACACACTACGCCGCCAGGGACTCAAATCCTGCAGTGCCAGACGTGTCCCCCTGCTTAAGCCAGTACATGTTCAGGCCCGTCTGAAGTTTGCTAGAGAGCATTTGGATGATCCAGATGAGGATTGGGAGAATGTCATATGGTCAGATGAAACCAAAATAGAACTTTTTGGTAAAAACTCAACTTGTCGTGTTTGGAGGACAAAGAATGCTGAGTTGCATCCAAAGAACACCATACCTACTGTGAAGCATGGGGTGGAAACGTCATGCTTTGGGGCTGTTTTTCTGCAAAGGGACCAGGACTGACTGATCCGTGTAAAGGAAAGAATGAATGGGGCCATGTATCGTGAGATTTTGAGTGAAAACCTCCTTCCATCAGCAAGGGCATTGAAGATGAAACGTGGCTGGGTCTTTCAGCATGACAATGATCCCAAACACACCACCCGGCAACGAAGGAGTGGCTTCAGAAGAAGCATTTCAAGGTCCTGGAGTGGCCTAGCCAGTCTCCAGATCTCAACCCCATAGAAAATCTTTGGAGGGAGTTGAAAGTCCGTGTTGCCCAGCGACAGCCCCAAAACATCACTGCTCTAGAGGAGATCTGCATGGAGGAATGGGCCAAAAATACCAGCAACAGTGTGTGAAAACCTTGTGAAGACTTACAGAAAACGTTTGACCTCTGTCATTGCCAACAAAGGGTATATAACAAAGTATTGAGATAAACTTTTGTTATTGACCAAATACTTATTTTCCACCATAATTTGCAAATAAATTCATAAAAATCCTACAATGTGATTTTCTGGATTTTTTTTCCTCATTTTGTCTGTCATAGTTGAAGTGTACATATGATGAAAATTACAGGCCTTTCTCATCTTTTTAAGTTGGAGAACTTGCACAATTGGTGGCTGACTAAATACTGTATTTCCCCACTGTATGTCTGGGTCTGTGTGTTAAAAGGTTGATCTATTGTGTTGATAAACCATAAAGAGGAGGAAGTGACGATTTCCGCCAGGATTTATGATTCTGTGGTTGTCTCATTTCCCTTAATTCTGCGTCAATATTTTGCATCAATAGTTACGGATGACTCCTCTGATGATATAAACAACAAGACCATTCATTTGCTTTTAAAGCATGATCATGAAAGACAATTTCAGTGGAGCTGAACACATCTTTATTGTTGTCTATCTGTGCTCATTTAGATGGAGATATAGTTCCTCTGCAAGCCTGTATATTGAGTTGGCCTGGTCTGTCTGTCTGTCCCTCAGTCCCATATATTGTTCAGTTAAAGACAGAATGGCTCAGCAATGGAGCATTCCCATAGTGCTGCTAGGAGGTAACACTCAAGATACAAGATCCCCTATGATCCGCCTCCTGCCCGACCAACACAGCCCAGCATCTGCCCGCCAGCATAGCATAGATGTCCACTGTGTTGTGTGTGTGTGTGTGTGTGTGTGTGTGTGTGTGTGCGTGCGTGCGTGGAGGGGGGATTTAGTATTTTAAACATGGCTTCGTTGTTATGTCTGCCCGGGCTTTGATGTCCTCCAAACCTCCAACTAAGTGCCGCTCATTTTGGGTAACTCTGGAGAGGGAGAATCACTTCCAGATTGGGCTTCCTACTCTGTGTGATTGGGTGTTGGGTTATAATGGCAGGGAGTGGCAATGACAGGGGGGAGGGACCCTAGGAGTACCTCTGCCTGACCGTCAGCCACTAGACATGGGCCCTGGGCACTGGATACACACACATGCACACACGCATGTACGTACACACACACACACACACACACACACACACAACACACACACACACACACACACACACACACACACACACACACACACACACACACACACACACACACACACACACACACAGGGTTAGGGAGGAATGGATTACGTAACTGTAAAAACGTAACTGTAATTCGTTAAGTTACCAGCAAAAATATTGTAATCAGATTACCGCTACTTTAGAAAAACTAGACGATCACTTCAAAGATTACTTTTGAATTCAGAAAGGAAAAAACACTTCTCTGTTTGTGTTTGATGGATCACGGGAAAAGAGCAGGAATAGGCTTTTATAGGCTACTGTCAAAACTATCTTTCAATGGTGCGACTGCTGTCGGCATCCAAAGATTATCCAACTTGAACAAACACTTGGAGGTCAGGATGACAGCAGTGGTGTAGTCTACGGCGATACGGATATCACTTATTATCGATATCTACATAGAGTATTGATGTGAATCACACTGCTGCTCTCTCATTTAGCCATTTGCGCCTTACGGATTGTGGTTGTTGTGGATGGCTGTTCACAAATATATATGTATTTGAACCCAATTATGGTTGAATTCAAGAAGTTTAAGCTGCCTATCAATAATTGTTTTTGGAACCAGTGGACAGCCAGTGAAATATGTGCTCTTGCAACAGCTGCATAGGGCCGATCCCAGCCTATAGAATAACAGCTGCATTGTGCGGATCCCAGCCTATAGAATAACAGCTGCATAGTGCTGATCCCAGCCTATAGAATAACAGCTGCATTGTGCGGATCCCAGCCTATAGAATAACAGCTGCATATTGCCGATCCCAGCCTATAGAATAACAGCTGCATAGTGCTGATCCCAGCCTATAGAATAACAGCTGCATTGTGCGGATCCCAGCCTATAGAATAACAGCTGCATAGTGCTGATCCCAGCCTATAGAATAACAGCTGCATAGTGCTGATCCCAGCCTATAGAATAACAGCTGCATAGTGCTGATCCCAGCCTATAGAATAACAGCTGCATAGTGCTGATCCCAGCCTATAGAATAACAGCTGCATAGTGCTGATCCCAGCCTATAGAATAACAGCTGCATATTGCCGATCCCAGCCTATAGAATAACAGCTGCATAGTGCTGATCCCAGCCTATAGAATAACATTGGGGCTTTTATTGCTCAATCTAATTCATGCTGATAAAATATATATATATATATCCATTGATTCTTGAAGAATATAACTTACAAATGCCTCATGAGCTTAGTTCAACTGTCGTACCCCATCAGAACCCAAAATAAAAGCTTGTTTTACTCCAATGTTTGTGAACATTGTGAATGTAAACAAACACTGTATAGCCTCAACACATGGTTAAAACAATCATTTTGATATCAGGCATGGTCAGTCCTTGCATCCAAAGCTCTGTCTGTTAATATGAGTGTGGTTACATTTCTCCAGGCCCATCCCTCAGCTTTTTACCAAAACAGAGGCGGGGTGGCGATTTTGTTATTGCCCTTTAAACAGCTGCATATTATCAAGGTGTCACCAACAAAAATGTAAACAACAGGCCTAAAGGAAATGCAGCATATGGCATTCATTTTTCACATGTAAATAGCACTTTTCAGTAGTGCTCAAAGCGTGCCATTCCATAAGAGCAGCATTTACTTTTCAACTTAAATCAAGGAGCCAATCAGTCCTCCATGAAAACAATATCATAAACAACAGAGTAGGGCTGGCTAATAAGTCCTTAGTTTTGGTGCTCAGGTAAAACATTTTGGCTAATCTGTACTTCCATATTTCCAAGTCCTATTCTTGAAGATCAAAGGGGTACAACATTTATTGGAATGACTGGAATTCTGATAGACTTTGGTTTTTAAAGATATAATTTAATCGTATTATTATATGTAGTAGAAAGCGATGGGTTAGAAGAAGCCTAGATTACCAACCCATAAAGTAAAATCCATATATGGCCAGCTATGTCAACTTTAACATTGATTTATCCTGCAGTAGATGTTGTTCAATTGGTAACATACATGTTTGTCTTCTTCTAAAGCCTCTTATGGGAAAAGTAATCTAAAAGTAACTGAATGCAATCAGATTACGTTACTGAGTTTTGGGTAATCCAAAAGTTACGGTACTGATTACAATTCTGGACAGGTAACTAGTAACTGTAACGGATTACATTTAGAAAGTAACCTACCCAACCCTGCACACACACACAGACACACAGATACAGACACACACACACACGCACACACACACACACACACACACAGACACGCGCACGCACGCACACACACACACACAGACGCACAGACGCACACACGCACACACGCAGACACACGCACACACGCACACACGCACACACACACACAGACAGACAGACAGACACGCACGCACGCACATACACACACACACACACACACACACGAAACTGTGTCAGTCTTTTTATAGAAGCCTTCAACGTAGTCATCCAGAGAACTATTGAAATGATTTCCACCCCTGGCCTGGGCCCGTATATGAAAACACTGAGCCAGTTCCGGGATCAAAATAACGTGAAAGTTTCACGTCTCATTTTGACGACATCCTGTGCCACCTCAAACAACCCTTTCACTCTCTCTGCGCTGCAGTCAGGTGTGGGTTATTTCCCTAGTCCCCACTCACCCAGACCTCCAACCTGTCTCTCACCTTTCACTCAGTATGTGCGGGGTTGAGAGTATGTGCAGGGGGGGTGTGGATGGGGGTATGTAGGTATTGTTGAAAATGTATGGGTTTGTGTTTGGGTGTGTGGGTAGTGTTGAAAGTGTATCTGTTTGACTAATGCCGCAGCCCCACCACAGCGAGGTTCTGGCTCAGTGTGGCTCAGTCTGGCTCAGTGTGGCTCAGTCTGGTTCAGTGTGGCTCAGTGTGGTTCAGTGTGGCTCAGTGTGGCTCAGTCTGGTTCAGTGTGGCTCAGTGTGGTTCAGTCTGGTTCAGTGTGGCTCAGTGTGGTTCAGTTTGGCTCAGTGTGGTTCAGTCTGGCTCAGTCTGGCTCAGTGTGGCTCAGTGTGGCTCAGTGTGGTTCAGTGTGGCTCAGTGTGGCTCAGTCTGGTTCAGTGTGGCTCAGTCTGGCTCAGTGTGGTTCAGTGTGGCTCAGTCTGGCTCAGTGTGGCTCAGTCTGGCTCAGTGTGGCTCAGTGTGGTTCAGTGTGGCTCAGTCTGGCTCAGTCTGGATCAGTGTGGCTCAGTCTGGCTCAGTGTGGCTCAGTCTGGCTCAGTCTGGCTCAGTGTGGTTCAGTCTGGTTCAGTGTGGCTCAGTCTGGCTCAGTGTGGTTCAGTCTGGCTCAGTGTGGTTCAGTGTGGCTCAGTCTGGTTCAGTCTGGTTCAGTCTGGCTCAGTGTGGTTCAGTGTGGCTCAGTGTGGTTCAGTGTGGCTCAGTGTGGTTCAGTGTGGCTCAGTGTGGTTCAGTGTGGCTCAGTGTGGCTCAGTGTGGTTCAGTGTGGCTCAGTGTGGTTCAGTGTGGTTCAGTCTGGCTCAGTGTGGTTCAGTGTGGTTCAGTGTGGCTCAGTCTGGTTCAGTGTGGTTCAGTGTGGCTCAGTGTGGTTCAGTGTGGTTCAGTGTGGCTCAGTGTGGTTCAGTGTGGTTCAGTGTGGCTCAGTCTGGTTCAGTGTGGTTCAGTGTGGCTCAGTCTGGTTCAGTGTGGCTCAGTGTGGTTCAGTGTGGCGGTGGTACAGTGGATTGGTAAACAGTCACAACGGTCTCCCATCTTGCTCATCTGCGTACCTGCCTGTCTACGTCTGCAGCCCTGCGGCTCAACCTGGGAGTTCACAGGGGCCACATATCGGCTACACTGTACACAGTGGGACAGGCTCTCTATTGTAATGAATAGTAGGATGACGTTACAGCCGTAGTTGTTTTCTGTACTTAACAGAACGGTAATCCATGGTAACTTGCGATTGATTCACACGGGAAGGGAGTGTTTTATTAGTGGTATTTTATGTGCTCTCCTCATTCATGTAGTGACAATGTTACAAAAATATGAAAACTAGCTTGACCCTGATTTGGATCGGATCTCTTTACTTTACAAAATCGCTTTTTTTCCACCTACTTGAAAACCCCAAAGACCATTCAATCGAAATGATTCTACTTCATTCAGCCACGATACAGAACAGAGGGTAGACCTAGAGGAGGAACAGAGAAGTGTGTGTGTGTTTAATCTAAACAGAGAGATTTAAGACGTTCCTCTCAAAGCACTCCGGCCGCGCTCTAGAAAGGACCCCTAATTTCCGCTTCAAAAAAAACCCCCTACTTAGGTCTGTGAAAACCAAAGAATACATTAGTGTTTCATCAGCATAGGGAATGAAGCGGCAGAGACAAGGGTCAAGGTGTAGCCTATTGGCCGTCGGGGGCATCATTAATTCTCAAACACCACTACCTCTTTTATTTAACACCGGATTCCTGTTCAAACACAACCCCCGCCAGATAAAAGGCAATAACAATATGCTAATAGACGTCCTTTTAAGTGAAATCAGATTACTGCAGGAGGAGCACTGTGCGTTTGCCGTACTTTAAAAGGTTTAATGTCTAATTGGAATTTTGCCTTTGATGTTACCGAAGATTGTAGATTTGGAGTTAGATTGATGTCTTGAGTGAATTCACCTCTCTCTAGGTGCATGCGTACTTTCGTGCGTACGTGTGTATTTGTTTGCACTCGCTCCTATGCGTGTACGCGCTAGTCTGTCTCTGTTACAACAACAGAATCACAATTACGTCTAAGTTGTGTGTGTGTGTGTGGGGGGGTTAAATAGAGGGAGGCTGATAATTATACGTTTAAGGGGTGCGCTCCTTTGGTGTGTAAAGGAACACACATAGAGAACCACTTCAAGGACGGCTAATTGCCTTTAGGAAAGGAGAGACACCAAGAAACTGAAATATAAAATTGTGTGGCGGCTCTAATGTTACACGGAAATGGTACATCAACCTCAGACCTTGAAAGGGAACCAGTGGTCCTGGAGGGTTTTTCTGGTCTCTTACAGATGAGAGAGAGAGAGAGAGAGAGAGAGAGAGAGAGAGAGAGAGAGAGAGAGAGAGAGAGAGAGAGAGAGAGAGAGAGAGAGAGAGAGAGAGAGAGAGAGAGAGAGAGAGAGAGAGAGAGAGAGAGATGCCCTGCTCCTGAATATACTGCAGACCACGTGGTTTGTCAGATGCAAAACTACTCCTGAGCTCCAGTGTTAGGAGGTTTACATTTGATGTGATCAGGTGATAGAGGGGAATGTTGAAAGTATGTTTTAATGTGTGTCGGCGCGCGTGGAAGAACTGCCTTAAAGTGATAAGGCATTCGCTTTGTAAAACAGCAGGGGGTAATGTGAAGCAGCAGGGCCAGCCTCTCTCAGTTCTGCTGCTGCTGGAGTCTTCAGAGAAAAAACCTTTTTCATAAATATGTACATACACATGGAAATCAATGCCTCTGCCAAACCTTCAAACACACACACACACACACACACACATATTGAAAGGCTCTGCTATTGCAACTGTGTCCAAGAACGGGCGAATACCTCCAACATGGTAACCACTGTGACATATCACATGTCAAACAGCATGCTGTTAGCAGTAGAAATAACTGGATTTCACGTAAGTTATTGAAAGCCATTTGTAAACAGAAACATGAAAGCAAACAAGCTCTCACGCAGCCTCCCTTGATCATCAAAGGCCTATCGATCAAATGTACCCCTCCACCCTCCACCCCTCCCCGAATCCCCAGCCAACCCAATGGGAGCAAATGTATTCAGCCTCCAAAGCACATCTGTTTGTTCCAAGCCATGCTTAAAATGACAACCCTCTCTCTCTCTCTCTCTCTCTCTTTCTGTTGCAGTCCAACAAAGTTTCGGTGGTCCAGCAGTCTCACGGGATGCACCACTTGTCGTCCCTGTTGCCGTACAGCAACGACCACTTCAACCCCAGCCCCCCTCACCTGCCCACAGACATGAGCCAGAAAGGTAGGTCACCCAATCATCTCCCTCATCACCATCTCCCTCATCACCATCTCCCTCATCACCATCTCCCTCATCATCATCTCCCTCATCACCATCTCCCTCATTACCATCTCCCTCATTACCATCTCCCTCATTACCATCTCCCTCATCACCATCTCCCTCATCATCATCTCCCTCATTACCATCTCCCTCATCACCATCTCCCTCATCATCATCTCCCTCATCACCATCTCCCTCATTACCATCTCCCTCATCACCATCTCCCTCATCACCATCTCCCTCATCATCATCTCCATCATCACCATCTCCCTCATCACCGTCTCCCTCATCACCATCTCCCTCATCATCATCTCCCTCATCACCATCTCCCTCATCACCATCTCCCTCATCATCATCTCCATCATCACCATCTCCCTCATTACCGTCTCCCTCATCACCATCTCCCTCATCACCATCTCCCTCATCACCATCTCCCTCATCATCATCTCCCTCATCATCATCTCCCTCATCATCATCTCCCTCATCATCATCATCATCATCTCCCTCATCATCATCTCCCTCATCACCATCTCCCTCATCACCATCTCCCTCATCATCATCACCGTCTCCCTCATTACCGGTTCCCTCATCACCATCTCCCTCATCACCATCTCCCTCATCACCATCTCCCTCATCATCATCTCCCTCATCATCATCTCCCTCATCACCATCTCCCTCATCATCATCTCCCTCATCACCATCTCCCTCATCACCATCTCCCTCATCACCATCTCCCTCATCATCATCTCCCTCATCATCATCTCCCTCATCACCATCTCCCTCATCATTATCTCCCTCATCACCATCTCCCTCATTACCATCTCCCTCATCATCATCTCCCTCATCATCATCTCCCTCATCATCATCTCCCTCATCACCATCTCCCTCATTACCATCTCCCTCATCATCATCTCCCTCATTACCATCTCCCTCATCATCATCTCCCTCATCACCATCTCCCTCATCATTATCTCCCTCATCATTATCTCCCTCATCATCATCTCCCTCATCATTATCTCCCTCATCACCTTCTCCCTCATCACCATCTCCCTCATCATTATCTCCCTCATCATCATCTCCCTCATCACCATCTCCCTCATCATTATCTCCCTCATCATCATCTCCCTCATCATTATCTCCCTCATCATCATCTCCCTCATCACCATCTCCCTCATCATCATCTCCCTCATCACCATCTCCCTCATCATCATCTCCCTCATCACCATCTCCCTCATCACCATCTCCCTCATCATCATCTCCCTCATCACCATCTCCCTCATCATTATCTCCCTCATCATCATCTCCCTCATCACCATCTCCCTCATCATTATCTCCCTCATCATCATCTCCCTCATCACCATCTCCCTCATCATCATCTCCCTCATCACCATCTCCCTCATCACCATCTCCCTCATCACCATCCCCCTCATCACCATCTCCCTCATCATCATCTCCCTCATCACCATCTCCCTCATCATCATCTCCCTCATCATCATCTCCCTCATCACCATCTCCCTCATCACCATCTCCGATGCCACCATCTACTTATTAATAACATATTACTTGAGTCTGGCGTTTTTCCTGGTCAGTTCACGCAGTCATGGAAAACTCCTGGCCCTGTGTTATGCTGCTGCCGTCTTTCCCGAACCTCCACACACACACACACACACACACACACACACACACACACACACACACACACACACACACACACACACACACACACACACACACACACACACACACACACACACACACACACACACACACACGCACACCTCCGCCCCTGGTTCCTGAGCTATTGCGGTGGAGCCGTGTGGAGCCGAGCAGCAGCTGCCCAGAGACAGGGTCTGCATCCCAAATGACACCCTATTCCTTATAGGCCCTGGTCAAAAGTAGTGCACTATGTGGGAGAAATCGTGCAGCCCAGAGACAGGGCCTTCTTTCCAGTGAGCCTCCGGCGGTCCCACCACCGCACTTGAAGTGGTCCCTTCCCCACGAGGGGCTGCTTGCCACACAACCCCCTCTCAAACACACACACACACAAACACAGAGCTGGAAGCAATTAGGGTGACAATCACACAGGGCCATCTCGTCAGCACACAAGGAAGGTTCTGCTTAGCACGCTACTCTTACACAGTCGCTCGCACACTCAGCTCGCATAGTCACTCACAGACTCACACACACCGCACGCACTCCATCACTCTCCTAAACATCTTACAACGAAGATGCTACTCAAGAGAGAGAGAGAGAGAGAGAGAGAGAGAGAGAGAGAGAGAGAGAGATGACAAACATGTTTGATTTCGTCTTTATCAATTCAATGGATCTGATTCCTTTTCAGTGAGATGACCCAAACACAGCCGGAGTCACACTTTAATTAACAAGCCGATGAAAATGTCATCCTGTATCACTCTGGTGAAGACTGACCTCTGGCTGAATAGCAATCAGTGTTAGAGTGTGGCTGTAGTTGGTCTTTGGCCAAGACTGGGTCTGTCTGTCAGTGCCGCTGCCTGCGTCAGGGCCTGTCTCTGTCCACTCTGAGACGGGCAGGCGCAGAGAGACAAACCCCCTCTCACAGCCAGAGCAAGGCAGCAGGCCCCATCCCAGACAACCTCTCCCCTGCTCTCCCATTCCTTTTCTAGACTGGGGCTGAGCGGTGTAGCAGCTAGGGAACATGAAAGTGCCCAGGGGTGACGCGAGGGGCGAGAACCAGTGACTCAGCCCATAATGAGAAATCTGGCCCTACCTGTACACAGCTGATACCTCCTTACCTCCTATTGACACCATCACACCTCCCTCCTCTTACCACACACCTTGCACTGCAGGCCTCCCTCAGTATCCTGTACAGAGACTACAGCTGACAATCAGTCGAGTTTCCAGCAGCTTCTCTGACAATAGTCCCTTCAAGCACTCTCCATCCAGGTTCCATTACCCCAGTCAGCCAGCCAGTCTGTCTGCATGTCAGTCAATATGTCAGTCAGTACATTCACCACAGGCATTTACTATTAGTCATTCAGTGTCAACCATCACACCAAACGACTAGTCACACCATGTTGTCACGTTTTGTTTACGTGTGCAGCTTGGCCTGCGCTAGGGTGAAGTACAGAATGAAAAATAGAAAAGTAGAGTAGAAACAAAAGCTACTGTAATGCACTACAGGTGTTTCTCTTTGGGTCTTTTTTTCAGGCACAGCGCAATAGCTACTGTCCAGTCATTTTGGATTCCGATACAATAACAGTTTCTCTATCTGTGGTTTTTGATACGGTAAAAGGTTGTCAGTATTGAAGTGCTATTTTGAGCAGTGTATCCAAAAATATATTGGGTGGTTATTTGACTGTGTTGTTTTATCTTGCAGATAAAGATAGAGTTAACTGAAGGATCTTGTGTCTAATACCATTACAGAGAGGTTTTTGAAATGTATTTGATGTTTTTCTTTACCATAACAATTGTTAAAGAAACACAACAGTGCAATTACTACATTTTAACTGATAAATAAATGAAAAGTGACATTTTATTTAGAATTTACCTGAATAGATTCAAGTTAAAGTTAAATGTAGGTATTTATATATATATAAAAAAAAAGTCTAAGAATTGAAGTTGAGTGCATCATAAACACATTAAATATCAAGCGGGTTAAAGTTGTTTCTGGAGACCTCTTATGGAGACCTCTTATGGAGACCTCTTATGGAGACCTCTTATTGACGTAACTGTGTTGGGAGAGCAGAGATTAGAGATTGAGACCGCACACTGGCCTGTACACGAGGGGCAGAGGCTTTTTCAGGAGAGAGGGAGGGATGAGAGAGGTACATTCCAGTCCTTCAGATTTATAAATGATCCAGTCCAGAAACAGGCCTGCAGCAACGGCAAATTACAGTCATCTGCAGCATTCTTCTGCAACAAATATAGGTTACCTTTGGGTTGCACTTAAGTGCTAGGTGCTCTCTGTTGACAAATTACTTCCTTTGAAAGGCACAGAGAGAGCCTTTTTTTGTTTTGTTTCGGGACGCTGCTCTTTTATGTGGGCCGACTCGATAATGGAAAACGTCCCGTTTGTTAAAACCGTTTCGCTGCCTGGCCTAGCGAGCGTCAGTAGGGTGGGAGTCTGTGGAGCGGGGTGAAGTAGTGAGTGGGGTCCTAACCTCACAGGCTTCGGATTGACTGACACATCAAGGGAAGGAACTTGATCAAGATCCCTTTTTGCCATAAAACAGTTGTTGGTGGTGCGAGGCAAGCAGTGAACAGTAAAACTGCTTGCCCTAGGAGAGGACGTCGTAAGCTCAGAATGTCAAAGTCATGTTCACAGGAAACTGGCTGTTGCAAAGGAGGGGGGAAACAAAGAACATAGTTCACGGCTCTGAGTTTCTTCATTTCACTTGGTAGTGGTTCAACAATGCTGGGCGGGCTGACATTAGGCCTTAGTTCTCGCACATCGTACATCAACACCCCCTTGACCCTCCCAGTAGGAGTGTATGAGAATGGGAGAGATTGTGTGTTTGACCTGTGTGTGTAATGGTAGGTTCCCAGCCAGGTAATGAGGCCCTTGCTGAGCCAGGGGCCCTGAATTAACAAGCCTGTCTTCTCCTGTGTGTCCCCTCCAGGCGTTCACAGGCCCCAGTCCCAGGACATCTCAGGCTTCTACTCCCTACCTCAGGGCGGTGTGGGACAGATGCCCCCCTCCATGGGCTGGTAAGTCTCACGCACACACACACTCTCTCTCATGCACGCACCTGAGCACGCCGCACACACACACACACCTGGACTACTCACCACTATTACATCAACCAATCCAGTTTCACCTCAGCCATTCAATAGTTTTTTTGCATGATGTTCTTTAATGGAAGCCTCTCCAACATAATCCTGGTAGAATCAGGAAATCCCCAGGGCAACTCTCTAGGACCCTTACTTTTTTCAATCTTTACTAACGACATACTACTGGCTTTGAGTAAAGCCATGTATGCGGATGACTCAACGCTATACACGTCAGCTACTATAGCGACTGAAATGATCGCAACACTTAACAAAGTGTAGGTGGCAAGGAATAAGTTAGTTCTAAATATTTCTAAAACTAAAAGTATTGTATTTGGTACAAATCATTCACTAAAACCATAAACCTCAGCTAGGTGACTAAAATGCTTGGAGTAACCCTGGATTGTAAATTGTCATGGTCAAAACATATTGATACAACAGTAGCTAAGATGTGGAGAGTCTGTCTATAATAAAGCGCTGCTCTGCCTTCTTAACAGCACTATCAACAAGGCAGGTCCTACAGGCCCTAGTTTTGTCGCACCTGGACTACTGTTCAGTCGTGTGGTCAGGTACCACAAAAAAGGACTTAGGAAAGTTGCAATTGGCTCAGAACAGGGCAGCACGGCTGGCCTTTGGATGTACACAGAGAGCTAATATTAATAATATGCATGTCAATCTCTCCTGGCTCAAAGTGGAGGAGAGATTGACTTCATCACTACTTGGATTTATGAGAGGTATTGACATGTTGAATGCGCCGAGCTGTCTGTTTGAACTACTGGCACACAGCTCAGACACCCATTCATACCCCACAAGACATGCCACCAGTGGTCTCTACACAGTCCCCAAGTCCAGAACAGACTATGGGAGGCACACAGTACTAAATAGAGCAATGACTACATGGAACTCTATTCCACATCAGGTAAATGATGCAAGCAGTAGAATCAGATTTAACAAACAGATACAAATTCATCTTATGGAACAGCAGGGACTGTGAAGCAACACAAAGATAGGCACAGACACATGCAGACACACACACAATAACATACGCACTATACACACACGTACAGATGGATTTTGCACTGTAGATATGTGGTAGTGGTGGAGTAGGGGCCTGAGGGCACACAGTGTGCTGTGAAATCGGTGAATGTATTGTAATGTTTTTCAAATTGTATAAACTGCCTTAATTTTGCTGGACCCCAGGAAGAGTGGGGATCCATAATAAATACAACCCACTTCATCCCACGCAGTTAGTAGCTCTTATCAAGCTGGTTTATTGTGACAAAATTGGCAAATTCAGTAGTGATTGAATAGTTCACTTCCTAAGATACGAACGCCCTGATTCATTGATCATATCTAGCCTAGAGTTCCACTCTCAAAATGAAACGATTGTCTTCCCTTGCCTTTCCGGCCTCTAAGGCACTATCACAGAAAGTGGATACGATGCCAAATCTGAACATGTTTTAACACCCATAATCTCAGACACGCTGTGGCTAACAATCCATCCATTGACTTGAGCTCAACTTTACAAATCCATGTATTAAAAAATCTGTAACTGGCAGAATAACTTTCAGCGAATCCCCATGAACAATTGTGGGCTTATCTTAAATGTGATGGGGATTTGGTTCACCATAATAGAATGACAGCTAATACTACTGCCATTCACATCCATGCTGTGTTTCTTTAAAGCTGGTGTAGGACTTTGGCACTCCCTAAACAGGCTCCGTCCGCACGAGACAGAGGTCTGCTATTTCTCTGGGCTCTCTCTCTCTCTCTCTCTCTCTCTCTCTCTCTCTCTCTCTCTCTCACTGGCTTTTATTTCAAACAGTTAATGGTCACTGTGGAGTTTCTGTGGTATTGTCAACAAATCATCTTGTTTACAAACTCGTAATCTTCTTAGTGCAGATTATGCATTTGTTTGGTTTTCTTGTGTCCCTCTTTGTGTGGGGGAAGAGAGAGCAAGGAAAGGAGATGACAAAGAACTGGGTGTGACTCACTCCAGCCACCGTACGGCACGTGACTGGGAATGGGAGGATATGTATTGTCTTTTTTCCACATTAAACTAGGCAGCCCACTGTAGGCACAGCCTAGCAGATTGCAGTAAGTTTCACAGTTCATTTGTTTCAAATAAGTTCAGATACAGGTTTAAGTAAAACATGTATCGAGATTTCTCTATAGGGTTTGAATAGTTGGTACTCTTAAAGGGACATGAGAGGGACAAATCACACATCTATCGGTATGCAAATACACAGGAAAACCCCATCCGTGCCACAACACAAACAGGAAATGTTCTCTCGCGAGCAGAGGACAGACAAGGCTGTGGAGAGGAGAGGTGTTAGTTGGGTCCTGGATGTGGATGTTGCTCTTAATGGGCCTGTTGGCTGGAATTAGCAAGTGAATCCCTCCCTGAGAGAACCTTCTGGACCTGGTAGCCTCCCTGACACTGAGCCTCCTCTGCCTTCCTTGATCTCAGGGACCTCCTGGGGCTGAGGAGGGCTGGGGAAGGGGGTGCTGCTGCATATCAAAGACTCTTGCCCCCCCTCCCATACATCCATCCACCACCCTCCACACAGTCATGTCATACAGGTGTAGAATCTTAATTTGACCAGTTTCTCACAGTAGGAAAATAATCCTGCAGCAACAGGAAATTTGAATAATTTTGTGGATTATAATTAATGGACACTTTTGTAGGGTCTGAAATGTGATATTGGACATTACAAACATTAGAAGCCTTTTTAAACCTTGAGTACACTAAGATGGCGCCGATAGGCACGGTCGCCCTGTTCATGGCTCCTAAGAAACTTTGCAGTATTTTGTTTTTTTGTGTATTATAACATATGCTAAATTTGTGTATGCTATCCAATAACATTTTATTGGATTTGATGTTTGCATTTCCTGCTGTGCAAAACAAGGTGATCAAATTAAGATCCTACATCTGTACATACAGCAGGACCCTTAGTGAGGTTAGCAGTGAAGGTAGCCAGAGATACTCTATATAGGGTCATGGAATATTGGATGACGGTAATTGGCAAGCCAAATGTCACTGTAATAACCATTTGAATAAGGAAACAAAGCTCGTCCCTCAACCGATCTCTCTTGTAGGACGTGGAACTCATATTCAAATGTGTAAAACATAGTTCCACATTTTTTATATGGCTGCGCTCTCGTATGACTCTCCATGAAATAGGAAGAATAACTAGCTAGCTAAATTATTACAAATGTTGTGACAGTACTGTAATAGTTTGCGATTGTGAGAACATAAAAACAAACCGGGTGACTATCTCCTGCACAAATTCAGGACGTTGGTCGCCAGGCACTTAATAATCAGTGGAGTAGCTAACTGTTGTAGCTAGCTAACTTAGGCTACTGACATAAAAAGCTTGCTTAGCCTGTTTCAATTACCCTAAAGTTGTAGACATGCAGTCCCACAATTAAGAGGAACCGACTGTTATCAGAAATCAGTCCGTAGATCAGAATGTTTCTCCGCGATCGTCGGGTCAGCTGAGCACAGCAGCTGACTCTGGAGGCTACTGAAATAACTGGTGAAAACTCATAATGATGTAAAAAATTAGCACTACTAGCTACGGTAGCTTGCTAGTTAGCTTTTGTTGGAAGATTCAACATTGTGGGCGCGTTCGAGCAGATCACGGGTCAAGTCGGTGACCAAAGTGTGTTGCATTATATGGGAGTAAACATTTTTGACTTGCGCCTACATGTCGACTCCATGAACTTTACAAAAATCATGTGATCAAAGGTCATGAAGTTTTGACTGCAGTCGCATGCAGGTTTCTGCGGTTGCTCTTCACCGACTTCATCCTGCAGCCATCGCCTGCATTGTGGGAGGCTGTATTGTCAACCAATCATTAGGGTGTTTTTGTTTGACCCACGCGAACGTGACCAAAGATGTGACTGGAACAGGAACCAACTTTGCCGCAGTACATGTATACAGTGGATATGTACAAATGAATGTGACATTTGAGGCTCTCTCTCACCAGTTGATTGTACAATGTACACACATATATTTTCAGTTTGTGAGTGTGTGAGGTTGGAGACATTTTTATTTCGACATTATAAAGAACAACTTTTCTAAACAATAGCAACACTGCCATGTTGGACTCAGCCTTGCTGTTGGAAAACCACACCAGTGTCCGACTTTCAGCTGTCGCAGATTCACCTCCCCAACTTCACTCCTCGACTTTCGTTTTTCCAATTGGTGACGTCACCCGCTCTGAGAACTAGAAGTAGTTGTTTCCCTTGCTCTGCAAGAGACACAGCTTTTGTGGAGCGATAGCTAATGATGTTTTTTGGGTGGCAGTTGGCAATGCGTTCAGAGGGTCCCTGGCTCCAGCCCTGGTTGGGGCGAGGAGAGGGCCGGAAACAATACTGCTACGTTAGGATGGACCTAACTCCATAACCAGTCATGATCAAGCCCCTCATTAGCTAGCTAGTACACATACTGAGAACCCAGACTGCCTGTATATACAGTGGGGCAAAAAAGTATTTAGTCAGCCACCAATTGTGCAAGTTCTCTCACTTAAAAAGATGAGAGAGGCCTGTAATTTTCATCATAGGTACACTTCAACTATGACAGACAAAATGAGGAAACAAAAATCCAGAAAATCACATTGTAGGATTTTTAATGAATTTATTTGCAAATTATGGTGGAAAATAAGTATTTGGTCACATACAAACAAGCAAGATTTCTGGCTCTCACAGACCTGTAACTTCTTCTTTAAGAGGCTCCTCTGTCCTCCACTCGTTACCTGTATTAATGGCACCTGTTTGAACTTGTTATCAGTATAAAAGACACCTGTCCACAACCTCAAACAGTCACACTCCAAACTCCACTATGGCCAAGACCAAAGAGCTGTCAAAGGACACCAGAAACAAAATTGTAGACCTGCACCAGGTTGGGAAGACTGAATCTGCAATAGGTAAGCAGCTTGGTTTGAAGAAATCAACTGTGGGAGCAATTATTAGGAAATGGAAGACATACAAGACCACTGATAATCTTCCTCGATCTGGGGCTCCACGCAAGATCTCACCCCGTGGGGTCAAAATGATCACAAGAACGGTGAGCAAAAATCCCAGAACCACACGGGGACCTAGTGAATGACCTGCAGAGAGCTGGGACCAAAGTAACAAAGCCTACCATCAGTAACACACTACGCCGCCAGGGACTCAAATCCTGCAGTGCCAGACGTGTCCCCCTGCTTAAGCCAGTACATGTTCAGGCCCGCCTGAAGTTTGCTAGAGAGCATTTGGATGATCCAGATGAGGATTGGGAGAATGTCATATGGTCAGATGAAACCAAAATAGAACTTTTTGGTAAAAACTCAACTCGTCGTGTTTGGAGGACAAAGAATGCTGAGTTGCATCCAAAGAACACCATACCTACTGTGAAGCATGGGGGTGGAAACATCATGCTTTGGGGCTGTTTTTCTGCAAAGGGACCAGGACGACTGATCCGTGTAAAGGAAAGAATGAATGGGGGCCATGTATCGTGAGATTTTGAGTGAAAACCTCCTTCCATCAGCAAGGGCATTGAAGATGAAACGTGGCTGGGTCTTTCAGCATGACAATGATCCCAAACACACCGCCCGGGCAACGAAGGAGTGGCTTCAGAAGAAGCATTTCAAGGTCCTGGAGTGGCCTAGCCAGTCTCCAGATCTCAACCCCATAGAAAATCTTTGGAGGGAGTTGAAAGTCCGTGTTGCCCAGCGACAGCCCCAAAACATCACTGCTCTAGAGGAGATCTGCATGGAGGAATGGGCCAAAATACCAGCAACAGTGTGTGAAAACCTTGTGAAGACTTACAGAAAACGTTTGACCTCTGTCATTGCCAACAAAGGGTATATAACAAAGTATTGAGATAAACTTTTGTTATTGACCAAATACTTATTTTCCACCATAATTTGCAAATAAATTCATAAAAAATCCTACAATGTGATTTTCTGGATTTCTTTTTCTCATTTCGTCTGTCATAGTTGAAGTGTACCTATGATGAAAATTACAGGCCTCTCTCATCTTTTTAAGTTGGAGAACTTGCACAATTGGTGGCTGACTAAATACTTTTTTGCCCCACTGTAACTATAGCAGGGCTATTCAACCAGGGTCCGCAAAAATACTGTTGTTTTTCCCCACCAATGGTTTTTATGAATATCGCTAGCAAGAACAGAATAAACTAATTTTGAATTACATACCTTCAGTAGAACATAGGAAAATATATTATTTCTAATGATGTCGACTTCATTTCTAAACTCCTAATATTGAGTGAATGGCACTTATTGGAACCAACTACACTCACTGGATTATCTGAATAGGCTACCAGTAGTTCCACTGGCTGCTGGTCAGCTTTCTTGACTTTGACATAATGTTTTGCCAACACATGGCTAACCTTTGTTTAACCAGCTAAACAGTTGCTCTTAAGCGAAAATGTGTTTGGAGTTACCTTTCTAGCTAATAGGCTATGTTAGAGTTTACACTTCCTCTTCCAAATATAATGTGGGGAGGTCAAAATAATGAAAGATTATTTATGTAGATTACTTCGCCTTGCCGTGTTCATTCACCTGATGATAAGATAAGACGTGAAAAGCATTTGTTTTGCTAACATATGATGGAGGTCCTCGGAACGGTATCAATCACATGGTTTCTATGTGTTCCATGCCATTCCATTTGCTCCATTCTAGACAATATTATGAGCCGTCCTCCTCTCAGCAGCCTCCACTGGTCTAAACATATTGTAAGAAGTTAGGCCGTGAGGATTTGGTCAGCCGCCTAGCTGAACCCTGTTGCATCCCTATTTGTCCTCCCAACCACAGGCAAAGTCAGCCAGTCTATCCTCTGTCCTCATGTGGATTCAGACAGCCCTACTCCTCCAGTCTCCCCAACAGCTCTTCCTACCCCAGGTACAGTATGAGCTGAGCTGCTTCAGTCTGGGGAGGGAATCGTAAAACACAGACCCCTTCCAGACCAATGCTTCTATTCCTCCCACCTACCATGTGCCCTTCGCTATTGCCTTGTACAGGTGCCTCCGCAACGTGTGTGTCCTGTCTTTCTGTGTGCCAACTGCTATAACCTGCCCTGCAACTGTGTGGGGACACACATGAAGAGACAACCCATCTGTTCTCCTGGACAGAAGAGTGATTTTAGCAGTGTGTCTCCTGTTGCTGTGACAAAGAGAGATGCTATGGACCACTGCAAACGGTCTGCAGTCGGCTGTTGTTATTCTAGGCAACGGCTCAGTCATGAGATGTCTCCTCTGTTACTGTAACTGACGAGCCAAACATGCTAGCTCAGTTAGCTTCAGAAATAAATCCGACTGGATGTCACCCAACATCTATGTCTCACACAGCTTTCTCTCATTCCCATCAGTCCAGAGTGAAACTGTAGGATTTCAATGTTTTATGTTTTCAGGAACTCAAAAACACACATTTCCAAACATTGCAACTAAAATGTTCAACAAAGTTTCAGTAAATGTCACTTTTCATTCCCATTCCCAATAATAAATAAATAGAGATCATCAACAATATGAATCTCAAAAAGTAGCATACTGAAAAGAAGCCTTTAATGAAACTAATGAAAACTAGAGCAAGTATATTCATGTTATCTACTGTATCTGTAGCGCAGCCCAGCTTTTGTCTGAGTGTGACCACAGCTCCATCTGTTGGCGTTGGATGAGACTTCTCTCAGTCTTAACGCTCTGAGAGGACTGCCTGGAAGCCCATTCTTTCAGGGCCAACCAACCGCCCGTGTGCTTCAGCGCTTCATGGTCACGTTGCCATATATAAAGACAAAACATATTTTCTGATTCTTTGGTCTCTGTCTCTCTTTATCTCTCTCGCCCTCGCTCTGTCTCTCCCCTTCTAGGTTCTCTCACTCTCTGATGCTAGGGCCAGGCATGCACTCAACAGGGATCCCCCACCCAGCCATCGTGCCACCTTCAGGCAAACAGAACCATCATGAGCATTACGACAGGAACGTGTACGCGTAAGTACCCCCATGGTGAACCCCTATCTCTACAAGGACTCCTAGAGTTAGACACACGTGTCTTTCAAAGGAGCCGTGTGATCTGTGTGTTCTAGCTACATGGCATACAATACTGTAGTATCTCATTGATGCTTTGAAAGTGTATCAAAAGCTTAGATGGATGAATGACGCCTTATTGTTTTGATGTTCTTGTGTACATATTCACCGCGGGCGTGCGTCCCTGTTGATCTTGTTTGTCTTCCTCTGCTCTGCTCTCTCTCTCTCTCTCCCGCCCCTCAGTAAGCCTCACCAGGAGCCCAAGCGGGAGAAGGAGCCTAAGAAGCCCGTGATCAAGAAGCCTCTGAATGCTTTCATGCTGTACATGAAGGAGATGAGGGCCAAGGTGATCGCCGAGTGCACGCTGAAGGAGAGCGCTGCCATCAACCAGATACTTGGCAGAAGGGTGAGCAGCGAGCACACACACACACACTAAAACACACAAACACATCTGTGAATACTCATGCAGCAAAGAGACTCATTCCCAAATCCCTCATCTCAACCCCTGCTGTTGATTTCACACATGAGAGATGGACTTGAGAGGAATATCTCAGCAATGTGAATTACTACCCTGTGAGTTACCCCCTGCACGACTGACTGCTGCATATGGTACCATTGACCAAGATGCAGAAATGTTTCAATGGGATGAATACCATCAAATCAAAATCAAATCAAACTTTATTTGTCACATGCGCTGAATACAACAAGTGTAGACCTTACCCTGAAATGCTTACTTACAAGCCCGTAACCAACAGTGCAGTTCAAGAAGAGTTAAGAAAATATTTACCAAATAAACTAAAGTAAAAAATTACAAAAAGTAACACAATAACGGGGGGTACCGGTATATACAGGGGGAAGCTGTTAAGGAGCCTTTTGGACCTAGATTTGGTGCTTGGGTACCGCTTGCCATGCGGTAGCAGAGAGAACAGTCCATGACTTGGGTGACTGGAGTCTCCAACAATTTTATGGGCTTTCCTCTGACACAGCCTATTATATAGGTCCTGGATGGCAGGAAGCTTGGCCCCAGTGATGTACTACCCTCTGTAGCTCTTTACGGTCAGATGCCGAGCAGTTGCCATACCAGGTGGTGATGCAACCGGTCAGGATGCTCTCGATGGTGCAGCTGTAGAACCTTTTGAGGATCTGAGGACCCATGCCAAATCTTTTCAGTCTCCTGAGGGGGAAAAGGTTTTGTCGTGCCCTCTTCACGACTGTCTTGGTATGTTTGGACCATGATAGATCGTTGGTGATGTGGACACCAAGGAACTTAACTCTCGACCCGCTCCACTACAGCCCCATCGATGTTAATGGGGGCCTGTTCGGCCCGCCTTTTCCTGTAGTCCACGATCAGCTCCTTTGTCTTACATGATGTTGTCTGTCTCAAAACTTTGCACAGTGGCCCTTCATCTATCCAATGTCACTATATCTTGTGAAATGATCAAATATTATGAGTAAATTAATCAAAATGACGTTTTTAATGAAAATATGTCAATTATTATTTGAATATGTTGGTAACCCGTTGTATAAAAGTGATAATGCTCTTGTAGCCCGGTGTTTGGAGGATATCTTGACACAGTTTGCCAATATATCCTCCAAACACCGGCTTATAGGGCATTATCACTTAATGAGAGACATGCGTTCTAAGGAAAACAATGAAAGACATTGAAGGTGTGTTCCACGACGCTCTAGCGGAGTGGAACTGACCTTTTCCAGAGAACGCATGGAGCCCGAGCTGATTATCCCTTTTATACCATGGCTATAATATAACACATTTACCACTAGAAATGGGTTCATTTGCTGTTGGAAATGTGTTCAACATCCACTGAAGTAGCTAGCAAGTTTTCTAGATAGCTACAGTAGTTGCCGTGGTAACCAAACAAACAGCCGTGCTAACCAAACCATCAGTCCAAGCTTGCTATTATGAAAATCTAATTCAACAATACCAATACTGTTTTCAATTCGACTTTTGCTTTCAAAAGCAGCTCAAACAAAACATGTAAAAATTTACTATAGCCATTGAATTCTACCATGCAAACATACCGTGCGTTATGAGGGGAAAAAATGCACGCTCTAGAATGCACTTCAAGCCAATCAGAAAGGAGTATTCAGCAATGCCATGGTATAATTAAGCAATAAGGTCAGAGGAGGTGTGATAATTGGTCAATATACCACGTCTAAGGGCTGTTCTTAGGCATGACGCAACACGGAGTATACCACAGCCCTTAGCCGTGGTATATTTGGCTATATATCACAAACCCCTGAGGTGACTTATTGCTATTATAAACTGGTTACCAATGTAAGCAGGTAGCCTAGTGGTTAGAGCGTTGGGCCAGTAACCGAAAGGTTGCTGGATTGAATCCCCCAAGCTGACAAGGTAAAAATCTGTTGTTCTGCCCCTGAGCAAGGCAGTTAACCCACTGTTCCCCGGGCGCCGAAGACGTGGATGTTGAGGGGTTGGGTTAAATGCAGAAAACACATTTCAGTTGAAGGCATTCAGTTGTACAACTGACTAGGTACAGTGCCTTGCAAAAGTATTCACCCCCCTTGGCATTTTTCCTATTTTGTTGCGTTACAACCTGTAATTTAAATTGATTTTTATTTGGATTTCATGTAATGGACAATCACAAAATAGTCCAAATTGGTGAAGTGAAATGAAAAAAATAACTTGTTTCAAAAAATTCTAAAAAATAAACAACTGAAAAGTGGTACGTGCATATGTATTCACCCCCTTTGCTATGAAGCCCCCTAAATAAGATCTGGAGCAACCAATTACCTTCAGAAGTCACATCATTATTTCAATAACGTCCACCTGTGTGCAATCTAAGTGTCACATGATCTGTCACATGATCTCTGTATATATACACGTGTTCTGAAAGGCCCCAGAGTCTGCAACACCACTAAGCAAGGGGCACCACCAAGCAAGCGGCACCATGAAGACCAAGGAGCTCTCCAAACAGGTCAGGGACAAATTTGTGGAGAAGTACAGATCAGGGTTGGCTTATAAAAAAACTTTGAACATCCCACGGAGCACCATTAAATCCATTATTAAAAAATTGAAAGAATATGGCACCACAAGAAACCTGCCAAGAGAGGGCCACCCACCAAAACTCATAGACCAGGCAAGGAGGGCATTAATCAGAGAGGCAACAAAGAGACCAAAGATAACCCTGAAGGAGCTGCAAAGCTCCACAGCGAACCCTGAAGGAGCTGCAAAGCTCCACAGCGGAGATTGTAGTATCTGTCCATAGGACCACTTTAAGCCGTACACTCCACAAGAGTGGCCAGAAAAAAAGCCATTGCTTAAAGAAAAAAATAAGCAAACATGTTTGGTGTTTGCCAAAAGGCATGTGGGAGACTCCCCAAACATATGGAAGAAGGTACTCTGGTCAGATGAGACAAAAATTTAGCTTTTTGGCCATCAAGGAAAACGCTATATCTGGCGCAAACCCAACACTTCTCATCACCCCGAGAACATCATCCCCACAGTGAAGCATGGTGGTGGCAGTATCATGCTGCGGGGATGTTTTTCATCGGCAGGGACAAATTGAAGGAATGATGGGTGGCGCTAAATATAGTGAAATTCTTAAGGGAAACCTGTTTCAGTCATCAAGAGATTTGAGACTGGGACGGAGGTTCACCTTCCAGCAGGACAATGACCCTAAGCATACTGCTATAGCAACACTTGAGTGGTTTAAGGGGAAACATTTAAATGTCTTGGAATGGCCTAGTCAAATCCCAGACCTCAATCCAATTGAGAATCTGTGGTATGACTTAAAGATTGCTGTAAACCAGCGGAACCCATCCAACTTGAAGGAGCTGGAGCAGTTTTGCCTTGAAGAATGTGCCTAGATATGTCAATTTTATAGAGACATACCCCAAGAGACTTGCAGCTGTAATTGCTGCAAAAGGTGGCTCTACAAAGTATTGACTTTGGGGTGGGTGAATAGTTATGTTTTCAGTTTTTTTGTCTTATTTTTTGTTTGTTTCACAATAAAAAATGATTTAGCATCTTCAAAGTGGTAGGCATGTTGTGTAAATCAAATGATACAAACCCCCCAAAAATCCATTTTAATTCCAGGTTGTAAGGCAACAAAATAGGAAAAATGCCATGGGGGGTGAATACTTTCGCAAGCCACTGTATCTCCCTTTCCCTAATTAGAGCAGTAAAAATAAATGTTTTGTCATACCCGTGGTATACGGTCCGATATACCACGGTGGTCAGCCAATCAGCATTCAGGGCTCGACCCACCCAGTTTATAAAACAATACACAGTGCATTCGGAAAGTATTCAGACCCCTTCACTTTTTCCACATTTTGTTACGTTACAGCCTTATTCTAAAATGGATTAAATAAAAATCCTCAGCAATCTACACACAATACCCCATAAAGACATCACAATACCCCATAATGACATCACAATACCCCATAATGACATCACAATACCCCATAATGACAAAGCAAAAACTGGTTTTTAGACATTTTTGCAAATGTAAAAAAAGGAAAAACTTAAATATCACATTTTCATAGGTATTCAGACCCTTTGCTGTGAGACTCAACATTAAGCTCAGGTGCATCCTGTTTCCATTGATCATCCTTGAGATGTTTCTACAACTTGATTGGAGTCCACCTGTGGTAAATTCAATTGATTGGACATGATTTGGAAAGGCACACACCTGTCTATATAAAGATCCCACAGTTGACAGTGCATGTCAGAGCAAAAACCAAGCCATGAGGTCGAAGGAATTGTCCGTAGAGCTCCGATACAGGATTGTGTCGAAGCACAGATCTGGGGAAGGGTACCAAAACATTTCTGCTGCAGAAGGTCCCCATGAACACAGTGGCCTGTAATAAGATAAACACATTCCCTCCTAGCCTCAACAGTTGTCATTGTGCATGTCATTGTCTAGGCCACGTGTCACAAACTCAAGGCCAGGTGCCAGATCCAAATAAAACGACATTGAACTGACTAAAACCAAATCAAACTGTGTAGAAATGGTGATGGACCTACATTTCTAGTCTCTCCACTCTGTCCAGCTTGACAACAGTCATCAAAATTAAATCTATACAGTCAGGGAGCATAGAAAATCCCAAAAGCGATGGATAGAGGACAATTTTTTGCTAATGTTGAGAAAATATAATACATTTTAATGATGAAGACTGAATGTGGCCCGCGGGGAAAATGAGTTTTACACCCCTGGTCTCTAGGCTAATGAACAAAACCTAAATGGCATCTTTGTTTTGTGTGTGTGTGTGCGTGCGTGCGTGCGTGTGCGTGCGGGTGCATTCTTGTGTGTGTCTTCCCTGCAGTGGCACGCTCTGACCCGGGAGGAACAGGCCAAATACTACGAGCTGGCCAGGAAGGAGCGGCAGCTACACATGCAGCTCTACCCCAGCTGGTCCGCTAGAGACAACTACGTAAGGCCCGCCTTTTCCTGGTTACACACACACACACACAGCATGATCACCCCACCCTGCCACCTGTCAATCAATGAGGCTAGTGGCTACACACAGAAATAACAACCTATTGTATCTAATCGTATTTATTTGGCGCATTTCCAGAGTTGGTCATTTATCAGCGCAGACATTGTTAGAGAGACTAGTTTACGACCATATTGTTATGACCAGAGTTATAATCTCTATGACCAGTGTTATACTCTCTCGGCATGCCATTCCTTTAGAGAGGGTTTTGAGAATGAGATAGAGCGTAGTGGACATTAGTTGGTCAGTCATGGCTGTTCAGCGCTGTTCAGTGAGGTGATTTAATTGGCTGTTGAGTGCTTTGCTAAATAGGGACGCATGACGAGCTTCGCTTTTCATGACGAGCTTCGCTTTTATTCCACATAGCATTACACAGTCAGCTGTAAACCTCCCGCTCCCCTCTCATCTCTGCATTACTATAATACATCACTGGTAGTTATATACATGGAGGGCACCTTTGTACTGTTGTAACTGGAACTTAGTATAAGTGCACTGTCTGTGAACGCTGTAATTAGTAGGGGGCTTGCTGGGAAACTGAGTTAAGAAGTAGTGTAGACAATCCCTTGCTTCAAATACTGTGCAGATAAATATGATGTGTATTAGAGAGACATGACTCTAAGAACGCTTCTGTGTTATGTGTGTTCAGCTTAATGCTGCTTAACTACCCTTTCTGTGCTGTGCTCAATTGTGAAGTTGCTGTTGAATTCTTCCAGGAGGCGGGCCTTAGAGAGGGCGCGGGGGAAAAGAATAAAGCTGATTGGGTAGGGCACACATTTTACCCCACTTACCCGCTCTACTAACAGCAGGGTGGCTTTGGCTTGCTCTCCTCCTCAGGCGGTGGGGCGGTGGGGTTCGGACTGTAGAGAGGGAGAGGACAGCTGGGAGCTGGGCTGGAGAGGCTTTCTGGGCTTTTGGGGGACCATTATTAGGCTATACCCTCCCTTAGGGCAGGCACAGAGGGGTGGAGGTGGCTTATGTTATGGAAGTTAGCTATGTCTGGATGTGTTTCTATGGGAGGGGGTTTTCCTGGACTACATAATTGCCAGTGTTCGCTCACCCCATATGAAAACAGACAGGATGAGTCTCAAAAGGGAGGGAGCTCACTTTCTTGCTTTCCTGGAGATCTTTTGCACAGCCTATTTCCTTTCCTTGGCTTGATAAAGTTTTTCTTTGTATCATAACACACCCTAGGGGCTTGGCTCTCTCATTTCTCTCTGTCTCTTGGCTGTGGATAGTTAGTTGGCTGGTTAGGGTAAAGAGGGTTGCGAGCTGGTTGCGGTGGTATTATCAATGAGGGTGAAATGTGCATGAAGCTTTTGCTGCTGCGTCTGATTTAGTATCAAATCAGATGAATAGGACACAACGTACTGTGGATCATGTTTTTATGTGAACATAAATGTCACTATTTAACACTTGAATGTATGTTTCCATGCATTTTTCTTCATATTTCAAAGATGGAAAAATTACTTCCAGAGACAATACTGTCCCAAAACACATTAGAACTAATGGCAAGTGTATAATAATATAATATAATAGTAACGCTTTATAGCAGTGGTATTCAAAGTCGAGGTCGCGACCCCTTGATAAGAGATGGAAATGCAATGAATTTACCAATTTTAAGGTTGTGCCGTTACATTTGGGGTATAATATATAATATCAATAAATATATATGTTTTATATTGTACCCCAAATGTAAACTGACTTGCCATAATCAGTCCTGCAATTCCATGGGTCAGCACCAGATATTTCAGTTAATCTATGTTTTATTTTACCTTTATTTAACTAGGAAAGTCAGTTAAGAACAAATTCTTATTTTCAATGACGGCCTAGGAACAGTGGGTTAACTGCCTTGTTCAGGGGGCAGAACGACAGATTTTCACTTTGTCTGCTCGGGGATTCGATCTTGAGTCCAACGCTCTAACCACTAGGCTACCCTGCCGCCCCATCTATCAACAACTTATCAAAAACAAAAAAAAATGTGATTAAAATATGCAATGACAAACACTTAAAAACAATTAAATATGTACAATATTTACAGAGCTCTCTGCATAGGCTACCTCACGGAATCGAACCCACTACCCGGACGTTACAAGCGTCATGCTCTACCAACTGAGATACAAAGGACCACAAGCTCTGCTACAGTCTACCCCTTCCCAGACACAAGCTAGAAAACCAGGGTAGTCATGTGATCTGTTAGCAAAACAGGAAGTGAAGGGTCCGCCTACGCAGCTGTGGGGTTTTCTTCCGCAAGCCGTAACCACACACACACACACACACACACAATGCTTTAGGGAACAAGTGAGGGTAGACGAGTCTAGGCATCCAAGAGCTGTTCCCACATCCTCTCCCCAAGATGAGACATTAGACTTTGTTACTCTCTTCATGAGAACAACCCCGACCACACTAGTAAGACCCTACTGTATAGCCCATGGAGTTTACAGCAATATTACTGTAGATCATTCCAGTTCCTTCTCTTCTCCTCTACCTGTCATAGTAACTTGTGGCCTGAGTGATCATGAAGTGCCCTCAGACCCCCCATTCCACGACTTGTGAATTGGGCCGTCTCTGGTACAGTTGACTAAGTCTCATGGACATGGTGAATATCGTGGTTCTCCCGCGGTCTTCATGGAGATGTCACTGGCAGATAATGTCCTGGTGGTGTATAGGAGCCCCTGCTGACTCTCTGTGTGTCTGGTCGTGTGTTCCAACAGGGCAAGAAGAAGAGACGGAAAAGGGAGAAGCAACAGGACTCCACCACAGGTAATGTCAACTTGTCAACATCCTCTCAGGCCAAACCACCACGCTTCAATACCATATACCAAAACTTCAAGCCCTATTCTAGCGTCACTGGTCGACTATCCTCCTACTCTGACTGGGTCTCTGCTACTCTAACTAGCAGAGTTTGAACGCATGGCAGACTCTCTTCCCTAGTGTCCTGAATGGCTGTTGTGAATGGAGCTCCTGTTCCCTCTACTCTGTTCTGGCTGCAGTTATGGGTTGTTGTTGTTGACTCCTACTCAGTAATTGGGCACTAACAGTCTGGTTTGATGGCTTTCTGATTTACCATCTCTGTCAATGTCTGCCCTGACCTCTTTATCTGATCTGCTCTCTCTCTCTCTCTCTCTCTCTCTCTCTCTCTCTCTCTCTCTCTCTCTCTCTCTCTCTCTCTCTCTCTCTCTCTCTCTCTCTCTCTCTCTCTTCATCTCTCCCCCTCTTTCCTTACTTCTTTCCTATGCGCATGTTGCCTTGTGCTCAGACCCTGGCTCTCCTAAGAAATGCAGAGCTCGCTTCGGCCTCAACCAACAAACGGACTGGTGTGGTCCCTGCAGGTGTGTATCTCTCGCCCTCTCGCTCTGCTACCCCAGCCCACTGCTGCGCTCCCGCTCTGCATGCACTCGTCTCACTAACCCTGTTGACCCACGTCGCCCCCTACAGGTAGAGAACCCCAGTGGGGTGTCAAGAGGCTGTATTGGAAACTAAAGCTGCTTTGCTGGCTGGTGATGGGGTGGGTGTCTCCTCAGGGATTTGTGGGTGAAGAGGTCCTGTAGGTCTGGGAGGAGGAAAGGGTTTCACACATACAGTTGAAGTCAGAGGTTTACATACATTTTTCAACTACTCCACAAATTTCTTGTTAACAAACTATAGTTTTGGCAAGTCGGTTAGGACATCTACTTTGTGCATGACACAAGTAATTTTTCCAACAATTGTTTACAGACAGATTATTTCACTTATAATTCACTGTATCACAATTCCAGTGGGTCAGAAGTTTACATACACTAAGTTGACTGTGCCTTTAAACAGCTTGGAAAATTCCAGAAAATGATGTCACGGCTTTAGACGCTTCTGATAGGCCAATTGACATCATTTGAGTCAATTGGAGGTGTACCTGTGGATGTATTCCAAGGCCTACCTTCAAACTCAGTGCCTCTTTGCTTGACATCATGGGGAAAATCAAAAGAAATCAGCCAAGACCTCAGAAAGAAATTGGAGACCTCCACAAGTCTGGTTCATCTTTGGGAGAAATTTCCAAACGCCGGAAGGTACCACGTTCATCTCTACAAGAAATAGTACGCAAGTATAAACACCATGGGACCACGCAGCCATCATACTGCTCAGGAAGGAGACGCATTCTGTCTCCTAGAGATGAACGTACTTTGGTGCGAAAAGTGCAAATCAATCCCAGAACAACAGCAAAGGACCTTGTGAAGATGCTGGAGGAAACAGGCACAAAAGTATCTATATCCACCGTAAAACGAGTTCTATATCGACATTTGGCGACAAGGTTTATGTAAACTTCCAACTTCAACTGTAGATGTTCTCTGCTTAAAACAGATATTTCTTGGTTATTCCATAGGTAGAAATGACAAAGCAGGCATTTTGTTATTTATTTACAGTGGATGGATGATCAGTCATGCTCATCATCAATGCCTTTTTTTTTTACCAACTCAATCTCTTCTCCTTTATTCTTTTACACGTCTGCACACTCAAAGTCACATCAGTGTAGAGGTACCTGCCCTGCCTTCCCCACCATGCCGTCACATCATGGAAATCTCCTGACCACTGTGCGTGTTGTATGTGCGCTGTGCTGCAAGAGAACAAAGGGAGGTGAATGTGGTTAGAGCGAATCCTGATCGCCGCAGATGAACGCACACATGCACATGCTGCTCTGCACTTTGATGCCATTGCCTCATCTGCCTTCAACTTTCTCCATTCATGCGGTCAGGCAGCTTTTGTCTGACATTTAGAATCGCTCTCTCTCTCTCTCTCTCTCTCTTCCTCCCGTATCTCTAAATATTTCCTCGCACCTTTTCTTGCGCTGGCACTAAGTGACTCATGTTGGGTTCTGGTAATAATCATGGGATATGGCGTGCCACTTTTGGTTTTAAAGAAGAGGCAAAAACAACATGTCTAATGATCATGACAACAAAACCACAAAAATCATGATTTGAAGGAAATGGTGGTGGATGATCTATGAAAACATATTTGATGGTATTCAATGGATTTGCTCTTTTGGGGTCTTCGAACTCAATTCAATCATGTTGAAAACAGTCAAAAGTTCATTCTGGTGACGCTTTGAATCCACACTTTATTCACAGATAACTCTCTTGACTGTTCCTAGGAGGAAAAAGAAATGCATGCGATACCTTCAAGGAGGATGGTGCGCCAGCCCCACTTCTTCCGATGGAAGCGCTATAGACTCTCCCCCCATCCCCCGTCGACGGCGTCCCCCCTCAGCACCCCTCCCTGCCCAGCTCGCCCGCTTCCCCCGTCACACATCCCTCTGCACCCCCAGCCCGGCAAACAACACACACCCCTTATCCTCTCAAAACCCAAGACCACAGAACTCTCTCTCAAAGCTTTAATAGAATCGTCCCAACAGCACGACAATCATCATCATCATGACTGTACCCTGCCCAAGTCTCACTAGCCAGCCTCACCTTGTCCTGCCCCCTTCTCACACTTCCTCCCACCATCCCAACACACCGCCAGATAGACAGACACAGCCCGACGTCATCAGGACCAAACCAGGAGTGGGGAGCAAAACCTTCACCACAAACATCAAAAAACAATGACAGAGTGTTGTGTCTGGGAGAGGATGCCGTTCACATTAATATGACCGGACTCCTGGGTGATTTACTCAGTGCTCATGTCGTTTTAAAATTGCCGTGATGACTGCTTCTCTTCCTCACTGCCTAAAATCAAATTGATTCCATTTCCAAAGATTTTTACAGAGGAGTACTGTACTCCTCCTTTTCATAAGACTTCCAGACGTGTCAAAGGAACCTTTTCCAGAATAGATAGTATTTATATTGATTAATGATGTCGTATAAGGTTGAAGCTTCAAGGTAGAAGTGACAGTGTTTTTCCACTGTGTAGACATGTTCTTGTCTCCCCTCAGAGAGACTCATCTCTATGTGTATGTTCATTTGTTTTAGGCACTTCCTGCTTGTCAGTCAAACTCTTGCTAGATACATTATTTTGATGTAGGTCTCTCACAGAGAATTGAAACATCATTGCTGTTTGTTCATAAGGATGCAGTTTGGGAGATTCATTTGTTTCCTGGTGTCAAAAAGCCTCCATTATATAATAAAAAAAAAATAATTCAGCAGTCTCTGGACTGCCTCGGTCTGACTGAATGTTCTGTAAACAGGGGTTTCTTAAACTATGGATCAGGACCCAAAGTGGGCCCTAGGGTTGTTAAGAAGTGGGTTGTGAGTTATGAGAATCCATCTGTAATCACACACTATTTCTTCTTAATATGGGTTCCATGGAGGACGATTTGAGTCACAAGAGGACTGTTAATTTCGGTCTCAAGCTGAAAAAGAATAAAAGAACCCTGCTGTAAACTAAAGACCAAATGAGTACTATATTTCATTGTGTTGTAAAGTTTTATGTTGAATTACCTACATAAAATGTAAGTTTGATGTAAAAAAAATGATTTTTTTTTTTTTTTCCCAAAGTTGTTTCTTTAGTCTCTAATTTCAGTTTTCCACTAAAAGCAATACATCATTTTATTTTTTACACCAGTCTTCTCAGAGAAAACACATTGTTCAGAAGTTTTGCATTAGCTTTGCCTTTCATTGAAGTTATCACAGCGGTGTCGATCCTTTTCAGTGTTCATGTTCCACCTAAGTGTACCAAAAATATATGTGAAAAACAATGGCTTTAATTTACTGCTCGCAAGCGTCAAACCCTGCTTTTCTTTGGAGATACTGTAGGCTGTGTAGAGCAAGGCTTTTCTGTTTGTTCAATTAATGTCTAGTCCATCAGATGGCGCTCTAACGCAAAACACACATCTTACATTTGGGGACTACTCATATCAGAAGAATGACCACACATTAAAAAAAAAGTGTGTACTGGTGTCTCTTTTCTATTTGTTACACATTGAAAGACTTATGCCTTTGATGTTCTCAGTTTTGTTTGATGTATTAAAGTATTTTGAAAATCTGGATCCAGTTCTCACTATTTCACATTTGATGTACAATCAAACAGACAGACAGCGCATTATTTTAAGTCATTTATTAGCTCCTGGAATCCAACGGTTGTTAATCCTAAAATGTCATTCTTCAGAGCAGAACTGAGAAAATATTCCAATAGTACTAAGCTAGGTAAATACCCTAAGTTGAGTGACAAAACACATTTACTTCTTCGACAAGCACTTCCAATCCACAGGACATTTTGCACACGTTTAACCCCCCACCCCCTCCCCCACGTCAAAATCTCCTACGACAGCTTGTCTCCTTAACATGACTTTAAGAAGACAGACAGCACAGAAGGCTGCATTTACAAAATTTCTGCACTGCGCTATCATTTCAGTCAAAAATGCAATTTATTCAGTTGACTCAAAAAGAAGAAAAATAAAATAGGATATCCAGTAGAAGCAAAATAAAAGAGAACTAGAGCAATTCAAAAAAGGAGACAAGGTGTAAAGACCAGACATCACCTGTGAATATGTGAAGTAACATTTGTAAAAAAAAAAAAAAAAAAAACATGAAATAGCTTATTTAATTATTTTGCACAAGCAATAGACATGGTCATGCTATGAGTACGTAGGTGGGTGGGGCTCTCTAATAGACTAAAATGGAATATTAACAGGTATGAACAGCGCAGTGCAGCCAGTTACTGGAACAATCCTTTCAGTGTGTTAGTGTCGGCAGGATCCTCCTTCATTTCTCTTCACACCACTGGTTCTCCTTGCGTACCTGAGGGGGGGAGAATGGAGAAACAGCACACACTGTCACAATGGGTGAAATGTATATTATCACGGCAGCTCCGCATTCAGGACTGCGGTTCTGCCCTAAAATAGCACCTTAGTCATTTTACAGTGTACTACTTTTGCTCCGGTCGGCCTATAGGACTCGTCAGAGAAAAGTAGTGCACTGTGACTGTATAGGGTGCCATTTGGAACATCCTGAAATACCACAGAAGGCCCGTATTACCTGGGCTTCCTCTTCCTCTGTGAAGTCATTTTTGATATTGAACGTCTTCCTGATCTCCTCTGGGGTCTTTCCTTTTATCATGTTGGCCACCGTCTTGCAGGTGACATCTAGCAGTCCTTTGATGTCCAAATAATTTGCGGCCTAAACATTTATAAAAAAAAAAAAAAATGTAAAAAAAATGTTTAAATAGGATGAGGATGAAAAGAACACTAGGCTTAGGCCGAGTAAACAGGTCCCAGGAGCTGGGTAAAACCTACTGCTCAAATGACAGTGTTGTGTTACAGTTCCTAGAAGCCCTGAGCGATACAAGAACATATTGCACAAGGCTGCTTGTTTAACCTCTTCCAGCTAGGGTCCCATTTTCCAAATTTTCGCCTGTCTGACGTGCCCAAAGTTAAATGCCTACCACTCATGGCCAGAAACTAGGATATTTACATATTTAGTACTATTGGATAGGAAACACTCTGAAGTTTATAAAACCATTAAGATATAGTCTGTGGCTATTCCAGAACAGATTTAGCAGGCAAAAACCAGAGAGATTTCTGTCCGAATTTATTTTTCTGTTGCTCTCCTCTCATTTTGAAGCCCATGTAATATTTTTCTATGGGGAATAGGACCGAGGTTGCAGTACTTATGGCTTCCACTAGATGTCAACAGTCTCTGGAAAGGGTATGGAGGAAAAAGCTCTGACCAGATCCTTAGAGAGAGAATTACTACGGGTAGGGAAAAAGGTAAACAGACGTGCACGTTCACGAGCGGAACGCGCCCAGCGACCAACTTTTTCGTCTTTTAACGCTTTCACTTACCGTTCTTGTAAAATATGATCGCTATTATTCATAAAAAGAATACATAAGGATGCATTATTAATGATATTTGATTTGTTTGTGAAAAGATGAGAGGTATAATTTGAACGCGATCCCTTCACTGTAAAACGGGCGAGTAGACTGACAATGCTTGGTGGAGTAGCTGAACGTAACGTGCCAAAAACAACGGATATTTATGGATATAATTATTTACTTTTTCTAACAAAAGAACCATGGATTATCTTGTTTGGACACTTGGGAAGACCTCAGAAGAAGTTATTTGAAAGGTAAGCGATTTATATTAGCTGTGATATGGATATTTTGAGAACCGAGCTGGATATGAATTTATGCTAATGTGGAAAATATGTGAGGTACTAGCCTCAAACAATCAAATGTAGTGCTTTAGCCGTAAAGCCTTTTTAAAATCTGACAACGCAGTGATATTGCCAAGAAGCAGAGCTTTTGATGGCTATGCAACACTATGCAACACTTGTATATCGAAGTTAAATATTACGAATATGTATTACGAATATGTATTTTGAATTTGGCGCGTTATGTTTGCTCTGAAAACGATCCCGCTAAAGGGATCGGCGCGCTAAGAGGTTAACTTCATATGCACATAGCAGGTACTTCCTGAGCCGCTTCCACACAGGAAGAGAAAAAAAGCAGCCGCCTCCATGTGTTTCTATGCAAAGCCAGCGGCAGATTTGCTTCCCACCTCAGCGGCACAGGGAGGGACGGCACATGCACAGGGAGGGACGGCACATGCACAGGGAGGGACGGCACATGCACAGGGAATTTCTCTGACGCTCAAGTTCAAATATTTGCCACCTGTGCCTTCCCTCTGTGACCAATCAAATTACAGGAGGGATGGATCCCTTTTTCTGGGGTGTTTCATTGGATAATCCAGTGGTATCACAGCGCAGGCGTTTTGTAACACCAGAGTTTAAGATTTTGGATAAAATGTAGAAGACTTTATCTGCTTCATTGACTGTGTGTAAAAGGCTCTTTAGTAATGAACTACCACTACCTCCAGCTATAACTTTATTACATTTTATTAGGCACCTACTAGCTTCACTGGTGCGGTATGTTCAGCAAAGCCATTGCGTAAATTCAAGACCTGAGACACTTCCACTTTGCATGTGTGCAGGAGTCAAACTGTTTCTGTGCGTCAGTGGCAGGGGGTGTGGTAGGTACACACCAGAATGAGTTCGAAGAGGGTCCCTTGGTCCACTTTGAGGAATTCCTGGTCCCAGACGGGAATGTCGTCCGTCCTCTTCTCCTTGTTCTCGTCATCCTCGGGGGGAGGAGGGTCGTCTTTATGGTGGGTGCACCACTGGATCACCTGGAGGGAGGAAACGGGAAGTGAGAGAAAGGAAACAACATGAAAAAGGAACAACTATTCCTGGCCCAGTCCGCGAATCAACAGTCAGACATGCCAGGGCCACCATCTCCCATGGAGTCGAGTTTCAGAGGCCTAGCTTGAGGACAGAGGTCAGAGCACACAGGACGCTTTCTGTTCTAGAGCTGTATGCTTCTGGCAGAGAGGTGTACGCTACTCACTAAACAAAATGTCATTCATTAGCCACATGGATACAGTTGCTGAACAAAGCAGCAGAAACAACATCAGCTTGTTTTTCAGTTGGAGACATGCACAAGACGGCATGGAACAATTCAACGGGGAGACGGACTAACAAATCCTCTTTAATCCCACATCCCTTCACACAGTATAAATCCACTTAACACCGTCTACACCTTCAGCAGACAATCACACCGTTCGATTTATAGATGTTCGGACAGGCACAGATGACTAGTTGCATTTGTTCTTTTACACTCTCCCAACCATCTGTCCTTGAGCACATGAACATCGTAGACTGTACCCCTAAGGCCAACTATCCCAACCATCTGTCCTTGAGCACATGAACATCGTAGACTGTACCCCTATGGCCAACTATCCCAACCATCTGTCCTTGAGCACATGAACATCGTAGACTGTACCCCTAAGGCCAACCATCCCAACCATCTGTCCTTGAGCACATGAACATCGTAGACTGTACCCCTAAGGCCAACCATCCCAACCATCTGTCCTTGAGCACATGAACATCATAGACTGTACCCCTAAGGCCAACCTTCTGTCCTTGAGCACATGAACATCGTAGACTGTACCCCTATGGCCAACTATCCCAACCATCTGTCCTTGAGCACATGAACATCGTAGACTGTACCCCTATGGCCAACTATCCCAACCATCTGTCCTTGAGCACATGAACATCGTAGACTGTACCCCTAAGGCCAACTATCCCAACCATCTGTCCTTGAGCACATGAACATCGTAGACTGTACCCCTAAGGCCAACCATCTGTCCTTGAGCACATGAACATCGTAGACTGTACCCCTAAGGCCAACCATCTGTCCTTGAGCACATGAACATCGTAGACTGTACCCCTAAGGCCAACTATCCCAACCATCTGTCCTTGAGCACATGAACATCGTAGACTGTACCCCTAAGGCCAACTATCCCAACCATCTGTCCTTGAGCAAGGCTGCTCCTGTAAGTCGCTCTGGATAAGACAGTCTGCTAAATAAATGTAATGATCGAGCATGGACCCTCACAGTGCCTCCCACATAGGTACGGATCCCTGTTACAGGTTTGGGACAATCATTCTGCCTACACGTTCGGCTCACATTGGTTTAAATTGTGCCCAAATGTTCCACTTCCTGGAAAAATCAGCTTGGAGAAAGGCTAAGAAGAGTTTTTGGGTTCAATTGAATTGTGCCGCTATGGATAGAATTGATGTGCAACTAAACTGTTAAAAAAAGTGGAAATGGAGATAAGATAACCTTGGGTAAAGAGCTGGGGCTATCAAATGTCCAACTCCCAACAGTTTGCCTGTCCCTCAGTCCACTGCACCACATATGGGATAACTGTCAGACAGTGAGTCCACTTGCCTTCTTGAGGATGGCTGCATTCACATTCGGGAGGGGGACCGGATCATCATCTCCTTCATCATCCATACCCAAATCTGTCAAAGACAACCATTAGACAAGTGCACACAGATACTGCCAGACAGTTGACAGCTGCACTTAAAAATCAAATCAAACTTCATTTGTCACACGCGCCAAATACAACAGGTGTAGACCTTGCCGTGAAATTCTTAGTTACAAGCCCTATAGCAACAATGCAGCTCAAGAAATAGAGTTAAGAAAATATTTACTGACCCAATAAAGGTAAAATAAAATTACGTAACAATAACGAGGCTACATACAGGGGGTACGGTACCAAGTCAATGGGCTGGGGTACAGGTTAGTCAAGGTAATTTGTACATGTAGGTCAGGGTAGACGTGTAATACGCACTAGTGGCTATGTAGGCTACATAAAAGATTTTCAACCTCATGTAGGGTGTCCACCCACTCTGCCCAGAGTTGGTGGAAACGCACTTTGGCAATGAAATTTCAATTCCTTATGTTAAAAAAAAATATATATATATATATACACATATTACCAAGACAAATATAATTCTTTGTGTTTTGAATCATTCAGTGGTGTCTTTCCGAAAAATATAATTAAAATGCAAAAGGCCGGATTTCGTAACCTAATACGGCCAATAATAATAATAATTCATCCGATGAGAGCTGTTGACAGAACGGCGTGCTTTCTCCCAGCGACAGTGGGTTTTGACCAGAGGCTTCCGCTTGATGGACATTTCAAATAGAGCTCTCTGCATGCCCTCGTTCAAAGTCAACGAGGGCGTCATTTCTCCTGCTGAAGTCGTTGTTGGTGAAATTCCCTACGTTAGGATTTTACATGTTGTGGTGGTAGTGTGCAAAGTTCTTTCCGCGGGTTCGCAAAAACAAAAGCAAAATTAGCATGACACGAGTTGGATTAAATGTAAAATGCTTTGAAAAATAAAACGCTGGGTATACTCTCAGTGCTCCCTTCACATTTTACAGAGATACGCTTGTTTGTGAGAACTCTTCAAAAGAACAATAATTATTTTGCATTAATATAGGGTGTCTAATCAAAAACACATTTTGACCAAAGGGTAAAATAATATGTTAACTTCGTAGATAATCATCTATGAAAACCAATGGTCTAACCCTCATGTCTATATCCAATCAGATAAAAATGTTACTGGTCACATGCGCCGAATACAACAGGCATAAACTTTACAGTGAAATGCTTACTTACGAGCCTATTCCCAACAATACAATTGAAAAAAACTAATATTTACACACACAAAATAAATAAAATAAAAGGAAACAGTAACACAAAGAATAACGAGGCTATATACAAAGACGACCAGTACCAAGTCAATGTGCAGGGGTACGGGGTAGTGGAGGTAATACAGTATGTACATGTGGGGAGGCAATCAGCATGTGGAATAAACACAGTAGAAGCAGCCTGTGTGAGAGTGTGTGTGTGTGCGGCGTCAACATGCTTGTGTGTGTGTTTTGTGTGTGTGTTGCAGTGTCAGTGTACTGTAGCATGCGTTTCGATTGAAACACCCTACTCGTGTCACAGCCACATGATCACAACAGAGCGACATACCTTCCAGCATGGTCTTTATAGTCACAGACTGCTTGGCTATTTCCACATCCACCTCAAAGATCTCTCCATCGGAGCTTTGCAGTTTAATCGTGGGCATCTGGGGGGGGGAAAGGAACACGTTTGGCAGTTGCAGGCTTCGCGTTATCTAGCGGGGGTAATGGCCATACATTGTCCCCCTATTTGACACAGGGCGACAGAGCCCTGGTATTTGGCGAAGGGACCAGAGTTACGCCACCTTGACTAGCAGTCAGTAAGCCATTTCCAGTCCTAGTTAGACAACGCTATTGTAGTCAGACGAGCACAACGACAGTTATTAGCCAGCCAAGTGCATGGTGTCTGTAGACAGACAGACGAGTGAGTTAACTAACTAACTAAGTAGGTAGTTGTAGCTAGACTACCAGTTGACTCGTATAAAAGGTGATCTGTAGAGTTTAACTAGGTAGTTGTAGCTAGACTACCAGTTGACTCGTATAAAAGGTGATCTGTAGAGTTTAACTAGGTAGTTGTAGTTAGACTACCAGTTGACTCGTATAAAAGGTGATCTGTAGAGTTTAACTAGGTAGTTGTAGTTAGACTACCAGTTGACTCGTATAAAAGGTGATCTGTAGAGTTTAACTAGGTAGTTGTAGTTAGACTACCAGTTGACTCGTATAAAAGGTGATCTGTAGACTTCACTAGGTACCCGTTAGTTAGCTTCACACGCTAACACAGCTATCTAGCGCCACTCTGTTTCCAGAACTAGACACAGTAGTTAGGTGATAACCGAACAAGTTAACGCTACCACATAGAGCCCGGGTAACTTAAAAAAAAAAAAAACAACCAGGCTGAAATAATCTGTTGAGTTCAACACTAGAGTTACACTTAAAGTAGTAATAATGACATTAAGCTAACGCGTTAGCCTGCTGCGCTAGCGACGTGGTTGGCAAGGCCTCGGTCTTAGCAACCACATTTATATTATTCATTTGGATACGGGGAATACTACATTACAAAACGCACATTTATTTCACTGACACATGCAACTAACTCGTAGGTAAACGGTCGTTACTTACCGTGGATGTTTTTTTAACAGCAGGTGTGGGGGGTGAAATGTTGAAACGTCGACCGGGAGCGGAGCGGAGCGGAGCGGAGACTGACTGGAGCAGCGCGTCCTGTCATATGCCTGGGACTTAACACCCCATTTCACCTGATCTTTATTTACAGCATTGTCTTCTAATGCTATTATTGTCTCTTTTTTTTGGTGCATTCTGTTAATTTTTGCGTCCAAAAGATATTATTTTATTATCTGCGCATGTTGCTCTTTCATTATGTGTTCTGCTCAGGCTCTGTCAATATGTCCCAGCATAAAGAACTAATGAGCCTAATTGTTTTACTCTCTTTGTGGCAGTCATATTGTTGGCCAAGATGTTAGTCTTTTCTTTATGCCATGACAGTTATTGTTTCATGGAAATATGCCTACACTTTGTTGCTGCCTTACTTGAATAGTAGGCCTATGAAGTATTGCATATAACACGTAGCTATGAATATGATGTAAAATATTATTCGCATATAACATGTAGTTATAAATATGATGTAAAATATTAATCGCATATAACATGTAGTTATAAACATGATGTAAAATATTATTCACAACAATGATCACTGATTCACAATCACACCTTTACCTTGACAGACATTCCGAGTTGTAATTTCGAGTCCTGCCGTGAGATGGCAGTCTTTCCACATCATTTGTATATTATTATTTCCATGTATCTTCACTTATAATAATATTTAGGTGGGTGCTTAATATTTACATTATATTCATGTGTGAATTGGAAATGTTTTTTTGTTGTTGTTGCATATACCAACATCCCCTAAGACACCCTCTGAGAGTAGGGTCACGGGCCAAGATCTGTCATTATCAATGGAGCAAATTATTTATAATTTAATTTTTCTCACCTTTATTTAACCAGGTAGGCTAGTTGAGAACAAATTCTCATTTACAACTGCGACCTGGCCAAGATAAAGCAAAGCAGTGCGACACAAACAACAACACAGAGTTACACATGAAATAAACAAAGTCAATAACACAATAGAAAAAATCTATATACAGTGTGTGCAAATGAGGTAAGTTTAGGGAGGTAAGGCAATAGATACACCGTAGTGGCGAAGTAATTACAATTTAGCAATTAAACACTGGAGTGATAGATGTGCAGCAGATGAATGTGCAAGTAGAGATACTGGGGTGCGGACAACAGGCCCTCCGATTTGACACACTGAACCCTATCTGAGAAGTAGTTGGTGAACCAGGCGAGGCAGTCATTTGAGAAACCAAGGCTGTTGAGTCTGCCAATAAGAATGCGGTGATTGACAGAGTCGAAAGCCTTGGCCAGGTCGATGAAGACGGCTGCACAGTACTGTCTGTTATCGATGGCGGTTATGATATCGTTTAGGACCTTGAGTGTGGCTGAGGTGCACCCATGACCAGCTCTGAAACCAGATTGCATAGTGGAGAAGGTACGGTGGGATTCGAAATGGTCGGTGATCTGTTTGTTATCTTGTCTTTCGAAGACCTTAGAAATGCAGGGTAGGATAGATATGGGTCTGTAACAGTTTGGGTGTAGTGTCGCCCCCTTTGAAGAACTTTCCAATCTTTGGTGATCCCAGACGATACGAAAGAGAGGTTGAACAGGCTAGTAATAGGGGTTGCAACAATTGCGGCGGATCATTTTAGAAAGAGAGGGTCCAGATTGTCTAGCCCAGCTGATTTGTAGGGGTCCAGATTTTGCAACTCTTTCAGAACATCAGCTATCTGGATTTGGGTGAAGGAGAAATGGGGGAGGCTTGGGCAAGTTGCAGGGCTGTTGACCGGGGTAGGGGTAGCCAGGTGGAAAGCATGGCCAGCCATAGAAAAATGCTTATTGAAATTCTCAATTATCGTGGATTTATCGGTGGTGACAGTGTTTCCTAGCCTCAGTGCAGTGAGCAGCTGGGAGGAAGTGCTCTTATACACAGGATGCAAATGTCCGTTTGAAAAAGCTAGCCTTAGCTTTCCTAACTGCCTGTGTATATTGGTTCCTAACTTCCCTGAAAAGTTGCATATCACGGGGGCTATTCGATGCTAATGCAGAACGCCACAGGATGTTTTTTGTGCTGGTCAAGGGCAGTCAGGTCTGGAGAGAACCAAGGGCTATATCTGTTCCTGGTTCTACATTTTTTGAACGGGGCATGCTTATTTAAGATGGCGAGGAAAGAACTTTTAAAGAACGACCAGGCATTCTCTACTGACGGGATGAGGTCAATATCCTTCTAGGATATCCGAGCCAGGTCGATTAGAAACGCCTGCTCGCTGAAGTGTTTTTAGGGAGTGTTTGACAGTGATGAGGGGTGGTCGTTTGACCGCAGACCCATTACCTACGCAGGCAATGAGGCAGTGATCGCTGAGATCCTGGTTGAAGACAGCAGATATGTATTTAGAGGGCAAGTTGGTCAGGATGATGAGGGTCCCTATGTTTACAGATTTGGGGTTGTACCTGGTAGGTTTAGGGTTAAGTGCCTTGTCAAGGGCACATGGGACAGATTTTCCAACTAGATTTTTCAGGATTTGAACTAGCACACTTTCACAACGTTCTAACCGCTAGGCTACCTGCCCACCTTTATCAACAGCAACACATTCTTATGGTAAATACAGGTTGGAACCAACAGGTTGGATCATTAGAAGTATTTATTACTACCATGTGATCAAAATAATTATCAGTGCAGTTATTACTCAGCTATGTCAAATTACAATAAATGAAGTAGCAACAAAATACATATATTCAGCATCCATGGAAGCTTTATTCTTCACCCTTTCTCCAAAAATCAATAATGGTTTTGGTCATTTTATGTAGGCACACATCTGTACAGTGCATTCGGAAAGTATTCAGACCCCTTAACCTTTTCCACATTTTGTTACTTTACAGCCTTTTTCTAAAATTTATTAAATGCCCCCCCCTCATCAATCTACACACAATACCCAATAATGACGAAGCAAAAACAGGTTTTAAATGTTTGTTGGGGCCAAATGTGGGGTCTCGGCACTCTACGGACAATTTCGTTGACCTCATGGCTTGTTTTTTGCTCTGACATCCACTGTCAACTGTGGGACCTTATATAGACAGGTGTGTGCCTTTCCAAATCATGTCCAGTCATTTGAATTTACCACAGGTGGACTCCAATCAAGTTGTAGAAACATCTCAAGGATGATCAATGGAAACAGGATGCACCTGAGCTGAATTGAGGGTCTGAATACTTAATGTGATATTTCATTATTTGCAAAAATGTATAATCTGTTTTTGCTTTGTCATTATGGGATATTGTGTGTAGATTGAGGAAATTGGTTTATTTAATCAATTTTAGAATAAGGCTGTAACAAAACGTGGATAAAGTCAAGGGTTCTGAATACTTTCCGAAGGCCCTGTACATAATCACGAGCCTTGGTTTCAAGTCCATCAGTAGTGTCAGATGGCGCAAAGTCAAGTGAATAAACCAACACGTCGCACAAGTCAAGGAGCAACTTTCATCTTTATTATTCAACTGGATCCTTCGATACAGCAACTAAATAATCGTGAGTAGTGAGTGTGTGACCATTTTTACAAAATGGTATTTTTCAAATCAGTCTGCCATACACAATTGAATGGGCGTCTGTTTAAGCAAGTTTGTCCTCAAATGTATACCGGAGAGATTAACCCATCAACAAGCTGCTGACAGAATCTAAAATAAAACATTCTGTAGAATGAAACAGCCAACTTCTGACTTATGTTAAAATGTTCTTAGAATGTAAGCTCTCCCAAAAAAAAAAAAGCACAAACAGTGATTTATTTTACATCTGAAAATGTGGGGACTCACAAAATAAGCCATGGTACAATGGATTGAAAACGTTTCGATTTACAAAACGTGGTTGCCGCGTTCACCTTGAGATTTAAGACCGAGTAGAGCTAGAGGAGTAAGGAATTGGTGATCTTGGACATTATACTCTTCAGCATTTCGTAATGAATATATGGCACACACCTTTTGGTCCATGTACACAGATGTTTTCTGAATGCTTAAATAGCATTTTGTGTGAATACAATTATGTACATTGATGTTTGCTAAAGGTACTTTCATAAATCATGGCAATACTGGATAGTACAAGGGGTGAGGTTTCACAGGAAGTAGTCTGGGGTGCGACGGGTGGCATGAGGTTCCCCTCTACGAGGCGCCGGGTCAAACTGCAAGCTGGAATAGATAAACACATATCACACTTCAGGTTTCCTGTTGAGAGTTTATGGAACATCATTACATACAGTTGAAGTCGGAAGTGTACATACACTTAGGTTGGAGTCATTAAAACTTGTTTTTTCAACCACTCCACAAATTTCTTGATAACAAACTATAGTTTTGGCAAGTCGGTTAGGACATCTACTTAGTGCATGACACAAGTCATTTTTCCAACAATTGTATACAGACAGATAATTTCACTTATAATTCACTGTATCACAATTCCAGTGGGTCAGAAGTTTACATACACTAAGTTGACTGTGCCTTTAAACAGCTTGGAAAATTCCAGAAAATGATGTCATGGCTTTAGAAGCTTCTGATAGGCTAATTGACATCATTTGAGTCAGTTGGAGGTGTACCTGTGGATGTATTTCAAGGCCTACCTTCCAACTCAGTGCCTCTTTGCTTGACATCATGGGAAAATCAAAAGAAATCAGCCAAGAACTAAAAAAAAAAATTTGAGACCTCCACAAGTCTGGTTCATCCTTGGGAGCAATTTCCAAATGCCTGAAGGTACCATGTTCATCTGTACAAACAATAGTACGCAAGTATAAACACCATGGGACCACGCAGCCATCATACCACTCAGGAAGGAGATGCGTTGTCTCCTAGAGATGAACGTACTTTGGTGTGAAAAGTGCAAATCAATCCCAGAACAAAAGCAAAGGACCTTGTGAAGATGCTGGAGGAAACTGGTACAAAGGTACACAGTAAAACGAGTCCTATAACGACATAACCTGAAAGGCAGCTCAGCAAGGAAGAAGCCACTGCTCCAAAACCGCCATAAAAAAACCAGACTACGGTTTGCAACTGCACATGGGGACAAAGATCATACTTTTTGGAGAAATGTCCTCTGGTCTGATGAAACAAAAATAGAACTGTTTGGCCATAATGACCATCGTTATGTTTGGAGGAAAAAGGGGGAGGCTTGCAAGCCGAAGAACACCATCCCAACCGTGAAGCACGGGGGTGGAGGCATCATGTTGTGGGGGTGCTTTGCTGCAGGAGGGACTGGTGCACTTCACAAAAAAGATGGCATCATGATGTAGGAAAATTATGTGGATATATTGAAGCAACATCTCAAGACATCAGTCAGGAAGTTAAAGCTTGGTCGCAAATAGGTCTTCCAAATGGACAATGACCCCAAGCATACTTCCAAAGTTGTGGCAAAATGGCTTAAGGACAACAAAGTCAAGGTATTGGAGTGGCCATCACAAAGCCCTGACCTCAATCCTATAGAAAATGTGTGGGCAGAACTGAAAAAGCGTGTGCGAGCAAGGAGGCCTACAAACCTGACTCAGTTACACCAGCTCTGTCAGGAGGAATGGGCCAAAATTCACCCAAGTTATTGTGGGAAGCTTGTGGAAGGCTACCCAAAACATTTCACCCAAGTTAAACAATTTAAAAGCAATGCTACCAAATACTAATTGAGTGTATGTAAACTTCTGACCCACTCGGAATGTGATTAAAGAAATAAAAGCTGAAATAAATCACTCTACTATTATTCTGACATTTCACATTCTTAAAATAAAGTGGTGATCCTAACTGACCTAAGACAGATAATTTTTACTTGGATTAAATGTCAGTAATTGTGAAAAACTGAGTTTAAATGCATTTGGCTAAGGTGTATATAAACTTCAACTGTATACAGTTCTCACTCACTCACTACTCATTGTGTATGTATTACTACGCGTGTTACTTGTCTATTATTTCTCAGTTTTCTTTCTCTCTGCATCGTTGGGAAGGGCCTGTAAGTAAGCATTTCACTGTTAGTCTACACCTGTTGTTTACGAAGCATGTGACAAATAAAAATGTGTCCCTTGACGGTAGACCAAACTCAAGATGGAAACACTTCTATGGGTTGGTCATGTACGGGATGGTAATCAATATGCTTACAAGGAGTATTTCAGGGTGTCGTCGAGTTCCATGATAGCTGCCTGGTTACCACAACGGTAACAGTAATTTGGTGCACTAAATATTGTTACCACGTTTCGCTCGTGGCACCAGTTGTAACCCTGTAGAAGAAAACAGGAGAGTAGTGAATGAGTAGTGAATGCCCTAAACCCTGAAGACATGCATACAGACAGTTCTAACCCTGTAGAAGAAAACAGGAGAGTAGTGAATGCAGAACCCTGAAGACATGCATACAGACATAACATTGGACATATTCAACAACCTGAATGAGGGGGGGCTAACATGAAATGCATTTCCAAAAATGGTTTCACACTCATAACACTTCACACCATGGTCACCTTGTGAGATTTCAAGCATGGAGAATCAGCGACAGACAGCTTACCTCCATAACCAGCTGATGAGCTCTGGACACCAGAGTAAGGCGGTTGGCATGGTTGAACGTCTCAGATATGTCCTGGCCAAAGGTGTAGCCGGCCCCCTTGGGGGAGATGCCCCAGCCCCCACGGTCATCTGGGTCTGACCACAGCAGGTCACACATGGGGCCCTGGAGAGGAGGAGGAGGAGGAGGAGGAAGAGATGTGTGTAAGCAGTAACAAAAGACACAGATAAAGATCCAATAAGACGGAGTAGGATGGAAAGTTGCCTCAATAAGCTATTGTGTTTTTCCACCTAATGGTTGAGGTTAGGGACAAATAAACGGATCCTAGACCTGTGCCTACAAGCCCATCTGTCTAGCACCAACGAGACTGCAGAGCGTTCTCAGAAGCAGGGTTGTTGAGCCATGTACCTCGTGTGGAACTTCCTGCAACCGGTCCAGCGCACGGATGTGATCCAACGAGTCTATGGACGGTGACAGGCCCCCGTGAAGACAGAATATCTTAGAAGGGAAAGAAAACAGAAATGTTACTTGAGAAAGTCCATATTGGGTTTTTTGACTCAGAGTAACAGTTTGACAGAGTGAACATGTATTTACAGCAGCAGGTAAAAGCACAGATCATTTCCATGTAAAAGGACCCATGAGCACCAACGTGTCCATAGGAGCATGTCAAACTGGGGTGTCAAATGAAAGCTAAGGGGTCGACATCTTTGGGAAATGAAAGCGGATACATTTTTTCAACCATTTTCCATCTAAAAAAAAATGTAATGGCTTTGATTTCTGGTCCAACGGATATAAAATGGGCCTTTTGAAAACATCTACCAGAAAAAGTATTTTAAAAAAGTATCAGAAATACATCAAAACACAATGTTGAAGTAAAGACCCCTGACCTCTAATATCAACACATATTTACAAAGCAAGGCTATACTATTGCACAGCCATAGGCTTCTACAAGCAAGATTACGGCCTTTTTGAAGACTATTTCACAATATAGTATAACCAAGGTGATATTCCACTTTCAATTCATTCATATAAAATGGCAGTTTTTTGTTTTATTGACAATATACACTGAGTGTACAAAACATTAAGAACACCTGCTCTTTCCATTACATAGTCTGATCAGGTGAATCCAGGTGAAAGCTCTGATCCCTTATTGATGTCACTTGTTAAATCCACTTCAATCAATGTAGATGAAAAGGAGGAGACAGGTTAAAGAAGGATTTTAAAGCCTTGAGACAATTGAGACATGGATTGTGTATGTGTGACATTCAAAGGTTGATACAATATTGAAGTGCCTTTGAACAGGGTACGGTAGTAGGTGCCAGGTGGACCAGTTTGTGTCAAGAACGGCTACGCTGCTGAAATTCATGCTCAACAGTTTCTCGGGTGTATCAAGAATGGTCCACCACCCAAAGGACATCCAGCCAACTTGACAACTGTGGGAAGCATTGGAGTCAACATGGGCCAGCATCCCCTGTGGAACGCTTTCGACACCTTGTAGAGTCTATGCCCTGATGAATTGAGGCTGTTCTGAGGGCGAAAGAGGGGTTGCAACTCAATATTAGGAAGGTGTCCTTAATGTTTTGTAAACTCAATGTATTTGGTGCAATTTATCAATTATTATCTGAAATGGCTATGATAAATTAGTCGCATTATGTTGACATAGTTCTAAATGTGCACATATTTCTTCCTTTGTGTTCTAAATTATTTATTTTCATTTGAGTACTCAAAAGAATATCACGCAAGTACTCCCAGTCCAAAAATGTCAAATGCCCATCCCTAACCTGCGTCCTGAGACGTGATTTCAATGTCCACAGACGTCCTTTTTTGGTCCGGTACGGCCTTGATTTGGCCCAAACAAAGGCGTCCATGATTGGTTCAGATTTGGTCTGGACCAACCAAATGTGGTCTTGTTTGGGGGCGGAGCTCATTAGAATAACAGCCAGTGTGTAGAATAATACCCATATACAGGGCTCTACATTTAATCCTTCATTGGTAGCACTTACAAATATGATTTTTTTAAAATGAGATTCAGCCTATATGAATTCTAGCTACTTTTGAAGCACATGTTGTGGCCTAACATGTAACACTGTAAATACATTAGTCTATTATAAAATGTTACGAATACCTGTCATTGAAATTACAAAGTCATTTGTGGAATATTCGATTTTACATTTTGCAAAAGCACTATTTTCCTATCGAGATGGATTACATTGAAAAATTGTACTTTGTCTTTAAAAAAAAAACGTCAAGTTTGTGACGACAACCAGCAAGAGATCTGTCATTGCTATGATCATTGATCTCCTGAAGAAGCCTCTCCCTTTCTGCCTTCAAATGTTTGGATATACTGGTAAGGTTACCGGGTTGTTAGCCAGCCAACGAGGTAACGTGACTGAACAAAGTGTAAACAAATGGTTATCGACGTCGTCACGCGAGTAGTTTTCGAACAGAGCACGACAAGGTTTATGAATGTAAAATACGGTCCCGGAGATCCGTTTTAGAAAGATGAAAAAAAAAATGTTTCGCTGGTAATATGGGTCAGGTCTTTTGACGTGGTTGGTCAAGAAGCAAACTGTGTTCGCTGTAGTTATGGTGCCAACGTGACGCTAACAAATCTGCGGCCCTCGGAAACAACGGTACAGCGAAACGTTATCATTACAACAATTCTGGGAGAGATTTTTTTTTTATAGTCGCACAGGGCTCCCAAAAAAAACTCCTAGTCGCACAGTGCTCCCAAAATAAAAATCCTAGTCGCACAGCAAAATGTTTTGTCACACTATAGAGCCCTGCCCATATACGCAAAAGATGATATTGCATTTTTCTATCTTTGTGTACCTGTTTAGGATACATCATGAAGCGAATGACATCAATATCCACAATTATGCTATGCATTTCTGTGTAGTACAGAACAGGGACCCATGATGTAATTCCGTTACCGGGTGTAAATCCACTTCACTTACTGTAGTTTCAAACTCATGGTGTCATGCCATAGCCAATATCATTCTTTCTGCAGACCTCTTTAATTCGGAGTAGATATTTAACAGAGTTCTTGGAAAACGTGGTCGCAAACTTTTTTTAAAGAGATTATACCGTAATTCTGTTACTAAACTTCGTATTTGCGCAGTTCTTCCAGTAGATGTGTTTTTGTGAAATTTGTGTAAAATTGTTCAAACGACTCCTTATGCATATAGTTGTATGGTTTGTTAAAAACTTTGAAAGCAATGTTTTTTTGTTTGGCATGCATTTTAAAGAGAACCATTTTAGTCCTTGTCCAATTCCATTAGTGTGGAATTGCACCATAGAAGATTCAACTACGTATCGAATAAAAATGCAAAACCTCTTACCTGAGTATCTACCAAGGCAGTGAGAGGAAGGTAATCGAAGAGGTCTGTGAAGTATTTCCATACATTTGCATTGCCGTACTTTCTTAGGCACTCGTCATAGAAGCCGTACACTTGTGTGATCTGTCTGCTTTCGTGGTTCCCCCGAAGGATTGTGATGCGTTCACGGTACCTAACCTGTCCTCAAATGTAAAAAAAAATACAGGGAATTTCAAAACAGAACTGTTCAATGGAGACTAGGGCATTCTGTAAATGAGTGTGTCTCAGCATTACATTGCTTTTGCATCACAAGGCCCCTGTGTATAACTCACCACTCAGCACTCTCATCAGTCAAGTTAAAACGTGAACGGTCATTCAAAACTTTCAGGGGAGGTTTCCCTGACACAGATTAAGCCTAGTCTAGTCCGGGAAACTGGTCCCCAGTGTACAACTACAACAACTTGCCTTAAGTGCTACAAGTAGCGTGACGGTTTCTACAGAGTAGTAGCCTCGGTCCACATAGTCTCCCATGAACAGGTAGTTTGTGTCTGGAGACTTCCCTCCGATTCTGAAGAGCTCCATGAGGTCGTGGAACTGTCCGTGGACATCTCCACACACTGTGACAGGACATCGGACCTCCTGCACGTTGGACTCCTTGGTCAGAATCTCCTTCGCCTGGACAAAACATAAAACACAAAACATCATAATGCTGTGTTGTGGGCTACATTGCATTAGGTTTCAGTCCCTCTCTTTCTCAACTGTCATCTTCCCAAGACATAAATAGACTAAATGACATTTGGCAAGCTAGTCGAATGCCAAAGCAGTTCCTAGAAACCATTGGACTGTGTAGGGCAGCTTTAAGAACAGTGCTGCCTGCTGGGCGCAAAGCCGGTGGTATTACAGAGGAGAACAGTCCACTACGGTTCTCTAACGCGTGTGATTGCATGCAACGTTATACGTTGTCAATGCAATCTCTCCCTCTCTTTCAAAAAACATCAGTGTTAGTCTTTGATACAACTTCTAGGCTAAACAAATTGTACACACACACACACAAACACACCTCCAGACTATTTCATAGGCACTTGTTGACACAATGTTGTGAAACAACTCTCAATCTTTACAAAAGGAAGGGTTACAACCAGGAGAGATGCTCTTTGAGATGTGTGGCTGGGAAGATGCATGTTGGCAGTACTACACTAGGGGTTTAGGTGACTGTAAGGCGCTTTAAGGAGCATAAATCCCATGTTGAGAGTAGAGCAGGGATGTGTCACTGGGTGTGAGCCTGTGGGTCAGATGAGAGAGAAAGAGCTTTTGATCTCAGCTCCAGGCAGGACCCAGAGGGGGAGAGAGATAGGGGGAGAGACCCACACTGGCAGATGGACGCCAGGGAGAAACAGAGTGAACAGGCCAGGGCGAAAGAGGACTATGGTTAGTGTTGACCTAATTGCCCACAAAACAATCCGGCTCCACGTGCCCTCACGACCATGCCGCATCAGGCCTTTCAATTAACTGCTGGCTGGGGTTTCTATAAAGCCAAGCCAAAAGGCAAATTCTATATGCGTATTTAACAAATCTGATATTTTCGGAATTAATTTGAGTGGGAATCGAAAAGAGTCAGATAGGGCCAAGACTGAAAAAAGTTGTAGGTCAATGGGACTCTAATCTTGGTTAACGCAGAAGTAAAATCTTGCGTAGTTTACGAGAGATTAGCGGGACTCAGAACCTCGCTATTCATGATATGTACCGGAGTTAAAACATCCTAGAATATAGATCCTCTTAAATCAGTAACCCGAACAAACTGATCTAGGTATGTCTATATATACACTGAGTATACCAAACATAAAGAACACGTTATTGAGCGGCTGACCCTCAGTCTGCTGCTCTCTCCCTCTGCTGAGACTGACCATCAGATGCAGGCACCCATCAGCCCAGTAAAATACATTTAAATAAATTAGCTTTTAGTTTTTATGCTCAATCAGCTGTGCTTTATGTAATACAACAATCTATTACCGGTGTGATCATATACCCTCAGTGGAGGTTCTAGACCCTTTCAACTGGTGGGGGCCAAGCTGGGGCCAGTTGTACTGTTAGAGGGGCCAGTTACATTAGACGTTATTGTTGTCATATCGTTTTCTTCACTTCATTGCAGGCATTAGTAGGCAAAAAACCATGTCCCTCTAGTAAATGTGTGGGTTTAATTAGTGTTCCACGTTGCCACTGTCTAATAATGGATGTAAAAAAAAGAACGATAGCAAAAATTAGTTATGCAAAAATTATTTCATACTCCACATTTAGGGGGGCCACAAGGGGGTCCAAAATTGTTGTCACAGGGGCACTGCCCCCCCCCCAGAACCGCCAGTGTATACCCTACCTCCAAAACGTTTAAAAATGGCCCAAACAATGCATTGGCAGGTCAATTCAAGTAAAGCCAAAATGCGGTAATGTATTGGACCTCCATAGGGCTGTTGCGGTGACCGTATTACCGCCAGTCACAAGCCATGAAGGCAGTAAAATTCCACGTGACCGTTTAGTTACGGTAAGTAGGCTTCTCCAAGCTCTGATGCAGCTGATGGTCATTAGTAACCTACCAAACTTGCTAATAACTTCCTGGTACTCAGCACTCCATTGTCTCTCTAATCACTCTGACATCAATGCAAATGTTTTAGAAAATCTAATCCCAACACTTCATGAGATCCCATGAGCTCATGTTGCGCAACATTTCTATAGGCTACGCAATTACGGGAGAAAACAGAGTGATGGCCTCTTAAAAAGAGGAGGTTCCCATCAGCATTCTATAGGCTAGGTCTACTATAGTTATTTCTCAACTTTCCTAATATTAAGCACATTGTTTATATTTACAACAGGAGTATAGCCTACCTAGCTGGCATGAAAATAATCCACAGGGAAAAGCGTTTAAGTGCATAGATTACATGTCATTTTTCCCGCTGCCCGTTTCGATACAGGTGCATGATAATGGTCCATTCTAAATCAAATATATATATTATTTTTAAATCACATTATTTATTATATTTGAAGACAAGACTAAATCAAGAACATGCAAATATTGTCACCCACCAGACTATCACTTGTGAATGACGCACAGCATAAGAAACAATTCATTTTTTTTTTTTAATCAGAGTCGCACACCTCATGTAGCCTGGCCCATATGCCTATTTGTTTTAAGGTTTGTATCACAACTAAAGTGGCCAAATAACTTATTAAAATGAAGCACATTAATCTGCGTTACAAGGGGTGTTTTGCCTAACTGGTATATACAAGCAGCGCGTGAGTTTCAAATTTGGGGAAGATAAATTTCACCATAAAAATTCACTTTTTATAATAAAAGCATTACGTGCATAATTGCATTTGTGGTCACTTTTGATAATGTTTTCCACTAAATGGGACATTCGCAGCTATAGCCTACTACCATCTGTGCTTATAACGTGAAGAAACAGCCTAATAGTTGATCAACATTTAAAGCTAAATGTTCTGATCCGTTGGCGTCAGCCACATTGCATAAAAAAGTTGATGCTAGTGGTTGTATTCATTTGGGATCTATCGCATCCCACAACTGTCCCAGACTGTTAGGAGTATTTATTTCTCGCACACAATAGAATAGGTTGACTTTTGTACAATGGGGGATAGTATATTGACAAAGGCTAGTGCTTTTGCTGTTCATTAGGCCTACTCATCTTGTTGTTTGACGAAAAGTAAATGTGGACAGTTCATCCAATATCTTCAATATGCACCTTGGAATTGGATAAGGACGCACGCAGTTTCTGACGGCGAACCGTGCGATGCTTCGGATTGTGCAGAACACTCAGGGAGAAGGGCACAAGGGGCAGATTTTTTTAGGGTAGTTTATGGCCACAAAGAGGACCATGACATTTGAGGAATTATCACGTGCTTGTCAAATTGTGAACGAGTCTATTTGAGTGTGTAGTCTGCACAAAAAAACAAAGCAGAGATCATGCCTTCAAGCTACTTCTTTCAAAATCAGTCTCATCATACAGCCTTACAATGTATTAAAAATCAAAACCCGACGTTTGTAGAACAACTAAAGTTACATTAACTCTAAATGAAGCATATAGGATGACCTATTTCTTTGTTAACCGCTCACAGAATAGCCGCATGTGCGCACTCCGTTAAATCATTGATAAAATATTTATATTTTATTCATCTTTGTTCAATCTTCATACTATAAAATATAAAAAAATGCCCCGAAATTATAAGTAAATCTTGTCTGCTAAATGAACTAGTGTAGCCCACAGCCATTTGGCATAGCCACATCAGGACAACTCAGTATGCTATTCTTTCCTTCTGAAATAGACTACATTTTCTTAATATCATGCTTCTTTATACATGTCTAAAATAAACAATGGATTTATTGTGAAGGTGGAGGCTATATGACATGGATTTATTGTGAAGGTGGAGGCTATATGACATGGATTTATTGTGAAGGTGGAGGCTGTATTACATGGATTTATTGTGAAGGTGGAGGCTGTATTACATTGATTTATTGTGAAGGTGGAGGCTATATGACATGGATTTATTGTGAAGGTGGAGGCTATATGACATGGATTTATTGTGAAGGTGTAGGCTATATGACATGGATGTATTGTGAAGGTGTAGGCTATATGACATGGATGTATTGTGAAGGTGGAGGCTATACGACATGGATTTATTGTGAAGGTGGAGGCTATATGACATGGATTTATTAGAGACTTTTTTTAAATAGCTTGTAGGCTGTGTGTGGAAGCCAGCAGATGCTAAATGCGTTTGTTAATTAACAGTCAATTACCGTGATACCGACAGTTATTTGCGTGACAATCACTGCCTGACTAAATTGCGACCGCCTCAGCTCTAGGTCTATAGCTTACTGCACAAACCTCATCGCTGCAGTACCATTTAAAAATGTGTTAATGTTGCGTAGGTTTACATTTTTTGAGTGATGTAAAAAAAAACTGTTCTATAGTTTTCCCTTGTTAACACTATCAAAATGTTCCTTTAAATGTTGCAATTGTGATTGAATCAAGGCAATATCAGCCACTTTCAATGAAACTAGAAAATAGATTTTGTTGTAGGCAGAACGCATCGGAGTAGGATTCTATTGCGTTGACACGCATAACTCAACCCGTACTCTACACAGACCGGTGCGGCGTAACCAATCAGAGTTGCAGTAGGCCTATATGCAAATAGACCATTGCCATATATGGATATGTCCCTTCGAACTTGGATCGTTTACAGCATGAACGGTTGTGAGTAGATTGTTTCGAGATCAAAGAGAGAGCTGCATGAAGCCACGTGTGCAAATTTTGTTCATATCCTTTGCTAGTCAGTGAGTTGTTAGCCCAGTTATAGATAATTTGTAGTCAGCAGTGGGGGAGTGATTTCTTCCTACAAGAGCACAAAACATGTACATTTCTAGAAATCTTTGAAAAGCAAGTCAGGTAGAACTTTATTTTATGTCTTAAAGGGGCAGTGTTGTATTTTCACACAGGCTTGAATAAGCTAAGTAGCCAATAGGCAGAGGGTAGAATAATTTGTCTGATTCTCTGTAATAATGGTATGGGAATAATAATAATAATGCATTTTATTTTGTAAAGTGGTTTCTTGCATCACAACACCATTTTCAGTCGGATAAACAGGTTAATGTCAAGCATGTTTAAGTTTCATGGAATGTAGGCCTACATTGAACACCACACATTGGCTGCTACTGTAGGATGAATGGCAGAACAGCTATGTCCATGTTAAAATGCTATTTCCATGTTTTGATGGTAGGCCATACTGGTAGACCTACTACATTATGATCAAATAGCCACAGTAGCCTACTTGGCCACTGTTTAAACAGTACATTAAAAAGGGTACAGCCTCAGTGTTCACAGTAAACGCGTGCTGGAAGATGCACGACGGTCACGCTCAGACCTGAAATTTGCTCTGTGCTGAGAGAAAAAGAAAATGTAGGGAACATTTCTGGTCAGTGGAAAGAGCAGATGTTTGTAATGTTTTATGTAGTCCGTGTTTATTGAAAGGATGACTTAGCAGGTTACATAAATTGCTCACCCCTCATAACCGCACCTACAACAGAAATGCTTGTCCCGTGTCAGCAAGAAACCTTTGGCCTAGAATGTGAACTCGGTGAAATCAAAACTACTTAACAACATGGTGAATGTCACCATCTTTGCACCAGTAGATTTAACCAACGGACTCAACTTTTATCCTTCCACTCACAACACTATGTTCTCGGCACAAAACACATTTACCGTCACACGGGGGCAATCAGTAATTCAGAATCCAGTGATCTGAGTTCGATTCGTTTGTTGACCGGCTCTGAGTAATACACAAGCAAACATCTACATGAAAGTCTGATTGTGGTTTGCCTGTGACGTTTTGTTTCAGATCTCGTGCTTCTCGGGGATCGTAACACTGAAGTCTCCTGGTGTAAGAATGTTTTAAATACAAGAAAACAGCTTTTCAATGTGTTTATGACTGGGTTGCTGGGATGTCCCTCTCACCCATTCTTTAATTTGTATCCCAAGACAGAGGCTATTCCACCACTGTTATATTCACAGAGTCACAGAGCCCAGCAACAATGTGGGGGTGATGCAATCATTCACATCCAAGGCTATTTTTTACTCTCGTTGCGCATTCTGCTGAACACATTACCAAAATTCACAGGGGATGGATGCATCAGACATCTCTGAGCAAATGTGTGCTCTCAAACCACACACACCACCACCATTATGCTTAGGCCTACCAAGTTGGAGCTGTGAGGGACCTGCTCAATTATGTGCTCAGGAGTTTGTGAGACCGCTGATTAAGCATTTGACAACTCAGAGTTTGACTTAAGTGGCAAAACCCCTCTACTTTAAAACACAGAGTGAGTTCCTTCTAACCATCTGATTTTGACAGACTGGACTCCACAGGCTAATAGAAGGTGATCGCCGACACCTTGCCCCTAACCTATAAGGCATCTCAGGACAATAAATCACCTGTTTGTAAACAAGACAAACAAGAACATGAGTAGATACTGTCTGTTCTACAACAGTGTATTTAAGCAACCGAGTGAAAAGGGCTTCAAGGAAGATTGAGGTTAAATCGCTGCTCAGGCCGTCGGTGGTGTACTGATGTGATAAAAGGGAAACTTCTAACGGACCCAATTCTGGCGCTGTCCCATGACCGTTCTCCAGTTGAGGATGGACGAGTCGTGTGTGTGTGTGTTTTACAAAGGTTCTTAGAGAGTATGGTTCAGGGCCGACCCGCCCACTAGGCAGGATTAGGTGTCTGCCTAAAGCGGAAGACTGAGGAGGGCAGCATTTTCACAACAAAACTGGCCAAGACGCACCTCCAACAACACATAAAACCCATGCATAACTCTACCCCAAAAACAAAGAAAACTTCTCGCCCAGTGGCATATGTGCTACTAAGATGAACGCTGATGCCGCCCCATGATACGCAGTGCCCACTTTGCTAAAGGCAGGGGCGCAAAATAGGTATCTTGTCCATGCTGGAGGAAACCCGGCACCATCCCTACGGTGAAGCATGGTGGCGGCAGCATTATGCTGTGGGGATGTTTTTCAGCGGCAGGGACTCGGAGACTAGTCAGGATTGAGGGAAACAAGACAACGGCACTACGCACACAGCCAAGACAACACAGGAGTGGCTTCGGGACAAGTCTCAATGTCCTGGAGTGGCCCAGCCAGAGCCTGGACTTGAACCCGATCTAACAACTCTGGCGAGATCTGAAAATAGCTGTGCAGCAACGCTCCCTTGACAGAGCTTGAGAGGATCTGCAGAGAAGAGTGGGGAAAAACTCCCCAAATACAGGTGTGCCAAGCTTGTAGCGTCTTACCCAAGAAGACTCATGGCTGTAATGGCTGCCAAAGATGCTACAACAAAGTACTGAGTAAATGGTCTGAGTACTTATCTAAAATGTGATATTTCCGTATTATTATTTCTTTTAAATACATTTGCTAACATAAAAAAAAATGTATTGCTTTGTCATTATGAGGTATTGTGTGTAGATTGATGACAAAAAAACAATTTAATTCATTTTAGAATAAGGCTGTAATGTAACAAAATGTGGAAAAGTCATGGGGTCTGAATACTTTCCGAAATGCACTATGTATGTACAGTGTGGGAAAAAAGTATTTGATCCCCTGCTGATTTTGTACATTTGCCCACTGACAAAGAAATGATCAGTCTATAATTTTAATAGTAGGTTTATTTGAACAGTGAGAGACAGAATAACAAAAAAAATCCAGAAAAAAGCATGTGAAAAAAAATGTTATAAATTGATTTGCATTTTAATGAGGGAAATAAGTATTTGACCCCCTCTCAATCAGAAAGATTTCTGGCTTCCAGGTGTCTTTTATACAGATAACGAGCTGAGATTAGGAGCACACTCTTAAAGGGAGTGCTTCTAATCTCAGTTTGTTACCTGTATAAAAGACACCTGTCCACAGAAGCAATCAATCAATCAGATTCCAAACTCTCCACCATGGCCAAGACCAAAGAGCTCTCCAAGGATGTCAGGGACAAGATTGTAGACCTACACAAGGCTGGAATGGGCTACAAGACCATCGCCAAGCAGCTTGGTGAGAAGGTGACAACAGTTGGTGTGATTATTCGCAAATGAAAGAAACACAAAAGAACTGTCAATCTCCCTCGGCCTGGGGCTCCATGCAAGATCTCACCTCGTGGAGTTGCAATGATCATGAGAACGGTGAGGAATCAGCCCAGAACTACACGGGAGGATCTTGTCAATGATCTCAAGGCAGCTGGGACTATAGTCACCAAGAAAACAATTGGTAACACACTACACCGTGAAGGACTGAAATCCTGCAGCGCCCGCAAGGTCCCCCTGCTCAAGAAAGCACATATGCCCGTCTGAAGTTTGCCAATGAACATCTGAATGATTCAGAGGACATCTGGGTGAAAGTGTTGTGGTCAGATGAGACCAAAATGGAGCTCTTTGGCATCAACTCAACTCGCCGTGTTTGGAGAAGGAGGAATGCTGCCTATGACCCCAAGAACACCATCCCCACCGTCAAACATGGAGGTGGAAACATTATGCTTTGGGGGTGTTTTTCTGCTAAGGGGACAGGACAACTTCACCGCATCAAAGGGACGATGGACAGGGCCATGTACCGTCAAATCTTACCTCAGCCAGGGCATTGAAAATGGGTCGTGGATGGGTATTCCAGTATGACAATGACCCAAAACACACAGCCAAGGCAACAAAGGAGTGGCTCAAGAAGAAGCACATTAAGGTCCTGGAGTGGCCTAGCCAGTCTCCAGACCTTGATCCCATAGAAAATCTGTGGAGGGAGCTGAAGGTTCGAGCTGCCAAACATCATCCTCGAAACCTTAATGACTTGGAGAAGATCTGCAAAGAGGAGTGGGACAAAATCCCTCCTGAGATGTGTGCAAACCTGGTGGCCAACTACAAGAAACGTCTGACCTCTGTGATTGCCAACAAGGGTTTTGCCACCAAGTACTAAGTCATGTTTTGCAGAGGGGTCAAATACTTATTTCCCTCATTCAAACGCAATTCCATTTCTAACATTTTTCACATGCTTTTTTTTTGTTGTTGTTATTTTGTCTCTCACTGTTCAAATAAACCTACCATTAAAATTATAGACATCATTTCTTTGTCAGTGGGCAAACGTACAAAATCAGCAGGGGATCAAATACTTTTTTCCCTCACTGTATGTATGTATGTATGTATGTATGTATGTATGTATGTATGTATGTATAGTAGAAAGAGCATTTGGCCTCTGTGGCCTTTTCTGTAGCCTACAGGGCGACCAAATTTATGACAATGTCATGAGACACACACTTTTTACATAATTCCTGTTTCCGATCAAATAGCCTAAATGGAGCCTTGTCAATAAAAAGGTGCTTTGACGTGAATATGAATTAACATGTTAACAAAACACACCATATCCTAAAAACAGGACAGGTCAAAGTAAATGGACAATAGCAATAGCAATAACAATTTCAAGTTTGTAGGCCTTTTCGTCAATTTCTGATCATGGCAAAGAAGAAGAAAAAAAAGGCTACGAACTGCCTTGTCCAAGATAATGCAATGCCTGAAACCTTTTGGCTGACATCGGACCGAGCGTGACCTTCACTTTCGGGGAAGCTAAGAATATATATCCTACCATTTCTAACGATCTGTGATCCAGTTATGATTTTCATATTTGCAGAACAGTTTAATTTCAATAACATTGTCATTTCTAAAAATCATTGTCACATGGTTACAAAAATGACAGTGGCTCAGCTTGTTATTAGTGTTGTTCAGAAATCAGACATCCCCAAAAGGGCACTTTCCTACATTTGCACGCGGAAGGTACTACTTTATGCATGCTAAAAGGAGTCTACACAGAATACGCAAACCGGGCCGACGGAGCGTAGTGCAGTGTTGCAGTGTTGTTTATCGTCACAAAAGGGCCGGCTCCTTGTAAGACGCTCAGTCATTCAAGTTTTTTCTACCTGGAAATTGAGACCCGACATACCATTCCTTGAAAATTCTGAGGGGCATTATTGAGTGAATTTTGCAATGGAAGTCCCACCCCTGTGTCTACATCGCGTATTTTCCAGTATCCCTTGTGGTATAAACACGGAAGAGATGGGTGGACGTTCTGCTACTTCGCTTCTACTACTTGCAAGCTCCCTTTTTAACTTAATTTATTATGTATTTTTTGCGGAGCGTCTGTGCGAACTGGTGAGACAGGAACCTTTTACTACCCTTTCGACACGGAAGTATCCGGACAAGCACGCAAAACACAGCAGCTGGAGGGAGACATCATGACATCTGAACACATCCCCAGCCTGGTTCATCAGCTCTCCGGGCCGCTCTCCCCAAGGCCCAGGCCCATCTTACCAACACCCAACCACCACCATCTCCCAAACCCAGCTGCAATGGCCGGAAGAGGAAGAATGTGGAGGATTCTTTTGGACACTGACATCATGCAGCAGGTGCATGACTTAAGGAAACAGCAGCAGTGTTTAGCAAAGGCAGTCTATGGCGCCATGGGATGGTGTCTATTCCTGCTGATCGAGGCCGTTTGTCAGGGACAAGACAATGTGCTCTCACTGGACCATGGATCAGTGCTCTGTCCGCTCTTGAGTGAGAGACAGCCCTGTCTGCTTTTCTTCTTCACACTTTTGGACGGTGTTTTACTGGTGTTTATTTTTTCGATTGTTTCCTCTCATCACACTTTTCACCTGTGTTTTACATTAAACTATTTTCCTAAATAAATATCTAAAAAAGGTCTGCAAATGTAATTGTCTGGTTATTTATACTTCTGGCATAAATTATTACTGTTCTGAATCAGTTACTCAGTAAACATGTACTGCTTTGTACCTGAGCTATGTAGATGGAGTTAATATCTTGGAGGTCTGTCCTTATTGTCTACAGCTGGACACTCTTTCACTCATGTACCAAAGCAGGAAAGTCCTCCACACAACACAAGGTTAGGTAAATGTCTTGAGGGTCTAGCCAACAAAGAATATGACAAACTAAAACAACAAGCAAGACCAAGTGTGTAGCTCACATGATAAACAGTCATCCACCCGAGGAAGAGAACATACTTTGTGTGCACATGTTTTCCAAACCACATTCACTGTAGGGTGCTACACGTGGACAGCAGCATCTTGGAAAGACACTTGACCAGCTGGTGTGAAGTAGTCCTTGAGGTTATTGCGCTTGTCTATAGAAACTCTGGTTGCCCTTGATGCCGACATGTTTCTTGGGTCCAGGAAACTGGTGTCCCCTTGTACCTGCTGTCTCCATCTCCTGGATGCTGGATCCCCAGCGGGTGTGGAGTGGTCAACAAATGTGGGGTGGACGGCAAGCCGCTGAAACAAGTGGTCAAATCTGGCAACAGACGTCAAAAGTATTAAACGCATTTCCCTCGTCAATGCTTCGCATACGTTGGACAAGAAACGTGTATTCTCCATCATCCCCCTTGTAGTTCCGTGGATTAACAATTTTATCCAGGTTTTTTTTTTTTTTCCCCCCTCCTCCTGAGTAGTAAGACGCAGTCCAAGCTCTTGCTGTTCAAACTTCAGCAATTGCAATTCGTAGAGAGACATGTTTGCTTGTGCAGCAAAATAAAAGTAGCGTTGTAAAGCACAGAACACCAGACTAGCCTGACATGTAGCTAGCTAGAATTTGTAAACAGACATAACACCAGATACAGAAGTTCAAATGTCATCGCCAGCTAGTCAAAAAGAGGGCCTTGGCCACTCTTGCTTGGTAAACTATTATGGCACCCCAAGCCCCCTAGTGGATATACACGATACAAGTTGGACTTCCTTTCTGGGTATAACGCAACGAAAAGAGTCCGCTGTCCCCCCCCACAGAAAATCGACACCACCCACACTTCTACACACCTAATCCATGTAGCCGCCTTTACACGGAACCCAAACCGGCTGCGTGTGTGCTCCATCGTGCATAAATGTATTTTGTCCCACCACACCAAACGTGATCACGACACGCAGGTTAAAATATCAAAACAAACTCTGAACCAATTAACTTAATTTTGGGACAGGTCAAAAAGCATTAAACATTTATGGCAATTTAGTTAGCACTTGCTAGCTAATTTGTCCTATTTAGCTAGCTTGCTGTTGCTAGCTAATTTGTCCTGGGATATAAACATTGAGTTGTTATTTTACATGAAATGCACAAGGTCCTCTACTTTGACAAATAATCCACACATAAAACAGTCAACCGAATCGTTTCTAGTCATCTCTCCTCCTTCCAGGCTTTTTCTTCTTTGAACTTATATGGTGATTGGCATCTAAACTTTCATAGTATTACCATGACGACCGGCAACACAGTTCGTCTTTCAACCACCCACGTGGGTATTATTAATGAGGTGAGGTCACGTGGGTACCTGCTTCAATAAACCAATGAGGAGATGGGAGAGGCAGGACTTGCAGCGCGATCTGCGTCAGAAATAGAACTGACTTCTATTTTAGCCCTTGGCAACGCAGATGCTCGTTGACACGCGCGAGCAGTGTGGGTGCAATAATTGAATAACATAGATTCCTACATTTATTTTGAAATGCTCGCGCATGCGACATGAGCGGTGTAGTCAGGGTATTAGGCATGCACACTCCCCTCAACATTAACAAGACAGCGAAAGAAACCAGACACATGCTCATTGCTCACACGGAGCACACCAAACATAATATATACATATTTTTTTTTTATACAAAATTCGTAAATGGTGGTATGAAATAAACCAAAACTTATTTCTCACAAGTGTGAACTCCGCAAACAACATTTCCACTCCAAGAATGAGAACTAAATACTAATGAATATAGCATTAACAAACGTATGTAACCAAATGACGGGGATTAACGGTAAATGTACTACTGGTGACATTTAATGGGGAATTAATAAAAAAATAAATAATCAAAAGGCAAACAATTCACACAATCAATGCTAAAGAATTGGCGGGAGACAGCTGAGCGGCTTCTGGAGAGCGATGTGCCTACAGCCTCTCCACCCACCTCGTCTCAACATTTCAAATTATACTCAAGACACATTATCACATATCTCCTTCACCCAAATCCAGATAGCTGATGTTCTGAAAGAGCTGCAAAATCTAGACCCCTACAAATCAGCCGGGCTAGACAATCTGGACCCTCTCTCTCTAAAATAATGTGCTGAAATTGTTGCAACCCCTATTACTAGCCTGTTACTAACCTCTCTTTCGCATCGTCTGACATCCCCAAAGATTGGAAAGCTGCCCGCGGTCATCCCCCTCAAAAAAGGGGGCAACACGCTAGACCCAAACTGCTACAGACCTATATCTATCCTACCCTGCCTTTCTAAGGTCTTCGAAAGCCAAGTTAACAAACAGATTACCGACCATTTCGAATCCCACCGTACCTTCTCCGCTATGCAATCTGGTTTCAGAGCTGGTCATTGGTGCACCTCAGCCCTGCTCAAGGTCCTAAACTTATATCATAACCGCCATCAATAAGAGACATTACTGTGCAGCCGTATTCATCGACCTGGCCAAGGTTTTCGACTCTGTCAATCACCACATTCTTATTGGCAGACTCAACAGCCTTGGTTTCTCAAATGATTGCCTCGCCTGGTTCACCACCTACTTCTCTGATAGAGTTCAGTGTGTCAAATCGGAGGGCCTGTTGTCCGGACCTCTGGCAGTTTCTATGGGGGTGCCACAGGGTTCAATTCTCAGGCCGACTCTCTTCTCTGTATACATCAATGATGTCGCTCTTGCTGCTGGTGATTCTCTGATCCACCTTTACGCAGGTGGATCAGAGTGTACATTCTGTATACTTCTGGCCCTTCTTAGACACGGTGTTAACTACTTAGGGAGTGGTGGCTAGCGCCCCCACTCCCGACACTACCCGGTGAAATGCAAGGCACCAAATTCAAAATCCAAAAGTTGAATTATTAAACATTCATCAATATACAAGTGTTGCATAGTCATCAACACTTGGTCTTGGCAATATCACTGCGTTGTCAGATTTCCAAAAGGCTTTGCGGCGAAAGCACTACATTTGATTGTTTAAGGGTAGCACCTCCAAAAATGTTGGTATAAATTCATAAACCATCGCGGTTCACACAAAACACATTTCACAGCGAAAACAAATCCCTTACCTTTTGAAGAACTTCTGCTGAGGGCTTCCCAAGTGTCCAACGAAGACATCCAATGGTTCCTTTGTTAGAAAAAGTCATTTATTATATCCATAAATCTCAGTTTGGTCGGCGGCGGCGCATTATGCTCATAAAATACAGCGTCCACTCGCCCATTGAACCGTGAAGAGAACGCGTTCAACTTATACACTTGTCCAAGAACAATCAAACATCATTGATAATGTATCCTTAGGAACACTTATGTATATTTAGTATAATATTTCAACCGGATTATAAACTGGGCGATAGGAAAGGAAAAAACCACAGTGCGCGCGAGCCCTCTTCTGTTTACATCTGGTGACCACTTCGAAATTCTTCTTCTATTACCATCCAGAGCAACTAAACATCATCAAACACTGTCTAGAGACTGTTGACATCCAGTGGAAGCAACAGGTACTGCAATCTTACTCCCATATATGGTCATTTTCAATAGGGAGGGGTTCAAAATGAGGCAATGTGTCAAATACACTTTTTTCTAGGACAGAAATTCCTCGGGTTTTCGTCTGCTATATCCGTTCTGTTATACTCACAGACAATATTTTAACACTCTTAGAAACTTCAGAGTGTTTCCTATCCAATAGTACTTATTATGTGCATATCCCATTTTCTGGGCCTGAGTGAGAGGCATTTTACTTTGGGCATGCCAGACTCTCCAAAACCGTCACCTCGGGAGCCGCTCCCTAAGAAGTTAACTAACCTCCAGACGAGCTTCAATGCCGTACAACACTCCTTCCATGGCCTCCAACTGCAAGTAAAACATAATGCATGCTCTTCAACCGATCGCTGCCCGCACCTGCCCAACATCACTACTCTGGATGGTTCTGACTTAAAATATGTGGACAACTACAAATACCAAGGTGTCTGGTTAGACTGTAAATTATCCTTCCAGACTCGCATCTCCAATCCAAAATTAAATCTAGAATCGGCTTCCTATTTTGCAACAAAGCATCCTTCACTCATGCTGCCAAACATACCCTCGTAAAACTGACCATCCTACCGTTCCTCGACTTCGGCAATGTCTTTTACAAAATAGCCTCCAGCACTCTACTCAACAAATTGGATGCAGTCTATCAGAGCGCCATCCGTTTTGTCACCAAAGCCATATATACTACCCACCACTGCGACCTGTACGCTCTCGTTGGCTGGCCCTCGCTTCATACTCGTCGCCCAACCCACTGGCTCCAGGTCATCAACAAGTCTTTGCTAGGTAAAGCCCGCCTTATCTCAGCTCACTGCTCACCATAGCAGTACCCACCTGTAGCACGCGCTCCAGCAGGTATATCTCACTGGTCATCCCCAAAGCCAACACCTCCTTTGGCAGCCTTTCCTTCCAGTTCTCTGCTGCCAATGACTGGAACGAACCGTAAAAATCACTGAAGCTGGAGACTCATATTTCCCTCACTAGCTTTAAGCACCAGCTGTCAGAGCAGCTCACAGATTACTGCACCTGTACATAGCCCATCTGAAAACAGCCCATCCAACTACCTCATCCCCATACTATATTTATTTATTAATCTTGCTCCTTTGCACCCCAGTATCTCTACTTGTACATTCATCTTCTGCACATCTACCATTCCAGTGTTTAATTGCTATATTATAATTACTTCGCCACCATGGCCTATTTATTGCCTTACCTCCCTTATCCTACCTCATTTGCACACACTGTATATAGACTTTTTTTCTACTGTATTATTGACTCTATGTTTATTCCATGTGCAACTCTGTATTGTTGTTGTATGTGTCTAACTGCTTTGCTTTATCTTGGCCAGGTTGCCATGTTCTCTTATGAAATACTTTGAATTTGGTAATTTATTTCTATAAAGAAAAGAATAATTATAATTTTGGCAAATGTATTTCAATTTACTTGATAATGCGCTGCCTATGGCATCTGATCTTCAGAGCTTGAATAGCCAAAATGATTCGTCTTAAGTCTTTGTCAGGTATCAGGACTAAATCCACTGCAACTACCACATGGATAGGGATTCTTTAAAGTGCGTTGTGGGCCGTATAGCCTAGGCGACTATTCTACTTTGCGGGGATAGGAGGGCTGCAATTCTTTTTGACAGCATATCGGCCAAGACCGGGCCTAGTATGGTTTGACTGGATTCCCAACATAAATTGTGCGACTACTATACAGCCTTGTTATGGTTTGTCATTTAGATGTTCCGGACAAGCATGTTTATATGAATGAATGAATGAATGAATGCAACGGTTTGGCGTCTCCAAAAATAAACAATACACATCGCTGCAATAAAATACTAAACCGGTTTTACAGTTCAATGTGATGTACCGAATCGGCGCCATTTTCAGGATGTCTGGGGAGAGTGTAAACGTAGAAAATCCGCATTGGAATTGTTCTAGAATCGGCAAACCATGTGTGTTACTATTTCTGAAAGGTTGACGAGAAGTGTAGATACTGTAGGCTATATGAGAAAATAAGCTATGGAAATATAAATGCCCGCTCTTGAAACCAGACAGGATTATGTAGTCTACTTGGCAAGTAGGATACGCTGACAGACACGCTCGGCAACATGTATCACCCCCTGAATGTTACTGTACACAAACATTTTGAGATGGAAAGTTATTCATTTCTGTTCTTCCCATACCTTTTCGCACAGAGTTTTGACTTGGCTCTCCGACAGCTGTTTGCATTCGGTGATTTGTTCGATCCATAGGTCGATCTCCTTCGTAAAGCACTTCTCATCCATTTCTGATTGTTATTCTGGGTAATTCAGTGGCACAACAACTGGCACTATCTACCCAAATACTCGCAATCCTCCGCAAACTTGTCAACCCGGTTCCTATTGCTGAAAGTATATGAGGGGGCGCTGACTAGGAAATGTGTAGACGTCAGTTGCGCCTGTCCCACCCGAGGCCGTGATCCACTCCGACACAAATACCGAAATCAGGTTCGAATAGATGGGATACAGCTTTTGTCAAGATTTTACTTTTAGTAGCAGGTTAGTCGGTCTTGACTAGAAAGGCTGCAGCTTTTGTCAGATTTGACTTTTTGCAGCAGGTTAGAAGAACTGGGTTACGGTTAGGGTTAGTTACAATTTAGAAAATAAAAACTTTTTACGTTAATTTGACAAAAGCTGTATCCCTTCTAGCCATGACCATGAAAAGTACCGCCTACTTGCTGGTGCAATGCTGCGTTCATGTCCTGTAGAAGTTATCGGAAGTTACTATAGTTCCGACAGGGATTTTTCACTTGAACTACCCTTCAAATAGGAATTACAAATGGGAAACTCTGAGGTTTTGTTGGCGAGTTGTGACGTTTCACTACTGACCTTTTTACCTTTCAAATAAAAGATGACAACAAATCCGATTTTGACAACTACATTATAGCCATGTTATCTTATGTCGTTTCTTACAATAGCCCTCTGTGACTTTAAAGAGTATTTCTCTAAAAACTGTGATTCATAAAATAAGTGTCGTGAGATTTGGTCAAGATTTTGTCCAAAATTCTAGATGAATCAGAAATTACCCGGGTCAGCTATATACCCTATGGACTCCTTATTCATGTGCTCACAGTGAGATATCTGGAGGATAAAATCCTGAAAAGTAGAAGAAAAAAAAGTACATTTTTAATAACTGTTGAAGTTATAGATGATCTATTTCCACCAAGGTTTGTACAACAAAATCTATTGTTATAATTTATTTTCAGTCAAAATGTTGGTTAGGGTCTTGACCTGTCCACTGTCAGGACTGGGTTAAGAATTCACATCACATCTCAAATGGTAGAATCGTTCCCTCCAAAACCCGAAGAAAAAAACATTGCAATTAAGAGTTACCTTGACATAGACCTCAATTGAGTAAGGCATCCTAGGGAGATAATAGCAACAATGAGAAATATAATACATGCCTGTCCCTATGCAAATCGTTGTCACAATATTATTTCCCTGGTCTGTGAAATTGGATGATGGTAATGATGGTATTCTGGAGTCTTCTTTCCGTCTTCTGCTCCTTCCTCGAGTGCTTTAATCTACATTTAGAAACCATACTTAAAATCTGCACAGAGAAAACCGCATTGTTTACACATAGGGCAACGTTACACATTTCATTTACATAGAAGAGTGAAATATGCTGTATCAATGTTGTCATCACAGTTGAGCTCACTTTGGTCTTCTTCAGAATATACTTCTCTGATCTGATATATTTTTTCAGTAAGCAGAAAGGATTGTTTACGGAGGTTAACAGATATGGCCATCTTCTAAGTATTAAACCTAGAAGAAACAGAATTAATTTGAATATAATCTATATTCCTCCATGCAAGCTACTCCTCTGCCTCTCTCCCTGTGTGTGTGTGTGTGTGTGTGTGCCAACACTGTCTGTTTTACCCAGCTGGAGCACTATCCATGACAAAAACATAACCCTTGTCCTCAATCATCCCTCATGTTCCCTCCACACTGAATTTCCATAAAAAAATGACAAGTCCTGCACAGAGGCCCAGACACACAGACCACATCATCAACGTTTTGATTAGCATTTCAATTCCACGAAAACATGCAGGATTGGTTATCATAAATTCATTCTGCTCGATGGCTTTGTCTTTGCGATGACAAGCCACCAGAACAAAGGGCTGAGGAGGTCAGTGGGAAGGCACATTGAATACTACTGATCAGTCAGTATTTTGATTCACTTCGTTACCATAGAAGGTATAAACAGAGTTTATGTTTATGAAATAGAGATTAAAATCTGCCATGCCAACAATAAAAAAAACTATCACACCAGCCAATCAAATTCAGTCTATGACCATTCTGGGAGATCAATATCTCATTGTTGAAAGACATGTTGTTACGAAGTTGCAGTTCACTAATTAAATCTCCCCATGAACAATGAAGCATGTAATTAGTGATTTAGTAAATCCCTTTCCTCATAATGAATAACTGTGAATGGTAGCAACAATCCTTGTGTGTACAGTTTGGCGAAGACAACTCTTTACAATTCTCAGAAGGCAATGATACAGTGAGCATCATAATTCATTGGACAGTGACCATTTGTTTGTTATTTTGGTTCTGTACTCTAGCACTTTGAGTTTGAAAGGATACAATGACAATGAGGGTGAAGTGCAGACTGTCAGCTTTAATTTGAGGGTATTTTCATACATATCGGATGAACCGTTTGGAAATTATAGAAGCTTTTGTACATAGTCCCACCCATTTTAGGGAATCTAAAAACATTGGACAGTTTAACATAATGTAGAATAAAGTAATCATTGTTAATATTTGGTCGCATATACTTTGCATGCAATGACTGCTTGAAGTCTGCGATGCATCGACATCACCAGACGCTGGGTATGTTCCCTGGTGATGCTTTGCCAGGCCTGTACTGCAGCCATCTTCAGTTCCTGCTTGTTTCTGGGATTTATTGCCTTCAGTCTCCTCTTCAGCATGTAAAATGCATGTTCAATTGAATTCGGATCTGGTGATTGACTCAGAGAGTCAAGGATTTTCCACTTTTTGGCCATGAAAAACCCCTTCGTTGCTCTATCAGTATGTTTAGGATCATTGTCTTGTTGCATGATGAAGTGCCGTCCAATGAGTTTGGAGCAGGTAAAATATTTCTGTAGACTTTCTGTAGAATTCATTGTTCTACTTCTGTCTGCAGTCACATCATCGATGAAGACAAGTGAGCCTGTTCCACTGGCAGCCATACAGGCCCAAGCCATAACACCCCGGTTGTTTTTCCTTGTTAATGATAAACCAAACTGTTGACTTGGGCATGCCCAGGGTTTTTTGCAATGTTCCTGCTTGATTGATTTTCATTTCTGAGCCTTATGACGGCCAGCTTCATTTGCATCGACACTGCTGTCTTCCTCATGTTGTCACACCCCAACAACAACCTCAAAAGGCAATAGCGAAGTCTAGAATGAATACTATTCATCAACAGCTCTCCTGCATTCACTGACGACACAAATGAATACACCTGCCTAACGACACACATCTGTGAAGCCAATTCAACAAATACTTGTAGTACCTTAAAATGGGGGGGGGACTATGTGCAAAAGGTGCTGTCATTTCTAAACGGTTCCTCCGATATGGATGAAAATACCCTCAAATTAAAGCTGACAGTCTGCACTTTAACCTCAGTCATTGTATTCAAACTCAAAGTGCTAGAGTACAGAACGGAAATAACAAAAATGGTCACTGTCCAATGAATTATGGTGCTCACTGTATGTATTTAGGATTATTCATCATTTCTGACATTAAAACATCTCATCCACTCACACAAACACAATCTTTCTGATTATGGAGCCCTGCTTTGTGTTTTCCCCCCGCGATTGGCATCGTTCCATGATTGGCAGAGATATAATCACATTATTTGGTATCCTCATGTGACAAGAGGACATTCAGTATAACTGCGTCTCAAATGGCACCTTACTCCCTATATAGTGCACTACTTTGGCCCAGGTCAAAATAAGTGCACTATAAAGAGAACAGGGTGCCGTTTGGGACATTTAATATAGTTTTTTAATTTTAATATAATTTGGGACATATAATGACAGAGGCCTGGCCAGCGGCTTGTTTGGACGGTTTTAGAACAACAAGAAGCTGGGTTGTTTTGGACACTCCCTGCACCAGACCCTCGGGAGACATTCACACGTAACACAATACAGAAGAGCTGTGGACCTAATCATAGAGTAACATTATTCCGGCCACATGCTCTGTCCTGGAGCCACGAGCTGCTCCATTAAGTATGAACTGGGCACATAAACATCCTTTGACTTATTAAAGAGCGTTCATCTCTGACCTTATGTGATGAAGGTTATTTGAATTGAAAAATATAAAAGGTGCTGCTGTAGGCTACAGCGCCATCCTCTCTTTTCATTCTCGTTCAGTGCTCATAGGGTTTGGTTTTGGGCCAATTTCTTTTGGATTTCAATTAAATCAGACAGATTAATTTAGGAAATTATGCGTATTAAAGTCTGGGATCAGATTCAATTTGAGGGTTTAATTTGCCGTGGGCGTGTGTTTTTCCAATCCTCTAACAGTAATGGCTAAGATTTGGTGAGGGTATGATGATCCTGGATCTGAGAAAAATGACAACTTCTACCCAGAGCTTTACAGTCGATCACGGAGTAGAAAGACCAGTAGGATAGACAGAGGTACAGCAACCATGACAATGCAGTTTACCTGTAGACTTCAGCTCCGTCTGGTGGCCATACACAGGAAGTCCAGGGAAGCGTACATCTCTCACATCTCAAATCGTATTTGTCACATGCGCCGTATTCACCTTACCGTGAAATGCTTACTTACAAGCCCTTAACCAACAATACAGTTCAAGAAATAAACTTAATAAAATATTTACGAAATAAACTAAAGTAAAAAAATAGAATCAATCAAAAAGTAACACAATAAATGTACATAACAATAACGAGGCTATTTACAGGGGGTACTGGCACCGCGTCAATGTGCAGGGGGTACAAAGTGACTATACATCTCTCACTGACTAACTTATTTTTAGTCTGACTGAACATCTCCACCTGCAAGTTATCATGGCTGTCACTCTGCAATACAACCAAAAAAACAACACAATCGTAAACATAAACACTAACATAAACACACATGCAATACCTTCATGTTCTAATCAACAGACAACAAGTCAAGTATACATTAATTAAATATAATCACCTACTTATTGAATTCACTGTCATCTATTTGTCCGTAACTGTACTATCATGGCCTACATTCACACTTGTCAGGGAAAAACAACAATATTTATTTACAAAGTACTAACCAGAAAATGTTGATAGTTGTTAGCTACCATATTGTATAACCTTGTATATACGTAACGTAAGCTATGACATTTTTCTTGTGGCCCATTGATTTAATATCGCGGTCACCATTGCACTCCGCGTGCTTTAGCACGGTCGTCCATGTGGATTAGCCTGATGCCAGAAAGGGGTTTAAACATATCAGACACTATGTTCTGAACATACTGGGCGAGATGTTAAGAAAAACACAACATTACTGTGGGGTGAATCAGGGCATCCCTTTTGGGAATAGAAACAATGACAGAAAGCTTGGCAGCGACACAATGCTTGTTGTATTCACAGACACCTCGCCAACCTGCTGTTACTGACATAGGCTTGGGCCAGATGTCAAGCATGTTGTATTCATGTATTGTTCCCCAATACATGAACTGCTCACACCTGCCCTTGCATACCTGAGACGGGGCAGAAGTCAGCTGACTGCTCCCAATGGCTTGGCCACTTCTCTACCTTATCAGCCCTTACAAACATGGACACCAGAATGAGCATCTCTGACTTGGTATACCCTACCAAAGCATACTTTACCAGGATGAAATGTCAGTGTGTCTTGCAAAAGTATTCACACCCCTTGGATTTCTTCACATTTTATTGTGTTACAAAGTGGGATTCATAAAAAAGGTCAACAGTTGAAGTCGGAAGTTTACATACACTCAGGTTGGAGTCATTAAAACTAGTTTTTTCAACCACTCTACAAATTTCTTGATAACAAACTATAGTTTTGGCAAGTCGGTTAGGACATCTACTTTGTGCATGACACAAGTCATTTTTCCAACAATTGTTAACAGATACACTTCACTTATAATTCACTGTATCACAATTCCAGTGGGTCAGAAGTTTACTGTGCCTTTAAACAGCTTGGAAAATTCCAGAAAATGTCACGGCTTTAGAAGCTTCTGATAGGCTAATTGACATAATTTGAATCAATTGGAGGTGAACCTGTGGATGTATTTCAATGCCTACCTTCAAACTCAGTGCCTCTTTGCTTGACATCATGGGAAAATCAAATGAAATCAGCCAAGACCTCAGAAAACAAATTGTAGACCTCCACAAGTCTGGTTCATCCTTGGGAGCAATTTCCAAACGCCTGAAGGTACCAGGTTCATCTGTACAAACAATAGTACGCAAGTATAAACACCATGGGACCACGCAGCCGTCATACCGCTCAGGAAGGAGACGTGTTCTGTCTCCTAGAGATTAATGTACTTTGGTGCGAAAAGTGCAAATCAATCCCAGAACAACAGCAAAGGACCTTGTGAAGATGCTGGAGGAAACAGGTACAAAAGTATCTATATTCACAGTAAAACGAGTCCTATATCGACATAACCTGAAAGGCCGCTCAGCAAGGAAGAAGCCACTGCTCCAAAAATGTCCTCTGGTCTGATGAAACAAAAATAGAAATGTTTGGCCATAATGACCATCGTTTGTTTGGAGGAAAAAGGGGGAGGCTTGCAAGCCGAAGAACACCATCCCAACCGTGAAGCACGGGGGTGGCAGCATCATGTTGTGGGGGTGCTTTGCTGCAGGAGGGACTGGTGCACTTCACAAAATAGATGGCATCATGAGGCATGAAAATTATGTGGATATATTGAAGCAACATCTCAAGACATCAGTCAGGAAGTTAAAGCTTGGTCGCAAATAGGTCTTCCAAATGGACAATGACCCCAAGCATACTTCCAAAGTTGTGGCAAAATGGCTTAAGGACAACAAAGTCAAGATAATGGAGTGGCCATCACAAAGCCCTGACCTCAATCCTATAGAAAATGTGTGGGCAGAACTGAAAAAGCGTGTGCGAGCAAGGAGGCCTACAAACCTGACTCAGTTACACCAGCTCTGTCAGGAGGAATGGGCCAAAATTCACCCAACTTATTGTGGGAAGCTTGTGGAAGGCTACCCGAAACGTTTTACCCAAGTTAAACAATTTAAAGACAATGCTACCAAATACTAATTGAGTGTATGTAAACTTCTGACCCACTGGGAATGTGATGAAAGAAATAAAAGCTGAAAGAAATAATTCTCTCTACTATTATTCTGACATTTCACATTCTTAAAATAAAGTGGTGATCCTAACTGACCTAAGACAGGGTATTTTTACTAGGATTAAATGTCAGGAATTGTGAAAAACTGAGTTTAAATGTATTTGGCTAAGGTGTATGTAAACTTCCGACTTCAACTGTGTATATATATATATATATTATATATATATATATGTCAACAATCTACACAAAAAAATGACTAAAATATAGCTGTTGCATATGTACAGTGGCTTGCAAAAGTATTCATCCCCCTTGGCATTTTTCCTATTTTGTTGCCTTACAACCTGGAATTAAAATTGATTTTGGGGGGGGGTTTGTATCATTTGATTTGGTGTTCTCGGGGTGATGAGAGGTGTTGGGTTTGCGCCAGACATAGCATTTTCCTTGATGGCCAAAAAGCACATTTTTTGTCTCATCTGACCAGAGTACCTTCTTCCATATATTTGGGGAGTCTCCCACATGCCTTTTGGCGAACACCAAACATGTTTGCTTATTTTTTTCTTTAAGCAATGGCTTTTTTCTGGACATTCTTCAATAAAGCCCAGCTTGGTGGAGTGTATGGCTTAAAGTGGTCCTATGGACAGATACTCCAATCTCCGCTGTGGAGCTTTGCAGCTCCTTCAGGGTTATCTTTGGTCTATTTGTTGCCCCCCCTTGCCTGGTCCGTGATATTTGGTGGACGGCCCTCTCTTGGTAGGGTTGTTGTGGTGCCATATTCTTTCCATTTTTTAATAATGGATTTAATGGTGCTCCGTGGGATGTTCAAAGTTTCCGATATGTTTTATAACCCAACTGATCTGTACTTCTCCACAACTTTGTCCCTGACCTGTTTGGAGAGCTCCTTGGTCTTCATGGTGCCGCTTGCTTGGTGGTACCCCTTGCTTAGTGGTGTTGCAGACTCTGGGGCATTTCAGAACAGGTGTTTATATGTACTGAGAACATGTGACAGATCATGTGACACTTAGATTGCACACAGGTGGACTTTATTTAACCCTCCTTTTGAAGCTTCCAGTCTGTTATTCGAACTCAATCAGCATGACAGAGTGGTCTCCAGCCTTGTCCTCGTCAACACTCACACCTGTGTTAACAAGAGAATCACTGACATGATGTCAGCTGGTCCTTTTGTGGCAGGGCTGAAATTAAGTGGAAATGTTTTTGGGGGATTCAGTTCATTTGCATGGCAAAGAGGGACTTTGCAATTAATTGCAATTCGTCTGATCACTCTTCATGACATTCTGGAGTATATGCAAATTGACATCATACAAACTGAGGCAGCAGACTTTGTGAAAATTAATATTTGTGTCATTCTCAAAACTTTTGGCCACGACTGTATAAGGTTAATACACATCATGTGGTCAGAATACTTCCTGCTGAGTAGATACAAAGACTGCATTCATTTCATTTTTTTCTCCTCTAATGACTGCTCTCATAAATTACTCTATTTCATGGTTGGAATAAAACGATACCTTAAACTGACAGACCACTTCATGTTTGCAAGGCACTGAGTTTTTCCTTCCCAGGAGTATCCACTCCCAGAAGAAGTATGACTAACAAGAGGTGAGAAATTAAAACGTGGTTACCATAACAACAGGTGCAATTGATCACAATTGAGAGGCGTTGTAGAACATTCCATATTGATACAGTGGACATTGCATACAGCTGAAGGGCACTGGATGAATAGTAACCAAGTGAATACTCAAGATCGAGTTGACATGTAAAACTAACCTTTATGCAAGACCTAGAGGCACCAAAACATCAAATATACGAAAAAGCTGATTTACCAAGCTAACTCAGTAAGTCAGAGACCAAATGAATTTTCCAGTTAGCCATCCCTTAATTAACCCATTCCTATACGCTTACTATCTATAGTGCCCCTTGACTATAGTATCTTCTGGCCAGGGGAGGTTTGTTTTAAGTCCCCTGACACTCTTGCTGAACGTTAAAATGCATGGCTTGCATTACGGGTTTGGAAACATAATGAAGGTATATTTCATAACAGTGAGAAATAATAAAAAATACGTTTAAATTACTACACACCTTGATAGGTTCAGAGTTGTTGTTGTTTTTTTACATGTTACAGCGCTTGTTTAGTGAAAACAGAGTGGAATATCTGTGTTAATGATATATCATCCTCGGTGTGTAAACGCACGGAGGACGCCATAAATGTCTTATCGAAGAATACTGTTGGCTGCAACTGTTTTATAAACAGTGTACAGCAAGTGTACATTATTTTGATGTGATGAAAGTAAAGGGCTTTGTGTGTTTCTAGAACCAGAGCCAATTTGCCTCTGAACAGAGACATGTAAGGTCCGTGGCGGGCTAGATAGACATCCCTGAGACCTGGTGTGACAACTCCTATGTTTTCAAGGGTTTGAATACTGACCAAGTTAAGGTGTCGTATACATTGCATGCACTGTGTTCACATGTTGTTAAAAAAATAAAATAAAATGAAGAAAAAAAGTGTGTTAATTTGATAGCATTTACACCACCCCACCCCTGTGGAGCTACACGACGTCGCTGTAGTGTCGAGGAGAGAAATCACAGACCCCGAAAGATTTACCCCCTAACAACACCGAGTCGATAAAAAAAAACTAATATATATAATTGACCAAAGTAGACTTTAACGCTTTGAATCATGTCTACTCCGGCTAGAAGACGACTTATGAGAGACTTCAAACGGTAAAAAGGTTGTTGTTGTTGTGTGTTTAGCTAGCGAACTACCGTAACGCTGGGTGGCTGGCAGCTAGCTAGCCACTCGGCTCTAGTCATCCGACGGTAGCGTTTCAACCGGAGGCTTGTACCGGGTGTGTAGTCGGCTGTCGATTATCACCGAGTCGGTCTTTCCATTTAACACCCGGCCACGTTGTCCTGTCCGGTACCTGGCTAGCTAGAGTCCGCTGTAATACGGTCGCTTCAGTTAGCCAGCATGCTAGAGCCTCATTGCCACACAGATGTGCTACTAGCTAACTTGGTTTTAATTCATCAACATCTCTAACTAATTAGCTAATATATATATATATATTTTTTTTTAAAAGGAGTAGTTACCAATTGTACAACTTGATGTTCATATGGTTCCTCACCCTGAAAGTAGTCCATTGGGCTAGGATAAACTGTGATTTGGTTATTTTAATTTAACAGCCGTTTAGTAACTTTTTTCAGTTAACTTTGGCCACCACTAACTGAAAACAGTGACTCGTAGGAGTCGAGTCCCAGTTGTGAATCTCGACACTCACACACGCCAGTCGACACCGGGAGTCGAGGAATCAAATGGATGTTGGAGTCGACTCTCCACGTACGTGTCGTTGTTGTTAGGGGGTGGCAGAGAAGGACAGCGGCGAAGTCCCGCATTGCAAATACTTTTTGAGAAGTTAAATGAGAAGGAAATACACACTTTGCGAGGTCGAATTGAGGTACAGGTGAAATGGTTAACCATCTGAAAGGGACACCGGGAGACCCAAGCTGGTGCTGGCAGGATCGCAGGTGAATTGTGAATTCACATGGATTTTCTTTTGCTATTTGCTGTCGTTTTTAATGGAAATGTCCGTTTTTAAACTTTAAGAAAATGTAATCATTTGTCACATTTCTATTCCTACTCTACCTGGCTTCCTCTGCCACCAACTGTCCTTGTGTGTAAAATCGACCAATGGAGCGTTTCTTGATAAGCATTGTGGCTTTGGTAAATGGTTAAGTTTAATTCATCCTCACAGAACACCTAATTGTTAGACATACATTGTTCATAAGATATTGTATTAGTTAGTCTATTTGTAGTCCATGTCACAAGGCAAGTATCTGGTCGGCAACATCAAGATGTCCTTTCAGAGAACTGTAAGCTATAAAAACAAAGATCCATATATGTATAACCTTCCAGTCATTTATTAGTAAAAAAAACACACCAACGTTTTTGGCATCACTGTGCCTTCTTCAGGGTGATGTCATGAATGCTTGAACCAGGTTATGTAGACAAAACAGTGCAATTAGTAGATTGTTTTGTCTACATGACCTGGTTCAAGCATTCATGACATCACCCTGAAGAAGGCACAGTGATGCCAGAAACGTTTGTGTTTTGTTTACTGTGAGGTTATACATATGGAGTGGGCGACACTTTGTTTTTATAGTTTACAGTCTATTCTCATTTAGTCAGAACCTCTACGCTAAATAATGTTCTCTTGGTGAGCTACAGCTTTTTATTGGACTTGCGGGGAACAGTGACATGATTCAAATGGGACTCACAATTGGCAACAGCACCATGTAGTAGCCTTTCCGTTGACACGGAGATGACAGTAAATGGGGCCAGTGGCGTTCTCTGTCGGGACTTGTAGTTGGATCTACAAAAACAGTCTTAGCTGGTGCATGAAGGTAAGCTGTTAAAGTTATTTTTTTTTTTTTATTTTTTTATTGTGGTGAGCTTTGGAATGATACTGCTGGATTTAGAGTTACCAGAGAACACTGGGGTTTGGTGTTGATAAGCATCAAGGAGGACCGATATTTAAGGTTGTAATAATGCCATTATGGTTTGGGTTGTTTTGTATGTTGAAGCCCACAATGGACTCTGGATTCTGGAGTGATTGTCATGCATGGCTGTTGTTTTGCAAACAAGCAATAACACTTCTTTCAGTTTAATAGGATGCACACTTGTCGTCTTTGTTTGCCTCAAAATATTTTCAATGTTTAGAAAACCAGTCGTCGGGCCAGGGTTTAGGTTTCATTCTATTGTTTCCTCTCTGTTTTTCTGTCCTCAGACTTCAAGAAGACCCCCCAACTGGCGTGAGTGGTGCTCCATCAGAGAATAACATCATGATGTGGAATGCTGTTATTTTGGGGTGAGTGTCCTTAAGCCACACGTCTTATTGTGCCAGTGTGATCATCCTGGCATGGGCATCAGGACCATAAGGATTAGGTGGATATGGGCAAATTGAGCTGTGGTTTTAGGCTACAGTCAGAGAGTGAGGCAGAGGTGTGTGTTGGCTGGGGGTTCGTTTAGACAGCGACATGTAATTGGTGAACTGTGGAGGCCAGTTGGCACACACACATTTATTTTGTTAGTTGGAAACGAGAGAGCCTGTGTATCTAAAAACCTGGAATGTATTGCATAGTCATACTCCATTATTGTTGTATTTATTAGGATCCTTTGGGTCCAAACAGGATTAAAACAACCAGCACAGTGTGACAGCCACATCATACATTAGTTCAACTTCTTTGTAATGCCATGTGCTATTAATAGTCTGTATCAACTTTCTATTTGTTATGAGGAGGGTGTAAAGGGCATTTCCTGGTGAACAAAAGTGATTTATTACAATTTACAATTTATTACAATAATTTAGGGAGACCATCTCCAGAGCAGAAGCTAAGACAAATGTCTAATTTGCCTTCTTTAAAGGGATACTTTGGGATTTTGGCAATGAGGCCCTTAATCTGACTCTGGGGAAGTAGATCAACTCGTGGATACCGTGTTTTTTTGTGCAGTATGAAGGAAGCCCTTATTCTAATATCACAGCACCAATGTTCTCTAAACAACAGCCCGGGGGCGGCATGACAAATAAATACATCTCTGCCTTTTTTTGTTGAATGCTCCAACTCCTTTTAACCTCAAATTGGTCCTTTTGGAAGTTTTTCTTGGTAAGCCATTCTCAACAGCCAGAGAGGCTTGTTCAAAGTCACAACAAAAGACAAGACTTTTTGCCAGCTGCTACAGAATCACACAATGTTCATACGGTCATCAATATCAGTGTACCTCCAGTCTGACGTCAATCACTATCAACAAATATGAGTTTAATACATGACATACAGCATCAAGTATGAGTTTAATACATAACATACAGAATCAAGTATGAGATTAATACATAACATACCGCATCAAGTATGATATTAATACATAACATACAGAATCAAGTATGCATAGTGACCATCAACCCTTGACACAATCAAACCTTGTGTTCCTGCTGCAAAGAAGTGTGTGGACAAGAACAGTGAGAATTAGCCTACATTCAACTCTCATTTCAATGCTTCGCATTAGAACACTTGAAATCATGTATATTACATAAAGGGGAAACATAAATATGCTAAGCATTGTTAATTACTCTTAATTGAGATTAACTTTATTTACCTTAAATGTTCCCCATTACAGAGGGAGTGTATAAGGAGTGGTATTGTGGCAATATGTTTGTTTTGTTAGTCGGGGTTTAATTACTAGATATGAGCTTGCTACAGTACAAGTAATTGTTCCTCTCTTTATTTGCAGGCCTGTGGGTACACCATTTGAGGATGGTAAGTTAACCATTTATTTTCTAATTAAGTTTGAGTTAGCTTACAGTAATGTAAATCATCAGTTTATCATAACACTACTGTAACCCATGAACTGGTTGAAAACAATGAACTTGGCTTTCGTGCTTTTTCCAGTCATGCTAGTCCTGGTATTCTACAGTGTGATCAATTTGAACAGGTTCATGACTCCGCTGCCTTTTTAACTATGCTGTGGAATCTGGAGAAAGTGCTGAGTCAGCCTTCATATTCAGGCTTATATTAGTCATGTCACAGACCGTTAGCTGTGGGGTGGACCACTTTTCCCCTCCCCTCCATAAAGGATTAGTTTGATTCATGAGGAACGGATGTTTCTTTTTAGTAACACTAATTGTGTCTCTCTCTCTCTCTCTGCAGGAACTTTTAAGCTTGTCATAGAATTTTCAGAAGAGTACCCTAACAAGCCACCCACGGTTCGATTTATCTCCAAAATGTTTCACCCAAATGGTAAGACACATGGACACGTTCGAGATGTCCTAAATACTTAGGTCACGTTATTGATGGGAAAGTGAACTTGGAATGAACTTCTTCAGCATTGATCTCTTCCAGCGAGTGAGCTATTCTGTTTTTTTCATGTGATTGTGTATACATCTTTCTTTGAAATTAAAACAATCCTTTTGATCTTGTAGTCTATGCAGATGGAAGTATATGTATAGACATCCTGCAGAATCGTTGGAGCCCCACGTATGATGTGTCTTCCATTTTGACGTCTATCCAGGTAGGTTTGTAATCCAGGTAGCTCTTCCATCAGTCTGACATCATGAGACTACTTTGTCTGTGTGTATTTTACAAATGTAACACGGGTTCTTTATGTAGTGTACTTAATTTCTGTTTTGCAGTATGTTCTGTATAACCTGTTGTAATGTAGCATTGTTGTGTTCGTTCTGCTCCTGAATGTACTGGACAGAAGACTCGGACACCTCACACGTTCATACCGGTACATTCAAGCACAATTTCTTTATTTTATTTTTTTGTGTGTGTGTTCACAGTCCCTGTTGGATGAGCCGAATCCTAACAGTCCAGCCAACAGCCAGGCTGCACAGCTTTATCAAGAAAACAAGCGGGAGTACGAGAAGAGGGGTTTCTGCCATCGTGGAGCAGAGCTGGGTGGACTCCTAACGCATCGCACCCCACCACCTCATCACTCCTATCAAATGCTTCAATCCGTCATTTACCTCATCAAGAAAATAGGTTGACATCAGAAAGGGAAAAAGTGGGGACTTTTACTTGCCAACACATTTTGAAGAAAATCAATCTGATACTTGTGTTCTTGCTCCAAAATATGTTTTATTGCATGATGTGAAATAAGTTATTGCTAACAGAATTTGTAATATATATATATATATATATATTTTTTTTTGTTGGATTGATGCTGTTATTGTTTAGTTTCTACAGAATAGTTTATTTTTTTAACGTCTCTTGGTTTAAACCATTTGAGAGTATTTTGCCATGTCGGCAAATTAGTAGAAATCCATAAAACAGGACCTATTGGTTAAAATCATGTCTTTTCTGGGAAATTCTCAGGTCTGTCGTGTTGCATAAATCTAAAGATCAGTTTTACCAGCTATAAAGCAGACAGTCTTTTGCACCCATCCTGGCAGTAGTTTCAAATTACCGCCAGTACTATTGATTAGTGATCAAGGTAACTATGCATGTCGACGATTAAAAAAAAAAAAGCCTTGGTTAGGGAGGTGACCAAGAACCCGATGGTCACTCTGACAGAGCTTCAGAGATCCTCTGTGGAAATGGAAGAACCTTCCAGAAGGACAACCATCTCTGCAGCACTCCACCAATCAGCCCTTTATGGTAAAGTGGCCAGATGGAAGCCACCCCTCAGTAAAAGGCACATGACATCCCGCTTGGAGTTTGCCAAAAGGCACCTAAAGAACTCTCAGACCATGAAAAACAAGATTCTCTGGTCTGATGAAACCAAGATTCTTTGGCCTGAATGCCAAGCGTCACGTCTGGAGGAAACCTGGCACCATCCCTACGTTGAAGCATGGTGGCAGCATCACGCTGTGGGGATGAAAACCTTTTCCAGAGTGCTCAGGACCTCAGACTGGGGGCGAAGGTTCACCTTCCAACAGGACAACGACCCTAAGCACACACAGCCAAGACAACGCAGGAGTGGCTTCGGGATAAGTATCTGAATGTCCTCGAGTGGCCCAGCTAGAGACAGGACTTGATCCCGATCTAACATCTCTGGAGACCTGAAAAGCGACGCTCCACATCCAACCTGACAGCTCTTGAGAGGATCTGTAGAGAAGAATGGGAGAAACTCACCAAATACATAATATTAAATATTTTTTACTGTTTCTGCTTTGTCATTATTGGGGCGTTGTGTGTAGATTGAGGGGGGAAAACAATGTGGAAAAAGTCGAGGGGTCTGATGACTTTCCGGAATGCACTGTAATAACAAGTACGCTGTCCATATACAACATTATGGAGGTCATTTTTCATATTTACTAGGGTAAATAACATCTGCTGAATATGTGATAAATAATTTGATTTGCTATATATATTTTTTTACAGGATGCGTCATTGTGGCTAGTGGTTTATTTAACCTTATATGGAGAAGGGATATGTTATACATTTTTTTTGTGAATTCACTCAAAATGTATACTTATGCAAAATAAACAAAATAAAACATTTTTTCAGACTTTGAAATGATTTTGATTTCAGCTCATTTTTTCTTATGTGAAGAGTGCAGCTGTGGCATGTATACTTGTTTTGTCTTTGATAGTATTATGGACTAGGGTAAATAATCCTCATTCGCTGCAACCTCGATGGGCAGTAGCAAGCAACTAGGGGATAACTCACGATAAGTGGTTGAGGAGTGTCAATTAGTTGGTAGGTAACCGGAGGAGTGTCCTCGCCTCCCCCCGAGAAAGCACGAGTATGCAACCGGAGTCCTTCGCAGGAAGAATTTTGAGATCTGTCCACCCCTTTAGCGGTTTTCTCAAAGGAGAAAAGCATGCACACATTTAAAAACGATACGCTACTTATCCTTTTATCTATAAAATGTCTTGCACAACTATACTGAACAAAAATATAAAACGCAACAATTTAAAAGATCTTACTGAGTTAGTTCATATGAGGAAATCAGTCAATGAAATTAATTAATTAGTCCCTAATCTATGGATTTCACATGACTGGGAATACAGATGTTCATCAGATACCTTATAAAAATGGGCCTCAGGATCTCGTCACAGTATTTCTGTGCATTCAAATTGCCATTGATAAAATGCAATTGTGTTCGTTGTCCGTAGCTTATGCTGCTCATACCATAACCCCACCGCCACGGGGGCACTCTGTTCACAACGTTGACATCAGCAAACCGCTCGTCTACACAACGCCATTCATGCTGTCGGCCATCTGCCCGTATCAATTGAAACCGGGATTCAGCCGTGAAGAGCACACTTCTCCAGCCTGCCAGTGGTCATTGAAGGTGAGCATTTGCCCACTGAAGTTGGTTACGACGCCAAACGGCAGTCAGGTCAAGACCCTGGTGAGGATGATGAGCTTCCCTGAGACGGTTTCTGACTGTTTGTGCAGAACCCACAGTTTTATCATCTGTCTGGATGGCTGGTCTCAAACCATCCCGCAGGTGAAGAAGCCGGATGTGGAGGTCCTGGGCTGCGTGGTTACACGTGGTCTGCGGTTGTGAGGCCGGTTGGACGTACTGCCAAATGATCTAAAACGACATTAGAGGCGGCTTATGGTAGAGAAATAAACATTAAACTCTCAGGTAACAGCTCTGGTGGACATTCCTGCAGTCAGCATGTCAATTTGCATGCTCCCTCATAAACTTGAGACATCTGTGGCATTGTGTGAGACAAAACTTCACATTTTAGAGTGGCCTTTTATTGTCCCCAGCACAAGGTGCACCTATATAATATTCATTCTGTTTAATCAGCTTCTTGATATGCCACACCTGTCAGGTGGATGGATAATATTGTCTTGGCGAAGGAGACATGCTCACTAACAGGGATGTAAAAAAGTTTGAAAGAATTAAGCTATTTGTCCGTATGGAACATTTCTGGGATCTTTTATTTCAGCTCATGAAATTTGGGACCAAGACTTTACAGGACGTTTGGCAGGAAGATATTTTAGTAGTAGAGCAGACTGGTCTGGATTATCCCTTGCAGGCAGGGGGCAGTGTTCCCTTTACTTCTCCGTGGGCAAGCACCAGGGCCATGTATGAGCATAGACTTCAGAAAGCACATTGGAGCAGAAGATCTGAGGTTCTGAGAAGGAGGCAAGGCGTGGAATCAAGGATAGTTCACTCTGGGATAATTAGGGAGAACTGAGTGAATGTGTGACCTTTTCTGTACCCCTCCCTTGATTTGAATGTGAGGTGCACGGCTCTCAGGAGATCATGTAAAAACCTTAACTCGGCACATTTCTGGCCTTGTTTATTCTTGCAACATGTTCTCACCCATGGTATTCAGATAATGCCCATTGTCGAGTACATTAGATATTGAAGCAGGCCAATCAACTAAAATTATTTTAATGTATAAAATGTTTCTTATGTTACATTTGTTGTAATAACTCATTTAAAAAACAATAAGCTTGCATGTTCAAGAAAACAACATTTTAAAACCATATGCATCTGGAAAAAGGAAAGTTGGGACAGTAAGGTAATCCATCCATAACAGACCAGGTCCTCCAATCATCGTTTCTGAAGGAGAGAGAGAATGGTTATTGTAGTGTCCTAACAGTGTTACCTTGCCTCTGTGTCTGTGATCACTGACCTGAATGAAGCGGATAGGAGTAAGTGATGTGTTGGAAGGACTAGTCTAAGTAAGACGAGACAAAAAAGATTAGGAATTATTTTGGTATGAAATAGAACTTACCTGGTTTTTCATGATCTCATCTCTGGTTTTGAAAACAGGGGCATCCTCCACCACAATTCCTTCAGCCATTTCCTTCATTCTCTCCAGGAGGTCTGGACTGTATCTGAAAGAGCATGCAGAAATAGAAGTTAGTTACATTGCATGCCATACATTAGTCATAGACTGTTCTCTCTACTACCGCATGGCAAGAGGCAACCAGAGTGCCAAGTCTAGGACAAAAAGGCTTCTCAACAGTTTTTACCCCCAAGCCAATAGACTCATGAACAGGTAACCAATGGTTACCTGGACTATTTGCATTGTCCCCCCCTTAACCCCTCTTCTACGCTGCTGCTACTCTGTTTATCATTTATGCATAGTCACATTAACTCTACATTCATGTACATACTAGCTCAATTGGACCGACCAACCAGTACCCCCGCACAATGTCTAACCGGGCTATCTATCTGCATTGTGTCCCGCCAACCCCTATTTACGCTACTACTACTCTCTGTTCATCATATATGCATAGTCACTGTAACCATATTTACATGTACATATACTACCTCAATCAGCCTGACTAACCGGTGTCTGTATATAGCCTCGCTACTGTTATTTTCAAATGTTTTATCTCTTTACTACCCCCCACACACACACACACCTTGTTTTTGCACTATTGGTTAGAGCCTGTATTCAGCATTTCACTGTAAGGTCTACACCTGTTGTATTCGGCGCAGATGACAAATAAACGTTGATTTGAGTTACATGATGTTAAGCTAGAAGGCATTTGAGCTAAATAACAACGCAGGTACCGGTAGTCAATGCACGTGAAGTGTATGATTGTTTACTCACCGACAGCCAAGAAACACGTGGTTGGCCCATACCATGGACAATGCTAGCAACTGGTCAATGTGGGAGTCCTCAAAGTCGTTTATATTTCTGAATAGGAATTCCCTCCTGGCCTTCCAGTGTTTTTCACTCTCTGAGATGCCACGATATGCATCTACAAGCGTGGCCAAATGCCTGTTTTGTTCAATGAATTCCTCGATTTCCACCTGGGCCATTTCGACAAGTAACCCACGCCTCGGTACCACAAAATGTTTCTTGCGGAGAGTTTGGCAGGAAGCTGGTGCGAAAGTCCCAGCGAAGACAGTACAGGATGAAGATCGGTTTTATTTTTTATTATTATTAAACAGTAACATGCAAAACACACACACAAAAAAACAGAACAGCCAGAGGGATTACACAGAGAAATAATATGGACATGTAGCGAATATTTGTTTGGGACATTTTGTTTTGTATACGTTTTAATGTATACGTTTTTTTAAAGTCCTTTTTCTTCATAAATGTTGGTTTGTGTATGAGAATGTTTCCTAATAAAATAAAGATTTATGACATACTGACGTTTAATTGTGGAATCAGTCTAGTGAACTAATATGTCAACATTTCAATGGTTGTATGCATTTTGTTGCCAATATATATTTTTACATCAGTCCAGAACACCTCACTACGTAAACAATTACACAATAAGTGTTTAAATCGATTCCGTTTCTAGTTCACAAAAAAACTGCATTTACTTGTTAACATCAGGTATATATTTAGAAATCAAGCTATTATATGGGTAGAGTCTATGGATACTCTGAAAGGAGATCTCCTTTACTTTATTGGTCACCATACATTTATGTGGAGTGAGCCAAGCACGGCGCCAGTTTACATCAAATGACGAAGCCCAACAAAATATAGCAGAAGGAATAGGAAGTAGGAAGTATCCCTTATTAAACAACCTATGCCATTCACCTGGATATCGCTTGCAATAGGAGATGTTACAAAATATGCATTATTCTGAAGTAAATGTTTTATCCCACTTGGTATAGCTTTTATAACAGTGTCATATTCCTTGCTTGAAACCTCAAAGTTGTATCTTTCCATAAATTATCTCTGTGTAAATAGATTCCCACTAATACTAACTAATTGGCTGACAAGGATAATGTTTTTCGAGAACCAGTTATGGTAAAATAACATCTTGTTTCTATTGAATATCGACCCATTATTCCATATAAAACATTTATGAGGTGTGTTTATACAGCAAGGCCCAGCACGTCAAAGCTTGCTTGTAGATCAGGTAAAACTACTTCTCCAATAGAAACCCCCTTCTTCTATGGGTTTTATGGCAGATAACAACCCCAAAACGTGTATTACCGCCACCAACTGGACGGGGTTGAAAAAACAAGGTACAAATAAAACCCAGACGTGATAGGGAAAACTAACTTAATCCACCCAAAATAAAACACCTTGATAAAACCAAAACCTCCCACTTCTCCCTTCCTTCAAATCCTCCATGCAACTCCTCCGCCGAGAATTCTTTCAGTCCCAGGAACCGTTCCGCCACATCCACAATTAAATCTATTCCGAACCTTGACAGTGCCATTAATCACCATAGCTATAAAGACCAAAGTCCACTTTATTAACCTTTAACATATCTGGGTCCTGTGTTGAATAGCAACCCCTGCAGCCCTCAGCGAAGGCCTATCCACCACAAGTTGACTCTTCAGGAGCACCATGCGAACCCTCATCCCTTTTAACATTCCAAAGGCGTGGCTTCATGGTTCCCACCACAATTGCAACATGGCACATTTTCATCACTTTTAAAAACACATGCTGTGATCTTTTCCACAGATTGAACATCTCGGGCTTCTCCCTTCTGCAAACACTTGAAACATGTCCAAAAGCTTTACAATGATTAACACTCCATATATACAAAAATAAATACAAAATAAATAACAGATAGACTCTTCACTTTTTATTCATTCAACATACGATTCATCCGACGAGCATCAATCACTCCAGGGAATATTTTTAATCTCTGCAGCATCGATTTCCCACGAAACGCCAGATATTACCCCCTTGAGGGGGGTGCCATGTTCCGAAGAGACACAAGACAACCTTCTCAAATCGGGTGAGACTCAGCACCACCTCATACTGATCCTCCTCCTCCTCCGAAGAACAACAACAACAACATGCCCATCTCTCGCGATAATAGAAATCCTTCAGCAAAACTCGTGCGTAGAACGTCGTCTCGCACCAAACTGCGCATGTGCAAACCGTCAACTCAAAGGCACTCCTTCGATATAACGTCGTTTTTTTACGAAAATTAAAACGTGTCACTTTTACGAGGTTGGAGTAATAACATATTTAAATACTTAAAGACATTGGCTCGAAACTAGGTTGTGCCTTTAGATTTCGAGAAAATGTACCAACTAAGGAAGAACTTGTCACTTCTCTCCATTGATTTCTCCAACCCCGGTTGGTCTGCGATGTTGTGCCTCTGGGTCTAGAAACTCTGTGGTACCAGTATTTATTACAGCGACATCCTGTGACCGAACAGAGAACAACATTTTCCAAATGTCAGCACAACTATTGACTGGTACTGGAGGATTTCTTTTTTTTAATAATTAAATTGACTCCCTACTTTGTGTACAAATATACCCTGCTTTATGTGCATCAGCCACCCTGTAGCACTCTGCCAATAAATCTGGACCTTTTAGGCACATGATGTAGCTTGCTCGCCGTGACTTTGCCAAGTTGTTCAAACATGGCTTCAGCTGTTCCCACTCTATTTCAACAGATGTATCCAATACAACTCTGCAATGCAATTAAGAAGATAATTATGGGTTAGGGGCACACGGAATAATTGTGTGACCTATTCTAATTCATAGCATTCCCAGAAAGCATGGATTGTTGAGTCATTCTTAGTTTTACACTTAACACATGACTCTGCCGTGGTGCTGTAGAATTTGTGAATTTTGTCTCTTTTATAATAAATTCTACACGTTAGCATAGAATAATAATACATTGTTTCTGAGTACTTCTACATTAATGTGGATGCTACCAGGATTATGGATAATCCTGAATGAGTCGTGAATAATGATGAATGAAAAAAGTTACAGATGTCATCCTCACACCATTACCAGGGGGGGTATGATATTTATGCCTCTAACTTTCTCACTCAACGTTATTCACAATTCATTAAATGACTATCCATAATCATGGTAGCATCCACATTAATGTAGAAGTGTTCAGAAACATTATATACTTATTTACAGTAAAACTGACTCCAAAATGACACAGTACATTATTGACCGTTCATTTCTGTTTGGCACAACATAATCCGAAACACAACCAAAACAAACTGAAATGCAGTTTTAGAAAAAAAGGGTTCCAAAAGGGTTCTTCGACTGACCCCGTAGAAGAACCCATTTTGGTTCGAGGTAGAACTCTTTTGGGTTCCATGTAGAACCCTTTAGACAGAGGGTAAAGGGTTCTACATGGAACTCAAAAGGGTTCTTCAAAGGGTTCTCCTATGGGGACAGCAGAAGAACCCTTTTAGGTTCTAGAAAGCAAATTATTTTCTAAGAGAGTAGGAATATAGGACAACATACAAAACTTTTGTCTACTTTAATACACTATAAATTAGTTTGTCCAAATACTTATGACACGTTCAAATGGGGGGGGACTAGATACATAAAGTGCTTTCATTTCTAAACAGTAAAACATACATGTTTGAAAATACCCCCAAAAATAAAAGGCTGAGATTCTGTACTGTCGCCTCATATACAATAATTTATCTAAAATCCAAAATGCTGGAGTATTGAGTCTGTGATCTATATACAGTATCACTCTTACATCACTCCGTTACCCATTTGCCATAAAACATCAGATACAGTAATAAGCTATGTTCTATTTTGTCACTTGACCTTAGAGAAAGAAAGCCTTTATAAATGAACATTGTGACATATCAAAAATAAATGATGATATCTTCCCAACCCCAAACTCAGGTTACAGGTTTTACTACCAGGCTACGAGCCAAAATAAATAAAGGCCTTTGTTTTCAAAGGCAGGGTTGAATGGAAACCATCCAAGAACATACTGACACATCCTTGGCTGCCTCTTCATGTGACCAGGGCTCCCTTACAGACATGCCAGGAACAAGATCAGAGAGAAATATGTTACAATCCCATCAGTTCTGAGCGAGACCACCCTACCTCACTCTGTCTATATGAACAGGTTGGGACAGCATCCTGACAGGTATGAATGGAACAAGACAGAGGATGAAGGCAAAAGTGTAATAAAACATGTAGGTAGGTCTTCCCCTTCATTTGTTATGAGGAGGGTGTCACTTCACTTGACATCTTGAGAAGTCTCCCCTTCACAGTGTCAAATATTTGATATTAATTGCTCATTTTTAGTTATTCTCCGTGATCACGCTCTCCGTAGCCGACGGGAACAAGACCTTTAAACAGGTCAACATTCACAAGGCCCGCGGGGCCAGATGGATTACCAGGACGTGTACTCAGAGCAATGCGCTGACCAACTGTCTTCACTGACATTTTCAACCTCTCCCTGACCGAGTCTGTAATACCTACATGTTTCAAGCAGACCACCATAGTCCCTGTGCCCAAGAAAGTGAATGTAACCTGCCTAAATGACTTCCGCCCCGCAGCACTCACGTCGGTTAAGTCGATTAAGGCAGCCCCCCGCACCTCTCTGATTCAGAGGGGTTGGGTTAAATGCGGAAGACACATTTCGGTTGAAGGCATTCGGTTGTACAACTGACTAATAATGGTGACTTTGACTTTGACTTGGTAGCCATGAAGTGCTTTGAAAGGCTGGTCATGGCTCACATCAACAGCATCCTCCTGGAAACCCTAGACCCACTCCAATTCGCATTCCACCCCAACAGATCCACAGATGACGCAATCTCAATCACACTCCACACTGCTCTTTCCCACCTGGACAAAAGGAACACCTATGTGAGAATGCTGTTCATTGATTTCAGCTCAGCGTTCAACACCATAGTGCCAACGAAGCTCATCACTAAGCTAAGGACCCTGGGACTAAACACCTCCCTCTTCAACTGGATCCTGGACTTCCTGACGGGCCGCCCTCAGGTGGTAAGGGTAGGCAACAACACATCTGCCACGTTGATCCTCAACACAGGGGCCCCTCAGGGGTGCGTGCTTAGCCTCCTTTTGTACTCCCTGTTCACCCATGACTGCGTGGCCAAGCACGACTCCAACACCATGATCAATGACAATGATGAGACAGTGTATAGGGAGGAGGTCAGAGACCTGGCAGTGTGGTGACAGGACAACAACATCTCCCTCAATGTGAGCAAGAGAAAGGTGATGATCGTGGACTACAGGAAAAAGAGGGCCGAACACACCCCCATTCACATGGATGGGGCTATAGTGGAGCGGGTCGAGAGTTTCAAGTCCATTGGTGTCCACAACACCAACAAACTATCGTGGTCCAAACACACCAAGAAAGTCATGAAGAGGGCATGAAGAAGGCCTTTCCCCCTCAGGAGACTTGGTATGGGATTTGGTATGGGTCCCCAGATCCTCAAAAAGTTATACTGCTGCACCATCGAGAGCATCCTGACAGGTTGCATCACCGCCTGGTATGGCAACTGCTCTGCCACTTCTGCTTGTAGGTGTGTATGCACTCATTAGAAGGGGGAATCCCAGTCGTTAAAATACAATGTGGTGCACACATTCCTATCTCAATCTCCATAAAAAATATCTGCAATCTTGATTATGTTAAATATGGGCAGCTTACAACCCATATAAGTCCCCACTTGATCCCCATTCTGTTTATAGCCACATAGCGCACCTCTTCACTCAGCATAAAATACACAATGATGCTGAAATAGTACACTGTTCCAAGAGGCTTGGAAACACATATTTTTGATGAGTCATCTAATGTATGCTTAGTCAAGAGAAAACTGTAATTGGGAGACATGGAGACAACAGGTAGCCTTTTCAGCAGCATGCTGGGAATGAGCCAAGGAAGAAGTATTACCCCCCCCCCCACTCCAATATCACATGGGCCATGGTCAAAAGTAGAGCAGCATAAAGGGAATAGGGAGCCATTTGGGACGCAGCCTGAGAAAGTCAATGCTTCTCAAATGGGACAAGTATGAGAGAAGTACAGGAAAACAAAGGATGACTTGAATTGAATACAGATGGAGACATAGTCTCTTATAGTAGATCTCAATCATCGCCTTCTGACTCAGGAGACAACGATTACATCTTCATACCTCGGTTTAAAACATTGCACCCTTTTAAATCACCGTTTATTTTAGGGCTGTGCCATATCATTATACAATACTGCTATGCTGATGATCTCTATGGCGATTTAAAGTATGAAAGGGCTGTAATGCAAAACATCTATGAATGGCCTAGATCATTTTAGGAGTCTAGACCATAATGAAACTAATTTGAGGATCTGTCTTTCTTTCGGCAGGCGTTTTAGTCTGTCAGTCTCCAAAGGTTTGTCAGGCTGCCCTACAGTAACCTCTGAACTATCACAATCGGCACCAATTCTACAGTCCCGACAAAGCAGTTGGTTGTAATATTATCCATCGTGAGATACAGTGGCATTGACGTAGGTAGATGACATTTAGATACCCTGGCCTGGCCTGATCAAAAGCCTATTGGATGCCACGATCAAACCAAAAGGACATACAGTCCCTTGAATGAAAGAGAACCACAACTTACACTAACCACAGGCCCTTCTAATGAGAGGAGGGGGCTGCATCCCATTTGGCACCATATTCCTTTTAAAGTCTATATAGGGAATAGTCTGCCATTTGGGACAGACGTGATATATGTTGCAGCATGGCTGAATGTTCTGCTAAATAAACGATGGAGTCCAGCAGACAGTAAATTAACGGTCAGTACAATCAAATACCCATGGAGTGGTATTGTATGTTTTCTCAAGGGACTTAACCAACCTGTGGTGCGGGGCAGGCTACTACAGCACATTTGAATCTGTGCCAGAAAAGGCTAGTGTGTCTTTCATTTCACTTGAGGGGGGGGTTATTGGTACACTAATACAGGACTATTAAATGCCCAGTTCACTACTTATGTGAAAAAATATTTATACAAAAATACCTATTTTTTTTATTTATTCAGAATTGTCAGGGGGTGCTGCAGCACCCTCACTTCCCGCGGTTATTTGAGATGGGTAATGAAAGGCACCGCTTGTATTTTCTTGTTTTGTTATTTTTTTTTTAAAATACGGGCCAAGGACGCAAAAATATATGATGTCAGAAAACACAATAACAATCATTGATATAGAAAAAAATACTGCCATGCATCCTTGGCTGGGTGGCCACCGAGCAGCAGGAGAGGGCAGGCGTAATAACATGAAGGTGTGTACGATTACCACCAGATACACAGTAACCCTCACCGGAGACTAGCTGTAAAATAGCTCTGAAAGGTTTGAAGACAACTCAATAATTCCACGCAGAGCGTTTGATGTCGAACTTTCTGTCACGGTGCCCACTTCCATTCAATTTCGCTCCGACCCAAGTCCAGTGAATTGGTATATTTTCGAACGCTTCTGCATGGGAATTGTACAATGTCCAATAATCAACCTAGACTGGCGAGATCCGACAAAAATATACACATCACTCCTAATAGAAAGTAGTAAATGCTGTGGAATTGATATCACTTGTCTGTGTGAACTAACAGCATGGATTGGGGTGGCTTGAATAGGCTATTAAAACGTTTGAAAGTAAGCCTAACGTTATTTCCATGTTTCTTCAATGTCTTTCTTATTATGAAAGGAAATATGAATAGCCCCCAAAAAAAATGTATCGGTAAATGGCCGATTATTTAGCAGATATTACCCGAGCAAACAACCCGCTTACACTAAACGGTGGCTTTCACTTTCAAACGAGCGATAGGTGAAGAATATACATCCATTTCGATTTTCTATGTCAGGTTTTAGTTCGGTTTTATTTTGTTGTCGAAATTATCGGAAAGATGTTGGAATCGGAAAGATACTTGAATCGGAAAGATACTTGAATCGGATTTGAGTAGCGTCAAATGTAAAGTACGCCATTAGTATGGCGCCAAAAGAGTTTAAAGTAGGATCTTTATATTGCCGTGAGCTTTGCGGAATCCTCTCACACAGGACGGAGGAACAGGAGCGGACAGGGGAAGGAGAACCCGACGCTATTTCGCCACAACGTCTCCAAACTAGCTCGTAACATTTCATTTTTCATTCCACGGAGAGAGAAGGAAAAAATAAATAAAAAATGAGGCATATTTATTTCATATTTTTTTTAATTTTTTATTCCTACTGGATGTGAAAACATACCCACGTGACAAGTCGGGACCTGGGGGGATATTACAGTGGACTATTTTTCACATGCGACATGGCTTTGGAAATGATATTTGGTTAGCTTTACCTCGCTGTAACCCGGGCATATCTTTATCTTGCATTAGAGCTGGCTGCAGCTTGAGGCTATCTTGCAAAGCATTTCGACATTTGTCTTCGGGGTGGGGGTGGGGGTAAATTGACGGATGATACTCCTAAAGTCTGCTAAAGGTAGCTACATGGACTGTATTTAGCTGACAACTACGAAGGCGGCCTTCACATTATTATTCGAACAAAACTGCGATGCATTTTTTTTTTTTTTTTAAACTAATGGATTAAAATGTGCAAATTGCGACTTTTTAATTTTTTTTAATTTTGACTCTCTTGGGAGAGCATCTGATCGACGTGCTGTCAGCACAGCCTCGTCCTGTCACCAGCGTGGATAGTCGGGGGGGCGCTAACGTTAACTAGCTAACTAGCTCGGGTAGTTTGTTGCACTGGCATTTTTTTTTTTTCCTCCGACAACACCGTGAAATTCACTGTCACCTACATGTGGTTACCTTCCAATGATTTCGTGATTTCTCATCGTCCAGAGTCGAGGACGTTTTCGCCATCCGAAGCGGACTGCAATCGAGGTAAAAAGGTAGGTTAGATTTTGGGGGTTTCTTACCCCCTCCAAGAAGTACAGTAGTAGCATGGTAACGTTAGCACACTTCCAGAGCTGGGTAGTGAAATGTCTAACGTTAGTGCATCGGATGGTTGTGATAGCCAGACCAATAGGTAACACGAGAAGATCATTCAACTGCAACTTGTTATTTTCTAAAATGTGAAAAATGTCAGGTCCCGGTTCACAAGCGGTGTTAGCAACAGCAGCTACGCAGCGAGTATTATTTACAGGCGGGCGGTCAGGGCTATGTTCATCGCTGTTAGGAAATCGTTTTGGGGTAGCGGGATTTTCCCGAGGTGCTCTTTGCATAACGTGCTTCAGTAAAAACAAATGGCTAATTAATTATTTTTTGTTGTTGAATTCTAAGAAATTATTGACAACTTATGCAAGTGTGTATGTGTCTCGCCAACATATGGCGCTGAAAATGCACATGCTGGGCTAATGACGAGTGATCGGATATTATCTGCCTGTTGAAAAGATCAAATGAGCAGAATTTTGGTAATAACGATTGCGCTATAAAACTGGATTTGTCTAAAGTTACTGTTGCCATCCAGTGTCGCTCGCTATGTGGATTAGAAATCACACATGAATGCGAATTGCGTTCCCAAGAAGTGGAGTGTGTATTTCGGAAGGCTGAGCACGCACCTATCTAAGAATTAGAACAAGCTTGTTAACTCCCCTCCCTCTCTGGCTCTCCCTCCCTCCCTCCCTCCCTCTCTCTCTCCCTCCCTCCCTCCCTCCCCTCTCTCTCTCTCCCTCCCTCCCTCCCTCTCTCTCCCTCCCTCCCTCCCTCTCTGGCTCTCCCTCCCTCTCTCTCCCTCCCTCCCTCCCTCTCTCTCTCCCTCCCTCCCTCCCTCTCTCTCCCTCCCTCCCTCCCTCTCTGGCTCTCCCTCCCTCCCTCCCTCCCTCTCTCTGGCTCTCCCTCCCTCCCTCCCTCTCTGGCTCTCCCTCCCTCCCTCTCTCCCCTCCCTCCCTCCCTCTCCTCCCTCCTCCCTCCTCCCTCCCTCCCCTCTCTGGCCCTCCCTCCCTCTCTCTGGCCCTCCCTCCTCCCTCCCTCCCTCCCTCTCTCTGGCTCTCCCTCCCTCCCTCCCTCTCTGGCTCTCCCTCCCTCTCTCCCTCCTCCTCTCTCTGGCCCTCCCTCCTCTCCCTCTCTCTGGCTCCTCCCTCCCTCCCTCTCTCTGGCCCTCCCTCCCTCTCCCTCTCTCTGGCCTCTCTCCCTGGCCCTCCCTCCCTCTCTCTGGCCTCTCTCTCCCTGGCCTCCTCCCTCCTCTCTGGCTCTCCCTCTCCTCTCTCCCTCCCTCTCCCTCCCTCTCTCCTCTCTCCTCCTCTCTGGCTCTCCCTCCTCTCCCTCCCTCTCTGGCTCTCTCCCTCCCTCTGGCTCTCCCTCCCTCTCTGGCTCTCCCTCCCTCCCTCCTCCTCTCTGGCTCTCCCTCCCTCCCTCTCTGGCTCTCCCTCCCTCCCTCTCTGGCCCTCCCTCCCTCCCTCTCTGGCTCCCTCCCTCCCTCCCTCCCTCTCTCTGGCTCTCCTCCTCCCTCTCTCTGGCTCTCCCTCCCTCCCTCTCTCTGGCTCTCCCTCCCTCCCTCCCCTCCCTCTGGCTCTCCTCCCTCCCTCTGGCTCTCCCTCTCCCTCCCTCCCTCCTCCCTCCCTCCCTCCCTCCCTCCCTCCCTCCCTCCCTCCTCTCTCCTCCTCCCTCCCTCTCTCTGGCTCTCCCTCCCTCCTCTCTCTGGCTCTCCCTCCCTCCCTCCCTCTCTGGCTCTCTCCCTCCCTCTCCCTCCCCTCCCTCCCTCTCCCTCCTGGCTCTCCTCCCTCCTCTGGCTCTCCTCCCTCCCCTCCCTGGCTCTCCCTCCCTCCCTCCCTGGCTCTCCTCCCTCCCTCCCTGGCTCTCTCTCTCTCTCTCCCCCTCCTGGCTCTCTCTCTCTCTCTCTCTCTCTCTCTCTCTCTCTCTCTCTCTCTCTCTCTCTCCCTCCCTGGCGCTCTCTCTCTCTCTCCCTCCCTGGCTCTCTCTACCATCCCTCCCTCCCTCCCTACCATCCCTCCCTCCCTCCCTACCGTCCCTACCCTCCCTGGCTCTCCCTCCCTCCCTGGCTCTCGCTGTGCAGTTCTAACTGTAGGGGGAGTGGCTATTGTTTACCTTCAGAAACTCTGTGCTCATAGACCAGGGGGTGGGCCTGGTGTTGGTGCTGCGCATGGCGAGTAGAGGGACAGAGCAGCATCTTGATGTTCCCATTTTAAGAAATGAGAACTTGATGTTCATAATCAAATATATTTGTGATCAAGATATTGCCAGTTTAAATTACACATTGAGACTCATAAGTGCCACGCTGATCTCTTTGACAGTTGTGGGGGGTCACATTTATATTTTAAGTTCTTAAAGGGGGTGCCAATGTATGTGAAGTTTACTTTACAGCACATAACCTCGAGTACATTCAAATGTTATTATTATGGTCCTCTTTAATAACAAACAAACAAGTAAACATTTCTTACAATCCATTACCTCCAGTGACTAGAATAGTAGACTGCACATTCCACCCTGCTCATCTTATTGCACAAATGTAATTGAACTGGTCCCTTCTTTGAATCAATTAAGTCTGAATCATGTGGGGACCCAGTTGTGACAGCTCTACCCCCCCCCCTCCATGAAACAGGAGATGAGTCATGGTGACCTAAACTGGGTCATGCTTAACACCCCGGCCATCCTACAATCTAAGCTTGATGCCATCAATCTCACACAAATTATCAATGAACCCACCAGGTACAACCCCAAATCAGTAAACACAGGCACCTTTCATAGACATCATCCTAACCAACTTGCCCTCTAAATATACCTCTGCTGTTTTCAAACAAGATCTCAGCGATCACTGCCTCATTGCCTGCATCCGTAATGTGTCTGCGGTCAAACGACCACCCCTCATCACTGTCAAGCTCTCCCTAAAACACTTCAGCGAGCAGGCCGTTCTAATCGACCTGGCCCAGGTATCCTGGAAGGATATTGACCTCATCCCGTCAGTAGAGGATGCCTGGTCTTTCTTTAAAATTGCTTTCCTCACCATCTTAAATAAACATGACCCTTTCAAAAAATGTAGAACCAGGAACAGATATAGCCCTTGGTTCTCTCCAGACCTGACTGCCCTTGACCAGCACAAAAAACATCCTGTGGCGTTCTGCATTAGCATCGTATAGCCCCCGCGATATGCAACTTTTCAGGGAAGTCAGGAACCCATATACACAGGCAGTTAGGAAAGCTAAGGCTAGCTTTTTCAAGCAGAAATTTGCATCCTGTAGCACAAACTCAAAACAGTTCTGGGACACTGTAAAGTCCACTGCCCACTGCACAGAGGCTAGGAAATACTGTCACCACTGACAAATCCACTATAATTGAGAACTTCAATAAGCATTTTTCTACGGCTGGCCATGCTTTCCACCTGGCTACCCCTATCCCGGTCAACAGCCCTGCACTCCCCACAGCATCTCGCCCAAGCCTCCCCCATTTCTCCTTCACCCAAATCCAGATAGCTGATGTTCTGAAAGAACTGCAAAATCTGGACCCCTACAAATCAGCCGGGCTAGACAATCTGGACCCTCTCTTTCTAAAATTATCTCCCGTAATTGTTACAACCCCTATTACTAGCCTGTTCAACCTCTTTCGTATCGTCTGAGATTCCCAAAGACTGGAAAGCTGCCGCGGTCATCCCCCTCATCAAAGGAGGAGACACGCTAGACCCAAACTGCTACAGACCAATATCTATCCTACCCTGCCTTTCAAAGGTCTTCGAAAGCCAAGTTAACAATCAGATTACCGACCATTTCGAATCCCACCGTACCTTCTCCGCTCTGCAATCTGGTTTCAGAGCTGGTCATGGGTGCACCTCAGCCACGCTCAAGGTCCTAAACGATATCATAACCGCTATCGATAAGAGACATTACTGTGCAGCCGTATTCATTGACCTGGCCAAAGCTTTCGACTCTGTCAATCACCACATTCTTATTGGCAGACTCAACAGCCTTGGTTTCTCAAATGAGTGCCTCGCCTGGTTCACCAACTACTTCTCTGATAGAGTTTAGTGTGTCAAATCGGAGGGCCTGTTGTCCGGACCTCTGGCAGTCTCTATGGGGGTGCCACAGGGTTCAATTCTCGGGCTGACTCTCTTCTCTGTATACATCAATGATGTCGCTCTTGCTGCCGGTTATTCTCTGATCCACCTCTACGCAGATGACACAATTCCGTATACTTCTGGCCCTTCTGACACTGTGTTAACTAACCTCCAGACGAGCTTCAATCCTTCTGTAGCCTCCAACTGCTCTTAAATGCAACCGCTCACTGCCCGCACCTGCCCGACCGTCCAGCATCACTACTCTGGACGGTTCTGACTTAGAATATGTGGACAATTACAAATACCTAGGTGTCTGGTTAGACTGTAAACTCTCCTTCCAGACTCACATTAAGTATCTCCAATCCCAAATTAAATCTAGAATCGGCCTTCTATTTTGCAACAAAGCATCCTTCACTCATGCTGCCAAACATACCCTCGTAAAACTGACCATCCTACCATTCCTCGACTTTGGCGTTGTCATTTATAAAATAGCCTCCTAGAGTCTCCAACACTACTCAACAAATTGGATGCGGTCTATCACAGTGCCATCTGTTTTGTCACCAAATCCCCATAGACTACCCACCACTGCGACCTGTACGCTCTCGTTGGCTGGCCCTCGCTTCATACTCGTCGCCAATCCCACTGGCTCCAGGTCATCTACAAGTCTTTGCTAGACTATCTCAGCTCACTGGTCACCATAGCAGCACCCACCCTTAGCATGCGCTCCAGCCGGTATATTTCACTGGTCACCCCCAAAGCCAATTCCTCCTTTGGCCGCCTTTCCTTCCAGTTCTCTTAGCTTTAAGCACCAGCTGTCAGAGCAGCTCACAGATCACTGCACCTGTACATAGCCCATCTGTTAACTTCTTGGGGATTGCTGGGGCGCTAGCGCCCCAATCCCGACACTACCAGGTGCAATGCAAGGCGCCAAATTCAAAATCCAAAAGTTGAATTATTAAACATCCACCAATATACAAGTGTTCCATACTCATCAAAAGCTCTGTTTCTTGGCAATATCACAGCGTTGTCAGATTTCAAAAAGGCTTTACGGCGAAAGCAGCACATTTGATTGTTTGAGGGTAGCACCTCACATATTTTTTCCATTACCATAATTTCATAATCCATCATGGCACACACATACCACATTTCACAGCGAAAACAAATCAATTACCTGTTGAAGAACCTTTGCTGAGTTCTTCCTAAGTGTCCAACGAAGACAATCCATGGTTCTTTTGTATTTTATCCATAAATCTCCATTTGGTTCGCGCGTTATAATCAGAAACGACAGCCTCCACTCTTCCATTGAAACGTGATGCAAACTCGTTCATCTTATACCTATAAACTTGTCCAAGAACAATCAAACATAGTTTTAAATGTATCCTTAGGAACACTTTTACGTATATTTACTATTATAAATCAACCGGAATATAAACTGATCGATAAAGACGGTAAAAAACACACAGCGCGCCTTGTCGGGAGCACGCGCTGGCTACTGTTGACATAAAAAGGTCACTTCCTGGTTTCCTCTTTTTTCTCTGGTCTAATTCATCCAAAATGAAAATCCATACTGTCTCGAGACTGTTGACATCCAGAGGAAGCGATAGGTACTGCATTCATATGCCCTTATATGGGCATTTTCATGAGGAAGGGGTTCCAAATGAGGCACTCTGTGAAAACCACTTTTTCCAGGACAGACATTCCTCGGGGTTTCGCCTGCCATATCCGTTCTGTTTTACTCACAGACAAATGGTTAACAGTTTTGGAAAATTCAGAGTGTTTCCTATCCAATGGTACCAAATATGTGCATATCCTATTTTCTGGGTCTGAATGGGAGGCATTTTACTTTGGGCACGCCAGGCTCTCCAAAACGGTCACCTCATGCACCCATCCCCAAGAAGTTAACAGCCCATCCTACTACCTCATCCCCATACTGTATTTATTTATTTATTTATCTTGTTACTTTGCACCCCAGTATCTCTACTTGCACATTCCTCTTCTGCACATCTACCATTCCAGTGTTTAATTGCTATATTGTAATTACCTCGCCACCATGGCCTATTTATTGCCCTACCTCCTCTATCTTACCTCATTTGCACACACTGTATATAAACTTATTTTTTAAATATTTATTTTCTACTGTATTATTGGCTGCATGTTTATTCCATGTGTAACTCTTTGTTGTTGTATGTGTTGAACTGCTGTGCTTTATCTTGGCCAGGTCGCAGTTGTAAATGAGAACTTGTTCTCAACTTGCCTACCTGTATTATGACATCATATAGAACTACCTGGTTAAATAAAAGGTGAAATAAAATGTTAGAAAGGTGGCATTCTGTGACGGTGCCACGTTGACAGTCACTGGAGCTCTTCAGTAAGGCCGTCCTACTGCCAATGTTTGTCTATGGAGATTGCATGGCTGTGTGCATGATTTTATACACCTGTATGCAAACGGTGTGGCTGAAATAGCCGAATCCACTAACTATAAGGGGGCCACGTGTGTGTGTGTGTGTGTGTTCGTGTCTAATATGGTCATACATTTGGCAGGACGTTAGGAAGTGCATCTGTCTCTCCTCTCTCTGTCAGATACTCTTACCTTGAAAACCACAGTTGATTATATGGAGGGAGTGTGTAGATTACTAACACACATATGTTACACACGCGTGTGTGGGCGGGTGCCTAATATGCGTGTGTGTGCTAGTAGCATTCTGACTGGTTGAAAAAAAAGGGGGCAAGTACCTCACGTGATCTGCAGTCTGGTATTAGCAGCTACTCCACAGGGGGTTCATGAATGGAGTCGCTGACTGCTGCTCATGTCATTTAAACATACCTCCAAGTGTATACACACACACACACACACACTCGCCCCAGTAACCTCCCCAAGCTGTGTGTGTGTGTGTGTGTTGCTGATAGGTGTCAAGGGAGGGAGATGACATCCACGCAGGGGGAACGGAATAGGAAGGGTTAGAGTTCAGGTGGGCCTTGGCGCTTCAGCAAAGACGGGGAAAGAGGGAAGTGATTTGTTTACGCTCCATGTAATCTAATTGTACACGATGCGAACTAGTGACTGACGTTTCCACGACAAACTGACGTCAACGTCAGTCACCTGGGCACTTTTGCTCCAACTCTTTTTTTTACCTCGAATTAGTCTCTATTTTGTAAGTTTTTTTTTTTTTTTCTTGATCTTGGTAAGCCATTCTCATGAATAGGAAATGGGTTGTTGGCTTGAGTTCATGTCATCGTCCCTGATTGTTTATCTCCTTACGTGTGTAGCGGCGGCGTGTGTTGTAGCCTTTGCATGCCTGACCGTGTATGTGTTTGTGGTTTGTGTCTAAGCGTGTGCTTGCATCATGTTTATTTAAGAACGTGTGTGTGTGTGTGTGTGTGTGTGTGTGTGTGTGTGTGTGTGTGTGTGTCTCTGCTGCGGATGGCCCTGCTGTGGCCTGGAATGGATGCTCATTAACTGAGCCTGTCAAGGTCTCAGTGGGAGCCTGCTGTTCAGTGGGCAGAGGGCGGATGAAATCTCTGGAAACGCCAGGAGATGAATGTCTTTCACCCGGCCCGGTGACTCACGAATTGTTATTGAAATATAATTGCGGAGCAGGGTATGATGCAAGAGGAATGGAAAATGTAGTTTTTTTTTGTGTTTGCTCCGCTCGGCTGTGAGGCAGGATTGGAACACAAAACACACGGGCTAAACAAACATGCATGGAACACACTTCAAAAGGCTGTTTTGGAATAACTGTTTTTCATGCATTTTTTCCCGCCGCTGTCCTTCTGAATAAGGGAAATAAAAAAAGACTAGCTCCTGTGGCAGTCAGTGGTACTGAACAAATGACACTGTCAAACTACTGGGTTATGTCCCAAATGGTACCCTATTTCCTACGTAGTGCACTACTTTTGACCAGAGCCCTATGGGCCCTTGTAAAAAAATAAAAAATAAAATAGTGCGCTATAAATTGATGCCAGGGGGACGCAAACTGTGTACCAGACCAGTCCCCAGCCTGTTCAAGAAGGTAATGGGATGCTTTGCTGATGGTGATACAGTAGGTGGTTGTCAGGTGGCTGTCCCCACCTCCCCTTTTCACCTTGCATCAAAGCCAGGTAAATTACCCAGCATCTCTAGTTTCCCGGCACATGAAAAGGCTTGAAAAACGGTCCATTTTATGCTTGCCGGCAGTGCCTGATTACACCAGTCAGTAGCCTCTGTAAAGCAAGTCGTCTTTTTAAAAAGCACCAAGCTTTGGGTTGGTATCTGTATTTACTGCTGTCAGCTAATAAGAAACACAACACCAACCCTTTTTACAAGGAGAAACATCCCAAAAAAGGCAGCGTTCATTCTCTGATGGCAACCAATGGTCAAAGCCACAATTTAGGAATGAAAGGAAATGATAAACAACAATCAGTCTCCTAGGTTTGAACTCTTTATTCACCTCAAGGTAACACAACAAGTGTCCAGACAGGAAACTTAAATGGTTGGACATGCAGACATATGCTTGCTGGGCCCCTGTTGTAAATGAGTGGTGGGGGGGGTAAACAGGGCGATAGCCGGGCCCGTGTGAGTGAAGGGCACTGTGCACTCCTCCATCCCTCACTGGGGCTAATGAACTCCTGATGGCAGGGGAGGTGAGAGCAGGGGGATTCATCTCCTCTTTTCCTCCTCCACCAGCCCTCCTCTCCCTCTTCCCTGGTTCTGGCACTCGGGTCCCTTTCATTGTTTGTCAGCACTTTCAGGAGAGAGGGGGGAGAGAGAGAGAGACTCTGTAGAAAAGGATTTGGTCCTGGCCTTCTCCCTTTTATTTCTCATAATGCCGCAGCGTCAATAAATATTGTCTTAATACCTGTGGCTGGACTGGAGCCGTGAAGGTGACGTTAAAGGAAATCCCTGACATTTTTGTTGTTCCTATGTTGGGCTGGTCCCCATGGGGTCGCTGCTGAGGTCATTCAGTGAGGGTACGGTTGTGTCCCAACATGGCATCCTATTGGCTATGGTCAAAAGTAGTGCACTAAATAGGGAATAGGGTGCCATTTTGAAACAGCAGCGGAATCCAGGAGAGTAGCCTACGACTATGCCACACAATGTAGCCCTGGAAGGTGGTAACCTCACAGCGTGACCTCGCCACAGACCCGATGCACCCAAGGGAGCAGGCAGCAAGCAAAATGAGCCACAAAGGTATCATGGATTTAGAGGTTGATGAACAAGCCAACTACACGCAGCTGTCTTAAATAGTTCACGAGACCGGTGTTATATTGCTATCTTTCAAGCACAATCCCACATGCTAGTGAGTAGCCAGCTAATCTTTATATTTCAAGTGTGTGTGTGTGTGTGTTCGCTAACAAGGTAGAACAATTTGAACTGTTATGAACACACCCTTCGGTCCTTCTACAACTGTTTGAACAGCATGTTAGCCTGCCCAATTTGTTCAGATGTTGAAATCAAGTGGGCTACCTTTTTTATTTCTCAGAATGAGAATTAGTTGGCAATTCCTTATAATTGTTTCATGCTTATTGCACATTTTATAAAACACAGCCTAGACAGCTAGTATAACAGTCTTCGGTTAAGCTGTAGCTAGCGCTACAGCCGTGCTGCACGCAACAAACCAGAGCATTTTCCAGAATGAATGTTTAATTGATACACCTGTTTCAGTAGCGTCTGCTCTGCGTGCAATTTGAGGAGTGAAGACATAAAAAGGGTATCGTTTAGAAAGGTTAACTTCTTCTCCTTTTTTACAGTAAAATAATGTCTGTCTTTCGGTGTCCATATGATCGATTTCGTTTGGACAAAATCTTGTCAGAGAGGAAGTGATCACTCGTCTTTGGTGTGTAGCCATTTGACTAGATGGTCTGTCGCCAGGTGTGTGGCGTTTCCTCCGACGCGTCGGTGCGGCTGGCTTCCGGGTTAAGTGGGCGTTGTGTCAAGAAGCAGTGCGGCTTGGCTGGGTCGTGTTTCGGAGGACTCGTAATCAAGCTACTTGATTCTTGCGATCCATTTCATTGCGTTTGGAATACAGCGCCTTCGGAAAGTATTCAGACCCCTTGACTTTTTCCACCTTTTTTGTTACGTTACAGCCTTATTCTAAAAATGGATTAACAAACATGCAGTAGGAAAAAAAGATGTATACAGTGAGTGCAAATGAGGTAAGATAAGGGAGGTAGGGCAATAAATAGGCCATGGTGGCGAAGTAATTACAATATAGCAATTAAACACTGGGATGGTAGATGTGCAAGTAGAGATACTGGGGTGCAAAAGAGCAAGATAAATAAATACAGTATGGGGATGAGGTAGTTGGATGGACTGTTTACAGATGGGCTATGTACAAGTTCAGTGATCTGTGAGCTGCTCTGACAGCTGGTGCTTAAAGCTAGTGAGGGAGATATGAGTCTCCAGCTTCAGTAATTTTTGCAGTTCGTTCCAGTCATTGGCAGCAGAGAACTGGAAGGAAAGTCGGCCAAAGGAGGAATTGGCTTTGGGGGTGACCAGTGAGATATACCTGCTGGAGCGCGTGCTACAGGTGGGTGCTGCTATGGTGACCAGTGAGCTGAGATAAGGCGGGGCTTTACCTAGCAAAGACTTGTAGATGACCTGGAGTCAGTGGGTTTGGCGACGAATATGAAGCGAGGGCCAGCCAACGAGCTCGTACAGGTCACAGTGGTGGGTAGTATATGGGGCTTTGGTGACAAAATGGATGGCACTGTGATAGACCGCATCCAATTTGTTGAGTGTTGGAGGCTATTTTATAAATGACAACGCCGAAGTCGAGGATCGGTAGGATGGTCAGTTTTACGAGGGTATGTTTGGCAGCATGAGTGAAGGATGCTTTGTTGCGAAGTAGGAAGCCGATATTAGATTTAATTTTGGATTTGAGATGCTTAATGTGAGTCTGGAAATAGAGTTTAGTCTAACCAGACACCTAGGTATTTGTAGTTGTCCACATATTCTAAGTCAGAACTGTCCAGAGTAGTGATGCTGGACGGGCGGGCAGGTGCGGGCAGCGATCGGTTCAAGAGCATGCATTTAGTTTTACTTGCATTTAAGAGCAGTTGGAGGCCACGGACGGAGAGTTGTATGGCCTTGAAGCTCGTCTGGAGGTTAGTTAACACAGTGCCCAAAGAAGGGCCAGAAGTATACAGAATGGTGTCGTCTGCGTAGAGGTGGATCAGAGAATCACCAGCAGCGGGGTAAACCTTTAGTGGGGGTAAATCTGTGCATAGAGTGACGATGAAAAAGATATTGTCACTAGAAATATCATTTAAACCAGGTGATGCCACCGCATGTGTGGGAGGTGAAACTAAAGTGTTAACTAAGGCGTATTTAGCAGGGCTAGAGGCTCTACAGTGAAATAAGGCTATAATTACTAACCAAAACCGCAATGGACAAGGTATATTGACGTTAGCGAGAGGCATGCGTAGCCGAGGGGGTCATAGGAGTCCAGTGTGTGGCTTCAGGCAGCTAGCGGGCCAGGGCTAGTAAGCTAGCAGAAGGGCCTTGGAGGGACGTCTTGACGGGAGAAAGTCTGTTGTGGCCCCTTCGTGTTGTTCTGTCGGCATACGGAGAGCAGGGCTCCGTGTGGTAAACAAGGCCAATTGGCAAAATGGGTATAGTGGCCAAAGAATTTGTCCGATGGGCCTCTTAAGCCAACAGTCTGTGTTCTGGACAGCTAGCGGGCCACGGCTAGCAGGCTAGCGGATGGGCATTTAGGGGACGTTGAGACGGCGGAGCCAGTTGAAAACACCCTCGGGCGGATCATGTCAGTGGTCCAGTCATGATGGGTCGGCGGGGGTCCAGGCCAGTTGGCAAAATAGGTATTGTAGCCCAAGGAGTGGCTGATGGACCTCTTCGGCCAGCCGGGAGATGGGCCTAGCAAGGCTAGCTCCAGGCTAATTGGTTCTTGCTTCGAGACGGAGACGTTAGCCATTAGTTGCCACTCGGGTATAGCAGCTAGCTGCGACGATCCAGGTGAAAAAAGGTTCAGAGCTTGCGGTAGGAATCTGTAAATGTGGAGAAAAATAAGTCAAATTTGCTCTGGTTTGAGTCGCGCTGTGCAGACTGGCGAGAGTTGTCCGTGCTAGAGGTAGCTGATGACCGCTAGCTGACTAGTAGCTAGTTAGCTGGCTAGCTTCTGTTGTGGTTCCGGCTCAGAAGACAGATCAGTAGGGCTCCGTGTGGTAAACCAGGCCGATTGGCAAAATAGGTATTTATTTTGCAAATGTGTTAAACAGATAGCTTATTTACATAAGTATTCAGACCCTTTGCTATGAGACTCGGAATTGAGCTCCAGTGCATCCTGTTTCCATTGATCATCCTTGAGATGTTTCTACAAGTTGATTGGAGTCCACCTGGGGTAAATTCAATTGATTGGACATGGTTTGGAAAGGCACACACCTGTCTATACAAGGTCCCACAGTTGACAGTGCAGTTCTGCAGCATTGAAGGTCCCCAAGAACAGTGACCTCTGTCATTCTTAAATGGAAGAAGTTTGGAACCACCAAGACTCTTCCAAGAGCTGGCCAAACTGAGCAATCAGGGGAGAAGGGCTTTGGTCAGGGAGGTGACCAAGAATCCGATGGTCACTCTGACAGAGCTCTAGAGTTCGTCTGTGGAGATGGGAGAACATTCCAGAAGGACTACCATCTCAGCAGCACTCCACCAAGCAGGCCTTTATTGTAGAGTGGCCAGATGGAAGCCACTCCTCAGTAAAAGGCACATGACAGCCCGCTTGGAGTTTGCCAAAGGCACCTAAGGACTCTCAGACCATGAGAAAAAATATTATTTGGTCTGATGAAACCAATATTGGACTCTTTGGCCTGAATGCCAAGCGTCACGTCTGTAGGAAACCTTGCACCATCCCTACGGTGAAGCATGGTGGTGGCAGCATCATGCTGTGGGGATGTGTTTCAGTGGCAGGGACTGGGAGACTAGTCAGAATCGAGGGAAAGATGAACGGGGCAAAATACAGAGAGATACTTGATGAAAACCTGCTCCAGATTACTCAGGACCTCAGACTGGGGAGAAGATTCACCTTCCAACAGGAAAATGCCCCTAAGCACACAGCCAAGACAATGCAGGAGTGGCTTCGGGACAAGTCTCTGAATGTCCTTGAGTGGCCCAGCCAGAGCCTGGACTTGATCCCGATCCAACATCTCTGAAGACATGAAAATAGCTGTGCAGCAACTGTCCCATCCAACCTGACAGAGTTTGAGAGGATCTGCTGAGAAGAATGGGAGAAACTCCCCAAATACAGGTGTGCCAAGATTGTAGCGTTATACCCAAGAAGACTCGAGGCTGTAATCGCTGCCACAGGTGCTTCAATAAAGTACTGAGTAAGGGGTCTGAATACTTGTGATATTTCAGGTTTTTTAAATTTGTGTAAATTTGCTAAAGTTTCTAAACCTGTTTTTGCTTTGTCATTATGGGGTATTGTGTGTAGGCCTCTTAGGGATCATTGGGGCGCTAGCATAAATCCATAACCAGCGCGTGTCTCACAAAACACATATGAGCAAAAATATATCGCTTACCTTTGATCTTCTGCTGAGGGCATTCCGAAGTGTCCAAGCAAGACAATCCATGTTTTATTTTTGTTAGAAAAAGTCATTTATTATATCCATAAATCTCTGTTTGGTTGGCGCGTTATGTTCAGAAAATCCACCGTCGAGTTGCCCATTGTACAGTGAAGAGAAAGCGTTCAGATTATACCTATCAACTTTGCCCAAACAAATCAAACATAATTTATAATGTATCCTTTTAAGTATATTAACGATTATATTTCACACGGATAGCATTCTAAACGATATAAAAGGAAAATAAAGAGGAACACGGTCTGTTGCACCGAAAAATCATTATTGACTTCCTGGGTTTTCTTACCAATTCTTCTTTAAGGCTCTGTTCCATGATAAAGCCATGAAACACTGTCTAAAGACTTGACATCTAGTGGAAGCCATAGGTACTGCAACCTGGGAGCTATTTTACTGAAAATCCCATAGGGAGCCATTCAAAGTGAGGAAATGTAACCACAACACAAAAATTCTGGTCAGAAATTCCTCGGGTTTTCGCCTGCCATATAAGTTCTGTTATACTCACAGACATTATTTTAACAGTTTTAGAAACTTCAGAGTGTTTCCTATCCAATAGTACTTATGTGCATATCCTAGTTTCTGGGCCTGAGTGGCAGGCATTTTACTTTGGGCACGCCAGACTCTCCAAAACCGACACCTCTGGGCAAGGCTCCCTAATAGGTTAATGGGGGGGGAGAAACCGATTTTAATACATTTTAGAATAAGATGTAAGGTAACAATGTGGTAAAAGTTAAGGGGTCTGAATACTTTCCGACGGCACTGTATCGCGCCAAAACAAAATTCATTCGATATTTTCGCCTAGCCCAACTGTGGAACTGCTCTCGGTTATAATGCTGGCAAGGAGCTCTTGTAACGTCTCCGTTCCTCTCCTGCCGTGTGTACCAGTAATAGTTAAAGTGCATTTTCTTCTTCTATGACCTGTTATTGTTGGTTTTTGCTGTGTATGTGTGTTAGTCTGTATGCTTTTTGTGTTGTTGTTACCTTACTGTGTGTGTGTGTGTGTGTGTGTGTGTTATTCTAGCTGGGGTAAAGTCTCCAGGACTCCGCACAGCTGTGCCTGTGATCATGTCATTCACAGAGCCATGGCTGCCTCATTCAGAGGCTAGCAGAGCATCACAACCCCTGCTGGGCTACAGGGTGGTTTACAACACCACCACTACTACGTACACACTGCTCTCTCTCTGTCTCCAAAAATAGCCGACTTGCTGTTTCGTTGCGTTCCCGGGGAGGCAGAGGCGGGCGGGTATCTGTCTCCCAGGGGTACTGCAGTGATACACTGCTCCCTCTTTGCCTGCCTTGTTTTGTACACACAGCGTTAACACTGCACAATGCACCCAACACTCATGTTGCATACACCCTCCCCTCCGCTTTTTCCATAGAGGGAGAGAGAGAGGAGGAGAAGGACAGTCAATAAGAACGAGGGAGAGTGGAGCTTGGCTGCCTGGCTCTCTGGCATCTTGTTTAAACCGCCCTAATGACACGGCTGCATCTCACCCCTACACAGACACTGGCTGTCACAAACCCGGCCTCAGAAAACAGTCGGCCTCAGAGAGATGTTGTTTATGAAGCAATTTATATGCAGGGATTCTTCATCAAACAGCCTGACCTACCGGATTCTGTGTGTGCGTGTGTGTGTGGTAATTGCAGATTGGTGCCTGTTATTAATGACATATCAGCTGCCTGACTGTTAGTGCTGTAAATGCCAAGGCATCCTCTCCCTCTATCCCGGGACCTGAAAGTGGCTTGTTGATGGAAAGAAAGGGCAGGGAGGACTGGCGGGCGGGCAGGGAGGACAGGCAGGGAGGGCGGGCAGGGAGGACTGGCGGATAGACAGGGAGGACAGGCAGGCAGTAACTGTATCCATTTCAGAGGCTCGGTGTCAGAATTAGCCATCTAATGGGCTTGGCAGTCATCTCTCAGCACTCTGAAAGACCAGGCACACACACGCACACGAGAATGACCGGGCAGCCCCCTTTGGCACTGGCAGACAGTTTAGCCTGCGGCCTCTCCATCCATGCAGCTCAGTCATCACACAGCCCTCCCCAGTTCGTGAGTCAGAGGTATGTGTGGAGATTGGGCGGCCCTGTGCCACACACACACCACCATGCCAATGAGACCAGGGGCAGCAGAGCTAAGGGCCACAGCCCTGTGTGGTGACGCCATGGAGGGACTCTGTGTCGTGGGAAGGCCCCGCCATCGTTTTGGCCCGTCTGCTCTCCTCTCTGTGTAGCAAGAGCAGGCATGAGTACACAATACCACCACTACTACTGCTGGAGTGGGACTGCCAGTTTTGCTATCCCGTGCCGCCATTCGCAAGTAGGTGATTTGAGGCAAAGGGGAGCATTGTGGAGTCACAGCGCAGTACTGTAATCTATCTTGGCCACTGAGTTCTACAGCTGCACCATCGAGAGCATCCTAACCGGTTGCATCACCGCCTGCTATGTCAACTGCTTGACATCTGACCGCAAGGCGCTACAGAGAGTAGTGCGTATGGCCCAGTACTGGGGCCAAGCTCCCTGCAGTCCAGGGCCTATATAATAGGCGGTGTCGGAGGGAAGCCCATAAAATTGTCAGTGACTACAGTCACCCAAGTCATGGACTGTTCTCTCTGCTACCGCACGGCAAGCGGTACCGGAGCACCAAGTCTAGGACCAAAAGGGTCCTTAACAGCTTCTACCCCCAAGCCATCAGACTGCTGAACAGTTAATCAAATGGCCACTGGACTATTACATTGCCCCCCCCTCCCTTTGTTTTGTACACTGCTGCTACTCGCTGTTTATTATCTATGCATAGTCACTTCACCCCTACCTACTTGTACAAATTACCTCTAACCTGTACCCCTGCACACTGACTCCTATATACCCCCTGTATATAGCCTCGTTATTGTGTTTATTTGGGAAATATTTTGTTTACCAACAATGCAGTTCAAGAAATAGCGTTAAGAGCTTGTAAGTAAGCATTTCACGGTAAGGTCTCCACCTGTTGTATTCTGCGCATGTGACAAATACAGTTTGATTTACATCTCTCTCTGTGTGCTGTGGAGCACTTCAAATGTTTTATGGTGTGAAGTCGTCACCAAGGGGACTCCTCCTGCAGAGCTGTTCCTCCATTCCTACAGTACACCACCTCTGGGGGAATCCTGCTCTGCATTAAAGAGTTTTAACTGAAAATGGATCTCACACTGGATAAAAAAAGAAAAAAAAGAAATTGAAGTGGAAAATGCATTCTTTATACATCTGTTATTCCTCTTTGGCACCTAGCACAGACGACCTCCTCTCCATGGCAATGTCTCAATCTTAACAAGGATTTTGTTTGATGGAGAAAAAGATGGGCGGGGGGACGAGAGCGAGACAGGGAAAATCACACAGGTTTTCTTCCCCGTTGAAAAGCTGTCGGTCAGACACGCCAGTGTTTTTCCCCTTCTGATGTGATAGGGAGGCGATGAGTCGCTGTCTTCAACCTACAGTATGACACACGACCCCCCACTCACCCACTTGTATTGCTTTCTCTACGTCTTCGATACGTCACTGAGGGTAAAACAATAAAGGAAAAACAACACATCCCTGAGGGATACCTCGGTCACTGAACCTCCAGCGAAGCCAGACCGAGGAAGTCCATTATCTACTCACTACTACACAGCACGTTATTCTAAAGCACAGGGAGTGTGAGAGGAAACTCTATTTGGATGTCTGAATGTCACTAGTAAAGTTTACGGCGGGCTGAGCAAGGCAACAGGAAGAGCCCAATATAAGAGGGAAAAGCCCTGTTTTATGGCCACATAAATCTGCGCTCAGTCACTGAAGGCCATAACCCGCTTTCTTTTTTTTTTCTTTCTCTAGTTGTCTTTTGCTGGCTCGCTGTACTCTTTCTGTGGATTGATGGGGGAATCAGACATGCATATCTACAGAGCAGATATTCTCATAAAGTCTCGCCCTTCCCCTGTGTTATAACTACCGCTCTGTCTCTCTCTCTCTCTCTGGCTCCGTCTGCTGCTTTCTCTCTTTGCTCATCTCTGAAGCCTTTTCTCTAGTTCAGCTTCTCACTCAGTCACTCACTCACTCAGTGGTCTAGTTTGACTCAGTAGCAGTAGAGTAACTGGTAGCTGGGTCCCGTAATTGCTGCTGTGTACTGATGTGTCTCTGTTTTTCGATTCTTCTCTTCCCTAACAGATGGAGAGTGAGAAGAAGAGAAGAAAATACTCCACCAGCAGCAATGACTCGGACACCACTGACAGTGAGTTGAAACTTATGTAGTTAAAGATGATCAAAGGGCTGGAGAGTGAGGGGGTTGGGGATACTGGGGAGGTTAATGGGGAGCTAGAAGGGCGGGATTGTCACCATTGGAGACTAATTAGTTAGGAGCGAGTCATGGAAGCTGTACTCTGACTAAACAGGAGAGATTAGGAGAGGGCTGATGCACGCTCTGCAGCCAAACACTAAACAAACAGGCAGAATAAACTACGGGCCCTAAAGAGCAGCTTGGCAGAACATTCTCAGCGGCAGGACCCGTCACTAGTCTGGCCTCGGTTCTGTCCCTAATGGCACCCTATGGGCCCTGGTCGAAAGTAGTGCACTATAGGGAATAAGATGCCATTTGCAACACAGCCGATGTCCGGAACAGTCACTAGCCTGGCCCCTCTACTACTATGACAATCTTCTGCTTGTCATCTTGTTTTCTCCGCTCGCTGCATCCCCGACTCTTTGAATTGTCCCGGGCTCAGATCAAAGCCTGAGAGAGGCAGTGTCTCTAGATGTTTATGCCTGCGTCACCACAACGGCTTCGTACATCGACTGACTGACTGACTGATCACTGTGAGCCACAATGGTGGTGGCCAAGTGATGGACATATGTATGCTTGTGAAGAAGATTAAATCACTTCTAGTCACTGATCTAAGGTCAGATTAGCTTTTTTTTTTTCTTTTTTTCTAATTTGATTAATTCATGATTGGGGGAGATGAACTGAGATGTGTGCCTACGGGCAACTCCTACCGCTGGACCCGTGGCCTTAGCTCCGGGCCATGTGCCGGGGGCTACGCCGCTTGGTGCTCGCTAAACAACCAGTGCTTCTGAGTGCCATTAACACGCCAGTGTCCGGGCTAGCCTGCCTCTGTTCCACATGGGGTTTGGGTGGTCATGTTTCTAATTGAAGGATCCCAATGATAACTTTTTGTCCCTGTGCTATTCTGGGGCTTGTCATTAAAACATGCCTTGATGGGTAGCTCTGATTTTTGCGGTTGCTCTGCAATGTGAGGCGGTACCACACCACAGCCGTATCATGTGGACCATTCATAGCCATCCCAACACACGTACACACACACACACACACTGAGATTACATAATGACGTGGCTCTGAACTCTCTCCTGGTAGTTGGAACAGCACACATTTAAAATAACAACCTGTCACCAGGTACAAATGGAAATGTCAGTTATTGAGGAGATTAGTGTCTCTCCCTTCTCCTGTGTTGCTGCAAGGGACTTTGTGGCTGGCTGAGTTGTGATCTCGGTCTATAAATACAACGACGTGATGACCACCCCGCTCCACCTGCCTGCACCGTCCACACAGTACAGCCGAGCGGAGGATTTATTCTAGGCCTTTTGATTAAAACCCACTCATCACAGTGAGTGACTCTGAAGACCGGAATGACGAGGTCTGCCTCCAGCCATGTCTTAACGCCATTGCTAAATATTGGCTGCTTTTCCAAACGGCACCCTAATCCCGTTATGCACTAGGGCCCTTAGGGCTCTGGTCAAAGGTAATGCGCTACAGGGCATTTGGGACGTTTCCCACTGCTAGCATGTTGGCTATGGAGGGATTGGGAATATGTTTATCCCAAATCAGTTTCTTCGATGGCTTAATTGTCTTCTGTCTGGTTAATTACCATTCAGTTCTGGGGGGTGATGCGGATGGAAACAAGAATGGACTAGTTGGTGGGAAATGATTTATCAGTTCACCCTTAGGCTATCATATGAAAATCATATAGATTAGCTACTTAATAGTCCTTCTAATAAGTGATACTGACCAAATCTAACTCGTTGTTGAAAGGTTCTTCAGCCCGTTAGTGACTACGACCTTGTGCCTCTGTTCTCAGTCCTTATCTGCTTGTATCACCATCTCTGTCCATCCACCTGTCAGTTGTTACCGAACTGATTATGGAATCTAGGCAAGTCAGTCAGACTTTCAGAGGCCCTACGTTGTGATCAGTGATTTGAAAATGGCAGCCTTCTGACTGCAAGTCACTCTGGATACGTTAAATGGATGCTCAATGACCAAAATGTAACTGCGACCGTGTCATTGTTTGCAGGTCAAGTGACCTCCTGGTCCAGGTCCTCCAAGAACACCGGGACCAGCAGCACCTGGGTCAGACAGGAGCACAAGAAACCGTCTGAGGTGAGTGACTGCCAACTCCATGCTATGCACAATTCACTGGTGAGTCTCAAATAGCACCCTGTTTCCTTTATAGTGCACTTCTTCTTTTGTCCAGGATCAGAAATAGTGCACTATATAGGGAATAATGGGCCCTGGTGAATAAGGTGCCACTTGGGATGCAGCCACTGACTAATAATAAATAATACATGGGATTTAAAGTGCCTTTTTAAGAAATCCAAGATGATTGCACAGCAAGAGAGTTAAAAAGAAAAAAAAAACAAGTATGAAACTATAGAATAAAAAGAAATAAAAGCTACACTGGATCAGCTTTTTCTGGATCAAAAATTAAGCTTAGGTGGTGGGCGTGGCAGTGGGTGTGGTCGGCCTGTAGCATGGATGAGTTTTAGAGGCCTGCACCGCCAAGATATAAAGGTCTTCGTCTTGGCGGTGTAGAGTGTTGCATTTCTAAAGAACCTATTCTGCAATGGAGCTGAGAAAATCTATTTCCTAAGGAGTTCTATGCATTTGTCTAATGCTGTGTTTTGCTCAAACATAACAAAATCAATACTGCAATATTAATTATTTTGGGAATTTTTTAAATCTCCCTGACTGTCTAGATTTTTTGTTTGGTGACGGTTGATTCTCAAAGATTATAAAATATGTAGGTCCATTATCATTTCTACATCCTTTATATCTGGGTTTAGTCGGTTTAGTTTACACTGAAATAGTTTTTTTATCCCGAAAAACACAATTTTTTCAAAGAATATAAACACAGACAGATATTTTACACCCTTAAGTGGCCCGCCCAAGGATTTCAATGGCAGAAAAATCCCTGGCTATTTAGCTTAAGCTGAGTAAGGGCTGAGGGGAAAGCCAGACTCAACTAGTCGGGTTTTTAGTCAATCACTCAATCACACTTATTTATAAAGCCCTTTTTACATCAGCAGTTGTCAAAGTGCTTATATAGAAGCCCAGGGGGTGTCAAGGGATACAGTGGCCCTGTTCAGGGTTGCGGCTGGCTGGGGGCAGAGAGTTGTAGAGTTTGGGGGCAGCAGCGCTGAAAGCCCGGACCCCATGGTGCACAGTCTTGTTTTGGGAAAGGTGATTAGTCCAGCAGGTCAGAGGTATGAGGAGCAAGGCCATGGAGTGCCTTGTAGGTGTGGAGTAGGACCTTGTAGGTGTGGAGTAGGACCTTGTAGGTAATGCGGAATTTGACAGTGAGCCAGTGAAGGTGGTGGGTCTGTGTTCCCAGGGTTTGGTGTTTGTGATGGCCCTGGCAGTGGAGTTCTTGACGTATTGGAGCCTATATAGGGCTTTGCCGGACACGCCGAATAAGACTCCAATGCAGTAGTCCTGACGTGATGTAACAGCAGGGGTCCAAGCACGGAACCCTGAGGCACGCCTTGGTTGACAGGGGCTGGGGGGGATTTGGGGTCTCCAAAGGACAAGTACTGTTTCCGGTAGCCGGGTAGGACCGGAACCAGTTGAGTGGCGTTCGGACTGTATCCATGCGGTTGTGGAGGATGCAGTGGCAGAAGCTGTCAAAGGCAGCAGAGAGGTCGCTTAGGATGAGGATACTGAAGTGGCGAGAGTCCGTGCTAATTAGGAGGTTGTTGAATAATTTTACCAGTGCAGTCTCCGTGCTGTGCTTGGTCCGGGAAGCCTGATTTGGAGAGGTTCCTACAGGTCATGGCTGGTAATTGTTCACGTTATCGAGCTCCAGTCCTTGTTTCTTTAGGATAGGTGGGGGGGAGTGTTAGCCGGAACCTGGTCAGGGGGCAGGGTGGGGGATAACTGAAGCTGCTGGTAAATGGAAGACATTTTTTTTGACTGAAAAAGGCTAAGAAACTTATTGCCAACCTCGAGAGCCATTGATGGAGGAGTAAGCCAGGGGGCTGGAGTAGTCTTATCGTTGAGAAAAGGGTTCCAGGATTTCCTTGGTTGTTATTGATGAGGTGGTAGTAGACTGATTTTGCCTGGGAGAGGGCATCCTTGTAGTCCTTGACATGCTCCTTGTAAGCCTCTAAGTGAACTGTGAGACCAGATTCTTTATAGACCCTCTCCAGTTGTCGGCCAGTGGACTTCAAAGAACACAGCTCAGGGGTAAACGCTCTGGGAGCAGATAAGGAGAAGGAGACCGTCCTAGTTTCCAGATGGACAACAGCGTCAAAGCTGGAGGAGAGGAGTGTGTCATAGTGGGACACGAGCTTCACGGCAGAGGACGGACGAGGATCAGGGCTGGTGTGTTTTTGAAGCCTGTTTCCTAGGATGGATGTGCTGACAGATTCATTGTTCCTGTATGTAATGGTCCATTTTTGCCGCAGCTTGGAAAGATCCAGGCCACGCAGGTTGGAGGGTGTAAAGGCTGTTGAACACGAGGTCCAGAACATGGCCTTTGTCATGTGTTGGAAACTGTACATGCTTGTGTAATGTTGAAACAGTCCAGGAGAGACAGGAACTTGGCAGCAAAGTCACTATTGTTGGAGTTGACATGGATGTTGAAGTCACCCAACAGTAGGGTAGAAGGTGACATGGAGCAGATGGACATGAGGACCTCTGAGATGAACACAGAGGAGCATTTGGGAGTGGGGTAGATTAGCACAACTTGTTGAGGACCAGCCATGCTAATTGCCAGACGTTCAAAAGATGTGGCATTCAGTATGGGAAGCACTTTGAAGTCTGTACGATGGATAACAGCAAGCTCCCCGCTCGACCCACAGAGCGAGGTTTTCGTAGGTACACAGCCTGGTGGTGTAGCTCGATTAAGCACCATCACGTCGATATCTTTATCCACGATAGCATCATAAACCAACAGTAATTTGTTATTGGAGTGATCAGCGCAAACAAGTTGTACTTGGTAGGAGAGAAGGAGGCGTGGTGAACAGAGCCGTCCACTTTAGTCAAAGCTTTAAGGCAGCTTCGATTTGCACCAGGGCAGCTCATGTTACAGTTCAGTGACTCACTGGGTATGTATTTTCTGCGCAAGCACTATGGCAATAGGCGTCCCAACGCACAATCCCTAGGTCGCGGTGTGCCCGTAGGGAAAACAGGGCTTTAATCCGGGCACACTGAAAGTGGTAGAGTTCGACAAGGAGTACCTTATCCGTGTCATGATGGCATCCCGATCCAGACATGGGGCAGGCCATTGAATGGTCCTGGGGTACAGTAGATCCCCCACAGCAGTGGAGCCAAGGCAGTACTAGTAGAATCCACATCACTGTACAAAAAACACACCGATAGATCCTGGCAAGCTAGTTAGCATCCAGTTGACTAGTGTCCAAATCACTTGGTTAATTAAGTGGTAGGAATCCAGACAACTTGTGGGATCTAACTGTATAGTTATCCGAGGAAGGCCACTCTGGTGGTAGACAACCCGCAAAACTAAGGTGTAGTCGGGTCAACAGACCGGCTGTAAAAAGCAATCCTGACGCTCAGCAAGCAAGACTCCGCGGGCAACAGAAGGTGGAACTATTGGGAAACAGATCCTGTTAAGCAAAAAAAAATCACAATGATCAACACTTAAGTAGAAAACAATATCGAAGTTTCAAGAGGATAAGCGGCAGCCAAAGCACGCCATCGTACTCTCCCGGAAATGGCTGACTGACCTACTGACTGGCGATTAGGTTGTTGGGAGTCCCATGAGGTAATGATAATGTGACTGACTGACTGGTGATTAGGTTGTGAGCCTGTTGCTGTAATGGTGGTGGGATAATGGTCGACGATGTCCTCATGAGTTCACTGGTGTTTTATGGTGTGGCGGGTCCATTTTGAGGTCATGACAAAATGATAATCCACTGAGGATAATGACCGTATGATAATGACAGTACAATAATGCAGTGTTTGCTCCCGCAGTAGATGTCCTTGTGAGCTGTGCATTGTGGGATGTGTTGGAATCTGTACACCATGTGTGCATCCCAAATGGAACCATGAACCCTATATAGTGCACTATTTTTCACCAAAGCCTGATGAGAGAAAAGGATGCTCTTTTGGATGTAATCCCACTCACCTGGGTGGTCCTTTTGCAGTAGGCCTTGTTTTTTTTTTGAAGAATGTCCACCTCTTCATATTCTGGTTTAAAAACTAACAATTTGACTAAACCAAGTGAATCCAGTGATGATATGATTATGGGTTTGCTGGCTAATTATCAGGTTGGGTAACCATAGGTCCATGAAAGGTAGGCACTATGGGTTTTTAAATGACCGGGGCACATAGGACTCCGGTCAGAAGTAGTGCACTCTATAGGGTATAGAGTGCCATTTGGGACTAAGCCTTAAATAGAAAGATGGCATGAACCTCCTCTAAAAAGCAGTACCTACGTTTCCTTCCAGATGATATGTTAAGAAGCGCGCTCTCACCGCAGGGTAGGCTGCTGAAATTAAAGCCACTCAGTAATTACAAGGTTTCTCCTGCAGTCAAAGCTGAGCCCTGTTAGCCTACATTTTTCTTCAGATGTTTGGCTTGGGAAGTGTATGATGGTAGGAGGATGGTATGAGAAGTAGACCCTAACTACACGTGTCTGTTATATGAAGGAAGGAGACTAATGAGCGCTCCATAATTTTAAGTATATGAAAAAATATACAAATCCCTTTAAAAAAAAAAAAAAAAATATTTATTCAAACTACAACAGTAGGCTATATTTGTGGCATCTGTTATGTTGCTATGTTATTATGCAAGGATCTTGTCATTGTTTCGGAGGGATTTGATTTGAAGTGTCGTTCCTTAGACTAGTCTGGAGCGGGGACACTGTGAACCAGTCGTGTGTTGACTTGCTTTGACAAATCAAAATCGGGGGGCCGTTCCCTTGGCTGTGTCTCTGGAGGATGCTGCGACAGTTGTCAACACGTTACCAACATCGGCAAGGGCACACGCAGCCTTTCCTCAGGCTCTAACAGTTCTACAGACTGGGAACAACAACAAAAAAAAATCTATGTTTTTATTCATATGGCTCATGTTCATTTGTGATTCTTCGGGGAACTTTGCTTGTTTACTACTTGATAAATAGCTGCTGGCTAAAATATGGAAATGTAATGACAATGCTGTCCTCCTGTGTGTGTGTGTGATGGTAAATCTGTTGTGATTTGAGTAAATGTAAATGACCATGTTCTAATTTATTGTAATGCTGAATAAAGGATTGTTTGTCTTGAATTATGTGTATAGGTGTGAATGTGTTTAGTATGTGTTATGTTGAATTTATTTTGGGCTTGGTAGGGTTCAGTTTCCGTATGATTCTTAGCCAGTATTTTCAATACCTACGTACTCAGTGGTTTCAATACTAACTTGCTCAAGAATGACTAATATTAGGAAACAAGATCTCTCCTACTCTACGCCCAGAGGAAGGAAGTTGCCTTTGCAGAGCATGCAGGTGTGAAACTCGCTCACACAGGGGAGGGGAGGGGAGGTGAGGGAAGGGGGGGAGTCCGAGTCTCCAACAGTCGCCCAGCTGCTGGAGCTCATTAAGGCGGGTAGAAACAGCTGTGCAGATCCACGGCAACCAGATGCAAACAGCTGCAGGAATGCGTAGATAGGGGTGCCCTGTTCTCCCCGAGTGAGCGAGCTAGCGGGCTCTGCCTGGCTGCCAGTTCCAGGCCCAGTGAATGGCTGAGTGGCCTGCCTAGTTGGCTGGATGTCACTTGTCCGCGCTGCTTCGCATGTCGACACCAACCACCAACCGGAAGAGAAACGGGCTCCAAGATCCCCCGCCAGCCGACCCTATTAAAATATCAATGTAAGCACTGTGGTCTGGTGCCAGGTAGAGGAATCTTTACTGCTGCAAAGAAAACCATCTGAAATCATCAACCGACGCCAAGAAGACCTAGAGATGGACGAGGAGCCTGGATTCACTGTCCTCGTCTCTTGTTCTCAGGCGCTGGCAGCCAAGCCCCACTCACTTGTAAAATGGAGATGCTTATCGGAGTGCCCGCATCCAATCGCGCAGTGTGTTTTGTTCTTCGGTCGTGCGCGACACCTCTATTTTACTCTGCAGTTTTCCGTGATCTTCATGGAAACAGATCTGATGGTTGGATACCTGGGTGGGGTAGGCAGTTCTGGCTGGGCTTTTTGGTGCTGGGAGGGAAATAGAGAAAGTGTTCTGGCACATTAAGTGTCACAAACAGCGTCTTCAAGGCGGTAGCCTAGGTTTGACCCAGGACCTGGTATCTGTAGGGGAAAAGTGGCCTAATGTTTGTGCTATTATCTCCCTCCCGGTACTGCTGGCTCTGCATGCCTAATTGATCCAGAAGAGGCTCAACTCTTATGTTTTTTCTCTGATAAGTGCAAATCATGCTCCCTCAGCCAATTCTGCATTGTTGCTGCACCAACCACTCTAAAGGACATTGTGAGCTATTCAAGGGGCCAGTCCTCCTTAATCTCCGTTTTATTGAAAGTTTATGGAAGGAACTTTTTTATAGAGTAATTGAATCTTAGCTAGAAAAGCCAGACAAGAGAATATATTTAAGTTGACATTGGGATGTCTCTGCAGCATCTTGCCATGTATTTTCATAGCTTACATTTGGTATGCAGTCAACCCTAACTATGGCATCATGTAATTGACATGCCAAACTTTTTGGGACAGTTGAGTTGGCCGACCTTAACGTCAGTGATATGTTCGCCTGCACCCCCTGGATTTGTCCTCCGGGTTTGCCTTGTTAGCAGCACAATTATCCGTATACCTTTTTGACGTGGTGATGCCCCGTTCACTTCCATACATTTTTTGGGGGGGGGCCCGGTACAGGGTTACCTTCAGACGAGTCCTGTGATACTTGTGGGGTTTGTACAGCTAAACACCATCGTGTTTGTGAAAGTCTGATCATTCCATATTTAGTTTGTAGCCCAAACTATTCGGACACTACAGACATTTTCGTGATCATTTTTATTTGGATGTCTCCCGGTCTGACAAACAACGGTGTCGCTCTGCCACCGCCCACTGCAGATCCAGGAGGCCGACGTTGGCGCATGTGGTGGATTGAGAGGCAGCCCACACACAGAAAAAACCTTACCTCCAGCTTAAACGGATGTTCTGATTTTATCTGTTGTTGATGTACTGTTTTGTCATTTGTTTTATGTATGATGTAAGTGCCTTAATGTGTTTGGACTCCCTGCCAAGGCAGCAGCTAATGGGGATCCCTAATAAATACAAATAGATTTTGATAGCATAATAAAAAATGTAAAAACACTAACAAGATTTCCACGGCGGAACGTTAAACGTAGACCGTCTTAAATATAGGCTACTAAGTTCTCCTAACTTTTGCTTTACAGAGGGTACTAGTGAGACACGGTGGTGTGGCAACTGAATCTTAGCCAGAAAAGCAAAAAGGGAATATATTTAAGTTGACATTGGGATGTCTCTGCAGCTTCTTGCCATGTATTTTCATAGCTTACATTTAGGATGCAGTCAACCCTAACTATGGCCTGATGTATTTGACATGCCAAACTGTTCGGGATAGTTGAGTTGGCCGACCGTCACATCACTGACGCTTGATATTGGGTAAAATGCAGGAATGTAGTGGAGGGTGAACACCGTTCGCACACCTTTTTTTATTTGCGGTGAGGCAGGCTGCAATGCATGCAGGGGAGGCACTGAGAAAGCGGCAACAACTCAAGCAAGCAGATTGGAGGGGTTAGGACAGTTGTTCCCAAACTTGGGGTCAGGGCCCCATGTGGCGTCCCTTAAAAATAATCTGTGCTAATCTTATTAAACAAATTTTAAGAACTTAAAACCCAAAAAGTTGTTTCAATATGAACATCTCTCCATGGCCTTCCATCCTTAATAAGCCTATATTAAAATGCAAACAAAGTTCTAAAAATGTCATACGTTTTCGTTTATCGGTCGTTGTTCGTCTTTTCCCAGCGGCTTGCCTCTGCTGGCTTGCCTCTTTGGGCTTGCCTATGAAGCTATGCAGGCTTGGTCCTGGTCGGTCCCTGGATGAGAGCCCAGATGCTGCTGGAAGTGGTAATTGGAGGGCCAGTATGAGGCACTCTTTTCCCCTTGGTCAAAATTAAATACATCCCAGGGCAGTGATTGGGGACATTGCCCTGTGTAGGGTGCTGTCCTTCAGGTGGGATGTTAAACGGGAGTCCTGACTCTCTGTGGTCGCTAAAGATCCCATGGCACTTATCGTAAGAGTAGGGCGTTAACCCCGGTGTCCTGGCTAAATTCCCAATCTGGCCCTCATACCTAATCATCCCCAGCTTCCAATTGGCTAATTCATCCCCCCTCCTCTCCCCTGTAACTATTCTCCATGTCGTTGCTGTAAATGAGGAATGTGTTCAGTCAACTTACCTGGTAAAATAAAAATTGGCTCGATCGCCCACTAGTTAAAAGGTATACTAAACTTGGTTCAACCATCTGGGCAGAATATTTATATTTTTTTCCCTCTTAAGTAGGTCATCTTCCCCTCATTTCAAGCAGGTTAGTGTTTTTTTTTTTTTTTTTTTATGAATCTTGTTCTGGAGGCACAAAGTCATAAAATATTTTAAACCCAACCTTAACCACACTGCTAACGCTAATGCTTAACTCTAACCTTACATTCAGACCAAAATTCAAATGTTTGCTTTCATGAATTTTTACAATATTGCCAATTTTGCAGCTGGCCTATCTAGAGAAATCGCTCAGTTCTGCCTCCAGGACAAATCTCATGACGATAAACATCAACCAGGTCATTTCAATGCCATTTTAGAAAAGGCAGACAGTGCTGACATATTCCGCATGATGATATTTGCATTCCCTGTGTTGTGGGATATTTGTCTCATTGTTATACCTTTTAAAAAAGAAAATAAAGAAAAAAAAGCAATGTGAATGTGGGAGAGTTGACGATTGGGATCTGTTTTGAATTGCGCATTCTCTCAAAGAGCTTTATACAGAAAGGCTACTGTGCTACTGAAGGATGTGACCTTTTGAATGAGGCTTACAATTAAAGTGATTTTAGAAGAGCTTTTTGCTCAGCCGAAACCATAATTCACAGCGATTTGTGAAAAAGCCTGTCGTTCACTGAAGAAGACTAAATGGGCTCATTTCAGAAGGGGATTGTTACAGACACTGAAACTAAATCAAACTCTTTTCATTTTTTTGTGTTCAGTGTTTGCCCCCAGGATTTTTTTTTCCTTCAGTGCTTTGGGGGACCAGGGACACGCCTCCTCCCCCATCCAAATGTGAGAAGGTCAACTGACTTTTATTTATATATGTATTTTTTAAAGGACATTCTACTCCAAAATGTAAATATGTTGACATCATCTGAAGTATAACTGATGCACGCCACTGCACTGTAGGGAGATGAGGAGCAAGCTGGGGGCTGTCTGCTCCTGGCTCTCGTCTGCACCACTGCTCGCTCTGTTTGCTGCAAATATACTTAAAAAATATTTTTTTTTAAAGAGTGTGGTCCTTCATATTGCACGCAGACATAAATGGTACCCAGAATTAGAATAACTCATGGATATGTCGAAAAAGGGCTTAATTGCCAAAATCTCGCACTATCCCTTTAAAAGCGCATCTTAGCAAAAATATATAATAATTATTATGCGAGGGTGCCGCTGCTAAATGAATATAGGGTAAACACTGGTGACTGTGGCTTTTCTGTCCTACAGTACATGCTCTTCTGTGGTTGTGTAAAGGATATAGCTATAGTCTAGTTGATCTCTCTGCTCACACATCACATCCACCCTGAGCCAGGGGTTATCCAGTGAGCCAGAGGAAATCCTCCCTGCCTCTCCAGAGGGAATAACCTCACCTTGGGAACGGGAAAAGGCGGACTCTCCTGATCTCAGGGACGGTTCAGCGCACACAGCAACCCAACCCGGCGGACATGCTGTCCCAGAAGTCCCTTCTTCTTCTTCTGACTGTCTGTCTCCCTGCCCCGGCGTTTACTCTGTTCCATGTCCAAGAGCTTGCTCTGGTTTACACACAAGTTATTGGAAGAACATCAGGCAGTGAAGCTTCCCAGTTGGAGTCTGTCTTGGGAAAGAGGGAATTTTATTTTCTCTCACTTTTTCTTTTTTTCACCGCTGTCTCGCGCTCTCTCTCTGGTTCCATATGACATGATCAAATGCTGGTTTTGCCGGCCATGTGTAGTGGAGGCTCCTGGTCCTGGCGTCTTCCTCTGGGTACTGACGCAAAGACGGCCCTCGTGCCTGGGCCTGCGGCTCCGTGATAAGGTCAGATGTGTCCAGTGACTGAGGATCAACTCTCAACCGCTGCTCTGGAGCGGCAGGGCCCTAATCGTCTCTGGAATGACCAGGGAGGGGGAGCTGGGAGGAGCTGGGTATGCTGCCTGCTCTGAGGCATGTGGGGCTTCCAGGGTTGAGGTCAATTTATGTTTTAAATCAGTCGATTTCAGGAAGTAAACAAATTCAAAACATTTTATTTTTGTTAACAGGGTTCTATATGGTTAGTGTTCCATTACAAAGGGAACACAGATTTGTGTTGCTTTTCTTGTTTTAAAACATGATACAGTAACCCCTCAGTAACTCTTCAACGTCTCAAATGGCGAGACTGACTAGCTACCAAATGGACAGACTTCATTAGTGTGTTTTACTGTCAAATTAGTCAGGCAATGCCCACATTATTCGGACATATTTTAGAATGTAAAAAATGATGTGAATGTCAAGGTATAATGCCATTGTGTAGGCCTATATATTCCTATAGGGGTAATGCATAATTAATTGCCTACATTTTGTTTTTTTTTGGGGGTATTTTCTATAGGCTATTACAACAATGGAATGTAAAATGTAGGACCTTAGAAAATTCCTTGAAAGACCTTGAATTTGACATTGTCAGTATCAACCATATTTAGGCTACTTGCTCGGCCCGCAAAGGAAAGAGAAAATCACCTGCTGTTGAAATTATGCGTGCATCGTTTGATTTCCTGTCATATCTTGACCCCGGGCCAGTATTTTAATTTCATTTGTGCCAGTTTCTTTAAGTTGTCACTGGCTAATTGACCTGAATGTGGAGCCCTGCTGTGTGCGGTGCGCGCAGGGCCTACTTGTCTACCGCTTTGTGTAGCCGTTATGGGTGGGGGGGGTGGTACTTTTCCATGGTCTGACAAACACCACTCGAGCTCTGCCACCTTTCACCGCAGATGTGGAAGTGAGACATCTGGTGGATGCGGTGGATTGAGACACATCCAAAGCTATATATCTCTAGCTTCAACGGACTGATTTTAATGGGGATCATTTTACTATGCACCGGTGTGTCCATCGACTCTAAGGTATTAAGCACGGTGGACAACAAATTATTTTTCTTCTCCAAATTCTGCTTTGACATGGCACTTTTTTGAAATCTGCAGTAAATAAATGTTTCACTTTTATTTTAAGTCTCTCTTTTCTTTGCTGTTACAGTAAATATCCAAATCAATGTAAGAACAGAAGGGCATGCTAATTTAAAAGATGGCTAGTTATTTTTATTATTGTTATTATTATGTTCTGTATGGAATGTGCAAGAGCATACAGTTCCCTCAGCGCTCACAACAAGCAACCTCTGACCAAAGTCCCTCTACTTCTATTCGAGGTGAAAATGATGAATCGGACACCTTATCAATAGCAACAGCTCATGGTCCTCCATGCAATCAGAAGTTTTTTTTGACTCAATGGAGGAACGTAGTCAGAGAAATGCTGATGAATGTCTTGCTCGAGCTGTGTATGCAACTGGTTCACCTCTGACGCTCACAGGCAATGTGTATTGGAAGAGATTTCTGGATGTTCTTCTCCCAGCATACACCCCTCCAATCAGACATGCTTTATCTACTAATTTGCTGGATGCAGAGTTCAAGTGGAGGTTAAGCAAATCATAGAGATAGCAGACTGTATTGCAATCATCTCTGATGGGTGGTCGAATGTCCGTGGGCAAGGAATAATTAACTACATCATCTCCTCCCCTCAACCTGTATTATACAAGAGCACAGACACAAGGGACAACAGACACACCGGCCTCTACATTGCAGACGAGCTGAAGGCAGTCATCGATGACCTTGGACCACAGAAGGTATTTGCACTGGTGACAGACAATGCTGCGAACATGAAGGCTGCTTGGTCTAAAGTGGAGGAGCCCTACCCTCACATCACACCACTGTGCTGCTCATGCATTGAATCTGCTCCTCAAGGACATCATGGCACTGAAAACAAAGGATACACTCTACCAGAGAGCCAAGGAAATGGTTAGGCATGTGAAGGGTCATCAAGTTATAGCAGCAATCTACCTCACCAAGCAAAGTGAGAAGAATAAGAGCACCACATTGAAGCTGCACAGCAACACGCGTTGGGGTGGTGGTATCATGTTTGACAGTCTCCTGGACGGGATGGAGTCTCCAAGAAATGGCCATTTCATAGTCTGCCGATGTGGACAGCCCCATCAAGAGGATCCTCCTGGATGATGTATTTTGGGAGAGAGCGGTAAGCAGCCTGAAACTCCTGAAACCTATAGCAGTAGCCATTGCAGAGGAAACTGCAGTTCTGAAATACATCAACAAGCGTGATGACTTCTATCTGAAGCCCATACACGCTGCAGCGTACATGTTGGACCCCAAGTATGCTGGCAAGAGCATCTTGTCTGGTAAAGAGATCCACAAGGCCTATGGTGTCATCACTCCCGTGTCTTGCCACCTTGGCCTGGATGAGGGCAAGGTTCTTGGCAGTCTGGCGAAGTATTCTTCCCAAGCAAGGGCTTTGGGATGGAGATGCAATATGGCAGTCGTGCCAACATATCTCATCAGCCACCTGGTGGAAGGGACTTTGTGGCTCTGAGGCTCTTTCCCCTGTTGCCTCCATCATCCTCCAAATCCCACAAACATCTGCCACCTCAGAGCGCAACTGGTCCTTGTTTGGAACACACACACCAAAGCACGCAACAGGCTGACCAATACAAGGGTTGAGAAATTGGTGGCCACCCGGGCAAATTTTAGGCTTTTTGAGCCTGACAATGAGCCATACTCAACAAGTTTGGAAAGTGACAGTGAAGATGAGGCCTCAGTCTGATGTTGAAGAGGTGGACATCGAGGAGGTCAGGGAGAAGATATGGAAGCCTGAGAGGAAGACAACCAAAGCTTTAGTTTCATGACTATCATTTTACAGATGTGAAAATGTTTTTGGGAGATGCGATGCATCATTGTGGATCATTTAATAGTCCCTTTAGTTGTTCAGTGAAATCATCCCATGTGAAGATTCAACTAATTTAATTAAAATTCAATTTAACAATTTTTATTTAAATTATATTGGAAGGATTTAATCATCAAATCAAGTTTTATTTGTCACATACACATGGTTGGCAGATGTTAATGCGAGTGTAGCGAAATGCTTGTGCCTCTAGTTCCGACCATGCAGTAGTATCTAACAAGTAATCTAACAATTTCACAACTACCTTATACGCACACAAGTGTAAAGGATTGAATACGAGTATGTACATATAAATATATGGATGAGCGATGGCTGACCGGCATAGGAAAGATGCAGTAGATGGTATATAGTACAGTATATACATATGAGATGAGTAATGTAGGATATGTAAACATTTTATATACAAAATTGTTTAAAGTGGCTAGTGATACATTTGTTAAATCCAATTTTCTATTATTTAAAGTGGCTAGAGATTTAAGTCAGTATGTTGGCAGCAGCCACTCAATGTTAGTGATGGCTGTTTAACAGTCTGATGGCTTTGAGATAGAAGCTCAGTCTCTTAGTCCCAGCTTTGATGCACCTGTACTGACCTCGCCTTCTGGATGATAGCGGGGTGAACAGGCAGTGGCTCGGGTGGTTGTTGTCTTTGATGATCCTTTTGGCCTTCCTGTGACATCGGGTGGTGTAGGTGTCCTGGAAGGCAGGTAGTTTTCCCCCGGTGATGCGTTGTGCAGTCCTCACTACCCTTTGGAGAGCCTTACGGTTGTGGGCGGAGCAGTTGCCGTACCAGGCGGTGATACAGCCCGACAGGATGCTCTCGATTTGTGCATCTGTAGAAGTTTGTATTTTTGGTGACAAGCCACATTTCTTCAGCCTCCTGAGGTTGTGTGGGTGGACCATTTCAGTTTGTCTGTGATGTGTACGCCGAGGAACTTATACCTTTCCACCTTCTCCACTACTGTCCCGTCGATGTGGATAGGGGGGTGCTCCCTCTCCTGTTTCCTGAAGTCCACGATCATCTCCATAGTTTTGTTGAGTGAGAGGTTATTTTCCTGACACCACACTCCGAGGGTCCTCACCTCCTCCCTGTAGGCCGTCTCGTCGTTGTTGGTAATCAAGCCTACCACTATAGTGTCGTCTGCAAACTTGATGATTGAGTTGGATGCGTGCTTGGCCACACAGTCATGGGTGAACAGGGAGTACAGGAGAGGGCTGAGAACGCACCCTTGTGGGGCCCCAGTGTTGAGGATCATGTTGTTTCCTACCCTCACCACCTGGGGCCGGCCCGTCAGGAAGTCCAGGACCCAGTTGCACAGGGCTGGGTCGAGACCTAGGGTCTCGAGCTTAATGACGAGTTTGAAGGGTACTAAATGCTGAGCTGTAGTCGATGAACAGCATTCTTACTTAGGTATTCCTCTTGTCCAGATGGGTTAGGGCAGTGTGATTGCGATTGCGTCGTCTGTGGACCTATTGGGACGGTAAGCAAATTGGAGTGGGCCTAGGGTGTCTGGTAGGATGGAGGTGATATGATCCTTGACTAGTATCTCAAAGCACTTCATGATGACGGAAGTGAGTGCTACGGGGCGATGGTCATTTAGCTCAGTTACCTTAGCTTTCTTGGGAACAGGAACAATGGTGGCCCTCTTGAAGCATGTGGGAACAGCAGACTGGGATAAGGATTGATTAAATATGTCCGTAAACACACCAGCCAGCTGGTCTGCTCATGCTCTGAGGACACGGCCAGGGATGCCATCTGGGCCGGCGGCCTTGTGAGGGTTTTCCTCACGTTGGCTGCGGTGGAGGTGAGCCCGCAGGTTTTGGTAGCGGGCCGTGTCGGTGGCACTGTATTGTCCTCAAAGCGAGCAAAGAAGTTGTTTAGTTTGTTTAGGCCCGGGTTGCACATTCAATATGCTGATAAAATTTAGGGAGCCTTGTTTTCAGATTAGCCTTGTTAAAATCCCCAGCCACAATAAATGCAGCCTCAGGATATGTGGTTTCCAGTTTACATAGAGTCCAATGAATTTCTTTCAGTGCCGTCGTTGTGTCAGCTTGAGGGGGGATATACACGGCTGTGATTATAATCGAGGAGGATTCTCTTGGTAGATAATGCGGTCGGCATTTGATTGTAAGGAATTCTATGTCAGGTGAACAAAAGGACTTGAGTTCATGTATGTTGTTATGATCACACCACGACTCGTTAATCATAAGACACACACCCCCGCCCTTCTTCTTACCAGATAGATGTTGGTATCTGTCGGCGTGATGTGTGGAGAAACCATGTGGCTTTACCGACTCTGATAACGTGTCCTGAGTGAGCCATGTTTCCGTGAAGCAAAGAACATTGCAGTCTCTGTCTCTCTGGAAGGCAATCCTTGCTCGGATTTCGTCTACCTTGTTGTCCAGAGACTGGACATTGGCAAGTAGTATACTCGGGAGTGGTGCGCGATGTCCCCGTCTACAGAGCCTGACCAGAACACCGCCCCATCTACTCTTCTCCTCCGCTGCCATTGTTTTGGGTCGCCGGCTGGGATCCAGTCTATTGTCCTAGTTGGTGGACCAAACAGAGGTTCCGCTTCGGGAAAGTCGTATTCCTGGTCGTAATGTTGGTAAATTGAAATTGCTCCTATATCCAATAATTCTCCTATTGAATATGCATTCACCTGTATTAGGCATAGGCTACATCTTGATTTACCTAGTGTATTAATAGACTAGAGATTTACCAGTATGTAGTTTGGTAAACAAAATAAATGGATTGTGTAATTGATTCATTAATGCATTCATAAAAAAAAAAAGTAGCTAATTTCAAATGTAATGATATTGAACTCAAAAGATCTGACTGGATCAAGTGCCCCCCCAGGATCGTTTTGGTTTTCGGTATTGCCATACTAAACCTGGTATCTGTATCGAAGTCAAAATTCTGGTATCGTGACAACATTTTATTTATTTTTTTACTGTGGACGTGGAATAGTTTCAGGAAGGGGTGGACTGGACAGTGAACTACAACTGGAACATTGGGCTGTTCAAATTGACATGGTATAGGCCTATATGGATCATCAATGGGCGCATCTATTCAAGACATTTGCTGCCATTTGAGTTGGGGCTGGGCGATTATGGCCTAAAAATCATATCTCGATTTTTCTTTCTCCGAACTGTATTCATACATTTTTTTCTAAATAAGTTTTGTTGCACAATTAAAGGTCAATACACTCCATGTAAAATTATTCCCAGGCTAAATATAAGACCCACTAATAATTTAAAGATTTTATCTAAATAGACTCAGTAAAAAAAGAAACGTCCCCTTTTCAGGACCCTGTCTTTCAAAGATAATTTGTAAAAATCCCAAAAACTTCAATCTTCTTATGACTGATTTTTATGACAGATTTATTTCTGTTGGCCCAAACCTCAAATGCAAATATCGAGTTTCAACTTCTTCCCCAACAAGCAGATATCTTTTGCCGTTGTTGTGAGTGGCAGGGGAAGGGGCTTGGTGGCAGGGGGAGGGGCTTGGTGGCAGGGGGAGGGTGCATACAGGACAGAAGGGGTGAAGTAGACCAAAACGATGTAGAATGCCCCTAAACAAACAAACAAATAGAAAAACCTTGATTCTTGCGATTACAGGAATTTAGAACATTGTGCTAAAATATACATTTGAATTAATCAAATTAATTTGATATATCGCCCAGACCTAATTTGACTCTAACTCATTTTTATTCTGGGCTTTGGCTGCTCTGCAATGGGACAGCCTCCCTAAACACGGCACCACGTCCACAACCATCCTATTCATGATCTCTCTTGGTCTTGAAGTAATGGCTTCATGTGTAGTTCCAGTGAGATGCCTGGTGCTGATGTGGTCTGTGGAGGTGCTGCTGTGTCGTTTGGCTGAGTCAGCTGGGGAGTAGTGGCCAGCCGCTCACGGTTTGGACCCCCATTGGATGCTTCCCAAATGGCAACTTATTCTCTACATAGGGCTCTACTTTTGATCAAAGCCCTATCGGCCCTGGCCAAATGTTTTGCAATACACGTGGAATAGGGGACCATTTGGGAAATTGGTTTCTGTCTATAGACGGCCAGTCTGGTGTTGACTGGTGTGGAGGTGACCAACCTTGTTGACATCCCTGTCTGGATTCACTTGAGAGATGGGGGGGATGGAGGAAATGGTGTCTGGTTGGTTGGGAAGGTGTTAAATTCATCTCCAGTGTGGTTGATGACCCCTGCAGTGCCTCTCCCTGCTGGTCCTCTCTCTCTCACTGGGCTGTGAGTCACTAGGCTAATGCGGTGAGTGTAAATGGCGACACACACACACACACACTCTAAACTCCTCCAGACCGCCAAAAACACCAATCATTAAAGCCACGCGGGCGCTAAAATTAGCCGCCTCTGCTTGCGAACATCTGTCATGACGCTGAAGGAGGTAGTCATGGCTCCTAGTGCTAATTTGTAGTTTCTCTCTCTCTCACACACACATTCACTCACACACACATTCAATTCAAGGGCTTTTTTGGCATGGGAAACATGTTAACATTGCCAAAGTAAGTAGATTACTTTTATTATATATATAAAAATTTAAAAAAACTTTTTATTTAACCAGGTAGGCAAGTTGAGAACAAGTTGTCATTTACAATTGCGACCTGGACAAGATAAAGTAAAGCAGTTCGATACATACAACAACACAGAGTTACACATGGAGTAAAACAAACATACAGTCATACATACATATCGAAAAAGTAATAGATAATAAAGTGAGGTGAAGATAATAAACAAAAGTGAAATAAACAATAAAAATGTAGGGTAAACATTACACTTATAGAAGTTCCTAAAGAATTTTCAAATGTCATATTATATCTATATACAGTGTTGTAACGATGTGCAAATAGTTAAAGTACAAAAGGGAAAATAAATAAACATAAATATGGGTTGTATTTACAATGGTGTTTGTTCTTCACTGGTTGCCCTTTTCTTGTGGCATCAGGTCACACATCTTGCTGCTATGATCTCACACTGTAGTATTTCACCCAGTAGATATGGGAGTTGATCAAAATTGGGTTTGCTTTTGAATTCTTTGTGGATTTGTGTAATCTGAGGGAAATATGTGTCTCTGGTCATACATTTGGCAGGAAGTGCAGCTCAGTTTCCACCTCATTTTGTGGGCAGTGTGCACATAGGCTGTCTTCTCTGGAGCTCGCTGTGTTTTTGTTTCTCCCAGCCTCCTGCAAGTGTAGCCTTAAGTCAACACGAGCCTTTTTGAAATGTACGACACTTTCAGAATTCAGTTCAATCCGTTGAAGTTGTCAGTTTGTTTTTCCCTCTACTTAAGTCATATTTTTTTTTTTTCTCATTCGAAATGGCCTTGAGACTTGATGCGAGCAGCACTGTAGCAGCAGTTTCATGCTCATCACTTCCATTGGCGGTTGGTGACGTTTAAGATAAGGCAGGACAATAATTAATTTATATTTTTATGGAGACTGCATTATTTCTATTGCAGCATATTGGATGGATCTCATTCATATTCCACTCACCCAGTTCAATGTAACAGCGATAGGTTTAGGCTACTACATGATACTCTAATTTACCCATCATGAGGTTGCTAGCCTATGAATGGAAGTTTACAACGTAGGTGCACACATGTCGAGAGAACAAGAGAAATCAAGGTGACAAACAGTGACATTCAATACCGCTTTGCACACTTGCCGGCAACAATACTGAAGAAAAATATAAACGCAGCATGTAAAGTGTTGGTTTCATGAGCTGAAATAAAAGATCCCAGATATTTTACATACGCAAAAAAAAGCTTATCTCTCTAAAATGTTGTTCACAAATTAGTTTATATCCCTGTTAGTGAGCATTTCTCCTTTGCCAAGACAATCCATCCACCTGACAGGTTGGCATATCAAGAAGCTGATTTAAACAGCATGATCATTACACAGGTGCAACTTGGGCTGGGGACAATTAAAGGTCACTTTAAAATGTGCAGATTTGTCACACAACACAATGCCACAGATGTCTCAAGTTGTGAGGGAGCGTGCAATTGGCATGCTGACTGCAGGAATGTCCGACAGAGCGTTTGTCAGAGTATTTAATGTTATTTTCTCTACCATAAGCTGCCTCCAACACCACTTTAGATAATTTGTCAGTACATCCAGCCGGCCTCACAACCGCAGACCACATGTAACCACGCCAGCCCAGGACCTCCACATCTGACTTCTAAACCTGCGGGATTGTCTGTGGAGGGACAGGGTGGATGCTGAGGAGTATTTGTGGCTGCAATAGTCTTTTTTTTTGTGGGGAAAAAACTCATTCTGATTGGCTGGGCCTGGCTCCCAATTGGGTGGGCTCATGACTGCGCCCCTTCCCAGGCATGTGAAATCCATAGATTAAGGCCTAATGAATTTATTTAAATTAACTGATTTCCTTATGAACTGTAACTCATTAAAATCTTTGAAATTGTTGTATGTTGAGTTAATTTTTTTTTCTTCAGTATAATTGATCTAGGGTGGAATCATTAGTCCAACAGTTGAAAACAAGTTTCTATTGGACAAATTCAGTATGTGGATCCCTGCTCGTTCAACGTCTCATTCCAAAATCATGGGCCTTAATATGGAGTTGGTCTCCCTTTTGCTGCTATAACAGCCTCCACTCTTCTGGGAAGGCTTTCCATTAGATGTTGGAGCGTTGCTGTGGGGTCTTCCATTCAGCCACAAGAGCATTAGTGAGGTCGGGCACTGATGTTGGGTGATTAGGCCTGGCTCGCAGTCGGCATTCCAATTCATCCCAAAGGTGTTCGATGGGGTTGAGGTCAGGGCTCTGTGCAGGCCAGTCAAGTTCTTCCACACCGATCTCGACAAACCATTTCTGTATGGACGTCGCTTTGTGCCCGAGGGGCGTTGTCATGCAGAAAAGGGCCTTCACCAAACTGTTTCCACAAAGTTGGAAGCACAGAATCATCTAGAATGTCATTGTATGCTGTAGGGTTAAGATTTCCCTAAAATGGAACCAAACTTTACAGCAGGCACTATGCTTTGGGGCAGGTAGCGTTCTCCTGTCATTTACCAAACCCAGATTTGTCCATCGGACTGCCAGATGGTGAAACGTGATTCATCACTCAAGAGAACGCTCAAAATAACTGCTCCGGAGTCCAATGGCAGCGAGCTTTACACCACTCCAGCCAACGCTTGGCATTGCACATGGTGATCTTAGGCTTGTGTGCGGCTGCTCGGCCATGGAAACCCATTTCATGAAGCTCCCGACGAACAGTTATTCTACTGACACTGCTTCCAGAGGCAGTTTGGCGCTCTGTAGTGAGTGTTGCATCGAAGGAGAGACTATTTTTTTTTTCACGCTACATGCTTCAGCACTCAGCGGTACCGCTCTATGAGCTTGTGTGGCCTACCACTTTGAGGCTGAGCCGTTGTTGCTCAAAGACGATTCTATTTCACAATAACAGCACTTACAGTTGACCGGGGCAGCTCTAATAGGGCAGACATTTTATAAACTGACTTGTTGGAAAGGTGGCATCCCTATGCTGGTGCCACGTTGAAAGTCTAATGTCATAGCAGACATAGCTACTAGAACTAATGAGTTTGTGAACCCACTACAGTCATGCAGTACAGTTTACGGTCAGCAAGCAGTTTAGCAGTTACACCGGCGGGCCCCGATGGCAATAAATTAATACATCCAAAAGCTTACCTTGACTTGAAAGAGTTAGTGTTGGATAGCCTTAGCTAGCTAGCTAACATAGCGTCCCTCTCTGTTTGAGCCATAAGTAGGTATTATAAGTAGGCTAAACTAGCTAGTTGCATTCGATAGCTGCGTATATTTAGTTGTATTTTTAGCTAAGTCTTTCTCGCTCTCTTACTTCTCCTATTTTAATGAAGTCAATTTGTTCAAAACTGTTCAACTATTGTCTTTCTCTCTCTTTGAGTCTACTACTCACCACATTTTATACACCTCAGTGCTAACTAGCTGTAGCTTATGCTTTCAGTACTAGATTCAGTTCATGCTGCAAGAGCTCTGATAGGTTGGAGGCCGTCCTCTGGAGGTTGTCATAATTACTGTGGAAGTCTATAGCACGGGTCCGATTTAGTTGTTTTTTTGTACTTATTCTTTTACCACAATGCTGAATGCTAATTTCCTCAAAACAATAACAAAATGCGCCTGGGAGTGGCCAGTCGCCTTTCGCAGATCTCAGCTTCGAGAGTGGCCAGTCGCCTTTCGCGGATCTCAGCTTCGAGAGTGGCCAGTTTGCGTGGCGCTTTTCATTCCAATATGCGTATGTTTCTGCAGACAAAGTGTTCTCCAGTCTGTTTCTGCTCTCTTGACAACACTTTATGAACTTGTCATGCAAAAAAAAAAGAACAATGGTTTGGCTTGACAATGTCTATGGAATAGGCAAAAGCACAAATTGATATGGGACTAGGCTACAAAAGTAGTGCGTTACATAGGGTGCCATTGGGGACACAGCCTTCATCTTTCTGCATCTTGGTGCGGCCTGGTCAGGTGTGCATGTAGCCACTTTCCCATTCCATACAGTCCCTATTCTCAATTCACATCTACCTTCTTAATGTAGATGATTATAAAGGTGAGCGAGACACAGGTGAGTCAGTCAAACCTGCTCACCTTCCTGTTGCAGCGAGGCACATTTACGTTACTGAGGTGAACAGTGTTCTGCTCTGCAGATCTCTCTCTCCCTCCCCTCTCTCTCTCCCTCCCCTCTCTCTCTCTCTCCCTCTCTCTCTCTGTGTCGTGGGATTTGTAATCCCTCTCGGCCTGTCATCCCCTCCTTCCTCATGTCATCACTTAAGCACTAGATTGGAGGTAATGAGAACCCTGCTCGCTACAAAACATAACTCCCATCCATCCGCAGCCTTCCTGGGTTTACATCCTCACTCGGCTACAGAGAGGTGTGTGTGTGTGCTTTTACCTGATGATGCTGACGTAAGCAGCTGTAGGTCATTGAGGCGCCCCTACCCCCTAACCGTTACCGCTGTGTACAGGACGAGTGCTGGGGACGACACTTTCCTCCTGTCATCTTTATTATACCCGCTTGACCCAAGCCCCTGCTTGGGAGTCACTTATCCTCAGCACTGAACACACATCATTTTGAATACTGTATTCTATACTATTCTGCTGTATCTTAGTCCGTTCCGACACTGCTCGTCCGTGTGTGTGTGTGTGTGTGTGTGTGTGTGTGTGTGTGTGTAGTCTTAATTCATTCCTTTACTTAGATTTGTGTGTGTTGGGTATATGTTGTGTACTTTGTTAGATATTACTGCACTGGCGGAGCTAGAAGCACAAGCATTTCGCTACACCCTCAATAACATCTGCAAATCACGTGTATTTGACCAATAACATTTTATTTGATTTACACAACACACTGTTTGATATGAGGAGAGGGGGAAGAGAGGAAATGGGGGTGAAATGAGAGATGGATGGGTAAAGGGGGAGGGAGGGGTGGGGGTGAAATGAGAGATGGATGGGTAAAGGGAGAGAGAGGAGTGGACATTAAAACCAGGGACCTTGTAATTCTGTTTCCCTGACATTAATTAGCTGTGGTTGGGTTGTATAAACACGGCAGTAAAAATGAATCACTGACACACCCTCTCCTCTGCTGCTGGGTGTTGAAGAGCGAACAGGAGACCATCCTGACTGTCCTCCCCCAGTTCTGCTCTGCTGAAGGGGAGGACGAGTGTTCATCTTGGCCTCTGCTCACTGTCTGAGACGCACACATCTCACACACACTTTCCATCCCACACACACACACTGTCTCTCTCTCTCACTCACACACACACACACACACACACACACACACACACACACACACACACACTCTCTGTCCCACACAGTGTCTCACACACACACGCTACATTGCATAATTTATTTGCGCTGGCACACACACCCTCGTCGACCAAGGCGACTTTCACCCGGCTGTCTGCCTGGGTTTTTTCATATGGCCTTTTCATATACAGCCTAGCACTTACTGATGCTGCTGCGTTCGCTCTCTCAGCTTCTCCACATTAATCCCAGGAAGAGAAAGAGCTCTTCTCGATAAAGGCTTGCGGCCCAAATGGCCCCTTTTTTTCCCCCGTATAGTGCACTTCCTTTGACTAGAGCCCTGTGGGCCCCGGGCAAAAGTAGTGCACTAAAAAGGGAATAGGGGGCCATTTGGGACTCATCCAGAGAAATCTATCCTCCTGCCCTCGGGTCATAAAGGTCAACTCCCCTGTGATCTAATCATTACTACCTCTCTATCTACTACATTCCTCTCCTTCAGCTGTCTTTCAACTCGAAGACACTTATCCTCCCTCCCCCTGTTTATCATCTCCCGGTATCCCTCCCCCTGTTTATCATCTCCCGGTATCCCTCCCCCTGTTTATCATCTCCCGGTATCCATCCCCCTGTTTATCATCTCCCGGTATCCCTCCCCCTGTTTATCATCTCCCGGTATCCATCCCCTTGTTTATCATCTCCCGGTATCCCTCCTTGTTTATCATCTCCGGTATCCCTCCCCCTGTTTATCATCTCCCGGTATCCATCCCCTGTTTATCATCTCCCGGTATCCCTCCCCCTGTTTATCATCTCCCGGTATCCCTCCCCCTGTTTATCATCTCCCGGTATCCATCCCCTTGTTTATCATCTCCCGGTATCCATCCCCCTGTTTATCATCTCCCGGTATCCCTCCCCTGTTTATCATCTCCGGTATCCATCCCTTGTTTATCATCTCGGTATCCCTCCTTGTTTATCATCTCCCGGTATCCCTCCCCCTGTTTATCATCTCCCGGTATCCCTCCCTATGTTTATCATCTCCCGGTATCCCTCCCCTGTTTATCATCTCCGGTATCCCTCCTGTTTATCATCTCCGGTATCCCTCCCCTGTTTATCATCTCCGGTATCCATCCCCTTGTTTATCATCTCGGTATCCCTCCCCTTGTTTATCATCTCCCGGTATCCATCCCCTTGTTTATCATCTCCCGGTATCCCTCCCCCTGTTTATCATCTCCCGGTATCCCTCCCCCTGTTTATCATCTCCCGGTATCCATCCCCCTGTTTATCATCTCCCGGTATCCCTCCCCCTGTTTCTGAAGAAAGGAAAAAGGCAGCCAATCACACTAGGTGTCCTTGGTTATATCTATGCGTGTGCTAGTGAGAACATCAGCAGAGGAATGGTAACGGAGAGCGAGAAGGAAGGAAGGGCTAGGTACAGGCAGCTAGCTAATGAAGCGGGGGATAAGGGGGCTTCTTAAGGAATGATAAGGTGTGTAATGGAGTGGGTGTCCAAGCTGATCTGCCAGCCTGGTTGGATAATGCTCTGCATGGCATGGTCGGCCCCGTGCCTGATGTCCTTGTGGAAGGTTGGTGTAGGTTTGGGCATCAGTGCTTATTATGGGACTGATCAGATCAGTGTTGCTCCGCAGGCCCCCGCCAAGGCACAGGGTTGAGACTCTCTGAAGTCACTGGGTGCATCCCAAATGGCACCCTATTCTCTTTATAGCGCACTACTTTTGACCAGGGCCCTATGGGTAGTGCACTATAAAGGGAATAGGGTGCCATTTGGGACAAAGCCCCTGGCTCACCCTGGGCTCTGAGGCACAGAGCATCCTGAAGCCCAGCTCTTTCTTTTATATGTCCTGTGAAATCGGACTAAGTTGTCGGTCTGCCGATGACCTTTTGCCGGATGTTGAAATTGAAATCGGCCGTTTTTTTTGTATGCTGGCTTTGCATACACAAAGACCGTGTAGCGTTAGTTGTAGCGGTTATTTGACCTGGGCTACCGGATATCAACACCACTGCCACTTGCAACAGTACAACAGTGATTGCCATGTCAATTTGGCTTGTTTTGTGCTTACAATATAAGTCTAAAGGACTGCCCTTTTCATACAATGTGAAGCTTTTTCCCAAATGGCACCCTATTCCCTTTATAGTGCACTACCCATAGGGCCCTGGTCAAAAGTAGTGCACTATAAAGAGAATAGGGGGCCATTTGGGATGCACCCAGTGACACACTTACAATGGAGATTCCCTATTGACGATGAATTTTGATTCTGAGAACTGCTATACCGATTTCAAATTATTCATATGATAGTAATTTGACAGTGACTGAAACTCTTTCTGTTGTGTTTTGCCATGTGTCAATTTGAGTGAAACCCTGTCTCTCTCTCTCTCGCTGTCTTCTGCCAGGTGTTCTTTATAGCGTTAGTTGTAAAGTAGTGCTGAGCGATTTTAACTGAAATGTAGTTTTTTGGTTGTTCAACAACTAATTGACCGATGTCTGTTCAGTTACTTGAATTCTATTTAGTTTGTGTTTTTTTTATTTGTGAGCCCAATGTGCCGTTTCTCTAGAGCGAAATCGAATCATTCATGAGAGAAATTAAGTCAAGAACTATGTGGGTTACTGGTTTGAAGGGAAGCAAATATTCAACCTAGTTCAGCACAGAAACGGGATAATTAACTACAATGACAATAATCCATTGCGCCTGTTCTTTCCGGCTCGGACAGAGACGGACACACTTTTACGCCTGCTACGTTAGGTTACATACAGACCGCATGAAAGAGGAATGTGCACAACACAATGAGGAGAGAGATGGAGAAGGTTTGTGAAAGTATGCCTCATCTACTTTGAAGAACTAGTCAAATGATTTTGACAGCTCTGCAGCATACTTAGACAGGCTAGCCAAGCTAAATAGAATGACTAAAGACAGTACAGTATGGGGAGCACACAGATAACGTTAGATGGTCTGGCTGGCTGGCTGGCTGCTACTGACTGAGCAGAGATGACGTTAGATGGTTTGGCTGGCTGGCTGCTATTGACTGAGCAGAGATGACGTTAGATGGTCTGGATGGCTGCTACTGACTGAGCAGAGATGACGTTAGATGGTCTGGCTGGATGGCTGGCTGCTACTGACTGAGCAGAGATGACGTTAGATGGTCTGGATGGCTGGCTGCTACTGACTGAGCAGAGATGATGTTAGATGGTCTGGATGGCTGGCTGCTACTGACTGAGCAGAGATGACGTTAGATGGTCTGGATGGCTGCTACTGACTGAGCAGAGATGACGTTAATGGTCTGGCTGGATGGCTGGCTGCTACTGACTGAGCAGAGATGACGTTAGATGGTCTGGCTGGATGGCTGGCTGCTACTGACTGAGCAGAGATGACGTTAGATGGTCTGGATGGCTGGCTGCTACTGACTGAGCAGAGATGACATTAAATTGTTTGGCTGGCTGGCTGCTACTGACTGAGCAGAGATGACGTTAGATGGTTTGGATGGCTGGCTGCTACTGACTGAGCAGAGATGACGTTAGATGGTCTGGCTGGCTGCTACTGCCTGAGCAGAGATGACGTTAGATGGTCTGGATGGCTGGCTGCTACTGACTGAGCAGAGATGACGTTAGATGGTTTGGATGGCTGGCTGCTACTGACTGAGCAGAGATGACGTTAGATGGTTTGGATGGCTGGCTGCTACTGACTGAGCAGAGATGACGTTAGATGGTCTGGCTGGCTGGCTGGCTGCTACTGACTGAGCAGAGATGACGTTAGATGGTTTGGATGGCTGGCTGCTACTGACTGAGCAGAGATGACGTTAGATGGTCTGGCTGGATGGCTGGCTGCTACTGACTGAGCAGAGATGACGTTAGATGGTTTGGATGGCTGGCTGCTACTGACTGAGCAGAGATGACGTTAGATGGTCTGGCTGGCTGGCTGGCTGCTACTGACTGAGCAGAGATGACGTTAGATGGTTTGGATGGCTGGCTGCTACTGACTGAGCAGAGATGACGTTAGATGGTTTGGATGGCTGGCTGGCTGGCTGCTACTGACTGAGCAGAGATGACGTTAGATGGTCTGGCTGGCTGCTACTGACTGAGCAGAGATGACGTTAGATGGTCTGGCTGGCTGGCTGGCTGCTACTGACTGAGCAGAGATGACGTTAGATGGTCTGGATGGCTGGCTGGCTGCTACTGACTGAGCAGAGATGACGTTAGATGGTCTGGATGGCTGGCTGGCTGCTACTGACTGAGCAGAGATGACGTTAGATGGTCTGGATGGCTGGCTGGCTGCTACTGACTGAGCAGAGATGACGTTAGATGGTCTGGCTGGCTGGCTGCTACTGACTGAGCAGAGATGACGTTAGATGGTCTGGCTGGCTGGCTGCTACTGACTGAGCAGAGATGACGTTAGATGGTCTGGCTGGCTGGCTGCTACTGACTGAGCAGAGATGACGTTAGATGGGCTGGCTGGCTGGCTGCTACTGACTGAGCAGAGATGACGTTAGATGGGCTGGCTGGCTGGCTGCTACTGACTGAGCAGAGATGGCGTTAGATGGTCTGGCTGGCTGGCTGCTACTGACTGAGCAGAGATGACGTTAGATGGGCTGGCTGGCTGGCTGCTACTGACTGAGCAGAGATGACGTTAGATGGTCTGGATGGCTGGCTGGCTGCTACTGACTGAGCAGAGATGGCGTTAGATGGTCTGGCTGGCTGGCTGCTACTGACTGAGCAGAGATGACGTTAGATGGTCTGGATGGCTGGCTGCTACTGACTGAGCAGAGATGACGTTAGATGGTCTGGATGGCTGGCTGCTACTGACTGAGCAGAGATGACGTTAGATGGTCTGGCTGGCTGGCTGCTACTGACTGAGCAGAGATGACGTTAGATGGTCTGGCTGGCTGGCTGCTACTGACTGAGCAGAGATGACGTTAGATGGTCTGGCTGGCTGGCTGGCTGCTACTGACTGAGCAGAGATGACGTTAGATGGTCTGGCTGGCTGGCTGGCTGCTACTGACTGAGCAGAGATGACGTTAGATGGGCTGGCTGGCTGGCTGCTACTGACTGAGCAGAGATGACGTTAGATGGTCTGGCTGGCTGGCTGGCTGCTACTGACTGAGCAGAGATGACGTTAGATGGGCTGGCTGGCTGGCTGCTACTGACTGAGCAGAGATGACGTTAGATGGGCTGGCTGGCTGGCTGCTACTGACTGAGCAGAGATGACGTTAGATGGTCTGGATGGCTGGCTGGCTGCTACTGACTGAGCAGAGATGGCGTTAGATGGTCTGGCTGGCTGGCTGCTACTGACTGAGCAGAGATGGCGTTAGATGGTCTGGCTGGCTGGCTGGCTGCTACTGACTGAGCAGAGATGGCGTTAGATGGTCTGGATGGCTGGCTGCTACTGACTGAGCAGAGATGGCGTTAGATGGTCTGGCTGGCTGGCTGCTACTGACTGAGCAGAGATGACGTTAGATGGGCTGGCTGGCTGGCTGCTACTGACTGAGCAGAGATGACGTTAGATGGGCTGGCTGGCTGGCTGCTACTGACTGAGCAGAGATGACGTTAGATGGTCTGGCTGGCTGGCTGCTACTGACTGAGCAGAGATGACGTTAGATGGGCTGGCTGGCTGGCTGCTACTGACTGAGCAGAGATGACGTTAGATGGTCTGGATGGCTGGCTGGCTGCTACTGACTGAGCAGAGATGACGTTAGATGGTCTGGCTGGCTGGCTGCTACTGACTGAGCAGAGATGGCGTTAGATGGTCTGGATGGCTGGCTGCTACTGACTGAGCAGAGATGGCGTTAGATGGTCTGGATGGCTGGCTGCTACTGACTGAGCAGAGATGGCGTTAGATGGTCTGGCTGGCTGGCTGCTACTGACTGAGCAGAGATGGCGTTAGATGGTCTGGCTGGCTGGCTGCTACTGACTGAGCAGAGATGGCGTTAGATGGTCTGGCTGGCTGGCTGGCTGCTACTGACTGAGCAGAGATGGCGTTAGATGGTCTGGCTGGCTGGCTGGCTGCTACTGACTGAGCAGAGATGACGTTAGATGGGCTGGCTGGCTGGCTGCTACTGACTGAGCAGAGATGACGTTAGATGGTCTGGCTGGCTGGCTGGCTGCTACTGACTGAGCAGAGATGACGTTAGATGGGCTGGCTGGCTGGCTGCTACTGACTGAGCAGAGATGACGTTAGATGGGCTGGCTGGCTGGCTGCTACTGACTGAGCAGAGATGACGTTAGATGGTCTGGATGGCTGGCTGGCTGCTACTGACTGAGCAGAGATGACGTTAGATGGTCTGGCTGGCTGGCTGCTACTGACTGAGCAGAGATGACGTTAGATGGTCTGGCTGGCTGGCTGGCTGCTACTGACTGAGCAGAGATGACGTTAGATGGTCTGGATGGCTGGCTGCTACTGACTGAGCAGAGATGACGTTAGATGGTCTGGCTGGCTGGCTGCTACTGACTGAGCAGAGATGGCGTTAGATGGTCTGGCTGGCTGGCTGCTACTGACTGAGCAGAGATGACGTTAGATGGTCTGGCTGGCTGGCTGGCTGGCTGCTACTGACTGAGCAGAGATGACGTTAGATGGTCTGGCTGGCTGGCTGCTACTGACTGAGCAGAGATGACGTTAGATGGTCTGGCTGGCTGGCTGCTACTGACTGAGCAGAGATGACGTTAGATGGTCTGGCTGGCTGGCTGCTACTGACTGAGCAGAGATGACGTTAGATGGTTTGGATGGCTGGCTGCTACTGACTGAGCAGAGATGACGTTAGATGGTCTGGCTGGCTGGCTGCTACTGACTGAGCAGAGATGACGTTAGATGGTCTGGATGGCTGGCTGCTACTGACTGAGCAGAGATGACGTTAGATGGTCTGGCTGGATGGCTGGCTGCTACTGACTGAGCAGAGATGACGTTAGATGGTCTGGATGGCTGGCTGCTACTGACTGAGCAGAGATGACGTTAGATGGTCTGGATGGCTGGCTGCTACTGACTGAGCAGAGATGACGTTAGATGGTCTGGATGGCTGGCTGCTACTGACTGAGCAGAGATGACGTTAGATGGTCTGGATGGCTGCTACTGACTGAGCAGAGATGACGTTAGATGGTTTGGATGGCTGGCTGCTACTGACTGAGCAGAGATGCAATGATGAAAAATAATGATCTAATCAAATAAAGTAATATTCACAAATATTTTATTTCATAGTAATTTCCAATTGTTCTATTGATGAATATTTTCAATGTTTTGGCGTATGAATGTTCTCTATTTTTGGCTTTGGAATTTTCATTAAAAAGCTGTAAAATATTTTCTCATTTCCGGTATTCATTTATTTTTTTACGAACTAAAACAGAACAAATCTCCAAAAACACTAATCACTCAGCACTATTGTAAAGGCTCTTTCACCTGTGCTACTTTAAACCCCCTTTCGACAATACTTTGTTCGCCAAATGATGTCATTGCGTGAAACCTTGTCATGTTTTCTCAAATTCAAACTGCTATGCAGATGGTTGTTATCATAATCATTTGACTCAAACGCTCTCGTGTCCGTATGACTGAAAACTCTCTGTGTGTGTTTCCTGCCAGGTGTTCCGGACGGACTTCATCACGGCCATGAAGCTGCCAGACTCGGCCCAGCTGGGCCCTGATGATTTTTACGTGCTGTCTGACCCCTGGAGACAGGAGTGGGAGAAGGGGGTCCAGGTCCCCGCCAGCGTAGACGCCATCCCAGAACCTGTTGTCAGGTAGGGAGGATGTTTACTGTTTTAGGGCCCTATAAAATCACCTGATTCCATTGTGTTTTCTCCGTTTTTTTTTTTTTCTGGGTTCCATTTTGTTAGGTTTTCGATTTTCAAAATCAATAGAAAAACAATACTTAAACCACATCAGGAAACTACTTTTGAGCTCTAGGGAAAGTGAGATGAATTCCATTGCACACCTAGCAAGAGGCTGTTGTTAAGTGGTTGTTTTTGTAGCACACAGGTGATTGAGTTTGCAAAACAAAAATATCCACTGGATGCAAATAACCACGGTGTCATTCTGCCAGGTAAAGCGTAGGCTACTTTGTTGGTAACGTTTAACGGACAAGGTTTTTGGGAAAGCCTTTCCATCTACCAGAAGACTTTTCATTCGCCTCATTGCTGATGATAACACAAAGTGTCAGCTGCACGGGGAAGTCTGTTTGCCTATTCAGAATCACGAATCACGTTCTGTTCATATCTTATGATAGACTTGTGGCAAATTTGAAGAAATATTCAATTCATTTAGTTGATTCCCTGCTAAGTTCAATACATGTTTAAATGTTGAATTCCATTTTTTGTGATCCACGTTTTTAGGGCCCTACTGTTTTGAATGCTTTCACTGCTCTGATACAGTGCAACCATGAAAAACAAACCCACACTCAGAACTCTCACATGATAACACTGTTTGAATGCTTTCATGTATTCTGACACACCTCGGATAGGTGAAGTGTGTGTGTGTGTGTGGTTGTGAAGTCACACCAATGGGACTGGGTCACAGGGAAACCTCAACAAACCTCAACTGCTTTACTCTCCTTCTGATCGTGCAGGAAACACACAATGTGCAAAGATGGTTTGGATAGATAAGATGTGTGTCGAGGAGGCAGGGGAGCCTAGTGGTTAGAGCGTTGGGACAGGAACCGAAAGGATCGAATCCCCGAGCTGACAAGGTACAAATCTGTCCTTCTGCCCCTGAACAAGGCAGTTAACCCACTGTTCCCCGCTAGGCCGTCATTGTAAATAAGAAGTTGTGCTTAACGGACTTACCTAGTTAAATACATTTTTAGAAAAGGTACAAATTAGGAGAGGAATAGATGCACAAATTAGCATGTGCTTGCCTTGATTGATTGATTGATTGATTTTAGATGGTGGGGAGATGCAGGGATAGATGGTTGAAGGTAGATAATAAGTGAGTTAGAAGTTAGAAATAATGACATCTTCCAAAAATTGTGGAAAGGAAAAGCTGCCTGTCTGTCTCAGCTAGCCTTGTGTTCTCTCCCGGGCTCGCAGTCCTCCTCTTCCTGTCCACTGTGCAGCCTCGCTCTGTCTGTACGAGCTCACTGTGCCGTCGTGGTCGTTTCCGTTAAACGCTTAATGGTCGAAGAGAAAGACTGAGATGGCTCGGCCCCTGTGTTTGTGCTCCTTTTCAGAGAGAGAGAGAGAGAGACCCCACTCCCTTGGCCAAGTGGAAGTGATTAGCCATTGCATAACAGTCTCATTCGGCAGACAGAGGATGACGAATTGGCACAGTCTCTTTAGCCTCAGTCCCCATTGGAATGCAGGGGAAATCAATCATTACATGTACGAGATCTTTTCTCCTAATGAGAAAAGGCTTGACACAGCAGCAGCAAAGGCAGTTTTTTTCTTCTTCTGTTGACTGTGGTGGCGGCAAACTGGAAACCATCATACTTCGAAGACTTTGTCTTTTGGTTTGGCCTGAGGGGAAGAGGAGAGGAAAACCAAACAGTAGCTCAGAGAAAAAGCGAGCGAGTGCATGGCTTGGTGGCTCAGTGGGAAGATAAAATATGTTTGGGGTTCAGAGGTCTAGAGAGCCGAGGAGCAGGGCCTTGGCCTAGGAAACTAGCATTGGTTCCCCAGGGAACAACCTCCTCCCAGTCCAAGGCTACGTCCCAAATGGCACCCTATTCGGTATAGTGCACTAACTGTGGCCAGAGCCTTTGATCAGCTCAAGGCTGCATCCTCTCCCAGCCGACCAGGCTTGAAGTCACAGTACGTACACTATTTTATGTCCACTTCAACAACTGGAAACTACCCAAACCCCTTCCATGCAAGACTCCTCCTATGATGATGATTGACATTATAAAGAGACAGGTTTTCGTCCAAGGATGAGCATGGTTTAAGGAGGTTTTTAAAACCCACTGTTCTATATTACATCATTACCAAACGGACTGGTTCTGCCTGGCCTGGGTCACTGGGTTCAGGACTGACTGAGCTTGGCTTGCTGCTCTCTCTGGCCTGGCTCTGCTTGGTTTGGTAATGGTAACTCTGACCGCAGCCTGCCTGCTGTCTGTCTAATCCCAGTGCCTGGGCCTGCAGTTTCCAGAGCAGAGCTGGGTTCAATACTATTTGGAAAAAATTTCAAAGTAGTTTGTGTTTGCTTTAGTCAGCCTGGAGGGCCGGCGGGGGAATCCATATGCGTAAGGAAGCTCAATCAATCCCAGCTAAAGTATTAGAAACGGTTTTAAATACTATTTGAACCCATGTGCGGTCCCATGTTCTCCAGAGCTGCTGTGCAGACCAGGCTTTGTTAAAAGTCCAGTCATATTACTGTATGGCTGTTTAAGCTCTCTCACCAGGGTGGCTGGATGGAGGGGCGCCATCACTTCTAGGCCTATACTCTCCTGTTAACTATGTCACAGGGATGCCCTCTCCTTTCATCGTCTTATCTATGGCTTGGTGAACACTGGCCTCAATCCCACACCCACCCTTTGCCTCTACCCCGTGTGCACTGAAAAGAACGGATCGTTTTAAGCAAGGCGAAGGTAAATATGCTCAGGTTTGGGATTCTCTGGTCACTTTTTCTACGAGCCAGTAACCCATCAGTGGATTAGTAGACCTCGCTGTAGTGGTACACCACCTCTTGAAGACCTGGTTAGTAAAACGGCCGATGAAATCCACGTGAGCTGTGCTTGGAATCGTAAGCACATGGGTCACTGAAAGTAGGCTATACAGTCATTTTGTATTACATCGCAAAGCACAACATTCTCCAAAGGATGTGTGTGTGTGTGTGTGTGTGTGTGTGTGTGTGTGTACAGTAGGGATCCCTTGGGTGTGTTAGTTCTCCCTTGGGTGATGCAGCTGGATCTCTTCACAAGGAAAAGCAGTCCTCCCACCAAAAGCAGTGTGCATGCCACAGCTATGAATCCACCCTACACACACACTCTCCACACCAGTACTTGTGGTTGGACCCGTGTGACTGATCAAAGCTGTGTACTATGCATCGTGGGCTGAGTAACATCTGGGGCATTAAAGGGTTCCCTATGAACCCCCATCTGCCTGCCCTCTCTCCCCTGTGCCTGCGCGCGCGTTTCTATGTGAGCTCATTGTGCGTCTGTCCACATGTATGTATCACGTGTTGTGCCACCTCAGCCCTAAAGACCGCTTCAGGGGGGAAAGCTCTAGTTGTCGATCATCCCATAAGAAACGACCGACAGCTCTGTTGTGATCAGCTCCGCTGCCTGCCCTGTGTTGCATGTCTCTGTGGTGTTTTTCTCTGTGGTTTTGGTGAGGGGGGCCCTCCTGCCAATAGCTGTGGCCACTGCGGGCTGTGCAAGTGGCAGCAGGACCTTCAGAGGTTGCATCCCAAATATCAACCTATTCCCTGTATAGTGCACTGCTTTTGACCAGACCCCTATGGGCCCTATAAAGGGAATTAGTGTACTCTTTGGGACACAACCTCTCGCTCTGTTTCGCCTGGGTGACTCATCCTCACTTACTCACTTCCCACTCCTTCTCACAAATGACGCTATTTCCTGCTCATCAGGGACCAGGAGACTGTTGATAGGCAGCTTTTTCCTTTAGTTGAATATCTCTGGTAGGGAGACGGAGACTAGGGGAGACACTGGCTCAGAAGTACACGCTACACACATGCTAGCTAGCAAGCCAAGGAATCCACAGCGGGTGTTAGCAAAAAGGACAAAGCCTGTACGACCGTCTCACCTAGGGATGCACCGAGATTACAATTTTGGCCGATATCGATATCCCAATATTTTCCTAGCCCCCCCAAACCAAAAAAACGATACTTTAAAAATGTTTCGGCCTTTTAAGCATTCTAGTCCAGTTAAATAGTTAACGTACACACATGGACCCAGTGGTCTAAGGCACTGCATCTCAGTGCAAGAGGCGTCACTACAGTCCCTGGTTCGAATCCAGGCTGTATCACATCCGGCCGTGATTGGGAGTCCCATATGGCGGGGGCACAATTGGCCCAGCGTCGTCTGGTTTTGGTCGGGGGTAGGCCGTCATTGTAAATAAGAATTTGTTCTTAACTGACTTGGCTAGTTAAATAAAGGTTACACACACACACACACTGACCAAAAAGTTATTTTGTTGGCATTTACGTATGTCCCCATTACCAGTAAAACATAATAAAAACCTATTTCTTTCACTTACTTGCTGTGCTGTTTCGTTGTTCATTTGTTCAGTCGTTTCATTCTCAACCAGGATTTCATCACACATGTCAAGCAGTGAAGTTTCAGCTCTGTCTGTCCGTGGGCTCTCTTCCTCGGTGCGCACGGTCACTGTGTCCGTTTCCATCTTGTCCAGCTGTGTCTGTAACATTTCACGTAAACCCTGTTTCTTGTCTGCATCGAAGTAGCGGTCCTTGTACCTAGCATCGAGCATAGTGGAGACACAGTAAAGAGGCTCAGAGAGAATGCCATCGAATCGCTTGTTCACAGCCTCAAGTACTTTTGTACGTTTTAACCCCACGGTCTGTGTGGGCAGTTTTGTTGAGCAGGCTTTTCAATGCCATGACAGAGGGTATCACGTCTGCTGCAGACACAGTTGATGAGCTTATTTCTCCAGTCAGTTGTTTGAATGGACCTAGGAGTGTGTTCATGTTTCCAAGTTTCAAGCATGTTCTCAAATGCCATTGAAATGGTATGACAACCAGCACAGTCTTGAGCAATACGGCTTTCCTCGGTACGAAATCCTCATCGACCCACTGTGCTGTCCGACTCAGCATGCTCATGGGCTGATATCGCTGGTCCAAATGTCAGTGGTGAAGCTAATAGCAGTGACGCCCACAGCAGTACAGAATATACAATCAGCATTCAGGGCTCGACCCACCCAGTTTATAAAACAATATACAGTGCATTTGGAAAGTATTCAGACCCCTCCCCTTTTTCGACATTTTGTTACGTTACAGCCTTACTCTAAAATGTATAAAATAATTTTTTCCCACTCAAATCTACACACACTACCCCATAATGACATCACAATACCCCATAATGACATCACAATATTTACCCCCCACTTTTACCAGTGACCACACTTACTCATCCAAGGGTTTTTCTTTATTTTTACTATTTTCTACATTGTAGAATAATGGTGAAGACTTCAAGACAATGGAATAACACATCATGTAGTAACCAAAAAAAGTGTTAACTTCTTTGGGAGCAGCTCCCGAGGTGACTGTTTTGGAGAGCCTGGCGTGCCCAAAGTAAAATGCCTCCCATTCAGGCCCAGAAAATAGGATATGCACATATTTAGTACCATTGGATAGGAAACACTCTGACTTTTCTAAAGGTGTTAACATCTTGTCTGTGAGTATAACAGAATGGATATGGCAGGCGAAACCCCGAGGAATTTCTGTCCTGGAAAAAGTGGTTTTGACACATTGCCTCATTTAGAACCCCTCCCTTATGAAAATTCCCATATAAGGGCATATGAATGCAGTACCTATCACTTCCTCTGGATGTCAACAGTCTCGAGAAAGTGTTCTGATTCTTTTTAGATGCTTTTAGAGCATAGAAGAAGACGAATAAGGAAGTGGCCACACAGATGTCAATAGAAGTAAATGCGCGTTCTTTGTTTTTTTTCCTTTCTTATCGCCCAGTTTATATTCCGGTTGAAATATTATACTATTTATACACAAGTGTTCCTAAGGATACATTTAAAATTATGTTTGATTGTTCTTGGACAAGTTTATAGGTATAAGTTGAACGAGTTCTCTTCACGTTTCAATGGAGGAGTCAACGCTATATTTTCTCATTATAACGCGCCAACCAAACGGAGATTTATGGACATAATACATTACTTTTTCTAACAAAAGAACCATGGATTGTCTTCGTTGGACACTTGGGAAGCCCTCAGCAGAAGTTCTTCAAAAGGTAATTGATTTGTTTTCGCTGTGAAATGTGTTTTCTGTGAACCGTGAAGGCTTATGAATTTATGGTAATGGAAAAATATGTGGGGTGCTATCCTCAAGCAATCAAATGTGGTGTTTTCACCGTAAAGCCTTTTTGAAATCTGACAACGCTGTGATATTGCCAAGAAGCAGAGCTTTTGATGACTATGAAACACTTGTATATTGATGCATGCGCCCCACCGCTCCCTAAGAAGTTAAATAAATCAAAATATATTCTATATTTGAGATTCTTCAAAGTAGCCACCCTTTGCCTCTGACAGCTTTGCACACTCTGCATTATTTTTGGGAACTCCTTCAAGACTGTTGGAAAAGCATTCCAGGTGAAGCTGGTTGAGAGAATGCCGAGAGTGTGCAAAGCTGTCATCAAGGCACAGGGTTATTACGTTTGTAGAAATACAAAACGTTCAATCATTCAATGGTATGTCGTCACTATACTTTGCGTTTCGACATTAAGTCAAGTGCAGTTCTAGGACATAATTTTCCTCTCGCACAAAGGCTTGAAAATGCTCCAATTTAGTCCTGTTTTAATGAAATCCCTAAGTTGGTCATTACTATGTGGCAGTGTCGTCTCTCCATCTCCTTTTCAGAAAGCTCCATCAGAGTATTTCCCCCCCCCAGTTTTAGTCTAGCTGGGCTAACTAGCTATCTTTAGCTTGGCTTGTTTACTTCTAGTGGGGGGCATAGAAAATTGACATGGAAGCGCGGGGGGTGTTTTGCACGTGCACATATCGTGCGTATGAGAAACAATCCAAAAGTTTGCTCAAATTCTGAGCGAAATATTGAATTTTACACCAATAGCTCTTTGTTGTGCAGTCTCATCCACTAAACTTCTTCTGTGTGAGATTTTAAAATAATCGGTTCAAGAACATTCATCTAGTGTAATAGAAGAAATGATTGGTACCATCATGATTTCCAACCTACACTGTGAAATGTATAAATAATGTATTCAGTAGACAAAAATACAATAATTTGTGTGTTATTAGTTTAAGCACACTGAGTTTGTCTATTGTTGTGACTTAGATGAAGATTTTATGAATTTATGCAGAAATCCAGGTCATTCCAAAGGGTTCACATACTTTTTCTTGACACTGTAGGTGGCCCGCCCAATGCTTTTCTATGCAGAAAAAATCACTCACTCACTACACTTCCTCATCCAGCAAAACATAGCTGGCAACGGGAAGCCATTCTCTTTTAATGACCTCATCAGGGATGCCAAAGCACCCTGGCCAGTCACTCTCGCCTCCCCGCTTGTAGGAGAGTAAATGCTGTTTACGAGGGTTGTGTTACCCTGCAGACCCCAACGTCTCAGCTCTCTCTTTAAAGAACCAGCCACCCAGCACTACCACGCACAGCTTTGCAGTGTTTCGTTTAGTCTCTCCTTCTCTCTTTATTCTCTCCTCAGATTCTCCTCACCTCCTTCACTCAAGGTTTGGTGTTGTTTTTTTCTCTTTTCTCTATGAGGTGGCGTAGTCGTGCTTCTTCCCGCTGGTGGCTCCGGTGTTTTGTTTTGCTGCAATGTCCATTACTTTGTTTTGGATGACCTTGTTCTAAGCGACCGACCGACCTCCTCTCACTGTGTTTTTGGATAGAGGGAGAAAGATTAGAGAGCGAGGGATGACCGAGGAAAGGCATGACTGTAGTGGTTAAAAGTACACCTTCCTCTCAGAGAAATTAAGTTTAGACCGACTAAACGCGTGCCACACAGGGCCTAGCAGCCTTCCTTGAGTTGTTGCAGCTCTATTGTCTGAAATCAATTCCTCTTCCTTGTCTCCCTTCACCTTGCGCCACTTCCAGTTGAACGCTACCTTTTTTGAGTTTGGATCCCGCGACGCGGTTGGCATCAGTTGCTGGGACCGCTACGATCTGTCCAGTGATCCTGCCGACCAAGGCCGATCTGAGGAGCTGCTTGGCGTAGCCTATCAAGCTAGCAGGATTTTCTTGAGGGCTTGAACACAGCCCACGACGCGTGGCTGGGACCCCGGATTGTCCTGGGCTTGTGGCTGTCTAGATCTCTTCTGTTTGTTGTTTCCAGTCTACCCTGCGACGTGCCCTGTCTGGAACTATGAGGTGTAACAGCGTAACCTACGTTGCTACCATGACAAAGATCAAAGCCGACGGGAATACCGTCTCTACCACAGGTGAGGGATCTTTTAAACTAACAAAGAGTTCTACAAGCAGTTGTTAACATCAAGAAAATAGATTCAAGTGTTGTCCAAGTACAGGTGGAGTCAACTAATAAAAGAAAGGACGACTTGACCAGAGAGGTCCAGGACCTGAAGAACAGTTTGCAGTTCTCCCAGGGTCAGCTTGATGAGTTTAATTGCGTACATCCGCTACGACAGGCTCATTGTAAATTCACTCTGGCTTTCCACTCCGATTTCAGTGCACTCTCGTCTGAGTGTGCCAGAGCGCAGAATAACTGACGAATTTACGAACGCTCAACACGCTTTGAATATGGCCGGCTTCAGTAGACGTTGGGAAAAAAGCGTACATTGTTGCCAGCAGCACAGTTGCAGTCACCAACGCTCTGGATAACATGAAGACTAATCAGCTCTGCTAGGGAGAGTAAAATGGTCAGAGTGAACTGTCCTCTCATTTGTGTCTGGATGTAGCTAGCAAGCTAGCCAACGTTAGCCAGTTAGTTTGGGTGCTTAACTGCTGTTGTTAGGTCAGAACGCTCTGATCAACCCTTGAAGGGATGGGTGGGGCTAAATCATAAGAAGGTGGAGACAAAGAAGAGCTCTCCAGTAGGTACCAAAAAGTTCAAGGGCCATTTTCTCAAAAGTGAGGTTACAGGTTTCTCAACTTTCAAAGCGGAATAACTTTCCCATTGTTCTTCAACTGTAGTGTATGATATACTGTTTTGTAGCTCTGTGTTTCTGCTTTTATCCAATGTATAAAAAGAAAAAACACTTTCAAATTTTGCTACATAAGACCGTATCAAGGCGGTCGGTCACAAATTACTTGGTGTTACCTTCGATTGTGAACTGTCATGGTCAAAACGTATAGATTAAATGGTTTTAAAGATGTCTGTCCGTAATAAAGAAATGCTCTTCTTTTTTGACACAACACTCCACAAAGCAAGGCCTGCTGCTGTTTTATATTCTCCTGATTATTGTCCAATATACAAGTGTTGCATAGTCATCAAAAGCTCTGATTCTTGGCCATATCACAGCGTTGTCAGATTTCAAAAAGGCTTTACGGCGAAAGCACAACATTTGATTGTTTGAGGATAGCATCTCCAATATTTATGCTTTAGCATAAATTCATATCCAGCGCGGGTGACACAAAACCCATATAAGAGCTAAAAAATATCACTTACCTTTCGAAGAACTTCTGCTGAGGGCTTCCCAAGTGTCCAACGAAGACATCCAATGGTTCTTTTGTTAGAAAGTCATTTATTATATCCATAAATCTCGTTTTGGTTGGTGTGTTATGTTCATAAAATCCACCGTCAAGTCACCCGTTGTACAGTGAAGAGAACGCGTTCAAATATACCTATCAACTTTTCCTAAACAAATCAAAGATCATTTATAATGCATCCTTAGCTATCCTTTTATAATTATTAGCGATAATATTTCACTCGGATGATACCATAAACGATATAAAAGGAAAATAAAGTGGGGCGCGCTCACGGTCTCGCGCCCGCGAAACGTTGTTGACATCGGAGGTCCTTTGACTATTTCCTCTTCCTATCTGTTCTGCTCAGTGCTAAAGCCTCCACACACTGTATAAACACTGTTGACATCTAGTGGAAGCCATAGGTACTGCAATCTAGGAGCTGGATCCCATGTAATTCAATAGAAAGACTATCAAACAGGTAAAGTCACAACAACAAAAAGATTCTGGACAGAAATTCCTGGTTTTCACCTGCTATATCAGTTCTGTTATACTCAGACATTATTTTAACACTTTTAGAAACTTCAGAGTGTTTCCTATCCAATAGTACTAATTATGTGCATATCCTATTTTCTGGGCCTGAGTGGCAGGCATTTTACTTTGGGCACGCCAGACTCTCCAAAACCGTCACCTCCGCTGCCGCTCCCTAAGAAGTCAAGCTGCAGCTGCCCAGAATAGTGCGGCACGTCTTGCTCTTCATTTGTAATCAGAGGGCTGATATTAATACTATGCATGCCAGTCTCTCTTGGCGTCACTTCTTGTTTTCATAAGAAACAATGTGTTGGAAATTATAAATAGTTTGCATAGTCACCTTACATACAGATCTACCGCACCAGACATGCCACCAGGGGTCTTTTCAGTCCCCAGGTCCAGAACAAAGTCAAGGAAATGTACAGTATTATACGGAGCCATGAGTGCATGGAACTCATCTTTTATATAGCGCAAGTGAGCAGCAAACCTGGTTTCAAAAACAAACAAAGCAACACCTCGTGGCACAACGTCTCTCCCCCATGTGACCTACTTGTTGTGTGTGTACTGACATTTATGCAGTGGCGTCCCGTCATTCAGAGCCCCACGTAGCTAATATATATAAAGCCTCCAAACAAACATGGTCTCTTTCTTGAGTAAGACAGCTCCAAAATGCAGGTGTTTCAGCCTAGCTCAGTGCTTTCTGTGGTGGTGGGGCAGCCTGCGGAAAATACGGAGCGTAGGGGTTGGGTAATGTTCTCTAGTTGCGACGTGATCGGCTTAGTGTTCTGTTACTCATGGGGACATTACGTCACTGTCAAATCTAAAGGTAGAGCTCAAAAATTCAACCCCCTTGGGTGCTGCCAGAGTTACATTAGAAGTGCCCATCCAAGAAGGCTCAAGGTTATTGGCCACAGATAAAATGACGCCAAATCACGTTATATCTACCGTAGCTTTGATTGGACTGATCATGTCAACATCATACTTTCAAAATCTTAGCTAGCATGCTAGCTAGCAGTCATCATCACGAATCAAGTTGACAATCTACTGGCAAATCCTTTTTAATCCTTGTCATTTGAAGAGAAATAATGAAGAGAAATTATAGATAAAACGTGTCGGTGCTCATTGGACATAAACATTACCCAACAAGTTGGAAATCGCAAATGAGTGGTTTGGATGCAATCAGTGGCTAACTGCAAGCATTGCAGAGCAATCGCTAGCGTGCTATTCAGTGAAGTGGGTGTGTCTTCCCAATACTGGGGACCACAAAAGGGTCTCTTTTCCGCCAATCTTAAAATGATAAACATTCAACATTGGCCATGCTGTCAATCCACCATGATTTCTCCCACGCTCTAAACAACTTAACTCGGAACTTGGAAATCTGACTTCACTGAGTTCAACTGTGAACCTTGGAAAAAAGACGAGCTCTGTCTGGCAAAATACATTTTGAATGGTCATCCAACTCTGAATTGTAAGTCGGGAACTCGGGCCTCTTTCTTGAGCTAGGACCTGAAGATCACTGATGTCGTGATTAGACGTTGTTTTTTTCCCGAGTTCCTAGTTGTCTTGAAAGCACCATAAACCCAGAGAATGCCAGACTTTGACAGAATTTACCCACGAAGGACTGCCGCGCCACCTTCCTGTTCAAGTGAGCACAGCACAACAAGGTGAGTCCAAAAATGTCTTATATGCTACTGCATAAATTATGTAATATGCCGGGGAGATATGTATACTGTAGCTAAGAAAGTAATAGTGTTTGTTGTGTAGTAAGCTGTTAGTAGCCCATGTGCCTCACGCTAATAATTTGGTCTATTTTCCCCTCTTAATTTCGCCTACTTTTCCGACTTGGTGGTGCAAGTGTAGCCTATACCCTGTTATAGAGAAAGGTAATCATTGAATATTGTAAGAGCTTTCATTGTCTGCTTATATGCCCCCTTTATTTATCCTATGGTTCTGACTTGGTGTACAGGGAGAACACTAAGAATGGCCCATGTTCTGAGTTCTGTCGCTGTACATTTCAAAAGTGCTGAACAAATTGTTATATTGACTATGTCCGTCCTACCTCGCTCATTGTTGTCCCCTTATGCCATAGTTTGTACATCTCAATTGTCAGTAGAAACCACATTTTGTTTAAGCAAGTCAACCATCTCAGCTGTGTTTTTTAAAAAAGGCAGTAAATGAGGCTGAATGAACTGTTTCGCTGCCAGACAAGCCTCTGCTGATAGCCAGGTGTAGCGGTGGTAAGGTGTTGGGACTGCTTTATGTAGGCCCTAACAGTGTGTGGGCACCGTTATAGTGCGGTTTAATGTATTGTTTAGCGTTGTGTAGAGGCTTTGCTGGCATGTATCCCCCAAAAAGTTGTTTTGTTTGCTCCACCAAGATTTATATGCTAAAATCGCCACTGCATGTATGTGTAACTGATAGATATATACACACACTACACTACACGTTAATGTTTTTTAAATTTCTGTAAATTGTAACGTCTTTTGTTTGTAATGCAGTTTTCGTTATGTCGGACCCCAGTAAGACTGGCACCATTGGCATCGGCTAATGGGGATCCTAATAAATCAAAACCTGCATTGATGACTATTCTGCTTCATTGATGACTATTCTGCTTCATTGATGACTATTCTGCTTCATTGATGACTATTCTGCTTCATTGATGACTATTCTGCTTCATTGATGACTATTCTGATTCATTGATGACTATTCTGATTCATTGATGACTATTCTGCTTCATTGACTATTCTGCTTCATTGATGACTATTCTGCTTCATTGATGACTATTCAGCTTATTCAATGTATTAAAAAAAAAATATTTGACGCTCATCTGTTATTCAGGAGCTTTATTTTTTAGTTTTTTAAACTATTGACAACGTCAGTTTAACTTTTGAATTCCATTTTGTTCTTTTTTTTTTTTTTGTGAGATCAATACGCTGTTTCTCTAGAAATCAAGCGTGAACTGAGCGACAAGGTTTAGCGTTGAAAACACTGTAATTAACTACAGTGACCATAACCCGTTGTGCGCCTACTTGTCTGTGTGGGGCAGACACGGACAAGGAGAGAGACAGAAGAAGCGCGATTGGAGAGGGATAGAGAAGCCGTTGCTTCGCAAGTTACAGTATCTCTACCTAAAAAAACATGATCTTAGTGATTGATAGTTGGTATTCAGCAGTCGTAAAAGGATGCTTTTACTTTGAACTGCTAAAATAGTGATTCTGTCACAGGAAGCAGCTCTATCGAGATGACAACTTGGAATTAAATGGTTAAGTCATCGAATAAAACAAATGTAGTGTACAAAACTGAGATATTTTAAAGTAATGCGAATAAATTGTTTAAGATGGCTATGCAGAAATCTATGTGCCGTTTCCTGGTTTCTAAAATTAAGTTTAAGTGTCAAAAAGCACTAATCGCTCAGCACTATTGTTACAATACCGTAGCCTAGATCCTCAAAATAGAAAAGTGCTTCTGTACTGAGTAAGGTCTTTGGTTAATCTCAAAGTGTTAAAGTTACTGAACCCCCAAAACAACACATTTTCTACCGGTGTGGTGGTCTGGCTGGATGCTGGTGGGCTGGCTGCCTGGAAGTGTCTCAGACAAGGAGAGGAATGCAGGAAGAGGGGGCAGAGACTGTTGGTGGGACCCCCCTCCACCCCAACCCTTTATACTACAGACCAGTCCAGGTGTCGGTTAGCGCTTTACTGTATTGCAGAGTGGCGTGCCACAGCTGTATGGGAAGAGGCTAGGGTGGGGGAACCAAAAACACATACCAAGCAACGTGACGACGCTGCATGTGGGTTAGTTACTGTGCCCCATTATAAGTGGGGTATTGAGAACGTCTGACTGTGACTGAACCCCAGGCAGCTCATGAGACGAGAGGCTAATAGAGAAAGCAGTGAGGAGAGGGGCAGACCTGGGTTCAAATACAATTTAAAATCTTTCAAATGCTTGATAGTTTGCTCTAGCCTGCCTGGAGTGCCAGATGGGCAGGGGTTGCAGTTTTGGGACTATTCTATTAGTCCATTAAGCCAGGCAAGCTCAATCAAGCACCGAGATAAAGTATTGTAAATGATTTCCAGCAGTATTTGAGCCCAGGTGTAGAAAGGAGTCATGCTGATACAGTGTGCTCTACTGTATCATTATGCTGATGAACTAAACAAACCGGATTCATAGAAATGGATGATAAGGCAGTTGGAAACGTGGGGGATCGGATGACACAGGTAGGTCTCTTGACCACCTGCTCTGCCATGCTGCTTCTGACCGCTGTGTTATGGGCAGTGTTGGGGGTTTGGTTGTTACAAATTGGGATTAAAATGTTACAAAAAATGTTCACACAAAATACTCAAAAAAATTTATGTTTAAAAACAAAACTTCAGATTTATGAAAAATAAGACCCTAATATCTTGATGAGATAAGTATTCAACCCTCAGTCAATACATGGTAGAATCACCTTTGGCAGCGTTTACAGCTGTGCGTTTTTTGGGGTAAGTCACTAAGAGCTTTGCACACCTGGATTGTACAACATTTGCCCACTTTTTAAAATTATTTTTAAAACTCTTCAAGCTCGTTGCTAAATTGTCATTTTCAAGTCTTGCCATATATTTTCAAGCTGATTTTAAGTCAGAACCGTAATTGGGCTACCCAGGAACATTTAATGTCATCTTGGTAAGTTACTCCAGTGTATATTTGATCTTATGTTTTAGGTTATTGACCTGCTGAAATGTGAATTTGTCTCCCAGTGTCTGTTTAAAAGCAGACTGAACCATGTTTTCATCTAGGAGATTTCCTTAGCTCTATTCCGTTTCTTTTTATCCTAAAAAAACTCCCTAGTCCTTGCCGATGACAAGCATATCCATAACACGATGCAGCCACCACCATGCTTGGAAATACTATGTGAGGAGCGGTACTCAGTGTTGTTGGATTTGCTCCAAACATAATGCTTTGTTTTCAGGACAAACAGTAAATTTCTTTGCCACATTTTTTGCTTGCTTTATTGCAAACAGGATGCATGTTTCGGAATATATTTTATTCTGTACAGACTTCCTTTTCACTCTGTCATGTAGGCTTGTATTGTGGAGTAACTACGATGTTGTTGATCCATCCTCCGTTATCTCCTATCACAGCCATTAAACTCTGTAACTGTTTTAAAATCACCGTTTGCCTCATGGTGAAATCCCTGAGTGGTTTCCTTCCTCTCCGGCATCTGAGTTAGGAAGGACACTTGTGTCTTTGTAGTGACTGGGTGTATTAATACACCAATCAAATTGAAATTAATAACTTCACCATGCTCTAAGGGATATTCAGTGTCTGATTTTTATTTTTACCCATCTACCAATAGGTTCCCTTCTTTGCAAGGCATTGGAAAACCTTGGTCTTTGTGGTTGAATCTTTGCATGAAACTCACTACTTGACTGAGGGACCTTACAAATATCTGTATGTGTTTGGTACAGAGATTGGGTAAACATTCAAACATCATCACCCTTGGTTCTCTCCAGACCTGACTGCCCTTGACCAGCACAAAAACATCCTGTGGCGTTCTGCATTAGCATCGAACAGCCCCCGTGATATGCAACTTTTCAGGGAAGTCAGGAACCAATATACACTGGCAGTTAGGAAAGCCAAGGCTAGCTTTTTCAAGCAGAAATTTGCTTCCTGTAATACAAACTTAAAAAAGTTCTGGGACACTGTAAAGTCCATGGAGAATAAGAGCACCTCCTCCCAGCTGCCCACTGCACTGAGGATAGGAAACACTGTCACCACCGATAAATCCACAATAATTGAGAATTTCAATAAGCAATTTTCTATGGCTGGCCATGCTTTCCACCTGGCTACCCCTACCCCGGTCAACAGCCCTCCACCCCTCTCAGCAACTCGCCCAAGGATCCCCCATTTCTCCTTCTCCCAAATCCATATAGCTGATGTTCTGAAAGAGCTGCAAAATCTGGACCCCTACAAATCAGCCGGGCTAGACAATCTGGACCCTCTCTTTCTAAAATTATCTGCCGAAATTGTTGCAACCCCTATTACTAGCCTGTTCAACCTCTCTTTCGTGTCGTCTGAGATTCCCAAAGACTGGAAAGCAGCTGCGGTCACCCCCCTCTTCAAAGGGGGAGACACTCTTGACCCAAACTGCTACAGACCAATATCTATCCTATCCTGCCTTTCTAAGGTCTTTGAAAGCCAAGTCAACAAGCAGGTTACCGACCATTTCGAATCCCATCGTACCTTCTCCGCTATGCAGTCTGGTTTCAGAGCTGGTCATGGGTGCACCTCAGCCACGCTCAAGGTCCTAAACGACATCATAACTGCCATCGATAAGAGACATTACTGTGCAGCTGTTTTCATTGATCTGGCCAAGGCTTTCGACTCTGTAAATCACCACACCCTTATCGGCAGACTCGACAGCCTTGGTTTCTCAAATGACTGCCTCGCCTGGTTCACCAACTACTTTTCCAATAGAGTTCAGTGTGTCAAATCGGAGGGCCTGTTGTCCGGGCCTCTGGCAGTCTCTATGGGGGGTGCCACAGGGTTCAATTCTCGGGCCGACTCTTCTCTGTATACATCAGTGATGTCGCTCTTGCTGCTGGTGAGTCTCTCATCCACCTTTTACGCAGACGACACCATTCTGTATACTTCTGGCCCTTCTGTGTTAACTACCCTCCAGACGAGCTTCAATGCCATACAACTCTCCTTCCGTGGCCTCCAACTGCTCTTAAACGCAAGTGAAACTAAATGCATGCTCTTCAACCGATCACTGCCCGCACCGCCCGCCCGTCCAGCATCCCTACTCTGGACGGCTCTGTCTTAGATTATGTGGACAACTACAAATACCTAGGTGTCTGGTTAGACTGTAAACTCTCCTTCCAGACTCACATCAAACATCTCCTATCCAAAATTAAATCTAGAATTCCTATTTCGCCACAAAGCATCCCTCACTCATGCTGCCAAACATACCCTTGTAAAACTGACCATCCTACCGATCCTTGACTTCGGTGATGTCATTTACAAAATAGCCTCCAATACTATACTCAGACTGGATCCAATTTGTTATCACCGTGCCATCCGTTTTGTCTCCAAGGCCCCATATACCACCCACCACTGCGACCTGTACGCTCTCGTTGGCTGGCCCTCGCTTTACACTCCGCCATACCCACTGGCTCCAGGTCATCTACAAGTCCCTGCTAGGTAAAGCCCCGCCTTATCTCAGCTCGCTGGTCACCATAGCAGCACCCACCCGTAGCACGCGCTCCAGTAGGTATATCTCACTGGTCACCCCCAAAGCCAATTCCTCCTTTGGCTGACTTTCCTTCCAGTTTTCTGCTGCCAATGACTGGAATGAACTTCACAGACCCCTGCACCTGTTTATAGCCCAACCAACTACCTCATCCCCTACCATATTTATTTATTTATTTATCTTGTTCCTTTGTTCCTTTTCTACATTGCACATTCATCTACTGCACATCTACCATTCCAGTGTTTATATGTTATATTGTAATTACTTTGCCACCATGGCCTATTTATTGCCTTACCTTCCTTATCTTATCTCATTTGCACTCTTTGTATATAGATTTGTTTTTCTATTGTGTTATTGACTGTATGTTTGTTTATTCCATGTGTAACTCTGTTGTTGTATGTGTCGAACTGCTTTGCTTTATCTTGGCCAGGTCGCAGTTGTAATTGAGAACTTGTTCTCAACTTGCCTACCTGGTTAACTTCTCAGGGATTGCTGGAGCGCTAGCGGGCTGCTCCCGACACTACCAGGTGAAATGTAAAGCGCCAAATTCAAAATCCCAAAGTTGAATTATTAAACATCCACCAATATACAAGTGTTCCATACTCATCAAAAGCTCTGTTTCTTGGCAATATCACAGCGTTGTCAGATTTCAAAAGGCTTTACGGTAAAGCAGCACATTTGATTGTTTGAGGGTAGCACCTCACATATTTTTCCCATAGCCATGAATCGATTAGCCATCATGGCACACACATAACACATTTCACAGCGAAAACAAATCAATTACCTGTTGAAGAACTTCTGCTGAGGTCAGCCTCCACTCCTCCATTGAAACGTGACGCGAACTCGTTCATCTTATACCTATAAACTTGTCCAAGAACAATCAAACATAGTTTTAAATGTATCCTTAGGAACACTTTTACGTATATTTACTATTATAAATCAACCGGAATATAAACTGATCGATAAAGACGGTAAAAAAGACACTGCGCGCCTTGTCGGGAGCGCGCACTGGGTACTGTTGATATAAAAAGTACACTTCCTGGTTTGCTCTTATTCTCTGGTCTAAAGCATCCAAATTGAAAATGTACACTGTCTCCAGACTGTTGACATCTAAAGGAAGCGATGGGTACTGCATTCATATGCCCTTATATGGTCATTTTCATGAGGGAGGGGCGCCCAAATGAGCAATGTGTCAAAATCACTTTTTCCAGGACAGAAATTCCTCGGGGTTTCGCCTGCTATATGCGTTCTGTTTTATTCACAGACAAATGGTTAACAGTTTTGGAAAATTCAGAGTGTTTCCTATCCAATGGTACCAAATATGTGCATATCCTATTTTCTGGGCCTGAATGGGAGGCATTTTACTTTGGGCACGCCAGGCTCTCCAAAACCGACCCCTTAGCTGCCACTCCCTAACAAGTTAAATAAAGGTGAAATAAAATAAATAAAAAATCATTTTAACCACTTATTTCACACACAGTGAGTCCATGCAACTTATTATGCGACTTGTTAAGCACATTTTTTAATCCTGAACATATTTAGGTTTGGTAAAACAAAGGTGTTGAATCCTTACTGACTCGAGACATTTCAGCTTTTAATCTCTCATTCATTTGTAAAAATTTCTGAAAACAAAACTCTCGCTTTGACATTGTGGAGTATTGTGTGTAGATCCGTGGCACAGAATCGACATGTAATCCATTTTAAAAGTCAGGCTCTTAACACACGTGGGAAAAGTCAAGGGGGGTGGGGATACTTTCTGCCTGCCCCCTCTCTCCTTCGCGCTGGCTCGCTTGAAGTGCATTCATTACACTGATTCTGAATTTGTCCAGTAGAAACTCACGTTTTAGTTTTGCAACTGTTTGGACTAATGATTATACCCCCCGCTCTTTCTCTTCGCTAGTGATGCAAGTGTGTGTTCAGTCTTGGGTCTGTAGAATATCCCAGCCTGTTCATTGACGAAAGGCCCTGCTTAACTGAAGTTGCGAGGCATTGCAAGCCAAGACATTGCGAGATACAGCTTATGATTGCCGATAGATAGGCCTAGTGCACGGTTCTGACTCTGCCTGGTAGATCGGCCTGCCTAGACTGTGCCCCTCCCCTCTCTCTCCGTCCCTCGCTAGCTCACTGTGAAAGACGCAAGTGTTTGTGGTCTCGGAAGTATGGCAACTCATCAGTCTCGTCCGTTCCAAAAATAGTCGATTCCTAGTGAATCTTGACACTCATAAGTGGAAGTCGACACCGGGAGTCGACGTGCAAGGAGTCGAGGAATCAATTATTTTGGAGTTGACTCTCCACCACTTCGTCACCATCTGTTTTAAAAGTTGGAAAAATGGTAGAGAACAGCAAGCGACAGCAGCGAAGTCCTGTATTGCAATACTATGAGAAGGAAATACAAACTTTGTACAGGGTGCTTAACCGTCTGAAAGGGACACCGTGAGACCCAAGCCGTTTCTGGCAGCAGCACCGCTGCATTGTAAATTCACATGGAATTTTATGAACTTTTCTTATTGTTTTAACGGAAAAGCGAGTAAAAAGAAATGGCGGTTTTTTTTAAACGTCAACACATCTCCTCAGTCCTCACCACCTGTGCTCCCCCAGGGATTTGACCAGTTGTTAGTGTTCACAATGACGCAATTAAGGACAGCTTCTTGCGAGTTTAGATAGTCCCACCAGAAACTCCCATGCAAAAAAGGCCCCTCCGCTTTACTATGACGAAATGAAAAGAGCTCAGCGTATTTGATGCTCCCTGTTAGTTAATATTCCCGATCGGCATGTGTTTTCCAGCACCGACTGAGAACTGCTTTTCGCTCTCTCCAGCTAAACCCGGGGCCTAAAGCATTATCTAAACCCGGGGCCTAAAGCATTATCTAAACCCGGGGCCTAAAGCATTATCTAAACCCGGGGCCTAAAGCATTATCTAAACCCGGGGCCTAAAGCATTATCTAAACCCGGGGCCTAAAGCATTATCTAAACCCGGGGCCTAAAGCATTATCTAAACCCGGAGCCTAAAGCATTATCTAAACCCGGAGCCTAAAGCATTATTGAACCATTATCCACTGGTTCAAGATGCTCTCAAATGGCACCTTATTCCCTTTATAGTGCCGAACTTTTAACCAGGGTACATAGGGGCCCGGGACTCATTTTGGATGCCGGTATCATTTTTTTTTTAAACCAATGTTCTATACGAGGTGCCAGTACTCAAGCAAATTCCAGGTTGCAGTACTTTTGTACCGGCCCAGTTCCATAACTCCACTCTTTAGGCCATACGTTTTCATGAACTGTCTGTGTGTGTGTGTGTGTGTGTGTGTGTGTGTGTGTGTGTGTGTGTGTGTGTGTGTGTGTGTGTGTGTGTGTGTGTGTGTGTGTGTGTGTGTGTGTGTGTGTGTGTGTGTGTGTGTGTGTGTGTGTGTGTGTGTGTGGAAATGATGGATGGAGACTGGGGGATGAATGCAATAACTTTATCATGCTCTGAGGGATATTCAGTATGGTGCTTTACCTGGAAAAGGACTATAAGGGGGAAACAGAGCTTTCTGAGAACGGCTTCTCCTTTGTTAGATCCCACCATCTCTACCAGAAAGCTGTAACATGTAGCCTAATCTCACACACACACACACACACACACGAAAACACAGCACACACACGAAAACACAGCACACACACACTCCAATTTGTGAATACAGTCCGTACGTGTAATTAGGACATGAGCAATAGTTTTTCCTTCTCTTGCTCTCACTAGACAACACAAATGTGCAGGTGCATTGAATAGAAACTTGTGGTACATAAGCACTGACACACTTTCATTTCCATAAACACCCCGTACACACACACACACACACACACACACACACACACACACACACACACACACACACACACACACACAGATCATGCAGTGCTGATAGATAAAACCTCTCAACATGTTTTATTTTCTCCCACCTGGTTGATTCAATATGAACGGTGGAAGACCAAATCAATGGAGCTGTACACAGAAATGAATGTGTGTCCTGCGCTAAGGATTTGGAACTGGCAGAAAACAATGGAGGCGTTTCCCCTCTCTCTCTCTGTCTCTCTCTGTCTCTCTCTGTCTCTCTCTCTCTCTCTCCCCATCGTTCTCTCCCTCTTGCGGACCGATGTTGCGTAATCGTTTATGTAAAGAGGTATTCGTTCTTCCTCTTGAGGGTTTTGTGTCTTCAACACATACTAAACCTGCCGTTTTTATAAGCGCCAGCTAGCTGGCAGCCTGACTGTTAGCGTTCGTGTAGCCTGTTTAGCAGCTAGCGCGACGCTTCCCTGCCTGCCTGCTTGCCTGGCACTCCCTCCTTTAGCCTCCTAATCAAGGGGACAGACACAGGGAAGCTATCTCTCTGCTGAATTTCTTCACACTGCAGTGTTTTAGCAACAAAAACGAGGGGGGTTGGGGGACGACAAAGGGAGGAGGTAGATGCAAACACTGAGGGAGCTGTGAGACCTGAAGCAAGGTCCTGGCGCGGTGCCAGCCCCGCTCTGGGCAGCAGCAGCCTCCCCTTCCCTGGCTCCTGGCTCGCCACTGACTCAGTGGAAAATGTGAATGAAAACAAGCCCCTAACACAAATCACTTTTCCCTACCCTGAAACCCCCCACCCCAAGCGGGATTATTATGTGCCTTTTTTTTTTTTTTTGGAGGGGTGGGAGCTGGAAAGGGGCTTGCGATTTAGTGTGTTTCCGTGTAGGGTAACTGCTAGAGTTTTTTTGGGGGGAAGAAGAGAAAACAAATGGGGACGAAAACATTAAAAAAAGGCTAGTAGGAAGCGCAGTGAAAGGGGGAAAAACCCCTGATTCTCGTTGCGAGACTGGCTCAGTGGTAAAGAGGCAACAGGAATATGGCTCTTAATAAGGCTCAGCCATATCCATGACAACACGCTTGGCATTCCTGGGCAGACCGCATTGGCATCTGAAGGAATCACAAAATGGCAGCACACAAAAAGACTCAGTCGGGGCTCCGGTTAACCCTCTGTGTGCCACGCCTGACGACTTCGGAGAAAGAGACACTGTTGTGATCTGCTTTCTGACGGATTTTGTTTTAGTGCTTGATTAAAGTAAAAAAGTTATCCCCACATTCTGATTCTGTTTAGACTAGTTGTCATTGTGAGAGAGGCTAAATTGTTTGTGTTCTCGAAGTGACTTTAGCATTCACATAGTCATTTTTTACATTTCCCGGTTCCTCAAAGAATGAATGAAATGAAAAATTCCTCTTGACCCCCTCAATTCATTCTGTTATCAGAGCAAGCTATTTCCCTAGAGGGATGAGTCCCAAATGGCACCCAATTCCCTACATTCTGCACTACTGTTGACCAGAGCCCTATGGGTCTAGGGCTTTCATCCATTTTGTCATTGGAAAGTTTTTTAGTGTCATATCTGACTCGAGAGGGTTGCTATGACTCGCGTTAAACACTGTGTCGTTTGTCTCGACGGGGACTTTACTCTGCTGGGGAAGATGCTGACGTGTCACAGTATCTTTCTGATGATTTCAGTTTCTCTGTCTGGGTCTTACGTCTCTAATAATTCTCTTCCTCTCCTGCGTAGGTCAGGTCAATGTTGCGGATAGTCTAAAAAAGAAAAGACACACTAGTGATGCGCGGGTTTAATCATAACCGTGGTCCCAGCGGTTACATCTGCGGGGCGGACGGGATTACAGTCATTAAATATTGTGTAAATGCATGTGTAATTGTGCGATTTTATGTAGGAGACGTTCGAGGTTATCTGCTATTACTGCATACGCCTACATTCTAGGGTCTAACTGTACACATGCCAAATAGCCTACACAGCCAATCTTCAGATGACTTTTTCTGCCCTTCCTAAAAGCGTTAACGTCAATCTGCGGAGGGCAAAAAAGGAGATTGTCGAAGTTTTAAATGAACAAGACAAAAGGAGAGATGAAAATGAAGAGAAGGGAGGGCCAGAAAAGTAATGTTTGGGAAATATTTGGTGAAGCGGTAGAAGAGGATGATAGCAGATAGCTATGTTATGTGTGACGACTATGAGGCTCTATACAAATTCGACAGGGTTTCGAATAGGCCTGTGGCATGTCAAGGGGACTGTAGACTGCTGTTTCAGATGGGTTAAATAGAAACTAAAATCTGGACATTGAGAAGAAGGCTGAGTTTTACAGGTGTTACAGTCAAACGGATTCGATAAATTGAACGAAATGCTGCGCACGGTGCATTCGGAAAGTATTCAGACCCCTTGACTTTTTCCACATTTTGTTACGTTACAGCCTTATTCTAAAATGGATCAAATGAAAATTATTCTTCAATCTACAAACAATACCCCATAATGACAAAGCAAAAAACGGGCTTGTAGATATTTTTTTGCAAATATATAAATAAAATAATAAAATAAAAACGATCACATTTACATAAGTATTCAGACCCTTTACTCAGTACTTTGTTGAAGCACCTTTGGCAGCGATTACAGCATCGAGTCTTCTTGGGTATGACGCTACAAGCTTGGCACACCTGTATTTGGGGAGTTTCTCCCATTCTTCTCTACAGATCCTCTCAAGCTCTGTCAGGTTGGATGGGGAGCGTTGCTGCACAGCTATTTTCAGGTCTCTCCAGAGATGTTTGATCGGAATCTTGTTTCTCATGGTCTGAGAATCTTGAGGTGCCTTTTGGCAAACTCAAAGCTGGTTTTCATGTGCCTTTTACTGAGGATTAGCTTCAGTCTGGCCACTCTACCATAAAGGCCTGATTGGTGGAGTGCTGCAAAGATGATTGTCCTTCTGGAAGGTTCTCCTATCTCCACAGAGGAACTCCAGAGCTCTGTCAGAGTGACCATCGGGTACTTGGTCACCTTCCTGACCAAGGCCCTTCTCCCCCGATTGCTAATTTTGGCTGGGCTGCCAGCTCTAGGATGCACGGTCAACAGTGGGACCTTTTATATAGAGAGGTAGTGCCTTTCCAATCAAGTTGTAGAAACATCTCAAGGATGATCAATGGAAACAGGACACGCCTGAGCTCAATTTTGAGTCTCATAGCAAAGGGTCTGAAATACTAAATAAGGCGTTTTAATTTGTAATAAATTTAGCCTTGTCATTATGGGGTATTGTGTGTAGATTTGAGGATTTTTTGTAACGTAACAAAATGTGAAAAAGGTCAAGGGGTGTGAATGCTTTCGTTCATACGCTTTCTGAAAATTCATTGAACATCGCCAAATGCATCAAAAAAGTTATAACGGACATTCTGGGGTAGTAAATACAGTGTCAAGAAAAAGTATGTGAACCCTTAATGACTTCTCCAAAAGCTAATTGGAGTCCAATTGATGAGACGAGATTGGAGATGTTGGTTAGAGCTGCCTTGCCCTATAAAAAACCCTCACAAAATTTGAGTTTGCTTTTCACAAGAAGCATCGCCTGATGTGAACCATACCTCAAACAAAAGAGATCTCAGAAGGCCTAAGATTAAGAATTGTTGATTGCATAAAGCTGGAAAGGGTTACAAAAGTATCTCTAAAAGCCTTGATGTTCATCAGTCCACAGTAAGACAAATTGTCTATAATTGGAGAAAGTTCAGCACTGTTGCTACTCTCCCTAGGAGTGGCCGTCCTGCAAAGATGACTGCAAGAGCACAGCGCAGAATGCTCAATGAGGTTAAGAAGAGTTCTAGTGTGTCAGCTAAAGACTTACAGAAATCTCTGGAACATGCTGACATCTCTGTTGACCAGTCTACGATACGTAAAAACACTAAACAAGAATGGTGTTCATGGGAGGACACCACGGAAGCAGCCACTGCTGTCCAAAATAAACATTGCACGTCTGAAGTTTGCCAAAGTGCACCTGGTTTTTCCACAGCGCTACTGGCAAATTATGTGGACAGATGGAACCACACTTGAGTTGTTTGGAAGGAACACACAACACTATGTTTAGAGAAAAAAAAAGGCACATCAACATCAAAACCTCATCCCAACTGTAAAGTATGGTGGAGGGAGCATCATGGTTTGGGGCTGCTTTGCTGCCTCAGGGCCTGGCCAGCTTGCTATCATTGACGGAAAAATGCATTCCCAAGTTTATCAAGATATTTTGCAGGAGAATGTTAGACTATCCGTACGCCAATTGAAGCCCCAACAGATGTTGGTGTCGCAACAGGACAACGACCCAAAACACAGAAGGAAATCAACAACAGAATGGCTTGAACAGAAGAAAATACGCCGCCTTGAGTGGCCCAGTCCTGACCTCAACACAGTTGAGATGCAGTGGCATGACCTCAGAGCAGTTCACACCAGACATTCCAAGAATATTACTGAACTGGAACAGTTTGGTAAAGAGATATGGTCCAAAATTCCTCCTGACCGTTGTGCAGGTCCGCAACTACGGAAAGCGTTTGGTTGAGGTTATTTCTGCCAAAAGGAGGGTCAACCAGTTATTAAATCCAAGGGTTTTCATACTTTTCCACCATGCACTGTGAATGTTTACACGATGTGTTCAATAAAGACATGAAAATGTATCATTGTTTGTTTGTTATTAGTTTAAGCAGACTGTGTTAGTCTATTGTTGTGACCGAGATGAAGATCAGATCAAATTTTATGACCAATTTATGCAGAAATCCAGGTATTTCCAAAAGGGTTCACATACTTTTTTTTCTTGCCAGTGTACATAACCAACGTTCTCTAGTAGTTTTAGTCCCTTGCGACAAATAGGGCTATAGCCTTAATAGTAACTCCTGCAGAATGAAGCATTAACACCAAATGTTGAAAAAAAAATAATTTGACTTTGAAAACAGAAGTGGAGAAATCTAATTGATTTCTTTCTGCTTCTTGAGAGAATGCGATGCTCAGTTAGATACCGTCTGTAGAGGTGCTGTCTTCATCATAAAAGATGATCATATTTCAAGCACATACAATATGCATCGAAGCCAAACTGAAATCTTATCAAATCACTTTGGGTCCTTTTCACTGATTTTTCTTTACAACCGGTCAAACTAACGTCATTTTAGACATTTTTAAACAGAAAATCCTACCGGTTTTCTCCCCCAATACCTAAGCGTGAGATGAGAGAGAACTTCACCGACTAGATTTAAGCATTCATTCTATCGATCTATGGCATTATTCTGTCGAGAAAGGGTTTATTTAGTCTTCTAGGGCAACATGTAATGACAAAGGAGAAACTAACTCTATCTAATTATTGACATGTTGACTAACAAATAGCCTACCAAAATGTCTGAAATTATAAGCAGAAACGCATCTACATCAGGCATTCCCTCTCAAAAAATTGGTCTGCCATATTTGACTGTAGCTGACAGCGTATTTTCAATATTTGCGGGTTGGGTGTAGGCATCAGATTTTCACTTCATCGGGTCGGGTGGTTACGGATGGGTTATTAACAATTGCAGGCGGGTGCGGGTGAACAAACGGCTGACCCTTGCACCACAAACACACACACACACACAGACATCTAAGCCAGTCCCAGACATGGGTGCCCCTGCCTTTGGCACTCTGGGGTAGGAAGCCCCGCGCGGAATCCTGGCCTGATTGTTCCGGTTGGCTGCTCGTGGATGTAGGTGGGGGTGGGAATGGGGTCATCTGAGGATGAGGGGCAGTGGTGGGCACAGTGGAACACCTCATACATCCTGGCAGAGTTGGCACAAGAGATTGGGAAAGAGGCATGAAAAGATGGAGATTGGGGTGGGGTGGGGGGGGGTGTATTGTGAGACCGAAGCAGAGATTTCCCACAGTGTTTTCCTGCAACATTTAAATTAACTGTTGTGCTGTTGTAGTTCAGTCTATTAACATTGTCTAGCACTTGGGTGAAAACTGTGGGTGGGAATCTCCACTTTTTCCATTTCCTAACAAACACCAATGTGCACCTGTAAATGACTAGCTTAAGATAGATCTACAGTGTTTTCCTTCCTCTGACAGAACAGAAACAGGAGCCAGTGTTCCCATGCCTGCTGGTGGCCTTGTCTGTCCGTCTCTGCCCCCACCGGGTTGAATAAAGCACTGTGCTGTTTCTGTCCCTCTCTGAGAAATGTCATCCACATCAGGTGTTGGGGGGGAAAACATGTTATCCAGGAAGATGACAAATCAGTGGGTGGTGTTTGGGCCTGAGTCCCAAATGGCACCCTATTCCCTATGTAGTGCCATTTGGGACGCAGACTTTTGCACTTGCTGTGGTGCAAAGTACGTTTACTGTCAAACTCGGGCGAAACGCCTGCAACCTTCTGGTCATGACATTAGCTCTCCTCATGTCTTCCAACCCACATCCCACCCCTTGGTGAAGGTTGCTGGCCTAACTGTGCTGAGCACTGCCCTTGAGGTAGACGTCTAGGATCAGGTTACCCAACACCGAAACTAAACCACAGCCATTAAGGGATGATCACTAAACAGTGCCAGTCAAAAGGTTCTGACACACCTACTTATTCAAGGGTTATTCTTTGTTTTCTACATTGTAGAATACTAGCGAAGACATCAAAACTATGAAATAACACATATGGAATCATGTAGTAACCAAAAAAAGTGTTAAACAAATTAAATATATTTTTATATTTGAGATTCTTCAAAGTAGCCACCCTTTGCCTTGATGACAGCTTTGCACACTCTTGGCATTCTCTCAACCAGCTTCACCTGGAATGCTTTTCCAACAGTCTTCAAATGAAAATAAAATGTTATTTGTCACATACACATGGTTAGCAGATGGTAATGCGAGTGTAGCGAAATGCTTGTTCTTCTAGTTCCGACCATGCAGTAGTATCTAACAAGTAATCTAACAAATTCACAACAACTACCTTATACACACAAGAGTAAAGGAATGAATACGAGCATGTACATATAAATATATGGATGAGCGATGGCTGACCGGCGTAGGCAAGATGCAGTAGATGGTAACGGAGTACAGTATATACATATGAGATGAGTAATGTAGGATATGTAAACATTATATAAATGGCATCGTTTAAAGTGGCTAGTGATACATTTATTTCATCCAATTATAGTTATTAAGTGGCTAGAGATTTAAGTCAGTATGTTGGCAGCAGCCACTCAATGTTAGTGATGGCTGTTTAACAGAACTCTTGAAGGAGTTCCCACATATGCTGAGCACTTATTGGCTGCTTTTACTTCACTCTGCGGTCCAACTCATCCCAATCCACCTCAAATGGGTTGAGGTCGGGTGATTGTGGAGGCCAGGTCATCTGATGCAGCACTCCATCACTCTCCTTCTTGGTCAAGTAGCCCTTACACAGCCTGGAGGTGTGTTGGGTCATTGTCCTGTTGAAAAACAAATGATAGTCCCACTAAGAGCAAACCAGATGGGATGGTATATCCCTGCAGAATGCTGTGGTAGCGATGATGGTTAAGTGTGCCTTCAATTTTAAGTAAGTCACCGACAGTGTCACCAGCAAAGCACCCCCACACCACCTCCTCCATGCTTCACGGTGGAAACCACACATGTGGAGATCATCTGTTCACCTACTCTGCGTCTCACAAAGACACGGCGGTTGGAACCAGAAATCTCGTATTTGGACTCATTAGACCAAAAGACAGATTTCCACCGGTCCACCGGGGCGGCAGCTAGCCTAGTGGTTAGAGCGTTGGACTAGTAACCGAAAGGTTGCAAGATCGAATTCACGAACTGACAAGGTAAAAATCTGTTCTGCTGCCCCTGAACAAGGCAGTTAACCCACTGTTCCTAGGCTGTCATTGAAAATAAGAATTTGTTCTTCACTGACTTGCCTAGTTTAATAAAGGTAAAATATATATATATTTTTAAATGTCCATTGCTCGTGTTTCTTGGCCCAAGCAAGTCTCTTCTTCTTATTGGTGTCCTTTAGTAGTGGTTTCTTTGCAGCAATTCGACCATGAAGGCCTGATTCACGCACTCCTCTGAACAGTTGATGTTGAGATGTGTCTGTTACTTGAACTCTGTGAAGCATTTATTTGGGCTGTAGTTTCTGAGGCTGGTAACTCTAATGAACTTATCCTCTGCAGCAGAGGTAACTCAGGGTCTTCCTTTCCAGTGGCGGTCCTCAAGAGAGCCAGTTTCAAGAGAGCCAGCGCTTAATGGTTTTTGCGACTGCACTTGAAGAAACTTTCAAAGTTCTTGAGATTTTCCGCATTGACTGACCTTCATGTCTTAAAGTAATGATGGAATGTCGTTTCTCTTTGCTTATTTGAGCTGTTCTTGTCATAATATGGACCTGGTCTATTACCACATAAGGCTATCATACCCACCCCTACCTTGTCACAACACAACTGATTGGCTCAAATGCATTAAGAAGGAAAGAAATTCCACAAATTAACTTTTAACAAGGCACACCTGTTAATTGAAATGCATTCCAGGTGACTACCTCATGGATCTGGTTGAGAGAATGCCAAGAGTGTGCAAATCTGTCAAGGCAAAGGGTGGCTACTTGGAAGAGTCTCATATATGAAATATATTTAGATTTTGTTTAACACTTTTGGTTACTACATGATTCCATGGGTGTTTTTTCATAGCTTTGATGTTATTCTACAATGTAGAAAATAGTAAAAATAAGGAGAAACCCTTGAATGAGTAGGTGTGTCCAAACTTTTGACCGGTACTGTGTATTATAAATATCAAACCCTGTGTCACTGGTTAGGGGAAACTTCCTGATATCTGAACCAAGGCCCCGTCCAAACATGTTTTAAAATATGTCATTCCTTCCTTGTAGAAATCACTGATCTGTTATGACATTGGTTAAGAGTTGGGGAAGCTACGCTGGGGGAAAACCTATCCAATCCTTTCTACATCAGTGATCATATCAAGGAAGGATGCAACTTGAGAAGTTTTCCTAACCAGGCCGTAGTAGTGTGGGGTAGGAAGACCAAATAAGAGCTGACAGTGCAGCCTCAGAAATGTTCCTGTGGGTTGCAGACGAGGTGATTGAGTGAGCTCTCTCTGCTCTGGCAACATGCTCGCCCACTTTCACGTCCCTGGCCAAGACCCGGCCGTGACTGGACAGACTCTGCCCCCGGGCCCGGCGCGTCTGCCACCTGATTGGCTTAGTGGGGGTGGTGGTCAGAGGGGGTCACAAAGGTCTGCTTTGTGTGTCTGCTGCCTGAGATGCTGCGGACCCTCTATTTTCTCTCTCTCCACACTAGCCCTCTCTGATTCTATCTCCCGTCCTCCCTCCTCACTCACTAGCACTCCTAACACACTGCCCCTCTTTTGTACAGTAGCTCTCTCTCTCTCTCTCTGAGCCTCGCACGGAGGGCACAGTAGCCGTAAGATACACACGCTCCAGATCCCCCAAGGCCAGTCAGTGTGCAATAAAACCCCAAGCCACATCCCCTCTGGGTCTGGGGTGGCGTTAGGGAAGCATGTACTGGTGTTCAGGATGGAGGAGCCCAGAGTCTGAAGCCCTTTTTGTTTGTAATTCAGTTCTCCCCCGCTCCAGATAAATATTCCACAGGGCAAAGAAGGATCAAAGCTGCCTCTGCTGTGAAGCTGGGACTCAAAAAGGAGAGCGAGGGGAATATCCAAATATTTTTAGTTTCCCAACTCGTGTCTTGGGCAATTACCTTCCTTAGACAGGAGTGATGGTAATTTGGAACCTAGGATATAGTCAATAATATAGCGCTGATAGCCTTAGGCCATACTAATGTATAATATAAGCTACTTAAGCAAACACTTTTATCCTAAGTTACTTACATTTACAGCGAGGGCATACATTTCAGTACGTGTGATCACTGCGGGAGTTGAACCCACAACCTTGCCAACTAGACCAGTGTTTCCCAACCCTTGTCCTTGAGTACCTTCAACGGCATACATTTGTATTGCAACCCTGGACAGGCACACCTGATTCAACTTGTCCACTAATCATCAAGCCCTCAATGAGCTGTGTTTGTCCAGGGCTACAACAATAAATGTGTACTGTTTGGACCCGGGTTGGGAAACGCTGAACTAGACACCGCGACACCAGACCAGCATGCATTTGTCTACCAGTGATATTATGTAAGGATTGCGCAACAACAAAATAACAAGCTCTCTTCAATAGTCCGATTATTGACGATGTATTGCCAGGTAGCTAGGATGCATTTGCCTCTCTCCAGTTTTACTGTCTGTCCCCGCATATCTAGAGTTAGTTCTGTCTGGGTTTGTTGTTGTTTCATAATCTCTGTTGACCTGAGTCATCTCGCCCTCCTGCCCACATCACTGTGACTCCACCCAGTCTGGCAGCCCCAGAACAACTCTTTCTCCCCCTCTTCTCTCTCTCTCTGTCCTCTTACTGTCTGTCTCTGTTTCCTTTCTCTCTGTCCTCTTACTGTCTGTCTCTGTTTCCTCTCTCTCTGTCCTCTTACTGTCTGTCTCTGTTTAATCTCTCTCTGTCCCTTTACTGTCTGTCTCTGTTTAATCTCTCTCTGTCCTCTTACTGTCTGTCTCTGTTTAATCTCTCTCTGTCCTTTTACTGTCTGTCTCTGTTTAATCTCTCTCTGTCCTCTTACTGTCTGTCTCTGTTTCCTCTCTCTGTCCTCTTACTGTCTGTCTCTGTTTCCTCTCTCTCTGTCCTCTTACTGTCTATCTCTGTTTAATCTCTCTCTGTCCTCTCTGATTGTCTGTCTCTGTTTCCTCTCTCTCTGTCCTCTTACTGTCTATCTCTGTTTAATCTCTCTCTGTCCTCCCTGATTGTCTGTCTCTGTTTTCTATGTACTCCCTCCCTCCCTCATTGTTTATGTAGCCTGTGTTCAGGACATGTGACCCTGGCCAGAGAGAACACACCGTTCTTTCACCTCGCCCCTGTGGTTTCCCTCCACTTTTCACAAGACATCTACAGTCAGCCACTGTACACAGATGCACTGCGCTGAGAGAAAGGAGCATTCGGTTAGCCACCTTCTGCCTGCGTCTCTGCAGACTCCACAAATGATTCCTTTCTGCTCACCACTTCCTGCAGCTCTGAACACCTTTAGGCCAGCTGGTCCTGCCTGGGGATGTAGTTATAGTTGTTGAAGCTGGGAGGGAGGGAGGGAGGGGCAATAGAAGGGGGTTATCTAATGAAAAGATAACAAGCGTGATGAGGCACAACAACTCTGTATGAAAATGGATCCAATGATTCTCTCCCCCACCACGCGTGCGAATGTAAACCACTCACGTTTGATATTTTCCTGTTTTGGTTTTTAGATGGAGAGCACAGTGTGTGTGTGTGTGTGTGTGTGTGTGTGTGTGTGTGTGTGTGTGTGTGTTGGCGGAGGGATGGAGACAACAGGCTGCTAGCTGCAGTAAGGCAGCTGTAGGGGGATTTCTCAGGCCTCGCACTATTTGCATGGTTTTACATCAGATGTGTCGCCCAGGGAAGTGGAGGAAGTGTGGAGAGCAAAGTGTCAGTGCGTCCCAAATGGCTAACCTATTCCCTATGCTGTGCACCACTTTTGACTGAGCACCGTAAGGAATAGGGTGCCATTTTGGGACACACAGCGGGCCTGTGTAAACAGCCTGTACACTACCCGACGCAGTGATGCAGCCCTGGTGAGGTTGGAGGATATGACCTGTTTAAGATTAGAGACAGAATCTGTCATTATCGCACCGCTTCCCACTCAAAGGTCACGATTTGAGTACAGGTGGAGGAGATGACGAGGTGTCTGTGTGTCTGTGTGTCTGTCTGTGTGTGTGTGTGTGTGTGTGTGTGTGTGTGTGTGTGTGTGTGTGTGTGTGTGTGTGTGTGTGTGTGTGTGTGTGTGTGTGTGTGTGTGTGTGTGTGTGTTTTGATTTATCCTTTTTGTTTGTGTGTGAGTCTCATCAGTCAGTCAAGTCAAGACCAATACAAAGAAATCATGACAAAGTCAACATTAGAATTAACTTTTCATAAACCCCTTAAATGCACATTGTTTAGAAACATAGTTATTTTACGTTTTTGTACGTGACAATAAAATAAATATATATATATATATCTCTCACACTAACCTCATATATAACACAAATTGCATCACATGGGAAATCTTTAGATACATGTTTTCATCACAAAATAATAGTAAAAGGTTGACTTATACAATTCCTGGACCTCGGGCGGGAAAAAAATGGTCTGTACCGGGAAATAATTCAAGTGAACCGATTTGACCTCAGTCTTGCAATGTTCCCCAAATCAGAATGCAATATTCCCATTCCCCAAATCAGAATGCAATATTCCCATTCCCCAAATCAGAATGCAATATTCCCATTCCCCAAATCAGAATGCAATATTCCCATTCCCCAAATCAGAATGCAATATTCCCATTCCCCTAAATCAGAATGCAATATTCCCAATCCCCTAAATCAGAATGCAATATTCCCAATCCCCTAAATCAGAATGCAATATTCCCATTCCACACAAGCATACTAATGATTAGGATTCACGATATATTAGTCCCCAGCAACTCGTGTTAACCAAACAAACCCGAAGTAGATCACAATAAAAATTAAAAAAATGTTAATACTTTGTTAAAAAGTTTAGTTAGTCGTGTTAATTAATTCCGTCCGTTGAACTCCAGCGGAGGAAAAAACAACCCTAGATTTGACTCTGCGTGAGAACGAGAGATGGGCTCCCCTCCCAGTGGGTCAAGTGGCATTCCCTGACCCCATTTCCCATGGCAATAGTAAGAAGAGCATGTGGGGCGAGAGAGCGCGAGAGAGAGAGACACTCCGCTCAGACAGAGAAGATGATGGCTCCAGCTATGCTCTCTCTCTCTCTCTCTCTCCCCACGGCCTAGGGCTCCCTGTGCACTGCTGACGTACCCCCGTGTCTGGGCAGACGGACACAACACAGGGCCTGTGTATTGAACAGAGCACAGGGAGGGCTGTTAGGGCTGGTCTATTGTAAGGAATGTCATATAGTGCACTACTTTTGACCAGAACCCTGTGGGCCCTGATCAAATGATTATTTGACTGACTCATAAGTCTAAGCATGTTTGACCTTCAAAAGATGTTTATTTCCTGTACATGGTTCACTGTACATGGTTCACTGTACATGGTTCACTCTACATGGTTCACTGTACATGGTTCACTGTACATGGTTCACTGTACATGGTTCACTGTACATGGTTCACTGTACATGGTTCACTCTACATGGTTCACTGTACATGGTTCACTGTACATGGTTCACTCTACATGGTTCACTGTACATGGTTCACTCTACATGGTTCACTGTACATGGTTCACTCTACATGGTTCACTGTACATGGTTCACTGTACATGGTTCACTGTACATGGTTCACTGTACATGGTTCACTCTACATGGTTCACTCTACATGGTTCACTGTACATGGTTCACTGTACATGGTTCACTGTACATGGTTCACTGTACATGGTTCACTGTACATGGTTCACTGTACATGGTTCACTCTACATGGTTCACTCTACATGGTTCACTGTACATGGTTCACTGTACATGGTTCACTGTACATGGTTCACTGTACATGGTTCACTGTACATGGTTCACTGTACATGGTTCACTGTACATGGTTCACTGTACATGGTTCACTCTACATGGTTCACTCTACATGGTTCAGTCCGTTATTGAAATACAAATGGACTAGAAGTTAAAACAGTGTGTTTTCTCTCGCTCTGTGTGTGTTGACAGGAGGCTACCGGAGGTGGGGCGTATCCCGTTCTACTGGCCTGTGCAGAGCCAGGGCCGGGGGTGTGAGCTGGCCCTGGGGCTGAGCCAGAGGGATATGAAGACCACCGATGAACCCCACAGCCGCTATGACCTGGATGACATGGACGTGTCCTGGCTGGAGCTGGTCAACCAGGAGTTCAGGGGACTGGGTGAGAGACTTCTTCACAGTCCCAACTGGCACCCTTCATAGTGCACTACTTTTGACCAGGGTCCATAGGGCTCTGGTCAAAGGTAGTGCACTATATAAGGGAATAGGGTTCCATTTGGAATGAGAACCTTCAAATCGACGTCAACAGGACTTCATTAGCCTATCGATTTGTTGCGTCTGTTAGTTTGAGCATTTAGTCTAGAATATGACGCAAAAGCTAGTAAAACGACTCACTCACATTTACTTGGCTACTGTGGATCAGCGTTTTACCAGCTATTGTATGACCATCCTGCAGTGTGACCATCTGACCATGCCGCAGTATGACCGTATGACCGTCCCGCAGTATGACCATCCCGCGGTATGACCATGCCGCAGTATGACCGTATGACCATCCCGCAGTATGACCATCCGACCATGCCGCAGTATGACCATGCCGCAGTATGACCGTATGACCATCCCCCAGTATAACCATCCCGCAGTATGACCATGCCGCAGTATAACCGTATGACCATCCCGCAGTATGACCATCCCGCAGTATGACCATCCCGCAGTATGACCATGCCGCAGTATGACCATGCCGCAGTATGACCATGCCGCAGTATGACCATCTGACCATGCCGCAGTATGACCATGCCGCAGTATGACCGTATGACCATCCCCCAGTATGACCATCTGACCATGCCGCAGTATAACCATGCCGCAGTATAACCATCCCGCAGTATGACCATGCCGCAGTATGACCGTATGACCATCCCGCAGTATGACCATCCCGCAGTATGACCATCTGACCATGCCGCAGTATGACCATGCCGCAGTATGACCGTATGACCATCCCGCAGTATGACATCCCGCAGTATGACCATCTGACCATGCCGCAGTATGACCATGCCGCAGTATGACCGTATGACCATCCCCCAGTATGACCATCTGACCATCCCCCAGTATGACCATGCCGCATTATGACCATGCCGCAGTATGACCATCCCGCAGTATGACCGTATGACCATCCCGCAGTATGACCATCCCGCAGTATGACCGTATGACCATGCCGCAGTATGACCGTATGACCATCCCCCAGTATGACCATCTGACCATCCCCCCCCAGTATGACCATCCCGCAGTATGACCATCCCGCAGTATGACCATCCCGCAGTATGACCATGCCGCAGTATGACCGTATGACCATCCCGTAGTATGACCATCCCGCAGTATGACCATCTGACCATTCCGCAGTATGACCATGCCGCAGTATGACCATCCCGCAGTATGACCATCTGACCATGCCGCAGTATGACCATGCCGCAGTATGACCGTATGACCATCCTGCAGTATGACCATCTGACCATGCCGCAGTATGACCATCCTGCAGTATGACCATCTGACCATCCCCCAGTATGACATCCCCCAGTATGACCATGCCGCAGTATGACCATCCTGCAGTGTGACCATCTGACCATCCCCCAGTATGACCATGCCGCAGTATGACCATCTCGCAGTATGACCGTATGACCATCCCGCAGTATGACCATCTGACCATGCCGCAGTATGACCACCCTGCAGTATGACCATCCCGCAGTATGACCATACTATTGTACCTCTATTCCATTGTGAGAACTTGTTTCCTCAAAACTCTAAACTGCAGAAAACGCACCGAGTGACGGTCTGCCATTTGGGACGCAAAGCCAGGGCCTGTGGCCAGGGAGGGTTCGCAGTGCTGGTCAGAGTGGTTCATTCTTTCACCGTTCGGTCAGCACGGTGTTTTGGTGTTTGACCCGCAACATTTTCGCCTGGTTCTCGATGTAGAATCGGGTTTGCAAATTACGGGCCGGCACTCTGTTCAGAGGTGCTAAGTACCTCTCGGCTGGCGAACGCTACCGGTGTGTCCGTGCCTTCACCCTCTCACACACAGTCCTCCTCTCTACAACTACACTACTCCTCATCCCTCTTTTATTGTGGAGTAGAGAAGTTGGAGAGAGGAGTTTTTGGGGGGTCAGAAGAGTTTGCCTCCCTGCACTCCGTCTACACAGAAGGATCTTCCCACTGTTGAGCCCAGTCTCTACTAACCAATCAACCGCTCTCTGGCTGGCCGGCTAGGACTACTGTGGCTGATCCTGAAGATCTCGCTCCACATCGCAGACCCAGTTTATTTACAATCTGATCTTGTGCTTATAGATAAGAAATATAATTGCATTTTTAAATCCCTCAGGCCCGGGCTTATTTACTCTTCTTTTTAAATAGTTTTTCCTCAAATGGGTAGCTTCCCATAACCCCAATGTCTAGACCAAACAAGCACTTGCTTGTTGCTGGGTTACAGTATAATGCCATATGGCAACACCCATAGGCTGATACAGCATGCTCCATCTTTTCTTTTGATCTCTCGCTCTCTATCTCTCGCTCTCTATCTCTCTCTCGTGCTCTCTCTCTCGTGCTCTCTCTCTCGTGCTCTCTCTCTCGTGCTCTCTCTCTCGTGCTCTCGTGCTCTCGCTCTCGTGCTCTCGCTCTCGTGCTCTCGCTCTCGTGCTCTCGCTCTCGTGCTCTCGCTCTCGCTCTCGTGCTCTCGTGCTCTCGCTCTCGTGCTCTCTCTCTCTCGTGTGCTCTCTCTCTCTCTCTCTCTCTCTCTCTCTCTCTCTCTCTCTCTCGTGCTCTCTCTCTCTCTCTCTCGTGCTCTCTCTCTCTCTCTCGTGCTCTCTCTCTCTCTCTCTCTCTCTCGTGCTCTCTCTCATGCTCTCTCTCGTGCTCTCTCTCTCTCTCTCTCTCTCTCTCTCTCTCTCTCTCTCTCTCTCTCTCTCTCTCTCTCTCTCTCTCTCTCTCCATAAAGTTATGTACTGAAACGTTTGTTCCTCTAGCCTCTCCCTATTTACAAGATGTAAATGTCACAGGCTCAGAAGTTAACGGTTAACTAAACTTCGGCTTCGTCCTGGTTTGCTTTTTAAAAACAACTCTTTAATCACTGAACACTGTACAGTATGTAACCCACGGGAGGCCCCTTTTTCCTGGTACTTATAAAACATAGTCTGACACATGGCCGTTTGCTTTCGGTTGTGGCTGTTGG